>OX457000.1:7100711-8548377 GCA_949752705.1 Callimorpha dominula
TAATGTCAACGATGACGTCATCAGTAGGTGTGATGGATTTGGGAAGCTCAGCAATTGGTTTAAAGTCTTCTTCAAGTTTTTTGGTAAAGAAATCGAGATCAAACAAAGCGCCATTGTTTGGTGGAGGCTCATGTTTGGGTGATGTTAGTGCGTTCATAGGTATTTTCTTCATTATTTTTCTGTAATAAAAAAAATATTTTAAGTTATTAACGAGAGGACCCATGTGGGACCCAACAGGAGAATTGTGTTGATAATATAATTAAAAAAATAATGATGAGTAAAATAGAGATAGAATTGTAACCTAACAACATAATAGATTATTTTTTTTAGGGTTCAGGAATGCAACAGGACCCTATTACTAAGCCTCTGCTGTCCATCCGTCCGCCTGTATGTCAGCGGGCTGTATCTCATGATCCGTAATAGGTAGACAGTTGAAATTTTCTCAGAATGTGTATTTCTGTTCCCGCTATAACAACAAATAATAAAAAAATTAAAGAGGGCTCCCCAACTCTACTTGTGCGACTCGCACTTAGCCGGTTTTTTATATATATAAATATATATATATATATATATATAGATTTACTTTTATGGTATATAACTTATACATGAGGAAACTTATATACAAATTTATAAATGAGGAAACTTATTTTCACAAAACAATCTAGTAGGCATAGAGCTTGGACTCTGCATGGCATGACATGACCCCTACAATGTGAGGTGTACAAAATGTCTATTTAGTGCTGTTTCTTACCCATTAAAACTTTCTAGTCGCTTTACATTGTCAGGTAATGATTGCTTTATAAGTTGATCACCAAGAGAGTCCAGTTCATTCCAACCTTCCACTTTACTTGTCTTGTCACCTAGTAAATCTACATCCTCTGTAAATAAAATTATAATAATTATGTGTGTTATGAATTGGGCTTACGCCTAGACTGCCCGGAATTTTGATTACAGAGAATTATCCTGAACTTGATTTTCTTACCTGAGCTCGTAGGCATTAGACTAACAGGTTTCAGTGGTTCTGCAATATTCTTAGAAGTGGTCTCAGTTGAGAATATATCACCAAGTTCATCCATAGCATTATTGTTCGCTGAGCACTTAGAATTGGACGCCATATCGCCTCCGCCACTGCTAACGTTCGCCCCAGCAAAGTCCAGTAAACTCTCACTGTTTGTACCTCGTGTTTGCTCTTTAGATTTTGTGTCATTCGTATTGGCTTTTCTTTCATTCTTATACTTACAATATAAATTATATCTCTCGATTACTTCATCTAGAACTTGGGTGACGTGTAAGCTGTCACCTAAAATAAATAGTATAAATAAATACTTGTATAGCAATGTTAAAATTTGTCTATGTACCTATTTGCATAACTCTTAGATACATTGGTAATGGAGTGGGTACAACGGAATTTAAGATAGTTATAACCTGCTTGAAATAATTAAAACTAAAAGTAAGATGCAACAAAATAAAGGATTATACACATACAAATATGTCAGTAATTTACTATGTGTGGACTTCGGTTCCCCTATTTGACCGTGATTGGTTGGTGATTGGATTGGTTGCCTGCCGTGGGATGACACTTATCAAAATAAACTTTGAAAGGAAAGAAAATACATACAAAAATACAATACAAAACTCCATAAATTGTTAGTTATTGGCAAGAAAATTTTATTGAATTATATTTTACTATTAGATAGATCAGATATGAGTGGATAGCCTCAATACAGTAAAACCAAATGAAGCAATTTTAAATAATATTTACTAACTTTATTCCACATTTTTCGGCCATCTGTAACTGAACGCATAAACTAAGAAGCCAACCCAAAATAAAAACTCTGTCTGTGTATTTGCAAAGATTAGAGTACAATGTTGGAATATTACAACAAGGTGACTTACTGCTATCCACAGCACTGGAAAATCCGACACCAGGCTCAGTCTGTACCGTTTCTGAAGCAGCCTGCCGCTGCAAAGCCTGCTTCAATGTACTACACGACATATGTAGCTCATAAATGAGCTGTTCCTCCTCAGGCGAGGCATCAGATGCATTTGCTAGTAGCTCGCGTAGTAGTTCTGCACTGTCGAGTGCAGTGCCTACTTCTTGTGCCCTCCGACTGTTTTCTTCATTTCGCCTTTCTTCCTATTAGCCAGAAAATTTATATCAACATTAAAGACTTGAATCACTCACTTCATGAACTTCACCCTAGAACTCAACAATTCATACGCTATGGCAGGATAGGCCCACTCCGGTCAGTAGGTATGAAGTTACAGGTACCTAGCAGCGGCGACGAGTCGAGCGAAATTCAGTGGGCTGCCACGCGCCGAACGGGTAGCACGTTACTTCGATACTCACTCACGCGCTACGTCGCTTCGTCCGTTCGTCGCTTACGAATTACGTTTCCCGTATTTACGTAGTTAGATTATATTATTAATGATAATCAGTATAGTTAGATATTTACAAGGTCAAGTTTAGCTATGATAAGTATATTTATTTAATAGGACCACAACAACTGAAACACATCTTCTATCTATACTCTATAGAAATAAATAAAATTGGAGTGTCTGTTTGTACTATTAAAATAACCGCTTTTTACTAAGTGCATTTGGATTTATATACGGTACATATACCAAAACAACATGTTTTACAATTTTTGTCTGTCTGTCTGTCTGTTTGTTTCGGCTAATCCCCGGAACAGGTGGACCGATTTCCACGGGACTTTCACAGTTAGGTAGCTGATGTTAAAAGGAGTAACTTATGCTACTGTGATTTTGAAAAAAAGGATTAAGGTTCACGCGAGCGAAGCCGCGCGGGAACCGCTAGTAAATAAATAAATTTGAAGTGTCCGTTTGTATTGACATAATGACAGTTTTTTACTAAATGCATCTGACTGTTTACACGGTACTTATACCAAAAAAATATTTTTTCACATTTTTGTCTGTCTGTCTGTTTGTTCCGGCTAATCTACTGAACGGGTATACCGATTTCCACGGGACTTTCACTGACGGATAGCTGGTGTTATAAGGAGTAACTTAGTCAAGTTTAGCTTTGATAAGTTTAGGACTACAACAATTTTGTCTGTCTGTCTGTCTATTTGTTCGGCTAATCTCCTCAATGGGTGGACCGATTTCCATATGACTTTCACTGGCAAATAGCTGGTGTTATAAGGAGTAGGCTTCCACGATTTGATTTGCATATACCTAACTAGTTAAACACCTAAAAGAGATAGTTTCATTCCAACTAAAGTTATGGCAAATGCCTATCTTCTTAGAGATTAAAGTATCTATGCAGAGATTGTGAAATAAAATAGTTTTCTTTAATATAAGTTACATCTACGTAGGTACTACTAAGTAGGTAAATACCTAGTCTAGGTTTATTTAAAACTTCATTTGTTCACAGAAGTAAAGTAATAGGCACATAACTGGTTATTAAATATTTAGATTAATTCTTCTTACAGAAGACAACCTTAACAGCATCAGAACAGAAAAGAGTTATGCGATAGAAAGAGAGGCAAGTTTTAAATAATAATATAATATAAGCCATTTGGAATTAGCAGTGTGCGATCTGAATTGCACCTTATTGTGTCGGAGCAAGAGTCGCTATTTATTTAAATGGTATCGCGAAGAGGTCCTTCTGTACTAGTACTATTATGTATTCTGTGGCTATGGTAACTACTTATAAGAAAAAAAAAATTGCCATGTTTTTTTAATAAAAATGTTGGATAACTTATCACTTTACATTCTGACAGTACCATACCACTTACATTCTACATGGTGTGCACTTGTCTATGTGACCACAAGGTATCACCAAAAGTAAATAAGCAAAAACTAAAAACAATGGTCTAATTCTTAACCAGTAAAAATAATTTGCATATACAAAAGAATAAATGCATAATTTACCTAATTTATAAGAGCAATAACTAATTTACTGTTACCTACTATAAAATGTTGTTTCATATAATGAAATGAAATGCCCAATGACATATTCTTGCCTATTTTTAAATTTATTTTATGGACTAAAAAGTATGACGAATAATACTTACTTCTCTGACCATAGTTTTAATAAGTCTATTAGCATGCTGGAGATCTTCAGGTTTTTTGCTTTGTAATAATTTTTGTAAGAGCTTAGACTTCTCCTCATCCTCAAATACAGCACTTTTAACTCTATTCCGAGGCAGTGCCAGATCTTCAGGTGGAAGTGGTGGTGGAGTTTCTTTCACTACACCCTGGTTCTTTAGCATATCATATGCCACTTTAAATTTTGACTCCTTTGGGAATTCAATAGACCATGCATGAAGTAGTTGAAGGACCTAGAATAGTTAAATATAAAACATTCTGTAGGTTGTTTATTAATAATAGCAGAACATGAGTTGTTTTTGCTACTGGCAGAAGACCACGTAAACCAAGTATTGATATACTTACCCTGGTTCTTACTTCAGGGGCAGTACGATCAGCGAAGTATTTGGGGGAAACTAATTTAATCATTTCATTGAGAAAGCGGAATTTGCCGATTTCAGCATGAAAACTGGCGTCACATCGCCGCATACAACGATCTAACATCATGAGAGCCAGCAGAGCTTCGCGAGTGTTCGTCGTGTGGATACGGGCGGCCAGAGCCTGTGCTGCTAGCTGGGGGCCTTCGTTTGAATCCCGCATAACCGTGCAAAAAGCCTCGAGTGCTGCAGCATCCGGACACGGAAGAGATTCGTGTGTTGCTTTTACTGAGTAAAACAAAACAATTTTCGTACATAAAATATAACTTGAAAAACATTCGAAATTGCTAAATAATTTAGAAATTTACTTACATATTAAAGCTTCTAAGCTGGTAAACGTCACGTTCATTTTGTTTATATTAAAACAATTCACATTAGATGGAAAAAAATAGTTTTTTGATGAATTCTATTAATTTCATTTCAATATTACTGATTGACATTTGCACAATATTGCCTATAATAAAAAAAGCGGTCGGAGACAGCAGAAAAAGGTTGACATAAAGCAGAGTACATACGATGGTAGGTTTTGTATGATTGCTTAATTTGTTACAGCAGTATTCTTTGACTGACTTTTTTAATTGACTGGCCTGTTGGTCTAGTGGTTAGTGACCCTGACTGCTGATCCAGAGGTCGTGGGTTCGATTCCCACCTGAGTCTGGGTGTTCTTTGTGTCAGTCGTTTGTATGTTTGTAAAGGAGTAATTTCTAATGCAGGGAGATGTCTTCTAAAAAAAAAAACGCATAAAATTAATTCTATGGTTATAGGACTGAGATCTATTATTACTTGTATAATAGAGGTCAGTGCTCACGAACCGTGGTGAGTGCTTACTTGTATAATAGAGGTCAGTGGGTTTAGTAATACTAATCATCGTTCGTGACGCTAGCAATAGTTTACGATGCCTACTCATATTATGTCTTATTATAGCTGTTATTTAACTTTTTTAAAAAGGAACGTTAAGAGTTCTTATCTGTTAACAATAAACGAGAGTAAAATGTTAAGATTTACCTGTACGTTACATGATAGATAAGTACCATTCATATAATCAATCATTTGTTTAACTAGTTTGTACTGTATTTGAATTTTATTACCATTGGATACCCTTTAAATAAAAACACAGCATACGTTTAGAAATGATTGGCAACGCAAACTGCTGCTTTCCATCTACACTGCAGTGTGACGTCACGTAGTATAAAATTTTGGACGTCAATTAGGAATGTCAAATATTGTCAAATCGACACCCAGATTCGACAGTAAGGAAAAAAAACTGGATAAAAATAGGTTCCTACAACTATTAGCGTAATTGTGCACAAAAGATGGCCATTTTTCGCCTGTCCCAATTAGTAGCACAATCCAAGAAGCTCTCCAATGGATATGGACACTTTATTCAGCGAAGGGCAGCAACTACGACGCCTACTGGTGCTATTCTACCTGAACCTGAGAAGACACCATTTGGACTTTTGAGTATAGTATTGGCTGTAATACCAGGTCTACTTATTGGAGCAGCTATTAGTAAAAACATTGCTAATTTCCTAGAAGAGAACGAATTGTTTGTGCCCTCGGACGACGACGACGATGATGATTAATGAAAATTGTTTTAGGTACTCACTTCCAATTTTTCTTACTGGATCAACGAACTTGTTCATATAATTATAGCGTATTTAATTGAGTAGAAAGTCTTGTGTAAACTTATGTTTCTCCTGTTTCAGATGTGTACGCTTCATGCGGGTGTAATAATACAATTCATAAATTTTATTTCTTTTAATATAAGGACAGTTACAAAAACATTCAAATTTTGTGCTCATCATCAAAATCATATTGCACACAGTATTAAGAGTTTTACATTATTCATATTATATTAAAAAATCTATTCTTATTTACATCATTTACATAAATACAGTATAATGTAACATGATCATAATACAATATATGACAGCCTTTATATACAGCCAGATAATTAAAATCATGTTCATAATAAATGCATTGTCATAAAATGCAAATCTTAAGAGTAATACAAGGCAATCTCTGCTAATCTAGTCATAAGTTATTCTGTTAATTGTAGCAATAAAGGTTTCCGTAATCTCACACTTGTGCTTAATATTTCATAGACGAAAGTTCAAATAAATGAGATAATGGCATGATTCAGTCTTTAATTTTTGACAAACCAACACAATTTCTAACACTATGAAACAGTTGCAAGTGAATGCGTAGAAGAATTATGATGATGATTAATACTCTTGGTACATGATATTGCATTGTAGAAATGTGTGACAAGGTTATTGAAATGTTCTACCATCGCAGTATTAAAAAAATATGAATAAAATATGTTTTGGCCCATTGTAGGTTTATTAGTGGACTATGATGATTCTAATCATATTATTGAATCTTGTGAATTTTTGTCTTTTACTATATCTGTAACTAACAATAACCTTTTAACATCTTAATAACTTACACTAAAGTTTTATATGTACCAGTTAGTTGACATCCAAAAAACAGACCAATTGTATAAATAGACAGTTGAAGAAAATAGTGTTAGAAATTGTAACAAAATAATTACTTCCTAATTATGTCTTTAAGTTCTTATTTTAAGAAGTTCAGTAATAATGTATAATACTTAGGTATGGCTCACGAACATATTGTCAGTATACGTAATAAATCAAAACGACTGACAGTTATAAAGTCAGATTGATTTTGATTTTGCATATTTTGGTAATATTCATGAAATGACTAACGAAATGAGATAATACTATATATCGTTTTTTATGAAGTGCATAACACAAAAATTATAGAAGATGTGACTTAGACAAATAACAGATGCTTAGATATATCTGTTTTTGTAACTACAAAACATGAACAAATCTAGAAGTAGCTATCAGATTATAAATTAAGAGAAGCTATGTCTGATATCATTATAGTGATCATGAGAGATACCGGTGTTTTAGTTCTTCTTAGCGAGTTTACATTGGACATTGCTCATCTTGCTTCCATGTTTACATATAACTGGTCAGACTGATTTCATAACATCTCTTAAGTTATACTTGCTGGTATCTATGGGATTAAACTCTAAACATATTTAAATGGGTTTGCCTGATCTGTAGAAATATTTTGAATGATTTTTCAACATAAAAATTCTTGTGTCATTTCAACAATTTGATAATGACGCGGAATTAACGAAACATGCTATTCCTACAAGAGCTAACATACTCACACGAATATGTATTTACTTATTACTTGAGTTTGGCCTAAACATGATATGTAACTCTTTACTCTGGGGGCCTCTTGTGTTCGCCCCAGCCATGGAAGCACTTAGTGAATCTTCGTGATTCTTTATTCTTGAGGGTCAGGAATAACTTGCGCGATTTGTTTGGCTGCACTGTGTTCATATGTTGGATGTAGACCTTTTAAAAGAATTATAGAATATTAATATGTAGTTTAGAATTATCAATTATATCATTAACTGCCTCATAATAATATAAAAACATTTATTGACAACAATTTGAGAATAACAAGATATAATGTTGTTATGCAAAAGTAAATAATGGATCACTTGCATTAGACTTTTTGTATCATGGATTACAAGCAAACAATATAACTTTAAATGATATACTGGATTATGCTGTTCATTATAAATTGGTTACCATACATCTGTTATGTATGTTACCCCAGCAGGAAGATAGCTTCTAGAGTGATATGAGTGGAACATATAATTTGTGCGTAATCTGCTGTGAAGGTGCGCTGAATATTTAATTTCAAAATATTTCAAGGTAGTCTGTGGTGTACTGATATGGGTTAATATTGATTTAAATATATATTTAGTATACTATACTCAAACATACTACATACATAAATATATATTTATATACACAGGTATGTAAAATAAGGTAACCGCTTATATCGACAAGTAATAGCCTTGACTAGTTATTTAAATGCGTGCAAGTTTTGGTTTGTCGAATTGACACAGGGAAGTTATTCCATAGCTATAGGAAAAAGAAAGGATTGTGCGAGAGCAATTTTCGTGTTGGTAGGAAAAAGCTCCGGAGCCTTCGCAGAGATCTCGCTGTTGCAAATAGTTTACGGCTAACTATCTATTTAAGGGGCCCAGGATAAGCACCTGTCCAGACATATACCCAAATTTTTAATCATGTCACTGTATGGAATAAGCGAACCGTTGCAGTAAATAGCTGGCATTTGCTGCCAGTTTATTTTGCAGTTCAGCCTAGGAGTGCCTACTACAACGACCTGCGTTTTTGACGAATTTACGCTAAGCCCATAATCCCTTTTTTTTTTTTTTTTTGTGCGTGTGGAAACCCCCTCGGGCCGTCACCCCACCGGGGTTTTCGGTGGGGCGGTGTGTCGGAATCGAACCGACTAAAACCACACGGTGTGCCGTACTGCGCCTTAAGTAGGAGGGATCCGGGAACAGCTTTTATTAAGACATCCGGACCCCCCCTAGCGCCTGCCCGCAAAAGCGCGGGCACCACCTTCGGGTAAAAACCTCTCAATTAGGCGACGTCCAGGCACACGCGGACGCCGCCTCCTCGCGGGGGGCCACTATAGCGGGTGGAGGGGAAAAAGCCGTCCCGTCCAACCGCGGCCACACTCAGGGCGGCATGAGGCGCTGGTAAGCGCGCCTCCGCCGCCCGGTTCGCCGGCGGCGAATTAGGTCCGAGTGGAGATCGTCCTCCCGGACCCTTTCCGCCGCTTCCTTCTGCGAGATGACGTCCTCACAGAAGGTCGCTACCGCGGTAAAATTCCTGTCGCTACCGGCCATGGAGCGTATGACGGCCGGTAGCGAGAGATCCCCTCCGATGACTGCAGTGAGGGCCCGACGCTGCGTCGCCCAGGCGGAGCAAACCACCAGCGTGTGCTGAGCCGAGTCCTCACTACAGTCGCAGTGGTGACAGGCGGGACTCAGTTTCCTCCTAGCGACCGAGTGCAGGTACTTCCCGAAGCAGCCGTGCCCGGAAAGAACCTGCGTCAGTCGGAAGGAAAGGGTCCCGTGCTGCCGCCCTGCCCACTCGACGATGACCGGCTGGAGCGCCTCCACGGTGGCAAAGCCAGCACGTGGAGCCTTCAGCCGGGACGACCAACGAGCCATGGTGGCTCGGCGAGCGGCCTCACGCCATTCGCGTACCTCTTCGGGCGGGGGCCGACTGCCGCTTCCCGCCCGGAACTCAGCCGTTCGCCGATATACTTCGGCGAGCACTTCCGCCTCCAAATCCCACGGGGAAGTCCCGGCCAACGCGCACGCCGCCTCCGTCGACACGGTGCGGTATCCGCGTAAAGTAATCCCATAATCCCTACTCCAGGTACATATTTACGTTACATCCCTATTAATAACATCGACTGCTCCTGATATTTTATCTGGGGCAGCTTTTGAGTAAATTTGAAGATCATCTGTATAGAGATGGTAGGAAGAAAGTAATCGATTTGTAATGGAGTTAATAAAGACTGCGAAAAGTAATGGGGATAACACGGCGACCTGAGGTATTTGTATGAGCAATAGTAACAATCCAATATGTACATATATATAATTCTATACCTACGATACTGAAGCATATTACAATCGATATACTACATGTACTTGCCCACAAATACAATTTATTAGCTATTTCTTTCCTTTGATACCTTGATTTTGTAATAATGTACCGGCTCACGGCTAACTTCAGCCCGGCCAATAAGTTTGAGGATTGCTGTACAGTATATGAAGTGATATCTGCGTTTAACTCTCAAATCTCTTTATGGCGCACCCTGTACAATAGAAGTGGCAGTGCCATTCTTATTTTTTTTTCTTCTGTATTTATATACTTTGGACACACACAGCCGTCAGATCCAAAATTAGGCAGAGCCTCTACTATGGTAACCAGCCTGCTAATATAGATACTTATACATATATTACTAAATACATACATTACAGCCAGACCAGGCTAGGCCCACTCCGGTCAGTAGGTATGAAACTACAGGTACCTAGCAGCGTCGTCGAGACGGACGAAATTCAGTGGGCTGCCACGCGCCGGCTAGGTAGCACGTTACTTCGCTACTCACTCACGCGCTACGTCGCTTCGTCCGTTCGTCGCTTAGGAATTACGATAATATTATCTTTCGATCGATTACCTATTAGGCTATTACACAATATAGTACTAAAAATAACTTAAGTAAAATGAAGGCAAACGCAAATTGCATGGTATTTGGCTGTTATAATAATAACAAGGATCCAAACCTCACGTTTTTCAGACTTCCAAGGGACATCGAAAGGTAAATAAATGCACGTCTACTTACAGGTAATTAGTAGATACTACCAAGTGCTAACTTTTGTTGTCCTAAATTATGTTTTCCGTATTTACGTAGTTAGATTATATTATTAATTATAATCAGTATAGTTAGATACTTACAAGTTCTGTTTACAAGGTCAAGTTTAGCTTTGATAAGTGTATTTATTTATTAGGACCACAACAACAGATAAAATAAATTTGAAGTGTCCGTTTGTAATGTCATAATGACAGTTTTATACTAAATGCGTATGAATGTTTACACGGTACTTATACAAAATAAATATTTTTACATTTTTGTCTGTCTGTTTGTTCGACTAATCTCCGGAACGGGTGGACCGATTTCCACGGGACTTGCACTGGCAGATAGCTGGTGTTATAAGGAATAACTAAGTCAAGTTTAGCTTTGATAAGTACATTTATTTATTAGGACAACAACTGATACACATCTTCTGTAAAAATAAATAAATTTGAAGTGTCCGTTTGTAATGTCATAATGACAGCTTTTTACTAAATGTGTTTTCACGATACTTTACCAAAAATATTTTTTTTTACATTTTTGTCTGTCTGTTCCGGCTAACATCCGGAACGGGTGGACCGATTTCCACGGGACTTTCACTGGCAGATAGCTGGTTTTATAAGGAGTAACTTAGGATAGTTTTATTTTGTAAAAAAAATTAGGAACATAAAGATAACATTAAAAAAGTGAGGTAAAACTACAGACAATTTAAGTTCAAACCTAGTAAGTAGGTACATTTACATAAATACATAAGAAACTACCCAAGTTTGGACCCAACATAATCTGTTTTCTTAAATCTATAAAGTATAAATACAATAATAGATAAGTAGCTATTTTACTTGTATTTAAGTGTTTAGGTAGGTATGTAGTAAGATTTTGATGATGTAGACAAGTTTCATATTTTTTATTTGCCGATTTACGTAGGTAAATAATGATAAATAACGGAGACTAAGCATTTTAAAGTATTAAAAATATAATAGACCAAGAGCTGAGGCAATATTTTTGTAAGCTTGTTTATGACCGTACCAGGGCTACATCACTCACTCGAGGTCGCGTTTTATATACCTACCAATTTAGCTATCCGTCCACGGTAAAAGTGTCAGTAGGGGCGACAACGCAGCTGAGAGCACGCACGCACGGTAGAACGGTATTCTCCGTAAATAAAAACAAAATTTCAAATCGAACTTATTATGAAGTGTAGATGTTTAGTTATTGCTAAATGTATTTATTATGTTAAATTGCGTTATTGCTAGATGTTAGTGATCTGTAAAATCCTTTAAAAATAAGTTGCAAAAATGATTTTAGCTATTACTTTTTTATCAATATAATATAAAAATACTTTAGGTGTTTATTCTTTACTCGCCATTGCATTATAAATTGCATTATATTATAAATATATTTTGAATATAATTAAAAATATATTTGCATTTTGCATTGCATTATAAATATATTCTATACAATGTTGCACTAAATCAGGTTTTGAGTGATTAGCCAGAGTGAAGTTATAATAAATGTAGTCTATTAAACCGTCAATAATAAACCCATAATTTCTACGACAGGTGACGAACTTAGTAGGTGTGGACTGCCAGCGTATTCATTTGTGGTATCTTGTAGGCAAGGCGAACTGACGGCTGCTTCTCTCACACAATATGTAATATAGTTAGAAATATAGTGAAAATAATAATAAGAGCTACTGAAATGTAAAACATATTGAGAGCGCCACGGATTGAGGTTTTTATTTGTTATTTAATACTTTTGTGTAATATAATATGTAATACAAAAGTATTAAATTATAAGAGTATCTTTCTCTAGTCTACGCAACAGCCATTACTAGCAACCCGCCCTAGCTTCGCACGGGTAGCAGAGACATCTTCAACAATCATAATCATATTTCAACCAATTTACACAAAACCTTAACAAATTACATACATACCTAAACCTTCCTCATAAATAGCTCTATCTATTGATGAAAACCGCATGACAAACCGTTGAGTAGTTTTTGAGTTTATCGTGAACAGATAGACAGACAAACGCGGCGGTGTAAAATGTAGTGATGTAGTGATAGTGATGTATATGTCTACAGCATCAACATTTTATGTTACTATTATATTATAATAGGTAATTAAAGATATAAATTTCATAGGGGAAATAATTTTATTTATCATTATATAAAACTCAATACCCATAAATTTTATTATCAAATGTGTGTTCCGATATGCACTGCGAGCACTATAAGAACTGACGTCAATTTAGTATACTGCGAAGCCGTTCCTTTATAACTAGCTTTACTGGTTACTGTTTAATACGGAACACAGTCCAGTATACTGCCATCTATGTTTTTTGGCGCTGTTTTGACGTGAAAATAATTATCATATAATTATAGGTACAAGTTATCTTTGAATGTAGTTATATTTAAAAATTTAATATTCAAGTCAATTGTCAATTGACAATTACTCGCATAATAAAAGTAAATTTACTTTTTATTAAAAGAAAATATTGTTTTTTAAGTAACCGAATGCATAATAACTTTATAACCGAATTATTTAAATGGGGCTATGTACGGTAAAAGTGATGAACATATTTCGACAAATAATTGTTTATTATCTAACTGGAATAAAATTGTAGTTGATCACATGATCAAAGCACTGAGAGCACCTTTCCTCGAAAACGCCAGTGCTCACAGTACAAAAATGGCGTCGACTTGTGACGTCATATACTTCCCTAGGATACTGCGGCAGTATACTGTCAGTCCATAACGGAACGAAGTTATCCCCAGTAAGAGCACTGAACAGTGCTCGCAGTGTATTTCGGGACATACCCCAAATAAATAATTTATTTCATTATTTGTGTACTTTGTACAACCCTAGAGTGTCCGGCAGTTCGGCTACATGCACAGACGAAGGTCGCGCGGTGGGCAAGGCGTTCTCAACTTTCGAAAAGCGTAAATAAGGTATATTTCTGGTCGCAGCTAACGCCAGTTATTATTATTTCAATTTTGTAGGCTATTATAACGTAGGTATTTTGAGTTTTGTATGGGAGTGATGTATCTGTTACGAAGTAACTATTATCTTATCTGTGACCGTACTACATAGGTTTCCCTTTAACATTATTTTGCTACGAAATCAGTAAGTATGGGTAAGTTGAATCAAACGAAAGTATAGACTACTTTGTAGTACTATTATTCAATCTGTGATTATGCCACGTTTAAATTGTATTTTTTTTAAATACGATTATTACGTATTATATCGCATTTTTTTCACTAACCACTTTTCTGCTCATCTGTACGAATAAATAATTGGAAGTAATAGGCACAACTGGTTATTAAATATTTAGATTAATTCTTCTTACAGAAGACAACCTTAACGGCATCAGAACAGATAAGAGTTATGCGATAGAAAGAGAGGCAAGGTTTAGGTTAATATAGCCCGTTTGGAGATAGCGGTGTGCGATCTGAATTGCACCTTATTTTATCGGAGCAAGAGTCGCTATTTATTTAAATGGTATTGCGAAGAGGTCCTTCTGTACTAGTACTATTATGTATTCTGTGGCCAGACACAGAACAATTAACCATGCTCGTCACAAAATTATTTGGCCTTGATGGGAAATCGAATCCACGACCTCTGGCTCAGCAGTCATGATCACTAACCACTAGCCAATCTCCCTTCTTTTATGTTCCCTTCGTAAAAATATGATGTAATAATATTATATATTTACCTGTGCGGATTTATAAGCGAGTTTGATTTCAACTTCGGAGCACTTGGCACCGAGCCATAGGAACACTTGATCGCCGTTGTCCAAGATCATAATATCGTCATCCGCTAGATCGTCCTATTTCACATAAATATTTCATGATTAGTTAATTTTAAAGTTTGCTGTTAAAATAACCATGGCCTTGTTAAGAAATTCAATATTATAATAGTAATATAATAATATCTACCAGTGACCACGATCTCTTTAATAAAATTAAAAATAATATGAAAATAAACTTTGGTTAAACTTTGGTACAAAAATGCAATGATTCGTAACAGCTTTCATTGAAATCTTATAATTATTATGACTAGCCATAGCCCATTGCCACAATGAACTATATCTATGAAAAAAAAAGATGTATCTAGTACAAGATTTTTGAAATCGGACGGATAAAACCTTAGATTAAGCAAAAACACTATATTTATATAGAAGTCACTAGTTATAGAAAAAGAAATAGGCTGTCATGGGACTGCCGACAGAAGTGAAAACTTAAAAGAAACTTAACACGTCACATTAGCAGGTTGGTGACACTAATTTATAAGGAGTTGACAGAACTCAATGTCTAGATTAGCGCCCTCTAGTGGATCTATATATGTATTATTAGCGTGACGGTCACAAGTTCAGTGCTTTTTCCCCATAGAAGTGCACAAACGTGTCTAAAGAATTTTTCGCTTCAAAAAACAATACGATATATTATGATAGTACAAAACATATTCTAATCAATTGTAACTTGAATAGAATGAACAGGAATCAACAAATGTAACTCACCTGACAGAAGTCGGTACACTTTTCGGAGACGGTGAAGTATCCCTTCTCGTTAGAACAACGGAACAACCTGGTGTAGTTCAGATAGTCAGCTTCCGTGTCATATGGTTTACGACCACCCAAAGCCACCCAGAAGAAGTTGTCTGGTTCGCTTCCTTCCATCAACACCTGGATGAAGATAGTGATGTGATATTAAGAATTGTAGGGACATAGCGCATAGAAGAACTGCTCGTCGGAGAAGTACTGCCTAATGGAATTACTCGTTGTCTTTTTGAAGCACATGTGTTGCGGTTATTATATGTAAATTTAATAGGTTCCGTCAGTCGGTTTCCGCGGGGTGCCGCTACTCTAGACTCCTGCTATGTATCTATACGGAAGTGACACATACGTAACAACTCTTCTAGGATGATTCCCCTCAACTATTTAACCATTTGGGCCATACAGTATTGTCATACCTTTGAGTGGCAGATATCAGTAGTTGTACAGTATAACAAAGATAGTTTTGTAAATCCTTTTCTAATTCACCGAGCTCAGTAGTTGTCAGTTTTATACTAAACTAGCTATGTACCGCGCGGCCTCGCTCGCATGTGCACATTCAAACTTTTTTGTGCGGATCCTAAGTTATGTTCCTTATAATACCAGCTACCTGCCAGTGAAAGTAGCGTGGAAATTGGTCCACCCATTTGGGAGAATAGTCGGAACAGACAGATAATTTTTTTAAATTGATCTTTAGGTATAAATAAGTACCATGTAAACATCCAAATACATCTATTAAAAAGCTGTGATTATGACCATACTCTTCCTCTCAGAACACTTTGAATTCTTTTACAATTTTTTTTTTGATAAATCATTTACAGTACTAACAGTACAGTAATATATGTATAAAAATCGATATTAATTTCTTTCTATAATGTATAATAAAGAGTTTATCTATCCGTTACCTGCAAGCTGACCCAAGGGTTATTGAACTTTTCCTCGGCGATTTGTTCGATGAGTCGCGCCGAGTCCGCGTCGCTGCGGCTGCCGACCCACGCGTACACGATCGCCGAAGAGCTCTCGTTGGCGCCCTCCAGCGGCACGTTCAAGATGTAGCTGCAGCAACACACATTATATAAGTCAGTTGTACTGGAGGAGAGACAAAAACTATTGAGGTATGGAGTTAAGCTTGTAGTGTATAACGTTAGTTCACAAAATCTTAGAACTAATCAAATTATTTCCTATATCAGCACTTTTACACCAAAACTTTACCCATGTTTTCATCTATTTACTGTCGTATTGTCCATCCAAAGGTTGCCTGTAAGAGATTGCTTATAGCGATAATGGGTCTTCCGCTCGACATGTGTAAACATGCACTCGGTCGGTACTCGCCACTCGTTCGTCAGTACTGTGCGGATTTTGCGTTTTATTTTGCGAAACAATAATTTTTCATTTTAAAATGGCTAGTAACAAGTAGAATTTAGATACCACCATAAAAATCATTCAATCCATTTTCTTGTCCAAATACTTCTACTCTGTTCTTCTTCAATGAAGTTTATTCTATTCTGTTTATTTTTACTCATTTCCAGTACAATAATGGGTCTCTTGGTCTAGTAGTCAGTGATCCTGACACCTGAGCCAGAGGTCGTGGTTCGATTCTAACCTAGGACAAATAATTGTGTGAAGAACACGATCATTTGCTCTGTGTCTGGGTGTAATTTATCTATAATATGTATGTATTTAGAAATATATAAGTATGTGTATCAGCAGTCTGGTAACCATAGTACCGACTCTGCCCGTAAGTGAGATGTGTCAAGTTATTATTAATATATATTATTATTTGAAGCATAGGCAACTACCCTATTATGTGGTACGAACCAGAAAGCGCTGTTCAGTTGCGTGGCGTCAGCCTTGACCTGCACAAGTCGAGTGCAGAGCGCAGAGCCATTGCTCCGCAGCTCGAATAACTCCACCGGCTGTCGGTCTCCCTCCTACAGCAATAAAGTTGATCACAACACCAAATCCACTATTCCACGACAAAAACATTCCAAATGCTGGTGTCCTACCAATCAAAATCGATCAAAAATATTTTAATTTATTTTTCTATAAATATAATGTAAACAATCATCACTGTTGTTAGTTAGTAAGTTATTTTAGTTCGTTTTATAAATCAACAAGTTCTACATAAAATTTGGCGGCTTTCTTTTTTATTGTTCTTTCACCACCGACTCCTTAGTCCAGGTATAAATCTAATCTAAGAAGTATTTGGAGACAAAAGCTTATAAAAACACTTATGAGCAGAAGTACTTACCGGTTTTTGATTCCTTTTTCCATCTTTGATAATAAACCGCCTGTGGAAGTGCGCCATGAACTTGAGACTCTCTTGTTGCTGGTGGGTCCTCACTACGTCCAACCTCTTGCACAGTTGTTTAAACTTGCGTTCAAGGCCGAACGTAAATGTTAACCACCCCATGTTGGGAGCTTTTCGACCTTGCCAGAAGTATACCACCCAAGTCGCTGCTTCGGATTCCGTGTCCTCGGCATCGTTGTGGAAACCATCGTTTTCGTCTTCTGGCTGCGAGTGCAGTGGTAATTAAATAAAAAGTCACATATTGCTATCATATCAATCCAGTGATAAGATTCATTTAGTTGTTAATATAATGTAACATTGGAGCGAGTCTTGGGACTAGCATCGTATGCAGTCAGAGGGCATTCTAATAATAAATAGTAGATTATGTAAGTCATCGAATCCTACGTTTCACAGATATGAGAGTAGCACGGATCCCGGAGTATCCTTGATTGCTAAAAGCATACAATAGTGTCTAGTTCCAGCCGCACCACAATATCTAAATCAGAATATTAGGTAATAAAATCCCTGTATGTTACTATTAATTATAATACCTTTTTGAGAATTAGGTAATACCTACCTACAACAAAAGGGTACCTGAAGTATTATTTTTATTCCGTTTACGAACGCGATCGAAGTCATTGACATTTTCTAGGGTCGCTAACAGCAAATGTGTGGAGAATTCTACAACACTCATATTAAAGAGTAGATGAGGTATTAAAGGGTACAAAAAGCTTTTATCAATGACTTGTTTACAGGTGTTTTATAACTTACTTCACCCGGTAGAACATATCTACACAGGAACACATAACAGTCATGGCTGTGGAAGACGCCCAGTTCGTTATCAGGTAGACGCACAAAGTGTCGTCCCTCAAGTACGAACGACTCCATGGCCTCCAGGTCTTCGTTCCACTCGTCAGCTAGCGTCTTCGCTTCCGCGCTACCCATAGCGGGCTGCCGTGGAGTGAATAATGCTGATAGGTCCGATCTACACAAAAAAGTACAATTCGTGGAACATAATATGCTAGATTTAGTTTACCATTTTCAGGACAACATTATGTAACCTGTTTAAATTATCATCATCATCATTCCAGCCCTATGGCTAACGTTCTATGACAGTCATTGCTAGACAAAGGCCTCCCTTAAAGACTTCGAAGAAAACCGGAAGTGGCCTGCATTGATTGGCATGGAATTATACAAGGTCATCTGTCCATCTTGTTGATGGACGTCCTACGCTGCGGTGACCATCATTGGTCATTTTCGGTAACCAAACTTTCACTTATGCGTAACTTAAACTCTATTGTCTTATTTATTTAAAAAATGGTGCGTCATTTATCACACATATAAAAAATCTTTACATAGTTTATAGGTACTCCGTCATATCCCTACCTCGCCTCGGTAAAATAAAAAAAATATACTTATAATTAAGAAAAACATAGTCATCAACACCAACTGTTTTAAATTATAAAGAAAAATGGTTTATTTCGGTTTTAAACGGTTTTTTTCGTTTTAAACGGATTGGTTTAATTGGTTTAAACCGGCCTTATATCTATAATTTCGACTCGTCTCTTCAAACCATCAAATTATGATCTTTTTTACTTTACAGGTATTATTCGCTACCATGATGGCGGATTTAACTCAAAGAGAAGACATTGCTCAGTCCTGGCTACGAAATCACCCAGAGATGTTTTACGACCCATCAACTGGAACTATAAGCTGTACGAAATGTGAAAAAACATTAAAAGCGAAGAAAACCATTTTGAATAGGCATCTAAAATCACAAAAACATCGAGGAATTCAGGCAGCATCGCCAAATGAGTTTTATATTGACTTGATTAATTTTATCATTATGTGCAACATATCGTGGTCAAAAGTGGAAAACCCCAATTTTCGTGTTTTTTGTTTTAAATACATGTGTAACTTTAAAAATCAAGAAAGAACCATTCCAAGTGAGTCTTTGTTAAGGAAGAAATACTTGGGCCATGTTTATGAAGATAAAATGAAATTCATCCACAGTGAAGTACAAAACAATAAGATATCTTTAGACGAAACCACTGACTTTCTGGGACGAAATGTTGTAAATTTTTTAGTCAAACCATTAAATAAAAACTCATCGGGACGAATTTACTTGTTAAATTGTCAAAGATTAGAAGTGGTTAACGGTCGTACTGAGTCCGAGTTTGTGATTAAATGTCTAAAAAACTTATGGGGGGACCAATTCAACAATAAAGTGCAAGACGTCTTAATGTTGTGTAGCGACAGCGTAGCATATATGTTACTGGCTGGGAAAATATAAAAAAAAACATTTCCCAATATAAAACATTTTACGTGTTTGGCTCACGCCCTGCACAGATTAACAGAGACAATACGTTTAAGCTATGGCGATGTAGACACTTTAATTAATAATGTCAAAAAATATTTTTAAAAGCTCCCAAACAGAGTACGAATTTTAAACGAACAACATCCAAATTTACCTTTGCCTCCAGAGCCAGTTATCACTAGGTGGGGAACATGGTTAGAGGCGGCATTTTACTATGCCAAACATTTGGACAAAATATCGAGTGTTGTAGCTTTATTGGATAGCAACGAAGCCATATCTATTAGAAATGCTAGGGAAGTACTAACTAAACCTAATTTGAAGAATGATTTAGAGTATTTATATGAGAATTTCGAAATTTTACGTATTGCAATAGTAAAATTAGAAAAATGTGACCTGTCGATAATAGAAACATTCAAAATATTTGACGACGTAAGATTCATTTTAAACCAGACATCAAACAATACGTTTATCAACAAAATGGAGCAACTTATGGATAGAAACCCTGATTTTCGATTCGATTTCGATGTTCTTAGGGAAATAAGTGAAACATGTAATAAAGAAAATGACTCTAGTATTTACAAATTTACGCCATTTACTTCTGTAGACGTGGAGAGATCCTTTTCAACCTACAAGTGGATCCTTAATATGAAAAGAAATAGACTAACAAATGATAACCTCGAGAAAATTATTATCGTACACTACAATTCTCTGAATAATCCTAGATTAAGAACTTTTGAACAGTCAGCAGAACCAGACGTGACACCATCATGTACAACGCAAACAGATACAGAAATGAAAGATTTCAGTAAACGAACCATAGTCATAGATAGTGATTAAAGATATTGTCACTGGGGTAATCTTTCTTCTTCAATCTCTCCACATTTATCTCGCTGCCACTTTAAAAGTGAAATATAAAATGTGCTAGTTTTAAGTTTTTATTTTCTTCATATTAGCTATGTAAGAAGTTCATGTCATGGCTACTTGTAAAGAAAACAACACAATAACTTGAGCAACATTAATTCTTGAATGACAATTATTTATGTATATTGCCCAAAGTGCCCATGTACAATTTTTCTATCTTTCATTTCTCTTCTATGTAATTTCTGTGTGTACAACATAAAAATATTATGTGATGTAATGAATAAATAAGTTGATATTAATTTATGTTTTCTTATTTACCACACCACCATTTCTCTTACACCTTACATACGTACATACTCGAATGGGAAACACCTTAACTTAAAAAGAATTAACTTAAAGTAAATATACATCCGATTAGTTATGCGATCCCGGAATCCCGGGATTTTATTTTAAATAAAAATATACTAAGAAGCCGCTTCCATAATTTGTTATCCAAAAAATAACTTTAGGTAAATATGCATCCGATTATCCGATCTCTGGTCATGACTCTTGAGTTTAAAACTTCGTGTTTACAATATTATCCTCATTTATAATGACCTGTTTTTCTATTGGAGTAGATAATATAGTTATAGTCCTATAGAATCAAAGTTACAACATTAGTTTGTGCTTATAGAAACATATATTTATTTATGTATTTCTTCTGTGCGTGTGTATGTTCCTGAACTCCTCCTAAACCGCTGGACCGATTTTAATGAAATTATTTGTGTGTCTTCAGGTGGATTCCAGAATGGTTTAGATTTACAATTGGATGGCGCTGCGATAGGGTTACAAGAATAATATTTTTTACGTTTCGGCAGGACAACGTCTGTCGGGTTCGCTAGTATTATATAATATATAAAATAGTATTTATATAATACTAGCTACCCGACCACACGTTGCCGTGGCTAAGTCATTTCGAATAAAAAAATATTGTGACCATACATTGAGATAAAAACCATCCTATCTCTCAAGTTGGACCAAACTGCATACAGTGTGCAAAATTTCGTTAAAATCGATTTATTAAAATTTTTACATATAAAGTAAAGAATAGGTTCAGCACATACTTGGTTTCCTGTTGTTTAGCCCAGCTGGCCAGGTCGGCGCCTGTCCTGGCGACTGATTCTGCGGTTCGAGTGAAGTCAACTGCGATCACCTCGTCCCATCCCAAGAAATACGTTTTGAACACCTGGTGGAGGTGTACAGTAAAATGTAATTTTATAACATTAATTCTATCCAGGGACAACCAATCAATACTGATGTCATAGTAGCAGACTGGAGATTAGTACGAACAAACAGGCAGGCAGATAGACGGACAGACAAAAAATATAAACATTGTTTTCTTTTGATGTAAGAACCGTGGTTCTTTTGACGTAAAATTTATATGCATTCTCAATTTCAGTTATTTGTATAAGTACCTGTGTTTCGGTTCCTTCCTGTAACCTCGTGACAAGTGCGTGCGGAGGTCTCGCCACCATATTGAATAATTCTTGAGCTAATTTCACAGCGGCTGCTCGCACCAGACGAGATGATTTTTTGCCAAACCTAAAAGTAATGTACAATGCGTTTTAATTAAGAATAGGAATGTCAATGTGTAAAAATGTGGCAAATTAAAAACAATCCCAATTACATTACCATTTTAATCCAAAAAAATTGCATCAATGTGTGGATCTGTTTTGTAGGTTACAAATTTACTATTGAAACACTAGATTTTATATTAAAGATTGATAATATAGACCCAGATAAGTTCACTTTTGTTTCTGTGGTCGACATTAGTGTAGTTTTCGGCGTTAGTCGATCTTAAATATCACGTCTTTTGATCTCGGGTTTTATGGCAGTGAAATAATAAAATATTTCGTCGTCCTCATAGTCATCATCTCAGCTAACTGTTGCACACAGACACCTCCCAAAGACTTTTACGAAAATCATTCATTCAGATTTATTTAACTTATTTTTCTAGTTTCTTACTATTTTAAAAATTGTAAAACAAACCATTAAAAGACAACGATATGACAAAAGCAAATTATGACGTCAGTAGTTGTTATTTCAAATAAGTTTCTAGAGTTCATACCGCTTTGACGTTTAATAAACAGTAACACAGAAATGAACCGACAGTAAACTACTTTGTTCTCGATTCCATTTCATTGAGTAGACTTACCACACAAACACGTCGATATGAGCGTCCAGTATGTAGACATTGCGAGTGGCTAGAACACCTCGAGCCAACGGAGTAGCCTCAGGCTGAGGTAGCTCCAGGTATCCCATACCCAGCTCCACGCGGTACAAACGTGCTGGCCGCCAAGAGAAGTCGGCTGCCACGTGTTCCTGTTAAAATTATTCGAGGTTAAAATATAGACCACTTATAAACTATAAGTCGTCATTAAAACTGTAAGGTGCAAAGACAATGCAATTAATACGATAAGAAAGTGTTAATTTGAGAATGTATTCAATCAGTATGTTAGACGTAAAACGTTTAACGTTTTGGGTATTTATAGCGTTGTGTAACGTACTGTGAACTGCCATTATTTAGGTTAGTCTAATAGTAAGTTGGACACCTTTGCTATTAGTTTAAATTGGCGTTGCTAGTCAGAGATAATAGGTGACGACTTACTTGTGGTACATAAGGCATGTCCCCTTGGTAGCCGAGAGTCTCCCAGAAGCTGCGGGGCTCCTTCCCGGGCGGTTCTGCAATCAACTCTGCCTTATTCTTCCTCTCTTCTTTGTTTATTTTCTCAGCAAAAAGTCGTGCCTTCGACTTTAACGTATTCTTTGCTCTTTTACCATACCTGTATTAAAACATTTAAGAATATATTATTAATCTCTGACAAAATTATACAAAATATCTGTGTCGTTTTAAACATATAAATAATATAATATCTATGCGTAACCAAAACAATTATTTCTGTCCAAAACAACTCTTAATTTTATTTATTCTTAGTTGTTTACTATTTCGTATTGATGTATGATGAGTAAGAGAGAGGGCGAACGAATGACTTTTATCAAAATTTATTTTGTCAAAGAATAATCATTAATATATACCTATCTATATATATAAAAGAAAGTCGTGTTAGTTACACCATTTATAACTGAAGAACGGCTGAACTGATTTGGCTAAAAATTGGTGGGGAGGTAGCTTAGAACCAGGAGAAGGACATAGGATATCACGTTCCCGTGGGACGTGACATAAAACGTGGTATAGCAAAACGCAACTGATATGGAATAACAAAACGCAACTGACAGCTAGACGTAATGTAGTCTATGGTTAATTATATTAGAATTTTGAAGTTGACCGGTTGATGTGTTTGTTTATTATAGATAAATTACACCCAGACACAGAACAAATTATCATGCTCATCACACAATTATTTAGATAGTAATTATCTATATAAATAAAAATGAACCCCTATTTCTTCTGGTCACGCTATAACTTGAGAGCGGCTTTACCGATTTCATTCATCTTTTTTATAAATGTTTTCTAATACTTCGTAGAAGGTTCTTACATTAAAAAAAAATAAGAAAATAGCGCAGAAACTTAGAAAAATTAAGAAAACTTAACGACTACCTTCATTATAAACTTTTTAATGTAACCTTAGCCCCAGCGTTGTATACTCTTTGCTAAGCACGTTTGAAGTAACTATCAGTTGTTTGACAGTAAGTAAGATGTAAGAGACATCGCACACGGCCAATATCGTTTACAAAGATCGCATAATTCTAGCGTAGCGTTATATTCTCCTTGCATAAATTAGTTGTATCGGTCGGCATCAAGGACTTCATCATGGAAATCCATGGTCTGCATTAAGAACGAATTATAACCCTTACCCAGCTTCCTGGTCGGAATGATATCTTTGACGAGGTAAAATTAAACCATTTTGCTTTGATTTTGCATATTGTTAATGAATTATGGTTTTCATTTCTTAGTGCACACTGCACAGTCGATTAAAACGAAAAAATGGTGGAATTTTAAGTTTGTTCATTTATAATTTTCAGTTGAAATTTTGATATTAAAAATGCCAAGAAGTAGACGTACAAACATAGGTGTTTGCAATGTCAATAAATAAATCGCAAGGGCAGTCGTTAAGTGTTTGTGGCATTAATCTTGAAAATCCACGTTTTTCCCATGGCCAACTGTATGTCACCTGTGCGCGTATCGAAAAACCATCAACATTATTTTTTTATGCGCCAGGAAACAAAACTGACAATGTTGTGTATCAACAAGCATTACAATAAACAATATGTCTATCTATGTTATAGAGATAATAAAAAATTACAAACATACAATATCAAAATATACAACAATAGAAATAATTAATATTACTGAAGTATTCCAATTTGAATTGAATGACAGGACAACGTCTGTCGGGTCAGCTAGTAGTATATAAAGTATATACCGATAGGTATGTCTCAATGATTATTCTTTGACAAAACAAACTTTGATAACAGTCATTCGTGCACCCTCCATATATGCCTACCGGCTATATAACATTACGGTTATGACCTGCAGGAGGATGATTTATAGCTAGTAATACATACATACTTTCTGCATACATAACAAATTGTACATGTATGTGTTTTTGTTATATTGTAGATTAGATATTTCTCGATTCTTACTCAGTAGTAGAAGACGTGATTTCTTGTATGTTTAGCTGAACTTAAGTCATGTAAAGTGTTGCATATATTCTACATGATTTGTTCTCACCACAAGTAAATAACGAGTCCTGTGTCGAGGACAAATACGTATCGAGGTTCGAGTGACTCCGCCTGCACTGGTACTGGCTCCAGGTGTATGCTGTTGCCGGCGCCATGGACTCTATACAACCGAGTCACGTAATGCTATACAAAGAAAATTTTATGAGTTGCTTTACCTAATTAATAATCTAGACACGCGGCAGCGCGTCAAGCCAAGTTCAAGAAAAATGAACTGGTGACGCAGCAGCCGTGTGTTATATTACACGAACCATTCGGAGCCACTTTTGACTGCTTAATAACTCATAATCTATTTAATAATAATACTTGAATTTCTGTGTATAAATATTTATTAAAACCCCCTAGATGCACTAGAATCCCAAATTTCATAAATACAGCTTAAAGAGTCATTGAGATATTATTGTTTAGATATCGGCATTTTTATCACTGACTGACTGACACATAGATCAAAAACCTAAAACATTTCCCGATGACCTAGAAAGTTGAAATTTGGCGTCCAGTCAAAAATGTAGGTTACGTAAGGAAGGATTTAACAATGAATGAGTAATGCGCTCTAATATTTCTAATGTTCAAGATAATGTACAAATCAGCACAAAAAAGACAACTATGCAATGTAAACGCAGATAAAAATGGTAGTTTCACAGATCACTTTTGAAAGATGAATAATAATAATATATTCTTTACAAAAACTAATGATATCCCATTAAAATATGAATGTGAAAATGGGAGCCAAGTTCAATAGTCAAATCTTCAGGATTATCTACAGAACTTGGCAATCATTTAAATCTCAATTCTTTTGTCGGCGTAGTCGATAACCACGATATTCTTAATATTGAACTTGGCTCCCATTTATGGGATTATTATTTCTTGTTACCACGAAAACTGTATAAAGTGACTACTACTGCTTCATTGTTATTTGCCTTCTATAGACATTTAAAAATAGTTTTATCATAATTAAATATTGTTTTTACTTGTACTAATTTTAGATAGCATTTTTTTGTTTTCTTGGCATACGCCATTAAGATCTTTAAACCTGACCGTTTATTCATAACTTAATTAATCTTGATATAACGTAGTATTTATGTTGTTTCGAGATAAAAAAATGAAAGATCTATATGAATAATGCCTAAAAAGTTCATAGGATTCTTTATTTTAACCGGATACTGGCGTCATTGAAAAAAAAGGTCATTAGTAATTTGCCAACACACTGCCCGTACAATATGACATATTCTTTTCACCTTTTTATTTTATCCACTAAATGTATGTCCACTGTAATTATAGTATATAATATCACTATTGTTAACTTTGTCGATTACACTAAATGTTAATTATAAACCGTTCAACCTTCGTGTTTTCTTTAGTGCGTGTAAAGCATTTTTGCCATACTTTTGTAAGTTTACATCTACTAATGTGTCGAGATATAGTTACAGGGTCGTCGACGGTGAAGAAGCCGGAGGGCGTGTGGCTGCCCTGCAGGTAGAGCGGCGCGCTAGGGAACAGCGCCAGGAAGTCGGGCGTCTCGTCGGCCTGCTCATGGCGCTGCGTGCGGCGGGCGCCCAGCAGGTTGCGCAGGTTCACGGCGTGCATCGCCGCGCACGCCGCCTTGTCCAGCTGCACGAACAGTCCACGCTACTAACTATCGCTTTACTGACATTACTGGGAACGTTATGTACCGAAAGAGATATTGCTAATAAGGATAGATTGGAGGGGGTAAACAATTGCTCATGCAAGTCCGGGTCCACATACATTATGACTCGAACTAGCTGTTGCCGGAAAGTCTGAGCCCTCGAACATAATAATTAGTGACAGAATTTGTATTGATTTAACTCAATTTATTCTGTGATAGACTGTTCTGTGTTCTATGAAAGACTGTTTTGCATAAATAACTGCAACTGCTATTATGCATTATAATATCAACAGATGGCGCCATCAGTATGCAAAAATTGTCATAGAAGCTCAAAAACAGTAAAACTGCAAAGTATACTGTAGTGGGGTCTGCTTTAAGACTATATCGTGCAGCTTTGATGATTTGCCGTGTCATTCGAGTAATGGGGTCTGTTTTGTCTGTTCGCAATAAACTCAAAAACTACAGAACGGATATTTATGCGGTTTTCACCAATAGATAGAGCGATTCGTTAGGAAGGTTTTTTAGGTAGGTTTATTATTTGTTAAGGTTTTGTGTAAATTGGTTGAAATATGATGATGATTGTTGAAGATGTTTGTGCTACCCGTGCGAAACCGGGACGGGTTGCTAGTATAATACATAATTATTCGTAAATCATGTTCAACCAAAGCTATATGATAAACTATACCTACTAATCTAAATAACACACACGTAGGTATAGGTACACATAAACTATTAAATACCGTAGCCTTTGAACCAATCCAGAAGTGTATATCCCATGACAGTTGGCCTTGTTCTTCCACTGTGGTCTTCAACACTATGTAGCAGTCGCCTTCGAAGAACTTGCCGTGCGCCACCTAGAACAAATTAAAACAGTCAATTATGCAGACGTACAATTATTTTGTATTATGTAATATTAGTTTAAGTAAAGGGGAGAAGTTGAGACAGATATGTAATAACAATAAATACTCAATCAAGGTTCTTAGAAAAAAACCTGTAAAATAAGGTAAAAATGTGTTAAAAAGGGTAATTTTACTAAAGCCTTACTTACGCAATGATTTTGAATATATTTGGTAAAGAATGAGATGCGTAAACAAATGTAAGAGAAGAAAAATGAGTCGAGCGGGGCTCGCTTCATGCAAACTCTGATATAAATCCCACCCGCGAAGTTTATTGTTGACAGAAACATTAGAAGCCCTGTAAAAATAATCGTAACACGCTTTTCTTCATTTATAAACAAACATAAATTCTTACCTCCTCTACAGGGGCCGGTATAAAATTCTCAATTTCCCACACTTGCATGCCAGGTGCTTGACCGGTATCCTCGTCGAAGAACTCTGAATAATCTAGTGGAGGTTTTTCTAAGGTTTCGTCCCAACGTTTCGGTCTAAACAGAAAATGTTGTTGAGGTAATTCAAAACTAAATTTCTAATCGAAACATTATGTCCTAAAGCCCGTCGCACTAACACCATGGTATTGTTACGGAAGCCCAAAATTGACATGCGGGCGCCATCTGTCAGCGAGTAGCGGAACTAAATTGTAACGCGCCATCTTGAAATGAATAGGTTTAAATAATAGAACGTTCTACTGTGCTATAGAAGATTCCAGAGCGGTCGAGTCAAATAGATAGTGTGAGATGTAGGAAAGTTCACGAACTTTGTATGAAATGTTTTTCGAACTACATAAGGAAGTTGCATTGCGGTATAGACATTCAGTTCGAGTTAAGTGATACTACGAGTTAACGAGTGCGAAGAATAGCGAATAGTACAAGTAAAAATCAGTGATAATTACTGGTAACTGTGACTTTTAACTGTGATTGTCTAATTATGAATTATTTAAATAAATTGTGTCTATTTTGATACAAGTTGGTGGAAATCCTAATCCCAAACCCCGGCTCTAAACAATATTATGTCTCTCATTCTAGGTAGCCTCGCCTGATTTCCATGATTATTGAGATCGGCAACAACAAAAAAATCACTAATTCCCCGAATAGAAATTCGAATTAAGTATACATAGTAAACATCGGGAAACAAAATAATGTTTAGATATCGCATCCTAAATGACAGATAATGGAAACCTTACTTTTTGGTATTCTGCAAAACTGGTTTGAGATTAGTCACAGGTTAGTCATAAAAACTCATAATTGCTGTGACAAAAGTCGTAAAAATATTTTGATTACTCGTAAGTCTACCCTATGCCGCAGAATTGTGTTAATTTCTCAAACTCATTTTGCTATATTTGAAGTCAATCTATTCCTAAAAATCGAAAAGTCCAATTTTTCCTTATTTGAGATATGTTATGAAGACTACTTTAAGATTGCAATTTAAAAAAAAAGCTGGTGGGTGCCTAAAGTGTGTTCTGTAAATTCTATAAAAAACTCACAGGTTTCCACAAGGTTGCTATTAAATAGATGCCGTTTTGTATTCCAAAAAATAACGTAGACGATTCTTAATTTTGTTTGTCAACAGTGATGGGTTTCTCAAAAAATTAAGAAATATTATATATATTGGTGAAATATTCTGATATATAATTATTGTGTCTGGTGTTGACACAGCCCTCAGATATTCCAGTGCCAGAAAGACCGTCCAGTAGCACATGAAACTTAACTTTGAAGAAAATGCTTGAATAGCTTTTGTCGACGCTACAAAACACATTTCCACGGCAATCACAAATCGTCTGATTTCCATTAAAAAAAATGAATGCTGGATGCTCATCACAAAATAAACGAATGTAATAAAATAAGTTAAGTATGTGACGAACACCGAGAAAGTTTTCATTAAGAAATTGCAAAATTTAAGCAGTTTTATCAGGTTAGATAGGAACCAGCCATGCTTGCAAATTACTTTTAAAGCCTCTGCGACTACTGACTATAGTAGGAACGAGAATCGTTCCGAAGAAAAAAGGCTGACCCCCAGGTAATGAAAACTAGTACGTTGACATTTCTGAAGAATCAGTAGAGAGACATGCGGTGACTTTAATATTATGCGTTTTTGCTTTAACAACTATGTAGCACAATCAGAATGTGTATTAAAAAGTACATATGTATGCAGCATAATTACATCACAACCTCATCTCGTGAGTTTCAGACCCTTGGTAGAAGAAGCTGTAACTGTTAGAGCCTACTATCTGGTTAAAGTATAACACATACTTTGATATTAAATAACTGTAGGCAAATATATTTCCGATCATACATTACTTTGGAAGCTAGATTGAACCTTGTTTCGTGGATGCGAAAGTAACAATTTACTAGAATTTATTTAGAATAGTTAAGGACGTCTTTTGAAGACACTTTATTTATTTTTTATTTTTTTTATTTTTATTTATTAGGATTAACAACAGTTCTTAAGAATAAATATAACAAATAAAATTTCTACAAATAAGGAGAAACCAATTAATGTTAACCACGTAAATACAATTTAGATAACATTATAAACTAGTCCAGATCTTGTTACAGCAGAAATGTGAATAAAAATATTATTAGTTGCAGCAAAAACATAAAATATAAAACACCAAAAAATCATAACTCAAAAGAACAAATGTGAGCGTGTGTGTGAGTGTCTGCGCGCGCGCGCGCGCGTGTGTGTGTGTGTGTGTGTGTTGGTGTGTGTCCTGCAATATACTACATAACATTGGATCTCATATAACATATGTGCACACGGTACACCCACTCGTCGCCACCTGTTTAGGTTTAAAAATTTTAGTTGATTAAGTTTTCCCTAATCACACTTTAGATTGAGTGCTCACTAGCGTTTTTGTTATATGCATCTTTAACCCAATTTTACTAGTCGAGAATAAATCTATGTCTTTGAATTCGGTATTATATGTTGATATTATTCTGGAGAGAACAGAGTTCTTGGCATAATTTGTAGAATGTAAGGGCGTAACTAAGAGCTTGTTATGTCTTGTTCGTCTTCGAGGTACATTGAAGTAGATATTTTTAAGCAATTCAGGACAATCAAGTCGATTTCGTACAATATCGTACAGAAAACATACATCTAGCATTCGCCGGCGCTCTTCTAATGTCAGAAGCTTATGTTCACGACAACTGTCCAGGTTAAGAGGAGGGGCTTTGTTGAGTTTTAAAATGAAGGTGCATAGTGATTTTTTTTTGTATTATTATAACAAGGATTCCATATGGGACACGCATATTCTAGTATGCTACGTACATATGCAAAGTAAACAACTTTTAAACTTAGTAAGCATTTAAACGGTTTGCATGTTCTTAAGACGAAGCCTAAATTACGGTAAGCCCTTTGTACTACCTTTTCAACATGATCAGATAAAAGCATCTGGGAATCGAAGAATACCCCAAGATCACGCACTAGATTGACCCTCTCTATTACAATGTAATTAAAATTGTATGCAAAATGAATGGAATTTACGAGTGAAACTGATAATTTGACATTTACTGATGCTAATAGAGATTCTGTTACGTGTATAATATTCTTGAAGTGCATTTAAATCCTGCTGAAGTCTTACGCAGTCATCAACTTTGTGTATAGGTGCATACATTTTTTTATCATCCGCGTACATTATGTGTTTAGCGAATTTAAAACAGTTAGAGATATCATATATATATATATATACATTATAAAAGAGGGGGCCAAGATGCGAGCCCTGGGGCACACCGGAAGGGATGGAGATATAATCTGATCTATAACCACTCATTACGACAGCCTGCGAGCGATTCAATAAGTATGATCGTACCCACCGTAATAAGTCCCCATGTATACCTAATTCCTGCAATTTGCGGAGGACATAATCTTTAGGACATAATGACCTGTACTCACTTAAGTTCCGAGTTCCGTTGTTCAAGGCTCTGGTCGTTATGTTGAGTGTTGGCTTGCTCTTGCATGCCTCGCAGTATTAGGGCCGAGTCACGTTGTTCCGGTTCGGCGCGGCCTCGACGTAAGCGTAGCTTACGGGCTATTGGGTCTGACTTTACACCTGCGCAGGAAAAGTAACTCAATATTTCGGTAAACCCAAATAAAAATATGAGAACACGTATCGATGTTTTTTGGGAAGAAATTAAGTGATATTTTGTACATCATGCATTTCATGTGTAATCAATAGGTAGTAACGTATGTTCATCTTAAATTATTGCTAGGTACGGTCTTATTTACCACCTTCGTTTGTCAGCATCGCATAGTAATTATAGAAGAAAACATTTTGACGTTAATAAAAATAAGTGTTACTGTATGAGGTAAATATTTATTTATTTAAAACTTCCTGCAGTTTACATTGCACGAGGCGGACTTAATGCCACATGGCATTATCTACCAGTAAATATGTATAACAAGTCATTATATCTTCTTTTAAAAGTTGTATTAGTTTAAATGCGACTTAACATAATAAACAGAAAACAATTTTTTGCTTATTATAGTTTTTTATACAGACTTTTGTGATACAAAGTCAATTTAGTGATTTCCAAGGAAAAGCGTCATTATAAATAAAAAAAAATAAAAAACACTATTACTTACTTGGCGTTGTCGGTTCATTAGTAGCAGCTCCGGCCAGTTGCAATTGAGCTTGCAAAGAGAAGTCAATGTTATAGTATTGAACACCGGCTCCTCTAGGTCGCTCCACAGGTTTCGGTGGCATCACCAGGTCAGGATTACCATGAAGTTGAAGGCTTTCTAAGTCACTCAAGAGGTGGATTGCATCAGGAAGTGTAATCAGCTTATTGCAACTAAGGTTTAGTTTCTTCAACGACCCACATCTAGAAAATAAAAAGTATGTATATTATATATCTACTACACCACTACTACATCACTAAATATTATAAAACAAAGTCCCCCGCCGCGTCTGTCTGTCTGTCTATTCGAGATTAATTGAAAAACTACTAAACGGATTTTCATGCGGTCTTCTCAAATAGACAGAGTGGTTCATGAGGAAGGTTTAGGTGTATAATTTTTTGACGTTTTGTGTAAAATGGTTGAAATATGATGATGATTGTAGAAAGTGTCTCTACTACCCGTGCGGAGCATACTATATTAATACGTGATGAGAATACTTTGTATGTATTGTTAAGAAAATTTCGTCAACGAGGGAATGTAAAATTTAAAATAATTTAAAGTTATATATAGAAGTGGAGAAAGCTAAATTTTTTGTAACCTTTTTAACCAGTGAAAATTTGTGTAACAAATTTAAAAATTACGTAAAACCAACCGCAAGTTTAACGCGTCCAATATATACATAATGTTGTACCTGTCATAGTAGGGAAGTCTATACACTCTATAAGTAGTCTATATAGCCTGACAGTTCAAACTACACTGGCGAATGAAATGACGCAAACAAATTAAAACTTAATCGGGCGATCTTAAGTATATACTAATACGTGAAGAGAATTCTTTGTACCACTTTGTAAAAAGTTTTGCATATATAAATAAACAATTTATATATATATATATATATATATATATATATATATATATATATATATATATATATATATATATATATATATATATATATATATATATAGAGTTGAGTCAAGAACCGTTTTAACGTCGGTTAAAAATAGGAAAATAAATTATAGTCTCCAAAACTAAAAAAAACACTCTTTAATAGCAAACGAACTAGAAAGTAGAAAATAAATTTTGATTGTAAAAAGCGTGGGGGCTTGACATCAAATGTTACAAATAGTTCATTGGCAGCAATTTATATAAGTATGAGTTATTATAAAAATATAATAAAAAACACCCTACGCTTTTTTAGAATAAAAAATTTAAATTTTTATTGTTAATTCCAATATCAAAGTATTGGCATTTACAAAACAAATAGTTACCTATAGTGAACAGAATAGACTTAGAGTAAAAAGCGCCTTTGATGTAGTTACGAATTGAACCTGGTCTTCTGTACATAAATAAAAATTTCTTTAGGGGCAAACTAATAAGAAAAATAAGACAGTGACTCCTACAATACGTTCAACAACAATTTTAAGCTCTTTTGTATCTGGCAGACATACGCAAACGAGAATAGCATGTCCCTAAATCTTAATTGTCCTGGTTTAGTTGCACATTACAAGAACATTTCATTAAATTTAATTATGTCAGTTCCACGATCTAGTTAGACCGAGTGCAAACATAAACATGACACGGTCACATGACAGTTTCGTTCCAGAGAACCTATGGATGTCAAGGTTTTGTAATTTACTATAATATGACTCTGTTATTGAGTTGTAAAATTACATTTAAAACCTATTCTTGTTTAACAACAACATGATATAACTGTATGTAGTTCATACGTGTCTGGAGATATTCCAAAAAACATGTTAAACTATTTAAAACTGTGTTTGGAGTATTGTGACATCATTTACTGACATTCTTATTGGATGAATAAATACCATGGAAATAAATATATGAAAAAAACAATAAAGTTGGTAGGTATACCTTTTTTATCAAATTTTTATGGATAGGTGCAAGCCGCCATTCGATTGGTAGGTGCATACCAATTTATTAAAAAAAACACTAGATAATGAATGTTCTTAATGTGTACCTGAAAAATAAACAGTACCTGCAAAGTCCTTCAGGTATCATTTCGAGCAAATTATTCGCAGCAGAAAACACTTCAAGACTCCCAAGCTTTCCGATACCCGACGGTATCCCCTCAAAGTCTAATTTATTGTCGTCTACATGTAGTCGCCTCAGATTCTGCAGCTTACACATCGAAGCCGGTAGAGCAGTTAAGTTGTTTCTAGATAAGTTTAGGCTCTCCAGCTTCTGCCAATTGTCCATCGCTGTAAAAAATATACTGCTACAGCCGTTGATACATATAATAGTAGAAAGGTCGCGAAAAATCATCAGTTTTAAGTATGTATATATAGTCCTTAACTTATTGATTTGTGGTATACTATGTAAGTTTGTCTATATGGTGAGTGAATTTTTAACATGTTTCTTTTTCTTTTGGTGATATTTCTTAATTTTATAATATCCTGAGTCCGGGCTTTGTGGGCTCATGATGAGTTCCAAATTTTGGAACCAGGATAAATAATGCATTAACTTTTCAAATGTAGTGTAAAACTGTATTAAAATGTATGTACGATTCTTGAGCTCGACTACCATAGATGATTGGTTAGAGATCGGTTACATGTAAGGCAGTGTTGAGGTCGAAACTCGAAGTGTCCATGGACGCGGATGGACGGACATGCTCAAGAGTATGACATAAAAGTTTACATTACACTATCAGGTGATACTATACGTGTCTAGGTTATTTCTGATTTTTTTATTGTTCATAACATTTTCATTACGTGTGAAATAATATTTTTATATGTATAGATGCTGACAGATAGCAAAATTACAATAGAAAAACTTACAGCTACGTGTTTTACCTTTTATTGTAAAATAAAATTGATAGTGATGATTGCAGTTAAAGATATACAAGGGCGGCACTGAAAAATTCGGGAATCAAGGAAGTGACACAACATTACTATTTAAAAATGTATTTATTGCTTTTCGAAGTATTCTCCGCGAAATTTGACACATTTTTTCATACGATGGAACCAATCATTGAAACACATCACAACAATCCACAGCTTCTTCAGGTGATGAAAATCTCTGACCACGCAATTTATTCTTTAGTTTACGGAAAGTATAGAAATCATTAGGGCTTAGGTCGGGGCTATGCGGCGTATGGTCTAATAATTCTGTTTTCTTGCTTTAAATTTTTTTTTGTTCTGTGCGCAGTGTGAGAACTTGCATTGTCGTGATGGAGGATGATGCGGCGGTTACAGTTCTCTTTACGGAGTTCAGAAACGACCTGTGGCAAACAAATGCTAGCATACCATTCTGCATTAATGGCTACCTATAAGACAACGCCGCAGTTTAAGGGCGCTGACTATGTTGTTCTCCCTTCTCCACTCACCTAACTCACCTACTTATCTAACATCTTACTTCCAATATCTCTGCTCTAACCATGCCAAGAATCTCCGCTCTTCTGATAATCTTCTCCTTCTCTGTCCTTCTCACAATTCTAGTATGGTTCATTCTTCCTTTGCTGTCCAGGCTGTAAACCTTTGGAATGCGCTACCACAAGAAATCAGGATGTCCACTAACCGGTTCTCTTTTAAGTTTAAAGTACGTAGCCTCTACAGTGGTTTATTGGAGGAGTCATTGGAATAATACTTCACAAGTCTTTATTTTATTCTGTATGTATGTATATAATTATATTAGTTATAACTTTATGTATATGTAGTATATTATATGTAGTAAATTTTATAGAAGCTTATTTACGTAACCAATTCTTAGGATTCTTATCTCATTACTCTTAAATACCCACCTGCCACACACATCTCTGCATCGCCCAAAGGTTGACTGGGAGAAAATGCCTACGGCATTAAGTCCGCCTTGTGCATATGTATTTGCAGGAAGTTAAATAAATAAATAAAATAAAAATTAACCGTTCTTTGTCCCTCAAGAGAAATAGTCGCAACATGGCCGGTTTTGGAGACAAACGTGGCCACCATTTTTTTGCAACACTCCGTGAACGAACAATTTTTGTTGGCTTTAACTCATTTTCGAACACCCAAACTCGTGACTGGTTTTTTGTTTCGGGTTCGTACGCGTATATCCAGGATTCGTCACCTGATACGATGTTGTATACAGCATTTGAGGATCCTGCGTGGAATCTTTCGAGAGTTCTGACGCACCAAGTAACGCGAGCCGCTTTTTGCTCTTCACAGAGCGAATGCGGTATCCATCGGGAAAACAACTTTTTTACACCTAATTGTTCATGCAAGATTATTTGTATTTGACTCATGCCAATGTCTAAAGTTGCCTGAATTTCGCGGTATGTCACATGTCGATCTTCCTCAATCAGCTTACACGCAGCATCAACGTTTTCTTGGGTGACTGCAGTTTTTGGACGACCTTGACGGGGATCATCACTGAGCTTGACACATCCACGTTGAAATTCAGCAAACCAGCGATAAATTGTGGTTTTGGATGGGGCTTCATCACCAAATGCAGAAATCATCCGGTCAACACACTGTTTTTGTGTTAAACCACTTCGAAAGTCATAATAAATCATCGCTCTTCAATTTTCTCGAGACAATTCCATTTTCTCAACGACTAAACAAGTTTGACAAAACCTTGTGACAAGACCGAGAATCTTTTTTTAAATAAATAAATGTATTCGATTTTTAAAACCAAGGAGTTTTCAATTAAAAATATTTTAATATGACAGAAACAGTGGAAATATTCCTTTCCCGATACTTTTAGTGCAGCCCTCGTATTAGGTCGAACTGGCCACTTCGATTTCAAATATCTGGCAATTGGTTAAGAATCTTAAATTCAAATGAATTTAAAATTTAGTCTTATGTATTTATGTTTCGAATTTAGTGATTCGTTTGTTTTCGCGCCGTTATGTTTTTCTTCGACATTGTATTATTCAGAATATAGAAAACTTAAATGTTGTTGTTATTTACTGCCGAAAAAGTTTGAAGGATTAGGATGTGTATGGGGAAGCTGCTGTAGAACAAAACGCGGTACGTTTTTGGTTCTAACGTTTTCGTTTTGGAAATTTTAAAATACGAAACAAACCTCGTGGGCCTCCGGAGACCTTAGTTGACAATAAAGAATTAAAAAGGATTGTAGAAGCGGATCCATCGCAAACCACATCAGAATTAGCGGTAGGTTTCGGTGTAAGTGTTAAAACAGTTTTTATTCACTTAAACCAATTTGGAAAGTGAGAAAGCTAGAAAAGGTAACGCATGATTTGAATGAAGCACAACAACAAACACGCTTTGAGTGATGCGTTACTTTACTTAACCGTCACAATAACGTGGAAACTTTGAATCGTATTATTTGTAATGAAAAATGGATCCTGTACGATAATCGAAACGCAAAATAGCGTACGCATGAGAGCGCGAGTGAAAAGGTTCCACCTGGAAGTTTTTCTACCGAATCTACACCGTCACCTCCTCCTTGCGCGAGATGTTCTCCTCGCAGAAAATCGTCATAAAACAACTGTGACGACCTAATATCTCGATTCGTCCGACCAATTGGCAGACTCTTGCTATAGTCAGTGTTTGCTTCTGAGCTTTGTTTAGTCACATAAGATTTCACACTACTGTAACCGAACGGAAAATAAATGGTCTGAAAGTGTAAAAAGAACTTCACCGGTTACATGGCAATATTTCAGCTTAGATGTAATTTTTTTGGCGATAGTGGCGCCGATTCTGTTGTACACTCGACTAAACTAAAACCTGACTTAATTTCTTCATATGAAATCAACCTAGTGATCTTCGTGATAAGGTCTATTTATTACTAGCATCTATTTCTCAGCGCTGGTAAATTTCAATAAAACCTGTCAACGTATACTCAACTTTATTTCCACGCAGCGAGAGTCTCCATTTATTCAAACGCTGTATAATTGCCGTATAAAAACTTGTTCAAAACGAACAAGGATGACGTGTTTTTAATCTACACCAACGAAGACGCTTACTAAAAACAAAGAGCAAAAGAGGTAGCATTCAACGGATAGCTGCTCTCGCTACGTGGTATTAAAGTTTATTTAAGCGTATCAGACTTTAGTCGACAAATAAATTGCTTATTTCGATAGCGACATATGTTACCTACTTGTTTCAATTTGAAATAAGACCTTGTTTCTAAGTGTGCAAGGTTTACTTCTTATATGAAGAAAATTTAGTGAATTTTAATTTAGCGAGTGACGTAACAGAATTGGGACCAGTGTCTGCCATGCATTTAATATAGTAAAATACTGTAATACTAACAAAGTGTTAATTTAAACTAACAACCTTTTTTTTTTAAGTCATAGATGCTTTAAGTAAAAATTCTATTCTATTCTAATATAATCATGTTGACGGGAATCAACGCGATCACGTATTTAAAATCTTTGCTTTGCCGTGGTCGTAGCCGTGATCACAGGCCTGTAGGTACTGTAATACTTTTTAAATACGTGATCGCGTGAATTCCCGTCAACATAATTATACTCGTATTATCATGAGCGCAAAAGTTTAAAAGTTTGGATCTTCTTTTTCTATAACTCTATTTATAAATATATGTATATTTACTGAACAGGCCTGATGGTCGAGTGGTTAGTGACCCTGACTGCTGAGCCAGGGGTCGTGGGTTCGATTTCCACCCAGGACAAATTATTTACTGTCTGGGTGTAATTTATTTATAATATGTATGTATTTAGAAATATATAAGTATGTTTATCAGCAGTCTGGTTACCATAGTACAGGCTCAGTCTAGTTTAGGATCAGACGGCCGTGTATGAGGTGTGTGAAGTTGTTATTATTATTAATGCCCTGAAACATACTTATGAATTTAATGTCTGCGAGAGGCAAAATAGCTCGTTGGCATAGTCAAGAAATAGCTATCGATTACTCTGGGATCACCAAACAAAGAAAAAAAAACTCCTGCTGCTTCAGCAATCACCACAGAAAAGCACGATGATATCCTACAATTGAAAATATACATTCACTCGAAATCCTTCAAACAGACATGACTATTCGCAGGTAAAATCTAATGTAACTAATAATATTACTTTAAATCACAGGTAAAAATCGATTATTTGTACTCTTAGTTAATTAAATTGAATGGTTTTATAAAAAATATAAAAAAAAATTAAACCGACGAAAAGAACTAAAATGCAAAAAAATAATAAACCTTTTAAGTCTTAAGTATTAAGCTTATTTAAAAGGTTTATTTATTTTTTGCTTTTTAGTTTTTTCTTCGGTTTATATTTTTGTTAAAAAGATTATTATTTCTGTTTTTTTTTTGTCATCAGCTCGGCTACATGATGGGATGATTTCTAAACGCAAATACCTCATAAAGTAATGAAAAGTAAACAGAAACACTATTCGTTTCTACAATTTTAGAGGGTCTCTCAATTTTATCAGAATTCCATCATCAGATCCTGATTATCTACGTATTAACGGGAATTAACGTGATCACGAAAAGGTATTACATACCTCTGAATTGCCTGACGTTTCGACCAGGTTGCACTGTATTTATGTAATACCTTTTCGTGATCGCGTTAATTCCCGTTAATACGTAGATAATATTATATCATGGAACGCAAAAGTTTAAAAGTTAGTATCAGATCCTGACTTTATTGACATGGGACCACCCTTGAGGTATACCCTATGTAACAAAAAAGAATAATAAAAATTAAATCGGTTCATAAATAACGGAGAAGGCTGAACATACATAAAAAAAAAGAAATATGTATAAAAACGGTCGAATTGAAAACCTCCTCTTTTTCGTCGGTTAAAAACGATACCTAGTTTAAAAAAAGTTAATTAGTTTATATATTAAAAAAAGTGCAAAAAAGAAAAGAGTGTCAAAGAGGGATTCGATCCGGCACCCAACCTAGTAGAAATCGTACTCTACACCAGACAAGCTAAACGCTGGCTACATTGTAGTAAGTATATACATTCTACTAACGTTACAATGTTATTACAGCTTTCATTGATTTTCCTGTGGGAACCAAAGTTTGAACCGGGATAAAAAGCACCCTATAACCTGCGCAGGTACTCAAACTATTATCACTAAGTTTCAAGCATATCCCTTCAGTAACTTCTGAGTTTATCGTGAACATACAAACAGACAGACAGAAATACAGACAGACCAGACAGTCAAACAGACAGACAGACAAATTTTTTTGAATCGCATATTCGGCATCAGTATCGATATCTTAATACCCCTCAGTCGATTTTTTTAAATTATATTCAATGTACAGAATTCATCCCGCTACAGATTTATTATAAGTATAGATAAATTACACCCAGACACAGAACAAATTATCGTGCTCATCACACAATTATTTGTCCTGGGTGGGAATCGAACCCACGACCTCTGGCTTAGCAGTCAGGTTCACTAACCACTAGACCAACAGGCCAGTCAATGGTACATACTTTGATTAATTCAATATATAACTTCATTAAAATAATCGTTTTACCTTTTCCATATAAAACGCCTTTTTCATAATGTAAAGACCTAATACTTAAGAGTTACTTAATGGTTTTGGTCAAACATAATAAAAGAGATATTATTTGACGTAGTTACTGGGACGTAAGGCTGGGTAGTAAATAATAAACAAAATTGAGGACATTTAGTTTAAAAGCAGGTAGGTATAGAGATAATGAACAATCAACAAGGTACGAACTCCATTACTGAATCGACCATAATGACGTAATTTCTAAGATATTTTTAACTGGTCTCTTAAATGGTCGCCTCGCCAACTGCCACTGCGAGTATTGCTGGTTCCATTCCTTACGGAGGACATTAGTTATGTGATTTACAAATAATTGTATGTTTGTAAAGTCTCTGCAACACAGAGATAATTCCTATAGTGCGAGAGTTGACTTTTTTAATAAAAGAAAAGAAATTCAGAATTAAGCCTCATAACATTTTTTTTTAATGTAAAAAAATATGTAATATTATCGCATGTCGCAGTTATTATTCTCCTAGTAACATTAACAGACAATAAACACACATCCTGTGTACAAACGAAGCGTGACAAATATTTTAATAAAGACTTTTACTTCATCGGGCACTAGTGAACAAAAAACCGGCAAAATGCGCGCATGAAGGGTTCCGCACCATCGTACAAGATTTACTATGTAGGTATTTTTGAATATAATTTTATTTTATTATATTTTTTTTTAGCGAATAAAGCAATAGAAACTGAGAATTTTAAGCGTCTACTTGTTGCCATTATTAAGATCGAGCAAAGAAGCCAAACAAAACCTTTCTAGTAGGGGAGCCCCCTTTAATAGCGGCAACAGAAATACACATTGGTGAAAATTTCAACTGTCTACCTATTAGGGATCACGAGATACAGCCCGCTGTCAGACAGACAGACGGACGGACAGCAGAGGCTTAGCAATAGGATCCCGTTGGTTACCTTTCGGGTACGGAACCCTAAAAATGAAAGTTATTAATGTTGAGACATGCAAACGCATCAGTGAAACACTGGCAATGCCGATTAAATCAAGTGATTGATGATCAATCGCAAGCGCAATTAACATGCTTCCTTCACGGTGTGGTTTGCAACTGATCGATGAAACGATTACACTAATGTGACGTCTGATGAAAAAAATAAGCACGGAATGTAATTTTCTGATATTCGAACGGTGACAGCGCCTAACCAAGGTGGTACGTTGACCAAATGACCTGAGGCCCGATATACTATGTTGAAATCCCCGCATTCTACCTTAGTCGTATGGATGACGTAAGCAATCATCTAATGTGTTATTTCATAAAAAAAATTAAACTCAATATGTAAACAAGCATACAGTCCACCTGTTGATAAGCGATTATCGATGCCACCCGTTGCGATCACAAAAGCCAGTGCCAACCCTATTCGCCCTCCATTCAGTTTTGGCAACCCTAGCCACAACTCACAAGCAAACTGCACTACACTAGCTAGGCCAACAGGGTTTAAAGCGGTCTTTTGTAGGGTTAACCATTCGGGCAACAATTTGAGAAGGAACCTTCTATGTCTTACTTCCTCCACAAGATGGCTTCTTACGACGTCCTATAGGACAAATTTGCGTGCTTCAAAAATGTTGCGTATAGTAGAAGATATAGAATCCTGTTCAAACATGCTAAAGAAATGATTCGCCCTGTCAAGTCTTTTAAGACAAGGTTGTGTAAAAAAGTCTTACAATTTATTTGATGTGAAGGAGAATCACTTTGAGTTCTGTAGTTCGCTGCATCAACGATCTCTGTACAATACAAAAAGTGTGGCCTATTTGTACATTTATGTATTTACCGATGAATTCTTTCAAAGGCCTAGCCAATGGTTTCAAATCAGGCTTAAACTTAACTAACTACCTAATTAAACTTGCCTGATTTCAGATTTCTTCTAATGGCTCATTGCTACAATTTTTCTTTTAATTGGGCCTGTGAACAAATTGTATTACCTGGCCTGTAATACGCGATACGATATATTGGATAGGTAATTTAGAAATTACAAGCAATTAAAAGGCAAGTTTGTGACCTAATATAAAAATTAAGCTCTTTTCACTTACATCCGGCTATTTCATCTCTAATTCAGTAACCAAATGTGTTAACACTAGTATGAATGCGCATGTTTCATCGTCATGTCTCGGTAGAAGATAAATGGTCATTCGATTATTTGCAATATATGCATTTGAGTGCATATTTTACCACTTAATTTCAGTTTTATAGTTAGCAGACACAGAAATCTGACGCTTAACATACTAATGGAACACCCACGATACATTACGATATTCGCGTGATCAGTGGTGCCGGGTTTTTGCAGTTGTCGGATCTCGCATGGCGTCTTTAGGTGCCTGAGTGCGCAATTTTGACAACAGTCTGCTGAACATGGTCCGTGAACACCTGAGTAAACTTATCGCACGACATCGGCTCGAGGTAGATTTGAGCTCAGACAGTGAATAGAAAATGTTTCTGTAACTTTGCAGTAATTGTTTTTACGTCGAGTAACCAAAAAGGTATATAAACGTCCCTTATGAATATTATCGCGATTAAGTCCCCAGTTACACATCTAACTTTACAGTTCTTAATTTTCTCTTTATTAGTCTTATCTATTAGTTTATTATGTATGTTCTTCTATTTATTTATTTTTAAAATAAATGTTTTAATTAGTTAAATATGATAACATTAGATATATATTTTTTAAGATAATAACATTCAAATGATTTGAGTTTTTCTATAAATACTTTATAATAATATTATTATACATTTTTCAGGTACACAGATTTAGTATTTGGGCATTGCAGCAATTATAAAAAAAAATATTATTATTTAAACTACTTATATCAACGGTCGCTGAAACACGAAGAAATGGTTTCACCAATTCAGCACTTGTCCATCACCCATGTTAGAGGTCGAGTTTACGGGCAGTAATGTCAAAATAGTTCCTATTGTTTATCTTTGTAAATTCACCTTCTCTACGAGTCTTACATAACGTAATAACTTGATTAATCTTTATTATGTAAACACAATATTCTTATCATATTGGATAATAGCAAACAGTGGCGGATAATGTTATTATGTTATACAAAGTCACACATAAAATGTAAACTAATATAAAACAAGGTGGTCTTGTGAGTATTGCAAACATAATAAAAAATATCGTCATAAATATGACAACTTAATATTAAGGTTATTTTCATCATCATCCTCCGCGCCATTTCCCAACTAATTTGGGGTCGGTTTTCAATCTAACTACGATACGGCCGAACTTTGATATTTTACGCGAAGCGACTGCCATCAGACCTCCACAACCCTAGTAGGCCATATCGTAGTTCTGTAGTTAGCTCAGGCTGTCGAACTTTTTTAGGGCTTCAACTACCCGTAACGAATGCCATAGGTGTTTGTATGGCACCCGGGACCAACATTTTAACGTGCTCTCCGAGGCACGGAGGAGTTTCAAGTTGTTGAGAATGATCACCCATCCTAGACTGACGTGGCTAGTATTACTTAACTTTGTAATATGTTAACCTACTCGGTTACCACTTAGCCACGAGTCCCTCATCAATATCATCATTCTTATAGTATAATCGGCTTAGCTTGGCCGATTGCATTATATTTTAAAAAGTAAAGGCGTGACAAGACAGGGCCTTAACCACCATTTAATTATTACCATGCATGACGTTCTTGTTTAAACGTACGCAAGATAGAGCTCGGACGAAGCAACAATTGAGTAGGGTAGTCCCCAACAATTATAATAAATTTATTTATCAGGGCCAAATTAAATAAACTATTATAAAATACTGAAAATGTACAGTAGTTACGATTTTCATGTTTTGTTTCATTGTTGTAATCGGATAACAAAGTAAGGTATAACATCAAAAACTGTGATTTCATTTATTTATAATTGCACATTGCGTTTTGATGTATATTCAAATTCAAATTCAAATTCAAAATCATTTATTCAATTAAGACACTAAGTGACATTTATGAACGTTAAATTGAAGCTAGAGTTAAAATCATAGATCGGCACAAACAGACGCCACAGCATATACTGGATTGTCAAGGTAAATTAGGTGAAAAACACCAAAATCTACTGCCCGTTTGTGTCGATCTATAACTTCCAGTTTCCAAAATGCGTAGGGCCTTATGAGAAGAATACTGGCAAAGAAACTCATGGCCACTCTTTTTAAAAGTCAGATCTTCAGGTACAATAGTGTTAGTGTTACACGAGAGGTAAACAGGATGCAAGCTGATGCCACCTGAATTTCATTTTATTGAAATGCTCCAAAAGAGCTAACGTACTAAAAAATAAAAATCACTCAGTGATACCGTTGAAGGTTTGAACCTATTAAACATAGAAATCATTCAAGGTGCACATCTACCTTCATTCAGTTGCAAAATCTACTGTTAAAAATAATTCGTGACTGGATTAAGAGGCTAGAGTTGCAGTTGATCGAACCAAAATAATAGTATAGGCTAAAGCATCGCTGACTAGGCCGACCAGTCACCCCAAGCAGCACCCGTTCACGAGTATGACGCATGGACCAGCCATCATCTCCTTCGCCATATCAGAGGGAAAGAAATGACCCGCCCCATGACGACGCCGCAAGCAATGACATTTTAGTGAGCATGACGAACCATAGTCGAGATACTGATAAAAATCACTAATAGTCAAATTACCATAATAATCGTCACGCATTATATAGTTAATAATAAAACCTATTCGTCTTGATAGTCTGTGAAAGGGTTGGATTAAGAAGAGTGCAAATGAGAAATAAATGTATATGTCAATAGTTATAAACATTTTATTGACACTATAAGCACCACACGCTTTTTTCCAATAATATACATTTATTTCTTATTTACACTATTCTTAATCTAAATTTATTAAAATTTATTTTCTATTTTTTAGTTGAATTTCCTATAAAAACGTGTTTTTTTAGTTTTTTTAAACGATTATTTATTAACATTACTCAATTGAAAAATATATCAACTTACCAGCAGATATCTCAGTGATTTCATTGTCGCTTAGGTTCAATCTCTTTAGACTGAGAAGTGAATACAGTGCGTCAGGTACCTTAGTTAGAGCGTTCTTAGATAGGTCTACATCACACAGATTGGATAAAGTGTCCAGAGACGACGGCAGATTCGCTAGTGTGCGTTGGGTGTTACGCATATGCAATGTTTCTAGACTTTGAAGTGAGGGTAGTTGCCTGAAAAATTAATTTAAATGAACAAACAAGATTGGGTGAGGTGAGGTGAGGAAAACAAACTATTATCTTAACAAATACAATTGGGATTGCGTGTATTCATAGTTACTCTGATATTTTATTTTCTTTAATATAATTACGTAAATATAAGTGTTTGTAGAGTAAACAAGAAGATCCCATATCCGATAAACAATAAATGTTTGAGTAGGTATTTAATAACTTGATGCAGATAGCACCACACCACAGCAAAAATACTACACAAAATTGTATAGATTCTTATGTTAATAAAAATTATTTGGTCTAAGTTAGAAAAGCAACATCTTAAAATACTTAGTAGTTGTCCTGTTTATATTCATAATATATATATATATATATATATATATATATATATATATATATACATATACATATATATATAAAGTGCCATTTTGACAACACTAAGCTGTGACATCATGTCTTAGTATTTCATACAAGAATGTACCGAACCTTCAGTTTTACCATGTATATTAAAAAGATACTGTTTTGACTTGACAGTCATCTACTCCATTACAACAAATTTCTACAGTAAAAATGTAGTGAATTTAGGGATGTAAGCTCTAAAATGTATCACCATTTTCTGCAGTACGACTTTACACACTGCTGAATATATTTCTCTATTTAACACATTTTTGGAAAAAATAACGTATTATAACATTAATATACATTATTATTTTATGATCACTACACATATAGACCCATAGCTAGTCATATACTAAGAATAATATAAAACAAAACTTATGTATTAAGAGAAATCACAGTTAGGTCTTACCTCAATTGAAACACTCCCAGAGGATTATCATTGAGTATAAGAGTCTGGAGGTTTGCCAGCCTCCTTGTCTGAGGTGGAAGAGTCTCAAGCATGTTGTTAGAAAGGTCCAGAAACAATAAATCTGTCAGTTGTACAAACAAAGAAGGTGGGATGCTCTCAATTCTGTAATATCATATATTCATTTTAATTTATTGATACTTAACAAGATACAATGACAAGATCAAAAGATCACACAAATCATTGTGGTTTTAATTTATCATGTCATCAAAAGACCCACACTGATTGTTTTGCTTAGAGAAGTAAGTAAGCTCGAAACAATCTTTTATATATGTGAAATTGTTGTACTAGTTTATAATACCATTAACATAACTATATAACTAATCATTTAATAGATGTAGGTGAATTGCTTTTTTAAAGGCATAAAATATTTAAAAGAAATACCATTAGACACTCACTTATTGTGGCTGAGATTTAAAACTAGTAATGATTTGGCCTTTTCTAGGCCTTCAGGCACTTCCTTCAGTCTATTATGAGACAAGTCCAAGGTGGTAAGTTCTTCCAAGCGAAAGAGTTCTACAGGAATCCCTGAACTTTTCACCTTATTGTGTCTCACATTTAGTGATCTTAGACATTTCAGTTCGGTTAATTCACCAAACAACTTCTCCAAGCTATTCTTCTTCAATGAAAGGTTTTCCTGTTTTAAAAGACATAAACTACTATTTAAAACAACTAAATTAAAGTAAAAGTACAGAAACTTGAATGAATTTCATGAATTTAAAAATAACATACATACACTAAAGTTTTACACTAAAATACTTCTACTCCTTGAATCATTAATCATAAAGAATTCATATAAGTTTATTTAAATTGATATTATTAATATAATATAATATATATCTAATTATAAATATAATAAATAAAATCTAGGTTATAGGATAACAATAGTTGTAGGAAACTTAAAGCCCCATAACAGAGGGCAGGAGTCCAAGTAAGGAAATTTTGTGAGATATATTTAATGGATATTTAATCAAATTTCTTTGTACATTTTGCTTTAAAGTCAAATAATTTATATGATATACCTACTTTTGATATAGTATTGGTAAATGAATCATCATCATTTCAGCCATAGGGTGTCTACAGCCGGACATAGGCCTCCCTCAATAACTTCCAAGAAGACTATAATAATTTAGGGTAAACAATTTTTTAAAATCTTATGATACAACAACTTTGCAAACTGGCAAACAATTATAACTACCAAATAACTCTTAAAAAAATTAAACCTTTATAATACTAAAGTAAATAGCAAATAAATTTGTTCTCATCGATTGTACTTAACTAAGTATAGGATGCCAGAACGTTATTAAAAACCTACTTACCAATTTCATAAGCTTCCCAAGTTCTTCAGGGATATCAGTCAGATTTGTCTTGTCAAGCCGGAGCCATTGAAGACCGGTCATGTATCGAATAGCGTCGGGAAATTTATCATCCTAAAATGTAAGAGTATTTAGCCCGAAATAGGAAAGCAAAGGTTATGGGGTATGATATCATCCATCATCACTGATAGTAAACAAGTGGATCAATTACATATTACTTACGCTGAAATCATTGCAGGTGAAGTCTACACCCCGTACAAATGGCAATAAACCCGTATTTGCCATGTTTACAACGATTTACTTATGAAAATACATTAGTTTTCTAATTTAAAAAGTTGTCAGCTGTCAGATGCAAAGACATTAGACGTCTTTGCATTAGACAATGGTGACATTTGTTTACAGTATTACCACGTTTTTAGGAAGGATTCTCCTAAAACGTCAAAGAATATACCACATACTAAGTTTATGGAATACATACACAAATACTACTTTAGATGAAAGGTATGATATTTTCTTTTTTGTCTTTTAGTAATTTACGGAAATGTACCTATCCTAAAATCTACAGAACTCTAAGATCTAAAAGGCTAAAGAAACTGTAGATTTTAAAGAGTTTTGATTTCGACAGTAAACACACCCTGCCCTTGATATAAAATAACCGAGTGCTACGTCTCACTCAATCACATCTCGATCATACACGTACACGTAGTGTTTGTATACTCTTTGGATCAGACCATGAGTTTCAGTCCGTACCTATGCTAAATGACAAAATGTCCGAATGCTAGCATGTGTTGCCGATGCAAAATGAAATATATAAGAATACTGACCGTTTATATTATGTACTGTTTTATTCTCAGATTGCTCTTAGGTTTTATTACTTTACTGGTGGCCCGCTCCAGCTTCGCACGGGTATAAAATATATAGCCTATGTCATTCACTGAAAAAATGATTAAAATCGATCCAGTAGTTATGTAATTATTTACGACATCACATTAGAAACCTCAAAAATAACAGTATTTCTCCACTATTTAATTGATGTTATTTTACATATAAACCTTCCTCTTCAATCACTATCTATTAAGAAAAACCGCTTAAAAATCCGTTGCGTAGTTTTAAAGATTTAAGCATACATATGGATATAGGGACAGAGAAAGCGACTTTGTTTTATACTATGTAGTGATGTTTATGTAGGGATAAAAAAGATCACCGATGTCATAGATGACAATGCAAAGAAAAATTAGTAAAAGTTGACGACTAGACCACCGTATAGTATAATAATGTCTAGACGCCCGCTGGTCCACGGCACTCTTGGTTTTATTGAGCACTTCCCTGATAGGCTGTCTTAAGTTGGCGGGGAGAAGTTTAATTTAGTTTTCGTTTTTTTACACTTTTTTTTTGCTCTTTCAATTGTTCGCAACTGTTCGATCAAAATTTTTATTTGTTCGATCTTAGTTTTTTTTTTAAATAAAATAAAAAATTTGCTTTCTTAAGTTGGCGGGGAGAAGTCGTATTTTTTAATTTATTTTTTGCTATTTCAATTGTTCGTTAACTGTTCGTCATTGTTCGATCAAAATTTTTATTTTTTCGATCTTAGTTTTCTTTTTATAAATAAAATAAAAAAAATGCTTTCGTAAGTTGGCGGGGAGAAGTCGTATTTTTACATTTCTTTTTTGCTATTTCAATTGTTCGTTAACTGTTCGTCATTGTTCGATCAAAATTTTTATTTGTTCGATCTTAGTTTTTGTTTTTAAATTAAATAAAAAATTACCCTCAAGTTGTCGGGGAGAAGTCAGTTTTTTACATGTTTTTTTGGCTATTTCAACTGTTCGTCTTTGTTTGATCACGAACAATTGAAATAGCAAAAAAAAAAAAAATGTAAAAAAACGACTTCTCCCCGCCAACTTGAGGGTAATTTTTTATTTTATTTTTAATAAACTAAGATCGAACAAATAAAAATTTTGATCGAACAGTTACGAACAGTTGAAAGAGCAAAAAAAATGTGTAAAAAAACGACTTCGTAACCTTTCTAAGAGGTATATGAGAAGTTTCTTTAGATACATATTATTATTAACCAATAACTTGCAAATATCACTACATTATATTATTATAAAACAATGTCCCGCGCCGCGTCCGTCTGTCTGTTCGCGATAAACTGAAAAACTACTGAACGGATTTTCATGCTGTTTTCACCAATAGACAGAGTGATTCATGAGGAAGGTTCAGGTGTATAATTTGTTAACGTTTTGCGTAAATCGGTTGAAATATGATGATGATTATTGAAGATGTCTCTACTACCGGTGCGAAGTCGGGGCGGGTTGCTATATGTATATAATATTAAAAAAAATATTTTTTTCCCGCATGATACGGGGCAATATGAAACTGTCGTAGAATCAAATTTAACCAGAAATATAAATCCACCTCGTCTCCTTAGAAAAGCGGGAGACAATGCGCCACTTAAAGCTTATGTAATTTAAGTGGTGCATGTAAAATTACATAAGATTGTTTTATGAAAAAATAAGTAAAATATTAACAATGAATGATGCGGACACGCCTGGAATGTTCTTCTAAAATTTTCCTCAGGAGGCAGGGGACATACCGGCCGTGTCCTCAATGCAATAATTAAGCAGTAGATATTGGTGCCGATTCTGTTACATCACTCTTTAAACTAAAATTTACTCAATTTTCTTCATATAAGATGTAAACCTTGTACACTTCGAAACAAGGTCTTGTAACATATGTCTATATACTATAGTCCGACACGCTTAAATAAACCTTAATACCACGTAGCTTTTGCTCTGTTTTTAGTAAAGTGACTTCGTAGGTGTCGATTAAAATAACATCTTAATTCGTTTTGAACAAGTTTTTATACGGCATTTGAATAATAGGGGCCTATCGCTGCCTGGCAGTTATACGGTATTTGAATAAATGGGGACTCTCGCTGCGTGGAAATAAAGTTGAGTATGCGTTGACAAGTTTTAGTGAAATTTAGTGGCGCTGAGAAATAGATGCCAGTAACAAATATAGCTTGTTACGAAGTAGACAAGGTTGATTTCTTATGATGAAATTAAGTCAGGTTTTAGTTTAGTGAGTGTGCAATAGAACCGGCACCATTATCTATTAAGAATAAGTACCATTATTATTTTAACTAGTAATTTATAATATTTGTTAACATATTAAATCAATTTGTTCGAAGCATCATACAGGATATAGTGGATACACATAGGAAACTCAGAAATTGTTAACAGAAGCATAAATTCCTATTCTGTTTTGAAAGTAGGTAATATTTTTATGTTGAAAGGCGATAGAACGGGAAGAGTATACCTATGACTAATATTATCAAATGATAAAAAATTGGTTTTGAACAGTACATTTATTCTAATAACAAAGCATCACCTATAAAATGGATTTCACAAATCAAACAACTATCTCACTAACCAACCAACTGTTAAGTATATAATAAGACTCAGTGACTGACATACCTGCAACCTTCAGGAACGGGAAAACAGATAAAAAAGAAAATAAAGAGAAAATGCAACTTATTTTAATACAATTATAATAAGACTTTTTAAACAGCAATTTGATTATTTTGTTCATCCATGACTTAAATGCAATAGGGAATTTTCACATAGGTACTTATGTACAGTCCGGTAACCAGAAATATATTAATTTTCCCATTACAAAATATTTCAAATCATGTTTAAAGCAGTTATCTATATATTTTTAAACTAATACACTAACATTAAAGCATTCAGGGTGTAGAATATTTCCATTATATATTGGAGTTTGACAACAACAATTAATGTGCTCATTAAGTCTGATAACATTGAAATTATCGTGGCATTGGCGGCATGGCAGGCGTTGGTCCCGTTAAAGCTGTATTGGTCCCTAGCAACACCTGGAAAATAAGTAAATTTGAGAATATTGGAAATTCATTGTGTACATCTCCTCTTACATCACTGGTTCAAGACCAACCATTAATTAGATTCAAGACCAACTTTTACTTGGTTAAATTCGAAACAGGTGAAAGAATGACACTTTTTATTTCACAACTTTATATGGAGGCAGAAATATTATAGTATAATTATGTTTTTAAACGGGAATTTACACGATCACGAAAAGGTATTACATACCTCTAAATTGTCTAGTGTTTCAACCAGGTCGCACTGGCCGTGGTCACAGGTGGACTGGCTCAGCGGTGCAGGGAATTTGGAGGTATGTAATACCTTTTCGTGATCACGTTAATTCCTGTTTAAATACATAATTATATTGTGGAATGTGAAAGTTTACAAGTTAGCAAATCTACACATGTAAAGGCCAGTTGATATAAAGACAGCTCATCCTAGAGTTAAATCTAACCTGTTTCTGTTGACTCTTTTCCATTTCAGCCATTTGAGCTCTCTCTACTTCGAATATGACTGGAGCGAACAAAATGACAGAGGAACTTGCTACCACCCACATCACAGAGCGTGATAGTCCGTAAAGAGATTTGACACCAGACCTAAAAGACATTAGAATGTACAAATGGAATATTTATAATAAGCACAATAATTAACACAACATTTATCATGCTCCTTATTGTACTTTTATCACTGTAGGTTAACAAATAAGTCTTATCTCTACTAATATAAAGCTGAAGAGTTTGTTTGTTAGGTTGAACGCTAATCTCAGGAACTATTGGTACAAAATAAAAAAATCTTTTAGTGTTAGATAGCCCATTTATCGAGGAAGGCTATAGGTTATATAACATAATGTAACAACCTATAGGAGCAGAGCATCAATAAAAAATGTTGCAAAAGCGGTAAAAATGTATTCCTTTTGAGAGCTATTGTTGCCTACATGGTGCCTATGACCCACTCTCTCTTATATGTGATGCAGGCAGAGTTGCACGGGTCAGCAAGTGATTTGTAAATTATACTGATTAGCAACATTTATTTTTCTTGTAATAATATTTGATGGTTATTGAAAGAGTAACCTATTGTTATGCCCACAAATTAAATATATTTATTATTATTATTCATATACAATAATTTTAGAGAAAATTATGCCTTGGTACAATAGCTACCTGGCTTCAGGTTGTGAACACTGATCTGTATCATTCACACCTTATATCAATGAGTCTGTGGTTTCCTTAAACATATTTTGGACAATAGGAATATCATACTATGTAAGTACATATGCAATCATTAGATAAACTATAAAAATCAGTGGAGAGAAAACCAACTCTAAATACAGACAAAAATACTACTAATACTAATTTTTAAATTCTAGTAAGCTAGTTTACCACTGGATAACAGGCTGTTCTTTCAAATATGTAATTAAGTTTTGTTAAGTAATTCCTATACATAATGTGAAGAGATGAATAATGTCAATAGACATACCATGTATTTGAAGTAACCGAATAAGTACAGCTTCGAACACATTCAGGGAACATTTCAGTCAGCCCCCATAACCTCTCTGGCAAAGTCTCATCAGGTTCCTGCAATAATGTGAACAAATCAAGTCTAGACTGATATGGTTCTACAGATATGGATAATATACATGCCGAATCAGAATACATTAATAATTAAGTTATTAAATAGAGAACAACTCACATCATCATATTCTTTAAGGGGTCCAAGAGGAGTCCCGGCGCTCGGTGACGATCCTATCTGGAAACACACAATTATCAATACACACAACCATTACTATATCTTTCACTGTTATGTTAGTTACAAATTTTACATACTGAAGGGGTTATGAAATAATGCTCGGGTCTACGCTCTGGAGTATCATCTTTGCTAGCTGTCAAAGACTCCATACCGCTATCGCTCTGTTCCAGTTCATCAGTCAAATCCATAAGTATATAATAACACTGTGAATACTTCTTACACTAGCACGTTAATTCTTATTCAGTTTTTTATATTACTTCTATCTTTAAAATCGTATGCTCGCACAGGTCTTGCACAAAGACGTGATAAAGGTTGCCAAATTAAATTAACAAACTAAGTACAGTGAAGAGAATGTCAGCGATTAATAGATAATAAATTTTGTTCGTGTTGCTATTATTTGATAACTTTAATTTAAAGCCAATTTAGATTTTTTATAGATTTTTTTTGTTAATTGAAATAAAGATCAAGAAGAGTAATAATAAGATTAAAGTTAAGTCCGGTTGTTGTCAATTTAAACATTTAAATAGTTGGTCCTCTGGCTAGAATGTCGAACGAAAGAAAATAATAAAAATATTTATCTATAAATCCAATTTGTTAACCTATATAAGTTCTTTGACAGCCTGACGAACGGAAAGCTTGAGTGAGCATGTTCCAACACGCTATTGCCGGGTGTTTTCTCGTGGTCCTACTTTTTTGTCCTTCTAGTAGGACCACGAGGGTATGGTATTTCTCGTGGTCCTACTGAAGAATTGAAATAAAAATGGACCTCATGTATAAAGGAATCAAACCAACTCACTGACTGAAATGAAAAACGCCATATAGTCATTAGCACACATCGGCATACGATGTGTGCTAATGACTCTTAGAAGTGAAAACTACCCCTAATTGACAAAAAAATATAAATTTAGGCATTTAACGAGTGGAACAATGTCTATAGCTTTTGATTAAAGATAGTTTTATAGTTTGAAACACTATCTGTGAGTTATCCACCCCTATTTTATTCTTTATACCCTTTTAAAACCCCCCTTTCGCCATATAATTGAAAGAAAACATTTTTTTTTAATGTTCTATTTCTTGTTTGAATAAATTAGTATATTTAAATCGTATGCAACTTAAGAAAATTGTTATTTATTAGTTTTCATTCCCTAAAAACCACCCATAATATAGTTAAATAAAAAATGTCCAAAAAACATAAACCTATAATGCTTCATTAAAACAAAATATTTTTTTTTTTAGTCAAAACCTCAAAACATTAATTTGCAAATTTTCATCTCTTAAAAACTACCCCTCATAAGAAAAAAAGTAAGAATAAAAAAATTACAATGTAAAATCGGTTATATCCTTGTATTTATTATTTAGCTATGGAAGTTCGGCTGGAAAATGCTTATTTAAAAAAAAATGGTTAAAGTGGAATACATACATACATGAGGTACATTTTTTAATTTTAATCCTTCAGTAGAACCACGAGAAATACCATACCCTCGTGGTTCTACTGGTAGGACAAAGGAGAAAACACCCTATTTGCCGCCACTTACACCTATCGTATAATACACACCTATGCTCAAACAATAGCGCAAATGCTCGAACGGTAGCGCGTGTGCTCGAACAGTAGCGAGTGTGCTCGAACAGCAGCCCGTATGCTCTAACAGCAGCCCGTAAGCTCGAATAGTTGCGCGTATGCCAGAACAGCCTCGCGTGTGCCCGAACATTTGTCGCGTATAATAAGGGCGGGTGCTTGTAGCTCGCGCATTAACTCAGTGCGCAATTTTTGTTTTATTATTATTTTTGGAAAACTTACAGCTAGAACAGTGTGCAAAATTAACAATAGCTAGTAATGCTTATAATTACAAGTTTTCACATACAACAACACAATTTAGAGATAAAGATGCACATTTGTTATTTTTGAAGTGACACTTCTTTAGAATCATTCTGATTTGAAATTCGTTGAAACTAAAAAGCGTCACGATAAAGAAACAAACATATTCATAATAAATATGATTTAGCCTGCGAGGGAATGAGATAGAATACAAGTATCAGTGTTTCTAATAATCTTTGTCTTTGCGCCCGCGTACTACCAAGCCAGTCAATGTCAACGTGGTGTAATTTTTAAAGAATGTTGGATTATGATTTAGCAGTTATTACGCTATTAGCAGAAGAAGACGGCGAGACGCAGATTACTCTCGTACACTCGCTCAGTCGCCTTTGTACCCATACATGCAGTCGCGCTTGTACTCGGACATGCTCGCGCAGTCGCGGGTTTATTCGTACACGCTGTCACAGTGGTAGCGAATTAACGCGACCACGCGTTGAATGAGATGATCTTTATTTTGTTATGCTATTTTATCACATGTTTTTCAAAAATAATCATCATACGTCGGTAAGTCTTCGCAACTAACACAAGCTATAATAGTGATTATAATTTAGCAGGGTTAGTATACATGGGTAGTGCTAGAAAATTATAGGAATCATAGACGGGGTCTCTTGTCTTCAAAACCTCCTTGCCCCTGTCTCTTCTCTTAGGAGGAGACGTTGATGCTGCCGGTTAGTGTTTGGCCGATGGGGGAATGGCTCACATTTTGGGTCGCTCTGTTTCTCGGGGTGAATTGTATGCTTCTCGGGAGAGGAGGATGAACTATCCTTCCAAGTGGAAAGGGTCGTTGAATACTGGAGTTAGTTGCGCCTCTCATGGCAATAGATCTGATCTGATCGGAGAAATCATATGGTTTTCATCAGTTCGACTCGTTCGATAACTGCTTATTCGTGTTCATGGCAGGATATTATTCGGAGGTTCTAGCACTATCAGACGGGTCTTATACTCTTATAGGACTCTTATGGCAGAAAAATCGAGTTCACATTATTGTGCTACCCATGTAAACTGTGAATAGAATAGGTTTCCAACCCATAACCTCCCGATTGCGACGCCGATCACTAACATATTGTGCTCTCGTAACTTAAGTTACGCAATTGCTTGTGAATGCAGGCATAATCTATACTAATAATGCATTATGTATATAAATCTCTGACAAGTTTAGTCCAATAGAATCTCACTACGAAACATGTATGTGCATCGGTAAGTAAATTACCACATTTCAGAATCTATCCCATACCATTTCAATAGGAAATAGTATCCTTGATGTTAAGATACGACACAACAGCACAAATGAGGGCCAGTGCTGTATACTCTAGGAAGATATGATTTAGCTTCAGTCCACAACAGTGTTAGACAGATGGAAACATTACTTAACAGCTCGGCAAAAGCTGCTTTAAAAAATACAATTGGAACTTCCTCCTTTGGATGGTAAAATTGTGAAATGTTCTCCCTGCTATGGCTTTTACTAATACAATATAAAAAGGTTGTATATAAGGTTGAACTCGATCTGACCTCCTATTGGACCTAATGGGGTGGAAAATCTAAGGCTGGGCTGGGCTGACCTTCCTATGGAACCGGACCAATGCACCGAGTGCACGGTATATTTTTTTAGGCGTTAAGTAAATGTATGATTTATGTATTAATGTGGTAATGGTGACGGTGAAATATAATTTGTAAATAATTGATAATATTTATTTAGTTAAACGGTAAGTTTAGAGGGATACGATCACTTTTCGCTAAAGTTTTAGTAATAATAAATTCACGAAAACTGTAATTCATCCATTCCATTGTCCGTCTAATGTCTGTAAAATTCTTGCATCCTGTTCATTTTAATCCAGGTATTGTTTGCTTCAATTATATAAATGTTTTGCAATCAATGATTTGGTTAGTCTGTCGGTTCTTGGCCCTTCAGCAAGTCTGCTTGGTTTGGCCTATGCAGGAAGTAGCAAAGACAAGATATCCCAGGTGTGTAAACTGTCGAAAAATGGAGTTATTTTTTATAGTATGAAAAATAACTCCATGATGAACGAATGAACGAACCTGATTTTCCCCGCACCCCGTGTACCAAGAAGTGTGAAATATCCTCAAATATCTTGCTTCCAGTCCTTTAGAGACCATTCAAAACGTTTTTCATGACTAAAGACGAATATAGGACACAAATTTGTTATTAGAGCTAGATAAACAGAACGTAAAGCAGTCTGTAGGTCAAAGCTTTTTGAGAACGATAAAACATAGATGGAGATGGCGAAATTATTCTATTTTTTTCACGTATCTGCTAAATGAAAAATATAGTAGTTTGACACAAATTGAGGTTTAGATCGTAAATAATTAGTTGATGGTGTAAAACGGTAAATAGTAATAACGAGCTGAAGTAGTTAGTAGGAATTTAAAAAGAAGTTTGAGACATGAAGAGGGTGCCGTATAGCTAAAACTCATATTTTATTTTGGTGACATTTGTTGATAGTAGATTCACTACATTCAACAAATGGTCTTCCTTACCCTCGCAGGGCAATGAATTAATGTATTGGGAATCTCTCCGTTAAAATGCAATTCCAATAAACGAATCCAGTGGTGGTAATCGGAATTCTAAACAATTAATTGATACTATGTAGCAGATACGAGCAAACACTAACAAAATTCACACTGCTCATCTACTTAATAGATAATCTTAGTAAAAAATACATCAAATATTACTTGGCAACTATTCGGTGAACTGGATCTACAAGGACTTTCTGTGGGCATTTCATAAAGCTTTTGTTGCAAAATTTCTTTCCGTGTTTTTATTTACATTTGACAATAATGGTAATGTCAATCGTTCAAAGAAAAAAACGTGTCTAAGCTCTTGAATACCTCATTCATAGAGTTCGAAATTCAAATACAGTCATACCCAAAAAAAGCAGCTAACCCCTGTTCAAAGCCGCGGTTATTTTAAAGTAAAACTGTCTTTGAATCTTGAAAGATCATACGAAGTGTAATTTTAGAAGTTTCGTACATTGCAATCATAGTTTTACATTTTTGTAGTTAATCATTTCAATATGTAAGTATCATCAAAAAAATCAAATAAAAGTACTTGTCTAATTCCCAGAGGCGGATTTAGTAATTGAAAAGTGAAGAATCAGATACTATTGTCAAATGTGAAAAATCTAGAGGTAATAGGGAATATGCATGTATTTTTTTTTAATCTTTTATTGACTTGTTCCATCATTCTACCCTTATAAAAAATATAAATAACCTTGGCTATGTTCAAATTAATTTTTAAAATAACACTGAAAACATCGATAAAATTTGATCTGTTTGAACGCCGCACAGTATGAAAAATGCCCTAAAAAACGGACATCCCCTTTTTTTTATTCTTTTGATACATAATATGATTTTAAATGTACGAGTAGAACTCCCGAAGTTCAAATGTCCTTAGATCCGGAGTACTCTATCCTAAGACTTGACGAAAAAAAAATAATTACGAAAGTATGGTTAAAAACGTTTTTTATGTTATTTTAAGTGCTAGAACTTTGTTACTGACTGCATATTATAGATAATTTACACTTTGATAATATGGATTATTAATCAATAATAAAAACTGAACGCCTTTTGAACAACACCTATTTCTATGGCTTTCCTGAATTCCATAGAAAAAACGATAAAAAAATGGTATCTCCGGATCTAAGACCATTTGAACTTCGGGAGTTCTACTCGTGCATTTAAAATCAGTTTATTTATCGAAAGAATAAATAAAAAGGGGATGTCCGTTTTTTAGGTCATTTTTCATACAGTGCGCCGCCATATTTCGCGGGCTTTGGATGACGTCACGTTCCACGCTTAGTGTTTGTTTCATAAACTTACTTGAACTGTTAAAGTAATTTTATACCGATTTCCAGTTGTAATTACTATTTATTGTAATTAATAGACGATGGATAAAGTTAAAAAACCATTTTATAGGTATTGCCTTATCCCTAAGTGTAAAAACACTATAAGAAGTACACCCAATACAGTATTTCTTCCTGTACAAAATAATAATGAGAAAAATACGAAAACAATGGTGTACATTAATGAGAAGAGATAAAGTATCTTCAATATCATGTTTATATTGTTGTTAAGATCACTTTAATGTAAGCATAATTATTACAATTTAATTGCTAGTATAGTGTGAATTAGTCAGCAGTAATTTATGTTTGTTTTAAATATCAAGCAGAAGGCAACTTGCTTGTCTACTTAAACTAGGTAACAAAATTCCAATAAAACTTCATGAATATAACTAACTATACATATCTTACTTATCCTTTAGAGTATAATATAACAAGTATTATAATAATTACCTTGCGCCTTTCACTCCTTTAACCTCAGCGGACGTAAAATCTGGATTTGATGCAAAATATATTGTCATCTTGAATGCACCTATTTTCGGTAGATTGTCCGATTGTGCTGTGACAAAACTACATTCAGTCATTGTCCTAGATGATTTCTTATATCACTAGAATGCTTAAATTGCACTAGCTAAGAGCAAAAACACAGGAACACCTATCTTTCTCCGTAACACTACGAATTTAGGCGCCGATAAATGATAGAACGTTGAATGTCACGTCATGTTTTGTTTCGACCAATGGTGAAGCGTTTTGCGAAGTTGAATTTTTGCGCCCTTATTTTGCATATTTTAATTAATATTTTTTTCAATTAAACACGAACTAAATAAGAAAATAATTGTTTAGGCATAATATCTGGACAATAAAGATTCAAGGGAAAATAAATCAAGTAAATTTAAACAACATATTCCCTATTGGTGTCGGTATACCCCTGCCGGCAACCTGCGGCTCGCGAGCCACATGCAGCTCTTTGGATGTGAAGGTTGTTGAAGGGGCTCTTTAGTTCCATACGCAAATATTATTTATTAACAAAATTTTAATATTACAATTTTGATTCACATTTTTACAACAACAACAACTCCAAGTATGGGTGTCCCAAAATATTGTGTATACGAGGCCTAAAAGAAAAAAAAAAACGTCATCAATTTTATTCTCTTTACAGCGAACAACATTTTAATTCATATTTTTATCCGCAACAACTCCAAGTATGGGATGTCCCAAAATATTTTGTATATGAGGCCTAAATAATAAAAAAAAAAAAGTCATCAAATTCTTTCTACGGTGAACAGGCGACCAACTGGCTCTTTCAAAACTTAGAAATTTTGTAAATTGTAATTTTGACCCCAAAAGGTTGCCCTGGTATAAGGCTCTGTTTCCTCGTTTAGATTCATAGGCGGTCATTATGCGTTCAGATAAGGCTTACTAGTTGAGTCAGCTTCGCTCCTTCCAGAAGCACAGATGCCTCCTGGGGCGTTTACAGGCTTCTAGAAGCGACCTCCCACGAGGATATTTGGCCGTTTCCTCCGCGTTGAGACATCCTCTGCATAGAGGGCTGTGTGTGTGGTTTAGGGTCAGGTGGCCCGTATTGGTTCTACAACTATCCTCTATTGAGACTGAGCAGGCTGCAAGTTAAACGTAGTGAGACCTCCGTTAGCACCAGTTTAGACTACCTGCAGCCAGGCATATTAGCAAAGTGACCGTTGTGCGCTTTACGAGTCTGTTTCCTTATTCATGAGCGAAATTGGTTGAAGGGAAATGGCAGCGGTATTGTTGGACCTGCAATTGATGTTGTTGACTCCTTCTTGCCAGCTCATTGGCGACGTCGTTCCTGAGTGAATTGCTATGCCCTTTGATACATAGAAGAATTGTCCTATTGGCAGAAGCTAAGCGCCCCATAATTCGATAAACGTGAGCACCTTCAAAATTTTTGTACAAGGTTTATATTTGGCATACGCAAATATGACCACATATCTGAATATTGCAAATTGCTCAAGTGGGTCCCGATTCACCTTCGTCGGAATACACATATCCTCTCTCTACTTTATAACATCCTCTTACTCCCTCTTATCTCATGAAACGTTTTAGGTTCCTACGTGACACACATTAGAAATTGTTGAGATCATCGGAAAACTTAAAACTTCAAATACCAGTGAATTCAACAAAGTTTGTTGATAAATCTTTTACAGTTGAAGAAGTGCGTCTCTGGAATACCCTACCAGTTTCTATCAGGCAAGCACAATCGTTAGGATCTTTCAAAAAATGTTGTAAGAATACTATCTGCAAAGTCTGTCTAAGATAATCTATATATAATCTAATACTATGCACAATATTTATTATAATATATGTATTTAGGTGTATTTGTATATATATAATATATGTATTTTTGTAAGTGTATATGTCTGTAGTTGTATGTAAATATGTGTGTGAGCATACACTAGTAGTAGGTACGTATTAGTACATATTATTATATTTGACACCATAACCACCCACACTAAATCATTCTAGTCCTGTCCATCCAAAGGTTGCCAGGAAGATATTGCTTGTTGTGATGAGGCCGCCCATTGTGCAGTGTACAATAAAGAGTACTTACTTACGTACCCTCCAGGGCCTTTTAGACGGCCACACTTTTTTGACAGTATACGGATGCTGTACTCCTTTATACCTTTTGACATGACCGCAGTGGTAGCGTAGGTTATCGTAACATACTCACATTGAAATATGGAACTGTGTTGGCCTAGCTCCAGTCATATTTTTATGTTTAAGTCTTGTGAGAAAACTGGCTCCAGTCCCTGACCCAATCTTGGATAGAATCTGTAGGTAAGGAGATAGTCTAAGGACTAATTGCGTGTTCGGAGTAGCAAGTTACAAATCTATACCTATATAATAAAGCTAAAAAGGTTTTTGTTTGTCTAAACGCGCTAACCTCTGGAACTACGAGTCAGATTGGAATAATTATTTTTGTATTTGATAATTATATATCTTTAGTTTAGGTCATTAGCAATCCTTCTTGTTTGTAGTTATGCTTATAAACAATATTAATTGAGTACTTCCTAAATTAAAAACAAAAAAAAACTAAACAATATACATCGTAATTCTCAAATATTATACCGCCCACCATCAGACTCACAAAAACTTTAGGAGACCCATCTGTAAGCGTTTACTATATTAATAATAGAGTTTTCTGTGTATATGTAAAGTATGTCATCATCGTCATCATCATCATTATTCTAGAGTTATTATTTGATTATTAAGTCTATTAGTTTTAATATCACGCCGACATGGCCAATGTCGTGTTAGTGTTCAGTGTGCACACAGTGGTTATAAAACATACTAATGGAATAATTTGATTATGAAGATGTCCCTAAATATTTAAGTAATTACAGCAGTAGTATACGCCCTTGATAAATAAAGTTTCAAATGCATTTTCTTTGTTTCGTTATAAAATATAACCATACTATTATATAGATTTATATCTAATACTTTATTGTAAAGTAAGGTAATAATTTATAACGGATTTTTGTTAAATATAGAAATAATAAAAAAATAAAATCTTTATTAAATTAGAATCAATAAACTACATTAACGATCGCCTACCACTAAGAGTGGTGGCTCCCGCTCCCGCTCGTCTAAAACAAAATACATACAATACATTTATGATATAGAAATATTGTGTTTTTTATTATTGTGTTTTTATGTCTGTGCGCTCGCCATTCGCCATTTTAATCTTGGCCAAAACAATAGCAGTGCCGAATGCGCAATTGAAAAACAATTTTCAATGCTTTGTTTCAATGCATCCTCCTGTGATTCCTGCCTGTGTAGCTCTTTAACAAAATAAAAAAATCCCAAGTTGCCAGGGCATGACCGCACTTTTTGTTGCTTGTATACTCTTTGCTTTTCATGTTCACTGCCGCATCTAGCAACACCTCTGTGAAGAATTATATTGACAGTTGACAGCAGTCTTTTTTCTGGAATCTGCCATATTTCGTGCAATTAGATAAAATTAATTTATATCAGTTATACTACATCCATTGATTTATGATTTTATGGCTTTAGGTTCCTCGAATGCTTTACTTGAATTATATTTAGATCGTGACAATAGTTACGGAACATTGAAGATTAGTTTTAGTAGGTTCCTTAATCCATTGTAAGTTACAATAAATTTGTACAACAGATATTTTAATTAGTGAGTGCGTTAAGATTACCAAAATTTAGAAAAGTCTCTCTGCAGTGTGTATTCAAGGTATGTTTACAATTTAATTTCTTTTAAATTTTTAAGATTTATATTATTAAACCGGATGAATACGTGTAACTGAATAATCGTTACCAACTATGCGTTTATGTATTCGAACATTTGAATACAGATACTTACAATTAAATAGTTAAGTATTTGTCTGGAATGATCCTTTTTCTTATTTCATAATCTTACAATTACTTAACAAACAAACAGGAATCCAAAAACAGATTACTCTTGTGTTGATGGAACAATGTGTTTATCACTTATATGTTAATGTGAGAGTATTAAACATAGAAAAATTTGTTATTATATGGTGGTACTTTTACATTTTATTGTGTATGTATAGCTAATTTGTTATTTTTTTTTACATTGTGCTACTTTTATTGTGTTACATGAAAATATCACTGGTATGACTACTTAAATAAAATCTTTAAATGTTCTTAATAATACAAATCAAGGTAAAGGGGCGGGATGATGTTGTTTCAGTTTAAATGAATATGGAGAACTTGTTAATACAAATTGTTTAATTGCTCAGTAAAATTCACACTCATGTTTTGTATTTTAGTGTAAGTGGACCAAGGTTGAATGTTGTTGTTAGTTATTTTGCTAATTGACCAAAATACACACATAGAACAAAACTGTAACATGAACTAAAGATATACTAATAGTAATGAGTGACAATCAACAATGACCCACATTAATTACTTGGGTCAACTGAATAACTGCGCTGTTTCTACTTTCAGACTGCTTTAACATTTGAGATCTCTGCACAGAGAAAAGTTTTTATAAGCACACTTGCTAGTAAAGAAAATGGGCACTATGGAAGTGAGGTATATTAATTTGGCATTTACTCAATTCAAAATCAAGTTTTTTTAAGTTAAAATTATACTGCCTTTTTTGGCAAGTAATGAAATTTAATAAATTTTTGGTAAAGACACAAGAAAAATATAAAATTGCAGCCTTTGTTTTAGTTCTTTAAAAACATTAATGTTCTTTTTAAATTTTTAACATATTTTTAAACATTTAACATAATTTTGAAAGTATCCAACTTAATTGTGTTTTTAGAATTCATGAGAAATAATTACTATGTACATAACTAATAACAGCAGCATTTATGTAACACTAAAAAGTTATACTAGTTTTTTTTTATTTAGTACATAATATGAAATTTTTAGTTATGTACCTTATGCTAAGCTCAAAAAGTAAGTTATTGAAATAAATTATGTCCATACATTATAATAGTTCTTTTTTAGTCTGGTTATTAGTCTGGTCTAGTCGTTTTAAATACAGTATTTAATCATCATAATAATAGACGTGTAATTAATTTTTGACTCTCCTGTTGGCCTAGTGGTTAGTGACCCTGATTGCTGAGCCAGACTTTGTGGGTTCGATTCCCACCCAGGACAAATAATTGTGTGATGAGTATGATCATTTGTTCTGTGTCTGGGTGTAATTTATCTACAATATGTATGTATTTAGAAATATATAAGCATGTTTATCAGCAGTCTGGTTACCATAGATGGACATACAGGCTCTGCCTTGTTTAAGATCAGATGGCCATGTGTAAGATGTGTGAGGTTTTTATTGTTATTATTTATGTAATACAATAAATTAAAAAGACTCAAAAATCCCACTAATGAAAAAAGCTGATGATTTTTGAACAGCTAAACAGATTTTCTTGAATTATAGCTAAGAACACTATCCACGATCCACACGATCCATCGAGTCATCTCATCTTTCATAATACTAAATCAAAATCGGTCCCTCCATTTAGGAGCTATGATGCCACAGACAGACACATACACATCATAAACCAATAATAACACCTCTTGTTTATAAGTCAGAAGTTATAAATAATATACAACACACAATTAGCTATAATTTCTGGTTTTACTGATAAAGAAATGTTATTAAAAAAAGGATTTTCTTAAAGTGTACAGCTTATAACTTCTTTAAATGAATAAATCCATTTCCGCTTGCTACCTGTACCTAATAATTCTTTAAGTTTTGCTGCAAATATCGTTTTTGTTTTGTATGTTTTTTCATAAGTGCATTCAATAGGTACATAGATATTTTTTATGTTTATTCAATGTCTGAAATTAGAAAATCAATAATTTATTAAGACAAAGACATGAAGTACATACTGATCCATGTAAGTCTTTGTTCAATAAAAATAAGCTTACATTTTCTCAAGGCATGTTGCTCTAATAATAAATCAGTTTCTGAAATAACTCAAAGAGCTGCCACAGGTTTAATTATATTCTACATTGCCAAACAGGCAGATGGGGAATTTTTTAGAAACATTTTTTATTAAAAGAATAGTTTGTCTTCTTGCCAAACAAATATTATTAACTATAAAGGCTAACTATATTTACTTTCTCTTTCTTACATACTGGTATTTAACATTTACTTGCATTTTTAGGGTTCCATAATCAACAAGGAGCCTGTATGGTTTCTCTATGTCCATCCTACACAGTAGCAGGGTATAGTTATACACATTTAGCTTATTTATCACACAAACAAAGTGTTAAAATAATGAAAGTTATAAAGGTTCTGATAGAGTCCCATAATTAATAGACTACCAGCCACCAATTAAACATTTACTATGAAAGTTTACAAACAAGTTTTGTAACTGATTCACATAGCATGCTTTTCATCGCGCATCCTCTCACCTTGTTGTCGATCATTGTGTCTCATAATTATGTTAATCGAATATCTACATGCCTTTCATCTAAATCTATTAAGCAGTTAGGATATTATTAATTACCAAGCGTCTTCACAAACTTTAGGATAACAATCTTTCGCCCGCGGCTTTGACCGTTGTGGATCTCACTTTCTGTTAGCTTATATTTTGAATTTTCAGAATGCAACCTATCAGCCAAATGTCATCCAAATCTGTTACGCCATTTCAGTGTGTAGGATGACAAACACACTTAACTCACATTCTCTCAAACTACCTTAAATTACCCATGATGAATTATATTTAGAGTTTAATGACGAAGAAAACTAAAAAGCTAGTAAGCGCCATAATAATAATAATTTCACACATCTCACACACGGCCGTCTGATCCCAAACTAGGCAAAGCCTGTACTGTGGTAACCAGACTACTGATAATGTATATGTATGATAATGTATATGTATTGTATATGTATTATATATGTATTATAGATAAATTACACCCAGACAACTAATTATCGTGCTCATCACACAATTATTTGTCCTGGATGGGAATTGAACCCACGACCTCTGGCTTAGCAGTCAGAGTCACTAACCACTAGACCAACAGGCCAGTCAAATGTAGGTTTTCGTTATGTTATAACTATCAAAGGCGTTAATAGTATTTCTTTTTGTCGTCTAACATCTTTTGAGTGATGAATATTCCAGTGTTGTACTAGAAGCCTCTATATAGGTTTCAAAACATCCAATGCCCACTATGGCTGTATGTTCTTACATACAGCCATAGTTACCGAACCATAGAACCGAGCCATAGAACGTGGTTCAGTCCACACTGAGTTAGTTGTGATAATTTGAATTTCAGTAGGCAATAAGTAAAAAGTTCAGTGCAAATATTGTAAGTAGTAGCACAGATAAGATAATAGTTACTTCGTAACAGATACATCACTCCCATACAAAACTCAAAATACCTACGTTATAATAGCCTACAAAATTGAAATAATAATATCTGGCGTTAGCTGCGACCAGAAATATATCTTATATACGCTTTTCGAAAGTTGAGAACGCCTTGCCCACCGCGCGACCTTTGTCTGTGCATGTAGCCGAACTGCCGGACACTCTAGGGTTGTACCAAAGTACACAAATAATGAAATAATTTTTTTATTTGGGGTATGTCCCGATATACACTGCGAGCACTGTTCAGTGATCTTACTGCGGATAACTTCGTTCCGTTATGCACTGACAGTATACTGCCGCAGTATCCTAGGGAAGTATATGACGTCATAAATCGTCGCCATTTTTTTACTGTGAGCACTGGCGTTTTCGAGGAAAGGTGCTCTCAGTGCTTTGATCATGTGATCAACTACAATTTTTTTCCAGTTAGATAAAAAACAATTATTTGTTGAAATATGTTCATCACTTTTACCGCACATAACCCCATTTAAATAATTCGGTTATAAAGTTATTATGCATTCGGTTACTTAAAAAACAATATTTTCTTTTAATAAAAAGTAAACTTACTTTTATTATGCGAGTAATTGTCAATTGACAATTGACTTGAATTTTAAATTTTTAAATATAACTACATTCAAACAATTTTTTTTCCTGTTGAATAGATAACTTGTATATATATATGACTAGCGGACCCGACAGACGTTGTCCTGCCGGAATGTAAAAAATATTATTCCTTTAACCCTATCGCAGCGTAATCCACCGGGTTCAATTGTAAATCTTAACCATTCTCGAATCCACGTGAAGACACAAAAAAAAGTTCATTAAAATCGGTCCAGCCGTTTAGGAGGAGTTCAGGAACATACACACGCACAGAAGAAATATATATATTACTAGCAGCGCCCCTCGGTTTCATCTGCGTAAGTCCCGATCCCGTGAGAATATCGATATAAAAAGTAGCTTATATGTTAATCCAGGTCTCCAGCTATCTACATACCAAGTTTTAGTCGCAATCAGTTCATTAGTTTTAGCGTGAAAGAGTAACAAACATCCATACATCCACACATCCATACATCCACACATCCATACATCCATACATCCACACATCCACACATCCACACATCCATACATCCACACATCCATACATCCACACATCCATACATCCACACATCCACACATCCATACATCCACACATCCATACATCCACACATCCATACATCCATACATCCTCACAAACTTTCACGTTTATAATATTAGTAGGATAATTATTTTCTACGTGGGAGAGCCATGCTTCGGCACGTATGGGCCGGCTCGACTCCGCTCGATACCACGGCCTCACAGAAAACCGGTAGTGAAGCAATGCTTGCATTGCATTTCGCCGCGTGAGTGAGGTTACTGGAGGCCCTAACCCTTCCCTCTCCCCTATTCCTGTCTTTCCCTTCTCCCCTCTTCCCCCTTCCCATCTTCTCCTACTCCCACCTTAAAGGGCGGCAACGCACTTGTGACTCTTTGAGTTACAGGTGCCCATCTGCGGCGGTAGTCATTTATTATCAGGTGACCCGTCGGCTCGTTTGCCCCCTATACCATAAAAAAAAAAAAACGTCAAAACGGCGCCAAAAAACATACATGCCAGTATACTGGACTGTGTTCCGTATTAAACAGTAACCAATAAAGCTAATTATAAAGGAACGGCTTCGCAGTATACTAAATTGACGTCAGTTCTGATAGTGCTCGCAGTACATATCGGAACACACACTTGCTAATAAAATTTATGAGTGTTGAGTTTTATATAATGATTAATAAAATTATTTCCCCTATGAAATTTATATCTTTAATTTTTATAGGTAATTAAAATATCCTTAAACCTTCGATGGTAACATAAAATGTTGATGCTGTAGACATATGCATTACTATCACTACATCACTACATTTTACACCGCCGCGTTTTTCTGTCTATCTGTTCACGATAAACTCAAAAACTACTCGGTTTTCGTCAATAGATAGAGCTATTTATGAGGAAGGTTTAGGTATGTAATTTGTTAAGGTTTTGTGTAAATTGGTTGAAATATGATTATGATTGTTGAAGATGTCTCTGCTACCCGTGCGAAGCTAGGGCGGGTTGCTAGTAATGGCTGTTGCATAGACTAGAGAAAGATACTCTTATAATTTAATACTTTTGTATTACAATTATATTACACAAAAGTATTAAATAACAAATAACTACCTACTCAAATAAAAACCTTAATCCGTGGCGCTCTCAATATGTTTTATATTTCAGTAGCTCTTATTATTATTTTCACTATATTTCTAACCGTCAGTTCGCCTTGCCTACAAGTTACAACAAATGAATACGCTGGCAGTCCACACCTACTAAGTTCGTCACCTTTTGGAAAAAATATGGGTTTATTATTGACGGTTTAATAGCCTACATTTATTACAACTTCACTCTGGCTAATCACTTAAAACCTGATTTAGTGCAACATTGTATAGAATATATATATAAGTAACATTTATTTTTTGTTGAGAAGATAACTATTATTTATTATTAGTACAGCCACGCGGCAATGGCGAGTAAAGAATAAACACCTAAAGTATTTTTATATTATATTGACAAAAAAGTAATAGCTAAAATTATTTTTGCAACTTATTTTTAAAGGATTTTACAGATCACTAACATCTAGCAACAACGCAATTTAACATGATTTAGCAATAACTAAACATCTCCACTTCATAATAAGTTCGATTTGACATTTTGTTTTTATTTATGGAGAATACCGTTCTGCCGTGCGTGCGTGCTCTCAGCTACGCGTTGTCGCCCCTACTGACACTTTTACCGTGGACGGATAGCTAAATTGGTAGGTATATAAAACGCGACCTCGAGTGAGTGATGTAGCCCTGGTAGTAGTGTAGTTTATTGTAACATTGTCTTTCCTTACTAATATTATAAATGCGAAAGTAACTCTGTCCGTCTGTCTGTCGCCCTTTCACGCCAAAACTACTGATCGGATTTAAATGAAATTTGCTACACAGACAGTCTAGAGCCTGAGAAAGGACATAGGCTACTTTTTAATGCGAAAAAAGGGGTGTAAGGGGTTAAAGTATAAAAGTATCGTCAATTAGCCTAAATAATTAAAAATTCTACCCAAAGAGAGTATTACACGCGGACGTAGTCGCGGGCACAGCTAGTTAGTAATAAAATGTCTATTTGAGTTTCAGTGGCTATCACACACATAATAACTTTAGAAGAAACTATGATTATAACTGTCTTACCTTTACACCTCATACACTCATAACTCTAATAAGTCAATCATCAGCTTAGAATAATATACAAGCTTCAAATGCATAGGACTTCATTCAAGAGTCTGCTGACGTCACATAGCGTCGTCATCAACACCATTGCACAATAATACCCGCACTTTTACAGTTTCTGGTCTATTTAAGTAGGGTAGTAAGGAGCACACTACTTCCGTATGGGTACACAAATAGCTCTTGTTTACTTTTGCTCGCAAACCGAAGCCAGCCTCGAAAATATCTAACTCTAATAATGTATGGTGTCAAGTCGTGAATACGTGCTTGGTTTAGCTAATATTTCCTTACAATCGTGCAAGGAATAATGATCGTTTTATGTAGGTATCAACAAACAAAAGATACCTTCGGATTTCGTGTTTTTGAAAAGGCATCACTTTGCCTTATCACAAAATGAACGCTTTTGTCATTCTGTCGAAGTATTCACGTTGTTTATTTATATACACTAGAATAAAAATATGGATTTTGATTTGAATTCGTTTGATTGATAGGATGTTTTGATGTAATATAGCTTCAGACTTACGGTTAGCGAATATGTACATGGAACCACTACTAGTGATATGGTATCGTTTCAATCGTACAACCTTATTAGACGTTTATCACATCAAATGTAATGTCTAAAAGCCCTTTGAGCCGGATTTTAATCACAGGCAGATTTAATATTAAAGACACGACTCTACCATATAACCTTAGGGTGGTGCAGAGGTAGATCAAAGTAGGTGGTGTAGTCTTTGAGATATTTATACATACCGTTACACTATAGTGTATTTTTTTGTTTGTTGTCTTATGGAGTAAATAAACTTGGTACACTTACTAATGGTAACCAGAGAATTACCTCTGGTTACAAATAGTAAGTATGTGTACCATGTTTCATTCGATAATTTCCAATCCTTATCTATTGAGATAGAGATTTGAAATTATCGAACCAAAGACTGAACTGAATGTTTTTAATAATGATCACAATAAATAATTGAAGCTGAAATAATACGACAAGCTATTTTTAAATTTTCATCATCGCTACTCGACTCTTCTAAAACATGAGTTATAAAACTCGGGGTCGGTGCATCTGATGCAACATCTATTAAGCCGTCAAGATGTATCATTTTGTCTTCTACTTTTTGTAGGTATGTGTTCAATACAATTCCTTCGAGACGCCGCCGCCGTACCAATTTGGCTTAAGCCTTCTTTAATGAACTTTTTTACTTCAGCCATATTAAAACTATTGTTATTCTTCGCAATATGCGATTTTATCTATGCCCAAATTAATTCAAATGGGTTTCACAGCCGGACAGTATATCAGTAAAAAACACATAATCCGAAATGACAATTGTTCACTACGTTACGGGCGGCCGTTTTAGTAAGCGACGCGTACGACGGTAATTTTTTTAATCCTTTTATTTATACTTTTGTTTTGTTTATATCAAGCATTATAACTTATTTTCCAGTTACCTGCATCTTATTTCATCAGAAAATGCTAATTTAAATCAATAGTATCAGTTGTCATTGGTAAACTAAGGAAACACGAATTCAATTATGTTCCAGTAATATTCCATTTGGTCTACAACTGGTAATTAAGCTCTTTGGTATTTTTTTTTCTTTTACATATATATTCACTTAAGATACTGCAATAAATTATTATAATGAACTCCTAAAACAATCAGAATGTCCCAGTTGTTTATTGTGATTCCCAGTGGTTTATTACTGGTAACATCTATACTACGAGTTTGTTCCAGTAATTGACCACCTACACTTTTTCTACAGACACAATACCACTGAAAAGAGCGTTTTTCAAAAATTAGAGAAACGTGCCGAAAATACAATAATCCTCACACAACCGTCATAAATAAAACTCTGTACAGAGAAAAATGTGACCTCCCTCCTTGCTTAAAACTTGAATAATAGCGATGGCAAAAAGGTCTTCCAATCAAGAAAGAAATGGTAGTTGATACTTAAGAAAATTGTAACTAAAGAGAATCGACCAAATAATCCCTTTAAAGAAAATAGGAACACCCGACAGTTTTTTTTTTAAAGATAACTCCCGCATTGGGAATAATCCTGTGCCGCAGAGGGCTTCATAAACATTCAAACAACGGACACAAAGAACCCAGCCTCGAGGAAAACTATTTGTGGATCACTCAAATTTTTGTCCAGTGTAGGATTTGAACCCACAACACTCGGCGCGGGTTACGGGGTGACCACTTAAACCATTGCGCCATCCGTACAGTTGAAAATGGTTTTCCACTTTTCCACCATTCGTTTTATTTACTGGTTCACTATGCGTGAATTAATTAGCAGAGATCAACTTCAACTATACGTAGGTTCAACGAATGTATTCCATACCATTTTTAAAGGTAAAATCCACTGAAAGAAAGGTACATACGATTATCTTTCTATTGCTTCGTGACTTACATAATATTGCATAAAATCTATGCTGGTGAGATATAGTAACAAAAAAAAAATATCACAAAAATAATGTACACGGATGACCCATGCTGGATTTCAAAGTTAACCATCAATAAATATACACAAAAATATATTTAAGCAAGGATTTATTAGATATATTTGCTTTGGTGATAACGTATTAAGTGTAAAACAGTGTCTGTGTATTTTTAGTCTCTGCCCGCTTATAAAACATCATAATATTATATATTATCTTCTGTTTGACATCTTGATACAAATAAAAACTTCATACTTTATTCTATTCTTAGATTATCTTGTTTAATTTTTTTTTTGTTACTTTTAAGTTGGAATGATTGGTTTTAATAATTAAGTTTTTAAATGATTAGCTACTTTTTAATTGCGTAATATAATCAAAGTGCATTGCTGTACAGAAGTCGAAAAATCATTATTTCATTTTGAAAGATTTACATATTTAGTAATATACCATACAATATGATTTATTTGTCTCTAAGGCATTGTTCTATATAAAATTTACAAAATTAAAGCTATAACTATCGCGCGTTTTGGATGAAACTATCGACTCAAGCCTTGAGCTGTTACAAAGATATAAAAATACCCGGAAAATACATAACCTGTATAATACCTACCTATTACGTACCTATTCTTGTTATTATGTGTAGTAGAAGAATCAGTACATTTATTTCTTCGTGCTTATAAATTCAGTAGTTAGTAATTCATAACTGAGAACCTTTTTAAAATGGTAGGTATTTAATCTTTTTAACAGTTCTAATCCTAAAGTTATTTGTATTCTTTGTTAATACTGCTATATCGTATAAAAAACTTATAAATCATTTCTCTTTTCATTAAATTTTACAGTGAAGACCGGCAGTAATAAACCTTAACCAAGTGATAGGGAAGGATAAACAAAGAAAAAGGAAGTTATATTTTATTGAACGGTTGTTATTTGTTGTTATAATCTCTTAGTAGAAAATGTTTCCAGAAATTTCTATGAACCAAAAACGTCATAATTAATTGATAATATTTATTGATAATAATAATACTAAAGCCTGAAAGTAGCACCAATGGCGGAAAAGCTGAGGAGCAATAGGTTATCGTGGTATGGACATGTGATGCGGAGGGATGAGCAAAATGTGGTGAAAAGAGTTTTATGTTTGGATGTTGACGGGTACAAGAGAAGAGGACGGCCAAAGAAAAGATGGATGGACTGTGTGAGAGAAGATATGGCTAGAAATGGAGTAAGCACTGAAATGACGAACGATAGAGTAGAATGGAAGAATAAAACATATTGCACCGACCCCAAATAAAATTGGGACAAGGGTAGGCAGATGATGATGATGACTAAAGTTCGTTAATATCTGCTAAATAAAAGAAAGAAAAAAAAGAAAATCGGTTGACAAATAGAGTAGAGGATAGGATGGTACTGCATTGTTTTGTCTTAACCTATTTTATCATTATCATTATAATTATGTTAAGTATATCATATATTATGATCTACATGAAAAATTAAATTACTAAACACGAGCTTTAGTATCTTTTAGGGTTCCGTACCTCGAAAGGAAAAAACGGAACCCTAATAGTATCACTTTGTTGTCCGTCCGTCCGAAGGTCTGTCTGTCTGTCAAGACCCTTTTTCTCAGGAACGCGTGGATGTGTCAAGTTGAAATTTATATCAAATACTCAGATCTACTGTCGCTTAGAGCTGTGAAAAAATCAAACTTCTAAGCCAATGCAATCAAAAGATACAGCCGTTTATGCCGCAAATTTCCGCAAATTTTCGACACTCGCAAGGGAATCAAAACCTACAGGGTACTTCCCGTGAACTCAGAATCTTGAAATTTGGTACGAACCAACGTCTTATAGCACATATAAAGGAAAAATTGCGAAAACCTTAAATTTTTAGTTACAACATATAATAAAAATACCCTCGGTGCGCGAGTCCGACTCCGCTTGGCCGGTAATAAAACAAAAATAATAAAAATATCGGTTGAAAAACATATAAGAAAATGGTTCTTTGGGTGTTTTGCCTTATTACCCGATTTCCAAGCAAGGGTTATTGTTTATTTACACATATATTTGAATATCTTGTTTTATTTGTTGACCAGTGTAACTAAAACTGTAATTGTATAGACTTTACGAAAGTCTTTACAATTACAGTTGTAAGGTCAAAATATATACTGGACCCCTATAGCTTTATGTAGCCGTTTTAACTGTATAGCATATTTCGTTTACAAATATCAGATTACTGAATTTCTTCTACATATCATTACATTAAGTATTCCAAATTTCACATTCCATTTTATTTGCAAACGCGAATAAAAATGAAACTCATAACTATTTGCGTGTTATATAGTCGCCAAAGTATAAAATTTGCGTTTACAATGTATTCGTATATAAATATTTTTCATCACTTAGTACGTTCGACCCTGACTGCGTTGAGGTAAACGCCCCGTTTGAACAAAGCAAGAATCATTGAAATCAAACAACTTGGTAAAGAATTATTATCTTTCAGCACCCACCCTAAGCTAGTTTGTTGAGAACGAGCAAATAGAGAACATCTTCCTTTTTTTTTTGGAGTCAGTTGAATAGTTCGGGAATTAAGTCTATATCCCAGTAAAATGGATTTAATTGTTTGCCTTTGCTCTTTTCAACACCTTATCGAAGCCTAATAGTAAAAGCAATATACTACAAGAAAATTTAACCAAAAATATTTTCTATACTGAGGTATTATAAATCATCAATCAGTGATTTCTTTTAAATTATACGCGGGGGTAAAATAATTTACTGAATGAGGATCAGTCACGTTTTTTGTTAAGTATGCAGATTTTTAGCTATAAAAAAAAACAATGAATACTGTGTTTAAATTTTTTTAATCAGATCAAAAATGACCAAGATACAGAGATTTTAATGCACCAACTTAAAAAACGCGCGTGAGAAAGACCGTATAGGCTGTGACGTCATTCATCGCGTATCGGCAAAAGTGGCGGGTCGCCGTCGCGTGTCGTCAGCTTGGTAAGCTTCTAGTCCAGCGCAGTTAGGGCAACGACCTGACGGTTGCTGATTTTTAGATTATTTTTTAAAGTGATAATGCCGTCAAATTAGTATTGCATTGTCCCAAAATGCAAAAATACAAGCGTTAATGCAGCTAATAAGCTTTTTGGACTAAAAAAAATGGTGTAGAGCAATGCGGAGAGATAACAAAACTCCTTTATAGGTACTGTTGCAAAGATCATTTTGACGTAAGTACCTGAAGTATCCTAGCTAGAGTATCTACCAAATATCAGTAGGTACAATATGGTCAACGGATCTAGCTGATGCGGATGCTAATCATTCGTAAAGTTAGGAATTTCAATGCGCAGCAGACAATTGAGTATGAAATGGTACACTGCGAATGTCAAACAGCTAAAATTCACGAATAGATCCACTGACCGTATAGATTTTATTATAATATACCTACCTATTGGGCATCGTTTCTATCATTTCTTAATAACATTTGAATTTCCGCGGATAGCTTTGATGTTTGTTCACACAGATGATGTGGTTCGTTCATGCCTAATGCCTACCTACTCAAGTAAACAATGGAACACAAGGATATTCGAGTCAGGGCTGTACCCAGACCACGGGAGAGCCATGCTTCGGCACGTATGGGCAGGCTCGACCGGAGTGATACCACGGCCTCACAGAAAACCGACAGTGAAGCAATGCTTGCATTGCTTTTCGCCGTGTGAGTGAGGTTACCGGAGGCCCTAACCCTTCCCTATACCCGTCCTTCCCCTGTCCCAGTCCCCCCTCTCCCCCTACTCCCACCTTAAAGGGCGGCAACGCACTTGTGACTCTTGAGTTGCAAGAGCCCATGGGCGGCGGTAGTCATTTACCATCAGGTGACCCGTCTGCCCGTTTTCCCCCTATACAATAAAAAAAAGAGGTCCCCTGAGCCGGTGGGTGATTTTGTCATGTGATAAACGCAATCTGTGATTGTGTGAAAGCGCGCCTGCCGCCGGGCGCCCGATACTTACTGTTGAGTTTTGTTTTATTTGTATCCTATGATATACAATCAGGCGAATGTTTGTTATACCTAATTTTTCATATATATTTTTCCAAAATGCAGCATTGCATTCGAATAAAATGATCAAACAATAGTTTTCGTCATAGTCAACTTCGTGTATAGCTAATGATTTATCTTGTTCAAACTGAGGGCTCAGTTGGGTTTGTGCTTTGCACTTGTTAGAGATAATATTTAAATGATTTAAGTAATCCAGGAAAATCTCATCCTCAGAACACGCAGTTAAAGTGGGTAAGTAGGTAGTTAGGTACCTATTTTAGATACTCAGTAGGAGTAGATTTGTATAGACTTAGTTACCTACCTTTTCATTTTATCCCTACCACAGATAATATAATACTATACTAGTACAGATACCTCATCCCATACAACAAAACGCGACCTTCCTAACTCGGGCCATTTTGCGGGCTCCGCGCCAATTAAGGCGCTAGATGCCGCTAGCAGCGCGATAGCTATGGATAGCTAGAGCCACCTAGCGACGAAATGGATTTATTTACCTACTAATAAACGCGCAACCAATAGACGGCGATAATTATACTTTATCAAATTTAGGATGATAATTTTGACAGCTCACGGTACGGATGCGGTAGTGTATAATTGTTATTAAACCTATTCGATTATCGATTGTTATTATCATATATCTTGGAATCGATAGTTGCATGGTTATGCTGTATGGTCGATTATACATTTATAATACAAAATGAAGTCTTTCCTATTCAGTTTAATAAAAAATAATAATATTACTATAAATGATCACAGAAATAAAATGAAACGAGAAATAAGAAGTTTCTCCAGTCATCCGCAGTAACGTTTCCACAGGCATTTTGCAAAATAAAGTCAGTACTTTCTTACTCGTAAATAGTGGAGATATGTTATGTTTGGCTGCATGGCCTAAAAATAATAATAAAACTTAAGAAACTATTTAATAAACTTAGGTACTTAGTATAATTACAAAAAAGAGCACAAATCCGTTTGATGGCTTTGTACATTGACCTACGTTGTACTTATATTGTTTTACGAAATTGAATACTCACTAAAAATACTATGATTTCGATTATTCGGTTGTTCGTTAGGCGTGGCACTTCACTAAGTGGGCGGTCTTACATATTTAATAAAAAAGTAATAATATCACTATAAATGCTCACAAGAGCTAGCCAAGAATAGCAGGGCTGCCTGAGACTCGGAGCCTGGTCATTCTGTTTGCTTTCATTGGGGGCAAAGTCGCAGGCACATAGCTAGTGGCAGGAACATTACGCATTATTAACAATATTTCAAGAAAGGAAGTAAAATAAATAACTTAATAGTGGAAAAAGGATCATGATTGCTGATTCACTACGGTAGCGGCGGCACGGCAATACTATCTATACAATATTGTATCTATAAACAAACGGTCGGATTGCGAGACATACCTACACGCCTCGAGTTCGGTATACACTCGGTACACAAACAGTCGCGAATGCACCGTAGTGACCAACAAACGGTGTGATGGTTTTTTAAGCAGTAATCGTGCGATTTGTGTATTTCATTGAAATAAATACAAATACTTCCTTTATACGGCAAAGAGTAATTATACACTATATTGTGCTGTTTTTGGTTGCTGGAATTCTTCAAAAACGCACCCAGAGGTAACATTTTTTAACCTACCTGGAAACTCCGAAAGTATAAGTAAACTATAAAATAATTTTTATATACCTACTAGAACGTAATTTGTTTCTTTTTTAATAGGTAGGCATTTCGCTTTTTCCACCGAGTAAAATACCTGGATTAATAAATAAATAAGTCGATAGGGTGACAAAAGTGACACACGATAGACCTAGACCAACGCTCGCGTTAAAAAAAACTAGTAGGTAATTTCCTAGGCTAACTATTTACTCATGTATTTAACTACTTACAAATATTATTATGAAATAATTATGAGAGTAAAAAATGGTAAGTACCTGGTAAGATTTAGAGTGTGTTATTTTATTACATCTAATAATAAAAAATCAGGACATGTATTTTAATTGAATACTTCTCATTTCATTCACAACGAATTTAATTTTTTTAAATAAAAATTGGTTGTCTGTAAAGTCGGTTTACGGACGATAGTTGAACGTGACAACGTCTTAAGAAAATACTGATGGAATGGTTGCATTTTTCAAAAGAAAATTTTAATTTTATTTGTTTGATAGATATTTTGTATGGATATAGAGAAGGAGGTAAATTTAAATCACAATTGAATTGATCAAGTTACATTTATTAGTACGCATAAATACAATAAGTTGAATATCACACATGTTTATAAGATGTAAATAAAATTTGTAAATCAATCGCTCAAAGCACATTCATACTTGTAAAAACTATGTACATTGTATTGCTTTATAAATATCACACTCTTCCGTACCCGAAATTGCTTTATAAATATCACACTCCTCCGTACCCGAAATTGTTTTATAAATATCACACTCCTCCGTACGCGAAATTGTTTTATAAATATCACACTTCTCCGTACCCGAAATTGCTTTATTAATATCACACTCCTCCGTACCCGAAATTGCTTTATAAATATCACACTCCTCCACACCCGAAGTTGTTTTATAAATATCACACTCCTCCGTACCCGAAACTGCTTTACGAGCGGTGCCGAGTGGTGGCGAGTGCACACGAGGCGAGCCGAGCGACGTCATAGTAACGTCTCAGAGCGAAATAACGCCGGATGAGTCATGTTTTTTCATTCGTGCAGCCGGGTCCATCGAATTATAAGACGTATCTCTATGTGTATGTTCGTACCTACTTATTACACAATAACATCAGTAATGACATTGTATCCGATTATACAATGCATCTACTATACAAACAGGATACCTAATTATGATTACCGAATTATACGAATTTTGTATCCAATAATACAATCTGGCAGCCCTGCGATCGAGTGAGGTCCGAGGTAAAAGATTCCTATTAGCAATGTGTATATGTAAATAGATAGTACGTGTAAGTACTTAGTAGGTGGGTTAGTAGGTATCTATTTGCCAAATCATAATGTCGGTTACATAAATACCTAACCTGGTACAGAACAAAGTTGACACATACCATGCGTTTCGTTGTTCACTATTAATTATTGTGTCCTGACAATATGAAAAAAATATGTAAAACACAATGAGAAAAATTAATTCTTAATTTTTTTATAGTATCTTTGAAGTTCGAATAAAAATTACAGTGTTAATAATTTAACTACAACATAACGCAACAATACAGTTCAATAACATTTGGCCAACTGTCAATAGTCAGTACCTACAAACTATTAAACTACAAACTTACAAACTCAATAACAAAACCGTATCAACCTCAACGTAGTACGAGTAATTGCCGCCAGAGGGACGATGACAATATTGAATTTTGTGAAAACAAGAAAACTGGACTTCAGAAGCTTTTATTCAATTTTCCCGTGTTTAGGGTATTTTATAAAATTAGAAAATACGTTTATCAGGACCTAATATTGATTTTCCATACATTTCAATAACAAATCGATACTCGTAACGCCATCTATTGATATTTGTTTGAACCATTTTTGCTTTCTTTGAGATGGGACCCCATGTCCCTACAAACCGACCTCCATAATAGGTAACTACCTACTCGTATCTATTTAGATATCAATAGACACTCACTATCAAATATAAAGACTGTTATCCTAATAATATAACATCAAATTATAGCAAATTATAGTAAAAGCTAAATAATTTACATGCCACGACATGAGCGAGTGAATAATCTGAACCAAACTGACCAAAGTAGCGATTTTGCACGGGTGGCGGGCGCGATTCGCGACGTGTGACGTCATCATACCAAGCGCGGCTCCGAGCAAGCGTTTCAAAATAGCCTAAAAGAAAACTTTAATAACTTTGTCATTTCTTGTTGGATTTGAATCATTTAAAAAACGAAATGATCAGAATGTTATAGCGCATACGCCCCCATATTTAGAAATCTAATATTTTGTTATGTGACTGATCCTCAATTTTTGATGTATAATTGATTATAGATACAGAGGACACATTACAAGCAATTATGGGTAGCCTTGCCATTCTGCTTTAACTCAAATTTGTCTGGTTTACATTGGTTTACCAACGATTCTTTGTTCCTTGTAGTTAAAGTGAATGATTTGTTGCAAAAGTAGTCACTTGAGGCCGGGAAAGAAACTGATGGGTTAAATTGGATGATTTGGTTATGAAAGCTGTTTGATTGCCTGCTTATAGGACGTCATGTGAGCTAGTTAGTAGCAGTAGGAATTGGTTTGAACGGACATATTGTAGTTTTTAGAGTTTACTTTTCAATTTTCTCTGATTTGAATATTCACAATTTAGTTATATTGTATAGTACTTGTTTACATTATGTATTAAGCAGTAAACATGTTATCGCTCAGAACTTCTTGAATGATGACAATGTGCAAGCTGAATGATATTTTCCGTTGTGTAGAATGTGTGGCGCAAGGCCAAGTCTTTCAATGAAGCTTGAATCATTTTCATGATTCAATTCTTAAATGTCCTGAGTTCCATTAATTTGCGTGAGGCGAATTTGGTAATTTTTCCACCACTTTTATTTAAAAAAAGCAATTTGCTTAATTTTTTAAATTCAGAACTATTTAAGACTAATATCAGTATAGGTACACAGAGAAAAATCGAATAATTAAATAATTAAGTAGGAACTACTACATTTCGTATGAGAGTATTCACTCTAATTCAGTCTATGGAGACTCATGTATGATCTTAAGAGTGACTACTGGAACCAACATATCTATTCAGTAAAATTATCTGCTCCTTTAACCTACCTTTGATTTATAGCCACTCTAAACCGTTATCGCTTGCACACAGAAGCTCAGTAGTTCGACGTGTGACAATCCGTGAGGGCTCTTTGGGCGCTGGTGCAGCTGGTGCACTATGGACCACACGCCGGTGCTCTGCAGCTCTTGTGATAGATAAAAATTAGATACCGCATGTTCTACATTATCTCTTGTCTAAATCACCATGTACACTTGGGCAATAAAGGGCATAGGGAATTTATTAATCGGTAATAAATTCTTCTATCCGTGCATAATTGAACAGTGATAAATATGTAAGTATGATTTAGCCATAATTTACTACAGAAACATATTTTTTACTTAATTTAACCCAGTATTCTCGCAATTATACACTGTTTCTTGTGGAGAAAAAAACCTGATATTTGCCGAGACCCCCTCTTCCCCCACGTAAGATTGGGTACAGTTCGGCACGACCCCAAACTCCTCACGTAATTAATGGATGTCCCCTTTGATATAACCAACCAGTAGCGTAAATTAAAGTAGTCTTTCATACCCTCTCAGTTACAGACATTGTTATTAATTCGGTTCTTTTGTAGCAATTGGTCTGTCTGACATTGATTGAGATTCAGTTCACTTCTAGGTGATACGAACAATCGCTTAGCCGGCTATGACATCATCTTGATGAATCATCATTAATCTTCATTAAATTGATTCAGACTAATGATTTTGATTAAAAAAACACCAATTAACAATTTATTATACTGTCTATGTAGGTAGGTACATGTACTACTGTACTCACATAGACTGTACTGTATATCTACTGCCTAATGTCTTTAAACAGATTTGTATGTTTTGTACAATAAAGAGTTTATCTATCTATCTATCTAATGTAGAGGTTTAAGATTTGCGTGTACGAGATTGTTCACTCTATATTCGAACCGTTGATATGCACAACTACTCAGTCTCAGACTAGTTAGTGCAAGGGGTAGGTACCACTTCTCTCTGCATTTTTCTTGTCTTCTAGTCTTGTCATGTGACAGAATATAAACTCATTTAAGTGACAAAATGTCAGTTGACACGTATACTCATTGTTACAAAACACGTTCATGTCTTCTGTTAAAGTAATTGTAGCGTTTTACTGTGTGGGATCTTTACAAACAACGCAACGAAATTGCACACAATCTCAAAACTTGTTTTAAACTTTAACCGCTTCAGAGCCTACTTTAGATTAAGAGGGAGTGGGGTTTTTACACATTAGAATGGATTGAATATACAGTTTGTAAAATATATTAGTAGAGAAGGTGCTTGAGTTAATAAGTAGGTACAGTCAGCATCAAAAATAGAGACGCTTCATAGGTGTCATAATAACTAGGACCATCTCACGGTATCAATACAGCCGCAGTATGTAAATTGTGGAAATTCCTGAAGATTTTAAATGTAAAGAAACGTTGACATTGTCAAATACTTGAACACAACTCGGAGTCCTTAACTATTGATGCACCCAGAGTTGCCAAACTTCGTTATTCAATGTAAGAAAGTAGGTAACAATTGTTGTCGCCACATCAAAAACTCTTATTTATTTTATTAAAAATAGAGCCAAACTATAATAGATGATAACACAGTTCACTATTTAATAAAAATAAGTTAATAGATATTATTTTGACTGGTTATACCGGTAACGCAATACTATTGGTCGATTGATAAATATTAACAAATTGTGGGATTATAAAAGGGTAGGAATATGTTTAGAACGGTTGACTTGAGTGCAAACAGAGGTACGAACAACTTGGCAGTTGCTGTTAGTTAGTGATTTTCATAGTTTATATCAGTGGTTTTGAGATTGTTTCTTACACAATGACATCTACCTTCCTTTTCTTTATTTAATTACTCATCTTTGCCATTTCATGTATGACATCATTGGCATGTCTTTATGTAATCAGGTTCAGGAAGAATACTGTTTTATAATAAAATATACTACCTTCTGCCCGCCGCTTCACTCGCGTTACTGTAGATTTTGTCTACCCGGAATGCTGTCTAAATTAATTTTTCTACCCTCGGGAACATCTGTACCTCTTATAACGTGTATGCAACGTTTGATCATGATCGTTTAAATAACTAAGTCTTAAAAGCATAACAAATTGTGGAGGAACGGGTTGTATTCAATATCAACGGATCTCCGACCAGGCAAACACTTACGGACCTCGGCCCACCGGCTGATGGTTGGAAGTTATATATGTACTAGCGAGTACTTTCATACAAAATTAGTAGTTGCTTATGTAGTTCGCCTTGTCTTAGATAAAACAGAAGTATGTTTTGTTGTATGTGAATTGTGAATGCCGCCTCAAAACAGGCTAAAAAATAGATGTGTCGGAATCGAACTGACTAAAACAATACAGTGTGCTATATTACGCATAAAATAAGAGGGAGTCCGGTAACGGCTGTTATTAACACATGCGGTCACCGTCCTAGCGCTCGGGTAACCTAACTAGGTCACGTTCTGGCACACGCACACGCAGTTCAACGCGGAAAAGGTTACAACTATGCGGTAACAGTAATACCCGCTTTACAAATACAGATAATATTTTGTCGATCTGGGAGTCGTTAAGTAATTTTGCTACAATGCTGTGCGTTCTATGCAACAACTTCCTCCGAAGACACTGGGGCTGACTGACAAAATACTAGGTTTTTATCATATTTTCCTTCATTTAAGTGTTCTGATTTTTTTATCTAGTGAATGTATGTTTTGGAAAAAAATTACAATTTGTAAATAACTTTAAACATAGTTATTGTTAGTGTTACCCACCTATTTGCTGTATATCTATTTCTCCCTCATAAAACGTGTAGAATTCTAAGGAGACATCGTCTGCTATTTACTCAGGCGTCGTACTTACTTACTTACTATCGAGTGTGGTGGCGCATCCACACAAGAAATTAAGCTTAGCTGAATGCGGTTAACAAAAATACTTGCAGGCAATGTGTCTGCAAGTGGCTGGTCTATTAGTTAAACTTTATTTAATCCTATTATATTGAGGCACTGTGTGCTCCATATTTATAACTATTTTGGCAGCTTCATTATTTATGATGTTGTGCCTTGTGCTCGTTTTTCTATTATTGACATTTTGAATATATTTGTCTATGTACGTGTTCAAATGTTTTTTTTTCCTAATATTTTGGACGCTTCGGATGCCTGAATATTAATGATTATCATGTATGTTCCATATTCTTTGGACATCTTAACTGATCCTTTGTATTTGGCGCTGACTGTACCAACACTGCCAATGTAAATAGAATTACCTAGTTGATTGACTCATTAATTTTCATTGTAGAAAGCCAAAGTGACAAAAATAGCTATTTGTGTTTATTCTTGTCACATTCTTGACCGAATTACTAAAGTTTTTGCGCTTCTAATTGTATGACTAAATTTCTTTTCAAAAATTTACCCAGCCGAAAGGGAAATATATGTTTTTCTTGCCACATTAAAATAAAAAATTGCTGCGTAAAAGTCATTATTGGTGATAAATATGTCCGTTAACGTGTAATAATTTGCACCAAACACAAAAACAAACGTCTCCTATTTGTAATGAAAAAACTGGCACTTACTTAGAAATTTTGAGGTTATTTACAACACAATAATCGCGATTTAAACTTTCGCGATATATTATTACGTTCACACTTTATAACTTTTTTTTACGCTAAAGGACCAACATAATTTGTCTTTGCCTTGCTCAGAACTTGACTGGTGGAAATTGCCGAAGGTATTAAGTCCGTCCTTGTATTGTACATTCATTGTGCAAGTTTCAATATTAAATAATAAGTGTTCTTAAGAATGTCTAGCATTGCAATTATAGGTACTCACTTTGTGTAAATATCAATGCCAACTACTGAAGTTGCAAATGAACTATAAGGCATTTAAATGTATAAATGCACATTCTCTTGCGTTTAGATTTTATGCCGGATGCATCTACTCGTATGCTCATTAAGTCATTATTAAGCATATGAAAATAAACGTGATGGAAATTACGGTAACAGGTATTTCAAGCGGCATTACTTAATTGTGGTCATTAATTATGTGAATACCTGCATGTGTGTAGGGATTTTTGAATAGACATCTATAATTATTTCTAACCCTAGTCCAAAGTCTCATCGAACATACAAAGTGTTCAATAAAAATAAAAAACTGGAATGAAAACATTTAGATTAAATTGAACCTAGGGATTGCCTGGTGGTCGAAGTTAATAACTTTTTCCAGGGTAGACCTGTGTAGCTTTTGATAGCCCTTTTCATATAGTTTCTCAAGTTTAATTGTCCATTTTGTTTGAAGATTTGGCTGGACATAACATGACAAACAGAATTATAATATATTATAGTAGCACCAGAAGAAAGAAGAAGCATTCATGTAACATTTTTTTTAACATTTAACACTTTGATCAGGTCATGTAAATAAAACACTCTTTATTTATTATTTTTTATGTGTCAGTGGGTTTAATTTTCTTCAAACCTTGCCCAACCAAATGATTGTCATCACATGAGCGCAGGACCCCACTTTCCTTTTGATCTACACTACAATTGCAGCAACACTGCTTAATTGCTTGCCATACCCTAATTATTGTTACTATCTTTCATAACAAAAGAGGTTCATTAGGTTCCTATACTTGTGCAGGGAGTATGTTTTTTTTTGAGTAGTAGTTTGAGTTTTCTTGTACATTAAGTACGTGCCATCCATTATAACAATGGGGTTATATTCGTAGTTGATGGATTAACTTGAAATGGTGGTGGTGGATGTGATGTTGCATGATCAGCTCTCTGCCAGCAAGAAAGTAATTGTTCAGCAAGCGTGACATATAACTCTCGTTTCCGACCTGTGATCAGCGTGAAAAAGAAATTGTTAATAGTATTGTTGCTGTTGCATACTTAATACTCTTGCAGTTAAAACAGATAATATTGAACGTGGTGGATACCAACATACCATTGGTGGAGCACTGTCTTATAACAAACGAAACTTCCTTTACATCAAGGTTATGTCTTCGCTCCTGTGTTACATCGCTGCCACAATTAATACACGGAATCTGGTTCATTGTGGTTTCAGTTCAAGCAATTCAGACCATTCAAGCAATGGTCAACGTTAGGATTCGGTTCAATATTCTAAGGGTTAGTAATAAAAAGACGGTCACGGTTCATTTTCCAGTTAAAAACTTAAATCGCAAGAAACGACGTGTATTGTATTCATATGTGCCAAAACAAAGCGAATGACAGATCGGATGACAGGACATTTGTTTCCTGTGTTGTCATCTATTTATATAAAAACGAATCTCTATTTCCCTTGGTCACGGCATCACGCGTGAACGGCTGGACCGATGTCGCTAATTATTTTTTTTTGTGTTTGTTATTGTCTGGAGGTTTTTATGAAAAAAAAAATAAGATAGTTGCGGGGAAAATTAGAAAATTTAAGAAAACTTAATGACCAAATTAACTTTCCTAATGTAACCCTAGCGCTTTTGACCTAACTGTCAGTCAATATTCATAGTTAAGACAGGACAACGTCTGTCGGGTCAGATAGTTACATATAAATTAAAAACTTAACAATAACCGACAAAATACTTTTAACTAAAAGGCATAAACTCCGGTCTAAAGAAAAAAAAATTATAATCGTTCAAAATCTATCCATAATTAATAACATATATCGCACTGCTATTACGAGACTGTATCAACTCAAAATAGGGTAAATTTGAGATAATTCATTTTTCATACGTAAATATCAATTCCCTACGCGTCAATAAATATAAAATAATAATTATAAATTGTATTAAGCCAAATTTTTCAACAAAACCAATAAAAATAATAATATTTTTTTTGAAATTTGTTAAGACAATAGATTATTGAGTCAAAAATTGGAAATAACTTGATAACCTGCATCCTCTTAAATTATTCATTAATACAGAAATCCCTTATTTTATCAATAATCTATATGCAGTGTTCACTTTTTATAATCTTTAACAAGAAGCGACTAATCAGTTTTCTGTCGTTTCTAAAAAAAGCTTTATTTTGAGTTGATACACTCTTGTAATAGCAGTGCGATATGTAAATTTGCAAGTTTCGTGTCCACTCCAAGCCAGAAGTTTTTTATGACACATATTTAAATAGCTTTTTGCACTTCTTCTACAACTTATATTCCAAATTTCACATTCCTCCATGCTCGAAATTTTGCTTAAAAAGGGGTACAAAGAATTCTTTTCACGTAATAGTATTTAGAAGATACCTACATTCTAACATTTATTACCTTTCATTAATCTTTACATTTTTTATTGTGCTGCAACAAAAAAATAAACAGATTATCGATGTTTACGTTCATATTAATCCGTTAAGTACCACGTAAACATGTAAAATAGAACAAGTAACGATGTTTTCACTGGAGTGTGATTATTTATCCAATACAATGTATTGTGTGGTAATACCACTGTTACCCAGTGGACAATAATGATTCATTATTTATCATTTACATGTGTTAAAAACACTGCGCAGTTGTATTCTATTCTTCTGCTCATTTTAAGATTACCTATCTACTAATACTTATCAAAGAATGTGTTTACTTTCTTAATGTTTTTGTACTGTTTATATGATTACCTAAAGTCTTTTGATAGCTGAGTAAAAAATATTATTGTTAAGGTAGGTACTTGATTGTGAGAACTTGGCGATGGCTCCCGGTCTGTGTATGTCCGCTGCTTCTCACCAAGTAGCACAATGCTGGGCTAACGACCATCTTTGGCTCATTCATTGGGGTATTTATCCATCTATACCTTGTAAATAGGGAAGATGCAAATACATTTTGTTTATGAAAAAAATTACATTATAATGTAATAAATATATACAAGACGGGTCACTGTAACGTTTTTATTTTAATTACTAGTCATTTTTAACACCACTTACTAATGGAAATAACGTGGAACTTATTTTATGTCAACTTTTTGAAGTTATAGTTGTGAAAGTAACATTATTTTGTTGCGAATGTTAGTTGGATTGCATTGCATGCTCCTGTGACTTTGTGTGAGTGAGACTGACGAAAATGGAAAATTAACTAGGTACGTGCCACCGTTGTTCAATTGTTTTGCAGTTCTTGAAAACGATGACACTATTCACTGGCTTGAAGGCCGTTCCGTAATTAGAATAACTAATTACACTTATTCTCTCAACTTGGTCTAAACAAGACACTGTTAAATTGTGTCGATTAAAGTTAACTAAAAATACTGAAAGCACTAAAATACTTGTTTTTAAAGGCCTAGTGCCGTTTGTCGCACATTTTTATGATTCTTTCTTTCAAAGTAGGTACTTCAACCAACTAAAAGAACCTGCCGAAATCGCTCGGTTGGAAATTAACGATAACACAAATGCCTAAATTATATGATTGTGATGTATTTACTATTAATAGGCAGCTAAACGTTGCCTATGTTAAACCACTTTGTAATTTGCAGACATTTTCCCTAAAAATTAGGTAGGGTAAATATTTATCGGTATCTCAGTACTGTGTAATTGGTGTAGCTAATAGCTTTTAGTCAATCACACAATACACATCCCATCAGTTTCTAACTTTGACTATAGTCAAAGAAAGAAACTGGAATCAGTTTCTGAAATTGAATGACAACTGTAAAATAATATTTATAGATATTTTCTAACAACTAACACTTTGCCCTATCCAGGAATCAAACCCGGAAATTCACGGCGACAGCAGTCGGGTTTGCGCCGCTAAAACAACGAGGCAACCAAGAGTGAGTAGAGTAGTATCGATGTATTTTTAAAATGTTAAACATTTATGAACAGTGTATAGAGCGCTTTTAGAATTCATTGTCAACGACATTCGAAGTTGTGTCAGTGGCGAAATATCTACTGTTTTGTCAATTATCTACATGGGTCATCTCAGTCGACCCTAGCTACGATTGAAGAGATACTCCCAATTTTACATTGTGTAGCTTTGACTGCTTGACGTTCTAAACATGTTTGTGCAAACTGAGTTGTCATCACATCTAAGCCCGTAATGCATCTTATATCCTAAATCTTATAAAACAACTGCTCGCACTCTGCAGTTTCACCAGCGCCCGGCGTTAAATTTGCGTTATTTATCTCGCATTGTGATGTAACGAATGTTGGATTTCACATATTTACCAATTTCACATTCGCCGATGCGAATGCGAATATTTGACTCCAGTATTCGCAAATGCGAATATTGGCTTTTCAAATAAAGCGTCAACAAAGTGTTTCTAAGTTTGCTTTTCTTTTATTCATTGTATGTGGGAATGACGACTTAAGTTTGCCGTCTTGTTCAAATACAAAGGGTTATAAAATGACTAATCTGGGTAAGGAAAACTTTGGCTCCAGTGCCAGTCTTTCATAGAAATCTGTATCATTAAGGGACACTATGAAAATGATTATGGATTCTAGTGAAAGTTAAAAAAAAACAATATTAATTGAAAATTAAGACTGTGATGGAAGATATAGCAATACATATGGTATTTATTATCGTGTAGCCAGAGAACATTTGGTACAGAAGTGTGCCCAATGAAAGACGAGTAGTAGTAGACACAATACGAGATAGATATGTATTGATATAATGCTATATACCAGCACTTTGTCCTTTCATTAAACAAAAGAATTTCCATTTGTAGGGTTCCGTTCCTCAAAAGGAAAAAAGGAACCCTTACCGAATCACTTAGTTGTCGGTCTGTCTGTTTATCAAGACTCTTTTTCTCAGGAACCCGTGGACGCATCAAGTTGAAATTAATACCATATACATAAGTCTGCGGTCCATTGAAGCTCTTAAAAAATCAAGCTTCTAAGTCAACGTAATCACAAGATATTATTATGGCCACTTAAGCCTTATATTTGACCAAATTTGAATATTTCGGTAAATCAAAACCGGGGTATAGGGTACTTCCCATTGACTTAGAAATTTGGTAAAAAGCAAGGTCTCACAACACAAGTAAAGGAAAAAATCCGAAAGTTGTTAACTTGTTGTTACATCTGTCAAGATACATCGCAACCGCAAAGTTAAATTTGTCTTTTGAAAAAGGCTGGCTAAAGTCTTCGAGAATTGACTTCCGAGATGTACTATCTACATACAAGTTTGTTTGCTTACAGAACCTTCGGAGCAATCGGCAGACTCGGATTTGTCCGTTTTTTAATCTGTCAAATCAATGCACGGTCTTACCGCTAAAAGCGAACTCTTAGGAATCGCACACAGAAATATCTTCCAAAAAAACAATATCCATCCTAATGGGTCATACAATCTGACAAGATATTTTCTTTGTTGTTGATTGTTGAAATAACTTCTAAGAAATATCTTCCAAAAAAATTAACTATTAATTATGTTCTCAGCTTCTCTCTTATTGCTCGATAGAAAATATGGAAATATTTTACTGATTTAAATTACATAACTCAATGTCATAAATTACGGATTATACTATGCCTATATTTAAAAAACAAAACACAGCTGTCTTTGTGTGAATTTATAAAACACCATTACTATCAATGTTACATACGGTTGATAATAAGTAAAAAAAAATCCTTTTCTTGCAAACTTGTGTTTTTTAATATTTTTGAACTAGTTTTGTGAAAACCTACACCCTTGCTTTAGGTTTTAGTTAATAATTTTTTTTATACATATTTAACACCTACGGACTAATGGCATACTGTGATAGCAGAGTGTGATGTCAAGTTTGTTTATATGTTATAAACAGTGGTCGGAATAGCATCATGATACTCTCACATGGACATGCCTTCTTCCCAAGTTGACTTAATTAATAATGTAGTGATTATTAGAAGAACGAATGTAATTAAAAATAAATTAAAACGTGGGAAGTTGTTTTTTTCTAATAATTGTTACTTTATGTTTGTTCCCTCACAGTCTCATAAAACATGATTTTTTTAGTAGCTTTGGTAGTAGAGTATAGCAGTGTGCAATTTATAATAACTTTATTGCAGGAAAACATGTTTCCCAAATCAAAATACTCGGAAACTCACTTGTGAAACATTGTGAAAAAACATAATAAAAAAACCTGTGCGTTTTGATTTGACGCCAGAATTTGTCGTCTCAAAAAGAATCCAGAAATTGGTATGCAAGTCAAGTTCCATCCTTGTCTTCCATGTCAAAGAAAGAAGTATACTATATGTGCTGTAACGTTCTTATCACGGGTAGCAAACCTACTTGTTGAGTAAGTGTGCTAAGTGGGATAAGAGCATCATTGCTCTTACAAACAGTTAATGTCATCCGAGACACTCTGTTCTAATTGGTACCAATTCTTATTAAGTCTATTTTTCTTTTTAGCTTTTAAAGTCCTTAAACACCACAGATTTTTGTAGTATATTTAATGCAGGTCACTTATTCACGTGACATGACGGTTATACCTTTTCTTGTATTGATACGTATCTCCGCACATGTAGCTCCACATAATCATTTGTAAATTAAGCAAAAATGTCTTAGTTGTTTTAAAATATCGATATCTGGAAGGCATGTCGATTTCAACATATACATTTACGTTCATTCACCCTAAATCATTCTACCTTTTCCGACCTATGGTTATAAATAATTATCTATATGATTTTATCGATAAACTTTTTTGTTTGTAATTGAGTTCTTCGTAATCTGAGATAGGAGACGGTTGCGTCATCTCTAATTTTATTTTGTACATTACATTATACACAACACTCTTGCCTTGCCTAGTGATATCTAAAAAAGTTTAATATATATCAGAAGACAGACTATGAGTGTAGGATGTATAAAATTCACACAATGCCTACAGGATTTGATGGAAGTCTGTGTATTGTTACTTGCTAAGAAGGAAGGAATTTTTTATATATACGTACCCGTTTTTTACTCAGTGTTATAGGGTTCAATACAACAGTAAAACACTGCTGGGTACACTACAGTTTGGGTCATACAGTGAACGGTGCGGAACGGATTAATATAGGTAGACAACACACAGCGTCGCGCTCAGCGTTGGGCTAGCGGCCTACGATGGGGGTCAAAAATTTGGCGCAATGGAGGGTAAAACCTAAGCAATAAAACGCAACTTTATTTTTTCTTCTCAATGTAATTTTCCTTAACTCTAATATATTTATTAGATCTATCAGTTTATTTATTTATACCTTCGATAACTAATATTTATGTATTTGTCGCTGGAACATTTCTTCCCTGGCTCTTTTTTAATTTTTGAGAACAGATATTAATCGCTTGGGGCTAAGTTTGGGCTATAGGGAGGATGTTCCAAGATTTCGAAGTTCACTCTTTGTACAGCAGCCACCGTAACTTGCGGCTTGTGCACGGGTGCGCTGTCGTACAAAAGGAGCACCCCTTTGGTCAATTTTCCAAGCCTTTTTCCTTCACAGCATCTCACAGACGTTCTAGTAGCGCAGCGTAGTACTCTCAGGTTATATTGAAACCATTTTCTTTTTAGTCAATAAGAAGGATTCCCTCTGTATCCCAGAAAACAGTGACCATGAGTTTTCCAACCGACGAAGACATTTTGAATTTCTTCGGCAGTGGTGTGCGCTGATGAACCCAAGTTTCATCTCCAGTCACAATCCGATCTAAAACTTCGTCCTTGTTTCCACCAGAGAGAGCCAAAAACTCGCGACAACACTCAACTCGCTGCTGCTTCTGTTGAGGCGTGATCATTCTCGGCACCCACCTTGCGTACACATTTGACATGCCAAGATGATCGTGTAGGATGTTCAAAATGGTTGTAGCTGACACTCCGATCATTTCTGAAAGCTGCTTTTTCTTTAAACGGGCATCTTCGAATATGATTGATTTTAATGACAAGTTTGCCAACGTTTTGCTGCTGTGGTCACCTTGACAGGCCGCCCCGGCGTCTTATCATCTTCAATCGAAACCCTGCCGTGCTTGAAGAGGATTTGCCACTTGTAAACCATGGTTTTACCAGGGCAAGAGTACCCATAAACAGAATATATCTTCCAAAATAGTCTGAGGAGGTTTTCCTAGCACTTTATAAGTAAGGAACTTTGAACAATTTTCTCCATGTTTCAAATTTTCTTCCGGATCGACGACTTGTTTATTGTACTCTCAGTGAATAATGACCGGATTTTTATGAAACTTCGTATTTATACCCTTAATGAGTGTCACAACTAGTGCAGGTAAAAAGTACCCCTGAACCCCACCACACCCCTGCGAACTTTTTGACCCACCTTCGTAGCTAGTACATTACAACCGCTTACGCCCGGCGCCAGCTGTCTGACCCAACCTTAAATTGGCGGAATGGCCTCAAAGTACTAATTCGTCATCGCAACGATTGTCTAAAAACGTCAAACTAAATGCGTTTAGCAAATATCCGAATGTTAGTAAACAATTAGTCAGTATCGTAACCTATCCAGACCATTATCCTACTTATACACGTTATTGAGCTATAAAGTGCCAATTATAGAGGTAAATATCGATAACAATTTTGCAATTTTGCAAACTATGCAAACAATTTTGCAATACATAAGTATTTCAATACAAAATTGTTTTGACTTTATTGTAATTATCATTAGTAGATTTCTAGGCGGGTATGTTTCTCTCACATTTGGAGACGCACCTAGATCACCACTTGATTAGGATTATAAAGCTGAGGAGTTCTTTTTCAAAGATTTAATTATTATTAAAATAAGACTGCTTTTAATTAATGATATCGTTTAGGTTAGGCGCAATTAACTAAAACACACCTACAATATCTGAGTCATCTAATGTTGTGGTAGTTCGAAAGAAAATCTGAAATCTCTATCATTAATAAAACTCACAGTTGGAAAACTAGCGCATTTCGTGGTTCTGCTCCATTTCCCACCGAGCTGTTTAATAAGCACAGTGCCATTTTAATAAGCACAGAAACAGCTGTGCCGTCGTTGATACAGGATTCAATAACATTTTCCCTTTTTTTGACGTAGGTCGGTCGTTAGATGACAGGCTGGCTAGCGTGTACGTTCTGTTCAATGCGTGACGGAACTGTCTACTCTATTGTTTGAGCCTTGTTTGAGACCACTCAGCCGTACAACAAAGAGGACCATTCATTTATTTAATTTGACGTCAATTACATCAGGTGTTTCAGATTGTACATAATAGTACTATTTTATTTTTTGCGCTACAAAGCCTGTAGATGGGTTTAGTTAATGAACCATAAACTTCGATTAGCGATCTCTTTGTCAATTCCGCTGGGTATTTTTCCACTAAATCAGTCATTATATTCATGTGATTCGTCATATGACTGACATGTGATTTGCTTGTCTCTTATTTGAGTATGAAGGAGTAGGTAGTCATTTCCGCCCGACGCCAACACTGCTGCATAATTTATAGTCTGGTTCCATTACAATTGACTTCTTCGCTTTTAAAAGTGTGAGCATAACATGACATAAATTTGAATAGTTTTGTCCTTTGAATGAAACTTGAGCATGATTTACAATGTTCGTAATTGCTAGTGAGTAAACTCGAAAATATTTTGCAATTGTACTCATACAATACGTGCAATAAGTAAGAACCACTGCAAAGGTATCTTAATGGTAACGCTCAACGGATTGCGGCAGAATTCGATGGTAATCTGAATTCTGTAACTATTTTAGGATAGATTTGGCTTACCGGGAGTGACATATAAGTACCATACCCATAATATGTAATACTCTATTGGCAAGAAGTGATATTTTTAATTTCTGTGTTACAATATATTGCCGTCATGTAACGTCCAATTCAATTAGTATTCTGAAATTGGTACCAGAGAGCCAATAGAGCCGTTAGAGCCAATTTTAATTTGATTAGTGATGTACACTACGATACATGTGCATGTGTTTTATTCTCTACCGGCTAGGCAGCTGTTTGCCCTCCCGTCTCTTATGTAATTTTCCATAATTAGAATTGTGTGTGTAGACTGTGTACTAGGTAATTTATTACGTATTATCTACTTGCAGACTAGAATGTGTAGAAGAGCGAGCGGTATTATTTCACAATACTAATATTTTATTCTATGATATCTATTGCTGCCATGCGTAGTCACTCCATTCATCTAACCAGTGTAAATCGTTTCGTAAAGGTTTGAAATCAAATAAATTTGATGACACAATGGATACTCACACATTTTTTGTAAAGAAATCAAGTTCGATAAATATCTTACTTCTCTGATATTAAATTAGTACAATCTACTTTGCGAAATCCAGTTAGGGAAATCCTTATGAACCAAGTAAAAGTAACGACAGCTTAGAATGTAACACCTATTAATCCTTGAAAGATAGGTTTTATATAGTTTAACCTCCACCTAGTCTCTGATTGAGGAATTTACTGTTTAACAGTTTGTACATTTGTATGGGAAGTGGTCGGTACAGGCTTTACTCCTGCCTCATAGATGCTACAGAATTTGCTCATGATGGAATTTTATACGGTTTCTCTACTTTGTGGTAAATACCGATACCTCTCACTTACACTCAGACGCCCTAGTTGGCTGCACTCCATAATCTTACAAAGTTTCTTATGAGACTTTTACAAGAAGCGGCAGAAATCTGCTTAAAAATATTATTGTTAGCCAAGATGTAAATGATAAAGAAAGGTAAACCAAAATTTTTACCATCTTTATTTATTTATTTAGTTTAAGTACACAAAACAGAACTTAGTACAATAAGGTTGAGATGTATAAAATAAACAGTTATGTTTTAAACTAGGTTCCTAACTATGCGTACACAGCATGACCACATAGGACTGTGTTGTTTATCTATATAAAAACAATGAAATATTGTGAGAACTTAGAATAAAAATGAATTTATATTAAAAATATTACAATGTTACAAAACAAATATACAATTATACACGAGACATAACATGTCTAACATTGTTCTTATATTTCGGGAATTTGCAAACGAAAATGTCTAAGGTGTTATGGTGCTCCGACAATAAATCATTGTACGTTCGACACATACGGACCACCGGGTTGTAAAATGATATGTTGTTAATATGCACATTTAGAATAAAGCTTTTAAGGTGAGGGTGTCGTGACCTAAATCTAGTGTTGAAATTAATTAGAGCTAATAAATCGGGGCTATCTATTCCGGCATGGATTATTTTATGCAGACATAACAGGTCAGTGCTCGCGCTTCGGGACTCTAAAGAGAGCAGGTTGAACTGATCAAGTTTTGCTTTATATGATTCTAACTCATAATTGAGTTCATATCTGTAACATATTATCTTAAGACATTTCTTTTGTATCATTTCAATTCTATTTATGTGGACCTCATAAAAAAGTAACCAGATAGGTGAATTATATTCCAATATGCTACGAATCATACTAGAAAACAGGTAAATAAGACTTTGTGGCTTTTTAAAATCCTTAGCTACTCTAAGAATGAAACCAAGAAGACTAGTACTTTTGCTGATTATGTGATCGTAGTGTGCATGGAATGATAGCTTTTCATCAAACATAACACCTAGATCTTTGATAACATGCTTTCTATCGAGATCATGACCATCCAAGTTGTAATTAAATAACATTTTATGGGTCTTGTGGGTGAAAGATATTACACAACATTTGTTAACATTAAGATGCATATAATTATCCTGACACCACCTGCTAACACTCCCCAGATCCGACTGAAGAGTTTTCGCATCGCGAACACTGTTGACGACACAGTAGATCTTAAGATCGTCAGCGTACAAAGGTATGGGCACCTTAACTTTTCTATTAGGTCGTTAATAAAGATTACAAAAAATAAAGGACCCAAATGGGATCCTTGTGGCACCCCGGAGGTATTAATTGCTGGTGACGACAGATGGCCCTTAATAGAAACAAGCTGACTCCTTCTGCTCAAGTAGGACTCGACCCAACGAAGTAGATTTCCCTGTATTCCATGGCTTGATAATTTGGCACACAACAGAGAGTGATTGATATTGTCGAACGCCTTAGAAAAATCTGTGTAGATAGAATCGACTTGTTGCCTTGCGCCAAATGCACAGCACAAATAGTTTTTATAAAGTAAGAAATTAGAAAGAGTAGACTTATTTTTGACGAAACCATGTTGACTTGGTGAGATAGAGGGACTAAGATGATAATATAGCGAATCATATACGACGGACTCGAAATTTTTGCCATACAAGACAAAATACTAATCGGTCTATAGTTTTCACAGCTCGATTTGTCGCCCGCAACTTTCCATGTCGCAGGGAATACACCGGAGCGTAAAGAGTTTGCAAATATTATAGACAAAGGCACACATAACTCATTGCCACATATTTTAAGGAAGTGTGGTGGAAAACCGTCCGGTCCAGCCCCTTTGTTGCTCTCTAATGAGCGTATTTTACTAAGTACGTCATGTTTTGTTATCTCTATAATGCTCATAATTCTAGTATGCTTGGAGTATGCTTGGCCATTGGAGGTAAACGCCACAGTAGCGTGGTTCGTTGGGGTAGCTGGTTCGTAAACTGAACTGAAATAGCGGGCAAATAGCTCACATATGCCCCTGTGAGATGAAGAACTCAAGTTACCGTATTTCATGATTAAGGGTATTTCATTTGTGTTTTTCTTGGAATTGACGTATCGCCAAAAATTTTTAATGTCAATATGTAAAGCCGATTCCACAGATGATATGTATAATTTGTAATCCTCACTCATGAGTTCCTTACATCTGGCTCGTAGCATGCTGAAGGTGTCGTAATCGCAGGGATTATTGTATTTACGATAAAGCCTATGAAATTTTGCCTTTTCGCGTAAGTTCCGATGATGGCGAAAACCAGGCGGGATAGTTGTGCAAGTGGTTTCTTACAAAAGGTGTATTTTCTTCAACTATTTTGTTGAGAATTTTGTAAAATTTATCGACCGAGGAGTCAACCCCTGCCTCATTTAAAACTGCAGGCCAATCGATATCATTTAGCTGCTCCTTATTTTTTTGGTAATTGCATTTAAAAAAAAAAAAAAACGTTTACGACGGTGTGATTTTAAAGTTTTCGGTCTGTTATTAATACAACAATCGATTACCAACGAGGGATGGTGATCGTCTAAGCGAGTCTGAGCCTTAGACTTGAATACTATTAAGGTTAGATAATACTAGATGCAAATATCGATTGTTTTTGTTTGGAACATTATTGTACTGATACAAGCCGCTAATAACAATAATAATACCAAACATAAATGGGTTTAATAAGACAAATAAGACTCTAGTCGAAACATTATATATACCAGTAAAAAAAACTAAAGTAAAAACTAAGAACTATTTTAGATAAAAAGCGAGAAATTTTAAATTTTTCCTACTTTCAGAAATAGATGCAACTGTTTATTGTTGTTAGTCGTTTATAATTAAGTAAAAACCTCGGAATTTCGGGAATTTTCATTTACCATTTACCTCTGAAACTGAATAACGGGACTAATAATATAATTATAACTTGCTTTCAATGCTTCACGGGTTTCTGTAATAGTTCTCTTAATAAGTTTTTTCTACATATCTGTTAACACAGTGATTTTAATGTGTATCTATATTAATATATAATAGTTTAGAACAACTAAAAAACACACTAAAAAAAAAAGTATCACTGACTTCAATGCGCTTCAAAATACCCAAATCACTTCAAGTGTGCCTATAAAATTTGAAGAGTTCCCTCGATTTCTCTAAGATCACATAATCAGATCCTTACCTAATGTATGAGCGAATTTTGTAGCTTTCAAATTACGACAAACGTCTATTGTCTTTATGGAATTGTACGCATACAGCTATTTCGAATATAAAACCCTACCCTACCTATTATTACTATTATTAAATGTTGTAACAATTAGAAAAAGAAAAATCTGTGCCACCGCTAGGCTTGGGCCTTCTCTTAATACAAGAGGGGTCAGGTTAAGTTCGTCATGCGGGTATCGGCCTCGAGAACATTTTGAAGAAGCTGATTTTCCTTCAACGTTAAAACAATTGATAATATTATAATTAGTTTGTAATAAAAAACAACCGGCCAAGTGCGAGTCGGACTCGCGCACCGAGGGTTCCGTAAAATATTTTTATTATATGATGTAACTAAAACGGTTTTCGCAATTTTTCCTTTATCTGTGCTATAAGACGTTGCTTCGTACCAAATTTCAAGATTCTGAGTTCACGGGAAGTACCCTGTAGGTTTTGAATCCTTGCGAGTGTCGAAAATTTGCGGAAATTTGCGGCATAAACGACTGTATCTTTTGATTGCGTTGGCTTAGAAGTTTGATTTTTTTGACAGCTCTAAGGGACAGTAAACCTGAGAATTTGATATAAATTTCAGCTTGATACCTCCACGCGTTCCTGAGAACAAGGTTTCGTTTTTCCTTTCGAGGTACGGAACCCTAAAAATCTTTACTGTATTAAAAAACTTTATCAAATCTATATCGTTTTTAACCAAGGGTTGTTCGTATGATGAACCTTACAAACTGTAACAGTACCTTTCACAAAGCCCGGCTTGCTTAAAACCTCACTTGAAATCTCGTTCAAAAATTCACCGTTGGCCTCAGAATGTAGATGTACTACGTACTGGAGAACGGTATAGATTACGCAAGTAAACACTACCAGAAACTAATATGTAAACATAAACTTGGTAAAAATGTACATAATATCTATGTACATATTATGTACATAATATCTATGTACATATTATGTACATAGATATTGACATTTGTAAAAGGGTCATTGTGCGCTATCACATAGTTTACACGTCAGGTATCTGTGTCAGTAGTCAGTATACACAGGATAAATAAAAATATTTACATAATATGTCGGGATGTAGGTAAACGTCTTAGACACCTAAATTAAAATTGTATAAACAGTAAATAGCCTCGATTTTAAAGCTCCCTTGACTGTAATGTCAATATTATTTTTCAAGGTTCAATCACTCCTAAATTAAAAATCTTTGCTCGTTCTTCTTTAACCATATTGAAGGGTGCCTCAGTAACGGGCACGAGATTGCATATTGATTTAGTACTTCAGATTCGGGGAACGAAGAATGCTTGATTTAATAAAGTTTTCGCATCTTTTCTATTGAATTTCATTTCAAGCGTCAAGCATAAATTATTTTCTATAATTTGTAACGTATTGTAAAGGAATTAATTTACTTTGATATTTCTGAATCTTTAGACATTGTAGCAGTTTCTTCCTCTACCAATTTTTTATGTATATACTAAACAAACAGACGCACAGTTTGAATATATAACTGGTGTTGCTATTTTACTACTAATATTATTTTCGTCTAAAATTAGGGCTCTAATGTCCCTTTAATTTCATTTACTGACGTTCTAATTTCAAGGTGAGCCAATATGCTGCGTCATAAAGTCATCTCATAACCCAAGTATTTTGCCCCACAAATTCTAATGTTCAACATTTTTGTTTACGATGATAGAGTTGCGAATTTATATAATTTACGTTAACTGCACTATTTTCATCTCAGAACATTACTATTATAAGTGCGACCTGGCGCCGGCCAACGATCACTATTTATTACTTTTCTTTGGATTAAAGCCAAGTGTCTCGACATTAGTGAGATCGACACATGCCAAAAGAAAGTCAAAGTTCGACGGCATGCGCACAGAATATAGTGCATCACCTTAATCTTGTACGACATATCGACGACAGTACGCCCCAAACACACCCAAATCATATCACGTTATGCATACGCTTCATGAATTTTCTGACACTAAATGCCACCACTTCCCCAGTTATATTTCATTTGATTATTGTCCTTATATAATGAATAATATTATGGCATAAGTGATTCTCAAAATGATATTCTGAGGTGAAATTCAAATACATGTTATGGATTTCATTGTTTGACAATAATTCTCAAGATGTACAAAGTTCAACAAATTTTAGTTACAAAAATATTTAATGAACTATCATAACATCACATTGTAAATCTGGATAGCTAAAAAGAGGTGTTTCTTCCTGTTGCCACCTTATCTTAATTGTCTTAGATTATAATCCAAATTGATTGTTATAAGTTTGCCAGTATCCTGCTACTATTTTCTTAAGCGTGTGCTGCTGGTTGTAAGAAAGACAAATAATAGACACGTCGTATATTAAATATATACCTCGTGGTCATGGACCAGAATAGTATCTGTCAATCAGGTTTGTTCCACGTGCAGTGAGTCCATAAAACAATGTAATGGTTTGTCTAACTCACTAAACTACTGCGCCACCTGTCTTATGAAATTTAATGTCTATTTTTATTTACGTATTTTCTAAGAACTCAGTAACACGTATTTGAGGTTCCAGACCATGTTATAGCGTTAGTAATTTGTGCTTTCTCCATTGGTCTTTTTTTCCACCAATATCAATTAAATCAATTTGCCATATCTAACGACCATTGCCCGTAAAAGCCAAAGTAACACAAAACGACGGTTATATTCTATTATACAATGACATTGTCTGCCAAATCAAACACACACGAACATGTTTTTTTTTTTCTTTTGTAGTCCTTAACTCCTACAGTAAAATATATGCAATGTGCAAATGCAAATAATTATTTTGAGACAGAACATAATTATTTTGAGGTGTACTTAAACAATAAACTTATTTTTCGATATATACACAAAGGTTATTTGTAGTAATTAGTATGATCTGTTGGCCAATCGATTAGAATGTCTATATAATATAAATTTTATTGTGAACCATTTCTTTAGGTCACTTTCAATATATCTTACGTTGAATAAACTTAGTGGATATGTAGTTATATACAAAGGTTTGGCCTTATTATTATTACAGTTAGCCTTTAGATGGACAAAGACGATCATAAAAGAAAATAAAAGGAAGTTTTATATAATTATATTATATAACTATCAAAGTAAGTACATGAATATACCTATAGTAATTATTTATGATGATCTTGTAAAACGAAATCTTAGTAAAGTTTAAAATTGATGACAACAAAAATTTTGTAGACTAAAATTAAACACTTACCACTTGTGAGCAGAGGTCTCCGTCTTTCAGGCTGAGCTCTCTGCATTAAACATGTGCGTGGAGATCAACCTTGAAAGGAAAGTAAAAAATCAACATATCTACATCAACAAGACAATTTTGAGACTAGCTCAAAGCTAATACAAAATTGCAATTAAAACCAAATTACATTAAGATGGGTACCAGGCCATTCAGGTATCGATGGCAACGAAAAAGCCGATGAACTCGCCTGAGCCGGTGCAGACAACCGACAGCAAGGCCCAGAACTATTCTGCTCCATCAGCAAACAGCGAGCGTATTCTATCATAAACGCCAAATATACATCATTGGCTATTAAGAGATGGAAGACCACGACTGGTCTAAGACTCTCGAAAACCATAATAAAGTATCTAAAGAACTTCTGGAGCTCAAAAGATACAAAACCTGTGCAGTAACAAGAGTCCTCACCGGACACTGCAAACTGAACAAACATATGTTCAACCTAAAATTGGGTGAGAACACAATTTGCAGATTCTGTCAAGAAACAGAAGAGACTGCAATGCATATTTTATGATCTTGTGGCCCACTAATGCGGCACCGAAATATTTACCTAGGGTTGCACATCATGCAACCGCAGGAAATACAATCACTGCTGATAGGATCTGGAGGTTTCTCGAAGCCATAATCTTCCTCAACGTATTTAACTTCATATTTCCAATATTTAAGTAGTAATCATGATAGATTATTTAGGGAACGAACCTTCGTTCCCTAAATAATCTTCTTCTTCTTTGTCCCTCTCACACCACAGGCTTTGTAGGCTCTTCTTTCTTCGTTCAATCTGTTCTTCTTTGGAATGCGCTTCCCTTCGAAATCAGGATGGCCACCAATCGCCACTCATTCAAAGTGAAAGTAAAGGAGTACTTTTTCGAACAACTAGCAGAAGCAACTTGCCCATAATTTATCATCTAAATCGTTACTATGTTTTTATGTGTATGTATGTATATATTGTTTGTGTACATATTTGTATGTATGTTTATGATATGTATTTTATCCTATATACTTTAAGTATTTTTGTCTGATATTTAGTTTGCATATTTACCTAATAAACTAATGTTTTTTTTATTGCACCTACTTCCTGTTAACTCTGCATCACCCGAAGGTCGACTGGTAGAGAATGCCTATGGCATTAAGTCCACCTCTGTACTCTATGTGCATAAAGTTTTAAATAAATAAATAAATAAGTCTGAGCAGTGAACTGTAAACCAGAAGTGCGCTTCAAGAGACCAGAAATGGTCGTGGTAGCCCTAGGCACTCAAAACAATAATAATAATAATACCACTTGTGAATTATAAAGAAAAATGGCTTGTTTTCCGACTCTTGTACGCATGAAATCGCTCAACACGTGCAAATTGTTATTATTACGGAAATAGGACTTTGCAGAGTACACGGAGTTACAACCTAAATATTTACGTCCAGAGTGCGTATAGGCTGTGTAAATTAAGCAATTCCCTGAGTCTTGTAACAGAAATAACAATATGTAATCAAAAGTCCATTCGAAAAAATCGTCATTAAATAAGATTTTTGAAGTGCAATTAAATGTTAATTACGATTTACTGAATACTTATGTTTATCGGTCGTTTTGCGTTGAATGTGGTTGAACAGTGATGCTTTGCATTGATCTTGTTTTTGCTAATTAATGCGATAACGCGTTCTAGAAATCGTTATCACTTGATATGATTTATAACCGCAGCCCCTGTGAAACGTTCAATGAAAATTCAAGGCAGACTGAGATGGCATAATATTCCAATATGAAATGTGTGTATCTGACGAGTTTCTAGGCATGTATTTATTTATGATGGAATTTATACCTTCGAAGTATCCAATCGCTAGATAAATTATAATAATAAATGAAATATCTATCAGTTCAGTTACATCAATATCTCCAGTGGGGTTTATTTTTATGGCAAAATAGCGCTCGTAAAAGTGTGAACGATATGATGTTTTCTTCACTACTTTTCAGGGAAGGTTGTTATTAAAAGGTATTTTTACAAAATGAAATAAAACATATAATCAAGACGAGGTAGGAACATAATAAAACTCCAATCAAATATGGAAAATAACTTAATAAAATAATTTAATTTACGTACGTTAAGTTTTTTTATTAAATCAGAGTTGGTTATAGTTATAAGTCAATTATAATTATAGGAAGTATTCAAGATTTTCTGGCAACCCTGTTATTTACTTAATTAAATGTATTAACATAGCTAAATGTCCAACACAAAACGGAAAATAAAATTGTCTGGTTTATAAAGCTTTAAGGGTGATTATTATTCGGCAGCTCTTTGTCTGGGCAAGGCCAGGGCGCAAGAACGAGGGTGTATGCGGGGGAGTGACGTCATCGCCTGCGTGACGCCAGCACCCCTACGCACCCGAGGCCAAGGTCTAACAGTACTTCGACCCGTTGTACTTGGCATTCGGTGGACAAACAATTTCCATCACGTGCAGAGGTTAAAACCAGATTTCTTAGTAACAAGTCCTTCTATTTTTTGTTAATAAATATATATGTAAAACTAATTAGCTGTTATTTGAATTATTTCTCTTAATAATTTATGATCCAATTGGAAGTTTATGTGGTTATATGTAGGCAATATTTACTATGGACGATAGAATGAGAAAAGATCATAAAATATATTTATTTGATAAATTAAGAATAATTACAGTTTGTAACAAATCTTTATACATTTATGTTGCTTGTTAATTGTTATTATTTTTATTTCAATAAGTTTAATACAATGATAACACTGTATTTCAGTATACAGTGATATCTATAATAATTTAAGTAAGTTAAACGGTCAAATAATCATTTACTATTTTTATATCACTCTCAGTTTTTTTAAAATTCTTCCCTGATTCTAGTAACTCATTGAAATGTTCTGTAAAGACTTAATCGTCAACATGCATGTAGTCAGGCAGTCTATTCCTTCTAATTCCAGATAGTTTGTCAGATACACTTGGAAACTAGATATACGTGTTTGCCTTAACGAACATAGAAATAGTTTTTAATAAGTAGTAGGAAACGTCTATATTTTACGTTTTTGTAAAGTAACAATGTCTGGCTACAACGCACAGTGTGGTATTTAGTCTCAAAAGCTGGTCAAAAATGTTTTATACATCTTAAGGCTATAAAACTACGTTCTTTATTCATTGTATATTACAGAATGGTAAAACAAAGACTTTTTTATATTTTAAAGCATTTAATCAACACTTTCGCTATCTGCAAAATTACTAACATTTGTTATATCACTTTCTAACAATAAATTTAAAACATCTGAAGACAAGGGCTTTCTTTTCTTGTAGGAGATGCATCTTATACCCGTTATTAAAGGGTCAGAAGTTAAAAGAAGCCTGTTGAGTACATCCATGTTGCAAGCCACGCGCAGAAACTTTCTGGTATAATTTAATCTAAATAACCTAATGTGTTTATTTCGTGCGTCTGCTGCTTCTTCAGATAGTTGACCTATTGGAAGAATAGCTTCACTTATGACATCGGCTCCATGTTGTAGCACCTTGTGCATTGTAGGAGACATGGGGTAGAAACTATAGAGCGAGACGTATAACTCAGCCGTTTCTTGGCAATATTTTTCAAATTCTTTTATGTTGATTTTAAAACCGCAACACAATGCATCTAAAATTATTTTTAATCTGTATATTAAATGTTTATCTACTCCTGTTATCGCCGCTGATGTATTATATTCTTCGAAAAATCTTCTACTAGTATTTCCATCATTTGTATTTCCAAAATTGGCTTTAGGTATGTCCACTAAAAGTCCGAGTTTTTGTTTGAATTTATCCTGAATTTCTTTTCTTTTATTATCTGTTACTTGTTTCTCCTCAGCAGTAAGCCTTACATTTCATATTTTTACAGGCAGTTTATACGCTACATGTAAAATACTCTCAAAAAATCTTATGCAAGCATGCAGTAAAGAAAGACCGAAACTTAAATTTTCTTTCTTACACACTCTTTTCTTAGATAAATCGTTAAATTCTGTTGGAGTAGCATCACATATGTAACACCTCATCGTCGCATTGCATATTTTGCCATCTACCATGGTAAATAACAATTTATGTTTTATCGATATATTATTGTCAAATTCTGTGTTGGAAAGTGCAATAATTTGCGATTTTATATAATCAATTTCCTCAGTTGTTACGTCATTTGTCTCCTTGATGAATCTTATTCTTATTGGGCGGCAGTAGCGAGGTGATGATGGTGTTGGGTTTTGCCAGAGAATTTTTTGTTCGTTCCCGTAAACTAATAGAAGCGGAACTAAAGAACTTTGAAAAATATTGGCATCAGAATCAGCTTCATTATCAAACTTCATTTTAAACTGCATCTGCTGAGATCCATCACAACCCCACTTACTTACTAAAACTAAAGATCGTTTTTCGTTATCACTCAAATGGTTTACAGCTTCCTCAAGATGTAAAATCAGTCGTGTTGCCGTATGATGCCCAGCTTTTGCACTTGCACTTCAGCACAGGTCTCGGTTACGCGGGGAATTTCAGGATAGCATTCCTTTTTTAATTTTTGAAGAATAGAATAACACGGGAAAAAGGTTTTATTCGTTTCTCGAATTCTTTCGTATTGGGCTTTAGTAAGCCCTGCTTCGGTGTACATTGACAAAGCCTGTACAGGCGATAATTTTTGAGGTTGCTCACTTTTTTTAATTATATTCTTCATTACTGTTACATATTTTTTTGCTCTTCGTGGACTTTTGCTTCATATCAGCTATCCTTGTGTCATCTTCAGAATAATAGCTTATCAATTCTTGTTCCAAATATTCAAGCTTTCCATCAAATGTTAACTTATTTGAGTGCTGTATGATGTTATATAGCTCATTTTGAGTCATCAATCTGGTTCCAGAAGGTCCTAATAATAAAATAAACAACAACTGAATAAGAGTAAATAATTTGTAAGAATATGGTATTAAACAAAAAAAAATACTAAAAAAAGACGGGCGGTTTGGGGCGGCAATTCTTTTAAGATTTTAATTCTATGCTAAATATATTACACTACACAATTGTTTTCGTAACTTAGAAATGTTTAGAAATATAACAAAACCCTTTATAAACATATTTTTTTATTATTTTGGTAACAAATATTTACACCTAAGTGTTTCGATCTATAGATAATTATTGCCTTGAATTTTATTAAAAATATTTAGTAATATGTAAAGAACATACCTGCCATAAAAGTATCCATCACAAACATAACCACTAAATTGAATTTTTATAAAACCACAAGAGTTTTTAAAACAATAAAATGCGAGAGTTTCGACTAATCACACGACCACTTAGAGCGAACGGTAACTTCCGAATGATTATGTAGCGCGCTGTGACGGACGAGCTCTGTGCACTTTGCGGCTTTTGTTGAATCAAGAACTTAACTTATTAAGGAATGACAATACAATACCAGTAACTAATAAAAAGAAAAACGATTTTTGGCCAGGTTTTGATACTAAATACCACACTGTGCAACGGTCAGTTTTCTTGAGATTGAATATTCCCGGACTTCTGGGCTTTATAGATTTATATTTTGATACAATTTATTCAAGTTTTTTTATTTAAAACTTACGTAAAAGAGAATACAATTTATAGATTGACATAACTAATTCATAGTAGGCGATTGATCTTTACAGTATCTAAGCTAACGATAGCTAAGAGTCTGTATGGCATTAATATGTGCTTCTTAATTTAAATTACCGTCTATGGTTACTATTAGGAAGTTGGCGGCAATTAATATTTAAGTCTGTAGGTGGCAGTGCTCGTTGCCTAAAATGCATTATCGTTGTCTTTTTTAAATTAATATTCAGAATATTATTATTTTGTAACCATTTTATTACTGATGTCAGATAATTATTAAGTTCATGTTTATATAATTAGGTACAATAAAATAACTTTGCATTGCAGTACTGATGTGATTTTGTTTGAAATGTAAACTATGTAATCAGTTTATTACTATAGCCATGAAGCACAGGACGACGAACACCTGAGCGATTGAGACAAAAGAAACATGAGTGTAATAGGTGCGAAGCGCAACAATGTTTGTCGTGTTAGTTATAAATCATTTACTGCCAAAGGTAAATAATTTGATTTGACAAAGACAAAATATCGACTATATATGTGTCAACCCAGAACATAATTAAATTAATGAGAAGATTGAGTGAATGCTTTCTTTAAGTGAGAGAGGATATTAAGTGAGTGAATAAACTTTTAAACTGAGCTAAACGTGCTATATCAGTGATTCAAACAATTGAGCGACCTTAACTACCGGGTTAAAGAGTGAAGTTTTGCATCTTTAAATAGAAAGGATATATTGAGTAAATCAACATTTTCAGCTAAAAGAGAAACATTTGCCATGTCTCTAGAATATTGTAATGGTATCATCATTAGAAGGTCGTATGACTCATTTCTTAGTATAATAAAAAGCAAAATTAAAAAAATTTAAAAACCTACGACGGTTAAAACGTAATCGAACAACGATAAAATAATTTAAAAAACACCGACTTAACCAGATTATGTAACGAAAGATAACAAATGTAAAAAGTTTTTTTATAATAGAGCTGATCGCTTGCGAAGTCGGTCATATAATCAATGGAGTATCAGTTTTCATAGCACTTCCTTACGTGCCTATTTGTTTCTCGAAGATATACTTAGATGTGGCAAAAAATAAATAACATATTCAAATACCTATGAACTTAATAAATAACCAAAGAATATCCGTCGGGGGCTGCTACACACATCAATTACTGCAGCGCCCTCTAGTGAGTTACCGCCGTAACACTCATCTAAGAACCAGCACCAATCAACCACGTACCTATTACTGAAAACCGCATCAAAATCGGACTATTAGTTTTGAAGATAAAGGGCAACATTGGTTTGACAAACCAATTTTTACTGCAGCGCCCCCTAGTGAGTTACCACCAGTAACACCCATCTAAGAACCAGCACCTATCAACCACGAACCCATTACTGAAAACCGCATCAAAATCGGACTCTTAGGGTTGGAGATAAATGGCAACATTGGTTTGCCCAAACAAACATTTCTCACCCTAAACGCATATACCTCCTCCGTGCCGTCGTGGGTAAAAAACAGAACCGAAAAAAACCCCTGTAGCTTTTTCTATTAATCTCATTTCAGTTTCTTTTGAATATACTATCCTCAATATTTATGTAGGTTTTAATTGTTAAGTCTCAAGTTGTAAAACAAATGATTGGTGCCGATTCTATTGTACACTCGATTAAACTAAAACCTGACTTAATTTCTTCATATGAAATCAACCTAGTGTTCTTCGTAATAAAGTCTATTTGTTACTAGCATCTATTTCTCAGCGCCGCTAAACTTCACTAACACCCTCAACCTTACTTTACACCTCAACTTTATTTCCACGCAGCGAGAGTCTCCATTTATTCAAACGCTGTATAATTGCCGTAGAAAAACTTGTTCAAAACGAACAAGGATGACGTGTTTTTAATCTACACCTACGAAGACGCTTACTAAAACCACAGAGCAAAAGAGATGGCATTCAACGGATAGCGGCTCTCGCTACGTGGTATTAAAGTTTATTTAAGCGTATCAGACTTTAGTCGACAAATAAATTGCTTATTTCGATAGCGACATATGTTACATACTTGTTTCAATTTGAAATAAGACTTTGTTTTGAAGTGTACAAGGTTTACATCTTATATGAAGAAAATTTAGAGAATTTTAATTTAGCGAGTGAAGTAACAGAATTGGGACCATTGTAAGAATCAAGTAACTGTCGGCAAACTAGGTACTGGCCGGCGGTTATCGCTGGCACTCAATATAAATATGTACTTATTAATTTTTCATTTACTAAGATAAAACACTACTGCTAAAGCTGTACAAACCTCCGAATAGCTGTGGTGTTGAATTTGAAATCATCTGTCATAAAAAGAGATTACAAACCCTGTAAAACTTATTAATAATTACACAATAATTATGATTACGCCTTTTATTACGCAACGTATCTATGCTCCAGACCCAGAGGTATGCCTATACCTACAGCGAAAATAGTGTATCGGGAAAAAAGGGGTGTATGTACTGTGTAAGCAACGTCTCAGATCTCTATCGACCAGTGCAGCTTCTATAGACTTCTTCGTGTTTCCAAGTGTTCATAAGCTAGGTATAACAAAATAGTTTGATCGATCGAAAACGTCACGCCATGCAATTTGATTTTTAATGATCTGATAATCTGATTTTTAAATTTGATACAACAGCGATTTTTACCTACCTACCTACAATCCAGTGAAACCTGTAAAGAAAATAAATTTTTGTTGTTAACTGTTGTCACATAGGGCACACTTAGTTCTAACGCCTCTTTCGCGGTACTGATATATTATTATATAAATAAATAAAAAAAATCAAATCGATAGCCTGTTTCCGAGAAAGTTTTGAAAAAACATCTAGCCTCTATTGCCGGATAAATTGTTAGTTTAGGAAGGATGTGCGATGTTCCTCAAAACAAAGGGACAAGCACAGTCAGACTCACTAGTTGTTTAGTGAAAACGATACATACACCAATTTACATTCTTCGAACATACATCTAAATACATATATTATTACATATATATGTGCCTAATTCTTAGTTATTATTTAATTTGACAAGTCTTCTCACGCTTTGTGTTTTGTTTGTAAGAAAAATTTATGATTGGCTTTGGCAACCTTTTTTTATCATACATGTGTTAAAACACGTGCCGTTTGGTAGTATTATGCTACACGTGACATGAATGGGAAAAACCAAAATATGCGGCTCGCTCTTATTGCTTTGTCAAAATACTAGTAACCGCACCGGCTGGGCATGGACAGCAGAGCATATCCTACTAATATTATAAACGTGAAAGTTTGTGAGGATGTATGGATGTTTGTTACTCTTGCACGCAAAAACTACTGAACCGATTGCGATGAAATTTATCCCGATATTCAAACGGCATCAGGACTTAAGCGGGTGAAACCGCGGGGCGCAGCTAGTTTATTATATGCCTACATTTTTTTCTGTCGTAGTGTCGTCTGTCATGCATGTCTGTTAGATTAAAATGTAAAAAACTCTTATGAAAATTTAAATACTGATCAAAATTGTTTTAGGATAATCTAGATAAAATACAGAAAACTGTGGTCTAATTAAATAAAGATACCACAAGACTCGCTTAATTTAAATATGTGTTTAAGACTATTTTCTAGTAATTTTTTTTCGTTCTTATGTGGTAATCTTAGAAGCGAATCTTAGCGTTACTCTCTATATAAATAAAAATGAATCGCCAAATGTGTTGCTAAGCGCAAAACTCTAGAAAGGCTCGATCAATTCGGCTAATTTCTTTTTTCATATTTTCGTTAAGGCACAGGGAAGGTTCTTATGGAGAGAAAAAACGCAAAAATTGCGAGGAAAATAGTAAATAATAATTAAAACACAGGTCCCCACAGCTGTCAAACATTTGACGTCGTTAACTTTTGACAGAACAAAGTCTGTCGGGGCAACTAGTATTTTAATAGATTTGTTACACTAACTTTTAAACTTTCGCGTTCCATGATATAATTATGTATATCTCCGGGAATTAACGCGATCACAAAATAGGTATATATACATAATTAGTATATACAATATATACATAATTAGATTTTTTTAAGAGGTTTAATTCCGTAATACAATGTTTCATACAACTCTGGTCTCTATTGGTTAACGCGGCGCACGCTAGTAAAACCTTCGTTATGAATCACTCTATCCATTGGTAAAAACCACATGAAAATCCGTTCTGTACTTTTGGAGTTTATCGCGTTTAGACAGACAAACGCGGCGGGGTACTTTATTTTATGAATAAACTAGCAACCCGCGTCGGCTTCGCAAGGGTAGCAGAGACATCTTCAACAATCATCATCATAATAATATTTCAACCAATTTACACAAAATCTCAACAAATTATACACCTAAACCTTCCTCATGAATGACTCTGTATATTAGTTGAAAACCGTATGAAAATCCGTTCAGTACTTTTTCAGTTTATCGCGAACAGACAGACAGACGTGGCGGGGGACTTTGTTTTACATAATATGTAGTGATATAATAATAATATGTAGTGATGTAAACTTATTTACCCATTTTATCCTGTATTTATAGCTAGCTTTAAATAGAAATTTTCCAAATGATCTTTAATCTTATTTCTATTTTAAAAAAAAAACTTAGATGTGTTTGTTATCCTTGAACATTTTGTACGTATGGCGGTCACGTTTAAGGTTAATTATTTCGTTAGCCGCGATAACAACGAACCACCACAGATTGTTATTAATAGAGAATACAACGGATGGTTTACGAGGGCGGCACTGAAATTTTCGGAAATCAAGGAAGTGACACAACATTACTATTTAAAAATGTATTTATTGCTTTTCGAAGTATTCTCCGCGAAATTTGACACATTTTTACATACGATGGAACCAATCATTGAAGCAACCATTCCATTCGGAATTTGGGGTCTCCAAAATGGCCGTTTTGTAGGCGTCCACAGCTTCTTCAGGTGATGAAAATCTCTGACTACGCAATTTATTCTTTATTTTAGGGAAAGTATAGAAATCATTAGGGCTTAGGTCGGGGCTGTACGGCGGATAGTCTAATAATTCTATGTTTCCTTGCTTTAAAAACTCTTTTGTTCTGTGCGTGTTGTAAAAACTAGCATTGTCGTGATGGAGGATGATGCGGCGGTTGCAGTTCTCTTTACGGAGTTCAGAAACGACCTGTGGCAAACAAATGCTAGCATACCATTCTGCATTAACCGTTCTTTGTCCCTCAAGAGAAATAGTCGCAACATGGCCGGTTTTGGAGACAAACGTGGCCATCATTTTTTTTGCAACACTCCGTGAACGAACAATTTTTGTGACTGGTTTTTTGTTTCGGGTTCGTACGCGTATATCCAGGATTCGTCACCTGAATTCGTTGCCTGAATTTCGCGGTATGTCACATGTAGATCTTCTTCAATCAGCTTACGCACAGCATCAACGTTTTCTTGGGTGACTGCAGTTTTTGGACGACCTTGACGGGGATCATCACTGAGCTTGACACGTCCACGTTGAAATTCAGCAAACCAGCTATAAATTGTGGTTTTGGATGGGGCTTCATCATCAAATGCAGAAATTATCCGGTCAACACACTGTTTTTGCGTTAAACCACTTCGAAAGTCATAATTAATCATCGCTCTTGAATTTTCTCGAGTCAATTCCATTTTCTCAACGACTAAACAAGTTCTTTTTTTCTTCTCTCTAGTCTTTTTTTTAATAAATAAATGGTATTCGATTTTTAAAACCAAGATGTTTTCAATTAAAAAGATTTTAATATGACAGTGGAAATATTCCATTCCCGATACTTTTAGTGCAGCCTATGTACCTTAACAAGACAATTAAGTACATTTTGATACTGAATAAAAAAAATTAAATGAATGAAGTAAAATTTTCATCGTGGCTCTACTCTTGTCTTCCATCACTACATATCGGAAAACAAAGTCCCCCGCCGCGTCTGTCTGTCTGTTCGTGATAAACTCAAAAACTTCTGAACGGATTTTCATACGGTTTTCACCAATAGATAGAGCTATTCACGAATAAGGTTTAGGTATATAATTTGTTAAGGTTTTGTGTAAATTGGTTGAAATATGATGATGATTGTTGAAGATGTCTCTGCTACCCGTGCGAAGCCGCGGCGGGCTCTCTTAATATATCTCCAACGGTGCTTGACTGGTTTCATAATTTTCTGTCGGGTGACCGGCAGCGTATTAGTATTAAAAACACTGTTTCGTCTTGGTGTAAAACTACCCCCTACTCGTCTCTGTCTTTATAAACTCCATCACCAATGACCTGTCTTCTTCCTACCATCTTTATGCGGATGATCTCCAGATTTAATCTCAGGCTACACCGGATAAACTGACGGCAGCTATAAACACTGTTAATGCTGACTAGGACAACATACGTAAGCGGAGCAACTAATACGGTCTTCAACAAACCTATGCAAGACTTAGGTCATTGTTGTTGGAAGTTCGAGGCTTATCTCTAAAATTTACTGGACAATTCAATTACAAGTCACTTGTACACAGATTCCTTTCAGTGACAAAAACTTTGGGATTTATATTGATGGTACATTATCCTGGGGTCCTCCACTGCAAGAACTAAGTCGCAAAAAAAAAGTCCGCAATTTTTTACCAACCACCACTAAGACTGCGCTTGCACCATCGCTTTTTCCCATCCTCGATTATGCTGATACCAGTTATTTAGATGAAAAAAAAAATTTGTAAAAACTCGAAATTAAAATTGCGTTTTCTGTGAAAGTTGCCGGAACTTATATATAACCACATCATAAATATCTGAAAATCTGAAAAAGCCTTTAAAAATCTCGGTTTCATAATGCGGGAGACAAGAGACTTCCATAACACCTTAGCCGTTAAGTCGTTATATAACGCCTTAGTAAGGAGTAGGATGGAAACGAGTGCTATCATCTGGAATCCCTATGAAACGAAATATAGTTCCATGGTGGAAAAAATGTAAAATAAATTTACCCGGTATCTCTACCTGAAACAATATGGCGTATACCCTTTTTACCCACTTATGTATCCAACCCTCTTTTTTATAGGGATGGTTGGATACTATAAGCTAGAGGTGAGGCGCAATCTGGCGTTGGCTAAATATGTGTTTCTGGTATTCCGTGGTATACTAAATAATCCTCAAATATTAGAATCGTTGAGATTGCCTGTTCCTAACACTAGGTTGCGGCAGGCGCCGAGGGGGAGAACATTTGATGTTCCAGTATCTCGAGCACAGCTATTACAGTTCTCTCCTCTCGTACGATCACTAAATATTTTAAATAGTGTCGTGCAAAGGATTGACATTTATATTTGTGCATTGACGGAATTTGAAAGGGTGACGCTTCAGTATTTGTCATTATCATGAACAACTTTCTTATTATTATTGTTTAATATATTATTATTGGATACTACATTGTTATATTGGGTTTAGCCTGTAAGAGCAATGTATGTTAAGTAAGAAAATAAATAAATAAATATGGATAATTAGTATACAACCAACATCAAAGTTCAGGTAGTATCGCGCAAAATCCACGGAAGGCGTAAATTAAATAAATCAACTCGATGGAAAAGAGCAGCGGACTTATGAGAAAAAGAGAGAGAGAGAGATCGAGAGGCGAACACAGTCAGCATTTTTCGTTGCGTTTACACTTTTTTCCGTCTATCTCCCATCCGCCGAGCATCTGAAGTGTAAAATGCGATAAGGAACTTGTTCCAAAATGCCTGGAAATTGTACCAAATGCGTTAACAATTTCTTCTCTGTACGAGCGGTTCGGTTATAGAGTACCGGTGACAATGAGACGTGTACGTACAACTGTACAATGAACAATCACTACCTGCTTTTAAAACACTAGTGACCGAATAATACCTGAGAGATGCCAATATCTCCTAATTTTCTATTTGCCCTTTTAGTTAAGTCCATATGGTACAGCATCCCTATATCTGTATCTACTTATATATTTAAATGTTTATTGTTCTCTTGTATGTTATACACTATTTATGTCATAGTATAATGTATTGAGCGTACACAATACTGCCCTTAACTGGATTTCCAACGTTTTCTCCATCCCATGATTGCCTGTAAGAGATTGCCACAGTGCGAATAGGCCGCCAAATGTATAAGCCACTCTACATTGCTATACTCTCACTCTTTGAAATATTTTTGGTGTACAATATAGAGGTAAGGTTGCCTGGAAGATATTGCTTGTTGTGATAAGGCCGCCCATTGTGCATTTTATGTTTAAGTTGTTTTTTATGTATAAATATTATGTATTTGGTGTACAATAAAGAGTACTTACTTACTTACTTACTTATATACGATATAGATTAATACGTGTAGAGAATTCTGTGTAGACATTTAAAAAAAAAATTCAAATGAAGGACGTGAAATTTTGGTGTTAGTATATAAAAAAGTGCAAAAAGCTAAAATTTTTAAACAATAGGATGATATAAATCAAAAGAAATACGATCGTCTAGTATAGTTATATATTGACTTGTCATGGTACCTAAAGTCTAACAATGACAGTTCAACTTAAACTGGTAATGAATAGGTAATACATATAAGCATTATATTCTATATTAGACCACCAGGCGATCTCTAGTTATTATTGTTATAAAAAGTCTAGTTACGCTATTTTACAAAAAAACGTTACCATATCTAATTTATAAAATACACATATTTAATCATCATAAATAGAAAGAATCACCGTTTAGATCATTTGCTGTACGTTAGGTACGTTATGTTATGTGATACCTTTTTGATTCTCGTTGCGAATTCGACATTTCAAAAGTAAATATTTACATAATACTTTTATTTTTAGGATAATAAAATCATATTTCATCTATGTAAGTAACTAAAAAAAAGTCTAACTACTCGTATATGTATAAAATCGCTTAGTACTACATTTTTAGTTACGTGAGCGTGAACAACAAGTAACATATTCGTAATAACCAATATGATAAAATTATTTAAATATTAATTTAACTGTCTCCTGCATGTGTTATGTACAAATAACCAACCTACCATAGTTTTGAAATATGCCTAAAGTAGCTAATTAAAGTAAATAAGTATCTTGCGTAAGTGTAATACGAAGTTCGTACTTTTCTACACAAGTAATTGGCCAATTATTATTTGCCTGGATAGGATTTACCTGAAACTTTCTTGATTTGGTACATTTGGTGATAAACTAGGTAAATTATTACAATAGAACGTACATATTTTGACTGAGCCAAGAATGTTATCGTGTGTAGTAGTTAGTTAATGTTATTTAATATTGAAATCAATCAATATCTTTGTCAGATGCAGGCCGCTTACAACTGGTCTTCTTGGGAGTCATTGAGGGAGGCCTATGTCCAGCAGTGGACGTTCGAAATCTTTATCGAGCTAGGAAATTGACGAAGGGTAGTCGTTTATAAGTGTCGGAAAAAGTAAATATCTCGATACAACTGGGACAAACGTAATCGAGGTCCACAATGATATTTGATATGCAGCCTATGCGGGAGTTGTTTTTATAAAATACATTGAGGCACGCCAACTATTGTTTTCGTAAGTTAGTAGTCTATTCCTTTTTTTACATCTTATTATAAGCACGGTAAAATTTTAAAGATAATATTACCGTGTAATAAGTCTAACAGATCGTCATTTTACATTATTCGAATATATTTAAACTATAAAATCTTAAATTCATTATTTTTTTCACATACCTACAGAAAGACTTTACCGTATTCCGTACCGACCGCATTCTTTTCGTATGCCAATCCAGGCCACTCCGCACTTTAGGTATGAAGCTACAAGTATGTGAGGGCCTCGACAGTGTCGCAAGTGTAGTCGCATGTTAGTTCGAAACTCACTCATAGAGAGTATATGGCATCGTATTCGATTTGCTCAAATAGTAACTCACGCTTTTTACACTTCCAAAGGACATTCAAAGATTAAGAAATGCAACCCTGCATCGTCAGAAGAGATTCAACTTCTAGGTGAATATAACAGTAGACCGTGATTAGCGCTGTGCGATCTGAATTGCATTTTATTGTGCTGCAGCAAGAGTCGCTATTTATTTAAATAATTATGTGGAGTGGGATTTCTATACTGGTGGGTTCTATGGATCACTGTTTATATAAAGAAACCAAAAATCTTTCGTTTTTGTTTTCCTTGCAATGAAAATTCTAAATTACTATAGATATACTACATACGTGGGGGATAAATTTTACGATTCCCGTATTCGGTCTCTTGTTACTGATAGCAATAAACACTTCTCGCAAGCATTGGTACCATACCAATCGGTATTACTTAATGCTACTTTGATCCCGTAAACATATTGACACCAGATGTAATGTCACAGTGAAAAAATGATTCGATCAAAATCTTCTCTGCGCTTTTCGATAGATTTCTAATTTTGTTAACGCTTCCTGAATAATCTTCGATGTACAAAATTTCTTTATACTTGATCACCAATTCTCTTTTTTGAAATGTTTAATTTCTGACACGTTTTCTTCCGTAACAGCCGTCAAACGCCCACCACATTTTTCTTCGTCTGCTAAAATTTTTCCGATCACACAAATTCACTGAAAAATGGTTGTCTGACACAATGATACAGTTGCCTTAGAAGTGTCTTCCTCTACAAATGCAATTTGAACTCTATCAAACGATTCTTCCGGTTTTAGGCCACATTTGAAATCGTAAAATATCATAAAATGTTCTCGAGATAGATCGGTTTTTAATGAGACATAATTACATTTAGTTCGTAATAAAAAGTGGAGGGAAATTTGAAGTTGCAACTTTTGTATTTTTATAGTACCTAGGCACATGTTCCTCTTTTTAAAATAACGTATAATCAGCCAGTGTTCTTTCTACACATAAAACACCTTTCACAAACATTCTGAGTGGGAGTTACATATTCGGGGATTCGTCCTCGGGGAGTTTCGCCCTGACCTTGAGTTGATTTATCGGGGATGGGGTTCGCATTGCGGCATTTCGGGAACAACCTTGAGACAGACTTAATTCAGATTCTACACTGCAGCCCTGCTTAACAAATCCTAAATATATATTTTATTAACTATAAGATTTTGAACACTTCTATCCGTCAAACTATAAATGACTCCAATCCAAAGTAGATGAAATTTTTTCGACAAAGCTTCAAGAAAGATGCTGACATGACAAAATATTATATCTTCAATATTTGCCTGTATATAGAATAGACACTCTTCTCTGTTCTGGTCATTTTATGGTGAATTATTATGTACTGAAGGGTATTTTCAAAGTTGTACATCTACACTACTACTACTACACTACAGTTGTACAATATAAAATTTCAACTTACCCGAGAACGGTTGACATTTGTCGGTCATAGGGGCTCATTTGCAAGTAGAGATATTATCGGGCGTATGGACGGCCTTATATCCGGTTGCCGAATATAATATAAAAACCTGTACTCTTCTGTTTTGAAGAACCCCATACTGAGGTCCCTCGGAAAAACCTCGGCAGGGATCTCATTCCACAGCTGGATCGTTTACGGGAGAAAATTGTTCTAAAATTAATATGGAATGGAGTCGCTTGAGGGCGGGCACAAAGGAGTGTCTGCGTGGGTTTTATACATAAAGCGTAGGCTGTATGTGGGCGCTACCGCGCTGCGCTGGTGCCTTTGAAATTGTTGTAAACCTTTCTTGTGATCTTTGTTATGTAACAATATGAATTAAGCACGGTCAAAATGTTATCTTTAGCATTTGGTTATTTCATTTCTAGATATTTCTGGTCACTGAAAATTCAGGCTTCTGGCTTTATCATCAACGAAGTAACAGGGGGGTCAAAAACGTACTGAATGGCTGAAAATAATGGTACGGCAGTGCCATTGTTTTTATTAATATAGACTTTGCAGGAGCACTACCATGCCCCTAGATAGAACAGAGACGAGCCTTGGTAAACAACCTTGAAAGTTAGTCTCTCATTTTACATTCGAAATGTTAAAGCTGTCACCAAGCTGTTTATATGTATACGGGTTGACAGGATTGTTAGAATGATATTTCACTGAATGTGATTTATCGATCTGATAATGTTGGCAGTGGGCATACATCATCAGTCAAAAGCAAAATCATTTCAGACTGCGTTGAGCGCATGTGTAACCTACATTACCATAAAGCAAGATTCCTCAATATCGTGGAAGTTCGTAAACTTTACAAATTGATGATGTTAGCCTCCGTTTTTGGCCTTAAAGTGTTGTTGTTAAGGAATGTCCGAATAAAATGTAGCCTTAAAAGAACATTATTTCAATTTATTACTGAATGTTTGCATTCGGTAATAGTAAGCAAGTAATGAACTCTTCTGAACAATGGAAAGACGAAGCGCACGTTATTGACCCAAACAAGATAGATTGTATGATGTGAATGTAATCAGGAGTTTGGCTTTCACAAACCTTTATATTTTTTTAATGAAATGTAGTTTAGTATAAAATAAATATAATATGTACCATCACCATGATTAAATGCTAACTTTCAAACTCTATACACACTATCAAGTTTTAGATATATCACTTTGTATCGCTGACCCGTGACAGCAAGCAGAGCGATTGCGTTATTTGAGACCACGAGACCTTCTAACTTATTTGTATAGGACATTCGTCATATTGGTTTGTAAAACCGTGTTGTATATGAGCAACTATTATTACATGTGGCAGAGATAAGAACGTTGTGATGGATGTGTCTTGTGACAACAATAAAAAAAACACTATCTTTATAGAACCCAAATCAATTAAATCGTACCGCTGCGTGTTCTACGTTAATTTGCTTAGTTCAGTTTTAATAACATTAGGGTAAAATTGTACTTATACATAGTATCAAATTCGGCTTGCCCCTGTTCAATGCTTAATACTTGACCTTAACTCGTGCACAACCTTCAAGTAAACAAATGTGCTCGAACCTTACTTATTGTATTGAAATTTGTATTCGGTTTGCTACGACAAAAATAATAATAATTATTTTTTATTACACGAAAGAAATTGCTATTCTGCCATCGAAATGTAATTAACCACGAAATTATCAAATTCGGAGTTAAATACAAGACTAAATACCTATTTACCTTACAGCCTGTTATATTCGTGCACATATTCACAAAGGCCACAACACCTACACTTGCATATAACTTTAAATATTTACTGAGTATCAACGAAGGTATAGATTCAGTTAATTTCATTCATAAACAAAGGATTACCGTATATCTTAATTAAATTACGGTTCAATGCATTATAGTCTCTTCCTAGAAACATAAAGAGGAAGGCCACTTCCTCCTTTTTATCTGTATGTTTCTAGATAATAGAACGGAAAATATTCTATTATCTTGTTAAGTAACCAATTACGCTTCCCCTCCTTTACGTATCTATTTTCCCTTTGCCTTTCAGAATTTGTTCAATAGTGATTTTCCTATCCGTCGTTTACGGGTGTGATTGAACCATTTATTTCTTTGTGATTAAAAAAGATCGGAGTAGTGTTATCTGTTGTCAAGAAACCAGAATAGTAATTCGGCTTTTCGTTACAAACACCCCAACGATCGAAATGAATTGTTCAATGCAGTAGGTACGTATGCATATATGAAGGTCAAGATGGCTATGATGAATTCGACACCAATTATATTTGGAAGTTGCCGTTGGTGCGAATGTTTTAAGGTAACATTCATAACATACTAAGGTGGCTTTCTTGTTTATAAATGAGATCCAATTTTAGCCTTAAATGTCTATTTCTGAAATCGGAATTACTCAGCATTGCGATAAATCGATCAATCCCTATATTTATTTAATAATTTTCAATGCCAAATGTTATTTAGTTTGGAAACTAATGCTCATCCAAGTGTTTAGCCTGACGTACAAAGATATTTTTAAGTATTTCAACCATTTAAAAATATAAATTGGTCTAATTTTGTATCTCTTCAAGCAAACCTTTAGTTATTCTCGCAAATCTCCACTTTGATCGACTCTACCCTTTCTACTCGCACACTCTTTGAATCTACCTGCACAATGCAAACATTCAGAATAAATAGAAGTTTGGAAACACGATTTTTGATTAATTGTACATTTTTTATGTTTGTGACATTCGCTGTACATCGGGTTGGTTGCTAAGCAAACAGACGGATTTAAAATCAATGGAAGTTCGTGAGCATGACGCACCTTTGTTTGACATTTAGACGATGTTATCGGTATAACTAAACTATGCATGTACAGGAATATGTAGGTAGTTAAATTCCTCTACAATATCAAAGTTCTTCGTTTTTATATAAGACAAGGATATTAAATACCTCTTCAATTTTACAGTATTTCGATAATTATATTTTGTTCGATTTATTTTATAAACGCAGAAGTTCTTAGGCTGTATGCGTCAGAAACAAGTTTAGCATAGCGAGGTTTGTTTGAAGTTAAACATCTGACTCGAAATTGTTTGAAGGCTGTTGTTGATTAGCGATATAGATTATGATGAATAGAATGTTGAATTCTTGTGTGAACTGTGACACATATTTTACTTGGAAATTATTTACTACTCGAGGGTCGAATGAATCAGAAATTACTATTACTATTTGCAACAATAAAAATGAGCCATAAGCTAAATATTTGAAATGACTTTGTTTCTGTCACTGGGCTTTGTTCCCCGGACGCGTATAACAGTATGTTCTACGAAAGTTAAAAATGTACCTTAACGTCGTTTAACCAATGTTTCAGCTGAAACGAGTCGTTTGTAACGTGTGGATATACTTTAATTAGCACTGCGTGGTATATATTTTGGCAACTAGCCAAAGTGTTTTGGGGGAATTAACCCGCAGATGGATTTTTGTTGCAGTCTCAAGATTCTTGATGCAATGGGCCGCTGAATGCTTTTTGTTCATAAAATAAAGTTCATCTAAATTTAAAGTACGATGGAATTCAGCAAAATGCGGTCGTTGTCCGCCTGAATACTGTAATTTGTCACATTTTAATGCATGATTAAAATATTATAGGAATAATTATGTTTAATCGTTGTTTTACAGAATTTCGATTCGAATTTCTATCACGTGATTTTTTATAAACAATATAAAAAGTTTATAATTAGACTGATCGATTACATTAATGTTTATTGTGTTTACGTATATTTCGTTTGGTTGATAGCGATGTCAAGTTGATAAAAACGTTAGTTTTGCAACCAATCTATATTTCGTATATCTTGATAAGGTGAAGGTTAATGGGTTCTTTGAATTTTTCGATAAGTAAATAATTACTAGCTATTCTAAAAAGTGTCTTATAAATCTCACTATAAATATAATAATTAATTAATATCTTATCAAAATAAAGAGGTATATGTATAAATATTAGATTGAACCTATCTATACTAAAATACTAACTAAAGAAGTCAGCCTGTGACCACGGCCAGTGCAACCTGGTCGAAACATCAGGCAATTCAAAGGTATGTAATATCTATTACGTGATCGCGTAAATCCCGTACTTATATATAACTTCAAATCGTTACACTTTTAAGGTAAAAGTAAAGGAGCTCTTATTCAAAGAATTGGCAGAATCAACTCGTCAATAGTTCGAACCATTAATGTCGCTATTTGTACTTATATATGTATATTATTATGTATATTATTATTATATTATTATATATGTATTTGTATATGTATTATATAGCTACATGGATGTATTTGTATATGTATCTGTGTATGTGTGTATATATGTATATATGTTACACTAAAGTTACGAGTATTTGTGTATAATGTATGTGTATATTCGTATCGAATTTTGTATGTATCCCATTTTTTTCTTTGTCATTTTTTTACAAGATTGTTAATTGCACCTACTTCCTCTTTTCTCTGCATCACCCAAAGGTCGACTGGTAGAGAATGCCTTAGGCATTAAGTCCGCCTATGTACTAATGTGCAAAAAGTTTTAATAAATAAATAAATAACTATGAACCTATCTGTTTTCATTGTTGATATGATTCGTAATGAGAGTTAACCATTTAATCCTAGTTGACCGGCTGTTATCATGGTGTGTTATGGTGTAGATAATATAACACAAAGTTAACAAAGCTAATAAATAGATTACATTGTGAAATATGAGTTTGTACACGTTTACTACTGTTGCAATATTAGTCTAGATTCTAGATCCACACAATTGTTAACTACGTTTAGACTAAGTTCAGCAAACATTTACCTATTATTCAAATGTATTTCAGTTTTAATTCCATCCTAAACTGCGTATTATATTTTACATTCATACCTTTTTCACAAATAAACAATGATGATATACCACATTTGGTTATTATCGTACATTGTTGAACTTCAACCTCTGTGAACCGGTTAAATCCTTTTTTATTTTATACATATGAACTACTGTATGCACGCATTTTTAAGACAATTTTGTGAGTGGATGAACGTGAAATATGAAATCCTGTAAAGTTTATATACATATAGAAGAAGTGCAGAAACCCAATAGTTTTAATAAATGTATGCTACGAATTTGGTAAAAACGGTTACATCACGCTACACGCGTCCAGTAATGTTGACCTGTCATTGTACAGAAAGTCTAATAAAGAAAGTTCAAGTTATACTGGAAGGGAGTAGGTAAAAAATACATGAATTGTGGTTGAATCAGGCGATCTCTAGTACATATCACTACATATTATAAAACAAAGTCCCCCGTCGCGTCTGTCTGTTCGCGATAAACTCAAAAAGTACTGATCGGATTTTCATGCGATTTTCACCAATAGATAGAGCGATTCATGAGGAAGGTTTAGGTATATCATTTGTTAAGGTTTTGTGTAAATTGTTTGTTATATGATGATGATTGTTGAAGACGTCTCTGCTACTCGTGCGAAGCCGGGGCGGGTTGCTAGTAATAGATAAAACATACTTATAATGGTAAATCAATCAAAAACATTGCATTTGCAATGTATGTATGACAAATCGTATGTAGGCGTTATCTTATCTGTTAACTTATGTGGCTTCGGTAATCTGTGCTCTACAGACTTAGGTGAAGCACTCTTGAAACATACCATGTTGCTGTCAGGTGTACGACGCACGTCCCTCGTCTGCGCGGACCCAATCAACTCGGACCTACACCTCACCTCTAAGCAGCAGTCACTCTGTTTTGATCAGGTAAGAACAGGGTTAAGTAAATATCGTTCAAGCTCAATTTATATTCAGTCCACCCGTGGCCACGATAGTTGCAATTCGATCGAAACGTTCGGTAACAAAAAAGGTATCGTACTTTATAAATATTATAGCGATAGAAGACCCAATTTACACGTCAATGTATATTGTACCTGCATTTCAAATTCAAAGAATTCTCAAATTGTCACAAATTCGTTGAACCCGAAGAACCCGAAGAATTCGAAGAACCCCTTCTTATCCAACTCGACTGAAAACCACTAACAAGTATATTTTAGGAACTTAGGTATTTTCTGATTAAGCAAAGTCTGAAAACATTGAAAAATATTGCGGGTCCCTAGGGCAATCGAAAAATAAAAATTTTGCTAGGCAAATTTTGCAAATGGATAATATTATGCAGTAATTAGGCACTTACATATTATGTAAAATATAGATTATTGTGATACTGGTGATATAAGTGGTGACTAATAACTTGGTATCACATGATAAACAAATGGGGAAATGAAAAATAACCATTTAGAACAATGGACTACTAAGATTGTGTCTGTTTACTATAGACTATGTTTATTTATCCCTAAAAGAAAAACGAGAACACTACCAGTGTTCTAAATTTATATGTTATGGGCCACGTGATAAAACATAGCACTATCTATAATGCCCGGACAATATGAATAATGACAAGTTTAGCCAGGCTATGTAAAATTCTTGATTTATCACGTTGTCTGGCCATTATGAACATTGCTACAGAACTGGCCATGTAACTAGTAGCCGAACCTTACTCGTTTGTTTACTGACGAACAAAATGTGTCGTATTAGCAGAGACTGAAAGTATGCATACCTGCTACCTTGGTTCGGCTGCCAATTATCAGATAGCAGGTGCTAAACTTACAAAAAATTGTAATGTAAGACAAAATTAGGGTCATGTGTAAGATCACTATATTTTAAGTGTTAGCTAATATTGAAATATTTATATAAACTATAGTAAAAATAAAACATTGTTCAGAAATAAATAAATGAAATGAAATAAATGAAATAATCACTATTTTTAATTCTGAGGGCTGATTTTTATATATAGTATACAATATGATTAAAAAGTTGTTATCAACATTGCCAGACAGTTTCCGTCTGCAGTTATTTACGCCTGACGCTTTAAAGTTCGAAAAAATAACGTAAGGTTACTTCTAGTCTAGTCTGAGTCTTTCTTTTTCTGATTTTTGTTTCTGATGTTTAGTAAACTATTTTAATGATTTTTGTAAACAACCAGACAAATTTTGGGGGCTAAAATTACTCCTTAAACTACAGGTTAAAACTACAGACGCTATACATTACAGTTTTTGTATCAAACCATTACAATATATATTTACAGAAACATTTATTGTAAGGTCTGGTTTATTATTACGATGGCCTATTAAATGAAAGCACGTAAAGTAATGTAGAACTAAGAGGTGCCACTATTTGACACGATTTTTGTAGGAGATTGTGTATTTAGCCTATATTTGATCTAAGGAATAATACATTTTCTTATTACTTTGTCTACGTCCGTACGTACTGTCCCAGTCAATTTGTTTATTTCAACCGTCTTTCTCATATTGCTCACGCATTCTATCGGAAACTTTTAAAAATATTTGCAAGTATTAAGATAATAACGAAACAGTATATATCCTCTGTTTATGCATTTAAAGCGTCTTAACAATACCTTGTAAGATAAAGCTTAAGGTTTATGATCTTATTATTTTAAGGATCTACGTTTTTGTTTTTTTTTTTTGTATCAAAAGTATTTAAGTACTTCTTACCTAGCACTTCGCCGGCTTTGTATCAGATAGAGTTATGTTAAATGTGATGCTAGGCAGGACGTTTGTAATTAGAGAATCCATTAGCGCTGTAATTATTAATGCCAGAAACATTGAAAGTTCTTATACAAATTATACCAGAAATTATGAGGGTTTTCTGACTGTACTTCTGTCGTTATTTTAAGAGATTATTAGAAAACTTTCCTGAAATTGATAGATACTTACGACGGCTACCATTTTTCTACTCATGTGGGTTAGATAGGTCTGCCAAGTTTTTGAAGAAAATTTTCGACTATAACTTCTATCTCCCGACGTGAGACGGTAGTATCGTAAGTTCTTTCGATTGGATCGTATCGGTTATCGGTCATCATTTTTCACAACATCTTGTAGTATAACTGCTCCCTAAATCATTTCTCAATGGCGATGGAGGGGATAGATTCCTCGTCTTTTTATTCTTCTAAAGTGAACTTGGTCTGGCATAGCCCTTATAGGTTTTCTTTCTTGTAGACCCTCGAGGCTATGAGAAGGAAAAATCTGTGTAAAAAATTTACGCAGCAGGAGCGGTCGGAGATATTTTACATTTCCAAGCCACCGTCGGGTCCGGAATTAGTCGCGCATTCCCAAAATACACACATGAGTAAAACCGTATACATCTTATCTATTACCATACTCCATCTGAATCGGCTCTTATCTATTTTTCATCCCCTAAATGTCAAGGGCAGTCCACTCCAAATTTTTTTTTTTAATTATTAGATAAAAAAAATTTTTTATTTTTTTATGATACAGCATTAGAAAATACATACAACCCTGAATTTTCAACCCTCTACGATCAACGCCTGTTTTTTAATAGCGATATTAGAATTTTTACTTTCATTGGTACAATTTTTTTAAAGTATTTAACCCAGTGAAAATAGAAAGTGCGATTGTTATAATCGATTGTAATAATCGATTGCCGTCAAGTCGATGTCAAACTTTTTTTTTATGGAATAGAGGGTTAACGAGCAGACGGATCACCTGATGGTAGGTGACTACCGCCTTGGGCACCTGCAACTAGAGAGTCACAAGTGCCTTGCCGGCCTTTAAGGTGGGAGTAGGAGAGGAGGGGAGATGGAGAGATAGGGGGGAAGATAGAGAGAGGGAAGGGTTAGGGCCACCGGTAACCTCACTCGCTTGGCGAAGTACAACGAAGCATTACTTCAATGCCGGTTTTCTATGAGGCCATGATATCACTCCTTTCGAGCCGGCCCATACGTGCCGAAGCATGGCTCTCCCACTGTTAAACTTTAAATATGTCAGTTAAGTTAATGAAGTACTTTTGTTATTTTTATAGGCCGTCAATAGACCACAGCGATCCATTCTTCTTTCAGTCATAGACCCCATCCCCACAATAAGTTAGTTATTTTTTATTTGACTACCAAAATATTTATTAGAAACAATTAATATGGCAAAACAACGTGTGCCGGGTCAGCTAGTATCTTTAATAAATGTGTTCCTGGTATGTCATTTCGCTTATCAAACTTAAGAATAGGGTTTATTTTCAACTAAATAAATAACATCATCCTTCAAATGTTATGATGACTTATATACTTGTTGTTCTGTTAGTTATTATATCAATTACTCTAATTTTAATCTTCCTTTTTTTTTTCTTGTGCGTGTGGAAACCCCTTTGGGCCGTCACCCCTGATATAACCTTTCTTGAACAGATCTCTAGAGCAATAAAAATATTTGAAATATTTTTAAAAGTTACATTATGTTTGTCACTTGTCACAACACCGACTCTTAAAACCATTTTTGACAAAAATTGCACCTTATTCAACACGATTCGCATTTCACCGAACTCGTGTAAACATGTGAATTATATGCTTTACATAAAGTTATTTTTAAATTTCGTAGACTTTGATTTTGTTTCAGTGTTTTCGCGAATCGAGTTCGTTAACGGTCTTCACTCTTCACCATGTTTAAAAATATCATGTTATTAGTAGATGATACCTGGTGTGTAGGTGAGAATGGCTACGTAGAAGCTAGAATAACAAACAAATCAAACTCACTTCTAATAATTGTTTATTTATAAAACGCATTCGATAATTACCGTCTGATCTCTTCTACCTAAAAAAAACTTAGAAAAACAATTTTCATTAATTTTCAAAGATCCTACTTTTTATGACTTAATAGCGAGACGCTTTTAAGCCGAAGTGATTGTATTGTTTAAAAACTCGATATGTTAACTTTGCTCCTAACTACTTGCTTTTTAAATCGACAATTGCGTTGTGAAAATAGTATAATTATGTTGATAGTTATTACAATTTTATGATCTTTCTGTTTTATGGTCATAATAACACAGCTGTTTTTGCGTTGCTATCGCATTTATCTAGATTGGTGTTTTTTTTTTCATAGTAAATTTCCAAGTTTCGTATTATTCTACTGCGTGAATAGAGTTATATCTTGTTTGTTTGTCATGTTTGATAGAACAATAAACAGCGTTTTACTGTTTTATTTGTGTACTGATATTTTAACATCAGTTGCTAACTCAAGTTACAATATTATGTATTACCTGTGCTACTGCTGTACAATGGCTTTTGCTATCTAACGTCATGAACTATATCTATTGATATTATAATCACGATTGTACCAGAAATTCACCTGCGGCTGGCACTGTTTACTTTAGATGTCTAAACAAACAGTAGCGTTGCCGACATAATCATTACGCTGTAAATGTTAGAGGGGTCAAGTCGGGTTCATTTACACGGACCAGTAGTGGTCGAACAGGTACTTCCAGACGGACTCCTGTGTCGAGACAATGCTGTGTCCCCCGCTGTTCCGGCTAGGTCGGGTGTCCCCCGCGTCGATGTGTGCGACCTCTGTTTACAGATACCGCACACACTGGCTTGCTGCGCAACATTGATTCGTGGTTCGCGCTTCGCCCGCTATCGTCTCAGTCACTAGTGCGCAACGCCAAGAGAAGCAAGTGTTCGCGCTTAGTAGCGCTACTTTTATTTTTGCGTTAATTTTTTTTGTGCAAATCTACGCTTTAACAAAGGAACCTGTTTTATATTGCCCATGTGTTATTTTATGAACAAGAAAGAGCAAAGTATTATTGGAAAAGTGTGTTACGTCGCTTGGCTCTCTACCCAGTTCGGTTCCTGTGTGTTGAGTAATATTCTGTGTCAGTTGTAGTGGTTTGTGCTTGTGATAGACTTAGACAATTTTATCGTGAACGTGTTCCAAATTGGGATTTCACCACGAGCGGGCTCAAGGAAGTTTATAGTCAAGTGAGTTAATGACGAAATAGATGCTATTTTGACAGTCATTTTGTTTGTAGACTCTCAACTTTCTTTTTCTCTTTTTGTTTTTGCTCCAATTTGCGACTGAAAAAAACTGCAAGAGTAAACTGGTTTATAAAATGAAGCTCGATAAAGTCGATGAGTGATCATTTCATGTGCTGGTTTATATATTTTACAAGTTGGAAAACAGGTTAGTATTTGTGGTTCGAATTGCGCGATGATAGGTACCGTATCTCTGGCTCGTGCGTTCCGCGTCGAGGCACAACCACGTCAGGCCTCACGGCTCACTGTCTGACTACTCGGTTGCGGGCTGACGGCTGCACCACGGTAATATTATCTATACAGTATTTTAACTTCATACAAACGGTCGGAAAGCGAGTCGTACCTACGCGTAACAAGTTCGGTATACACTCGGTACACAACCAGTCGCGAATGCGCCGCAGTGACGAACGAACGGTGTGATGCTTTTGTAAGCAGTAAGCTTGCAATTTGTGTATTTGATTGAAATAAGTACAAGTACTTACTTAGTATTTCAATGAATTTTTTATATTATTAAATTGAACAATAAAGGTTTTCGCACGTCTCAGTCGAAGCGCAAATATTTTTCAGTCTTAAAATTAGGGTTTTTTTTATTAAATCTACTAATCAAAAAATACAACATGTATTTTTATTCAACACTTCCTATTTCATTCACAACAAAATTTAAATTTACAAAACTAGAAAGAAGAGTTTCTTTAGAAGTAGGTGGATGAAATTGAAATACTGTAGGCGGGCAGCCCTTTCGCGTGTTTACGTACCGCGTGGATGTAGGTAATTATTTCAAGGACAGCGCCGAGTCACAATATTGGATAGAGAATATTACCGTGGCTGCATGCTCTAGAGCGCCATTTATCTCGAATTCCAGTATGCTACCCGTTGACACTATTTTCAATGTTAATACTTGACTTTTAAATTTAAATTCGTTTAATTTGCTAAAATGTGGTAATACAAAGTTGGTAAATATACTACAAAAATACATCCAACACATTTGCCATCTTCAATTCATAGCGTACAAATAGGTAACTTATATTACTAATTATTATATTAGTGCTAATAAACAGACCAAACATTTTATTTGTATTTGTAATTTAAATATTCATTAACAGAGTAGAAACATCTGTCAACAAGCCATCTAAACAGTTCTCTTAAATGTATTAATAGGTAGATGTCTAGCATCTTGGGGTAGGTGATTGTAGATGCGCACTGACATTGTATAACTATTTCGACTACATATTTCAGTTAGATTTTACTGGTTTATAAATTATAATACTTATTATATCTATCTTCTTTTCTAAGTAACAATAATGTTTGTTACTACTAGTGATTACTTTATAATCAGCTGTAAGTGTATATTATGTACTCATATTTCTTGTAGTTAGTTTTACTAAATTAATAACTACTTTATTATTATACAGTATAGATAGGACATGTTGTTATGTAATATACAACAATTTAAATGACGTCATGTTTCAAACTATTTGTAATGGTTACTATTAGTTAATATTATTAATGTTTGAATTGTTATTTTAATTGAATTGTTAATGCCTTAAAAATAAAAATAATTTCACGCATCTCAGACACGGCCGTCTGACCCCAAACTAGGTAGAGCCTGTACTATGGTAACCAGACTGCTGATAAACATACTTATATATTTCTAAATACATACATATTATTATAGATAAATTACACCCAGACACAGACCAAATTATCGTGCTCATTACATAATTATTTGTCCTGGGTGGGAATCGAACCCACGACCTCTGGCTTAGCAGTAAGGTCACTAACGACTAGATTAACAGGCCAATCAAATCCGAAGTATAATGGCACTTTAGGGCTATTTCACAGTCAGGTAGCTCTATTATGAGTAGTTATGACCCTAAACAATGTTTTGGCTTAGAGGTACGTTTTATATGTAGATAGGTATCTTTTTTACAATTGTAATTGCTTTCAATGCTTCGGTTTTAACATGTTTAAGTAAATGATAGCAATTGCACATTGACAGTTAAAACGATAGTGTAAATACATGTGTAAGTCAAATAGGGTGTCCCTTCCACAGCATAGCCTTTCAGAAAACATTTCAAATTTAATAGTGTTTTACTAAAAATGTATAAGTTATAAAAATACGTTCGATACTCATATATATTATTTTATTACGGACTCACGTTTTATGCTCTTGCAGCGACTCATTTTTTAACCCCCGAATCCAAAAGATCTGTGTGTCTGTCTGTGACATCGTAGCTCCCAAACGAATGGAATAATTTAAGTGCGCTTTTTTTTGTTTGAAATGTGACTTGATCGAGAATGTTCTTAGATATAATTCAAGAAAATCTGTTCAGGCACTCGAAGATTATTAGCTCTTTTATAATCGTTGAAAGAATTTTCGAGTCAGGGGTGTTTTAAATATATGATTATCTTGGCTGTGATACACATCATTTTAAGACTTATCACCTTAGATGTTACAAATATTTATATTAACTTTCTTTTACTCACATATCTAAGATTGTTGAACAAATATTTTGAGTACACATATACATTTATTTTTATATATATATAATTTTTTTTTTCTAATAATATTTGAAACTCCTTTAGATATTAGCAGTTTACCTTTAAATTTGTAAGTGGAGCAGTAGAGCTAAAAGGGATGGGTAATCACCCGGGTTAAAAAACCACGATTCGGTAAAAACCCGGGTGATTGCCCATCTATAGGTAGAGCACCATCTATACTAATGCGCTATAGTGTGAGGATGGATGGATGTGTGTGTTAATCTTTCACGCAAACCGGACTGAACCGATTTGGGAAAAGTGACAAAACAGGATATAAATACAGTAGTTAGAATTTGAAGTCATCGTGCTGATAAGCAAACTAAACACAAGGTTACTAAATGGTCTGTTTACTACTATTGAATGTAAATATTATTCCAAGTATAAAATTACCTACACTTTAAATCAATGCCCTTGAATTTACAGCCGACGTCAATTTGACAGTTAGTAACAAACCGGTGTAACGTGTACAGCCAGTTGTCTAGCGTATGAATATAACATCCCACAGTTCATCATTTCTGTTCATAATAATGTCATAGCGCTGCACATAACGCCGTCCTAGTAAAATCCGTCTCTTCACACTTTAATTCTTTGATAGTGTGTAATATATTCAGCTTACTTTAAACAGGTTTAACATAGTTAGTTTACATCGATCGTACACATTCAGTGAAAGTGTCGATGCCGAGCACGACTTGCGCTGGCGCAGCACAGTCGTATGTCGTAAGTATTCGTGCTCAGGGGCGCTAGAAAGCTTTCTGGAATTTTCCATCATGAACAAAGCGTTTGTTCCGACTCACTTCTACAACAAATTACTCTACATTTGCATTTTCGAGTACAAGTATATGACTGGTTGGATTGCACTCTGCAAGTTCATGTGGCTCGTTGTGAATACAAACAGACCTAAATAAAATCGTGTCATGTTTGGAATATTAATCTTTATTAGAGATCGCCTGGTAGTCGAACTTCGACTATATTCCAAAGTTTTGTTTTTAAATAATTTACCAGTATACCTTGAACTGTTTTTGTATAGTCATTCGTATCATGACAGGTCAACATAATATACTGGATGCATGTGGTAGTGATGTAGCCGTTTTCACATAATTCTAGCGCCGCGGTTAGCGAAATTATCTTAAAAATTCGTAAGTAAGTACATAATAATTCTCTTCATTGATTAATATATAAGTAGATCAATGAGCTACGCTATGCTTTTGTGCAGTGTTTATTTAGTGAGAGGCACGAGTATCAATATGTTCATCTAGTGAACATTAAACAATCACGGTGTAATATGATATCGTTTCAGTAATGCATGCGCATGCTTACCCACGTGCTTGTTCAAAATGTGCAGTATGTACAGGTTACAACCAACCACAACTTGCAAGTCACAACAATAAACAGCACATCACGCATTTTACTATTAGTGTCGTATGATTAGGTGTGGGAGTATTCAATACAAACAAGATCATCTCCATATTAGTGATGTAAACAGCGAAGAATTTGCTACGCAGTCGTTTGTTCTATTTTTCTAGTTAGCTGTTGTAGTCAGGTCAAGCTCAAGGTTCTGCCTATACAATGCACTTGAACTGGCATAGATAATATAATTTTATTTATGTAGCTCCAAGTAACTACAAAACGTAAGGGGTGCTTGGCAGGAGCTGTGTGGGGCAGCTGCAGGTGGCAAGCCTTAAATAAATGTAAAAAGCCATGTATAAATTGCATGCATATAACTTGCATGTTTAGAAGACCCTATTGATGTCTCAAAATACAAGTTGCTCCTAGTTTGGGATACAAAAATAAAAGCTTTTAGTGACTCTTCTTATTCAAACCTCTATACAGGAGGGCTCTTTAGCTATCTTGGAAAGAGTGCCATCCTTTGAAATCACCGCTTGTAACCTATCCTAGTTTCGCTGACTGCCGTTCGATAATGCTATTTACTACGAAAGTAAACTTATCAGTAAATTATCCGTTGGGGACGCACATACATTAATATACTGTAACAACTTAAAATAAAGTTCCTTGAATGAAAATGCTGGATTGATGAGTCAGTGGTTTGGCTCAAATAACGTGCCGATTCTCGCCAAATACAATAATGACCAGTCATTTCTTTGTTTCTATTTATTTTACAGCTCTACTATCAAAATTACAACAAAATATTTAAAAATAAAATTGTTTACTGCCATTGGACACTGGAAACGTGTATAAGTTACATATTTGATGTTTTTAAATAAGAACGTTCTCTTTGTAAATGGGGGAGGACTAGCAACGCCCCTGCCGTGTAATAGGCTCTCACGTAGAGAACATCTGAACCCGCAGCAGGTCTTGGACAGCTGGAATTGAAACACCTGCAACGGCTTTAATATTTTATAGTTCGACATTTCTTCGTTTTCGTTGAGGTGGTACCCAAGGGGGTATTCAAATGCAAAAAATATATGTATATTCCTAAAGAATTTTATGTGAAAGTAATCTGTGCTATCTCTTGCAGAATATGTGCTGACTGCATCGATCAAGGGAGAGCAATTATTATTAAAATAACATAAATTTTAAATTAATATTACCCTCAGTGATGTCAATAGACAAATAATGAAAACCAGGTCTGGCCTAGTTTATTGAGATCAATGCGTAGTCAACAACCATAATGAATAATAATCTGTTCGGATCGATGTTTAGTTCTGATTATATTATCAAACCTACCATAGGTTGTTTGATAGTGGGTGATCACTACTGTCTCTGTGTGCGGCTATCGGCAATCATATATTGATTGCCAGTAGTACTACATTCGAGATTCACCACCTGGTTAGTTTTATATCGTCCCACATTACGAAATGTGGTTTTGTTCTGAATTGATATTTTTTGTGTTACTGAGCAGCGAACAATGACCGTTGGCAGATCATGCCAATGTGGAAACTTCGTCGCATTCTATCTCGTGATTACGCATGTGATGACAGTACGCTAATATATTAGATAAGTGTTGTCTCTTGTCCAACCCATAAATATGTATTCCTTATTCTTTACCGACTTAAAAAAGAAGCTTCTCAGATAGTTTTTTTTTGTGTAATACACAAGTCATAGTTTTGCTAAATGTTTCAAGTGTCATGATTTTGTCGCATTAAAAGTCACATTAGTCTTTAGTTTTGTATTTGAAGCCATTATCATTTATAATAAAAATAAAAAGAATCTAATATTAACATATTGTCTCAAATACTAACTCCTTTACCTTTTTTCTAAAATAGTTTTTATGCTATGAAGTATTTAATAAATGAATATCACCTGTCCTACTCACTCTAGGTGTAACCGCATCGTAGAGCCCCAGTGACCTAAATTTGTCATTTGCAAATGCGGTGCTGTTCGCAAATTTTATGTTAACCCCATTCCTTGCTATTTTAACTACAAAAAATAAGGCGCCATAAATTGATAAGCGATAACAAACAACCAGGAATATGCGCATTTAGACAGATTTACACCAACATTATTACGTTTATATTGAAGCAATGTATTTCGATAAACAACGCAGTAATAAGTAGGCAGCATACGAATCGAATTTAATACTTTAAATCACCTGATTTCATATCTATACTAATATAATAAAGCTGAACAGTTTTTGTGTTTGATTGTTTGTTTTTTAAATTGTCTGGAAACGTAACATCACGTTACGATCCTTAGCAGCGGTGCAGTGACCATACTATCAAGACCATATTCGCAGATAAAACTGCGGACTACGGCTTGTGTATTGTGTAATAATATACATATGTGTGTAATATAATCCTACGTGTTCGAGCATTCCACACACAGGGCGATATCAATGATGTACACAGAAATACATATGCTGGATGCCGGGAATTATACTTGTTACTGCGTTTGTTCGCGTCAGGGCCGTAGTATTAAATTACAATAATATATGGACTGTGGAGTATACGTTTATCCAAAATAGCAACATTAGCTACGAAATTTCACGTATGGCCTTGTATTTTCAATGTTGAATAGCATTCTTGATAGAATGCTATTCAACATTGAAAATACTTGTTGATACAAGTAACGAGTATGACACACCTATTTTACATAGATCGTTTATTAGCAATTAAAGTTTAGTGAAATTTATGTTCGGTGTTACGATTAAATGTAGCGTGGAATACCAAACCGTGATGAAAACACGGTGGGCTTATTCACTATTAGTAGCTACATACATACACGTGTAGTGAAACATGTGAGATAACACTCGTGTTTTAAATTGTATAACTTACATTAGACTACGAGCGTATACTTGTAACAATGTCATGTTATTTAAATAATATATTATATTTATTACATCAACGATATAAATGTAATTTTCTTTTCATTTGAGAAGTTGACCAGTTGTACTTATTTAAAAATCCTACTAATCCCACAAATATTGAAATACTAGCAGCGCCCCGCGGTTTCACTCGCATAAGTTTAGTAGTTTTTGCGTGAAAGAGAAACAAACATCCATCTATCCATCTATCCATCCATCTAAACTTTCACATTTATAATATTAGTGGGATTCTATGCTTCTGGTGTGGACTTAGTACTTACCTACCTACTTGTGGCCTTTCATTAAGTAAATTGTTTAATCTATACTAATATCAGAGAGAAATTTAGAAGAGTTTGTTTGTTTAGTTAAAGACGCTAATCTCAGGCAGTGCTCGTTCGAATTGAAAAATTCTTTTAGTGTTTGATAGCTCCTTTATCGAGGAAGGTTAAAGGCTATATAACATCACGCTACAACTGAAAAATGTGGCAAAAACGGAGAAAATTTAGAAACGCAGACGTAGTAGCGCGGGTCAGATAGTGAACTATAAAGTTGATCTTGGTGTTAAACAGATATTTACTCCATCACTGTCAATGAAATTACAAACTATATAAATTGGTTCGTCAGCCCACTAGACACTGCCCATAATGCACTGCAATTTCCATGCCCATTTGGTTACGTCATACTTACGAGTATGCTGCTACGCTAAGTGTACATCTGTAGCTGTCAGCACTCTATTATAAAATTAACTAGATATATATACGTACATAGTCGAAACAACGGCTCCTCAGTTTCTCGAAACTTCTTATTATTTTGCGCTTACAAACATTCGCTTCTCTACTGAGCATTTGAATTTTAAACGCGCAAAAGGATATGGTACGCATGACGGGCGAAGGCATGAACCTATCTTATCAAGAGCTTGAAGGTCTCCTCTGTAGCACACATGCCTGGGCTTATAAATAAGTTATTAATATACACGCCTACTGCATAGCATAGCTCCCCATGATTTTTTAACTAAACTGTGGCATGTGTGGCATCTACGTATCAGTTATGTAACGGTGATTCTGTGTTTTCGTACGAGTTTCTTTAAAACTGTTGTTGTTTACTGGTAACCATATGTTTCGACGTGTCGTTTTGTACTCTATTTTCGTATTTCCTGCTGTTATGACGTGTAGCGAGGTGGTTCTCCGACGAATCAGTCTATCCAGAAGGCGGGGCCAGCGCGTCACACAAATACACCGAAAGAGATGCGACCAGTCTTCGCTTCTAATTTGGTGACGTGCGAATGACTGTCCGCTGGCAAGCTTCGGTACTGGCTACGTAATCCTAATGACTCCACTCTAAAAGTTTTGCATCACAATCTCATTGATAAATTGAACATAAATGTGTTTACAATTGAACCATAACGCGTTTTATACATCGGTATGCTAGTCAACATTAAGTTGGACGACCACTTCAACTTCCTTCAAAAAGACCTTCCTATGCCGATATACTAGGCACCGACCTAGGATATTTGCATCAGGTGGTCTTTTATTTTGTAGGTTTACCAGACACGATCTCTGTGGGCTTTTGAATCCTCACTTAATCAAGCTTGAGTGAGAGGATACAAAGTAATATAATTAAGTAAGCTTGTTAAGCGGTTGTTTAATGGCCGCTGCTTCTAGAAGGTCTCATGATTGCGATCTGACTCTGGCAAGAACTTGTGTCGAAGTTTATACCGATACGCACTTCATTCTACCAATTGTTTTCTTTGAAGTTGCAGAAAGAAGAACACATAATAGATAAAATTGTTTAAGCACGTCATATCGATCTTTCTTTGCTCGAAGATTTGGTTTAAGCTAATTTTACTGATAAAATTTTATCAATATTGTGGTTACCAAATAAGATTTTAGATGTAGTAGGTGTGTCGGAATAGATACATATCCAGAATAGGTATGTATTTGCTAAGTTTCAATTCATTAAATAATGACCAAGTACCTAACGACTGCATTGTGTATAAATAAATGTTTTTTTGAGTTTTACCTTTTATATTATATATATATTTTATATTATATAAAGGTATAAAGTTATTCAGAAATATACTCATGATGCAATAAAATCATTGTGTTGCAATAAAAGTACAACATCAACTTTACGCATATCGCGTTTCATATTATGCAATTGAATTAGAAACCATTACAATTACGCCAACTTCTACAAACTGAGGTGTGTATACTCGTAACTGTATAGTATAATAGTGACCATGTACAAATTTATAGAGTTTTTACATAGAAATATATTTAAATAGCTATTTTTTTCATTGAATAATCTTTTGGTTTCACCCTGTTGCTTAAATTAATTAATTAATCACCGATATGAACAACTATTGAAAATATACCTCGGAGCTTGATTATCAGTAATTTTATATTATCAGTTTTGTATATTAGGGAGTCGAAAGCTACGAGTATGTTATATGAATCCCAGATATTTGTCAATTCTATAAAATAGAGCTCGGTTAGAACTCGGTTAGACCTCAACTAATTAATAATTATTATTAATTTATTCAAGAAAAAAATACATAGATACAAAATATTGTTTACAAAGTTGTGATTGTAAAGTTACACAATACAATTAAGTTGTTTTTTTTATTTCTATCTATGCACACTATTTGAAAGACCCTACCTCTTAAACTAGGTATAAACCTGTATCATAAGAGTTAGGTCATACATTTCTACATTAATACAAATTAGTTATGTTGATTTGTATATAGTAATTTATTCTAGGACGCGCCCTGAGTGTGGACTACCTACTAATATTTTCTTGAATTATATCTGCCGGGCATACTTCCAAACACAGAACTGTTACAAAAACTATGTGACACACAAGTAAAAATGCCGGTACAAGGTCAGTAGTGATAAATTTTTGTATTTCTGTTATAGGTGGACAGCGGCGGCGGTGGCTCGGCTGAAGTGATGGTGTACTCTCTCGGCTGGGGCATGGGCGAGCCGGAGCGGCGCGGCGCGGAACGTAAGCGCGCCCAGCCGCCCACAATCAGCGTCGTCCACGCACCGCTCTCGCCAGACGACGGTCATGAAGTGGACGTTCTACCCCTCCACAATCAGGTGATTATACTATAAAAGTACTAGTCGTATTATTGAGTTTTGAGAAGCATTATTGATGTCGCAATAGGATTCTCAAAGCATAGTAATATTAAATTGGAATTGATTAGTTAGATTGGTGGTTAGACTAGTCCGAAAACGGGATCTTTTATTCTTATTCCAAAGATTGATTTGACAGCAATGCTAAGAAAAATTTATTTGATGTTCTTCTCAGTTGATGGGATGTGGACATAGACCTACATTTTAAAACTCACCGTATTTTAACTGTAAAATCACGTAAATCAGTGAAATTGTCAAAATTTCGTAAACGGCCTCTTAACATGCTTCTCTAAAAAGCTTGCTTTAAAGAAGGGATAGTCTGAGTGTAGTGTAGTGTTTATCTGACCTTAGTTTCAACTGATAATAATCTTATCCGCGTTTGTCAATTAAACATTCTACTTTTGGCTACAATATACAGTTCAAGTGCGTTTATTTTTATTTAGCCTTTAAATTTAGTGAGACGGTTTAATAAGAGACGACAAATGTGTTTTCCTTCCTTGTATAGTAAGTAGGTGCTCGTTTAAGACCTTCCTGCATTTATAACAACCGTCAAAAGTCGTGTCCGTACATATAATTTGGTTTTATTACTGCTGCTGTTAATGTTTGTGCTTGCACACTGTCATACTTATTTGTGATAACTTTTTTAAATGGGAGGAGTGATGAAGGTTTGATCGTGAAGGACAGGTCATTTACTTTTCTTATATTCTATTGCCAAGCCATTAAATGGCTTCAACAATGGAGCCTAACATGGAGAGGATACTTGACGATGGTTATGTTCTCCTCAATTACTAATATGGTGCCGAAGATATAAATAGATAGATTTAAAATATTTTTATATCAAAGCTCGGACGTGTCGCCCTCCGTAGTTAGTACGACGACGGTAGTATGAAGTGCACAAGCGACGGTCTATCGTCCGGAACCTAGCGGAACGGAATTAGTTAGTCGTACTTTATTGGTCACGTGTCTTGGTTAGCGACTGACGACACGCAACCTGCAGCCACTGTCAGTGTCCATTGTCTCTTTGAAATAGGTGTATTGCTACCTATATTCCATTGTTCGTATCAAATCTATTTTGTACGTAAAACAATAAGCGTAAAACATTTAATACTGTGTTAAAGACTTATAATAATTATTTTTTTAGTAAGTATTGAGGCCGTGCCGGCGACTAAATATTGTCAAGAAACTCGATTGTGATTAAACATATCAAAGTCACTGGTTGTATTTCTATCAGATTCTGAACGATGTAAGTTGAGACAATGTGACCTCGTTGAACCCCGACGCAGCGAAACAACCCAGGTGATACGTGCCTCTTCGCCCGGTCAATGGCATTACACCGCCATACTTTTTATATTATTTTCTCACTCACAAGTCATTCGATCAGCCAGTGCATGCGTAATTGCGTACTGCACCGCGCTTTACGTGTAACATGCATTGCTAAACTGAATAAAACAAATCATTGAGCAGCTTAAACATAAACAGTCCATTGTTCATTAAATGGATAAATAAGAACAAAGCGACTAACGAACACACTTACCTATTATTGTAACTATGCAAGTTTAAAAGTGTATTGTGATCAGATAAAGGAAACGCTTAACTCCATTTGTCGAAACTGATCACAAAGTCAATACGCAACCTGAAGTTGAGTCTTTCCCTAAGTCTACATGATATCGAAAATGATTCATAAATAATATAATGTATTGTGTATATTATCTCTTCGTGACCAACACTTGTTTCCATCAAACACGCAATTACCTATTAGAATATAATTAATAATTCTAATCTACTGATGTCACACGTCAGACACAATTTTTATACATATACTCTTTGTTTTTATTTCATGCAGATAACATAATATGTTTAAAGTATTGAAAAGATAGAATCTTATAAACAGCCTAAGACATTAATATTTGTATAAATTATTTCAATATCTAGTTATTATTGTAATAATTTCCGCTCCGCAATCGCTTTCCGCTTAAACAATTGTATGGTATTTACAATTTAATCTAATATAAGTTGTGGCTATTGTTCTTATTTATATGTACATATAATGATAAACTAACAACCTCAACAACCTTGTATCACTGACGCTTAAATCAATAATCTATACTTACAAGAATAAGAAAGAATTTTTTTCTTATTAGTTTTATGAGTAATTGATTCATAAAACGAATAAGAAATGGCTTAGGTTTTGATATGTTCATTTATTTATAACTAAAAATTATTCATTTCTTTATAACTAAATATGTATATATACATTGAAGAAAGAAAAAAAATAATTTTAATTATTTGACATGTGGTGCTAAAGTTTACTGCCGTACATTTAGCACTACAGTTTTCAATAGTGTTGATTACTAGGTCAATCGATTGTTGTTGCTACTACATTACAAAGATTGTTTTATTTCCTCCACTCAGTTTAAATTTTCAATATAATATATAACACTAAAATACGTGACCTATTAACTGTATCAAAAGGAAAAATATCAAATTTGGAGTAATAGAAAGCTGAACATTTCCAGTGCCAAATTGGAAATTCAGCATATCCATTAATCCATTTTCATAATTTCAAATGTCTACGCCCACCAGTTAATACATCGCGTTTGTCAGATCTCCGGCACTGGAAGTTACTTTCGTGCTCCAATATCTTCGTTATTAACCATCCTGTGTACCAGCCCAGGTAGCACTAGCCTACATTTTTCCATCCAAAGAAATGATGAGATGGTGGGTGAGGTTAAAGTTAGTATTCTATTATATTAGAACCCTCAGGAACAGTACTGTTTTTCTTGATTAAACGTACCCTATGTCTATTTTGACTGGCCTGTTGGTCTAGTGGTTAGTGACCCTGACTGCTAAGCCAGAGGTCGTGGGTTCGATTCCCACCCACACCCAGAACAAATAGTTGTGTGATGAGCACGATAATTTGTTCTGCGTCTGGGTGTAATTTATCTATAATATGTATGTATTTAGAAATATATAAGTATGTTTATCAGCAGTCTGGTTACCATAGTACAGGCTTTGCCTAGTTTGGGATCAGACGGCCGTGTGTGAGATGTTTGGAGTTATTATTATTATTATTATTCTCTTTATTCAACATAAAACTTATTAATTACATTTTTAAATACGTACCTATAAAACAAAATATATATTAAAAAATATAAAAAATAGTATACCACCGACATCGGGTACAGGGACCAAGACACCGGTGATTAGGGCTCCAAAGACAGGAACCTCCTCACTATACGGGCCGTGTCGAGAAGAACTGCCTTCTGCATCAGTCCCTTGATCCAGCCGTCTAACGCAAGCCTCTTAAGGTGTTGGTCTAGGCTTTTGGCTATCAATCCATGAGCAGATACGACAATCGGAACAATGATCGCCGAATCGACATTCCACATATCGACAATCTCGTGAGACAAATCCAAATATTTGATTTTTTTTTTTTTATTATTATTATTATTATAATTTTAGTAGTAGATGAGTAGTGTAAAGCGCAAGAAACAAACAAGCAAATAAACAAACATACTTACTTTTGCATTTAAAATGTTAGTTAGGATTAGCATTGTTATGCATTTATATCATTGCAATGTAAGTCGAGCTAAGATAAAATGCATATTGGCCACTTCAGTGATAATTTTGAGTCGGCGACTAGCGCACTCATTAATTATGTCCAATCAAATGACTCATAGTCACACCGTATCATCGTTCTCGATGTCTAGTTACAGTTAGGGTTGCTAACTGGGAAAATCGGTGCTGCGGGGTCGGATTCTGTACATGAGTTAGGAGAGATAAAAACTTCGTCTTATTTCTGACGTATGTAATTGTTTCCTGTTTATGTGTAAATTTGAATATTTTAATGTATTCCAAAACAAATCAAAAAACATCTTTAACAGACATGATATCTTGTTCAACGATGTCATGAAATAATTTACATAATATGAAGATGTATGTATTTACGATGATAAAAAGAAGGTATTCACTATTAAAATGGATTTTTCTGTAAGCAAAGTCAGCGATTAAAGTTTAAAACATATGAATAAATAGATAACGGCTGCCTCTCTAATCAACATATCTGTTATTGTCTATCTAGTGTACAAAAGGACAGATTAGATCTATATTGTTTAAGCTATTACTAAGAACACCTTGTTTCAATTTGCTTTCAGGTTGGAGGTCATACACGACTGCTGGTGTTAAACGACAGTACAGTCATCAAGCCGCTTAATATACGCGAGCTGCATTTTTACCAGAACATTCCTGAAGACATCCAGAACTTTGTACCCAGATACAAAGGTGAGCATTATATTCCTTTGTCCATTCGGAGACGAATCAATGCCCGCCCGGTACGCTTTTATGATTCGCTGAATGCATCATGTTCATTCATTGCATCGTAAATTATTTTCTGTTATAATAATGATATTATGCGTTTTATTTATAAATAAATTGTGTTGTTTACTGTGTTTGCATTTGAAGCACTAAGGAAGTTATTCATAATTATAAAATTTAAAAATTACTTTTTATCAGTTTTACCACACCGTCTGATGTTTTTTTAATAAGGTTACGAAATATGAACACAGTTGTTTCAAAACGTTTCGTAATATCACACACAACACGTGTTAAATTTATTAAAAAAACACTTTTATCTTTTGCGTCATTTAGTACTTTAGATAATATTTAATCTATTAAAATCGCAATACGATATCATAAAGCTGTGAAAATAAAAAAGTTGATTGATTTCACTGACATTGGCTTTCCTTATTGCTTGATATCGTAACCATCATTTTCAAATTGAGTTATGTGTATGATAGAGATGAGTGTATGTAGATATTACGCAAACCCGCCGACCGCAAAATTAAGAAAAAATACCCAAGTGTCAGTTTTAAACGTAGCAAAATATTATAGGTATTATAAAATCGTTATATCATTGTATTGATTAGATATTGGCCATAAAATGTTAAGATCTACAGATACATAAACAGCAAAACAATTTGGTAAGTATATTGTTATGTTAAAATATATACATATATTATACACATGTACCAGAATGTACCTACCCATATTTATCATTTGAAAAGATAATTTTGCCCATTCAAGCAATTTGTAATGGCGTCTTAGACAATGCCAATATTGGATACATTGATACTTGAAATTTTACATATTTATGAGTTTACCATACAAAAGTTATTCAAGTAGGTACTACAGCTTAAATGTGATGGATTTTAAATTCGTGAAATACTTTTGTAGATCACAGGTGTGTCAGTACAAGAGTGGTGCACAATATGGCCATATATTTGTATTCTAGCTTTAGCCAAGCCAGTTTAATAATTACATTGGTCTTAGGTACTTTTTAACCGACTTCAAAAAAGGAGGAGGTTCTCAATTCGTCGGATCCTTTTTTTATGTATATTCACCGATTACTCGAAGACGCCTGAACCAGTTTGGAAAATTATTTTTTTGTTTCAAAGGGTATACTTCCCAGGTGGGCCCATTTAAATTTTATCAAAATCAGTCGCGTGGTTTTTTGACAAATCAACAAATATCTAAAAATTGTTTAAGTCGATGATCGTTTGCTCTGAAACATCGCTGTCTCATTGGAGCAGTGCGGTTGGTTGGCCTACCCATATTAAACAAAATACATCTACTTTCCACTAAAAAGCACATTGAAGTCGGTGATACTTTTTTTTTAAAGAAAATTATATACATTCATATTGATCACATTGTGCACCATATAATACTTTATTGAACTTTTACTTTTGTTACTGTACCGGTCTTAAAGATGACAAATCGCATGTAACTGCTAAATAATTACAAAATTGTCGTTAGCGTACAGCTAATGTATTGTTTAATTTTAATAGTCTATTTTTAGTTTATGCTATAAGGAGAGACTTATCAATGAATAAATAAAAAGTTTGTAATAAGCGAACATCTCTTTAATTTTATAGATCACTGATAAGATGCTCTGTGCCAATTAGTGAAGTATTAGTGTGAACTAGTAGAAGAACTGTGCACGGATACAGTGTGTGTGTGCGGAGTATATAACGATACGTGACAAAAGGTAAAAGTTCAATGTGTGTATAAACGCCACTAGGATAGTATAATGTTCAGTCAGAGGTTGATGGCGTGCCTCGCAAAGACGCGGGCGCGGCGGGCGGGTTTGAGTGCGAGCGAACGAGCGAGCGGGTGCGGGCCTGGGGTCAGGAACACAATATTAGTTTCCTTGTTGTCGCAAGGGCTGCGGCGCTGCGGCGAGCGGAGCGACGCCGGACGCGGCACCACACAACCGCCCCTAATAGCGCCCTAGCGGTAATTTTACATTTTGGGTTTGTAAACCTTTACTTAAAACTACACCCACACCACACATATCTACACACTCGCATAAACGAATACGTACATGCATTTTTTACTTACAACAAAAATTGTTTGATTACACACACTACTATCAGCACAGTAACACGCTCCATGAGACACCATACAAAAGATATACAAACCCTGTTTAAAAACAATGTAACCCTCTTTTCACTTCCTCATCAAAATAACGCTGGCAACTTGCACTCTAGTAAGTTAATATTGAATTATGTAGATAGTGGATAAAGTAAACTCACTGTGCGGTCCCTATGTCGATCCATTTACATACTGGCCAGCTTCGGGGCGACACCCGGCTGGGGATATTTTGAGTTTTAAATCTTCTATCGTTTCACATGTTTCATTCATTAATAAGAAAGTGATGACTTTTTATTTGTTTTTTCGTGACTGCAGTTCGAAAAAATATTTTTGAAGTTAAATCAGTGCTATACTTTACAATAGAGTGTGGTTGTGTGTGCAAGTGAACTCTGTATTGATTACGAGGCCGTTTGTTTCAGGCGTGATGCAGGCATCTAACACTGGTGGGCCCAAATTGGACAAACGCTACTCTCCTTGTTTCCGCGACGAGAACGGGCGCAAGCAATCACTCAGCGGCAAGCGCAAGCGCGACGATGTGTTCAAGTGCGTATCCGCGCGTCTCGTGGCTCGCGGCCGTCACTCCTCGACACTTGTCATGTGTCCTTTATCATATTTCAGAAGCTTTGACGTACGCCGGCCCGGCAACCGACGTCGCCATTAATTCATTCGATCGCAATACTTACATGACTATCCCACTAACGCGTGAGCGATGCACGACCCATTCACACTCTGCGAGCCCCCGATGACTTGCGTCGCGGAGTCGTGGTAATGATAGATACTATTTGATTGAATGTTACAATATAACAGATAACCACAAATCTGTGTTTCATTAGCTCCTAAAGTATGATTATGTGTCGACCGACCGTAGCTTGGTGTGAAGATTCACGTAATATTACAACTACAGTTTTCTTTTACAGATTTAAGGTACACCGAAATGGCAATGCGAGCGACGTGTTAAAAAGTATTGCACACATAGACAACACAAATAAGCAGTGTAAGTTTATTACAAACTTTAAAACAATGTTTCTTTGTGGTTTTAACGCTTAAGAATTAAAGCTATATTTATTTTTGTCTATAGATTTCCTGATGATGGAGAATATAACATCGTCGTACCGGCGGCCGTGCGTGCTCGATCTCAAAATGGGGACACGGCAGCACGGTGACGACGCTTCTGCGGAGAAACGCACGAAACAGATTGCCAAGTGTGCGGCGAGTACCTCCGCCACGCTTGGTGTTAGGTTATGTGGAATGCAGGTGCGTAAATACACCCACTACATACACTAATAAATTCATATACCTAGACCCAAGGGCACGAAGACATCTGAATTATGTCCGAGTCGGACGATTAAAAACTACACAGCATCTCCTCATGAGACTTTTAGGGAAGAGAGGCGGTTCTGCCGCCGTGCTTAAGTACTCGCAAGCCCGCACCGACTTGACCCCTATTTCTGGCGTCCCCGTCCACTTGGACTAGAGTAAACCTTTTCTACTTCACAAACATAAGAATGCGGTTCCGATCACCGTTATAAAGTGATACGCAAAGAAAAAATAAGTTTAAAACGCGTGCTACGAAAGTTATATTCATATTATTCATAGAATTCTATTAGGACTTGTATACTTTGATTTGACTTTAAAAAAGGACAATATGCAACATGCAGGTATACGAGGGAGAAACAGGCGCGTGTGTGCGGCGGGACAAGTACTGGGGGCGCGCGCTCACCGAGAGCGGGTTGCGAGAGGCGCTGCGCGACTTCTTCGCCGCCGGCGGCGCGCTGCGCGTGCGCGTCGTGCGGCGCGTGCTGCGCGACCTGGACGCGCTGCGCCGCGCCATCGCCAAGCAGACCAGCTACCGGTTCTACTCATGGTCAGTACGCTGGTTGAACGTTAGCTGTTATACAGGATGTCCCCCGACAATGGAACACTTAGTTAAATCACCGAAAGGGCATAAACTCTAGCATGCAGTAAAAAAAAAAATTATTATCTGTTTAAAAGTTATGACCGTTTGAATTTCGTGGTATCTCCACTTGTTCTTATAAAAGCAGGTGGAATGTCTATAAAAAACTCGTAAAAGAAGATCCATAAAAATGCACGTCACTTCTTATAGACTTTCGGAATAAGTCGATTTAAAATATCAAGACATCATCGCGCTTGACGCGTGTCAAGCCAAGTTCAAGACAAAGGATTTAACTTTACACATTTCCGCCTGCTTTTCTGAGAACCGGAGGTGTTAATACCTGGAATTCAAACTGAACCTAAAATATTTAAACGAATAATTAAAAAAAAAAAATTCTTCTTTTCAGTGATTTAAACAAGTGTACATTATAAGATGCAGCCTGTATAAATATTTTTTTCATTTTCTAATTACGACAATATTATCTTTTTTATACTTCTAGACGCCAATAACTTTTATTTATACTCGCACTTATTTTTCTGGTTGCAGTTCATTATTAATAGTCTACGAGGGTGACGTGACCAGCACGCTTTCTACGGTCGAAGCTAGCGGCGTGAGCGAGTATGACGGCGACGCGTCCAGTAGTTCGACTGAGTTGGCGCCGTCACCCGGACACTTCGACATGTCCACGTTACACGACGAGATCACGTCCGACTCGCCGAGTCGCGAGCCTTTCCGGCCTCATTCCGAGGAGACGATGGGCGGCTACGAGGACGGCGAAGTGGCCGGCAACTCGCCGCGCCGCCAGCCGCCCAGCCCCGACTCGGCCGACAGCTGGATGGCGTACTCGTCGACGTCCAGCGAGTCGTGGCGCGGCGAGGCCGAGGCGAGCGCGGAGGAGGCGAGCGAGGCCAGCGGCAAGCGCGCGCGCACGCGGGACGGCTGGGCAGCGCCGCGGCCGGCGCGCGCGTTGCCCGACGAGCGCATGGACGTGCGCATGATCGACTTCGCCCACACGGCCTTCGCGGGCGCTGCGGCCGAGTCGCCGCTGGCCACGGCCACGCCGCACCACGGACCCGACTGTGGTTTTCTCACCGGCATCGATAGTCTCAAGCGCCTGCTCACTGAAATTCTGTCACCGCAGCCCTACAGTTAATGAGCCGCATGTCGGCCCCAGGGGGCCACCCCGTAGAAAAAACGTTAAAATCCCCCTCCTTTCGGACGAAATTCTGGGAGAGCCGTGTTTATGTCGGACGCTCCAGGGCGACGCGTCGCGGCCGTCCCGCGGTGTAATCTTTCGGATGTACGTTTTAGTTCGCCGACTGTGAGTTTCGATGTTGTTGAAATGTATATTATATTTGAATGTAAAAACTATTTTCCTCAAAAATTTACCGTTCGACTGATGTAACTTTAAAAGTAGACAAATTTAACGGATCACTGTGCGCTTACATAAAAAGGATTTACGCAGGGTATTTTCCATTTATACGTTACACGAACGTCGAGCGCGTGGTATGTATTGATTTCTTTTATGTGAGTGCCTAGTGGTTATCGCACTTAGTGAATGTTGGCCGTACAAACTATGTTAATTTTATGATAAAGCTATTTTAATTTAAAATGGGACCCAGTAGGTATTCTTAAAAATATGTATTTATAAGTATTACTATTAAGTTATTCCAGATTGACGTGCTTTGAGTTGTTTCTCATAGCTTAATATTTGCGTTCTTTGCGAGTGCTTAGTCGTGTGATTCATCTTCAAATTGACATTAGACATTCCCCTGGGACTGGTGATAACGATATTCCTTAAAACGTTACTTTGGCGTAAAGATCAACCCAACTTTAATTTTTTTGTTACATTATGTCGTTATATTTGTCTAGTTACATTACATCAACCGCCCAGTCATTGAAGCCAAAGTAAATTTAGAACATTAAGGCCCATATTTTATGATCCTTATCAAAACTTAAACAAAAGTTGACGTTTAAAGAGAAAATAGTTATGCAATGTCTGCCACATTCGAAAGTAAATGGTAATTAAGCAAAATAAAATATAACTAGAAGAATGGCTTATTGTTTTCTATTTTAGGTATATTTAGTTAACATGGAACATCTGAAACATGTTTCCATAGACTACTATTTAAGTATGGTGCACAGTTTTGACAAAAGCAATTTTATCTTAGTTCCGCTAACAGTATTATAAAGTTGTAGCTACCAGAGTTAGAGAATTAATGTTTGGAAGCGGTATTACAGTCCTGTCCGATTGTAAATCTGCATGTGGAAATTTGTAATATGGTACCAGTACGTAATTGTTATGCCGAAGGTTGTAATGGATCTAACGAATTAGACTTTAATATTACGGTTTGAGTATTGCAAGTGGGTCAGTGTAGACAGCTAGTTTCGTACATACGAGCGGTGAATGTGTGAAGACTAGCGTTAGCCAACATTCCTTCGTGCTGTATTCGTAATTGTTTGTCCTTTTACTTTTATTATTTTTTGTTAGTGGGTAAATTTTTGAAAAGTACCTGGTTTAATTAGTATGCTAGGTTGTATTGCAAATTATCATTTATGTCTGTTATTTTAAATAACTGTATGACACTATTTTGTTAAATAAATTTTAGGTATTAACACATTTCTTTTATTTTCACAAGTTAAGTAAATTTCAGAAGACTCGCATATTTATCATTATGTAGATATTATTTTTTGCTTACATCTCAAAGTGACAAGTTTATAATCTTTTTAATAGGACATGCACTGCCAGCATTAGGAAAAAAGGAACAGAATTACCATAATGTGGTATGCCATTGCAATTTATTCATATTGTCATTAAACTAATTTACATACATATCTGTATTCCGTCTATCTGTGAGTTTTGGTATCTGGAAAGAACATGTGGATATTTTTATTACCGAGGGTATCACCGTGATAGTACTGGTCTGAATTCAGCATTTTACCGTTCAATTACGCTTGATCAACCACAGTGCATTGCCGCAAACTGACCATCAACGTTTCAAACATGTGCTTTGATTGCAATTTGATTTAAAAATAGGCTCAATATTTCAGACTTCGCCTGTTCTTTGTTTGAAAATTATAGGGGTGGTTTATTGAATTTGTCAAAACGATCTCTCTTATAGCGACAATTCAGGAACTAACTACCTGAAATGGCGTGGGGAAACTAAGGGAACTAACTTTTAATTTTTTTTTGTTTGTCAGAGAAATATTATTGGAAGTCACACGATCACACAAGAATACCTACTGCGGATAATATGTAAAAGTTTTAGTCGCCATTGGATACGACACGATAAAAAAATTAAAATCCATCAAAACTACAGGTAGTTGTAGCTACTATTATTTTTATTCATACGAATATTATGCCTGTAAAACTTCAGTATAGAGAGTACCTACATATATGCATGCAATTACAAATAGAATTTTTTAAATAAAACTGTCCATTTACAAGTTATGACTTTGAATTTCCACGTGTTATTACATGTAATACACAAAGATGTATGAGCAAAGATAAATCCGCTAAACAAAATTTGATATAATTTTTTCTTTCATTAAGAGGCCGTATACGAAATTTTGCCGATTCGCTGAAGTAACGTAATTTTACAGACTTGATTTTACCGTTAAAATAATGTATTTCTATAAGTTTAAATACACGAAATGAAAGATCATTTCAATTATTATCTAATGTTCGAGCTACTTTTTTATTATTATTATTTAATTTTGATTAATCGGCATCAAACCGGCGCATGTTTTGTGAATTTTTGCTGTAAGAGGGTTAGAATATCACATATTTACGAATTGTTTTGAAGTTTAAACGGTTTAAAAAAATTACAATGTATTGTTGTAAAAGTCGTCTATACAATGTTCGTATCACTTTTTACCACTTTCATATGAAATTTTTGAGTAAAAAAATGTTTAACTTAGTCAAATTTTACAGAAAATAGGCAAAGTATTGCCTTTGATTTCGGCTACGTAAAACTCTCATTCACAAAATAAAAACAATGGAAATATAATTCACTTCACAGTCAATCCATTTCCTGAAAAAAAATTGCAAAAAAATTTAAAATTTAATCAATAAAAAATGTTTTAAAACAACCTTATTCTCGCATTATAATACTCGAAGCAAGCCTCGGTTAGGCAGTCTGCGCCAAGCGCTTTTAGAGGGAGGACGTATCGCTCTGCGCTCTGAAAATTGCACCGAGTCAACACACATCGCCGGCGACGAATATAGCGCGACGTGAGTTTTGATACCTTGGGTAAGTTATTATTTTTAAATATTTTGTAATGATTTTAACATGCTTTGTAAATACAACAAGTAGTAGTGTAGATAATTATTTTGTTATAATTTTAAATTAAAAAAATCCAATAAAGGGCATCGGCATGTTTGTTATCATAGTATAGAGTAGAACAATGTATTTAATTTTCAATCCTTTACCCACGATATTCAAATAATTTTGTGAGTACGGTTCTGAATTTTGGATATAAAAGTATGTGGTAGTAAAGTATATAGTATTTTTTTTATATAGTATTTTTTTACTTTTAAAAAATGTTGCCCAAATAAAATATTTTTTTAAACTGATGCTATATATTAAAAAAGTATAACCGATTTCAATGTTTATTCAATCAAAAACATTTATTAACATTGGTTCACAATTGTCAAAGATAACACGTTACATTCACAAATAATAAACGGGGCTCTGGCAAAGTTTTACATTAAGGTGCAAAAATAAATCATTCAATTCAATAAATCAGTGTAATATGTTGTTGATGCGTACTAGCGCGCGTCTCATGACTGACGAAGCACGACTCACGAACTGAGTTGTTTTCAAAAGGGTTCGGATCTTTTCGTTGGGCTTGATTCGTTTAAAAATAGCAGTCTTTTTAAAACGACTTAAGTCTTAAGATTAAACCTTGAGTCGTGAGTCGAAGGTTAGAGTTCATGGTTTAAGGACTCGATTTAGTTGCAAACCGCCATAATTCGAGTTCTTTTTAAAGACTTAAAAGCTTCGGAGTCCTTTCGTCACTAGTATGCAACCTTAAATTGACATGCATCAGATGAATCAACAATATGGTTGGAATACAATATTTATTATTATAAAGCATCATTTAGAAATTCATTTAAAGAATAGTAACATTTGGAACACAACATTTCGTGAAGGTACTTTTTGAATCTTATTATATTTTGAATAGCCTTTATTTCCTTAGGTATCGTATTGTATATATATATATATATATATATAGCCCTGCAGAATATGCTTTTATGCATTAAAGTTGTCTTACTTGGGACTATGCATAGCTTATCAGCGTGACGAGTACCTTGTCTTTTTTTCTTCTACGGGTTGCAGTCAAAGTGGCAGTAAGATTCCGAAAAACTGAATACTCACAAACAGCTAAACAAATAAAAACATTGCAAAAAGATATCCTAAACAGTTCCTTGGATATTTTTCGTGACCATAGTAACTGTGAAGGATATTACTGCAGAAATTAAAAAAGCTGGAGCCGAAATATGTACCTCATATACCAGTATTGCTGAAAAAGCTTTCAGCAAATGCAACTTCTCTGGCTTTTCATGCTAAAAGCTTGATACACAATTTAAATAATAACAGGTTGTTGCACAATTCAAATAATAGCAGTAATCGCTTTTAGAATAAATATCTAACTAAAATTTAAAAACTGCAATTTGATACGTTTTTGAAGTACCTATTAATGTAAAATTGCGTAAAAAATATTACTATTGAATAACATCACATTTGTTTTTCAGAACTGAGCAATTCAATTCCTTGGTTGCAAAATATGCTGGAAGCAAGCGCATCAACTTCGCTTTGAATAATTCGTATGCGTTGAGGTGCTACGCTGCTGTCGTTGCATTTAACACTGGTACTCCAATAGCTGCGTTACCTAAAAATGTTACTGCAAAAAGTCCATCACTCGCTGTAAAAAAGTTTGAACCGAGGAAAAGGAAAAAGAACTCGAAAAGAAAGGTTTGGAAAACCAAACGGCGCATCGATTTTAATAGGGAAAATGCAGATTATGGAGAAATACTTACATTAAAGTGATCTACACAACAATATAAACATGATATTGAAGATACTTCATCTCTTCTCATTAATTTACACCATTGTTTTCGTATTTTCGCAACTCTCTCAAAAAATACTTCATTGGGTGTAATTCTTATAGTGTTTTTACACTTAGGGATAAAGCAATACCTATAAAATGGTTTATAACTTTATCCATTGTCTAGTAATTACAATAAATAGTAATTACAACTAAGAATCGTTAAAATTACTGTAACACTTCAAGTAAGTATACTAAGTTTATGAAACAAACACTGAGCGTGGCATGTGACGTCATCCAAGGCCCGCGAAATATGGCGGAGTTCAAACAGATCAAATTTTATCGATATTTTCAATGTTATTTAAAAAAATAATTTGAACATTGTTATATTTTTTATTAGAAAAGAATGATGGAATAAGTCAAAAAAAAAAATACATGCATATTCTCCATTGTACTCAGGTTTTAGTTTAGTAAGAATCTACATAGTATATGTTTACAAGTTTGTATTAATTTCTTTCTTTGTTGTACAATAAAGAGTTTATCTATCTATCTATATTTTAATATTTCACGTAAAAATATCAAAAGATCAAAACTTTTTATTCAACCTACTGGCCATCGACGACTTCGGACTCACGCACACACGCGAGCAAGCTCTCTCGCGTGTGTGAGTGTACGTGCCGAATACCTAATTATGTCCGTCTCGATTTTGTATACGGCCTCTTAAATATTCGTATAATCTGTGCATACGCCCAATGCTTGCAACCAGTTAGAGTTTCAGATGACTTATGTACTGTTTGTAAGAACAATGACTGCTCTTAACCCAGGTATCAAACTTATTTACCGCAGTAAGTTGGTGTGCTACCTGCGATAAGACTTTAACAGATCATAGAGTGCATTCTTTCTCTGATTCGTTGTGGAACCGACTTCAGTAATCTTTTTTAAGGGAACAAAATTTGCGTGGATTTACGAATTTCGACTTTGTTAGGGTTCCGTTCCTTAAAAAGAGAACCCTTATAGGATAATTTTGTTGTCAGTCTGTCTGTCAAGACGCTTTTTCTCAGGAACCCGTGGACGCATCGAGCTGAAATTTATTTGGAATGAATTTCAATGATATATGAATGCCAAATGAAGCTGTAAAATACCAAACTTCTAAGTCAACGCAATCAAACGATACGGTCATTTAAGCCTTAGATTCGACCACAGTTTATCATTTTGCAGGTAAATTAAAACCTATAGGGTACTTCCCATTGACCTTGAATCCTGCAATTTTACAAGAAGCAAGGTCTCACAGCACATATACAGGGAAAAGTTCAAAAATCGTTAATTTGTCCTTATATCTGTATGTCTGTCTGTTTGTGTGCCTGTCAAGACCTTTCTCCTCAGGAACCCGTGGAGGCATCAAGCTGAAATTAACATCAAATATGTCTTAACTTATGTCAGCGGTCCCTTGAAGCTGTAAAAAAATCAAGCTTCAAGTCGACGCAATCAAAAGATACGGCTTTAGATTTTAACAAATTTGAACATTTCGCAGGTAAATCAAAATCTATAGGGTATTTGCCACTGACCTAGAATCATGAAATTTGGTAAGAAGCTAGATTTCACAGCACAGCACTAAAGGACAAAATCTGAAAGTCGTTAATTTGTTGTTATATTACATAGGTTTTTGCGATTACAAAATTATATTTTGCGGTTGGAAAGTTGACTTTGTCGTACAAAGATGATGTATGGGAGAGTTTTTTAGAACCGCAAACTTAGATTATATATATTATATATAGGTCCAGATACCGTGACCAGTACAAAAGTCACCGTTTACTTTGAAGCCACTTTTTGGAGCTGTGTGAGTGAATCCCGCCCAACGCGAGTGTCAACATACAATATCTGCGCTTGTGTTCGTGACGGTTTAACTACCAGTGCATAGAGGTTACCCCAAAATTTAGGGACTTTTTTATGAAATATATATATTTTTTTTTTATGTAAGTAATATTAAATATAGACATTTTAAATGTATTTAAATGTGTTACAAGTATTTGTTTATTTCATATTTTTTATTTAATCGTTTAGTTAAAAAGACAAATGTAAAATAAACATAAAGCTACTTAGTAGGAACTATTTATATACTCAATGTATCAGGAAACCGGGGCATTGTATCCCAATATTATTGCATTTTAATTCAGCCACTCAAACCATGTAAATTTAAAGACATATTTACAACAATACTTGGATATATATATATATAATTTTGTTTTTGTTTGAAATTTGGTCACGTTCCAACGAATTGACAAGATGTAAAAATCAATACATATTCTTGTAGGAAATTAACCAATCTACGAAAAAGGTCGGATATGATTTTTCGCTAAGTCAGCTCGTTTAAAAGTTATTCAAGGTTAAATTTCAGTAAACCCAGTTGGAGAGATTGACGTAACTTTAAGTATTATTTACATCTGAATAATGCCATAAAGGTGGCGCTCAGATTGATAACTCGATCGATTTTAGCGGTAAAATATGAAAATTGTAATAAAAATTAACAATTAGGTTGAACATAGTAGAATTTATAGTTTATATCATACTTCCAAGTACGTAATTGCAATATTTTAAATGAGATAACTTAGCGAAAAATCATATCTGACCTTTTTTGTAAATCGTTTAATTTCCTACAACCATATGTATTGATTTTTACAACTTATCAATTCGTTGGAACGCGATAAAATTTTAATAAGAAAAAAAATATCACGTTATTTAAATGGGAAATCAAAAATCACGAAGCAGCACCTCTTAATAGTAATATTAAGAGCTGCTGTTTTCACAGGCTTATTTTTACGTCATATTGAACAATATTTTCATGGTAACTAATGAAAAAAGAAATCAAGTTTTTTTTGGCCCACCCTAATATATATATATATTTTATAAACTATCAAGAAACTAGCAAAATTTTACAAGTCCTAAGTGCTCTATAGCTGTGTTCGTTAGGAGTAGTAATAATAAATTATAATACGAGTACAATCCCATGGCCAAAGTATCGTTTGACGGACCCATTGAACTCCGGGCGCTAGAGCTTAGAAATTAAGAATATTTTAAGGATTCCATTTTCGCGAACATTAACAGTAAGCATATTTCTCGTCTTTCTATAAATAACAAGTTTGGCAAAGAAAATTATACATACTGCTAGAATGCGTTATGGGTAAATGAAAATCACGTCCCTGGCAACATCTCTAATAATGGCGTCCGCAATTTTATTAATTTGAAATTTTGTTCTATTGTTTATAAATTACATTAGGAAATAGAATACTTTAATGTGAAATGTGATAGACATTTAGGAGACTTAAGATTTTTTTTTGTGTGTAATTTTTAGAGGATGTAACTGCACAACCAGGCATTTTTGAATATTATATAAATAGCGGCTCTAGACTTACTTCAGCGGCGAACGTTCGCTCGCGTGCAGTGGCGGATCCAGGATTGACATTTTGGAGGGGCTTGACCCCGATGAGGGTAGATTTTAGCAAAGTGAATACCTACTTAAAAGGCACACAACATTTTATTAAAACCGGTCTTCGGTCATTGTCGTACGATTGTGTTAGTTTAAGCGAAGAGAAGCTGCGTTCCACACTCCAGTGGTTACTGGTAATGTAGCGAGAATTTGTATATTTAGGAAAAACTCATTTGTCTTAATGCACTTCAGGTGTTGATTGGAGGAGACATTTCTTATTACTCCAAAGCTCCTTCCAAAGGTTTATTTCCGATAATGAGAGAGGATGAGCAAATTGTCACTGTTAACGCGTGCAGCTGCCACTATCGAAATATCTTCTTATTTAGTTTCTATACTACACTTTCTATCAATCTCAAAACTGAAACTAAAAAAGTAGTTTCAAATACAGCGGCGGTTAACGTCAAAGGTTAGATAAAGTCGAATCGTTGAATAGAAGCCAGAAAACTTGCCATTTTCAATGACGGAGAAGTTCTCTCGTTTTCTACAAGGAACTGTATGATAGATTGAAAGATCTCTTTGAAACGAAGAAGTGCATCATGCCTTTCAGCCCAGCGTGTATCACCAAGACTTTGTAACTTGACTCTTGCCGCCTCAGGTGTTTTGTGTTTGTTCAAAGATAGCTTGCTTGAAGAGTTACAACCTTTTTGCTGACTCAGGCACAAAACTGCTAACACTACTTACTATTACCATCAAACTGCAAACACTAGGCAAGCTGCATGCCTTCACGATAGCTAGGTTTAGTTTATGCGTGGCACAGTGCGTATAAGGCGATAGCGGTTGGAGCTGTTTTATACGAGATTGTACACCGCTAAACTTTCCACACATGTTAGCACCCCTTTTTTGTGCGTGTAAAAACCCTCTCGGGCTGTCACACCACCGGGGTTTCCGGTGGGGCGGTGTGTTGGAATCAAACCAACTAAAACCACGCGGATTGCCGTACTGCACTTAAAATCCGGGAACAGCTTTTATTAAGATATCCGACCCCCCCTAGTGCCTGCCCGCAAAATAGCGGGCACCACCTCTCAATTAGGCGACGTCCAGCCACTACAGCGGGTGGAGGGGGAAACCCGTCCTGTCCACCCCCGGCTACACTCAGAGCGGCATGAGGCGCTGGACCCGGACCCGGACCTCCTTTTGCGAGATAACGTCCTCACAGGAGGTCATGATCGCGTAAAATTCCTGTCGCTACCGGCTATGGAGCGTATGACGGTCGGTAGTGAGAGATCCCCTCTGATGACTGCAGTGAGGGCCCAGCGCTGTGTTGCCCAAGCGGAGCAAACCGCCAGCGTGTGCCGAGCCGAGTCCTCACTGCAGTCGCAGTGGTGACAGGCGGGACTCAACTCCTTCCTAGTGAACGGAAAGAATCTGCGTCAGTCGAAAGGAAAGGGTCCCGTGCTACCACCCTGATCACTCGACGATGATCGGCTGGAGCGCAGCGGCAAAGCCAGCACGTGGAGCCTCCAGCCGGGACGACCAACGCCATGGTTCATTCGTGTTCTTCTTCGGGCGGGCGCCGACTGCCGCTTCCCGCCCGGAACTCTGCCGTTCGCCGATATACTTCAAATCCCACGGGAGAGTCCCGGCCACCGCGCACGCCGCCTCCTTTGACACGGTGCGGTATCCGCGTATGGCTCTAACCGCCATAACTCTATCTCGGTCCTTGAACATGACGGTACGCTCCTCTAGATAGTCTGCCACTAGCCGCCTCAGGTACTGTAGCACCCCGTGATAGTGTAGTGCTTCCTTGATGCAACTGAATGGCAGACTTTTTTTTTTTTTATTTATTTAAGTAATGAAATTATAATACAGAGGTGTTTCTTAATTCTAAACTCGCCAAACTTTTACGTTTGATGGCGAGAGGCGCTCTTTTGCATAACAATGAACCACCTTATGTGTACCTAATATTAGACACAATAATATACAATTCTATAATACAGTAACATATAAACCTGTCTTATTGTTTCCGTGTTAACTGTAGAACATTATGTAACTTTAAATACATTAATTAAATACCTACTCAGACCTACGGCGCCAAACAACACACTGATTAATTATCAAAATTTTATTTGGCGCCGACTCAAAATAAGTTTATATAAAATTAGATAGTTTATGTAAATAAGCTCAATACTTAAGACTTAAGGTTTATTTATTTTTTGCTTTTTAGTTCTTTTCGCCGGTTTAATTTTTTGTTAAAAAGATTTTATTTTATGGTTTTTTTCATCATCATGATGATGATGATGAAAAATGACGATGATTTCTAAACGCAATACCTGATAAAGTAATGAAAAGTAAACAGAAACACTATTCGTTCCTACAATTTTCGGGGGTTTCTCTCAATTTTTTCACGATCCCATCATCAGATCCTGACTTCCTTGACATGGGACCACCCTTGAGGTATACCCTATCTAACAAAAAAAGAATAATCAAAATCGGTAAATAAATAACGGAGTGAGGGCTGAACAGACATAAAAAAAAAAAAAAATATTATACGGTCGAATTGAGAACCTCCTTTTTTTTTCGTCGGTTAATTATCTAAAAACAGAGAACTTTTATAAGGCAAAGCATCTCAAATACCTAGGTTTAGTACATGTAGGGATAACAGATAACCAGTAATAAGCGTCCATTATGGAACCCTCGCCTCGGTGCGCGAGTCAGACCAAAAAATCAAAAATCAAAAAGTTTAAATAATTATATTAATAAATTGTAACAACGATCTCTTATGCATGAATTTTTGACAGTGTTGTGAAACTGTTTACCTGCGATAAAGTTAGTAAAAATTTGCAAACTGCTACCTACTCACCTAAGCTCTAAAACATTACGTTGAATTTTATAACAACGTGAGGAAAATAAGAAGTAATATTCATCTGAATAAATATATTTTCTTTCTTTCTTTCTATTTATTAAACATATACATAAAATTAATTTAACACGTTTAGTACTTATAGTTTTCTGTGAAGGTCAATAGTAGTACCTACCTAGTTTATCACTATTTTAATAGGTAATGTTAATTCCGAAAATACCGTTATAATCTAGAAGAAGCCATGTTAATGTTAGGACACCATCATGCAATTCTATAAAATTATTATGTCTTTTCAGACCGTTTTTTTTTAGATTATTATATTTATTATTAGTTTACTATTACACATTCAAAGATTTAAAGGGTTTACACCACATGAGACACCTTGCTGTTGTTGTGTATGTTCGAGCTGCGTGAGTCATTAAAAAAAAAGTATACGTTCGGTTAAAAAAATTTCCCGCCATCTTAACATTGTTTTTCGTAATTGATTTGATTTTTCAGTTTCAGTTACAAAGTACTCTTATAAGTTTCAGTGCAACTACTTTGTTAAAGATGGAAGAAGGCAATAGTGTGCAAGTTTTAGAAAAAATATCTAGCGAAGTAGACGAGTCCCAAATAAAAGTTATTCTGTCAAGCCAATGTATCAAGGGTGTGTATTTCTAATAATTTAGAATGTTTCGGTTTAGGTACCATATATTATGGTGCGTAGCCTAGAATTTTCCTCTACAAACTTTAGTCAATAATTTTATCTAATGGTGTAAGATAGTAGGTACCTATCATAGTACCTACCTACATCTCAAGTTAAGCAAATTATAGATTATTGTCTTATTGTTGTAGGTTGTATATATTTTACGAATAAAAGATTTAGAATTTTCCAAAACATAATTTATTCTAACATGGTAATATAATAATTATTAAATTAGGTACTATGATGATACGTATGTACTAGGTTATTTTCTTGAGATTTCTCATGAGATCTTCCAAAGCAGACTCATTTTATTCCGGTCTCGTCTTACTACAATGATAATAATAACAAAAAGAATAGCATTATCATTGCATTATGTAATATTATGTATTTCATTGCAATGTGAATACGCCTTTTTTAATGATAACATACAAGCTATAAGACAATACAATTTAAAAAAGTTAAGTAGTAAGTTAACACATATATTACACAAGTCTAGTCTTGTACAAAAGTTTTTAGGGGTGCCATTGTTTTTATTCGGATAGGCGAGCCGCGCAGCGCCGCTTCTAAATCTTACTACAAAAAAGTACATAGTACCCTTTCAGATATTAAAGTAATATCTAAAACTTTTGAAAATGAGATCATTTGTAAACGCGGATTAGACTGGTTTTTATAGCTCAAGCATTTTTACTTGAAAAACTGAAAAAACAATCTGGACGCTATAAGGAAACCTGCAGCTTCATTAGTAGTGCGAACTTGAAAGTAGAGACTGAGATAAAACAGGCCGAACAGGAAATAAGAAGGTATGTAAGTTGACTTAAAATGGACGGACTGGGCCCTTACCAGATTAATATATCCCCCTGGCCGATTTCGGCTACGGTGACCACTGCCTGTTTGTTGTTGAGGGGCTGCGATGATTAGCCATGTGTTTTTCTATGACTGCCGTAGCCAATTTTATTACTGAACTAGCTGCCCCCCGCGGTTTCACCCGCTTAACCCCCGATCCAATATTAATATCGGGATAAAAAGTAGCAGTAGTAGTAGATGCAGTAGCCTATGTGTTAATCCAGGTCTCCAGCTATCTACATACAAAGTTTCATCTCATCGGTTCAGTAGTTTTTGCGTGAAAGAGTAACAAACATCCATACATTCATACATCCTCAGAAACTTTCATGTTTATAATATTAGTAGGATTAACCAGATTAATGATAACTTTCAAAATGACTCATCTTTTAGGTATAACACCTGGCAGCAGGCACAGATAGTAGTAGGTTAGGTAGGTACATAAAAAATCTTAGACTGTCGTAATTTTTTCACGCATTAGAGAGCTCAGACTTCCCGGCATAGTTATCACACAAAAAGTGCCAAAAATTTGAGTGATCTACAAATGTAGATTCACAAATTTTGGGGGGGCAACCATTTTAACCATTGCGCCACCCGTGCAATCTATTCAATGACAACGACTATCTTTTAATACTCAATTCTTTATCAAATGTCTTTTCTTCAAAGCATATTAAGTGGTTTCTGTCACTAAAACCGCAGTTGTTGAAAAGTATGGTTTTCTTCATCAGCTCAGTTTCATGATATGATCATTCCTAAACGCAAATACCCGATTAAATTATGAAAAGTAAACAGAAAATCTATTTGTGCCTACAATTTTCGAGTTTCTCTCAATTTTATCAGGATCCCATCATCAGATCCTGACTTCCTTGACATGGGACCAACCTTGAGGTATACCCTATCTATCAAAAAAAGAAAAGTACTATATATATACGGTCAAATTGAGAACCTCCTCCTTTTCTTTCGTAGGTTAATAAAGAAATAATGCAGCTTAATGGCGTTTCTTTTAAAGAAAGACACTTCCCCCGAGTTCTTTGCTAACATTGATTACGCTCTAGGTCAATCTTACAACTTAGATACACACGTGACGTGCACATACACATACCTTTATACCTAGAGATCTACCTACGAGATCCCGATCGTATTCCAGTCCGGAACATTTCGAGATTAAATTTGATCAATCCCGGGGTTTGCATTTTAAAAATTGTTACAGGTATAGAGTTATTTGTGACAAATCCCAGTCGTGGTCATAATTTGGAACAAACATATCGCGGGCTTCAAGCCAGAAGGGCGTAAAAAAAAAAGCTTTTTTTGTTATTCCGTCAATCATTTATAAGTTTATTGATACACCACCTCTGTTTTTTTCTTGAAAATTGGTAAATTACCTTAGAAGATATTAATAAAATACTTTTAGACGTACAACTGAAGTCAGATATTATTTTCATACCAGAAAGACGTACCGTGGTCGTAACCACAAATAACAAAAGTTTATTTGTTACACAAGTTCCTTTTTTAAATAGGTAATAATATTTTAAACAATTTTCGAGTGTCTTGTTTTATTTCATTACCATCAAAATGAACCCCAAATAGTGAAACGTCTACCCAAGTAATCTTTACGTCTGTCTTGGGACGAATCTTATTTTATATTTTTGACAAGCCAAATGGACGTGCAATATTAAAAAATGGTAGATATACTGTATTTAATTATACAAAAAAAATATTGATTAATGACATTTCACGATACTTTACTAAGTTCAGATGTTTTTTTAGATATTTTATTGCATAAACACGTATTATACGCCCATTCAATAAAAGCATTTTCTGAGAAGAAATGACATACGTTTTCCCTAAAATTGTCGAGCCAACTGGAAGTAAATGCAATATTGAGAGTTTTTAAATACTTACAAATAAGATGAGGATTTCACGTAATTAAGGAAGTTCTTTCATAGATTTTTTGTTAAAGGGATGCATTGAAAAAAAAACTTAGTGTGGTTTTAGTCTGTTCGATTTTGGCACACCGCCGCGCCAGACCGGAAACCCCGGTAGGGTGATGGTGGGTATCCACACAATTCATCTTCTATTTTATCCCATTAGAGAATACATCTTCACACAAAAATGGAGCTTGCAATAAACTTTTGTTTCTAATTGTAAGGTCATATATCTATTTTAACATTGTAGATTTAAACATAAAGACGTTTTAAACAAATGTTCATCCCCATTTTTTTTTTTTTTTTTTGTGCGTGTGGAAACCCCCTCGGGCCGTCACCTCACCGGGGTTTTCGGTGCGGCGGTGTGTCGGAATCGAACCGACTAAAACCACACGGTGTGCCGTACTGCGCCTTAAGTAGGAGGGATCCGGGAACAGCTTTTATTAAGACATCCGGAACCCTAAATGTTCATCCCCTAGTTTAACCCCTTAAGGCACGAATTTCTGAAAGAACATGATTTATAATTTATTATTTAGAAAACCTTTTTAAATTGTTACATTTCTGACTTCAGAAATGATAAACTTTAATCTACAATTTTAAATCCTTCCAGGATGAGGTTCCAAAAAAATCGTGATATAGTATAGATATTTAGTTTCTAACCATGAGCTCATATATAAATTTTTACAATTTTAACTTAAAAATGACGAAGTTTCATGCAAACTTTTATCCCCTATTTTGACCTCTTAGGGGATATATATTCAAAAACCCATTCCTACCGGATGCCTACATCATTTAAAACAAATTTTACGTCTTTACGACCAGCGGTTTAGGCTGCGCGTGAATTCATCAGTCAGTATAGTATAAAATATATAAATGGACATATATATATATTATTAATCATTTTATTTCTTGAAGCGATATTCCAAATTTCTTATGAGTCATTTATGTATTTTGACAGACCCTGAAATAAAAGACCCTTATTCGATAAAACCTTAATTTTTTCAGAGGAAAAACTCACACGGGCAAAGCCTTTAATTTATTAGTGTAGAACTTAGAACTGTACTATAGGAAATTAAGTTAACTGTTTAGTGTGTGGCAATCTTCACCTGCGAATCAAATTATATTCCAGCATGTTAATTGCTCAAGAGACTTTAAAATTAGCTAACGTTGAAATAAAAAAAGAATGGCTTTTAGCAAAAAATCGAAAAGCAGATATAATAGAACATGTAGCCGAAGGAAAGGGAAAGTATGAGGCTAAGTGGTCAGAGTGTAAAACAAGATATGAAAGTATACCATTTGTTCAAAAGTTACTACAATCCCTGGAAAAACAAAAGACAACTGACCAAACTATCAACGATATGGACAAACAGATAACAAAGCTTTATGATGACATGGAAATACGACGTAAAAAATGTACTGAATTAAACATAATACGAGCCGTAGAACTAGCTGATTTCATGATTAACGAAAGACCAAAAGCAATAAAAACTATAAAGGAAAAAAATGAGTTGATAAACAGTTTAACCCAAGATATTGAATTGTTGCTGAAAGATAGAGCTGAAAATGTGATTGCTGTAGCAGTTACCGAACCCTTAAAGTCAAATGAACCCATACAACGAGAGGAGGCATTGAATAAACATATCGATACTAATCTTTCTCAATGGGAAGACGACTCACTGGTAGCATATTTGTATTGTTGTTATTGTTACCACATGTTTGTTATACTTAGTATTGATTTCATTTATTTTTTTCAGATTCCGAAATTAGACTTTGTTAACTTCGACCTAGATATGATGGATGTTAATTTAGATCAGGTAATTTTTTTTATATTTAATGAGAAATTATAAACCTAGAACTAAATATTATTATTTGAATATCATATATCTTAACTGGCGTGTTAAATGACTAAATACAGGTAAAGATTAAAAAGGACGAGATTCTCAATACTGTTCCGAATAGAACAAATTTTATACGTCAAGATCTTGAGAAAACGGTTGAACACGAGAAAGCGGAGAAAGCATATGAATACATGATATCTCCATATTTCATGTCTTTTAAAGAGGATAAGACACGCAATTTTTCTGAAAGAAAGTTGATAAATATTCTTGAAGATATAAATATAAATAGCGGTGAAGTCTACAATATTGTAAAGAAGGTGAACCCAGAGAAACTTAGGGCGGTAGGTGAAATTTCAGGGGCGGTAGGTGAAATTTCAGCTGAAGTAGCTAAACACTGCAAAGAGTCGGTAACTTTCCAGAAAGATAAGGTAAGTATTTACTACATTATGTAAACATATTATGATCATTTTTTTTAATGACTATTTATAGATAATACAATAGGGCATGCATACATGCCGCCCTTTTAATTAATATTTCATGATCAACGACACTTTCCTGGAATGTTTGATTTTCCTATGGTGTATTTGTAAAAATGTTCACACAATAACAAATATTTTATTTCTAGGATGATAGAAAAAACGAACCTACAGTAAGTGAGAAAATTGAAGAAATTGACTTGACGTCGGCGTCGTCCAACATCGAAACTATTATAATACCTCCAACCCAATTTTTGGATATTACATTATCGGTATAACTTTTAATTACAGTAGTGTTTTAATAATAGTAATAATGCTCTTAGTCTAGCCTCTTAAACCTCCAGAATATATTTATTGTATTTGTCTTATTCTGCGTCATCCATTGGCCTTAATATGATATCAAACTACATACACAGGATGACACACCAAGGAAGAGAGTCTGTTTCAATTTGTCATCTTCAATGCAAATAAATGAAATAGATGACTGTAAAGAAGATGTGGAGAAAGTTAATGAACCAATCAATCAATCTTTAAGTACCCAGTCAGACGTGAGCGCTGCAAGCAACGAAAGTTTAATTAAAATGAAACAAATGTTACTGAAAAAACATAACTTGGATCTCTCGCCTCAATTTGTCTATGCTAAGAACAATGTATTGCAAAAGGTAAAGAAAGTATTTAAGTCACTAAAGAATAACATAAATATGACACTGGAGGTGTAAACTGTATAATTTTCTTCTAGAAAGATGATGATAAAATTATAACATCGAAATTTTTCGAAAATCATATGGAACATGAGATAAAAGTAAATAACTATAACAATGATGAAATGGAGGTGGATGAACAACCAAAAGCTGAAGAAGCAGAAGCAAAATTGAAACTCCAAGAGGATGTACAAGGAATACAGTCAACAAAAAAGCATATTGATGACGACATTATAGTGCCAATGGATGAAGATAAAATTATTATATCCACTTCTCAGACAAATAAAGTAAGCTGCTATTATTATGTAAATATTTACTAGCATATGACATGTAGATTTTAGTTTTTTTTAAAACATATTTTTTTTTTAAAATAGGTTGGGTTGAAGCCATTTGAGGAACCAAAATCTGAGAAAACAGTAGCTGGACTACTTTTTACACATGGACATCAAGAGATTCCAGATTCACTTAATGTGTCTTTAAGTACAAATGGATATGAAGACTCTGACTTTCCACATTGTTTTGGTAATTGATATACTTTTAATTATTCAGGCTCAATTTGACTGCTAAGAGTACCTCACTAACAACTTTACATTGCTATTTATTTGGTCTCATGTTTGCGATTATGGCAGTCAAAATATTAGTAAGAATAGTTTTTTGTTAATTGGAATGCGGCATAAATATAGAAGACAGTTAATATTAAAATTTCATTCTAAAAATACTTAATTAAACAATGTAATTTCAGATTCAAGTCTTCTTCTATCACCTAAAGCCGATGTACCAGCTAATGGAGATAATCATGAAGTTCTATCACAAGAGGTTCCTAATTTTCTTTCAGGTAGATAATCTCGGCATAGTTCAAAGTTTGAATTTAGATATTTATAATAAATGTATAATACCCATGTATGTTACCCAAATTGGTTCAAGAAATTTCAAATTTTTCCTCTATATGAGAGAAGGGACATTATATACTGTATTGCAATAGTTCAATCAACAGTCCTGAGCTAGTGAACCAAATTTGTCTATATGCTCCATCAGCTTATTTATGCAATTTTCGATTGCTATATGTCCTCGAGGCGAACAGTACAGGCAGAACTCATACTCAAAGAAACGATTCAGGGAATTCTTATCGACTTTTCAACACTAACACTGCTATGTTGAAAAGGAGTTTGTACCATAATTTCTTTCTTGATTTTTAATCATAAACCTACTATATAATACATACCTACCTATATAATACATACCTACCTATATAATACATACATACCTATAACATACTATAAAATATTTGTTTATGCTCCCTTCCACTTTCTTTTCTTTATTTTAATAGCATTATTTCTGTAAGTTTTCCGAAAATAAATAAAATAAAACAAATAACCTAACATCAAATTAGTTTATGCAAGGTGTTATCTGAAACATATTAATAAATATCAGTTGAACATCTTGAAAAATTGTTTTGATGATGAAAATGTAATTCAGATCCATTGTATATGAATGTGTTTTAAGTAATAAATCTATTTTTTTTAGGATTTCGTAAAGCAGGTTATTCGTTTTTTGGTGGACCGTCAACATCATCTGAGCTCAAGCCAGAATTGAATGCACCAAATGAACCCACTAATTTCAGTTTCAATTTCGGAGGAGATAATAAAAATAGAGGTGGTTTATTTAGCTTGTTTTGTTGATTCTTAAATCAGATTAATATTATTTGATTTCAATAAATTACTTCTTGTACAATATAATTTTATTTTACATTAACAAAATGGACACTTTTATTGATGTAACTGACAGGCTCTTACTGCAATTAACTGTAATAGTATAAACAAGGGTGCAAAGACTTCACTGTATTCTATACCAGCATCTCCTTGAAGCTTTCTACACAATAAAAACTTAAAGACAAATGTCAGACCTAGGAATATAGCGCTCCATGATGCTCTATACAATGAGGTTTTATATGAACTCTCTAAATTCATTCGAATACATACAATACAACAAAAATATGCATTCATTGCATCACTAACAAATAATGGTGCAAATATTGTCCACCAGGCACTGTTCACTACACCATCTATCTTTAAAGCTAATAACACTGAAAAAATAGTAATAGTTATTAAGTTGATCCATATTTCAAACACTGTAAGTCCAATCCACTGCACTATTTCATTCAGTGTGAAGAACATTTTATTGGTTGGCACCAAGCATTGCAGTTCTGAATATCCGTATGTGTATTGAAGATGAGCACCTTACTTGAGAATCAAAGTCTAAATCTTCCGTGAGTGGCTCCAAATCATCTACGGTTAAGAAGTCATACAGCTGATTTACACATAGTAAGATTTTAATAAACAGTTGTATGTACTAAAGTCTAAATTGTAGAGCAGAATTTGTTCAAAGAATTAGCTGTTTACATAGATGTTTAATAGATCAAACTATGCAGCTGATCTTGAAATTGAACAAGCACTGTCTATCTCATACCTCCTGTTTAAAATAAGGCAAGATTGATAGAAAAGTTATAATTTCATAATAAATAGTTGGTTGAATTAATTACTTACCAATTAAATCCACAGTTCCAGTATTCACTTCAATCTGACAAGTACCAGAAAACAGTATTTCTAATTGGAGCGCCAAGTTACAACAACGCTGTATAGCAGCACCTAAACCGTGCAGAATTATTTCCTTTTCGCCTCTTGTTAATAACTCACAGCACTTGTCTAATTGCGCCTGAAAACGATAGTAATTTATAGTTAGAAGAGATCCAGATGACACTTTGTTTGGTTTTCATTCTGTAAAGTCTGCCCACCTTGAAATTTGTTTTCTTCGTTATGAATATTACATTGTCTCCATGAATTGGTCGTGATGGTAGGCGTTTTTTTACAGCATAGTTTTTGTTTGGATATCGTTTAGGTCTCTTTATAGAATCTTCTTTCTTTTGAGTGTTTTCATCTGCCATATTTTCGCAAGTCCCAAGTGACAAAAACGAATGTCAATGATCGTGTGACGTTTCAGTTTAATAGGTTATCAGAAAAATTATCCGTTCAGTAGTTTAAGCAAGCAATAATATTTTGCACACTTTGCACTCGCGTAACGCGCGTATCGTCACTTACAAGTAAAATTTTTGCACATACCATTATTATATTGCAAATGTCTAAAGGGTCATTCATTCAATACTTGCATAAGTATAATATTTATAGTGTCAGGTTAACATTAAAACAGCTGTAGCTTTACCTAATTACGGTCGGGACAGACAGCGAGCGACAAGTTGTTAAATGTATATGTTATAAATAAAGACGAAACCATGGAACTATGGTTTTATTCCACAATTAAATATCGTATGATATGAATGACATCTATGATATAACACATTTACAATGACATGAGAATAAGAGTAAAACATAACTAATAAGGTTACATAAATTCTTAACGAAAGAGTTCACCACATTCTCCCGTCCATAAAATTGAGACATAGTCACGAAGATACGACGGTGGGTGCCTCGCACGACAAGAGCGTCGTGGACCATCCTCAGCTCTAGTATCGGGCGATCTTGTGTTGACATCGGAAGGATTCTGAGCTGGTTCATGTTCTGGAGACTGTGCGTCTTCGAACTCTTCATCACTATCGATCTCGTCTTGTGGTTGTGGCAGAGGTGCTATCTGTCGGTTAGAGACTGTACATTCTCGTCCATCTGAGAGCCGTACATAAGAGTAGTGCGGATTGGCTTCTAGGATTTCAGCTTCTTCAACTAGCGGATCGTATTTAGAAGTCCTTACATTTTTTTTCACTAGCACAGGTCCAGAGTTAATCATCCATGATGGTAATGATTTCCCATTTGGAGAACGACGAGGATGCCGGAACATTCTCTCATGTGGTGTTGCATTTGTCGATGTGCATAACAAGGATCGTATTGCATGCAATGCGTTTAGATAAACTTGCTCCCAATTTTGTATACTCATATTCTTTGATCGAAGACCGAGTTGAATAGCTTGCCACAGTGTTCCATTTAAACGTTCAACTTGGCCGTTCCCCTGAGGGTTATAAGGTGTTGTGTGACTCATTGATATGCCCAGGGGAGTCAAGAATTTTCTTAATTCTTCTGACATAAATGAGGCTCCTCTGTCTGAATGTAGGTATAGCGGAAATCCAAATGTTTGGAATAGATCTTTCAAGCATTTGATTACTGTGTCGGCTGACAAGTCGCTACAAGGGTATGCAAAAGGAAATCTTGAATATTCATCTATAATAGTTAGAATATACCGATTTCGTGTGTTTGAGGGAAGAGGGCCTTTAAAATCGATATTTAATCGTTCGAAAGGAGCTATAGCTTTTATAAGGTGCCCGTCCGACTTGAAAAAACGTGGCTTTATTTCAGCACATATCCTACAGGCAGCAGTCATTGATCGGACTTCTTCAATCGAAAAAGGTAAGTTTTTCTGTTTTATCCAGTGGAACATCCTGGTAACGCCTGGATGACAAAGGTTATTGTGTAGCTCGTATAGTCGTGACATAGGGTTTGTAGTAGTACACACAACTCTAGATAGTGCATCAGCAACAGTGTTTTGGCGTCCTGGGCGATAGATTATATCGTATTTATAACAAGATAATTCGAGGCGCCAGCGTTCGATCTTTTCATTTTTTATCTTGCTTGAGTGTTTTTGATTAAACATAAAATCGACTGACTGTTGATCGGTTATTAATATGAAGTATCTACCTATAAGGTAGTGCCGCCATTTTCGTAGCGCTTCTACTATGGCACTCGCTTCTTTTTCAATTGAAGGATGTCCACGTTCAGTGTTAGATAAAGATCTTGATAAAAACGCGACAGGCCGTCCGTTTTGTGATAAGGTGGCACCAATTGAATGTTCAGAAGCGTCTGTCTCCACAGTAAAAGTTGCATCGTTATCGATAGCTGTTAAAGATGCCTTTACAATATCGGATTTGAGTTTCTCGAAACATTTTTTAGCTTCCTCGGTAATAGGAAATTGTTTAATGTTCGTCAGAGGCTTGATATGATATGAAAAATTCTGAATCCACTTTGAATAGTGAGCAAGTAAGCCCAAGGCACGTTTAAGTGATGCTAAATCTGTCGGAGCTGGAAGATCTACAAGAGGTTTTAATCTTTCTTCGCCAGGTTTAATCACATTGTTTGCGATTTTATAGCCTAGGAGACTGATACTTTTAGATCCAAAAGTACATTTCATTTCGTTTAATGTAAGTTTGTACTTTTTTACAGCTATCATAAAGTTTTGCAGATTTCTATCGTGATCTTCCTTTTCCTTCCCGCAAATAGTGACGTCATCAAGGTAACTATATACGCCTTTGAGTTTTTCCGTCTGGATAATATATTGGATCGTTCTTTGAAACGCTGCTACTCCATTGGTCACCCCAAACGGAATGCGGGTAAATTGATATAAAGCACCGCACGCTTCAAAAGCTGTATATTTTCGTTCAGATTGTAAGATCGGAACTTGGTGATATGCGCTTTTTAAGTCAATTTGACTGAAATAGTTGTATTTTGCAACATTTGAAACCATAGATTCAATATTTGGTAAAGGGTAGGCATCAAGTTCAGTATACCTATTAATGGTTAGTGAGTAGTCAATAACAAGTCTCTTTCGATGAGTAGTGCCTCCAGTCACTAGGACTTGAGCACGCCATGACGAAATGCTTGGCTCGATGACACCGTCTTTTAATAATGTTGATATTTCTTGTAATATAAATTTTTCATCAGCGTCTGAGTGTCGTCTTGATTTAATTGCGATAGGTCTGGTATTTGGCGAGAGATTTGTAAATAATGAAGCTGGAGGTACTGCTGCTTCCATTACGCAAATATGCAAGGTATCCATGGGGCCTCCAAATTCGATTTCCACCTTTTTATGTTTTTTTAGTATGTCGTGCCCAATAATCACGTCAGCGCATAAATTGTTGACAACGCGTAAAGGATGTTGACGATGAACATGTTTCCCTATAGTAATTGTTGCATTACAGAGTCCTTCTGCATATGACACGTAACTGCTACATGCGAATGAAACGCTTTGCCTGTATGGTTTTATTTTTATATTTAGGTCTTGTGCCACTTTTCTATTTATGAAAGTGAGTGAGCTCCCAGAATCAATAAGGGCGTCTACATTGTGTTCGTCATTTAGCATTATTGGAGCAATAGCTTTGTCTAGGCTTGAAGGTGATGCAGCTGTTATACATGAAGATTGCGTTTCGTCAAAATCTTTAGAGATAACGGCGTTTGTAGCTAATTTACTGCTCCGACACACAGAAGCAAAATGGCCTTTCTTCGAGCAAAGTTGGCACTCAGCATGAAAAGCTGGACATTTCATGCGCTGGTGAAGGTTTTTACTGCCGCAAAAGAAGCATCGTCTTGGTTTAGAGGGCGTATTACTAATTGTGTTGTCATTTGAAACAGTTTTAGTTTTATTGACAGCGTGTAACTGTGCTGAATACTCGCCGCTGCTGCTGGGGCTAACGTAAGCTGTGGAATTTTTCTCTGCCGTCTCTAATGATGTAGCCTGATTTTGGGCCTCATCCAGTGTCAAAGTAAAATTCTCTAAAAGCCTTTGTCTGATTCTTTGGTTTAGGATACCTGACACAAAAGCATCACGAATGTGATCATTTTTATTCTGCTCCGCCGTGGTAGATTGAAAATTGCATTCGTTGGCTAACTGTTTTAAGGTACGTATATAATCAACGATTGACTCTTCAGGCCTTTGTTTGCTTGTAGCGAGGCAGTGCCTAGCGTATATCTCATTTTTAGGTTTTACGTATATTTCGTTTAGCTGAGCGACAGCAGAATCATAGTTGGGAGAGTCTCGTATGTATGAGTACACTGCCGGTGACAAAAGGTTAACCAGTAGCATAAGTTTACCAGATTCAGATACCTGATTGGTGATTCCAAAGCGCAGAAAATTTTCGAATGTATGCCGCCAATGTAAATATTTGACATCTGCTCCTGGAGCGCCGGGGTCCGTGTCGAACCTCTCTGGCCGAAGATATATGTCTAAAGTGCGTGTTTGTATTTGATATGTTTTGCTTTCAGTCATTATGAAAGTTAGTTAATTTTTTTTTCAATTGTGGAATAAATTGTTATAAATAAAGACGAAACCATGGAACTATGGTTTTATTCCACAATTAAATATCGTATGATATGAATGACATCTATGATATAACACATTTACAATGACATGAGAATAAGAGTAAAACATAACTAATAAGGTTACATAAATTCTTAACGAAAGAGTTCACCACAGTATAAATACATACTAGTTAATATAGTAGATGATGTTACATAGCGCCATCTCGCTCGGCGCTAGTACATTTCAACCGCTCACACCGCGTCGCCATCCCGCCTTGTACTCTGTCTGCCTCAACCTTAAAATTAAAGCTTATCAATTGTCAAAATTGATACAAGTTGTAAATACCAACTTCGTAATGCTTATACCTCGAGATGCTGTATGTCGTGCTATACGTATATACTCGTAAGTACCCTGAAGGTTTTGATTCCCTTGGGAGGGTCAAAAATTTGCGGCATAAACTGCTGTATCTTTTGATTGAATTGCGTTGGCTTGGAAGTTTGATTTTTCCATAGCTCTAAGGGAAAGTAGATCTGAGTATTTGATATAAATTTCAGCTTGATACCTCCACGCGTTCCTGAGAAGAAGGGTGTTGACAGACAGACAGACGTTCGGACGGACGGACAACAAAGTGATCCTTTAAGTTTTCCGTTTTTCCTTTCGAGGTACGGAACCCTAAAAAATTTATTGGCGCAAAGCACCAAAAATTAAATATGTAACTTGAGAAGTTCTCGGAAAATGCAATACAGAAAATATTAATAAGGAAAAATAAAACAAAAACAAATATATTTGATGACAATTTAGTTAGCCTTACGTTCAGCAAGGGCGGCCACGACTAACGAAACAGTAAATAATCTTAAATAGTGCAATCTGCCATGGTAACTAGGGTTCGGTACATCCGTAGGCGCCCATAGGCTAAGTTTACCGCTTACCATCAGGCGTGGTATAAAACATAATCAATAAACTTAGAAGATATATAAAAATACATAGATGTTACGGATTACTCTAGACTAGACTGACTGTTTGTTTTGGTATAGCTGAAGATAAAAGCTATTGTGGGTTTCCTTTTGCTCCCAACATTCTTAATGTAGGAGGAGATATGTAATCATAAATTTAAAGATTTGCAAACTTTATCTATTTATAATACAGCGTGTAAGTATCACCGTCGCGAATAACTTGCAAAACGTCTTTCTTTGGATACGTATCACAATGCAAAAGTCAGTTCATCATAAAAATGCGAGATCAAGGATTTACAGTCAATAATTCGATTTTCCGCTAAGCAATGTAACCCTTTCTGTGTGGTACGGTGAATGACCTTCGACCGGCGCCGTCGAAGCAGCTGACTGCATATATGTTGTTGATTTGATTACATTGCAGTTTTTGGCCTGGGGATATCACTTTTAAGCAAAAAAATAAAACGGCAGAAATTTCCAATGATTTTCCACTCAGAATGATGGTCTGAATACAATATTTCAGTATTCCGTACGGCGTCACTTACACCTTATATATACGTTTAAGTGTATGTATTTAATGTAAAATATGCATGTACAATTAGTTTGCATAGAAAAATGTAATAGTTTCTTTTTCAAATACCTACACCTATATAAAATATACTTATTTAAAACAAATGGTATCTTCATAATATATTATTTATTACTAAACCCTTACTATTTACTTTCAAATTTAGACTAGCCACATGGCTTCAAAAGTTTACCGTTCAACACATGGATGAATTACGTCTGTAGGTTTCATTGCTGTGGTTTTGGTCCAAAACTAAAAGAAAAGTATCTATCATTGATATCCTGCATATTTTGCTTTATGATTTTCTGAGTCGGTTTGACAAACGGAAATATTGTCAAATTTGCAATGTATAAATGGGGATCTTCTTTATATACCTAGATAAATGATTCTAAGTTATAAATAAGATCTGCGTATTCTTTGTAATGTAGGTGAAGAAGAAGTAGAGCGGTTCAAGTGAAAGGGTTGTAAATTTTCCGGGTACAAATGGTGTGTAATCAAAATGGGTTGTGTGTGTTGTTCTCTAAGCTCGTTCTTTTCCGTCCTTTTAGATGCCCTCGAAAGGTATGAACAATTTTATAAATAATTAGGTCAGCTTTAATAAGCATTACCGTGACTACAATAGGTTTGCAGCATATATTTTCGGTCAACCAAATGGTGACACTTTAGAAACAGCTACAAACCAGCTCACTGGGCTGGGCTTTGAGAGTTTTAGGCGTCGTAACATTCATTTAAGAGCTACAAATCAGCTCTCTGGGTTGGGCTGTGTAAGTTTTAGGCGTCGTAGCACTCATGGAAGAGGCTACAAATTAGCACATGCAGCATGCATGTGCTAATTTGTAGCTTGTAGCTAATTTGGAGCTACGTTTAAGCTGATGTTCTTGCTATGCTTGTTTACCACTTTGATCGAAGAGAAAGACGGGTAGTTACATACTTTAATAATATATATATAATCTGAATCTCGGAAACGGCTCCAAAGGTTTTCATGAAATTTAGTATGCAGGGGGTTTCAGTGGCGATAAATCGATCTACCTAGGTTTCATTTTCAGAAAACGTAAAAAAACCAAGCAAAGCTCGGTCATCCAGGTACTAGAATCTGATATCTGTATCCAGTTTAAAACACATTAAATTGGTAGATTCATATTTAGTACATAAACCATGTTGCCAAGAGACAGATATATTTAGGTCTTACTAAAATCGGGGTAGAGAGCAACCGACAGAGACAGATATATTTAGACCAACAGAGACAGATATATTTAGGTCTTACTAAAATCGGGATAGAGAGCAACCAGTCAGAATAAAGAGGTTGATCGGATAGAGGGAAGTACACGACCTACGTATACATATCCTGTATTTACAACTGAGTAATCAAGTAGAAGATCTTACTTCTGTTACTCATTTGCAGAATATCACTATGCACAGTATGTGCCATGCTGACATGTTGCTTCTTTTTCACCATCCTAACAGTGCTGATTATGGGAATCGGTATCGGTTACCATTACTGTTTCGTGCAAACTTCCGTGGAAGCTATAGGTAAGTGTTATTTCAAACGGTTCTATTATTGTGCAGCGAGGAAACTTATTTATTAAAGGCTCCAGCTTCACCTGTACAAATTTTGTGGAACTATAATAAAAAAGTTATTTTAGATAAGTACTTAATAGACTAATGCCGCGTTCCTGTATTCAAAAAACGATTCGTTTTGCTTACGGACATAAAATTTCGTTCAAATTTCAACGTAAATTTTATAGGAACGCGGCGTAAATGAGCAAAAAGTACAGCAAAGTAGGAACGTTTTCTTGTGACCACCATGAGCATAAAGGGTTTCACGAAACAACACAATTAACTGGACTTTAATTTATTATGATTAAATAGTTAGATCGATCTACAAATGCAGACTTAACAAGTTCTCCCAACGGTAACTTTTTGTTGGTCATTTACGACCTTGCTTTTTACATCATGACCCTATGTTTTGTGGTCAACATAATGATGTATTGTTTTCGTCCGCTCACTTCAGGCAGACAGATGTCATCTGTGTACTCACCAATCACCATCGTCATATCTTTGACACAGTTATCTATCTATCGTTGGGTCTTTCTATTAAAGTCTTTCCTATTCATACTTACTCGTAGTTCTCTTACCTTTACCGCCACTTTGTCAAAATATACTTATTTTTTTAATTACTTAGTAACAAATTGTTAACACGTTATTTATTTTATTTTCTCGGGTGGGCTCAGTGTATAATAGTACATAAAATAAGATTAATATTTCAGTTGCGTTACGCTAGCAATTAAAATAAATAATTAAAAGTTATTAGCGACCGTTTTACACTAATTTATAATATACTTTTACAGAAAAAGCAGCCAAAAGTTCATCAGGCTTGCGTTCAGGAGATAAGCCGGAAAGGAGCTCAATGATGCGCTCTGTCGACAAAGTGATGAAGCGAAGTTTCTCGCGCAAAACCCGCAGTAATGCAGACGGCCGTCCATTGTCTAATAATAACACGCTGAATTCGCTGTATCCTCTGAATTACAACTACACACTGCTTAATAGTACGAACAGCTTATTTAATAATACAGAATTGATAAATATTATAAACAGCACTTTAGACACTACAACAAATTTTACCATCACTCAAACGTGAACTCCTGTCGGAAGGAAATGCGGTCAAATAAATAAAACTTTTTTCAATTTGATACACTTAATTTTTTATTTTCAAACTCTAGTTTTTTATTGGTTGGGCTGCAACGCAAAATATTATATATTGCAACAATCCTGGTACGTATGTACCATAAAAAAAGAAAACTATATACTTGAGCCAAACTGGATATGGTTGTAAACAAACGATATGACATCATGTTTAGTGTTGTCATAATTAGAATGCTAAAATATTGTTATTTTTATCTCTATTTCCTAGTTAGGTATACATTATGATTTTACAGTCATATTGCATTTGCTGGGCCACCAAATACGTAATACGTAAAAATACCCTAAGACAAGAATTAACGAGTTTTTAATTACAACTATATATCTTACAATCTTACAACTCTATCAATCTAATTTTCGCAGATCAACAACAATTTGGTTATTTATGTAATAAATAGTCAAAGTAAAGAAGTTGTGCAATAACAGTAAAAATCACAGTCAAGTAAAAATAAAATTGAATTCATTTTCAATAGGTATTATTTGTTTTATATTAAATTTTATCGTCAATAAAATTGAACTAAATTTATCAACTTCATTTTGTTTCATAAGTTATTGGTCCTTACCTACCAATCCTTACCGATTTCGATAATGTAGAGTTATTTTATTTTAATCTACTAAATAGGGAAAGACAAAACAATTAAAAACCATATGCGCTAATTTTTCTCACCAGATTTTTGGTATCGTTTGTCGCAATCTGCCGACATCCTGGATAGCAAAGTACCGTTATCCAATGCCAAACACATGCCCTTGAGAAAATGCATAGAGTTGTATCAATCCTGTTTAAGTCCATCACAATCAAGAGCTATGAACTAGTAGGTACGATGTGCCACAGAGTCAGATAGTTTCTGTGAACTTGTAGGTTAATGGTCGTGTAAAGTATAAGGAGCTCTTGCTACGGGTCCTACTTCTACGTAATTGCAGAGTAAGCAATAATAGTGTTGTTGGTAGGTATAATGCTGCATGCAATGCAATGAATGTTGAGTTCACTTAAAGTAGGCTCTAACTGACCATTTTTCTAAAAAATTATTGCCGTGATATGGTTTGCAATGTAGCAGCTATCGCATTTTTTGCAGCATTGTCACCAAAAATATTTATTATTAACTGTTGTAAATGTAATGCAGTTAAAATAATAGACCAAAATAACAAACTTCATCAGACCACATCGTTGGTTTTAATAAAGCTTCAAAATCCAGCTAATAACAATTTTTTATCCCACCCATAAATCTATGAGAACTTAGCTAATTTGAAATCCCAATTATAAATCAGATTTTTATCAAGTGGAGGCAAATGCCATTGTAGTTGTGATATTTCTCAACGGTCTTAAAAACGGCACAGCTGTGGCGGTGTTGTTTCGTGAACGCCGGAACCTGCCGATCAGCCTTCGTGCCAACTCTCTCTCGTTCGGGGACAGCTCTGGTTCCTTCGGCGGTCTGGACAATAAAAACCGATAATTTGTAGTAACACTACAGCTTTAATGTGAAAATGTGTGTAAATAGCGTAATAGTTAAGACAACGGACATATTATTATAATTTAAGAGCAGGCTCCCTAAATTTTATGTCAGTTTGCGTTAATATTGATGTAGTAGTTAGTGTTCAATAAAAAATCATAATTGCTAAAATTTTTATTTCATAAAATAAATAAAGGTGCCTCCATCCCACCTATGTTCGCTATTCTAAAATCAAAATTCATAAAATTAGAATTTTGAGTCGACGCGGTCGCTCGCGGGACATGAAGTGCGGGGTGGCGGGTGCACGGGGGCGGAGCTTGCGTGGAATTTTTTTTAGAGTGCCTGGTCTTAATGGTTTGGGGTTCCCGACATCAAACTGAATACAAGCCTTTAGCGCAGATTACTGAATAGTTACTACTAAATTGGGCTATTATTGGGTTAGGCTAACAAGTTTGTTTTACACTTTTCGGTTCCTTTTTTTTCGTCAGTTTGGTTTTTGTTAAAAAGTTTTTATTTCTTAGTTTTTGTGGCTAAAATAAAATCAGCTACAGGTCTCCGTCATGTTGTAGTAGCATTAGAACTACATGTGTGTGCTAAGTTTCAACAAAATCGGTTTACAGGTGAAAAGTCAATGGGTGAAAAATAATTCATCCCCTATTTTTTCACCCTTAGGGTTAAAATATTTGTTTAAAATTTAAATGGGATGCAGCATCATGTCGAAGTAACATACCTGCAATACGACTTCGTATGTGAAAGCAGCGACCTACTAGGTAGGTAGAGTAGGTACGACTTAACACTGTCTCCCAAAATACAGGTTTCAGCCTGGTTTGGGAGTCAGTATCTGGTACCTATGCACATACTGACAATATTTTAATGATTTATAATTGCTTTCTGTACTATGAGATGTATGGCTTTTGGTGTTACATAAAGATTATTATTATTATTTAGTGTAGTCGCAGTCGTGAACTGAAAAAACTTTAGTAGTTGTATACCAATTTTATTTTTGTTTGTTGCTTGTTCCTGCCTATTACACCATGCTATGAACTAATCACGTGTCGAGAGAACTTAGAAGCATATAATATATATGAATTAATGGAAATAAAATGCATACATGCAAATTCACATTAAAATAGTCTCTGTCTAGCGCGAAGCAGACTAACCTTTCTGTTTCCAACAGTACCATAGGCGTCTGTGATGGCTCCAAGTAGATATTCTCTCCAGGTTTCTTGGTTTCGTATACCTCTGTAAAATACTAATAAATTAACAAATGAAGTAAAATTTGATAATTTGAACTTGTTTGTGTATTTCCGATACTGTTTCTTTTTTTTTCTTGGAATGGGTTGGAACTATCGTATAAAATATGAACTTAATTTATATCCTTAACTGAACTGTAACCAGTTCACTTAACGGTGTATCTACATTTTATATTTGGTTTAATTTAATAAAATCAATCACATGAACCAACACAAATTAGAATGCAAATTTGTTTGTCCCTGAGGAAGAGAAGGTGTACAGAAGAAATTAAATGGCAGAGTAATATCAACATTCAAACTCTTTGTTAGCTCCGTTATATAGCCATAACAATCTATAATATTACTGTACTCTGTGGCCAGTTGCCCCGCACCGCACCGAGTCGCGCGTTCGTGCTCCCCTCCTCAACTCCTATATAATTGTGTAACCGAATTCTAACCTTCTGAACAATACAACTAACTAGTGAACTTTAATTTAACATTGGTGACCCAAAACCGACGTGATCTGAACACGCAACCTTTTGAGCCTACAAAAATGTATTAAAGCTGAAGAGCTTTTGTTTGTTAATAAATATAAACGCGCTAATCTCTAGAACTATCAATCAGATTTGTATAATTCATTTGTGTTGGATAGAGTATTCATTGAGGAAGGTTATAAGCTGTCACTAAAGGCAGGTGAAACTGCGGCAAAAGGCTAGTGAATGATAAAATCATAAACAACCGATACGTACCAATAAGAGGATGAGGCGCATGTTCCACCTCCGACCTGTTGACTGCGAGCAACCTCACTACTGGCCTCTCCTGTTCAGCACGAGCCAATAATGACGGCTCCGTTGTTGATCTCGACGACACTGGCATAAAAACATGAAATATACTAATTCTGCAAAATATATCTAGGTACATGTATTTGATTTTTATTGGTATGTTTTTCAACGTTCTCCTCTAGGTCTTTAGCTGTCATATCATCAATCACGATGTTTATCCTATCTATGTGTACCTACGCGTTGTATAAAAAAACAATTTTCTAATGTAAAAGGTTACCGAAATGTTACTTACTTGCGAAAGAGGAGAGTTCTTTCTGTGCGTAGTGGTACCCTACTGAGATACCGTACACCATTAGCATTATGATGGAGAACATCAACAGCATCAGCAGAAATGCGCAGCAAGTCCATGTTAAAACTCTGTTTACAACATATGAATAGTAGGTACTTAGTAGGTATACGTGACAGTCATTTGAACGGTGACCGTGTTTATTGTGGATTATTTAACTGTGCAAGGATAAAAATAAATCATTTTAAAAGGTAGAAGCATTGAAATAAGTAGATTGAATTATGTGTATGGACAAAGGAGTCAAAAAGACATTGTTAATGTTCTTTGATGGTGTCATGCACAGTTTTGAATAGCTTTATACATTTTAAAATCGTAAACCATGCTGATCTGTGAAACATGACGGTCTGGAGAATTTTATTAAAACAGAGCTTTCAGATAAGAGATTTACCTTTCGGCGCAAAATGTTGCAGAACAGAACACAGACTGTATCAAACCCATCTTCTGTTTTTAGATGACAATCTGTTGAAATACAATAATCAGCGTCAAATAAGATAATTACTAAAGTTTATTTAACGCTTACTAAAAGCAATTAGTGAAATCATAATTATTTCGAAGTTGCCAAGTAATGTATTTAAGAGAAGTTCTTGACTGTACGGGTGGCGTGATGGGTGATGGCACTTTAAGGACTGATAAGTATTCTATAGCTGATTTTTGAAATTGGTCTCCTCGCCAACTGTTACAGAATCAAGTATTGCTGTTGGATGGTTCCGTGTTATTGTACTACAATAACATTAATTGAATTACATAAAAACCCGACAATTATTTCTGTGAATAACGAATTGCTCTGAGTCTGGGTGTTCTCTATAGTAGTTAATTTATGTTTGTAATCTTTCCGCGATACAGGAATAATTCCTCAGTTTGGTTGTTTTGAAATAAGCTTACTTAGCAATCTATGACCCACATTGCGACCTCGAAAATCAATTACCAGACACGTAGGTACACCTTTTAAGTACCTATATTTATTTTTAATTACCTATTTCATTCTTAACTATCAATACTAATTTATGTACTTTTAGTAAAACTATATCAGGTCGAATTCTGTACATTGAATTTTTTTTTTGGTAGGCACTATGATTTTAGTTCATACTACGAGGTATGACATAGGATACTTTTATCCTGAAATTCAGGACGATTTTCCTGAAAGGGAGGATGAAAGTCAAAATGTGTACTTAGTTGTAATTCATTAACGCGTAGTCCGGTTGCAATCATTAATTTTTTGTTGGAAAGGAGGTACTTTGAAGATTGTCACGTAATCTTCTTTGATAATGGAGGTATTATGGTACTTTTTTGTGGTAATTGTGGAAACAGCAAGGTTTTTGAAGTGAAAACTTCTTTAGGCACGTTTGGCACTTTTGGTATGGGGAAAAAGCACTAAACTCGCGTGATCGTCACGCTCAGGTGACAGATGTGTCAGTTATGTTTTCACTTCTGACAAAAACAATAAAAGAAAACTGTCAGTCGTAGGACTGTTCCTACGACTGACAGTTTTTTTATTGTTTGGTGATCCCAGAGAAACCGGTAGCCGGTTCTTAGCCATGCCAACGAGCTATTTTACCCCCTCACAGCCACCAAGCGCCAGTAATAAATTCACAAATATGTTTCAGGGGTTGTAAGGAATGTATATACATTTATAAATGGATTATTGAAAGGTTATAAAACAAGAAGATCTCACAAGACAATCTATCTCCAACAAAATGACATCTAAGCTTAAATATTGAAATATAGCCGGTGAAGTCTTTTTACGAGTACATTTCTAGGCTATTTATTTTCCTTTCGGTTACATTAGTGTGAAATCTTATGTTACCCCTTGATTATAAACAAAGCTCAGAACCAAACATTTATTTATTGCGGGGGTTTACCTTAGTATTGGCTGAGAGTAGGGCTTACCTTAGTATTGGCTGAGAGTAGGGTTTACCTTAGTATTGGCTGAGAGTTATCTGTTAGGTATACCTATGACATTTTGGTGACGATCCCAGAGGCCCATAGTTTCTAGGAAGCGGCCAAGCGGCACTTTGCTAACTACAGCGAGTTTCCCAATTACGAATTGAGGCGTTAGGCCGCCACAGTTGTTTTATCTTAATTCTTATCTTAACTTCTTGCGTAAGGAGGCGCCGGGGTGGATCCGGTAGGAAGACCTCCAGGCGGAACGCTTTCATTCGCGCTCACGTGTGTACCTTAACAGTGGATGAGTTGAGTTTTATGTCCTTCACCCGCAGCAGAATCTCCCGTGAAGGTTGTGTCTGGATATCTGCCAGTTAGTAGACGGAGCCCGCTTGCCACCCGTTGGCTAGCGCTGGGTGAACCATTGGAGGTATAACGTCGCAGTACTGACGGTCCACTCATTACAGGCTCTAAGGCACACCGTGTGGTTTTCGTTGGTCTTATATACGGCCTCACCAGTAGCCCGGTGTGGTGAAATTCCACACAAAAAAAATGCGTGCTTTTCCTCCTTATGTCGTTATTTCGCGTACACATTTGGTTGTTTACAAACAATCATAACCTATACATTATAAAAAATTTTGCCTGGAGGTTTCCCCCCCTTCAGCAACAGGTGATACGCCTAGCGAATAAAGTCGTGGGCACAGCTTGTAGGAAATAAGTTTGCAATAAAAAATCTTACTGAACCTCATCTGAACTGACTACAGCCACTAAATTAGTTCTATAGTATAATTAAAGTTGTATTGTAAACTGTACATACCTATACACATATGATTATTATGTGCAATATATAGACAAATATTTCAATGGCATTATACTCAATAAAATTGCGATAAAATATTATTGTATCGCACAAAATACTACAAAAATGAGTGCATTCTTCAACAGAAAATGTCAGTGTCAAGGAAAGTATACTTTGTCACTCTTTGTCATTAAGAAATTGAAGAACCTAGAGATTTTATTAGCTATAGGTATAGGCGTGAACCTCTTTGATACATGTAAAGAAGTCATGTAAGTACCACTATAGCACCACATTTGAGTGTTCTGGACGTGTTCGGAATGATCCGGAACTATGTATACCAGGTCAAGTTAAAATCGTCGGGTGTCTGATGATTGCTAAGTAGCCGTATGGCTGCTTGGTCAGTCAGAAGCTGTATTTCTGTCTAACACTGAGATCTATCGTTATTTCAGGAGATTCAAAGTAAGCAGATGCCACAAGATACGAGTCCTTCATTTGATCAACATATAACCCTCTTCCCTTAACAAACCTTGAATTTAGATTACCAGTAGACCACCAGAAATCAGAAAAGTAACAACTATCTTTGCACGGTCTTTGACATTCTCATCATTTCTTCAAAATGAAACTATGTGTATATTTATATAACTACTTGTTTTATTTAATTACTATAAAGCATAATTTACCAGGTAAGTATAATTTATTATAAAAATGTTTATACAATAAAGTATATTTCATTATTTGATAGAGGCTCATAGTATTTCTTGTTGGGTTTTGATTTCAAGCCGGCCTCTGAAACTCTGATATTGCTTTTGGTATCTTTATGAGATAAACCTGATAAGTAAAATCATGTAATTAATAAAGTACGGTGCGTCCCACACCAATTTTTGACTACGTTTAGTGTGTAGGTATGAGACGAAAAATGACGAATATTATTTATATATATATTATATATAACTGCGGGTATGGTTTTACTACAATTTTCTTTATGTGGGTGTTGGGGTTGACAAATCGATCTAATACGAGTTTGCAAGATGGTGCAAACCTGTAAGGCATGGTTTCACTCGATTATATTTTTTCAAATCACGATTTACATACTTGCCAAGCATTTAAAAGCGTTTTTGCTAACTAAAACCAAGATGAATTTTGAAGTCGGATTGTTAGAATTTTAAATGAAAACAACCAACAGAACCAAACCATAAATTCTTTTGCCACCATACACAGAATTACACCATAGACGGAATGAGTACCATAGATGTTATCTACAGGTAATATTTATTTAATCTTCCTGATTTGCTGATTGTAAATTTTGTCTGATTAATAATAAACCAACAAACCTGGAAAAGAGTTCTCGATCTGTCTGCTTTTGCTCTTAAATGTAGTGACAGCCGGTGGTGCCGAAATGTTTGTAACTGCTGCAATAGTTTTGATTATAGCTCTGGGTACCTCGTCCATCAGATACCCAATTATAAGTGTTTGCAGCGGCATATAATTGACATCTGTTTGGTCGAATTTAATATCCCTGAAGAGCAAAATAGTCGAGTACTCAGACAACTGTCAAAAGTGTTAAATGTCGAACTTGTTTTCGTGTTGATGTTGTCGTGTTGTTTTCTTGTGATTTTATTAAGAAATCATGTCGAAAAAAGGTAAAACGCTACACAGTTCCACAGGGGGCATAGTCACTACATATTATAAAACAAAGTCCCCGCTGCGTCTGTCTGTTGGCTATAAACTGAAAAACTACTGAACGGATTTTCATGCGGTTTTCAATAATAGATAGAGTGATTCATGAGGAAGGTTTAGGTGTATAATTTGTTAGAATTTTGTTAGGTTTAGGCATATGATTTGTTAAGGCTTTGTAAGTTGATTGAGATCGAAGTGACCAGTTCGACAAAACGCCAACTTCATAGAGACCTAATACTTCTTGACTAATGACATAAATATCATGAGAATAATGACGTAAAAATTTATCTACCAGGTTTTTTTTAGACAAATTTATGTTTAAAGAATTACAAATATTGAACCCTGGTAAGGTTAAATTCTTCGAGAAAGTTATCTTTCGTAGGCGTAAAAGTTAATTAAACGTAAGTTAATTAACTTTAAAGTAAAAGTAAAGTTATTTTAACGTTTAACGTTTTATTCAATTGTTGTTGTTTTGTTTTTAACAAAACAGCCTCAATTGAGTAAAACACTTGTAAATGAGATGAGACTTCGAAACTGGTAGATAATAGATAACTAAGAACTGAGTCAATACACCTGTAGCCGACCACCTCAATCTTAGCTTGATTGGTTCCTTCAGCTTCAATGTCAATATCAACATTAATTGCGAAGTCACTTATATTGACAGAGAATATACGAGTATTTCCATTTTGTGACTGAGGAGGTATCTCGCCGCGTACCTGCGTGTTTCGAAACACATTTTTAGGGTTCCGTTCCTCAAAAAGAAAAAAGGAACCCTTATAGGATCACTTTGTTGTCCGTCTGTCTGTCTGTCAAGACTCTTTTTCACAGGAACCCGTGGACGCATCAAGTTGATATTATTACCAAATGCATAAGTCTGCGGTCCCTCGAAGCTGTAAAAAAATCAAGCTTCTAAGTCAATGCAATCAAAAGATATGGCCACTTAAGCCTTATATTTGACCAAATTCACATTCAGACCAACATTTCGCAGGTAACCTATAGGGTACTTTTCCATTGACTTAGAATCATGAAATTTGGTAAGAAGCGAGGTTGAAAGCACAAGTTTAGTAAAAGAAAAAATACGAAAGTCGTTAATTTGTTGTTATATCACATAAGTATAATAGTTTTTGTGATTACAAACTTATATTTTGCGGTTGGATTGTTGACTTTGTCGTACATCGCAACCGCAAAGTTAAGTTTGTCTTTCGAAAAAGACGGGCAAAAGTTTTCGAGAATCGATTCCCGAGATGGACGTACTATCTATATATAAGATTGTTTACTTACGAAACCCTCGGTACTCAAGTCGGACTCGCACTTGTCCGGTTTTATTTTAAATGTGTGCTTCGGGACTTAATCGCGATAATATTTAAAAGGTACAATACCTCTTGGTTACCCGACGTTTCGATCGAATTGCACCGATCGTGGTTTTATTTTTATATGTACCTATATCTATATCTCTCATATATCTATCACAGGATTACTATTGGTCACTCTTCTAAGTATAAAAACCAAAGACAAGGTCTATAAAAGAGTTGTAACACCGGTTTTACTCTACAGTAGCGGAAACTGGGCTACAGAAAATACTGATGACGTGAGGTGGCTTGAGATCAGGAAATAACTGGAAGTGGCGAAACAGAAGATTCGCATTTTTCATATTTCTTTTTTCATTTGCTTAAACTATGTTTTAACTTGAGAACAGATAAACACATGGAACAGCACTTACGAAAAAAGCATCGTGTACCAGGCACTACACTAACAGAAACTTTTTTTTTTGTGTGTGTAAACCGCCTCGGGCTTCCATCTTACCGGGGTTTTCGGTGGCGCGGTGTGTCGGAATCGAACGCCTAAAATAGGAGGAATGCAGGAACAGCTATTACTAAGACACTAACACAACCTAATCTAACCAGGACTGAGCTTCAGTTTCTTGTGACGGGGACCCTTTGGGGTTAAAGGTTATTTTTTCAGCTCCTGATCCGAACCATCAGAAGGGCTAGCCAGTTGTCTGGTGGTCTCTGTAAATTTGATGTTTCTAAACGCTTTTGTACACAGATAAATTGTTTGCTCTATCTCCGGTGGTTTTTAAAGAGGTTGTTTTGGTGGTCAGGAACGGAGACTGGGCTGGTCTCTGTTCCTGACTATGTAATCATGAAAGCGCTAATAAATACCAATAGTAATCGATGTTTGTCAATTGCAGATTACAGTTAGTGGTAAATAAAACATACCTGTAAGTTGCTGAACCTTTTCTGTTCGCCAATCATCAGGGTATCATACTTGTAAGGTCCACCGGTGTGTGAAAATATCGCGGTACCCAAACCACTTAACACCATTTTGGATAATTTTAACTTAGCGGACTTCGTATTTTCCTGAAATTATAACTACAATTGTAATTGCATATGAGTGAGAAGGATAGTTCGAGAAGAACGAAGATTTCTAAAAATAGAAGAAACAGGGATTTGCCAGTTATCTTCAATCGGTTTTTGTATCCATAGTATAATAGTTTACATGACGTGTCGATGTCGGCAAAACGTTCAAATATATATATTTTATTTACATTTTAAAGTAATTGTAAATAAAGTATATTTATTCTTTGACTATATAATTTAGAATGTAATTATTTGAAAGCACATATACTGTTTACCAAATAGCTAAGCGCTGTATAAAAGCGATTGGAATTTGTAGTCAACATTATAAGGTATAAGATGGTGACCATAATAATATTTCATGGGTCATCTATCTGACACTGAATCATACTGGTGTCTTGTGCCATTAGCCCCGCTAGTATAGGGAAGGGGAGTTGATATAAACACATTTTATATAATTATGTTACGGGAATTAACCTGATCGCGTAAAAGGTTTTGAGAACTATTGTTTTAACTTCTCAGTTTATTTAGACTTTGATTAATTTATTGAATATTTAGGTTTATTATTTGACTATCTACTAGCTAGGGATGTCATAACGTGTAGTTTAGTGACAAGAGCATCATGTTTACTTATGAAAAATATACCCAACGATAAATACCGATACCTTTACATCATCTCACTAATATTATAAATGTAAAAGTTTTGATAGATGGATGTATGGATCAATGGATGTTTGTTACTCTTTCACGCAAAAACCACTAAACCGATTGCGATGAAACTTGGTACGTTCTTTGCTGGAGATCTGGATTAACGCATAGGCTACTTTTTATCCCGATATTCCCACTGGATCGGGCTTGCGCGGGTGAAATAGCGAGGTGCTGCTAGTCTACAAATACAAAAAAAAATATTTATGAATCTGTACTTACAGAAGTACCCATATAGTCTCAAGTGCAAAAGTTGTCAGGAATGTCGACAATACCACCGTTCAAATTTATTATTTTTCGGTTTTGTTCTTCAACGAGTGTGGTCAAGTTACCTGAAGTCTTCAGAAACAAGATCTTTTGTTCTTTTCTATATGTAACACAAAAGAATATTTGATATAGAAAGAAGCTAATTCAAGCTATGCCAACAAGTAGAAACTCCAAGCTCAGTGTTGCCTTTTGTTAACTTATTATTATGGCGAAGTTATCAGACCTTAAGGCCTTATTAACGTTGAACAACTGACTAAAGCCTCATGATGTTTCCTATCTGTGGCTCCGGTAATAACTGGTTTACACACCCTCGCATATTAATCCGGTATTCTGTTCTGAGAGTTAAGGGTAAAGCCTCATTTACCCGTGGCTACACTTAGAGATGCATGTGGCAACTCGAATCCGGGAAGACTTTCCTCTCGGATCCACTTAGGCCATCATTCGGATCCCGGAACAGAAATTATGTTACTTGTCATTGAGTGTAAAGCTCTGAATAGAGCAAGCTTTAGAGTGTACTTTACTGTACTTTTAGAGTGTCAAGTTCTCGCCGTGGTCGCAGTGGTGACGAGCGGGTGGCTTCCAGGAACTCACAGTCTTCGAGTGGGAGTTGACTGCCACTCTTTACTCAGTACTTGGTTAACACGCGGTAACGTATACCTTATCTTAAATATCTCATACCGCCATTTCTATATAGTTCGGGTATGACCTGGCCAATACAAAATCTCTAAGACTTCAAAAAGAAGAAGAGAAGAATTGACGTTTAGTGTCTAATTTTAAAAGTGATTATGTAGTTAATTTATGCACATAATTATTAAATGGATGAAGATTGATCTATGACGATGATGCTGATAATGGACTTACTCATAAACGGGTAGATTTTGTCCGAATATTGCAGAAGTATTGACAGTGTTAAATATTGTAGTTTTTAGTTTTGTTATAAACTTATTTCTTATTGCCTTTAACAGAAAGTTCTTTATTCCCAAACCTTAAAATAGAAAACAAAATTTTTAGGTGTTTTTAAAAATTTAAAGTACTTAAAGACGAGACTAAAACTTTTAGTTTTTTTATAAGAGAGTAGCTGCTACGGAACATATACAAAGAACTGTATATTTTACTTAATAAGCAAGTCCGCATAAAAAAATGGACATAGGTACATAGAGGGTTCATATAGGCGTGTCCGCGTTGATAACCTTTATCAAACGGATTATTACACTTAAACTTTTTGTTTGTCCCACTGTCCCCCAATGTCCTATTCACTTACGGCCATACTTAGGGCGGCATGAGGCGCTGGACAGTGTGCCTCCGCTGCCCGGTTTGCTGGCGGCGAATTAAGTTCTAGTGGAAATCGTCCTCCCGGAGCCGTTCGGCCCCTTCTGCGAGATGACTTCCTAACAGAAGGTTGCGACTGCGGTAAAATTTAGGTCGCTACCGGCTATAGAGCGTATGACGGCCGGTAGCGAGAGACCCTCTCTGATGACTACAGACTGCAAAAACGGCCGACGTTTGCTGAACCGTGTCCTTACTGCAGTCGCAGTAATGACAGGCGGGGCTCAATTCTCTCCCAGCGACCGAGTGCAGGTTCTTCCCGAAGCATCCGTGCCGGGAAAGAACCTGCGTCAGTCGGAAGGAAAGGGTCCTCTGCTGCCGCCCTGCCCACTCGACGATGGCTGGGGAGTCCTGGCAAACGCGCATGCCGCCTTCTTCAACACGGTGCGGTGTCCGCGTATGGCTATAACCGTCATGTCCCTCCGAGGGCGCCATCAACACGAGTTGCTTGTTGTAACTTGTAGCGTTTTTGGCAATAGACAAATTCACCATTCGATCTATCGGGATAATTACAGATATTTACACCATGTTAATAAATTTACTCACTATGTGCAGATTTCATTACAGAATATCGAACCATAAACGCCGGCGAGACCTTCTTGTATATCTATGAAAAAAAGAAGTGATTCTTTTATTTAACCGACCTTACAACGTTTTTTTCTATGGTGTGGAAACCCCCACAGCTCATTACATCACCGGGACTAGTAGCGAAGTGGTATGTCAGAATCGAACCGACTAAAACCACACGGTGTTCCGTCACAAATGGATATATTGTACCCTGGCAATGGACCCCGTAAGTACCCGAGAACCCCGGATAGGTTCTCGGGGACTTACACTCTGAGGTATGCCTGGGTCCCAAGAAGTACGTCCCCGGAAACCCCGGCAGACCTTGGCCGCCTCTTAAACAATAGGCAGCCACAGCAATGGTTCCATCAGAGAACCGCGCGCCACCGCCTCAGGCCAGCTTATGATAATCCGGGCCATATGAGATGAGATAAGGATAGACGGTGTGCTCATATTTTAGGAGCAATATGTATGGCAGAAAAATTTTTCATTTTTCCTGGTGTGGATGCACATTTCTAAACAAATTATAAATTTTTGTTATAAAATAGCTACAACTTCATTAATTTCATTTCTCTCACTTACGATATATCAGCTTACATACAATGTTTATCGGTAAATAAAGTACTATTTGTCAGTCTCACAAAAAGATTTTTGTGTTCAAAATCGCGAATATTCCTTGAATTATTAGCGTTAAATTTTTCGTTGTTTACATTTTCAAAAGGGTCATAGAGAGTCATTTGTTTGGAAATTCCTTCTCTACGTTCCCTTAATGAATGACCGACATATTACCAGTAACCCTGTATGATATAATATAGTTTTTAGAATACATTCTATCGGCTTAATATATTGTTAGTATAGTAAATCATAAATTTAAAACACCCCCGACTCGAAAATCCTTTACATTTTTTACAAAAGAGCTGATGATCTTCGAATGGGTGGACAGATTTTCTTTGATTATATCTAAGAACACTCTCGATCAAGTCACCTTCCAAACAAAAAAAAAACGCACTTAAATCGGTCCATTCGTTTGGGAGCTACGATGCCACAGACAGACACACAACCACACAGATGTCTGACACGTCAAACTTACAACTCCCCTCTTTTTGCGTCTTGTGTTAAAAAAGGAGTCGGTTAATAAGTCATGCGTTACTTACTTCAATAGTGTACATGCATTTAGTTAGTGTGAACTTTTCATGTCCCAATCCGACGGTTCCCCCTTTCATTCTCGCTATTATATAACCAGACAATATGCAGCCATCGATCCATATGCTGTAATATTACTTAAACTAGAAAAAAATGAATTAGGAGAGACTGTTGAATAATTGGGCCATTGCCTCAGACTAAGCGAAGTCCGAAACTGTCGTAACTGTCAGTGGGGTAACTATACAATCTGAAGCCCGTGGCTAATTCATTAACACATTTTATAATTAGTGCCTCCTGTGCTCAGGGACTTTGTTTCCCCAGGGCTCCCACGAGCAAGTACTCGTGGCATTTCACCCGCTCTGCAACCCTATTGTTACGCCACTATTTTAATTATCTACCGCTATTTTAATTACCTATAAAAATTAAAGATATAAATTTCATAGGGGAAATATTTTTATTTATTATTATATAAAACTCAACACCCATAAATTTTATTATCAAGTGTGTGTTCCGATATACACTGCGAGCACTATAAGAACTGACGTCAATTTAGTATACTGCGAAGCCGTTCTTTTACATCTATGTTTTTTGGCGCTGTTTTGACGTGAAAATAATTATCATATATATGTACAAGTTATCTGCTCAACAAGAAAAAAAATTGTTTGAATGTAGTTATATTTAAAAATTTTATATTCAAGTCAATTGTCAATTGACAATTACTCGCATAATAAAAGTAAGTTTACTTTTTATTAAAAGAAAATATTGTTTTTTAAGTAACCGAATGCATAATAACTTTATAAACGAATTATTTAAATGGGGCTATGTACGGTAAAAGTGATGAACATATTTCGAAAAATAATTGTTTTTTATCTAACTGGAAAAAAATTGTAGTTGATCACATGATCAAAGCACTGAGAGCACCTTTCCTCGAAAACGCCATTGCTCACAGTACAAAAATGGCGACGATTTATGACGTCATATACTTCACTAGGATACTGCGGCAGTATACTGTCAGTACATAATGGAACGAAGTTATCCCCAGTAAGAGCACTGAACAGTGCTCGCAGTGTATATCGGGACATACCCCAAATAAATAATTTATTTCATTATATGTGTACTTTGTACAACCCTAGAGTGTCCGGCAGTTCGGCTACATGCACAGACGAAGGTCGCGCGGTGGGCAAGGCGTTCTCAACTTTCGAAAAGCGTAAATAAGATATATTTCTGGTGGCAGCTAACGCCAGGTATTATTATTTCAATTTTGTAGGCTATTATAACGTAGGTATTTTGAGTTTTGTATGGGAGTGATGTATCTGTTACGAAGTAACTATTATCTTATCTGTGTCTATAGATGCTGCTGTGATCTCTGCAACATTACGTGTCGATGTCTGTGACTAGAAATAAATGTCACCTTTCCTTTATACCAAACATATTCTTACCGCTATTAAAATATTGTTTTATATCATCTGATAGCGGGTCTGACAAGGCAGAACTTATACATAATGCCGAGACAGATATAATAAACAGACAGTTCATCATTTGAACTTCAGAAGTTACTCCATGACATCCAAGAATAATACTTGACATCAGTTAATATCTTTTAAATAAAACCCATCAGTTTCAAAGTCATTGCCATTATGATTAAACAAAACTTAATTGAATTTCATATTTTACGACTGCAGATAAGGAACGTGAAAGTACACTTATAGAAAATATAATATTTTAGAAGAGAGACAGACAAACATGAGGGAAACAATTTGGTACTGTTTCATTTTGTCCATTAGTTTTAAAGCAGTTATTTGTGACGATTTCACAGGTAAAAATATAACTTTCTTAATTAATTATGTAGGTACATAACTTGTCAGACTCACTCGTATCTAGCACAGCATATTAATATACTCTACAAGTATGACATATTTGTATTATAGTAATTGTGTATGGTTGTACCTAATGAAATCTTCTATTGCCTATGCGTGCCTGTTATGGCAATTTTGAATATGCAACAAATTATTTTAATATAAGTAAGTACATTTTTATGAAATGACCTTTAATGATCATAAATTTAAAATACCCCTGACTCGAAAATCCCTTCAACGATTAGAAAACAGCTGTTGATCTTCGAACGGCTGATCAGGTTTTTTTATTATATCTAAGAACATTCTCGATCAAGACAACTTTAAAAAAAAACGCACTTAAATCGGTCCATTAGTTTGGGAGCTACGATGCCACAGACAGACACGCAGGCACACAGATACATAGACGCGCAGACTTACACACACGTCAAACTAATAACACCCCTCTTTTTGCGTCTAGTGTTAAAATAGATTGTAACGATTTGAAACAAAAACTGCATATATCGTAATTTACCGTCTCCCGTCTTTAAATAAGTACACTCAGAATACTAAAATAATATATTTTTATCTAAGTAACTATGTTTATACGCCTCTGCCTATCCTATCGGGGATACAGGCATGAGTGTACTGACATGACATGACTGTACCTGAACTTATTAAACACAAAGCAATTACTAGCACTTTTATTCTGGGAATAGGATATTAGAGAAACTGAAACCAAGATACATTTTGAGAGGGGGGTGGGTTGAGACTTAGCTGGATGAAAGTAATTCTAAATCTCCCGCATCCCGGACATTTGATAAAATAAAATTGTACCGGAGGCCCTAATCCTTCCCTCTCCCCCTCTTCCCGCTCTACCCTCCTATTTCCCCTTAAAGGCCGGCAAGGCACTTGTGACTCTTGAGTTGCAGGTGTCAATGCGGTAGTCATTTACAATCAGGGGACCCGTCTGCTTGGTTGCCCACTATATCATAGAAAAATACATGAAACTACTATACATTATTTAGGTGTTTGTAACACCTAAATAATGTATAGTAGTTTCATGTATTTTTAATACGATTTATAAGTAGCGAGCACATTGTAACATAAGTGCAAATAAATGCAAGTTACATTTTGGAGATGGAAGTGAAATGTAACTGTAAAACAATTTAATATACCCAATTATAATATAATGTTTATTAATTATACTCTTTGGATTATTGACCTCAAGGTAAAAATTCCAAAAACTCCCAATGCTGGATGTCACTCAGAGCCCCAGAACTCTTTCACGTGATGGAGAAAATTGACAGTGAGTAGTAATTATCTACCTTATAGATGACTAGCCGTTCACCACAGGTTCACCCTTTTTAAGATCACTACCTTGCTCCTAATGGTAGTAGTGTGATGTTAAATAAATAGCCTATAAACTTACTCAAGAATTGAACTATCAAATGCTAGAAATCCAACGGGTAGTTCCAGAGCTATTTAATATTCTCTTTGTGTTCAACAAAGTTTTCTGTTTTAGACGAATACGCCTCAGTGCGAAAAGACGCCCAAAAATATTTAGAGAAAATTAACTTCAACAAACGTATGCTTGAGGTATGTTGTTAACAGTGTGCTGTTTGAACTATCAGGCATAAATGAAAAAACTGGCATGTATTTGAGTACTAGAGTTCTGTAAATCTAATCCTTTGATGCTTTTAATCCAGGACTCGAGTACTCACTTGTACTCAATATTCCAAACAGTCGAAATCATCTAAATTTTGTTCTTCATAAAGCTGGTTTTGGCCAAAGCCACAGTCGCTTATCAACAAGTTCACAAAGAAGGCCATCATTACGCGAGAATGCCAGGAGGATTGCACCTTGGCGGTTTGTGCATGATGAGATTGCCGGACACAGTTCTGTAAGTAAAAACCCCCACATATGCATGCTCGAGGCAAAGCAAAAACAAAAGTTTGGAAAATCTTTCCCTTTGAGATCTGCACAAAGGAACTAAATAAATTTTGTTTTTGCAATTACGTACTCACTGGACTTGAAGTGGAAGGTGGGACCGGGTGCTAGGGCGCACATTGCCAGAGGGGCCTATGTTCAGAAGTGGACTGCAAGTCTTTGATTGATTAATTGAGTCAGCCTAGATTTGTCCAGGCAGATCCAGCAATTTAGAATTTTAATCTTTATTAAATGATCTTAAGATCTTGGCACCGACTTTGCTATTAGAATATGTAACGTTTCGTGTGTGATGAATTCCAGAGCTGAATACCCTCTCGAAGAAAACGGATTCGTGTTGTTCATTAGTATTTTATCGGTAGGGGCTGCGAGCAAAAAAACTTTTCGTAATAGCGATCTTTGCTTTTAGTTTGTGTGTGTGTGTATTGTAGTTGTTAATTATTATGTTTTCCTTTCAACTCTCCTTTTTGAATTTTTTTTTTTTTCCAATTTTTTTTACAATAATTTATAGGTTCTCTATATTGTGTGTAGAGAACCGATGAATTTCACATAATATACAGATAACAAAGTCGAATTTTTAGTCTAAGGAAAAGGGCCTATTTCAAATCAACAGTATTATCTACTGGGGAGAATATTACTTAGAGTTTAAGTTTACATAATGCAATTTTGAAAAGTAGGAGACATTTGCAAACTAACTAAAAGCTCTAAAGGACGCCTAGTAAATGTTTTCTGTTGAAAATTTAAAACCGTGTACAGATAAAACGGTCTGAAGGAATTACACACACAACTTAACTTCATGTACAATTCAGCTCTCTTATGTGCAGCTTTTTACACCGTATGAAGTTACGTAACGACACATCTTTCCGAGTAAACGTTCTACACAATGACATGGAGCACATGGTGCTGAGGGCACATCTCTCGCTGAATGGTTTACACCTGAGGGGTGGTTATGATCATACTACGACGGGTCACCCCCGATCCACCCTCGTTTACACAACCTTTGGAGAACTTCAGTAAGTTGATAATTTATTACAATAGAGATTCTTGACTATAGAGGATATATAAATACATGGTTAGAAATAAAGAGCATCGACGACATCTGTAATCTTCAGACCGTAACAAATTCTCGGACTTTAAACCAGTAAGCGCACAATACATGTATAAGATTGTATTAATAAATAAAACTACAGCACAAGGTACAACATTCTTTGTTATTATATTTAAGAATTGATACAAAAACAATGTAAATGTAGCTCCGCCTTTCACTAGATGGCGTTGTGCCGTTTGGCTGAGTGGCGGTGTTAAGAGTCTCCGCGAAATAATGACCTCAGCTGTGAATTTTTATTGTTTGTTCGCCAATATACGCATACAAATAGTAGTCGGTAGTATTATTGCTCCCTACTATTTCTCAAGCGCTCTGGGCCTGTACTGAGTATATTGTATATGGTCCTTCGGTGCCGGATTTAATTCGGTAATATTTTGCGGTGTAACCCGTGTGATCAGCGAGTGCTGTGATCACACCCTGTGTGGAAGCCGCACTCTACTGGACAGTGGATCGCTGTTCAGAGCAACTTCTCAGCGCAGCGTCATCATCGTTGGAGCTGGGAGGAGCCAGGACGTTGGAAGTCCCTGGAGGAGAGTTGCGGTAACGGGGAGGACCCGGGAGTTGTTTAACTCTTTGGAGGTACCGGGAGCTTTTGAAGACCCCGGAGGAGCTAGGAGCTTGGGAAGCCCCTGGAAGAGCCTAGTGCAGGAGGTAAATTGTGGAGCGAGGTAATCTGGACAAACTGTGAGTTGCACAATTTTGTACAATTTCTTTCAAGAAATTCAAGGAAAAGTGAACTTTATTATTTCGATCTCAGTAACTTAGAAGAAATTTGGTCAACATTTGAACATTAACGTTTAGTTTTAAATAGTTTTAGGACTTAGAATAGTTTTGCAAAATTGGTTAATACGGGGAACCTATGTCCAATTTTCCTCAGAATTTAACTGTCTCAAACACTTGTAATATTTTTCGTTCTTTTGTGGACTTGTAAAATTTTTAGAATAAAAGTAGAGTTTAATGCATATTTACTAAGTTTATCTTACATACTTATTAAGTTATGGTTGTAAAAATTACAACATTTTAATTTCATATTATTTATAGTTTTATATTGTTGCTAACTTAACCTTATCGTTAACTTTGGTTTCTAAAATTGTCATTTTGTATCGTAAAGATGGATTCATTGATTTATAAACAAGAAGATACTTCTAATAGAATCAATAAGGCTTACATAAACTTTAAAAAATCCCCCAAAGACAGAATAACCGTTCCTTATATGAAAGTAAGATTGGAGAGTTTGGAAAAAATGTGGGATCAATTAGTAGAAGGGCATAGTAAACTATTTGAGAAATGTGATCCAGATAAACTAAAACAGAGCCAATATGTACAAAAAGACTTATATGATTTAGCAGAGGAAAATTATATACAATACAAAACTGAACTTGAAACTTTTTTACAGTCTTTTGAAGATAAACAGGATAGCCAGGAAAAAAATATAGCCGCGAGTAAGACTAAACAGTGTCATGTAAAATTACCTAAAATTGTAATTCCAGTATTTTCGGGCAAGTATACAGACTGGGTTACTTTTAGAGATTTATTTGTATCACTTATTCATAATAACCCGAGTCTGGATAATGTGCAAAGGATGCAATATTTGAAAGGATATTTGTCTGGAGAAGCGGAACAGTTACTCAGACAAATACCTATTTGTGACGCTAATTATGAACGTTGCTGGGAACAATTAAACGCGCGTTACAATAATAAGCGGTATTTGTCGCATTTTATTTTAAAAAGATTGTTTAGCCAAAAGAATCTCAATTCCGAATCGGCTGTTGGTCTCAAGGAATTAATTGATAATACTAATGATTGTTTGAAAGCTCTTGCTAATCTTGGTATTGATGTTAGGGCATGGGACATAATTGTTATACACATACTAACTTTGAAGTTGGATCCGGAATCCCGCAAACAGTGGGAATTTAATGTTACGTCGCATAACTCTTCTGAGGAATTACCCACATTTGTGCAGTTCACGGAGTTTTTAACAAGTCGATACAGAGCTTTAGAGTTTTTAGAGACTAAACCAGGGTCCGGACCCAAAGGTCAAAGTTATCACAATAGTAATACAAACAAAGTTAGCACTTTACACGTTACCGGAATACAGTGTCCTTGTTGTTCAGAGTCACATAAGCTATGTTATTGTAAACAATTTACTAAAATGAATTGTGACGCTCGTCGTAGTTTTGTCCAAGAAAAGGGTATTTGTTTTAATTGCTTAGGCAAAAATCATTCTGCGAAGGAATGTAATAATACCGTAAAATGCCGAATTTGCAAACGTCGTCATCATTCTCTACTACATCCCCAGAGTGATTCTTCCTCCAGTGGGAAGTCAGTTGGCAATTCACAGGCGAACACAGAATTGTTGGCAGTTAATGAAAACATTCTAACCAAGGAATGTAACATGGTAACCAAACACTCCGATTCTCACATTGAGGAGGCAGGGAAACCACTTGTTACTTGTTTCTCGACAGGAACATCAACCAATACGGTGTTATTAGCCACAGCTCTTATTAGAGCTGAGTCGAAGGCAGGTACTTACCAGATGGTTAGGGCGTTAATTGACCAAGGGTCACAGGTTTCTTTGGTGACTGAAGCTACGGTGCAGTTCTTGGGGTTAAAGAAAATACCTTCTACTCATATCATTAAAGGAGTAGGAGGAGACAAGGAAATAACCTCAAGGTCAGTGGTTGTTATCAATATAAAGTCGAGGATAGATTCTAATTATAATATCCAAGTAAAGGCGTATGTATTAAAGTCTATAACGACTCTTCTTCCAGTTACTAAAGTAACTGCGATAGAATGGGTTGATCTTCAGGAAGAACATCTAGCAGATCCACACTATCATACACCTAATAAAATTAACGTGTTATTAGGTGCTGATGTTTATAGACAGGTTATCGAAGACGGTTTGAAAAGAAACTCGGATGGGTCTGTAGTAGCTCAGTGTTCTAAATTTGGATGGATATTGTCTGGTGTAGTAGATACATCGGTTTCTGTCTTTTCAAATGTAGTTGTATTACATGCTCATTTAGATGACAATGAGGCGTTAAAAAGGTTTTGGGAATTAGAGTCTGAGCCCACTAATCAAAAGAAGTTATTGTCGGAAGAAGAGAAACAATGTGAGAATTTATTTGCGGCAACTACTAAACGAGATGAGGATGGAAGGTATGTGGTTCGACTGCCGTTCAGAGAACAGAATTCTACTTACCAGTTCGGTGAATTTGAAGGAATAGCTGAAAGAAGATTGAATTCGTTACACGCAAAATTAAAAAAAAATCCAGACCTGAAAGAAAAATACAAACAAGTTATTAAGGAATACTTACAGTTGGGACACATGGAAAAGGTTCCTGAAACAGAAAAGGGGAAAAGGAATTCTATATACTTACCTCACCACGCTGTAGTAAGGGAAGATAAAGACACAACAAAAATACGTGTGGTCTTTGATGCGTCTTGTAAAGGTAAGCAAGGTTACTCCTTAAATGATAATTTAATGATTGGACCAAAACTGCAACCAGAACTTCGCCACTTATTAATGCGTTGGAGAAAACATCCTGTGTGTATGGCAGCTGACATCGTCAAGATGTATCGGCAGGTAAAGGTAGCAGATGCTGACACAGACTATCAGCGAATCTTATGGAAGGAAGAACCAGAACATGAAACAGAAATTTATCGTATGTTGAGAGTGACGTTTGGCACTGCGTCGGCTCCTTATTTAGCGGTAAAGGCACTCCAACAAGTTGCACATGATGATGGAAAGGATTATCCAGCAGCTGCAGAAAGAGTGATAAATGATTTTTACATGGATGATCTTTTAACCGGGTGTAACAATTCAGAGGAAGGACTGACTATTTACAGAGAAATGAAAACGTTATTGAGTAAAGCAGGCTTTGTTATTCAAAAGTGGATGAGTAATAATGATGAGTTATTAAAAAAAATGAAAGAAATTAATAAAGATCAAGGAGAATTAAGAGAAGGATTACAGCTGAAAGAGGATGAGATTGTTAAGGTATTGGGAATTACTTGGAATCAGCGCTCTGATGACTTCCGATACGCGGTGAATGTTGCTCGAGAACCGGGACCTGTAACTAAAAGAAAGATTATTTCACACATTGCTAAGTTGTATGATCCACTTGGGTGGGTGGCACCGTGTGTAATAACAGCAAAAATACTTATTCAGAAACTCTGGATAGCAGGATTGAATTGGGATGAGGAAGTACCAACCAAAATTTTAAATGAATGGGATACTTACCTTAATGAACTTATACTGTTAGCACGAATTCAAATACCGCGATGGCATAAAACAAAAGCAGACGATGTCCTCGTGGAACTGCACGGTTTTTCTGATGCCTCTAAGCTTGCATATGCGGCAGTTGTTTATATCCGAGTGGTGGATGCTAAGGGCAACGTACATGTTAATTTAGTCACAGGAAAAACTAAGGTTGCACCAATTAAACAAGTGTCTATTCCTCGATTAGAACTGTGTGGGGCGGTATTGGTAACCAAACTTCTTGTTGAAGTCGCTTCCGTAATGGGAATAGATACAGCGAATATCCGGGCGTGGACGGATTCGACTGTAGTCCTATCTTGGCTCAACAGTCACCCTAGTAGGTGGAAGACATTCGTTGCGAATCGAGTTTCAGAAATATTGACCTCCTTAGACTCGACGCAATGGTCTCATGTATCCACTAGTGAAAATCCTGCGGATGTCGGATCGCGAGGTATCAGCCCTTCAGAGCTGTTGAAGTGTTCTTTATGGTTCAATGGTCCAGCATTTCTATCTAAAGCAGAAATTCACTACAGAAAGCCAAGGAAATTAGAAACTAATTTAGAAGAGACAAAGGTTCATTTTACGGTTACAGAAGATTCTATATGGGATAGATATTCTTCAATGACAAAATTAATTCGTGTTTTGGCTTACTGTAGACGCTTCCTAAAATTGCGTGAAATAAAACATAGATTCAGTGCTTACCTGACAACTGAAGAATTGGAGGAAGCTTTGAAGTGTGCTGTAAAACATTGCCAGTTGGAAGGTTTTAAGGAGGAAATCGAGCTCATAGGATCACAAAGTTTAGCAAAGTTGAAGGGGCCCCTCAAATACTTGAATCCTTTTCTAGACAAAGAAAACATTTTAAGAGTGGGAGGGAGACTGGAAAAATCTCATCTTGCTTCGAATACGAAACACCCAATACTGATACCTAAGAAATCTAATTTTACAAATCTTATGATAACAGATGCACATTTCAGGACTCTTCATGGTGGACCACAATTAATGTCAACCTATTTAAGCACAAGATATTATATAATCGGAGCCAAGTCTGTAATAAAGGCACATGTTAGAAGGTGTATTTCCTGTGTGAAGAATTCAGCTCAAACTTCACCACAGTTGATGGGTCAGTTACCAGAGGCCAGAGCAAGCCCTTCTAGACCATTTAAGTGTAGTGGGGTAGATTACGCAGGTCCGATTAATATTAGGACGACTAAAGGGCGTGGTCATCGCGCCTGCAAGGGATATATTTGTTTATTTATATGTATGTCTACACGCGCGGTGCACATAGAAGTGGTTAGCGACTTAACCACACAAGGATTTCTCGCCGCTTTTAAAAGATTTGTCTCGCGACGTGGTTTATGTACAGATATTTGGAGCGATAACGGTACAAATTTTGTGGGCGCTTCAAGAGAGCTTCAAAATTTATTTGCCTTGGAAAATTCAAAATATATAGAAGAAATTTCCGAAGCATTGGCCACCAATGGCACGAAGTGGCACTTTATTCCACCTCGTGCTCCTCATTTCGGAGGACTGTGGGAGGCTGGCGTAAAGTCAGTCAAATTTCACTTGAAACGCATTATAGGAGACTCCACACTGACTTACGAGGAATTATCGACAGTCCTGGGGCAAATTGAGGCTTGCCTCAACTCTAGACCTCTCTCTGTATTGAACACAGATGCAGATGCTTTTGATGTTCTAACGCCAGGGCATTTCCTCATAGGTGAGCCGTTGGTAACTGTACCCGACCACAATTTTGAAACATCCACAGTGACTAATTTACGTCGGTGGCAATTGACCCAAAAAATGATGCAGAATTTCTGGCGTCGTTGGTCTCACGAGTATCTGACAAAGTTTTTGCATCGATACAAATGGTTTTCACAGCGACCTGAACCTGAAATTGGGGATATAGTGGTAGTAAAGGAAGATGACTTACCTCCTAGCAAATGGCTTTTGGCTAAAGTTGTAGAGAAGCATCCCGGGCTGGATAAAATCACGAGAGTAGTTACTTTGCGCACTAAAAATTCTTTAATTAAAAGGCCAACTTCAAGGTTATGCATTTTACCTGTTACACAATAGTTATTTGCTTTGTTATTTTCTTTTTTGATATTTCAGACTAACTTTAATGTTTGTTTTCGAAGTAAATTTGTTTCTAATGTTTTAATGCTTTCATGGTGGGCGGTACATATGTAAGTCAAGGACTATGTGAAATAGCTCCTTGGTGGGCGGAATGTATAAGATTGTATTAATAAATAAAACTACAGCACAAGGTACAACATTCTTTGTTATTATATTTAAGAATTGATACAAAAACAATGTAAATGTAGCTCCGCCTTTCACTAGATGGCGTTGTGCCGTTTGGCTGAGTGGCGGTGTTAAGAGTCTCCGCGAAATAATGACCTCAGCTGTGAATTTTTATTGTTTGTTCGCCAATATACGCATACAAATAGTAGTCGGTAGTATTATTGCTCCCTACTATTTCTCAAGCGCTCTGGGCCTGTACTGAGTATATTGTATAATACACTTGCTGTTTCTGTAACCTGTTTATATATAGCGTACCGAGCACAATTCAAAAATTCCTAATTCTAACTGATATTATAAAATGCAAAAATTAAGTTGGTCTTTTCTTACGGTTAAACGCACGAAACTACTAAACCGATTATCATGAAATTTTGTATACACGTTATCTGAAAAAGTACTGTCCCCGAAGGACACATGAACCTGAGGAAAATCGCAGACAAACACTTCAGTTTTTGAATTCGTTATTTTTTCTTCTTGCCAATATAGATACGCATATATAAAAATGTTTGTAAGTGGACTATGATAACTTCTACTTTTTCATGTTATGTCTTGCAATGTTCTTTTTTTCTAAGACAACTCCCGCATTAGGAATATTCCTGTGTAGCGGAGGGCTTCACAAGCATTTAAACAACGGACACAAAGAATACCCAGACTTGGGATAGCTATTTGTGGATCACACAAATTTTTGTCCCGTGTAGTGACCATTTAAACCATTGCGCCATCCGTGTAGTCAAAGTCAAGTTTGTTTATTGTGTCTACGACTTAATAACTTAATTTAAAGTTAAATCTAAGCTTTTTTTCGTAACAGTAGGTGCATCACTTTTTTCAGAATATTCTTGGAAGACATAGAGTACACAATAGAGGGTCGCTACAGATTGATGAGAGACAGACTCGTTATAGAACATATCGTGTCAACTCTTAATATTCAAAACATGATGTTGAAGGTAATGTATTGCACTTTTGTTGCATCTATTAATGTCATTTTCAGTTGTAAAGACCTCTAGCTGCTAATCAAAATATACTAACATAGGCAATAGTTGCAGTTCTTTCCTAGCATGAAAAAAACGTTTACCCGAGGTAAGTAGTAAAAGTAATCATTATCTCAGAAATACGACGTCCAGTGCTAAAAAAATTTTCGTAATGAATTCAACGGAGTCTTGCGTATCATGAATCATCATTTTATAGTAATAACTTGGTACACTTCAGACACGGCCGTCTGATTCCAAACTAGGCAGAGCTGTACTATAATAACCAGACTGCTGATAAACATTGTAAATACATACATATTATAGACTAGCTGTGCCCGCGACTTCGTTCGCGTTTTTTTCGGAAAACAGCAATTTGTCGCTTATTGCATAGTACCTCTTTCTCCAGGCAGGATTTTTTATACTGTATTGGCGGTGAAACAACCTGAAGCGTACAAAAAAGGTTGTTTTGGTTGCTTACACATGAAATAACGACATAATTTGGCTCAGCTCACCTCACCGGGCTATTGGTGAGGCCGTATATCAGGCTTAAACCAACTAAAACCACACGGTGTGCCTCACAGCACCGTTTATAAGTTGACTGTCGGTACGGCGACGTTTTGCCTCCAATGATCCACCCAGCACTGGCTAGCGGACGGCAACTGGGCGATGTCCATACACCCTCTCTCTTCACGGGAGACTCTGCTTCGGGTGAAGAACATAAAACTCGTCTCAGACACCCACGGCCACTCTTAGCGTACGCATGAGAGCGCGAGTGAAAAGGTTCCACCGGGAAGTTTTTCTACCGAATCCACACCGTCACCTCCTCCATGCGCGAGATGTTCTCCTCGCAGAAAATCGTCATAAAACAACTGTGACGACCTAACATCTCGATTCGTCCGACTAATTGGGAGACTCGTGCTGTAGTCAGTCAGTCAGTGCCGCTTCCTAGAAACTATGGGCCCCCTCGGTAAACCTAACAGATAAATGTTTGCTTCTGAGCTTTGTTTAGTCACGGTGTAACTTAAGATTTCACACTACTGTAACCGAACGGAAAATAAATGGTCTGAAAGTGTAAAAAAAAATTCGCCGGTTACATGTCAATATTTCAGCCTAAACGTAATTTTTTGGCAATAGTGTCTGCCATGCTAAATGCATGCAGTAAAATACTGTAATACTAAGAAAGTGTTAAGTTAAACTAACAACTAAGTCATAGATGCTTTAAATAAAAATTCTTTTCTATTCTAATATAATCATGTTGACGGGAATCAACGCGATCACGTATTTAAAAGGTATGACATACCTTTGCTTTGCCGTGGTCGTGGCCGTGATCACAGGCCTGTAGGGTTTATTACCCGTGGTCTACCTACGTGGTTCACCTAGGTGAACCACGGTTAACATTTTGTACCCGTGGTTTACCTATTGGGTAAACCACGGGTAAACGTATTAAATGTAGTGCCCATGGTTCACCTAATAGGTAAACCACGGGTAAACGTATTAAATGTAGTGCCCATGGTTCACCTAATGGGTAAACCACGGGTAAACGTATTAAATGTTACACTATTCGTTTCTACAATTTTCGAGGGTTTCTGTCAATTTTATCAGAATTCCATCATCAGATCCTGACTTCCTTGACCTGGGACCACCCTTGAGGTATACCCTATCTAACAAAAAAGAATAATCAAAATCCGTTCATAAATAACGGAGAGGGCTGAACATACATAAAAAAAAAAGAATATGTATAAAAACGGTCGAATTGAGAACCTCCTTTTTTTCGTTGGTTAAAAACGATACCTAATTTAAAAAAAGTTAATTATTATATATATTTAAAAAAAAAGTGCAAAAAAAGAAAAAAGTGTCAAAAAGGGATTCGATCCGGCACCCAACCTAGTAGAAACCGTACTCTACAACAGATAAATTAAACGCTCGCTGTAGTGAATTTCGAAATAAGTATATACATTCTACTAACGTTACAATGTTATTACAGCTTTCATTGATTTTCCTGTGGGAACCAAAGTTTAACCCGGGATAAAAAGTACCCTATAACCTGCGCAGGCTCTCAAACTATTGTCATACTAAGTTTCAAGCATATGCCTTCAGTTACTTCGGAGTTTATCGTGAACATACGAACAGACAGACAGAAAGAAAGACAGACAGACAGACAAAAATTGATTGAATCGCGTATTCGGCATCAGTATCGATTCCTTAATATCCCTCAGTCGATTTTTGTAAAATATATTCAATGTACAGAATTCATCCCGCTACAGATTTATTATAAGTATAGATAAATTACACCCAGACACAACAAATAATCGTGCTCATCACACAAATATTTGTCCTGGGTGGGAATCAAACCCACGACCTCTGGCTCAGCAGTCAGGATCACAAAGCGCTAGCCCAACAGGCCAGTCAAGTTATCATCATCACTTCAGCCATCAATGACTTCCTAGAAGACCGGTTGGAAACGGCCCGCACCGTCGACCTGTATTTTTTTAAGGTTATCTGCCTACCGTATTGGTAGACGTCCTAAGCTGCGCTTTCCGGTCCGTGGTCTCTACTGCAGAACCCTTTCCCTTTTGGCCCCATCGACCATCCGTTCTGCGAGCTATGTGCCTTGCTCTTCGTCCAATAGCTTCGTGCAATTTTGAGTATGTCACCGGTACCTCTAGTAGAGAGCGTTACAGGCTGCGCTTTAGTGGATGTCTCGCTGGTTGACATTCGAAAACTTGACATCAAGTCATCTATCTGCGAAGTTAATTAAAACAAGTCAAAATGTATGTTTTAATTAAAATCTTGAGCAATAGTACCACACACACATACACAGTGTTTGTATAGTCAGATGTTATTCAAGTAAGAGATGTCTTACTATCGACCAAAAACTCTGATAAATCTAACGATATCTTATGATTTCAGTACCCCAATGCAAGTGAGACGAACCCACCGGTGCGGCTAGAAAAACAAAATATGGGTAAGAATGAGCTATCGCTGGTACCTAAGTATAATCTGCAGGCCAGTCACAAAACCGCATAATTATAAAAATCATAATACAAAACAGAAAGGTAACTTTTTGTACAGAAATCTATAAAATATAAATACATAAATATAAACCTACAAACCTTACAGATTCCTTACAAATTAAAATATTTGTTTATTGGCTGAAGTCAGCCAGTAATAAACCGGTACATTGAGACAAAAACATCTCGGTTTGCTTATAGATATATATACCAGGGATATTGCGAATATTAGCATCCGCATCCGCAATAGCGGACGTTTCGCAGCGATTTGCACATCTGCATCCGCAATAATCAATGGATGTTCATGCAGATGCAGATGTAATGCAAGTCGCAATAAAAAGAAAGTGGGAGGGGCCGGCGACTACCGTGATGGGAGGAGTGAAGGTTTCGGTAAAAAGATCTGACGCGTTTGTTATTGTGCATTCAGGGATGTTGCGAATATTCGCATCAACATTTCTAATTTGACTGGCCTGTTGGTCTAGTGGTTAGCGACCCTGACTACTAAGCCAGAGGTCGTGGGTTCGATTCCCACCCAGGACAAATAATTGTCTGATGAGCACGATAATTTGTTCTGTGTCTGGGTGTAATTTATCTATAATATGTATGTATTTAGAAATATATAAGTATGTTTATCAGCAGTCTGGTTACCATAGTACAGGCGCTGCCTAGTTTGGGATCAGACAGCCGTGTGTGAGTTGTGTGAAGTTATTATTAAGTTATTATTATAATTGTGGGGCCTCCGCTTTGATTTAGACATCTGCACCCACAGCCGCATCCGCGGATACGTGCCTTAATAATTCCGCATCTGCATCCGCATCTGCGGATGTCAAAAACTGCATCCGCAACATCCCTAGTATATACCTTGATGGTTCTCTCTCCTTAGTCCATGTTTTTGTTTACGAAGTCTAGAAAAGGTTCATATTAGGGCTGTGTTCAATTTTTCATTCACAATTCTGTAATATTATCTTATCTGTCTATTACTCTCAATAAAATTTATAAAATTAAAAATTACGGTAGGATTTCCGAACTATCGGTGCACACTTGAGGTTTGCCTTCATAAAATATGATATGTTTTCGCAGTCTAACTGTATTCTTATTTCATTTATTGACTAACGCCAGTAATTGACTGCCTATACGTTACCTTGTCTTAATACCCTAACAGTATTAAGGTACATTTTCACGCGATCTGGTAAACTCATTATGGAAAAGTTGGTCAGATTTAATTATGAAAGTTACTGACAACTTTGGATAATTGCCTAGGAACTTCAGGAATATTGCGAGAAGTTTGTCAAAGCTGTCGGGTAAATTCCAAAGTTAATAATGCACGTGTAAAGGTTGAAATTAAATTGTATTTTCTGTTTGTGGATACTTAAGACTTATGTAGGTACTTTACATTATTATATTATCCAACATATACTAGGTACTGTTACTATTAGCAAGTCCAAAGAGTATTTATGACAAGACCACATTGTAAAGTGTAAAGAAGGGACGAATCCTACTTAGTTATGAAATAAATATTTAAAAAAATTGTGCCTAAGCAATATTGCAGCCAACTTTAGAAATCTTTCTTAAAGGAGCTATTCTTCTATGAGGTGATTTTCTTTAAGTAATAATCTTATTTAAGTTCTAATTTTTAAATTTGTATTTACCTTGCAGCGGACTTCACTATTGGGCTGAAAACTGATCTAGATAAATGGGTGCAGGATTACTTTAATGGCTACCTTATAGTAGCAGATATACAGGACATTCCTTTTTTTTGGAAACTTCGGTGTGTATACTTATCAAATATCTTGATTATTCTGAAAGTCTAGTGCTGTGCAAGTATTCAATATATTTTCGAGTTAAAGTTATTATTGGTTATTACGTATATGTTTGTAGAGGAACGGGTGTTATGTCAATACAAAGGGAGGATCCTCCGACCAGGCGAGGTGATCATGCCGGGCGGACCGCGGCCCAACGGTTGATGTTAGGAAGTTGTATATACATATGTTATGGACACAGTGATTAATATAGCGTTATTCAGTGTCCAGACCGTTTAAAAATCCGGACAAGTGCGAGTTTGACTCGCGCACCGAGGGTTCCGGAAGCAAGCAAACTTGTATGTTGATAATACCTACGTCCATCTCGGGAATCAATTCTCGAAGACTTTTGCCCGTCTTTTCTAAAAGACAAACTTAACTCTGCGGTTGCAATGTACGACAAAGTCAATAATCCAACCGCAAAATATAAGTTTTAGAATCACAAAAATTAATTTTTTTAAGTGATATAACAACAAATTAACGACTTTCGGATTTTTTACTTTACTTGTGCTGTCAGACCTCGCTTCTTACAAAATTTAATGATTCTAGGTTAATGGACCCTACAGGTTTTAATTTACCTGCGAAATGTTCAAATTTGTTAAAATCTATGGCTTAAATGGCCATATCTTATGACTGCGTTGACTTACAGCTGCAAGGGACTGCAGATGAAGTTATTTTTAAAATCATCATTTGTCATTTGTTTTTTGTCAAACATTAGTGAACCGTGTTTTTTTACATACACCACCTTTACAACCACATGGACTGTGTTTTAGACCTCTTTTTCACTTGCCCAACAGTTACGTAGCAATATTCATAATAGTCTAGTTACTTAGTTCAGCTCGTCTTCGCTAGATGACTATATGTGGAAGTTGCCACAATGTTTCTAAATATTTTTGAAATGAAAATTTCTTTAGGTACGTTTTCACACTTTTGCTATGGGGAAAAAGCACTGAACTCGTGACCGTCACGCTAATAATACATATATAGATCCACTAGATATATAGCTGTATAGCTAATCTAAATATTGAGTTCTGTCAGCTCCTTATTAATAAGTGTCACCAACCTGCTAATGTGACGTGTTAAGTTTGTCGTTTCGTTTAAGTTTTCACTTCTGTCGGCAGTCCCATGACTGCCTATTTTTATATTGAGTTGTTTTAGCACGTTAAACGAAACATCAATAGTCGATTTAGCTTGAAAAAAATTGAATTTGCAAAAAAAAAATATTCGGAAAATGCTTTTTCCACTGTAGGTGCAGCGTATTTTTAAACAACACATTATGAAATTGTATATAAATTTCAATGATTTTGTTGTTTTAATTTATTTATGCAGACATTTTCAGAAAAATCTGTATATTACATCCACATACATGGTACCTATTAAATACCTACCTATAGATCCTGTATTAAAAATCACGAATTTTCAAAAAAAAATTAGCGCTTCACGTTATTCACGGGGTCTACTATACGACCCCAAAATATGACCACACCTTTCTGTAACACCCTGTAAACATAGATAGTAAGCAAGAAAACTATTTAAAATATTACTATAGACAACGATGTTATATTCTATTTTAGAGAATACGATCAATATAAAACCACAAAGCTTGAAGTATTTACGGACATTGCCTTGGCCAGGATAAATAAAAGGATCCGTGATAATGGAGGAGAGTACATTCGTGTACCAAAGTTTAAAATCGTAGCTGCATACGGACTGGTAACATCATTTTATTCTTAATGTTAGGTATCTATATTAAAGTGGCTAGTTTAATATACATATGTAGGTATACTTACATCCAAAAGTAGGTATACAGATTTTCGTAAATGCTGGAACAATTGTTTTCTCCATGCAAATAAAACTTGTTTTATTTATATATTTTAATTTAGATTATGTTAGTAATGAAAATTCTCTATGAAAATTAAAAAGGCATAGAACATATACAGGGTGTATTTGAAAAAGGAACACTTACTGAAATCACTGAAAGGGCATGACTTTAGCATGCAGTTACAATATAATTTATTGAAAAAAAAAACTATGCGTTTATGACCGTTTGAATTTCCAGGTATTTTTGCCTCCGTTTTTTATAAAAGTAGATGGAAAGTGTAAAGTTAAAGATTTTAAATCGTAGGTACGTATTTTTTTTATTTTGGAACTGTTTAGTCAGTTATTGAGAAATCCATGAAAACTAACTTGATTTTTTTTTTTATTTGTTGTTTTGGATTTGCCGGGTAATGGAATTAAAAATTCCAAAATAAAAAATTATGTACTATTTAAAATCTTTACATACATTTAAACGGATAGGATTTCAAATACATCCCGTTTGTAAGCACAACAACATAAAGGTTGCCTAGAATACATCGCCGTGAACGATAAGACTGCGAGAAGATGGATATACCTAAATGTTTATATTGTATACAACAAGAACGTAGCAATATATAACAACAATGTTATGTCGTATGTATAAATAATAACAGTAGTTGTACAATGGCATATATTTTTAAAGAATTGAACACTGGTTTCCGAACTGAGCTATTCTCGTATTGATATTCTTAGTTTAGTTAAAAAAATATTGAGCTATGACCATTAGGCGAAGTAAATTAACCCAGGGCGGTTCTGAAACGTTCTCTTAAGGCGGGTATCACTGGTATTCAGCCGTTGTGTTATTATGCCAGTATAATGGACACGTATATACACTGAAGTATGACTGGCCTGTTGGCCAGCGACCCTGACTGCTACGCCGAAGGTCGTGAGTTCGATTCCCACCAGAGTCCGGGTGTTCTTTGTGTCCATTGTTTGTATGTTCGTAAAGTCCCCCGCGACACTGGAAGTCATTCCTAATGCGGGAGTTGTCTTTTTTAAAAGAAAAGTACTTTATAAATATTATGTAAGAATTAATGTGCCAGTAATAAAAAGCGTTTAATTTTAATCCCATATCTATAACTAATTATTTAAACCCATTATCATTAATAGACTATTGATATATACGACGGCACATTGCGAGGTCTGGATACCATGTATAAGCGGTCCGTTGCCACTACCCTTTTGAAGAGAAATAACCTTCGCTATGTGGACACTATTATCGGATTCAATGATTTGAAGGTAGGTGAACACTGAAACTAAAGTGTCAACAATCCTGAAAGTAAGTACAGCCGGCGACGAATGCTCATCCATACCTCATATTAATTCCATATTTCTTAGTTTATAATAAGTGATTGTTGACTTAAATTTCTGACGCGATGCGTTATTTGATGGCATATTCAAATTCAAATTCAAAATCATTTATTCAATTAAGACACTAAGTGACATTTATGAACGTTAAATTGAAGCTAGAGTTAAAATCATAGATCGGCACAAACAGACGCCACAGCATGTACTGGATTGTCAAGGTAAATTAGGTGAAAAACACCAAAATCTACTGCCTGTTTATGTCGATCTATAACTTCCAGTTTCCAAAATGCGTAGGGCCTTATGAGAAGAACTGGCAAAGAAACTCATGGCCACTCTTTTTAAAAGTCAGATCTTCAGGTACAATAGTGTTAGTGTTACACGAGAGGTAAACAGGATGCAAGCTGATGCCACCTGAATTTCATTTTATTGAAATGCTCCAAAAGCTAACGTACTAAAAATAAAAATCACTCAGTGATACCGTTGAAGGTTTGAACCTATTAAACATAGAAATCATTCAAGGTGCACATCTACCGTCATTCAGTTGCAAAATCTACTGTTAAAAATAATTCGTGACTGGATTAAGAGGCTAGAGTTGCAGTTGATCGAACCAAAATAATAGTATAGGCTAAAGCATCGCTGACTAGGCCGACCAGTCACCCCAAGCAGCACCCGTTCACGAGTATGACGCATGGACCAGCCATCATCTCATATCACTAAGACGTGAAATGTAGACCCTACCTCATATTGTACTCCCGTTCATATTTAAGATAAATAAAATAATTCCTACTATAATATATTATACTAAATAACAATAATATTATAATCAAATCGTATTCGCTTTCAGGTTTCATACAAATACGATGTTCATTTTCCGCCAGGACCATTGACGCCGCCAGCTCTAACCGGTGTTCTTCATATGTCTGCTAAAGACCTCACCGCACATTTATCTCTAGGCTTATTAATTGAGCCAGAAGTTGTGGAATTAGATATCAATTTCATAAATCCGCCAGGGTAATGTCAGGCTTATAATAGTATGTCTTGCCAAAAGTCCCGTTGAAATTTATTCTCTCTACCGCAAATACCAGCAGCGGGTATCGGAGAATTCCCTCTTCCTCCTGGTCACAGGGGGAGGCAAACGAGTTGATCAATACGACGAAAGAAATGCATGCGGCCCTTTCACGGAGATCTGGTCAGGTGTTTAAGAACATGTACATGGTAGCAAAGGTATTATATTAACAACGTTCGGATTTTTTCCTTTACTTGTGCTGTGAGACCTTGCTTCTTACCAAATTTCATGATGCTGGGTCAACGGGAAGTACCCTAAAGATTTTGATTTACCTACCTGCGAAATTTCAAATCTGGTCATATTCAAGGCTTAAATGGCCGTTTTTCTTGATTGCGTTGACTTAGAAGCTTGATTTTTAGGGTTACGTTCCTAAAAAGAAACCCTTATGGCTTATAGGATCACTTTGTTGTCCGTCTGTCTGTCTGTCAAGACCTTTTCCCAGAAACCCGTGGACGCATAAGTTGAAATTAATACCATATACATGAGTCTGCGGTCCCTTGAAGCTGTAAAAAAAATCAAGCTTCTAAGTCAACGCAATCATAAAATATGGCCACATAAGCCTTGTATATTACCAAATTTGAACATTTCGCAGGTAAATCAAAACCTACAGCGTACTTCCCATTGACCTTAAAATAATAGTTTTTGTGGTTACAAACTTATATTTTGCGGTTGGATTGTTGACTTTGTCATACATCGCAACCGCAAAGTTAGGTTTGTGTTTTGAAAAAAGGCGGGCTTAGCTTAAAAGTCTTCTAGAATTTGTTTCCGAGATGGACGTACTACTACGTACATACAAGTTTGTTTGCTTACGGAACCCTCTACTTGACGCGTCTACGAGTTCCTGAGAAAAAGGGTCTTGACAGACAGACCGATGGACGGACAACAAAGTGATCCTATAAGGGTTCCTTTTTTCTTTTTGAGAAACGGAACTCTAAAAATATTATAGACCGATTACTAAGGAGTTTCCTACGCTCTTGTATTAATAACAGGCCACTTTTTATTTAACAATTGCCGGGGAATAATTGGCCAAGCTTTTTGGATGTTATTGTCTCACTCTGGGATATTACCTATTATGAAAAATTACCCCCGGCTCTGGGTACGTGAAGAAGTACCTGTAAGTAGCTATGAAACCCCACGCAGAGACAGAGTAATGAGAATTATGTCAGCTGACTTAAATATTGAGACAACAAAACATGAAAACATGAAGTAAATCATATCATTTCAGGGCAGATGCTATAACAATAGAAGGTGCCGCGAATATATTGATGTCAAACTTCAAACATATATTGCGTTATGAGATTGCCACTATTATGTCAAACTCTTTGATGTACGGTGTAGGATTGCTCAGAACTCTTCCAAGATGTGGTAAGCGCTATTTTTATTCTTTACCGAATCATTACGCAACTAAATTATATGTTATACTAACGGACCCGATAGACGTTGTCCTGCCGGAACGTAAAAAATATTATTCCTGCAGCCCTATCGCAACGCCATCTACCGGGTCCAGTTGTAAATCTAAACCATTCTCGAATCCACCTGAAGCCACACAGAAAATGGTCCAGCCGATTAGGAGTTCGGTGACATACACACATACAGAAGAAATATATATATTAAGATTAAAATTACCTTTGCTATAAGAACCAGCACCAATCAATCACGAACCCATTACTGAAAACCGCATAAAAATCGGACTATTAGTGTTGGAGATAAATGGCAACATTGGTTTCCACTAACACACAAACATCTCTCACCCTAAACGCATATACCTTCTCCGTGCCGTCGTGGGTAAAAAATAAACAACGACGAACTACTAAATGATTCGGTAGTGCGATTGAACCTTTTTTCTGAGGCAAAGGATAACAGCGTCTTTCTCGTTTCTTCTGTTCTGGCTTCAGGCAAATATTTAAGATGATTAACAATTATTGTTGGTAAGGCTATTTAAAAATTGTAGTTCAATTGTTTTAGAACCATTTGTACCTGGCATGCTCAGAAAGACAACAAAATCAGAAAAAAATAATAAAAAGAAAAGTCTTACTTCATTAAAGAATAGCGATATGCCGGGAAGATCTGAAGGATCTAGTGATGTACAAACCAAACGGAAACGTAGAACAACTGCTAAGATGATGATATAATTTACAAAATAAATTATCTGTATTTATAAGTATTTTTTTTACTTGTTGCAGAGATAAAAATATACTTGATATTTTTTTATTTTAAAATCAGCTGGCAGTATAATCGTCTGGCTCCTGCGTTACACCTTTCAGGGTATCAGCTCACTATCTTTCCACCGAAATACACCTAGCTGACATTTTTATTTATTCAAAATAGCGTATAAACTGATAAACTTTCAATTTAGAGGAAATCGCTGAACGTATAATCCACCACTCTATAGTCAGCTGACTTTTCTTTTATTTCAAGATATTGGGTTAGCTTTCATTTGATACAATTTTCAATCGGGAAAAAATGACTAAAAATAATATTTTTTTGCTATGTGCGCGGGAGGCTGCTGCTCCTCAACCCCCCGACGGAACCGCAGCTGACGTTCACGAGACTTCATGATACAACTCTCTGAACCATTTTACGAGTTTTCACCCGAGAGGGAATTGTTCGTGCAAATCTGGCTCGCGGGCCATTTGTGGAGATCTATATTTTGCAGTTAGGGTTGGTAAACTGAGGTAACAGGTGGAAACAAGTAATAGAGGCACACTAAAACTATTGATAAAAAGAAACATTTTATTAACAAGTATAATAAAATACAAATTATAACAGTCTATATAATTGAAAGGCACTTACAACACAACCGATACAATTTATATTACACGTTGGTACAATGACACAAAACTATAATTTTTAGTAATTACACGTACTTAAATTTTTTTCCCTAAATATAATAAATATACCAAGAGCGGGAAATAAATGCGTAGTCCGTTAAGACCTACTAGATACTCAACATTGTGTAGTTTTCTTAAGTTTAAAATTATTGTCATAGAAGAGGGAAATTTACAGAGAAAATCATTTAGTCTCTAAAACTACAGAAACTTAGCGTGTACGGTTCGTATAAAAAGCAGTTGACATCTAAATGAAGAGGAAGGAAGTAGAGACAGATTAGCTTAGAAGAATATTAGGCCTTTATTAGGACAAGGTCTTCAAATAGGACCGAGAGTCTAAATGAGTCTAAATGTATGTTAAATGAGCTAAGATACTTACTTTACTGATGTAATACAAAAATGTGATGAGATAGAACTCCGTCAAAGTTTATTGGTAAAATTGATATATAAAAACATTTACTTATATATTTCTTTTATCAGGATGTTATTGTTGCCACTTGCTGTGTCTTTTATTATATTTGACGGTAATTCGAGAGAGGAAAAATAAAATTGTTACAAAAAATTGGGTTCCTTGTTTGGACATACGACTCTAGTTGTATATAAGTAATATCAATCAACATTTTTATATCAATTGTAAAATAAAAAAGATAATAACATTAATAGGGGAGAGTAACCAATATTGAACCGGTGCTTAAATTGGACCACTTTTGTATTTCTGTATATAAATACAGAAGTGGTCCAATTTAAGCACCGTTTCAATATTGGTTACTCTCCCCTACATTATAAAGATAATCATTATATTAAAATACAACACTAGTAATACATTCCCTCTACGTACAAAACGTTTGCAAAATATTAAATACTAAAATCTTTGTAAAACATTGTCAAAAGTCATAAATACAATTTCCTAACAAGTCGATAATACTAACTCTAATTATTGCCAATTTCTCAGTGTACTTCAACATTAGGATAAAGTGAAGTTGTAGGTAATTCTACATTAAAGTAACAAATAAAGCAAAACATAAATAATATATAAATATCTTAAAAATATCATTAGTTTAATGTGATTTTTTTTGTGAGTCATTATCATTAATCATTATAAAAAGTAAAGATAAACAAAGAAATAACACGTTGGATTGTGTTGAATGAAGTATAAAAAAGTAATAGAAATCTTACACAACAGAAAAAACGGACGGTAACATTTACAACCGAATTTTAATTTTACGGATAATTTCTTTATCCGACACACAGATATAAATAAATAATTTAGTATTTTTGTGGTACTTTTTACATCTCATTGAATACGCTCAACGACAAATAAAGTCAAAAAAAATCTCTTCGAGTAAACGAAGTGCCAGCACGGGGCCATTCGTCTATTCAATTGGTTATCAAGAAAGTTAAGCAACCACCCACGACAAAATTCAACCAACCGTTATAGGGCTATATTATTGTTTTAATCACCATCGGCCTTTACGTCTATAGCAGACGATTTTGTAATTCGATTCTGTATGATTACAGAATTGTTACAGATCGTTTTTGATTCCTTTTAGAATTAAACTTTAGGTTCTCTGAAAAATAGTAAGACTTGATAACTTGTGAGTCTTGTGACGTCACATGTCTCTATCATCAAAACATTTACTTTTAATGTTCCGACTGAGAATTAAAAAAATAATAACGAATTGGAAAATAGTAACAAAAGTGTTTTTTGAAGTCTTATAAAACACTTCAGTTCTCTGGAACAGCAATTCTACTTTCGTATGGTACCACTTTTATAGTAGTCTAGTACTATTCATCTATGTTTTCATTTCTATGTTACTTATGTATTATGATAAACATCATGAATTGGCATTGGTGTACTATTTAATACGACTTAAGCCATGTTTCCACTAAGCAAAAATTTACCCTTGTTTTCCTGTGTATCCCTGGCTATTCCCCTGGTGGTACAGTGGAAGATAAATTTTAACCGCTGGACCCCAAACGCTGTACCTAAAATTCATAGTGACAAATATTATTCTATTCGAGAATAATCAAAAAGAGTTATATTAAAGAGGTTCAATATCACGTGTAAAATAGGTACAGGAAAATTTAATATTTAGGTATTATCTAAAGTGCACTTTATGTTGTAATAAGTTTGTAATAGGTACATATTTACTTACTGTGTCAACATGTTCAATTTAGTCGGGTTTGTCATTTTTTTTTATCGGTAACTTTATAACCATCGACGCTGAAATCAATAATAAAATCTGGCGACACGTTGACTACTGTAAGTTCCGCGTTTATGTTCAATATGTTGCGTGTCAATTGTAGCCTAGTGGATACATGGCCTTAATTGTTACTTCAACTAGATCCAATCACAAGCAGGTTTCATCAGCATGATAACGAATATTTGAAAACAGTAATGTTTTATTTTAATGATTTCCGTCAACTTTAGGTGTAGTATGGTAGTAGGGGGCGTCAGTGCTTGACGTGTAGCAAGTCCCAAAGCGGCAGTTCCTGCAGCGCAGTGTGCAGATCGCGCTGCAAGGTGTGACGTCAGTGCTTGCCGTGCAGCATGTCCCAGAGCGGCAGTTCCTGCAGCGCGGTGTGCAGGTCCCGCTGCAGCTGCGCGGCGAGCGCGGGCGCGGCGAGGGCGCGCGCGGCGCCGCGCAGCCACGCGCACACCAGCCCCGACGCGCCGCTTAGCGGGCCCAGCCCCGTCACGTGCAGGTCCGCACATCTGGGACCCACAAATACCAAATTACTTATTCAACATTCAATCTAATAAACAACACCCCCCAAATGGTGAATCTTGATTTATCATTTTGGCTTTGGCTTAACAGGACTCATCGACGTGAACATATACGTCATTTCTATGATAAAAAAAGAGTCCTGCAATGATTATGCGTTAATTTTGATGACATCTGTTAAAACATCACATACACTGTCTCTAGACATTTCGTCAAGATGAGAATACGAAACATTTCCTATATTATACAGGGTGTAAGAAAGGGCATACCGAAAACTAGTGGGCTCATTAAACACCAATTGGGACACATAAAGAGATCATTTTACTGAAAAATATTAATAAATACCATATAATGCCGAAAAAGTGCAATGTAATCAATATAACGTTATTCAAACATTTAATGCAATCAGATGTCTTACTAGCGCGGAGCGTTAAACTTTCCCTAACGTCGGCGTCGTACGATACCGCGGCGAGATGGCATAGGTAGCTGTACATTACGTAGCGCTAATAATATTAATCGTTATAAATCAGAAATTTTGCCTTTTTATGATGAACTGATTTTTCATCGTCCTAAATCTCCACAGAAAGAGGTTTGTATTCGTTTTTGGTTACGCTGTCCCTTACTCTCTTTAAATCTTGAAACAATGTAAATGCGCTGTTGGCTACCGACCCTTGGTACATATTTAAAACCGATGGGATTTTTGTTCTGCAGTAGAAAAGCTGACAAAAGTTAGTTTCATTTACATTGAGTTTTTGGAATGTAACAAGTTATGCTGCTTACGTTTAGTACGCAGTAGGTATGTGACATTTGGTAAAATTAACCTTCAAATTTCCAAAAACAATCTGTTATCGCCGATATGGAACAAATTAATAATTTTAAATTATAATCTGTCTGTAATGGAATACATACTCTAAACTTTGTACACGTAAATCGTCTAGTTGTGCGTATGGCTCCCATCGTGCCAGTCCCACAGTGACCGCTAAGTGTAAGGTGTGCCGCTGTAGCGCGGCCGCGGCCCGGCCCGAGCACGACACGCCCATGGCACGGATCCGGTATTCATCGTAACCGATCTGAAAAGATGCTAGAAAATAGTAGATATGCCAGCAATTTGCAATTTAACTCAAAACTGAAATAATGGATGCATTAAAAACACAAATTGAACTACTCCTGATTACATTTTAGTAATGGCTAAGATGTCGCACCTGTGATTAAGTGGTTCCGGGTTCGAATCTGACCCAACACTACCGACGCGCGACGTGAACTGACACAAGTGAACGACACAAGCAATTTTTTTAGCTGGAGGGGTTTATAAAAAAACGTTATTATAGTAAAATATTTTACTCACTGCAGTGTGTAAATAATTTTACTATAATAACAGTGTTGTGGGTTTGCGGTGCGGGCGCAAGCTCGTTATTGATAAAAAAAAAAAAAAAATAAAAAAAAAAAACTGTCGTAGAATTATTTAATTTAAATGTTATATTGCTTATTAGTGTTATAATTTATTTAACAAATACGATTTTTTAAGTGAAAACTTCTTTAGGCACGTTGGACACTTTTGGTACGGGGAAAAAGCACTGAACTCGCGAGACGGTCACGCTCAGATGACAGATGTGTCAGTTACGTTCTCACTTCTGACGTGCAGTCCTACGACTGACCGTTTTTCATTTTCTTTTATTTATTTCACTGTTAAAACAAAATTTAACATCATCTATATCGATAACATTTATCGACTATTTGTATATATAGTAATTCTCATCCCGCATCTAACACAAAAGAGCCACTGTTATTCCGCTTCAATGACTATGAACGGGGCTGCAGCGAGTAAATAATTTTACTAACGTCACAGAACACATAATAGTACCAGTACGGAAGTCCAACTCCACAAAATCATTTAAATAAATAGCAACTCTTGCTCCGACACAATAAAGTGCAATTTAGATCGCACAGCGCTAATTACCTGAAGTTATATTCACCTAGAAGTTGCCTCTCTTTCTATCGCGTAATTCTTATCTCTTATGACGACGCGCAACGTCAGTGTTTTCTTCTGTTAGAATAATTAATCTGAATATTCAATCCTAGTTATGTGCCTATTACTCTACTTTTGTAAACAAATGACGTTTCTAATAATCTTAGGATAGATGCTTACTCAGTAGTACCTATCCTACTACAACGGGCAAGTATCCTCGCGGGTGCGAGGTCGGTCCTAGAAGCCTGTGAACGCCCCAGGAGGCTTCTGAGCTAGGCTGGCTTAACTAGTCAGCTTATTCGAAGGCATAATGGACCGCCTATGAGTCTAAATGCGGAAACTGAGCCCAATACCAATACTAGTAGTACCTATGTAGATTAAACTTAAAGAAAAAAACTAATTTATTTCACAATGTCTGCATAGATACTTTAACTTAAGAAAATAGACATTCGGCGTACGTGTATTGTAGGTACAGAACTTGCGTATATATGTATTGCATGGTAATATCTTAAGCGACGAACGGTCGACGCAATGCGGTGCATGAGTGATTATCGAACTAAAGTGCAACCATAGGTGCGACGCGGCCGGCGCGTGGCAGCCCACTGAATAATTGGCACGACTACTCTAGCACGCCACGTACTTGTAGCTTCATACCTAAAGTGCGGATTGGACCTGACTTGCACTAGTCTTAAAATATGTCCGGTGGCTTGGTATATAAAGGGTCTTTCAAATAGAGCGGGTCGATGTTAATAATCGGTGGCGGCCATTTTGTTTTGGCGGCATCTGTCAAATCTGTTTTTTCTTATTCAGTCACTGATGCCAAATCACCATGGCAAGTTACACGGTTGAGCAGCATGTGCAAATGATAAAACATTATTATCAAAATGAGTGTTCGTTAGTGCAAACGTTGCGCGCATTGCACCCATTTTACGGCGGACGCGGTGGCCCTTCAAAGTCTACTCTCCAACGATTGGTGACCAAATTTGAGACGACCGGTTCAGTAAACAACCAACCAACACCTTTACGTCAAAGGAACGACAGATCGGCAGAGAACCTCGCCGTTGTACGTGAGAGTGTTCAGGAGACTCCGAGGCAGTCGATTTCTCGCCGTGCACAAGAACTTGGCATTTCGCAGACTTCAACTTGGAGAATTTTGCGTCGGGACTTGGGCCCGCATCGGTACAAGATTCAACTGACCCAAGAGCTCAAAGTTAATGACCATAGACAACGCCGTGTGTTCGCTGAATGGGCTTCGGAACGCTTGGAAGAGGACCCCGATTTTGGCCGAAAAATAATCTTTAGCGACGAGGCACATTTTTGGATGAATGGTTTTGTTAATAAGCAAAATTGCAGTATATGGGATGACCACAACCCACATGAGGTTCACCAGGTGACAATGCATCCACAAAAAGTTACCATCGCTCAGATTCAGCCGGATCTATGCAGCAGAGTCATTAAAAATTGGACCTCTCGGATTCGTGCCACCATACGAAGCCGCGGCGGACATTTGAACGATGTGATATTCCATCCATAATGGAATAAATCGGCCTTTCAAATCAAAAATAAATTTCGTTAATATCTCACACACATCTTGTTTTATTCAATTGTAACATCGACCCGTCCTTGTTGAAAGACCCTTTAGTATTACATGGTTATTCTATCTCACGGGTTTGATTCCTATTATGAGATTAGACTTAAAGATATTAAATTACTGATACAGGCATTAACAAATAATTTTTCCCATATCCCTCTATCAATAATTCTTACCTGCAGGTCCTTTATCCTCAATGTAACTCTAAAACTAGTCTTCATGGGGTCTGGCCGTGTGACGCTGACGTCATTGATTCTGTTGATCGTAGCCAAATTCTTCACCCACCCCGTATCAGTCTCGAATTTGCCTATGAACGATAATGACCCTATCTGTAACAATAAGTTCAAATAAACGGGCAGAAGTTGAATTACATGTGATTCCAAAAACACAAAAACAAAAACTTGGGTTAATCCGAAGAATAATGAATGATAATAATTATAAAAATAATAATAGAAACTTAGTTTTTGTATGTTACCTGTATGCGTGTTATCTGAACTTTTTTAAGGGGTCACTCGTCAATTTTTTGTAATGAATCCTACTAAGAGCAGACCTTTGTCTAAGTTCTGCTTGTATATTTAGTGGGATTTTTTTTAGCGCATTTTTAGGGTCCCGTTCTTCAAAAAGATAAAAAAGGAACCCTCATACAATCACTTTTCACTCAGTTTAAATCAAAATCTATATGGTAATTCCCATGGATCTAGAATCATGAAATTTGGTAAGAAGCAAGGTTTCACAGCACAAACAGTAAAGAAAAAAAAAATTGGTTGTCTGTAAAGTCGGTTTACGGACTATAATTTTACGTGATAACGTTATAAGTAGGCCGATTGTCTATCGCTTGTTCCGCGCTCTCGCTTGCACGCTCGGCTCAGGCAGAACGGGACAAAGAGTCATGCTTTTTCGTGTGTGCAGCCGGCGTTATCGATTTATAAAACGTTATCACGTCAAAAAATGAGAAAGTCGTGTGTGCATATAAGGTTAATTTGTTGTTATATATATAACATAAAAATTAATATTTTTTTTTATTAGAAACTTATATTTTGCGGTTGGAAAGATGACTTTGTCGTACATCGTTGATTAGGAGAGTATTTTTAGACTGCAAAGTTATGTTTGACTTAATATCTACATGCAAGTTTGTGCGCTTACGGAACCCTCAGCGCGTGAGTGTTACTCGCACTTGTCTGATTTTAAATACGATATATATTTTTATGTTATTAAATCGGTATAGTAAATATATATGGGATTAGAAGATAGGAAGAATTTAATGTAACATACCTTGTGCATGAAAGTGGCATGTAACGGTGGAACTTCAAGTACTTCTCGACAATTCTGGAGAAGAGTCCGCCTCATGTTTATCAAGATCATGTCTATTACTTTATTTCCGTTTTGCGCCAAACAGTCGATCATTGTGCTGAAACAAAAAGTTAGTCAAGTGAAAATAGTGCAGTTTTTACAACTATCTTAATGTTGGGACATCCACATACAGTAAAAACATACTTCAACACCATCTAGAGAAGAACAGCCGAACTACGTAGTAACGCAATGAAAATCCTCACTCTAATTATTATAAATACAACCTATTAACCGTAGAGCCGCTGTCCGCCCAAAATCTACCTAATGTACCTTATAACAACTTATCTCTACAGATTGGCGGGAAATCTGCCAGAAGATGAGGTGGGCTCCGGGAATATTTTTCAAGTTATCCGCTTTGGTTTTACCAAAATGACATTTATTATTAACAGGCTGATCTGACAGACGTCCTGTCAAAATTTCAATAAATTTATTTTAATTTTATGGAAGCAGCGGTTCCAGTTTTCCCCGAATTTCCGGGCAACTTTTTATCCTTTTTGTTCCATAAAAACCTTATGGAAACTATTATTAACATATAAAAGAAATAATTAGGCAGATCGGTCTAGCCGTTCTCAAGTTATGCGCTTATCAACGAACAACTTCAAATTTTTATTTATATAAATAACATTTTATAAGGTTTATAACAAATGCATACTAGCCGCGAGCAGAAAGTTTGCCGATGATATTTACTCGTCAGTGCTAACTAGGCGAGCGCGGGACGCGGTAACCGGAAGTGAGAGGGGTGGTCATCGGCAAACTTAATGAGCGCGGATAGTAGAATAAATTGATATATACCTGTAAGCTTGCATCAGACTAGGATTGCAGCACATAAGGTCCGATACGCTCGTCGCTTGTCTCAGTACTAATGCTAAATGTCGTTGTAACTTCTCTCTTAGAAGTGCATATAAGGGTAACGATATCGCTGCAGTGAGGGGTAAGTCATCTGAAACATACAAAATATACATACATGTGTAAGTACTTAAAATATAGCAACTGCAAGCCACAATGTTCATTTTGTGGAATTCAATTTTCAAAGCAGATAGGAGAAGAGCGCTTAAAGAGAGGGAGAATATGAGCGAGCACCTTATCGGGCAATTTGTAGGATAGTTAAGCGATGTTTAGATGTTGATGCAAAAACCGCTGAATGGATTTGGATGAAATTTGGCACACATATAGATTGTTATCTGGATTAACACATAGGGTACTTTATATCCTGAAAACATATTTAGGGTCCTGAGGGATTACAAAACGAGAACTACAGGACGTATCCTCTTGAAATTAGGTGTAGATGTTTTATATGGCACATTATTCCAGGATAAAAGTATCAGTTACGTTGTTTGTTCGTTTCTTAGGCTTTCACGAATGAACTGATCAATCGATTAACATAAAATTTTGTACACAGGTCAGGGATACAGAAAAGGACATAGATTACATAAAAAAAAACCATTGTTCCCAAAGGATAACTGAATTGATTGACATAATCTACATTCATGTAAGTGAAGCCGCGAGCGAAAGCTGGTATCATTATAATTAACACATTAACAGATTATAATTAAGAGCGTACTCCTTTCTCAAAGGCCGGCAACGCACTTGTGACTCTTGAGTTGCAGGTGTCCATGGGCGACGGTAGTCACTTACCATCAGGTGACCCGTCTGCTCGTTTGCCCCCTATAATATAAAAAAAAAAATTGCGTTAAATTTTACTACATTTTGTATTATTCTAAATCCATTTGGAGGAGACCGCTCCTTGACAGGGTTCGTTCTGGTTCCGGATGCCAATAGGCCGTCTGCCATTTATATTGATGCACCGATTATAGTGACCGTGGCACCGACATTCTATTGAATTGTTAGCAGTTTACGTGGGTCACACTGAAAGTTATTCGAATAGGGCAATAAATTCCAAATTAGGAACTCTTTGGGAATCTGTAGACGATTAATGATTTCATATGTCATTTGTTTTTACAAATTTACGGCAATTTAAAAAGTGCCTGTCGTGCATCGAAATGGATTTGACTAGAGAAATTTTTCACTCAATGATTTATTATGACTTACGTTGCGGTTTTACTCAACAACAATGTTACGATATACTTAGATTGGCATTTCATTACAAAGCTCCATCTCGTGACACTGTTTACAACTGGTTTAATGAGTTTAAACGTGATCGAAGCAAACTCACTGATGATTCTCGAGAAGGACGTCCTTCTACGGCGACTACTGAAGATAACGTGAGTGCGGCTAATGATAGAAGGGTGATATATCCACAGATTCGGGCAGCTTTAGGCATTGGTATGAGTCAAGCACAAAAAGTCTTACAAGAACATTTAGGCTTCTGAAAGCTTTGTAGTAGATGGATACCTCATGATTAGACGGAAGATCAAAAACGCTGTCGTTTGGATTGGTTAAAAGTATGACGGAGGTGACTCGAAGCTGTACATGACATCGTCACATGTGAAGAAAGCTGGATATATTGATACGAAGCCGAAACCAAAAGACAATCTGCGCAATGGACGTTTCCATTCGAAGATTTGCCGATAAAAGTAAAGAAGGGCAGAAGTCAAGGGAAAAAGATGATTGCCTCATTCTTTGGACGGACGGGTCATTTCGCAACAATCATTCTATAAGATAAAAGGACTTACTGCAGATTGGTATGTTAGTCATTGTCTACCAGTTGTCTTGGAAAATGCTAGACAGCAGCGCCCATGAAGCAGGATCCTCCTCCACCACGACAGCGCTCCAACTCACTCCGCCAGATGGTCTATTTGTCTATCGAAGATGTGGAGCTAGTGAATCATCCACCTTACAGTCCCAACCTGGTACCTTGTGACTTTTATTTATTTCCAAAAATAAAAGATAAACTCAGAGGAATCCGTTTTATGAACCCTGAAGATGCGCCGTGGCTGCGTTTGATAAAAGCGTGGAAGAGATCCCTAAAGAAGAGTGGGCTCACTGCTTCAGTCAATGGTTCCACCGCATGCGACGGTGCTTAGAAAGGAACTGAGACTACTTCGAAAAGCAATAAAAATATTAACAGGCTTCTATTTCATCTGTTTTTTATTTTCTAAAAACTCTCAATGTCACACTGAAAGTTTTATATTAATGTTGTTTGAATATTTTTAGCTAACTCACTCCTATGCCTATCTCTGAGTTACACAGCTCTTCGTTTTCTTCACTCCTTATTCTCAAGGTTCCTCTAATTTACTATTTTTCCCACAATTGTTCATTATTTTGCAGGGTAACAATGAATTCGTTTAATCTACCTCATTTATTGCTGCTGAGTTAAAAATAGTTGTTTTTTTCAGTAAAAGAAAAAGATATTAAGGGCTTGTCACTTGAGAATATCTCAGTTTCCAAATTTTTATATTATGTAGTAAATGTGTGACTACAAAACCTGAATAAAAATAAACTAAAAATCATAACATTTTGTTTAAATAAACAGAAATTAATCTGAGTGGTCTGATCAGATCAGTTTCAAATCAGCAACAGTACAACGTCGTTTAAATGATTTCCACGAACTAAAATGGACCCTGTGTACCTACAAATATCGTAGCTCAAAAATTAGAAATAAAAACTTTGTTTCATGAACTGTGTGTATATTTTAAACAATTACTCGTGTTATCTTCGAAAGTTACATTACCCGATAACATAATGTATGTTATAGGGTAATGTAACCACTATCAAACCGCCAGCGATAAAAGACACATTAGACACATTACCATACTAATGGCTTTATACAGCCGTAGTTCTTTGAGGAACTGGTTCCCCTAGTACAAGACAACAAAATACCGAAAAAGAAAAGAAAAAGTCTTATATACAGACTGAGGAAACTGCTGGAAAATCCTTACTAATATTATAAATGCGAAAGTAACTCTGTCTCTCTGTCTGTCGCCTTTTCACACCAAAATAACTGAACCGATTTGAATGAAATTTGGTACACAGATAATCTAGAGCCTGAGAAAGGACATAGGCTACTTTTTAATGCGAAAAAAGGGGTTTCAGGGGGCTGAAAGGTGGGGATGAAAAGTTGTGTGGAAGTATCGTCAATTAGCCTAAATAATTAAAAATTCTACCCAAAGAAACTATTCCACGCGGTCGAAGTCGCGGGCACAGCTAGTATTGTATAAACTAAAATAGTGTAAGTTTGTATCAGTGTCTTATGTCAGTTGAAATTATATTTTTAACAACTAAATCGAATCATATCAAGATGTTTCTTATTAGTTACTAGCCGATCACTGTTCTGCTCTTACGGGTCGCAGCGTGATGTTACATAACCTTGTATATATAAGTAGTAGTAAGTACCTAAGAATTTGTCGAATCCCACTGGACGTTCTAGAGATAAGCGCGTTTAAACAAACAAAAACCTCTTTAGCTTTATCATATTTATTTATTTATTACAAACACCTGCTTTGTGCTCGCTTGATTATATGCAACCACAACTAACGCAACATGACTTGTGCCGTTAAATTAAGATAAAATAACAACATACATATTCAACAAAATTAAAGTTTAGACCAAATTTGGGAGCAATAATACAAAATACTGGAAACTAATGAATTGAAAAAAAGAACCTTTGGTTTTGGATGTTTACATTTTTTTTTGTTTCTGGCTATGAAACATCTTTTTTATAATTTTATCTAAGTGTGCACTAAATGTTAGCCTACAGTTCATTCACATTCACACAAAGACTCAAATCGCGTTCGCATTCAACTTTTTTAAGTAGCTGATTATTTATAACGTATGATGCTTGTACCTTTGCCTTATTTCTAGTTAAGAATATATAATTACATTTGTCAACATATACAAACATGTTATTATGCTCACCCCCCACTTAACGAGGCGGTTAATGTCGTCCTGAACTAAGGTGCAATCATTTTGTTTTTGATAGGCTTTAAGAGGTCATCGGCGAATAAGTATGCAGTTGTGCGGTGGCAAAATTCAAGCAATGGATTCAATAAGAATTAGGAATAGATCCCAGGTGCGAACCCTGTTGGACGCCGGACGTGACAATAAAGTCGTTCGATATGACACCGATTACTACCACATACGATTTTAAGGTGGGATTGAAATCAGTTCAGGATTGCTCCTCTAGCAAGCTTCAACAATAGTATAGCATGGTTAGCCTTGTCAAAGGCATTGCTAAAGTCCGTATACATGGCATCCACACGAGTGCTTCGATTTAGATGCCAAGATACGGTGTCTATAAAAGCTGCAATATTGCTGGTGGTAGACCTTTTTTTTAAATAAAATCATGTTATTATTTAATAAGATACGATTTTGCTAAACTGTTAAGATAGGGATAAATTAGTGATTCAAATACTTTTGGCAATATGGAAAAAATACATAAAGGTTTATAGTTCTTAATAATGTTTTTGGGCCCATCTTTGTGAATAGAACTATTTTGGCGGTTCTCCAATAGTTACGGAATTGTCTTTTACGAAGTAGTTTGGAGACGTGTTAGTGGCCTGAGAGTGGTATCGTATTTATAATAAATGGATGAAAAATGGTTTGTAAATAAATTACTAGTATTTAACTCGTCAGTTGCTTTATCATCACCTAAATGCATATCAGAAGTCATATTACTTACACAATTGCATTTATGCTTAAAAAATGTCCAAAAATACTTTGGATTTCTAGCAATACTCTTTTCGAGATTGCCGCAATAGTTGTTGAAACGTTGCTGTATCAACTACTCCGTTCTGGTTTTCAATAAAAACAACGTCGATTTCAGCCATAGAATTCCTATATCTTCGTGAATACCAAGTCGGGAACTTTTTGCTTTTAATTTAATCCATGGTTCTGATTTATTTATTATAGTCTAAGAAATCGCTTAAAATGGAGTAACCATCTCGTCAATATTGTTACATGATTAAAATGAATCTCTCCAGTCAATTTTGTCAAACTCGTACCCAACAGTGACAGTTTGTAAAAATGATGTTTAGGTAACTGGCATGAATTGAAATTACTGTCTGAATTGATTGTGAACTCTATTTCTAAAGGAGGATGAACAGCATTAATGAAAACCTTTAAAAATAATAAGGTCTGCCCTATGGCAAGGAGTAATCGTTACCTTCAAACATTAGTAACACTAGTGCTATTTCCCAGCGCCAAAATTCTTCCCGTGGCAATACACTTCTGGCATTCTAGCTCAACATCAAAAGTAGACCCGTATTAGTGTCGGATACTTTCCCAATCGGGCATCACCAATGCGAACACCAGAACTACTGCACCATGGCAAAAATCTGTCCTTAAATATTTGTATTGAAGGAATGTTGGGGCTGGTCTAATACAATAATTTACTCACTACTAACTCACCTATATGTTTTGCTAACTGCTCTGTCGTCGCGAAATCATAGCCACCGTTTCTTTGAGGTGAGGGCCACGACAACTGCAACATCAAAAGTTCCACAGTAAGTAAAGAACTTAATGCATGAATAATTAGGAATTTAAAAAAAGGATAAATCCGTTGTAGTTTTGTAATTATATTTATTGTGACCTCGTTAGCTTTGAGAAATTATATTTATAACGATGTAGTGGCTTTTGTACTCGCCTCACATTGTGTGATCTATTACATAACTTGCAAATACCTAATTAGGTGGATTCAATTTATACATTAAAATAATGCAAATAAATAGCAAAAGCAATGTTTTTCTACAAGTGCTTCGTTTATGGGACAACTCAATGGAACTAGTGGGATAGACAGCTTCGTTTCTCGTTAAATAAAAAACATGTTTATAATAAAAAAAAAATCTTGAGAATATTTTTTTTTTACATAGTGAAAAATAAAACAAAGAACATAAAAAAGTGAAAATCTCAAAAATGTCGATTATTGCAAGTACAATAAGCAGGGCAGTATTGGCAACTCGAGTATCGCTCGTCCGTGTCTCGGGCACCGCACGTTGTAACATGAATTACTTTATATAAAATGTTGGTAGCATTTTCAATTCGTTCTTATGTGAATCATTCTTAATTCGGATTTTTTTTTGTATCTGCTACTACTTAATACAGTAAAATGACATATAAAATTCACGAGTTACATGCTGCTAATTTGGCAAACAAGCACACAGACTGGCTGATGATAAGCAATTACCGGTGTTTGTATACATAAGTGGTATAATTTTTCCGTTGCCAACCCTATCTCTGCTATGAAGCTCGGGTCTACGTATATTAGAGATAAAACACTATGAGGCTAGTACTATATTAGGGCTTAATTCTGAACACTCGGCCCATTGTGCCCTACGTTCCTATTTTCAACTTCCAATCAGCCACGTACCTAATTCTATAGTCTGCAGACAGTAGTATACTATTGTATTTATACAGTTGAGTAGGATCTTCACAGCTTCCTAGGAAGTACAAGGTTGCCACAGCAATAATAAAACCACTGGTGATTCATTAAAATTTCTTATCTATTACGATAACTAATAATAATAACTTGGGATATCCTACACACGGCCGTCTGATCCTAAACTAGGCAGAGCCTACACTATGGTAACCAGACTGCTGATAAACATACTTATGTATTGTTAAATACATACATACTCGTATCTTTATTAATGACCGGTTCCTATAATCAAGAAACGATTCGTGTTGCTTACGGACGGTAACATTTCTTTGAATTTTCAACAAAAATTTTAATGAAATTGAAAATTTTTCAACGAATATAAAACAAAGTCGCTTCCCGCTGTCTGTCCCTTTGTACGCTTAGATTTTTTAAACTAAGCAACGGGTTTTAATGCTATTTTCACTAATATATGAAGTGATTTATAATAAGGAAACTTTATTAAGTATATGTATAACTTTATTAAGGTTTTGTGTAAAATAGCTGAAATATGATAATGATTGTTGAAGATGTCGAAAAAAATCAATATAATTATACTCTGCTACCCGTGCAAAGCGGGGCGGGTTGCCACCCAAATGATGGATAAATTACACCCTAACAAATGATCGTGTTTATCACACAATTATTCACATTTAAAACCGTCTACATTTACTAAAACAATATAGTAATGATCACACGAAACATGAAAGGGTCTTACCTTAACAAGTACTTCATCGTGCGTAAACTCAATGCCAGGGTTGATGAAAGAAAATGCATCATCCTCCAGCACAAGGCCCACATTCACATCTGCGATCATGTTTGATAATGATATTCTAGAAGCGGTATATAATGTTTAATTAATTCTCTAGTTATGAGCAGCAGAATCTCAGCTCTCATTATATTCACATTTTCTAGATAGAAAAGCAGAAGTAAGTAAAGAACTACTAATGTATAATATTAAGAGACATTGAGACAATTGAAATACTTTTTGTATTTTTGTTAAATAGTCTTCATGCATTAAGTTTTTTAAAACTTCAGTTCTCTTTAAGGCTTGTTAGTGAGCCTCAAGTTGCAGTAAAATGGCAGGAGCATAGCTTGGCTATCAGAGTCCAAGGATTTTTAGCACATTGATTTGAGTCTACAAAAACACTAGGTTTTATTTTTACTAGGTACTCCATTTTATAAAAAAACGTTACCATAAGTTCTAGTTGAAGAAGTTTGTGGTTTTAGTGGTGAGTAGTAACAGCTTGGAAAAGGTGATAGGGTCTGTGATATACAAGTGACATCTTGCATCTTGCAAGTATACATAATCACCAGTACTTAGAACTCTTTACTATTACATGGGCCGTCACGTGCTTAGTCAAATAATTAAAGTACAAAAAAAATCCACAGATGGCGTAAATAAAATAAATCAACTGGCGGTCGGCATTTTTCGTTGTGCTAACACTTTTTACGTCTTGCCGCGCCACCGCCGCCGAGCGTCTGAAGTGCGATAAAACATTTCAGGTTCAGATTAAGGAGGTGGATCACACTAAGAGTATTATCTAGTTTTATGTATTTAAATCTAGACCAACAATCATATTCATTAAGGATGTCTTAAATACTAGGATTTATTCACACTAAAATATCTACTACTTATACATATATATACTATAACATAACATACTACACATATTACAGTAATGTTATATCTACACTTTGACTAGGTACCTACCTTGCTAGACATCATGAATGTGCACAGCCCTGTATAAGTAATTTATTGGAATTAATGACTGCTTTTGTTTGATTTATGTATCTACATAAAGCATGGAACATAAACATGATAAAATCCAGATATAATTAATGCAAGTGTGTGACATATTAATTTATAATTATTTATTATTATCATTGAGATGCATAAAAAGGAGGGTAGTTTATCCCTAAATTGTTGCAGTAGATTTGTGCTCATTATAATAATAATGAGGTTGTCGATATGTGGAATGTCGAATCGGCGATCATTGTTCCGATTGTCGTATCTGGTCATGGATTAATAGCCAAGAGCCTCGAGCAACACCTTAAGAGGCTCGCAATAAACCCACTACCTCTAGCTCAGCAGTAAGAATCACAAACCACTAGGCGATTGTTGGACTTGCTTGACTAGAGAAGTACCTCCACTACAGAAGACAACTAAAGGTGCACTACCAGTGTAGTACTGTTTTTTTTTTGCTGAACCTATTCAGTATAGCTCCATGGAGGACAAGGTTGAATTGGTTTCATAAGCATTTTTATAAGCTAGGGGAAGAGGAGAGGAGGGGAGAGGGAAGGGTTAGGGTCTTCGGTACACCTCACTCACTCGGTGAAAAGCAATGAAATTATTGCTTCACTGCCGGTCTTTTGTGAGGTTGTGGTATCACTGCGATCGAGCTGGCCCATTCGTGCCGAAGCATGGCAGTAAATTATTACTATTTGGCAGGCCCTGTGCAACTATCCCCATTTAGTTGCATAAAAAAATTATAAACTTATCATATTTAATCATCTTCTTATTATCCTTTTTTCAAATTTATTTGGGTCTTTGCGAAAAAAGAATTCTTATTTATTAGTATTTAATATAACTTTAATTCAAAATAAAAAAAGTATTGTTTGTCTTTTCTTTTTAGTAAATTTATTTAACCAGCGTGTAACTAGCCTGAAATGTATTGGTTCATTTGGTTTACAGAAAACAAAAAAAAAGACTTACAGCACATGTCCTTCAGCCATGACCGGTATGAGATTATAGAGGTTCTCGTTAAAAGCACTGTACAGTCCTTTCACATTGACTTCTCCTAATGAGCACCGTAATGTCAATGCCATTGACTTTAGGTCCAGTGATAGTGTTTGCATGTGGAATGTTGGTACTTTTACTAGTTCTAAACGAGATAAATTACTGAAACAAAAAATAATACTTAAATGATTTGTGTGTAAAGGAACACCAGACCAAAACTCACACCTAAAAAAATATATTTAACAAACATGAAAATCATATCTAATCATATCTCCAATGAAGTATTTATAACTAGTCTCAAAATGTATTTTTTTTAACAAGCAATTTTTGTTTAAATACTGCTGATGCTAAAACTATAAGGGACTACACTTTTTGAACTATGAACTTACTTATGGTCTAGGTATAATTTTCACAATAAGTACTGATTTAAAAGAAAAGTGAGAGAGTAGAATAGAATTATTACACAACTAGCTAACTCGCGCAACTTTGTTCGTGTTTGTGAATTTACCCCATTTTTGCAACACTTTTCATTGATGCTCCGCTCCTATTGGTCGTAGCGTGATGTTATATAGCCTTCCTCGATAAATGAGCTATCTAACACGAAAAGAATTTTTCAATTTGAACCAGTAGTTTCAAGCAATCAAACAAACAAACTTCAGTTTTATAATATTAGTGTAGATTGTATATTGTTTGCTATTAAGGCTGTGTTAACTGCATGATAACAATAACAAAATAGTTCTCCCATTCTGTCGGATATCACAACCCCATTCCAACACAATGCAATGGGAAAAGTATAGAAACTGAGCACTAGCAGATTACCATTAACTTTAAAAGCACCATTAGGTAAATAAGAGAAACTTTTGATAAACCAAATAAACCCTCTTACACTTGTGTGTTCTTTGCAAAATAAGAAGTATCTGCCAGTGTGTCTGGTTTAAGTTGTTCGCCATTTTTCGTCTGCTGCAGAGCCACGTTTGTAAAACTCTACAACCAAAAGATCATGATCAGTCTACTGTAAATTTGAACGAGTACAAAAATAATCATTTGTAACCATATTTACCCTTTTAATAACATCTTGTAAGTTTGGTTGGACTTTAGTTAAGAGATCGTTTAATTCCTGTTTAATATCTACTACAGGTTCTTCGTCAGTCATCTTTCAAATGCATTACCTAACATTTAAAGGCACGACGAGGTTTTACTTTTTATTATATTTAGCTAACTCCACTACAAGTTTAAAAGCAGAAAATGAAACATATTGCTATTGAAGCTGACGTCTGTTTGACAGCTGCCAGAAACTGATGTGTTGTTAATGTCAAGATAAGTTTATTTTTAGTATTATTACATTTTAGATTCAAGGTAAAATGAATAATCGCCTAAAAATCTAATTTGTACATACCGTTTGTACCGCCTAAGAACAACAAGTACTTTTGGAAGTGGACATGATGATTAAGTCCTAAAATTTCTAGAGTTGTGACAAGCAATCAATACGTAAAATTTCTCAAATCGTGTAGTTAATGCTAAGTTTCACGCTGGCTAAGTCGAGCAAGCGTCCTCAAACGTCATAGCTATACAATACTAGGCTCATATTCGGAAGTAGTTTTGCGTCGCGTAACATACACAAAAAAGACAATTGAGATCTACTTTACTTTTTAAAGTCTTGTTTGGTTGGTCATCGCTAATTTCACTGGATTTACAAAAGTGTGATTTCGTTATATTCTGTTAACATATATATATATACGTTAAGCGGTTTCTACAATTATACAATTTACTTTACTAATTAGGATATAATTTTTAAAGTAAATTGTATAATTTGTATTGACTCCATGAGCGTTTCACACGCTTTTAGAGATTTCCTGCCAAAATCCAAACTAATTTGATATTTTTTTAGTAGATTTTAGAGCAAGGTTAATACTGCTGTACGAAAAACTTTTCTCTCATTTATGGATATTATATGGATGCTATTAAGTAGCAGCTAAATTTGAAAGTGAGGCAGTGATGTGTAGGCTTTTTTTCTACCTGGGATAAAGTCTGGGCAAAAACAGAGAGTACAAGATCGAACTTAGATTGACTTTCCCTCATCGAGATTCCTAAGAAAATGAATGTTTTGTACAACATAATGTTTAATTGTTTATTACATGATTCTGAAAGTCTGAATAAAAGTCGGATTTAACCTTTTTAGTACCACTGACGTCACCCATAAATATATGTTATTTAATAAAGCAGCCATAAACTTAGTATGTAATAGACGAACAGTCCCGTCATTTTCGTGAGACTAAAACTGAAATGTTTCTGTGTGCAAGTTTTACAGACGAGTGACTGACTTTTAGTGTCGGCACATTGACGTCACCGCAATATCGATATATAAAATCGGCAATATTTATATATCATTATGGATTGGTAGTATTTTGTATGTTTTGTTACTATGAGTTGTTGTGCTTTTGTTTGTAATTTTTTTTTTAAACACTATGTTTGTCTATTACGTTAGTATATTAAGTTTATGAAAGCAGCTATCGAACGAGAGTAAGTGAATTTACAAAAGGAGACTTAATACTGATTCTAGTTTAGTTCTTTTTTTTATGGTATTCCATAAGTCCATAAGACATAAAATGTTTTTATCCTTATTATAAATGAGTAATTGACAATTTCAATTTCTTTTTTGTATTTATGGAATAACCTGTTCACCCGCGCAACTTTGTCCGCATTTGTAAATTTTCCCCGTTTTAGCAAAATTTTCCATTGATGCTCCGCTCCTATTAGTTGTAGCGTGATTTTATACAGCTCACTAAAATATTTTTTCAATTCGAACTGGTAGTTCGTGAAATTAGCGCGTTCAACCAAACAAACAAACTCTTCAGCTTTATAATATTAGTATAGATTTATTATAAAATGCAATATTAAGGGCTTAAACTCGTGGCTAAGTGGTAACAGAGTAGATTACTACATTACAAGGTTAAGTAATACTAGGCAGGTCAGTCTTAGGATGGTTGACCATTCATAACACATGGAGACCCTCCGTACCTCGGAGAGTACGTTAAGTCTTCGGTCCCGGTTCCCATAAGAACATCTGTGGCATTCGTTACGGTTAGTTGGAGCCCTAAAAAGTCCGTCAACCTGGTCTAACTACAGAACTTCGATATCGCCTAGTACTTGAGTTGTGGAGGTCTGATGGCAGTCGCTTCACGAATCGAAGTTCGGCCGTATCGTAGTTACACTGTATTTTAATTTTATTTTAATTTCTAATTTGGCCCCCAAAAGTGACCCACCTATCTGAAATTAATTTATTTACGTCGCAAACACGTATGGTGTTTGGGTTACAGGTATATATGCAAATATATGTGCCACATTTCAACTTAATCGGTTCAGTAGATTCTTAGCAAATTGACTGTGACAGACGGGCAGACAGATGCACGAGTGAAACTAAGGGTTCCGTTTTTTTTATTCGGGCGGACCCTAAAAACCTATAAGATTCTAAATTAATGTCAATGGGTACCTACTAAAATAAAGGACTATATCTATTAAACATTATGTTTATTCACATTATGAGTAAATATTGCGGCCAAATCGTAGAATTGATCAGATCAGTTGCGTTTACAAAAGTTTTTACGGCTTTTTAACAATATGACATAATGTAGTTTAACCAAATCAATGGGTAAAACATCTTTTGACTATGTAATCAACTAAACTATATGAAATAGCATTTGTAAAAAGAAAACTTCAATGTCTAATTCCATACAACTTTTCGAATAAATGAACCTGTGAAATTGACAAACTTTAAACACTGAAATGAAAACATTTCATGAAATGGTCGACTGCTAATTATGATCAATTCTACTACCGGTTATTATTTATGGATATTCTGTTTATCCACCTCAGTAGATGAGCGTTTTTGACTAGATTCCATAGAATTTGAGTCGACACGAGTTTCTGCCGACGAAGTGAGTGGAGTAGTCTGAATGTCGACTATTTCTGATTCAGGTTTCTCTTTAAGCATGCCGAATACGAATGGTTCTGAAATGACACGTAAGCAACAACATGAAATAGATAGATAGATAGAACATTCTTTATTGTACACCACATTTTGGACAGTAATTAAACATGATTAGAAACAATTAATATTCAATACACATTATTATTATTAAATAGAAGAGTCTGTAATGTCAAAATAATAGTTTTTTTAAGCTCCTGGTTCCACGCAAAATATATGTATTTGCACACGCGAGCAAAGCCGTACAATGGGCGGTCTTATCGTTAAAAGCGGTGTACTGCCCAGCTCAAAAAATATCCGTATCCGGTAAGTGTAAATATTTATTTACATTCACCGGATACGGGCATTTCATCTGATAAATGTGGAAGAGACCCAAGCTGTAGGTCAGGATCGTGGTGAAAGGTACTCGTCGCTGTCTGCTCTCACGCCCTACTCCTGTCCGGGATAGGCAGGCACCCTGGACAGCAATAGGGCGTGAGAATATGTAGGGTAGCCCTGAAAGACACTTTCGTACTCCTCAGTATCTCTTGATAGCAAAAGATAGTCCTACTACTGGGGACAATAATTACATTCCAGAAGGATTTCAATTAAAATCTGTTACTCCGATATATTATGTTAAATTAGTTAGTAAGGATATGTATTTTCTTCAAGTAAAAATTAATTATTGGGAAAAAAATATAGTTCTTACTGCATCTTGGAAGAGTTTTGAGCAATCGTACACCGTATGTTACGGAGTTTGACATAATAGTGGCAATTTCATGTTGCAATATATGTTTGAAATTTGATATATGTAAGTTGGCGGCGCCTTCGACTGTTATAGCATCTAAACTGAAATTAAATATTTAATATAATGAACCACTTATCTTGCTTAATGATAAGAGAGCATCGAGTCCTAACATCCGTTGCGAGGGAGAACTATATTTTAATATTATGTATGGTATAAATTAAGTTAAGTCTATGGGTTTGGAATAAAATGTTTATAACTTATTTAGTATTTGTTATACGGATTGTTACAGAATGATGTGGCAATTTTGTTATGAGCGTTATGTGTAGTCGACAAATAGTTGATTTAGCTTAAAAAAATGGGGTAAAAAAAAATCTTTTCTGAAAATTTGTTTCTCTTCAAAAAATGCTTCTCCTAGTGTAGGTGCACATTTCTAAAAAACACATTCCAAAATTTTCATGACAATTTCCATGATTTTGTTTTTTTCTTTTTTACATATGTACATTTGTTGTCTATTTAAAACTATTAGTTGTCTATTTAAAACTATTAGTTGTCTATTTAAAAGAAAAAATAAAAAAAAAAATTGAAATAGCCCTAGAATGCTATCAACATTCTTGGTAAATAAACAATTAATTTTCATTCATGTCAGCCTTCTCACATACGATATATTAGCTTTATTGGTTAATTTTTAAATTTAATTTTTCAGTTCCAAAATAAGATTTCTGTATTAAAAATCATGGATTTCCCTAAAATTATTATCGCTTTTCTTTAACTTTCACGCTATAATAATATAACCCTAAAATTTGACCACACATTTCTGTAGCAACCTGTAGTAAAGGACGTGAGGCATTGTACAAGTGACAGTGATTCAATGATGTTAGTAATAATAATATAGGATCATCGGTTTACCCCAGTCGATTAATAAAGTCAATGTCTAATTCCACAATTTCTGGGTTAATTAATAAGCCCAGAGATAGATGGGCGGTGAGCTCGTTTGCTGACATAATGAGTACACCGGTGAGAGACGGCGCTGCACGCGGACCTGGTGGGAAATAAACTTCATATTGGTACGAAACCTGAAAATGCAAACGACCTTTTTACTAAAAGTCTTAGAGATTGTAGATATACATATATATGCTATATAAATTCGCTGTAAATATAAACACGTGTTTTTCAGAAATTCTCATTGTCTCTATCAAATTTAATATTATTACACATTAGTGAGACAGAGATTGATCCCTACTATACGGATAATAATCGTCAAAATGGTTGTATGTGGTATTGTAATGATTAAAAATGTGTGTGTTGCACACACATTTTTTACACACGGCAGAAGTGAAACTTCAGAAAAGTAGCCTATGAGAGAATGAGAAATAAAAAGTAAAATCAACACAACTAATTTACCAATGTTAATAAATTTAATTTTATATGATTTAAGTATATAAAAGTTATTGGTCAAATTAACACAGATGTGTTAATGATTAACATAAATTAATTAACCAACGAATTTTAATACACAAATGCACAAAAATGACACCACGTTAACATTGACGCACTTTCTGAAGGCTTCTTAGTACGCAGGCGCAAAGACAAAGGTTATAGGAAACACTGTTTACTTGTATTCTATCTCATTCTCTCGCAGGCTAAATCTTATCTATGAATATGTTTGCCTCTTTTCAAAGATTATAGGAAACACTATACTTATATTCTATCTCATTCTCTGGAGCTAAATCCTATTTATGAATGTTTGTTTTGTTTGTCTCTTTCTCGTGTGACTTTTTTGTTTCATCGAATTTCAAATCACAACGATTCTAAAGAAGTTTCACTTCAAAAAAGTGTATTTTGAAATATATAAATTGCAGTTACAGGACAAAATTGATTTAAACAACAATATTAATTTTAACAAAATTCGGATATGTGATCGTAGAAATAAATTATGGTTTGAATCTTTACAGTAAATTTAAAAAAATACAGTAAAGTCTCTTTTTTTCGTTATGGAAATCGGTTATTTCCCATAACTAAAAAATCAAATTTTTAGCCCCAAAACACAAGATTCCTACAGTATATATTATTTCGTCTAGTTGCATATAAGAAGCATTAATCTATACAGAACAGTTATTCGTTTTTCGCCTTTTCTGAAAAAAAGTAGTTTTTGGGGTTAATATCTGTTTAGATCTAGGTGTGTGTTATTATTAATGATATTTCAGTCACTTACCTTCAAATCACTAAACCCGATGATAGTATCCACATAGCGAAGGTTCTCTCTCTCCAAAAGGGTGGTGGCCACTGATCGCCTATACATAGTATTTAACCCTCGTAGCTTGCCGTCGTATATTTCAATAGTCTAACAGTTACATGAAAATGTTATGATAAAATAAATATCAATAGTAACATAAATTTCTATAAAATACGACTAAGGTTTAAAATCTGCAAAACATATGATGTTTTTTGCATGTGATGTTGAGGCCATTTGATGAGCGAATGGAATGGATTCGAACCAATTATAGTGGAGAGGTGGTAAGCCTGGGTCATTCTGCCAATACCTGGCAGGTTTTGGTTACCATTTCAGGAAGCTTCGTAAATTTATATACGTGCAGATTGATGTCACAGGTGTTGAATAAGTATCCGTTTAATAAATTTGTTTAGGAATGAAGAAAGTGACGTTACCAGACCATAAGAAGCCAATATTTTGAAATTGGGTAGGCTAATAGAGTCTCCCCCTATGTTGTTTAACTTTTTATTTATCATGGTTAAAGCATTATCCGTGAATACTGCGAGCTGTGTAGCTTTTTCATTGTCGTATTCCCTAAAACATTTTGAAAATTTGACATTTGTCTCGTTTTCAATAAAAAAAAAATGGATGGGAATTAATGAACAGTGAATATGAAACTGAAAACTGTTTCTGCTTTAGTTGTAGTTAGCTTATGAAAAGCACGGTCAGAGCTTTTATTCAAAGTAGGTATACCTTACAAACTATAAACGTAATGTGATGTAAACTTTATAATAACCTCACATAACTTCACACATCTCACACACGGACGTCTGATCCCAAACTAGGCAAAGCCTGTACTATGGTAACCAGACTGCTGATAACCATACTTATATATTTCTAAATATACATATTTTAGATAAATTACACCCAGACACGGAACAAATGATCGTGCTCATTACACAATTATTTGTCCTGGGTGGGAATTGAACCCACGACCTCTGGCTTAGCAGCAAATATATCAAAAAATGCAATTTTTATTTACACTCTGATTACTAACTTCATTAAACCACAGACCTATATAATAAAATACATTTAAAATGACTAACATTCTAGATAGAACTAGTGAAATGTAATTTTTTTAAACTATTTGAATAAAAATTTAGTTTGTCTTGAAAACTTCTGAATTTTAAGTTTCCACATTAGTTACGTATACTCTTAAATACATTTTACAATAGAGAGTATTTTACAAGTCTTCCACAAATGGCTGCAGCTCAATTTTAGTGATACTTTAAATTTATGGATGTTAGAAATACTCACTGTAGCCTTGAGATATTAGGAATATTGCTTAGACTTGTCAGTATAAGATAATCATTGAAATAGTCCTGAATCCATTTGTCTAAATCAGCTTTCAGCCTCATCATAAAATCTTCTGCAAAAATAATACGCATTTAAAGTACTTCTTTTCCTGACCGTACAAATGTCTTTAATGTCTTGATGACCATGACCAGCACAAAGCAAGTGCTTAAGGACTTTTGAACATACTAACTTTTGCGAAACTAAAATTTCATGATAACCGGTTAAATAGTTAAAATGTGAAAGCGAAACAAAAAAACAAACTCTCTTAGTATTTTAGGATAGTAGTAGGATTTAATTTCAGATTTTAAAGTAAGATATCAATATTGTCATTAATAGTGGTCCATCGGGTTTATCCCAGTCACCCATCGCCATCATAAATTTTAGAGAACTGACAGTAATTGATAATTAATTGTGTAAAAGTGTGATATGACAAGTTTTCTACTAGGTACTGTGACTATTCAATAGTTAAATTTACGCATGGCATATTGGGGAATAATTCAGAACCTAAATGAGCACATTACTAGTACTCTTATTATTTTAGTCATGTTTTTAATACCCCATTACTATTGAAACATAACGTTTAAGTATATAACACTCATTTTAATTGCGTGAGAAACATTATGTACGCTACATACGTAATGTCAAGTGATGTAAATTGGTGGTTGGAATATTTAGATTTTATATTAAAATATGGTGCATTAGTGATTTAAAAATATAATGATTGATGTGTCGTCACAACTTTTATAATTTTATTTGTTAACTGATCTTGACAAGATGTTCAATCGATTTTCTTACAATTCAACTTATCACCACTTTGCCACAATATACAGAAAGCTCTATGTTTGCAATGCTTTTTGCTAAAACAACATATTCAAATCATATCCCTGATTAGATGGAAAGGTTAGTTTATGGAATATTGTTACGAGCTTAGGTTCGGGATTAGTAAGGTACACCAAAATAGACACAATTTATTTCAATGATTCACAAATAACACATTTATAATTAACTCTCACTCTTTAAATTGTTACTTGTACTTTCCACCTATATTTCCACTTCTATACTCACTTGTTCACTCGCTGATCGACAGCTAGAACTCTCCTTATAACGCGATGAACGAAAACTCGAAACCACTCACACGTATTTTCTAATATAATGTGGGTAATTCTATAAATAGGCTACTATTTCCCTTCAATGTCAAAAGATGGCGTGCATCTCAACTTAGATAATCGTAACCCTTTATGACGTCCTCTACTTGACAAAAAATGGCGCCCGTGGCGACTTTCGTAACAATATGTATGTAAATCAAATCTCTAATGACTAACACATTAACCGTGCTAGGTAAAAAATTAAATTAGATATTCTATATTCTTTAATCAAAAATAAGTCTAGAAGCGTTCTATTGCGTTGTAACCTTCAAAGTTACACTGAACTGTTACAGATATGCACGCCACTTCACGGGTTGACTAAATGCAATAAATACGATCAAACACATCCATAATGGCGTTTAGGGTGCTTCTGAACACGTTATTCAACGTGTTCAGAAGCACCCTACGCAATAAACAATTATTATATATAACACCAAGGAACAAGCGCATAGAATCACGGGATATCCTTCCATATCTTTTAGCAACAATACTTACCCAAGTGCTCTTTTTCTAGCTTTATCGGTGGATCAGTCTCATTTGCGCTGGCATACTGAAATCATATATATACTTAATCAAGTGAGACCCATGCTACGGCACGTATGGGCCGGGGTTCGACCGGAGTGATACCACGGCCTCACAGAGAACCGGCGTGACGCAGTGCTTGCGTTGTTTCGCCGAGTGAGTGAAGTTACAGGAGGCCCTAATCCCTCTTCTCTACCTTCTCCTACTCCCACTCTAAAGCCCGGCAACACACTCCTAACTCTTGAGTTGCAGGTTTCCATGGGCGGCGTTAGTCACTTACCATCAGGTGACCCGTCTGCGCGTTTGCCCACTACCACTTACAAAAAATCAGAGTTCCTTAGTCGCAAGAAGAATTGAGGATCGAAGTAGTGGTCAGACATCCAACATGTTTACTTAGATGTCTGACCAGTATACAATATGAGTGATTGTATCTCTATTATGTGATTTTAAGCCTAAATAAATAACAGTTTTTGTTAAGTTAAAAAAAAGTCGTATCATTAAATAATTAGCATCAGATACCTGTATTGCTCTGTACTGTATCTGTCTAGTCCCTGTCTAGTCTTTGGGCTAAGCCACCTGTGGTCTGCACTCCAACGACAAAAATATTGTCTACGCTATTATAAGAGCCTTCAGGCAAAACTGAACCATTTCAACCAATGACAGAGAGTGTAGAATAATCTTAAAATGAAGGTTTTATTTTATTTTATATATATATAAATATATATATCCACTTCCCTCGGTAACATTTAAATTTCTAAAAACATGGTATCCCTAAGAGTTCTCTAAAGTGGTTACATAGGTGTGTGAACATTTGCTCTTTAAGTTGTGACAGCCCATAGCATTGAAAAAAAAAATAACGAAATGGATTCCATATAGTACCGTCAATAAAATATTTTTAGCTTCTAGGGTTGACACGATAAGTTCGATAACCAGCCTTTCTGTTATCAATCGGTAGCGACCCTGTATTGTGTATTCTACTCCTTCCATCAAAATTCTGAAACAAGACAGTTGATATACGTTCCTTTATTCATTTACAAAACATCTAATTTGTTCAAAATAAATGTAAGTTTCATGTTATTAAATACATTGTACTAAGACACATAATGCAAGCGGATTAAGTCCATAGTTTTGTTGGTTCAAGGCACCTTTACAGAAAGTTGTTGGAGAATAAGTTATCTCAGTCCTTCGATCATATAAACTATAGATGTTAAATCGGCGGCTAAAAAATTGCACCAACTGTGCTTAAATGCAATAGTAAGCACAGCTGAGCTATCAGGCGCTTAGCGCCCGCGCTAGGTGTATGACGTTTTAGGTGTAGTCGAAAAATGCTAAACTTATGCTTAAGAAATGCAAAGAAGGCATGAAATTTCGTACTTTCAATAAGAATAATATTTTTATTTTTTTGCTTGTTTGTTAGTTATTTTTGAAATACGGAGATTGGTGTTTTGGCTAGTCATGCAGATAAAGACTTTACTTACTGAAGTTCTCCAAACGAAGGCGTATATATGAGAGCTGATGGATCCTTGTCTATCATGGAACGGTCGTAAGCGCCTGTCAAATGTAAAGTATTCAACGAAAGGTTTCCCTTCAGTACCATGTTCTCAATATCGTTGTGCAAAAAGTTGATCCGGAAAAATGTGTCGTTACGAAGTTTCATCCGGTGGAAGAACCTGCTCATAAAGAAAGAATTTCAGTTAACTTAGTAAAGTATATAGAATATCTGCTAACATTCACACTCAACATAGAGTAATCAGCGATGGGCGCTCCCCTGTTGTTGTTATTTTTTTTTTTGATAAATGCATCAGGCGTTTCCGTTCCAACTCACCAGATATAAAGTGACAATAAAGACGACGATACACGCTTTTCCAAGAGATACCTATTGACTCTACTCTTGAATGTTCCAGAATTACAATTGTCTTGTAAAATTGACGCAGGCAGTTCATTCCAGACTTTGGCGACAACGAGTAGTAGAGTACAAAATACTGAGTAACGGTACCTTTGTGTTCTCAGCTGGAGCTTTATTAGATGTACTAAAGACCATGGCGGTGGTATATAAATACAGATGTTATCTAGTTTATTCTACACCAGCTATGAATTCTACTATAAAAGACTATCAACGCGCATATATCAAAAGGCAAACCGTAGACAATTTGTAGACAAATCGTTGTATTTCATAGGAAAATCTAGTTGTACGATTTCATACTGAGCCTTTTGTCTAAGAAGTGAAACCCATTAGTTTTGGAAAGACGTTTACCCAATTTTTTTTTTTGGTTTGTGGGCAAACGCGCAGATGGGTCACCTGATGGTAAGTGACTACCTCCGCCCATGGACACCTGCAACTTAAGAGTCAATAGTTGCGGGCCATTAAGGTATGAGTACGCTCTTTTCTTGAAAGTTTGATGGTCGTAACACACATTGGTTGTGCGAGGCTAAAAGTTGCCCATCTGTCATAATACAGACTATCCAGATAATTTAATAAGTCAATTGGCACAAATGGTAGTGTATATATAAATAAAATATTATTATTATATAATATTTTCTATTTTATAAGACAGAATATGCGTCACTATTTTGGAGCAGAATATTTTTTGTTTAATGTTTAATTCACTCTTCTAATATCTAGGAATATCTATGGGGGTTTTACTCACAGAACTGAAAATGGCATCCTCATCATACATAGGCCGCCCAGGTTCATTCCTGATGGGATTTTACCGTAATTGGGCTTTTGTTTGTGAATTTCTCGGTTGGCAACCGCGCGTTCGATCAACATTGTCTGCATGAAGAACAATAAAAAGGTATATAGCTTATGCCCTTATGATAAAGTTACTATTGTTATTTGCTTATATTACTATTGTGTACCCTATTGTTCATGATATGGAGAATTATAATAAAAAAGTTATATATAACACACATGAACCGTCATAATCAATTGAAACTTCACTTAAATTGGTGATTGAGCACGACGAAGCACGAGTACATGTATAAAACTTCGTACTACTTATAACAGTTATGTATCTATATAGGTTTTATCATATTATATTTTATACGTATAACTGATCTGTGTACGGTACGGTACGTGTATCAATATGAGTCTAGAAAATATATTTCATGACATTTTTATTATTTGCCCAATACAATAACATAACCAGCTGTTTGTTGTCATGATAAAATATGTAGATGCGAACTTAATCGGTCAAGTACAGTTTCTTAAACTGAATGTTCTAAAGAAATCAGTGTTGGTCGGCAAATCGAGTAACCATGATTAATCTGAGAAAAGATCATTTAAATTCTATAAAGCAGCGATCAATGAATACAGGGCGGAGAAAATTTTGTTGTTTATGTGGTTGGAATAACTTTTATGATCAGGAAATGAGTTTGAAGAGACCGGTTCAGAAAAGGAAAATCCTAAATCGGGCGTGAAATTGGACATAAGTAATTTCACTCAAAAGTTTCAGTGTTGTAGGTCTTTACAGCAGAACCAAATGTAATATATATGTAGTACATAATATAAGTGTTATATAATGTATAACCAATGTTGATTCTATTTTATGTGGTAAGTTAGAGGGCTTGGACTTGCCGGCCACAGCCCGTTCGAGTGTGCAACTTTGAGCAGTTCGAGCTATTCCTTACACTTCAAAGTCTATTCGTAAACGAAATATCCCTCTACTTCCATTAACTTCTCTTCTTATCTATCTTTCTCTTCCAATATACTTCCAATCTTCCAAAGTACCTGGTTGACGGTAATGCCCTCGATTACGTAAGTAGAACCAAATTATAGTATGCAAAATGTGGTGATTGATATGTTGCTGTTATGTTGTGTGGTATGTGTGTATGTATATGTTTTAATTAATGCGTGACATAATCATTTGTAACATTTTTATAAACAAATTGTTATTATTAATAAGATTAAAATAGATAATGTGTACATACCTCAAGCATGGCATTGTCGAAATTAGTTTCAATAAAACATCTTTGGGCGCATTTTCGTGCTGTAGCGTATTTCCCTAGAATATTATTGTAAAAGTAACTGATTCACTGCGATATATGATAAATTACAAATTGAACAAAAACACCCGTCTGCACTACATAAATAAGTAAGGGGTAACTAAAAACCAAAGAAGAAACTTTGTAATTAAGTTATAGACGCTGCATGTTGCGTCCGTGAGTCACCATGGATTCCAGTCGAAAACCAGCGCCGGGCCTTCGCTTGGCACATGCTGAACTGGACGCACATTTGGTACAATAGTGAGACACAGAATAAGTTAACTAGAAAATTGTTAGCATCCTAAGTAGGTAAACCATGTCCACTATTTGTTTATTAAAGAGGACGGTTTCTGCTAACGTGTGTTTCAGGGAGGCCTCACTAGTTACTAACTAGTAAAAGCCTTCTTTTTTTTTTTTTGATGAGCTCGCGCCGTTCGCTTTTATAAATAAGGTACATGTTTATAGTGCTGTAAGTTTTAATGGATGGGTATATAATAATTAAGTGTCTCTGACTGTACCAAATAAAATATTCTTTCTTTCTTTCTTTCTAATATCTAAACTATCTAAACTAATATTATAAAGAGGAAACATTTGTGTTTTTGTATGTACGTTTGTAATGTTTTCACACAAAACTACTGGACCGATTGCCATTAAAAATTGGGTATGTAGATAGCTGGAGACCTGGATTAACGCATAGGCTACTTTTTATCTCGATATTTCCACGGGATCGGGACTTACGCGGGTGAAACCTGCTAGGGATATTATAAAGCTGAAGAGTTTCTTTGTTTGGTTGAAAGAGCTAATCTCTGGAGCTACTGATTCGAATTGAAAAATTATTTTAGTGTTGGATAGCCCATTTATCGAGGAAGGCTATAAACTATATAACATGACGCTACGACTAATAGGAGCGTAGCAGTGACCATAAACGCAGGTGAAACTTGCGGGGACGGCTAGTATAAAAAAAAAAATAATCATAAACATAAATGATAATAAATCATGGTACTAAGTAGATGTCTAAGTAGATATTTGTTTGTATCATGTGGAAACCACAACGGGTCATTACCTCACCGGGGATAGCAGTGAAATCGGAATCAAACCAACTAAACACAAATGGGTCTATTGTAAGGGACTCGGGTATAAGATATCGGGATAGAGATCATTTTGCCCTCTCCGTCACCTGGTGCCTCTTCAACAGTACAGGACAGCACAAACCCTCTTCCGTTCCCTTTCTGCCGTCTCTTTAGCAGATATTACTTCTTCAATCTAAATAGTGGGCCACCTGCCATACATTATACATACCTCTACCCATTTAACAAAGTTTAGGTAAGTACGTATTAACTTTCCCTCTTATTTTTTTTTTGCTGACATCATTGAAGTCTTATACCCTATGCCACTCTCACTATTAAGACGATTCAAATGACACCTCATATATCAAAATCTATCAAACCGTTTAGGCTGTAGGGCGTGACAAAAAACGTTATAATGTGCACTTAGATACACTCGAAACCACCTAACCAGTGGCGGATTTACTGGGTGGGATGGGTTGGATAGACGCTCGAAGTTGTTGAGGAATATGTTTATCTTGGGCAGTTTATCCAGCTTAGTAGAAACTACTTCAAGAAAGAAATCATCAGAAGGATCTAGTTAGGATGGGCAGCATTTGGAAAACTACGCGAGCTATGCTTGAAGTTTCTTTAAAGGATAAAATTCGTATTGAGGTCATCCGACAAAGAACCGAAGTTACCGATATAGTTCACAGAATAAGTATGCTGAAGTGACAATGGGCTGGCAACATCTGCCGAAGAACCAATGTCATAAAGTGGAGACTGCGAATAGGTATACCGAAGATAGGAGGGCCCCCAATCCAGTTGCAGTGACGATCTAAGGAAGGTATGACCAGCTGCAATAGGCTAATAGATATGACGTTTACCAAATGTACATGACGTATTAGTGGTATTAAGACATACCTTACCCCATATTAATAGTAGTACATGATTGAGCTTTTATTTTCTCAGAATTATATCCAAAAACTATTTCTTGTGGCAATCTTACCTAAATCGTTAGTATGTTAAAATAATCTAGGAACTGACACATTGATCCACCAGTTCACAATCATATTAATTACGGGAAAAAGGTTGTGTAATTAGGACGACAGTGCATAAATCATTGACAAAAAGTTGTAATTAATATGATTGTGAACTGGGGTAAATTATAGAGGTATGTAGGGGCGGGAAAATTTAAATAGCTTACTAGCGGCAAATGTGTTAATCCGCCACTGCACCTAACCATTCTCCTTACGCAGTCGGATAACAAGCCATTTAGTCTCTAGAGCGTGACAAAAAAACGTAAGGTAAAGGGTAAAAAGTATAATTTATAAGTTGTGTTCATTCAGTTATGACATATTTAAAAAAATCAAAAACTTGACTGCAGAAAAGATAATTCAAAGAACTAAGATTGAGAATAGAAAACAAAATAAACTATAAACTCTACTTCAGTTTAACGGACTATGAGCTGAAAGCCTAAGTTAAATACCCGAATTGAGTTTTGTAGCAGGCGGGACCCATTAATTTTTTTTTGGTTTATAATTTGCAATTGGGTCACGCCTGTTACTAAAATTCCTTCCTTGGCAGTTGGGTAAAAAAGGGTTCTGACAATATTATAATGTAGTTTACAATACAAATCGTCTGGGACATTATTACACAGCTCTATCGAAATTCTAGACCTAACAAAATGAGCCAATCTGCATTTTATTAGTTACTAGGCAAACAAAACAAACTTACCGTCAAGTTCCTCCATAGTCCGGAACAGTTCCTGGGCTCTGAGTGACATCCAGCATTTGGATTTATTTGCATTTGTTTCTTTTTTAAATTGCAGTAAAATAGGATCATTCCAGACTCTGTCTCCGCCATCTAGATTTTAATTATTATTGTAAATATAAAAAGCCATTTTGAATAATGGGTGTAGTTCAATACACACCGTTCACACAAGGATGGGCTGATTAAGACCGCGCTCAGTGCTTTTTTCAGTGGTTGTGATTTGAATAGGAGGTTATGAGTAAGTAGTTGTTATAACTGCTAGACATTACCTACTAAATCCGCAGTACGCTTACTATGCAAGCATTTGATTGATTTCAGTGCGACCTCTCTCGTTCAGCTTATTATCTCCTGTTTAATTCTTGATGAGAAAAGTATTGGAAGAGTCAATTTACCGACTAAAGAATTTAACCACTTGCATTGATATTCTTGCTTTACTCATTAGTTACTTCAAGCAGTATGTTATAGCGCTTATTGTTTCGTAGCAGAACATATTCATAGATTTGTCCGATAAATAATAATTCACTTATTTATTAATAAATCATTAATTTCTAGCAAATCAAATTTAGCCAGGTGTTCCTTGGCCAGCGGTGTCCCTGTCGTAAAAGCCTGTCCAGTCACAGGAACTACAAGATATTCGGGTACGGTGGCCGGTACTGCAGTCTCAGTACCGTTCAATACAAATATACCTTTTTCCTTCTTTCCAGTTTTAAAACGACTACATTCCCAAGGAGCAGTCGGTCGGTAAGGTCGGCTTTAAAAGAACCAAGAAGCCTTTGCAATGTTTACACATTGCGCCGGTTTAGATTATCCTTGAGATTTCTTAGTGCGTACATTTTTTTATATTTCTCCATAAACGATTGTTTGTAAAGAAACCAAGTCTATAAATGGGGCATATAATGTATATTTAGATTTAATTCGTTCTATATTTTGTTTGCTTGAGACACCAGTCACCAAAAAGACGATTTTGTTGCTTAAGCCGATCGCTCAAAATTACGATAACTGTTAAAAACAACATGAAAACTAACAAATTGTTCCATGTTTAATCGGACTTAACATAGAAATTTGTCGTTAATTCGTTGTTGCAAGTAAGGACTACAAAAAACTTTAAAACTGAGAGTTTTCATAATCAGCACGCTGCCGCTGTCTTGATATGCGTTATCTATGGCCTTAGCAGGTACAAAGTATTTGTTACTGAACTCACTATTGATAAGTATCGTGGAGCAGCGACAAAATAGTTTTTAATAATCTGATCAGTTTCATAATCAGCATTAATTTTCCAAACCATGCTACCTTGACAGTTGTTTTCTATGACCTTACGAGGTTGAATGACAATACTATAATTTGGCATCTTGGAGATGATCTGATGATGGAGACAGGAAGTTTACAGTGGCTACTGGTAAACCCGTTCGAGTTTGGGGTCATGTGATTTGTTTTGACGTGTCCCATAGATTGAGCTTGGTAACGATGGTCTGATGATAATGCTATGATAATGATGATAATGACAATGCGGCGGTAGCGTAATGGCTAAGGCATCGGCGTGAACCCACTCCTAACACAAAAAAAAAAAAAAAAAAAGCTAAGAGGCGGATAGGGCACCACTTTTTTAGTTTTTAATTCGGCTTGCAATTGTGTTCTTTTTAAGTTTTAATAACTATTAAATTTATTTAAATCAGACGAACAAATCATTCGTAATATCCCTTATTTAATTTTACAAAAAGATTTTGAAGCATTCTATCATAATATGAGCCTAGCTAATATATTGCTGGACATGCACTACATGCATTATGAGCTAACCTAGATATACAAGTGTGTTTTTACTTTAACTGAAAAACAAGAACACAACGCTTGAGATCCACTGACAAGCTAAAGGCTCAAAATAACAAGAATGGAGGTGACTACTGTTCATCAATAACAATCTGCGCAGAAGCGTCCCTTGGAAAATGGCCTCAAGCCATTGGGGTCACGTCTTAAAATCTGGTTGTTGGGTTTTGCCAATGTGATCATTCACGCAAATCCAGCTCCGCTTGAGAACGCACGACTACGAATAGGCGCTAATTGTTACCACTTAAAACAATAGGTGGGCGATAGTGTAGTCATTAATTGGCTTATTACGGGGAAAGGCCATTTGTTATAAACGCGATATATGTATGTATAATGTGTCAAACATGACTGTCGAGGTGCAGGAAGGGATCAGGGTTAATATTATGGAAAATCGTTTTAAGCATACGGATTGTCTTGTACATTATTATGTGACAAAAAAGAAAGTAGCTCACCTGTAGAATCGTAACAACATACTACACAAACACTTATGGATACTGTAAAACAAAACAAAATTATGTCTCTCATGTTATGTTTCATTTACGACTTTGTATTTCTTATTATTTTCTTGTAGTTTCATGTTTCTTATCTACAGTCATAAAATATAGAATTTAATCAAGCTTTGTGTTAACATAATAACAATGAATCGTTTTTAGGTTCTATTTGAAATAAATTAAATAGCATCACTTGGTATTTTTCGAAGTCGACAGACTTTCAAACATAGAGTTCAAGGCAGTTCGTCTATTTTAATGTAGTTGTTACATTTTATTTATTAATAATATTAGGTGTGCTGATTTCTATCCAGGATATTGGACCATATCATAATCTATTAATATTGGTAAGAATATTTTTTCACACCTTACCCACTCATCTATTTGAAGTCGGTGCCAGCCAAGCCAAGTAGGTAGTAGATAGAATTTATGTATGTAGTAAGTAGGTAGATACTTGTAGGTAGTATCTATCTACTACCTATTAGACTTGGCTGGCACCGACTTCAAATAGATGAGTGGGTAGCGCTTATAATAATTATATTAATTTATTTTTCGGTTTTGAGTGCCTGTTTGTGGTTTTGAAGTCGGTTTAATTTATTCTTAAATAATTCAGTATGCGCTTCAAAACTTCGTGACGAGAATTTATTAGTTGAGGATGTATTATGTGAAATTTGATGGATAACTATAAGGTATTTCATAAATAATTTTAATACAAGGATATATGAGCAGCTGACGTACATATATTACACCTTTATTTTTTCAGCTGACTTTTTTTAAAGTATTGCTGCATTAAATAAATAGGTATATCCTGTACAAATTTTCAAACCGCCTAAAATAATTTTTAGAAAACTTTATTTTGACATAAGTTAGTTATGTATCAAAATGCAAATCTGTCTCCCGTACCATTATTTGAGTTAATTGAAATAATAATCATACTAATTACAAGCGATGTTTATTTATCCTACAAAATAACTTGATGGACTTTACTGAAAGAATAAGAAATAAAGTCAAGTCTTATTGCGATGGCTATATTATTAGGGGAAGATCTAATAATTTTACTCCTAATTTATCTTATGTTGTATTCATAGTAGATGCCACTCCTGCCTCAGAAGAACATTAGCTAAAAGCAGCAACATCTCTAATAAATAAAATTGAAGGCCTTCGTTGTCCAGGGTTTACCGTGAAGAGGTTTTCTGGTACTCTAAATGACCTCCAGCATTTAGGATACCTTGCTCTTTGGATGTAGAAGTATTTATCTTGAAGAACAACATGTAGAATAAACACGTGAGTAAAACCATATATTTTTATTAGATATATTTATAACTATTAGATACGAAATGATGATTGATACCGATTAGTATACACAGTAAATGAGTTGAGTGTCCAGACACTAATATATTCTAAAGAGAGCAAAAAAAAAAGCAAATAAAATAAGTGTGTCGTGTTTGATATTTCTTTGGTATTTCGTACTCTTAATGTGAAGTGTTGGAGTGAGGTAAAATTCAGAATCACTTCACTATGTTTATTTAGGGCCAGCAACCGCAGACTCACCCCCCAATGAATATTGTCGGGGCCGGCAACCTGCTTTATTTATGTTTGTGGTGCAGGATGCCTTTGTAAGGAAGGTATTAGATCCTCATGAGTGCGAATGATACTGTATATAATATTAACGAGTATTCAGAAGTGTGAATACTTTGGGTTTACTTCAACAATACCCGTTCAATTAATGAAACTTTTTATCAGGACAATATTTTGCCCAAAGTACCAAATAAGCATACGAACTGTCTTATAGTATCTATATGCTTTAATTTCAATTAAACTAAATTTAAGACAGTTTAATATTAATAAAATTTGAAAAAGTTAAATTATTCAGAACCAAAACAGGATGAAAATTGAATTCCAATTGAAGATTTACATAATTTGTATGTTAAACTAAAAACATAAGAACTTTATTTGTGTTTACTTCACGTTTATTAATATTAGCACAATAGTCAGTAGTTACGAGTATAAGTACAGAAGAATATCAAAGACATATATTGATTAAGTTGCTTTACAAGGTATAAATTAAGTTTTTTTGTTCATGTTCGAATGCGTATGCATTTGGATTTTTTTATTTTTGGAAATCCCAATCAATTTCACATGCCTATTATTTTTCAGTCAGTAAATAACGTCATATAATCACGGATCAATTCGATCATGCGTAGCCGCAAGTCCAGTACTTGCATGAATGCTTCATAAGCCTGATACCTTCAAATTAATATATCTTTTGAAGTGTGTCGTCGCTTGATAATGAAAACTTTGTTAATAAAAAAGAATAATGCCTTAAGCATTTGACAGGATTAGAGTAGACTACCTACTCTTCGTCAACATTTAACCATTGATCTGTTTTTGAATTTTTAATTGTTAATTTGCATAAAGGTGAATCGGAGAGACCATTTTAAAATAGTGTTTTATATGAAAAAATATTTGTTAAGTTACCGTACATTATTACTTGTTAAGAAAACGATTAAATTACCTGTAGAGTCGTAACTATCTACTGCTCTAATACTGAATTGGAAAATAAATAAAACCAAATTTTGTCTCTCATCTTATCTATCTTATAAGGTTTCGTGTTGTTTTTTTGCCTTGTGCTCCTTATCTGAAGTCGTAAAATATGAAACTCAATTAATTTTTGTAATCCATAATAACAATCACTCGCAGATGGATTTAATTTGTCATGGAATAACTAAATGAAACTAAAAAGAATGAATTGCCTTGTTATTTTTGCTTGTTTATTAAGTAGAAGTGCTGCCAGTTACGATGACATATTTAACGATATTAAAGAATATTATGAGAGTACAAGTAAGAACCGTTTTTCAATATTTCTATGTGAATGTTGTTGCATTTTGGATTGCTTTATTAATATGCCTAAAAGTGGAGAAGTTGGAAAGGCGTGATGAAACATACTAACATATTATAATTTTTATGTTATTCACGCTATGGATAAAGAAAAAAAAGAAAAAGGTGGTGCGCAAGGATATAATAAGATAATCCACGAGTATTAGATTACCTCACAAATAGAAAACAGAGATTAGTAATTGGGGATCACGTCACAATTGCTCTGCCTTATACTGACATTTTCACCTATGCAGATGACACAGAAATAGTAGTTGTGGGTCCCACCTGATTACTAGCGAAGGACAGAGGCTGAGTACTCTCTTAATCAAACTATGGCCTGGCTATCCAACATTCTTCTCCAAACCAAATACTTCACCTCATTTTTTTTATTAAAACAAATATTTTGCGGAAGAAAACAGTATGTGCCAGGAACTAACGCGAGCTGCAAGTGCAAAATATTTAGGCATACATATAGACAGCAGACTAATTTGGAATATTCAGGTTGACTCCGTAAAAACAAGAACCAGACGACTCATTTATACTTTTAAACCCTTGCATGACATGACCACATATGAAAGACTTCAATTTGTTTATCTTGCTCTCTGTCAATCAATTATACAATGTTGTATTCCGGTTTGGGGAGGGGGGTCTGCAAAAACTATTTTTTTGGAAAAAGAGACGACACAAAGAGCAGTTCTCAAAGTTATGAATCGTAAACCTATAAGATATCCCACTGCACAACTTTTTAGTGATAGTAAAGTGCTGACAGTGAGACAGGCCTAAACTACTATAAAATCAAAAATAGGGCTACTAGTTGGTTACTTTATCTAGATTGCGATAGTACCGAAGCACTACTAAAATATTTAGAATAATAACAGTTAGCTACTTACCCTAAAAAATAATACATTTTCATATTCTTACCCATCCACTATACGCATCCCCATTCTTACACACCCAGATACTCACAACGCACACACATCTGTAATCACTCACTTACATAACCTTTTTTTTTTTTTTTGTGCGTGTGGAAACCCCCTCGGGCCGTCACCCCACCGGGGTTTTCGGTGGGGCGGTGTGTCGGAATCGAACCGACTAAAACCACACGGTGTGCCGTACTGCGCCTTAAGTAGGAGGGATCCGGGAACAGCTTTTATTAAGACATCGCAAAAGCGCGGGCACCACCTTCGCGTAAAAACCTCTCAATTAGGCGACGTCCAGGCACACGCGGACGCCGCCTCCTCGCGGGGGGCCACTATAGCGGGTGGAGGGGAAAAACCCGCCCCGTCCACCAGCGGCCACACTCAGGGCGGCATGAGGCGCTGGTAAACGCGCCTCCGCCGCCCGGTTCGCCGGCGGCGAATTAGGTCCGAGTGGAGATCGTCCTCCCGGACCCTTTCCGCCGCCTCCATCTGCGAGATGACGTCCTCACAGAAGGTCGCGACCGCGGTAAAATTCCTGTCGCTACCGGCCATGGAGCGTATGACGGCCGGTAGCGAGAGATCCCCTCCGATGACTGAAGTGAGGGCCTGACGCTGCGTCGCCCAGGCGGAGCAAACCGCCAGGGTGTGCTGAGCCGAGTCCTCACTACAGTCGCAGTGGTGACAGGCGGGACTCAGTTCCCTCCTAGCGACCGAGTGCAGGTACTTCCCGAAGCAGCCGTGCCCGGAAAGAACCTGCGTCAGTCGGAAGGAAAGGGTCCCATGCTGCCGCCCTGCCCACTCGACGATGACCGGCTGGAGCGCCTCCACGGCGGCAAAGCCAGCACGTGGAGCCTCCAGCCGGGACGATCAACGAGGCATGGTGGCTCGGCGAGCCGCCTCACGCCATTCGCGTACCTCTTCGGGCGGCGGCCAACTGCCGCTTCCCGCCCGGAACTCAGCCGTTCGCCGATATACTTCGGCGAGCACTTCCGCCTCCAAATCCCACGGGGGAGTACCGGCCAACGCCCACGCCGCCTCCGTCGACACGGTGCGGTATCCGCGTATGGCTCTAACCGCCATAACCTTCTGAGGGCGCCAGAGGCGCGCCCTATTCTGGGCGGTCAGAGCTCCCGCCCACACCGGTGCACCGTACAGTGCCATTGACCGGACAACCCCCGTGTACAACCGTCTTGTAGCGACGCTGGGTCCGCCCAAATTGGGCAAGAGTCGCCCAAGGGCGGACGCAGCGCCGACCAGCTTCGGAGCAAGCTGTCGGAAGTGCTCGTCGAAGAGCCACCTACCGTCGAGGATCAGGCCCAGATACCTTATGTGGGCCCGAACCGGTACGAGAACCGAGTTGACTACGATGGAGGCGCCAGGGGGTGGACCACGACGCGGCCCATGAAATAGAAGGGCCTCCGTCTTATCCAGGGCCACCCGCAGACCCAGCGCCTCGATGCGACCGACCACCAGAGAGACACCTGTGGTGGCCAAACGCGCCGCCTCTTGGAAGTTCGCCCCCCGGGCTGTGACCAGTGTGTCGTCGGCGTAACAGATTACGCCCAGCCCGGGGGGGAAGTCGCCTCGAAGGGCCCAGTCGTACCCCATGTTCCACAGGAGTGGCCCAAGGACAGACCCCTGCGGAACACCGCACGACATGGGGCGACGACTCAAAACTCCGTCTCGGTCCTCGTACATGACGGTACGCTCCTCGAGATAGTCTGCCACTAGCCGCCTCAGTTACTGTGGCACCCTATGATGAAGGAGTGCTTCCCTGATGCAGCTGAATGGCAGACTATTGAATGCGTTGGCGATGTCCAACGACACCGCCAACAGCACGCCGCCACAGCACCGACCGTCGAACGCCCCGCCCGAAAACCGAATTGGGCGTCCGACAATCACTTACATAACCTAACCTAACATATTTTAATAGTAAATATCTCAAATAACTTTTTATAATTAAAATCAGATAAGTAACAGATAGAAAAACATGTATATGTACTTAACTTACCTTTATAATTAAGTATTGTAATAATGCACAACAGTGTCTACGGTTGCATTGTTTTGGCTAAGCACTGTCTCCCAAAATACAGGCTATAGCCTAGTTTGGGAATCAGTACTAGTAAGTATTGACAATCCTAAGCCATAAAATAAGTGTCACACATTGTACTCCATTTAGAAAATTACTCATGAACTCTACCCAGAACAAAAACGGATTCGTGTTGATTGGTGTAAAAAATGTTGGCAAAGTACTGTCACGGACGTTCAAATGCTGTGTATGACATTGTGACAGGAGTTGAAACATGGATATATTGTTACATGACGGAAAGAAAGCAACATTCTTATTTATGGGTGTTCGAAGGTGACAGCAAATCAACCAAATTGAGGCAGACGAGAAACGTAGCCAAAAAAATATTGCGTTTTTTTTGTCCCAGACGGCCCAGAGTCTTTGAACGACCAAGGAGTCGCATCCTATGGCATTTTGACAATGCTTCGGCGCACACTGCGAACAAGACAAATAAATTTTGGCTTCTGAAAAGGTAGAGTTAGTGACTCATCCCGGACATAGTCGAGACCTGGCAACATGCGATTTCTTTATTTTCCAAAAAAATTGAGATTTGATGAAAGGTGTGACATTTACGGAGCCGGATGAGGCCGTGATAGCTTTCAACCAGTACGTGAAAAACATGCCCTTAGACTAATGGTCCTCATGTTTTCAAAAATGGTTTGACCGAATGAAAAAGTGCTTAAAATGTAATGCAGAATACTTTGAAGAGCAATAAATTTATTACTTTACATGTACGTTTATAATATAATAATAATAACTCCACACATCTCACACACGGCCGTCTGATCTCAAACTAGGCAGAGCCTATACTATGGTAACCAAACTGCTGATAAACATATTTATATATTTCTAAATACATACATATTATAGATAAATTACACCCAGACACAGAACAAATTATCGTGCTCATCACACAATTATTTGTCCTGGGTGGGTATCGGCCTTAGATGATATTTTTACAGCTTCAAGGGACTGCTGACATAAGTAATTGATGTTAATTTCAACCTGATACCTCCACGCGAACACACACTATAGATACTACTACTACACTCCTCCTCTAATGCGAGAAAAAGGGTCTTGACAGACTGACAGACTGCCAGGGTTTCGTTTTACCGTTTGAGGTCCGGGACCCTAAAAAGACCTAAACAGATGTTACCTGTTAGTCATATTAACATTTTTACTTTGTAGTATTTTACATGACATTTTGCATAAAAGTTTTTTCTACATATTAATGTGGAAGTGAACACAACAAAGATTTGTTTATAAACCATATAATAAGAAGAAAGAAGAAAATGTTTTTATTTTGTTTGTAATGTGGTTAGTTTTATGATAAAATTTCGATGTGTTCTTTAAGGTTCTGTAAGGAACATGAGAATAGTATGGGACGACCACAGAGAATCTGTAGAAGACGCTTTAAAATATGTAAGTTATATTTTCCTAACCCTATTATACCGAAAGCTGTTAAGATTGAGAGAATTTTTTGATTAGTCCTGAACACACAACTGAGAATAAGTAAGAACTACGATGTGGGCGGACACGTTCGCCGAAGCTAGGAGCAGACACGTGTCAACATTTTTGTACTGGCATAGGTATATACTTTCGTCGGGGATGTAGTTAGTTAAAGAAACAAGAATTATGCGGAAATGCGCAGTAATTATGTATCAAAAAAGAAGTTAGGACTGCAGTGTATCCAAAGTAAGGACATCATTTTGTCGGTTATTTAAAAAACTTGTTCGTGTTTTTAAGTAATATTGACCAAAATTCACAAAGTAGGTATTATGCAATTTAATAGAGAAAATCGATATTATCTAATCTACTCAAATATTTGTACATTGCGTTTCATATTTCAGTACTAACTATATTGGAACTACGAGAGCACGCAGTGAACTACGTTGCTTACTATACAATAGTAATACTATACAAATGTAAATATTGCTATACATTTTGAACGAAAATATTTGGTAAATGTTAAGATGCATAGTCGTCAGTTCTCTATCGACAAACTCAAGTACCGCTGTCTCGGACGTAACGGGTGGCAAGTAGGTATACGCAACGCAACCTTACACTCATCAGCGTAAGGTGTATTTAGTATAATTATAAATAATAATATAATAATAATAATAAATTGTATTTATTTCTCTCATCACAAAGGTAGGTACAATTTAGGAAATACAAAAACAGATCAGACAAACTATTATTCCTTTGTGAGAGACTGGTGTCTGTGTTAGGAAAAACCTGTGTTACAGATCACCAGGCGTGTGGCTCTCATGACTTTCAGGATTTATATTTAATAGATTCTCGGTGACGAATTAGAGTTCTGTATGTGTGTAAAGTAATGATTATCGTCTAAGCGTGTGTAACTGGCGATACGCGAATTCAAACCAAAATACAGCTGATGGCCTTTCTAACTACTTATTCTTAGTTCTGTGGTCATGAACCCGCCGTAGTGTACACATTATAGAGAGATTTGATTGCAACAAATGTATGTTATGTGTATTACATTATTATTATTTATTTTAATCTTGCAGGCTATGCAGGAAACTATAGGCAAGACTGGATTAAATGTATTTACAGTGAAAGGAATGAGCTTAAGATTAACCAGATCATACTATGAAAAGCAAGGTCCTGTGCAAATGTTAGTATTTTATTTTTATCTTTATTGGTTCGCTAGCAATGAACGTTGCTGATATAATAGTGCTGGTTCGGTGATAAATTAAAAACGTCAAAATTAAAATAAATAGATGAAAACAAGACGCTGAACAATAATAGTTTCAGATCATCATTTCAGCCAGTTGTCGCCCACTGCTATACCCATATAGACCTCTCCCAAAGATCGCCACAACAACAAATTATGATGATAGATTACAATAAATAATAATAAAATCAACAATCAGATAGATTTGATTAAATATTTTTATGTACAGGGTTACTGGTAATATGTCGGCAATCCATTAAGGGGAATGCAGACGAGGTCATTTGCAACCAAATGATCCCTGGGTCATTGGGTTAAAAATAAAATGTAGGCAATCAACGTCACTCCATTTATACCGCACTAGCAGCGCCACGCGGTTTCACCCGCGTAGGTCTCGATCCCGTGGGAATATCGGGATAAAAAGTAGCTTATGCGTTAATCCAAATCTCCAGCTATGTACATACCAAGTTTCATCGTAATCGGTTCAGTGGTTTTTGCGTGAAAGAGTAACAAACATCCATCCATCCATCCATCCATCCATCCAAACTTTGACATTTATAATATTAGTGGGATAAATACCCAAATATCAACTAAAAATTATTTATCAGGATAGTGATTTCAATTTAGTTTCGTCACTTTTCTCTAGAGAATTAGTTGATTTGACCAAATTTTCATTTGCATTTCTATAGAATAATAACTTAGTCAAGTTACAATATATTGCTATATTTATTCCAGTACGACACAGGTAAGGTTCTCAATTTGGCAGATTTAACAGTAAAAACAGCGGGCTTAGAAACTTCCACTCCTAAGAGTACAAAAAGTATTAAAGGCTAAAACAAGTGTTATAATTTACAGGATCTTTAAGAACATACACCTAATGGCGCTGCCATATTGCTGGTTGCCCGACGCAGTCCTATCATTGTCATCAAATGTACTCAAAATTGAAAGTACGCTTACTAAGATGATACTAAACGCTGATTATCTATTGATGAGAAATAAATCTGACATAATCGAGGATGTCGTCAACCAAGAGGACCAAGACGCGTTCAAGAATTCACCGTTTTTATTAAAGCAAGTTCTAAATATGGGTCAGGTTACGTAAGTTTAGTTCATTTTAACATTTCTTAATTGAAGAATAGAATACACATTAGTACATTTAACAATAGTGATATTTTATGTCTATGTTTTTTAGATATGAAAAAATCTGTATGAGGGCTGATTTTTCATAGTTTTTTTGATAGGAATAAACATTATTCGTCAAATAAATGATAACCTGACGAAGTGTAAAAGTGAAACAAATGAAATATTTTATTCATACAACAGCATTTTTTATTTTGTTGTTGTTACAGAGTGTATCCTAGCAATAACTGTTAACTGATGATTGTTAAATCTGAAAATTTGAATCTGAAAATAAAATTAGCTGACATTGTTTTAAAAAGTGTAAGAGCTCCATAACTATTAATAATGTTTCCCATTATTTTAAAAATGTCACATTGATCTGGTTTTTTTAATTAAGTTTGGAATCGATAAATTTTTCGCTTTTCAGTGCTCTTTCTTAGTGCTTTTTGAAGTCGTATTAACTTTTTATTTGAAGTGTTTATTATGTGTCAGGATGACAAATACTAGATTTAAAATATAAATGAATGCAAGTATTATTGTATTAGTTATAGATTTTCCATAAATGGGTATGAAAAAGATAGGAACCCTACTGTAGTATTAATAGATTAGAATATTAGATCATGCGATTTAATAATATAATCTATACATCGATGAGATTATGGAGGGGCAAAACAGTTATTGGTCTTCAACGTTGCTCATCTTCTCGTCACTATTTTCCTAATTGTGTTTTTGTGTTATTGCAACTAAAATGTTGTAGCTTATTGGTTGATGGCTGTATGCTGTCAGGTTATGTAATAGCGAGACTGAAAGGAGGAAGGGTCAACTTGGGACATGAAAACTTCATGCTAACTAAATGTAAATACTCTGTTGAGGTAAGCACTTTCCAAAATTTACTTTCATTATATTCTATGAGTTGGAATGTTTATGTTGAATTATTAGTTTGTGTTTTTTTTTACAGATATACAAGAAAGGCTTTGGACAACCGCCAGTTATAGGTCGATTTCGTGCCGATAATTCTGAAAATAGTAAGTAACCATCGGCTTAGAATAATAACTGTGTGGGGCAACGTCGTGAAATATTATCCTTCGTTTAGAAATTAGAATTGGTAGTTAAGTGCAATAATGGTCTATGTAATCCATTCTCTATTTAGCATTAAGGTAAAAAGGTTATCTCAATAAACGGATTCGGTCATGAGTATGTAAATTTTTTATTTGTGAAGAGACTGCAATCAGATTGTAGAAAATAAAACAAGTTTTTATTTTAATTTTAAAGGTTTGGGAATCAATCATTACCTATTAATGACATTAAAAGACGAATTTATAACAAAACTACAAGCAGCAATTTTCAGCTATGTAAACACTTCTGCTATATTTGGAGATAAACTAGCTGCTTATGAGTAAGTTCAACAGGTTTAAGATTTTATTTCGCAATCTCTATGTAGGTACATTTTCATTTAGTAGTGTATTCTAGGAAAGGTGAACGATTTTTTCTTAGGGAGAGGTGTTACTACTTCTTTGTAAAATACAGATAGATTGGTGGTAGTGATAAGGATAGCCAAAGCTAATGACAAGCTTATAATTATGTTCTATGGCCCTTGGCATCAAAGCAGATCTACCGAATTTTGCGATAATCGGTCTCCGGAGAGATTTAGGGGTTCTTGGAAGAGTTCCTTTTTTGAGAGTTTCTTTCTGCTATGAAGGCCACCTGAGAGAGAGAGAGAGAGAGAAAGAGAGAGAGAGAGAGAGAGAGAGAGAGAGAGAGAGAGAGAGAGAGAGAGAGAGAGAGAGAGCTGAGACCTGAGACCTTCAGCCACCATTTACATTTAGTTCAACACAAATATATATTGCGTTGTGTGCTTTTATTAAACGTTGCTATACATTTTTGTCAGTATAAGTTTTAAGAGAGAATATTAGAAAGCTGAATTGTTGAATGTCCAATGAAACTGACGACCCCTTGTGATTATTATTATTACTACTAAATATATACTCTTTTACTTTATATAGAGAAGAACAGGAGAACTTGTTCCTCCAGACTTCAAGTAACTTGACCAATCTTATCAGCGATAACAACAAAATAGTTTTAGACAAGTACCTGGGTGCTGTTAACATTGATGATTATTTCACCACTTGGGATTATTGGGACTCTTCGATAGCAAATGCAAGTACAACATTTATTATTTATCTTTTTTTTTAAAGTGTTTTAGGAGTAAAGTTCCTAAAGATGTCTGTAACTCCTTGTAATGGAAATTCTTTTCACCCCTGGGACGTCCAATGGTGACAGATTTCTCATAATGGTTTCCAAATAGAGCGATCTTGCTGTGCCTTTATCAGACGCCTCATTACGTGGACAGTTTTTTATGTTAAGTTCTTTTGTCTACAATGAATGATTTCGAATCATCTTGATCCCTCGACACTTTTGAAACCTTTGCGATTTGATAATTGATTGATGTTTGATGATTGTACCTACAAAAAAAACAAATCGATTAGAAACAAAATGGAATAAGAAACAGAGGCATTTGTTACAAATAGTCTAAACGCTTCTAATTTTATACATTGTTTCTTGAAATTACATTTGTGATCTAGGTTTAATACCACTTATTTGGACATTGTTTAATGAAAAAAGGATTTAGAGGGGTTGTAAATTTGTACACTCTTGTAGGTTAGAAGGAAGAAAATGATTAATTTCAGTAGGTGGATTTATTAGATAAGTTCAATCAAGTAGCCGACCGGCTAATTGATTGAATTAACTGGCATATACAATTTGATTTTTTATTTAAGAACACACTATATTATGCATGGCTGTTAACTAACTTCTTTCTTTCTTCTTCTAACGGACTCTATTATCTAACTCTCTAGACTCCAAAACTAACCGACCAAATCTTCAACAAACCTTTTTTTTGGCTTCTCTTCCTACTTCCTTTCACTTACTTTCCTCTTTGTTGCCCTTTTTGTTTTTGGTCACTTTAAACTTTATACAAAAATTCATTTAGAAAAGTATATTTTTAGGGGCGTGGTGAGCCCGCCACGCTCAGATTATCCAATATGGTTTTAACTGGATTGGGCACCGCGTACAATTCTTTCACTGGTGGCCCCTACAAACTGGATGATCCGATGATTGGTGAACAGATAAGGTTTAGTAAATTACAGGTATGTTGTATTTTCATTAAACTTAAAACAAAAGTAACCTTAGTAAGCGGCCTGCGGGCGGCGAACTTTTTTGGAAGACGTCGTCCGAACAGATTTAGGCCCGAGAGGCAGCGCGCAGTGTTCCGCGCGCGCTCTCAGAGGAGTGCGGCTGACGGGTGATGGTCGCACCGGGTGACGGGACCCGTCTAGGGTGAGACGGGTCAATGCTTATCGGGGGTTGCGGAAGAATGCAATGGCGATTCTTGCTCTCCCGATCATAGGCAAGTAGCGGAACACCGGGGTGGTTTTTAGTCGGTAAGAGTCCGACAGACTCCTTCGCCTCCTCAAGGGTGGGGGATATCCATGAGGATCTTCCACCTCGTCACCAAAAAAAACAGAAAAATCATTCCAATTTCAATAGAGTGCCTAGTGACTCAAAAAGAAAGGGTTCAATTGTTTCTGTAACTTAAAGATAGTTGTATACAAGTTGCGTCGGCATTAATAAAAATAGGGATGACCTTTTTATATGACAATATGCCATTAATTTTACATGATACTAGCTCTTGGCGGTGCGTTGGGTCGCACAGTAAGTACTTGAAAAATGTCTTGTAAAATAGATCTTTCAAACCTTTTAAAGTTGTAGGAGTTTATCAACGCCGATCATATAATTATGTATAAATATGTTTTTTTACGTATATAATACGTCGCAGGTTCGTGGCAAAGTATCTTTCACACCAGATACGGATATTTATGACTTCTCTGTAGAGATAAGCGATTTTGCCGTCAATATAGAGGTTAACGTTGACCTGGGAGGATTCAAAAACGTCAAAACTGACGTCGTCGGCTACAGGTCTGTTATCAAAACAATAATCAATTTTTAAACGGCAATACTAAGTGTGAGGTGAACGTTTAATTTATATATTTATTTTTTAATTTTAACTTATTACCAACTATTAAATAATGACGACTAACACAGGTGTTTACTGGTAACGGCTGAGTATCTGTGTATATGCCTGTATATGCTGTACTCCAACTGGGTGGCACTCAGTCAGTCAGTCTCACGACCACCTTAGATGTGGGTAGCCTCTCGCTGGACACAAGAAGGTGGCGGAAAGGAAACGGGGAGAATTAGAACTCTCCCGTCCCGCAAAAGCCAGATTTGTTATGCGCGCCTCTTTGTATTAGGGGGGAAAGCACACCATAGTGGGATCGCCTGATCTTCAACAGGTGGTCAAGTCTGCCGGTGTTCACAAGGATTTCCTTTCAAAGGTATATCTGAGGCCTTGGGGCCTCCTGGGGCCTCCTGCGAGGTAAAACATCGTGTGGTTTTAGTCGGTTCGAGTCTGACATACCACCTAACCATTTAGCCCTGTTGAAGTGACGACCATGAGAATTCCTCACGTCAAAAAAAGTAATATAAGGCAATAAGTAGGTATACATGTTTTGTCGTATCAAATAGTGAAAATATCTTGAATTTGCTTGATTTTACTTTACTAACTTTTAGTTACTTCTTCAGGGATATACAGTTCTCCCAGCCGGATCTTGTTCCGGGGCCGGTTCAAATACTTATAACTGGTTATTTGAAGAAAAAAGTACCCAAAGCCATAATAAACACTATCGCATTGCCGGGTAAAACTGATCCTGGACAACCACGTCATCTCTTCAACTTCTTGTTCAAAAATGTAAGTGGATTCTTATGGCGTTATTCACTTTTTGTCATTATCGAAAAATCATTAACTTTGATTGGAAAAAAGTTAGTATTAGTTGTTAGTTTACCTAGTTGCAGAAAATAAAGTAGGAAGGATAAACAGTACTAGTAGTCTGGTCAACAAGTGCTTTTTTGACTTTTTTTCACAGACTCGAAAAAATGTAAGGTGTCATGCGATTCGGAATAGCATATAGATGATTCTTGAAAAAAATAAAGTTCCGCTCGCGAAATTTGCAAAAGTTATAAAGAGTTTACTGAAATCAGGGGAATTACTTTTTGAAAGAATATCAAGAATATCTCCAGGAAGGCAAAGAATCTCCATTTAAAGTTTAACATTTATCACGCTTGCAATATTCATGTTCAAGCAGTAAAAAATAAAGTGTCCCTCATTGACTTGCGCAAGCCAGAATACCCGTTTTCGGTCATATCTTCACCCCTCTGCGAAAATGATGAATATTGATCCTGCAGTTCCAGGGAGTTGAAACTTTCTTTTAGAAAATTTCTTCCGCTTTTGAATTTTTTTTTTTAGATTTCAAAAATCTGAATTAGTTTTTGAAGTATTTGAAATAAATACTTAATAGCAATTTAAAAATATGAAGCTCATTAAAAATCACATAATACAATTATTAAGTTGTAAATTAAAGGTCGTGGCCCATTAACGATTGAAACACGTACTTTTTCCATGGTAAAGTTCGCCACTACCAATCTTAAAGAATGTTTCAAGGACTCGCAAATTATCATGGCGTTTAGAGCCACCAGCCAGATGAAGATCGAATAGATGGCCAATCCTCAGCTATGATGAAGTCAGAAACATTCCTTGTCAACCACGCTTGTGCTAATTGAGTTTTAATGACCAGGTTCTGAGTCTTGCTGAAAGGACCACTCTTGGTTATGGGACATGGTAATGATCATAGTCAGGTCATGTTAAGAGGCTTAACCATCTTCTCAAGAATCATATCTTAACACACCTGGGCCGATGTTTTGATACCTTTTTCACAAAAGAATGGCTGTCACTCCTTGATAGCTATCACCTTCCCAAATCGAATAACATACACTACTGACTAATAGAGAAGCTTCTTTAGAGCTTCTAGCATAAACTCGTTCATTCTGCTTACTAAAATATTGCTCGATGGAAAAAAAAATCCATCTTCCTTTGCGTACTTTTTATACATTGTTATTTTCGGTTATAAAATGACCAGTGCGCCTTTTATAATCTACACGTCCTATGACTTCCTTTTTAAAATATGCGACATGTTTTTTTAATATCATAAAATCTTTTGCTTTCGGATAGAATATTTTTTAATTCCTGCCTTCCCTGCGTTGATCGCATTTTAGTACGAATAATACGTGGACGGCCAGATCTTTTTTGTTATAAATAGTATGAACTGTAATGTACTAAACCTGTTAATAGTCTGGTCCACAAATATTTGACTATTACTAAGCTAATGGAGTTTAAAAATTGCTTTTGGCTCCATACCTACTTTGTGTAATGCTATAACAGCAATCCGGTTCTTTTTATCACCCCACTCCATTTTAATATCACAAGCACATAATTTAACAAAGATTGGTGCGGAAATCAGAAAACACAATTAACACTCATATGGGAATGACAGGTTCCTAATTCAAATGTAATATTGTTGTTTTTCATTATTTTAACAGTATTTTTAGAACTTAACTATAATAAATTGTAGACACCTTTCACACGGCCTTCTGATCCCAAGTTAGGGAGAGCCTGTACTATGGTAACTAGGCCGCTGATAAACATATTTATATATATTCTATACCTATAACAAATCGGGGACTACGGGATGAATTCTGAAATTGAATATATTTAAAAAAAATCGAGAAATCGAACTGATGCCAAATATGCGATTCAAAAATTTTTTGTCTTTCTGTCTATTTGTATGTTCACGATAAACTCAAAAGTTACTGAAGGGACATGCTTGCACAAAAATAAATACGTTGACTTTTATTATATTCATGACTTATGTATATATTTTCTCCTTCGGTTAATCAGGTAGCTGAAGATAAGAAAAATGTCAACGTTAAGGTCAATGCGTCGAATAATACCATGGAACTACATTAAATAAATAAGCAGAAAATAATGAAATATATAATTAACAAATATGTTGTGTTTTATTCCAACTTCGATTTGTGTGATTTACCTGTACTGAAACAGTAGAAATGCAGATAGAATATTATGTTAAATTCATATTTATTATATAGTTTTCAAAAGTTACAATATTTTGGCTTACTTAATTTAAAAAAAACAATATTACTAATTGATGGAACTTTTGTTAGAGTTTGGGCTCAGACATAAGACAGACATTTAGGTACTCAATAACCTAACTGTCTGTCTTATGTCTGTGCCCAATGTTTATAAGAAAAAAAAAACACATCAGAAAGCAAACTGATTGCCTACCTCGCATTTGTTAACAAGAGTCAACCGTAGAGAATATTTAGTGATGTGCAGTTTTGTTAACCGAATTTCCCAAAACTTCCTGTAACTTTGCCATTAAGACTTATTTAGAATTGAAAACAAAATTAAACGGCTTGTTGTTGTAGTATTTTTATTACATATTTCTGAAAGATAAGTCAAGTACGTGACATATTCTGCCCGTAAGGAATAAAAGTCGGATGTAACCTTTTTAGTACCACTGACGTCACCCATAAATATATTATTTAACAGGTTCCCTGTCCTATGAATCACATTTGATTCTCATGACACTTTTTGTACCAACACTGAAAAGTTCATGAATCATACATGAACAAAATTAGAGGTTATTTTGTTTATTTATTTCGGTTCGACGTAGTAAGATAAAAAGGATGGGTGACTATTCTTAACACATTGATACCTCTCCGTGCCTCGGAGAGCACGGCCTTCGGTCCCATAAGAACATCTGATGCATTCGTTACGATTAGTTTCAGCCCTAAAAAGTCCGACAACCTGGTCTTCGATACAGAACTTCGATATCGCCTAGTACTATGGTTGTGGATGTCTGATGGCAGTCGCTACACAGAAGTCGCTTCTTAAAATATTGAAGTTCGGCCGTCTTGTAGTTCGACCGAAAGCCGACCACATATTAGTTGGGAGAAGGCGCGGAGGATGATGAATAAATTACAATGTTTTCTATTGTACATCATAGAAAAAGTTACAATACCAAAAATACTGGTACAATCGGTCGGTTTTATTGCTAGTTGCGATTTTTTCTAAACTACCATTAGATGAACATAAGGCATCGGGCAGTTTAAAGGTGTAGAAACTCAGCTCAGTAGCTTATTAAACTATCTGAATGTTAGAGAAATAATAATATGTATGTTATTTTTTTTTAATTGGACATAAACTTGTTTGTGGTAACTAGAATAATTTGTCCCGAGAATAAACTTATCATTGTAGTTATAGAACATTATCGTCTCCCATTGCAACTGCAAATGTAAGTTTTTACGCACAATATACGTAGATTTACCATGTTAATGTCAAGAACTATTTTCTGTATGTTTTTTAAGGTCAGTAGTTTCGGATAGGAGTGGGGGCGGGGAGTTTGGTAAATTTTCATCTATTTATATAAATTATTAGCGGCAGAAGTTTTAATCTTAAAATTAATATGAAAATTAAGACTCCCACAATAAGCTTTTTGACTTGATATGTCACATGTCATTTTATTTAAAAAAAAATTCTAATTTAGCCCCCAAAATGACCAACCTATCCAAAATTAATTTGTTTGCGTTGTACATACGTGTTTGGGCTACAGGTATATATGTACCAATTTTCAACTTAACGGTATAGTAGATTGTTAAAAAACCATAAGACTAAATTAATGTCAATGGGTACTAAAATAAAAGACTATATTTTAAACATTATGTTTATTTAAAGAGTAAATGATGCGGCCAGATCTTAGAATTGATCAGATCAGTTGCGATTTTTAACAATATGACATAATGTAGTTTAACCAAATCAATGGGTAAAGTATCTTTTGACTATATAAACAACGAAACTACAATACCTAATTCCATACAACTTTTTGAATAAATGAACCTGTGAAATTGACAAAGTTTAAACACTGAAATGAAAACATTTCATGAAATGGTCGACTGCTAATTATGATCAATTCTACTACCGATTATTATTTATCGATATTCTGTTTATCCACCTCAGTTGAAGACCGTTTTTGACTAGATTCCATAGAATTTGAGTCGACACGACTTTCTGCCGACGAAGTGAGTGGAGTAGTCTGAATGTCGACTATTTCTGATTCAGGTTTCTCTTTAAGCATGCCGAATACGAATGGTTCTGAAATGACACGTAAGCAACAACATGAAATAGATAGATAGAACATTCTTTATTGTACACCACATTTTGAATAGTAATTAAACATGATTAGAAACAATTAATAATCGATACAAATTATTATTGTTATTAAATAAATAAGATTGAAGAGTCTGTAATAGATCCACTTATCTTGTTTAACGATAAGAGAGCATCGAGCCCAAATATCCGTTGCGAGGGAGAACTATATTTTAATATTATGCATAGTATCTATATAAGTTAAGTCTATGGAATAAAATGTTTATAACTTATTTAGTATTGTTATACACGATGTTACAGAATGCTGTGTTAAATTTTTTATGAGCGTCACGTGTAATAGTTGATTTAGCTAGAAAAAATGGGTTTAAAGAAGTCTTTTTTATTTTGCTTGTTTTTCTTCGGAAAATGCTTTTCCTAGTGTAGGTGCACATTTTATTAAAATCACATTATTAATTTTCATGTCAATTTCAATGAGTTTTTTATTTTATTTTTAATGCAGACATTTTCAAAGAGCTTTGGACATTCCATCAAAATCCATGGTAAATAAATAATTAAATATCTATTCTTTCATTAATATCAGTCCTCTCACATACGACATATTAATGTATTGGTTAATTTTAAAATTTAAATTTTCAGTTTCAAAATAAGATTTCTGTAATAATAATCATGAATTTTCCTAAAATTACTATCGCTTTTCTTTAACTTTCACGGGGTAATAATATACGACTCTAAAATTTGACCACACATTTCTGTAGCAACCTGTATATTAGTAAAGGACGTGAGGCATTGTACAAGGTGACAGTAATTCAATGATGATAGTAATAATAATATAGGATCATCGTTTTACCCCAGTCGATTAATAAAGTCAATGTCTAATTCCACAATTTCTGGCTTAATTAATAAGCCCAGAGATAGATGGGCGGTGAGCTCGTTTGCTGACATAATGAGTAGACCGGTAAGAGACGGCGCTGAACGCGGACCTGGTAGAAAATAAACTTCATATTGGTACGAAACCCGAAAATGCAACGATCTTTTTACACACGTGTTTTTCAGAAACTCTCATTGTTATGTAACCGTACATTATTACTTGTTAAGAAAACAATTAAGTAACCTGTAGAGTCGCAACTATCTACTGCTCTAATACTGAATGAAAAAAAAAAAAAACAAATTTCGTCTTGCATCTTATCTACGTTCTAAAGTGTTGTGTTGTTTCTTCCTTCGTATTCCTTATCTGAAGTCGTAAAATATGAAATTCAATTAATTTAAGTAAAGCCATTATAACAATAATTCGCAGATGAATTTTATTTGTAAGAATTTAAATGATTATCGAGTAATGTTTTTCGAAGTCATGGAATAACTATAAAACTAAAAAGAATGAATTGCCTTGTTATTTTTGCTTGTTTATTAAGTAGAAGTGCTGCCAGTTACGATGACATATTAAATGATATTAAAGAATATTATGAGAGTACAAGTAAGAACCTTTTTTCAATATTTCTATGTGTATGTTGTTGCATTTTGGATTTCGTTATTAATATGCCTAAAAGTGGAGAAGTTGGAAAGGCGGTATTATCATTTATGATATTCACGCTACGGGCTGGATAAAGAACGAAAGAAAAAGGTGGTGTGCAAGAATATGATAGAATAATCCTTCTGGAGAAGCTAAGCCTACGAGGTACCACTCATAATCTTTTCAAAGATTACCTCACAAATAGAAAACAGAGATTAGTAATTGGGGTTTAGTTGGGAGATTAGTGAAGGGAGTATTCTAGGTCAAGCTCTCTTCCAGTTGTATGTAAAATAATTACCTCTCTTTCTCTCTGACATATTCACCAATGCAGATGACACAGCAATAGTAGTTGTGGGACCCACAACTACTACTGAAGTACAGAGCTGAGTACTCTCTGAATCCATCTATGGCCTGGATATCCAACAATCTAGTCACATTAAATCTAGATAAAACACATTACGTACTCTTTTCTCTATCCAAATCAAATACATCACCTCAATTTTTTTTTATTAAAGACCATATTTGTCTGTCGGAAGAAAACTGTATGTGCCAGGAACTAACGCCAGCTGCAAGTGCAAAGTATTTTGGCAAACATATAGACTGCAGACTAAATTGGAATTTTCAGGTTGACTCCGTAAAAACAAGAACCAGACGACTTTTTTAAATCCTTTAAATCCTAGCATGACGTAACCATCTATGAAAGACATAAATCTGTTTATCTTGCTCTCTGTCAATCTATTATACAATATTGTGTTCCGGTTTGGGGTATCTGCAAATACAAAATTTTTGGAATTAAAGACGGCACAAAGATCAGTTCTCAAAGTTATGAATCATAAACCTTTAAGATATCCCACTGCACCACTTTTTAGTGATAGTAAAGTGCTAACAGTGAGACAACTCTTCGTTCTGAGGACGATTTTAAAGTTACACCAAAGTGTGCCCCCTCCAGATCCAAAAAAATGTAGCAATCAACTAAATTCTTCTAGAGTTCATGTTAAAACTTCCGCCGCTAGACAACAGTACAGAATTTTTGGCTGCAAACTTTAAAACATCCTAAATAAAAAACCGGACAAGTGCAAGTCTGACTCGCGCACCGAGGTTTCCGTAAGCAAACAAAATTGTATACGCCCATCTCGGGAACAGTTCTCAAAGACTTTTGCTCGTCTTTTTCGGAAGACAAACTTAACTTCGGTTGGCCTGTACGACAAAGTGAACCATCCAACCGCAAAATATAAGCTTGTAATCACAGAAACTTTTTTTTTATGTGATATACATAGGCTGCACTAAAAGTATCGGGAATAGAATATTTCCACTGTTTCTGTCATATTAAAATATTTTTAATTGAAAACACGTTGATTTTAAAAATCGAATACCATTCATTTATTTAAAAAAAGATTCTCGGTCTTATCACAAGGTTTTGTCAAACTTGTTTAGTCGTTGAGAAAATGGAATTGACTGGAGAAAATTCAAGAGCGATGATTTATTATGACTTTCGAAGTGGTTTAACACAAAAACAGTGTGTTGACCGGATGATTTCTGCATTTAGTGATGAAGCCCCATCCAAAACCACAATTTATCGCTGGTTTGCTGAATTTCAACGTGGACGTGTCAAGCTCAGTGATGATCCCCGTCAAGGTCGTCCAAAAACTGCAGTCACCCAAGAAAACGTTGATGCTGTGCGTAAGCTGATTGAGGAAGATCGACATGTGACATACCGCGAAATTCAGGTAACTTTAGACATTGGCATGAGTCAAATACAAATAATCTTGCATGAACAATTAGGTGTAAAAAAGTTGTTTTCCCGCATTCGCTCTGTGAAGAGCAAAAAGCGGCTCGCGTTACTTGGTGCGTCAGAACTCTCGAAATATTCCACGCAGGATCCTCAAATGCTGTATACAACATCGTATCAGGTGACGAATCCTGGATATATGCATACGAAAGCGAAACAAAAAACCAGTCACGAGTTTGGGTGTTCGAAAATGAGTTAAAGCTAACAAAAATTGTTCGTACACGGAGTGTTGCAAAAAAAATGGTGGCACGTTTGTCTCCAAAACCGGCCATGTTGCGACTATTTCTCTTGAGGGACAAAGAACGGTTAATGTAGAATGGTATGCTAGCATTTGTTTGCCACAGGTCGTTTCTGAACTCCGTAAAGAGAACTTCAACCGCCGCATCATCCTCCATCGACAATGCGAGTTCTCACACCACGCACAGAACAAAAGAGTTTTTAAAGCAAGAAAACATAGAATTATTAGACCATCCGCCGTACAGCCCCGACCTAAGCCCTAATGATTTCTATACTTTCCCTAAAATAAAGAATAAATTGCGTGGTCAGAGATTTTCATCACCCGAAGAAGCTGTGGACGCCTACAAAACGGCCATTTTGGAGACCCCAACTTCCGAATGGAATGGTTGCTTCAATGATTGGTTCCATCGTATGGAAAAATGTGTCAAATTTCGCGGAGAATACTTCGAAAAGCAATAAATACATTTTTAAATAGTAATGTTGTGTCACTTCCTTGATTCCCGAAAAAAATTCAGTGCCGCCCTCGTAACAACAAATTAACGACTTTCGGATTTTTTTCCTTGTGCTGTCAGACCTTGCTTATTATCAAATTTCATGATACCCTATAGGTTTTCAACCCAAAATCTATAGGGTTGACCTAGAATAGTCGATTTTGGTTAAAAGTAAGGTCTTACAGCACAAGTAAAGGGAAAGTTCCGAAAAATAAAAAAAGTTGAAAATTAATGTAAATTTTGGTACTTACAAGTTTTCGCGGAAATCAAAATTTGCCCATATCTTTTTATCGTGTTGACTCAGGACCTTGATTTTTATATAACTAATAGGGACTATGGACCTCAGTATCTGGTATAAATTTTAACTTGCTAGGTTCACCCGTTCCTGAAAAAATCGGTGGTGACACACGGACAGACAGACAGACGGACAAGAGTGTGATCTTAAAATGGTTCCTTTTTTTACCTTTTGAGGTACGGAACCCTAAAAAGAAACCATCGCAGGCGTAAACAACTATGAAATCAAAAATAGGGCTACTAGTTGGTTACTTTATATAGATTGCGATAGTACCGAAGCACTACTAAAATATTTAGAATTAGTATAGTTAGCTACCTACCCTAATAAAAGATACATTTTCATATTCTTATCCATCCACATATACATCCACATCTTTACACACCCTCATACTCACAACACACACACACACACACACACATCTACAATCATTCGCTTACACACCTAACATATTTCAATAGTAAATATCTCAAATTGATAGAAAAACATGTATTTGTACTTAACTTACCTTTATAATTAAGTACTGTAATAATTCACAACAGTGTCTACGGTTACATTGTTTAGGATAAGTACCGTCATCTTATTTGTGGTACTGTCTCCCAAAATACAAGCTATGGCCTAGTTTGGGAATCAGTGAGTATTGACAATTCTAATCATACAGTAAGTTTCACACATTGTACTCCATTTTTGTGAGAATAAAAACATTATTTAATTATTATTATTTTTATGGTTATTTTATCAACGGTCTCTACGAGCACCCCTGCTGCTCTACCTGCTAAGCCCGTGCTTATAAAGGCAAAGATTCGGGATGATGAAGAAAGTTTGGTGACCGTGCAAAGGAGGAAGCACAGATCGCGAAGCACTAATAATTGCTGTGATAAGGCCCCTGTGGACCCTAACGTAAAATTGCGTGCCGCTGCGCTGAATACCCCGGTATACATCTCTCGTCAACACTACACCACTGAGGCTGAAGAGATCGCTAAGTACGTGCGCCAAAGCTTAATTACGCGCCGAGAGAGCAGCTGCTTGAGTCGCGCCGCAACGTCATCTTCAAGGCGTTCGTGGTATGAGTACCCAACTCTTATCTGCACCAGATGTTAGATGAAAGCTTTTGGCCGCACGGTGTGGTATTACGTCGCTTTCACGGACAAGTACCAACAGACCGCACAAAGAAAGTGCAAGTGAAGAGTTACTAACTTAGTTTTCAGTTTTAGTTACTGACACTATGTTTTAGTATGTATATTTAGATTAAGGTATTTATGCATGGGCCTAAGCAGCCTGAAATAAATGATTATCATTATTATTGTTATTTATTTGGTCCGTCGTTACAGCAAGCGGTTGGTGTACGTTATAGACGTTTGGAACACCGGAAGTATCACAGCAGCGTTGCCGACTGACTAAAAATCTTTTAGGTAATAATAAAGAAGTCTAATTACTTTAATGAAAATTTATTACAAAAAAAAAGCGGACAAGTGCTCGTGCAGTGACTCGTGCACCGGTTTCATACAAACTTGTCATGATTACGTGATTTGCGAAATGTTAAAATCTGTTAATATTTCAAACTTAAATAGACGTATCTTCTAATTGCGTTGACTTAAACCTCGTTTATTGAGACGCGGCGGGTGAAGCGGCGTGTCAAGCGTTATTTATGGAGTTCCATGAACAAAAACAACCGCTCCTGGAAACGCGGGACGTCGAGCGAAGCGTGAGGATTAACGGTAACTGTAGAGACTGCCTACGGCTACCGTCTTCTGACATCCTCTGACCCTGACATGTTTTTCAATGGAGTACGATTTTATTGATATATTTTAAGAAGAGATTACATGAATAGACATTCCTTTTTTACTTCTAGAAAACAAACTATATATCGACCATGAAATGTCAATATATGATAACTACAAAATAACAACTTCACAGGAGGCAAGAAAACGTTTCATTTCGTAATTATAGTAGCTTTGAAATATATTTTTTATTTTCATATGTATAATAAGCGGTTTGTAAATGGGTGTGTATATGATATTTTGATGAAATATTACAGGTTTTTTAATTTAGTGTAGATAGCATAAATTGTTTGTACTAGTCAAGATTTCGTACTGAAATTTTAAGTTGTAATATATTGCTAGTTGACATAGAAGATATTATTTCTAAAGGCTCATTTCATTGGTCGTTAGATCTGGCATTCGGGGTGCGAGAGATTTTTGTTAACGCATGCCATAGGGACCGCATTTATACATATCATTTTGCGTAAATGTTTTTTCTACATATTGATTATGGAGGTGAACACAACAAAGATTGGTTTTAAAGTATACAATAAGAAGACAGAAAAAATGTTCTCATTTTGTTTGTAATATGGTTAGTTTTATGTGTTTAGATAAAACTTCAATGTATTCTTTTAGGTTCTGTAATGAACATGAGGATAGTATGGGAAGACCACAAAAAATCTGTAGAAGACGCTTTAAAATATGTAAGTATATATTTTCTTAACCTCGTAAAATTCTCTCGATCTCAACAAGCTTCAGTTTTTTTTTTTTTTTGACGCAGTGGAAAATCCCTTCGGATCTCCGGCTCCTCGGGGATGCAGGAGCCAGGAGTATGTGGTGTTTTCACTAAAAACCACCCCGACAGCTGGTCTCAGGCGCCCTACTCTGGGGAGGACCCGGACCATGTTATTTCAGGTCCACCCCGGATCGACGCCGCGTTTATCCAGGCCCTATCCCGGGGAAAGCAGACTTCCCCGCGCCTATCGGTCTAATCAATGTATGTTGCGGCCTGATCGGGTCGCCATCCTATCACCTACCGCAGCAATTAGAATTTTTTAGAACTTCCGTATAGCTGCCTGAATAAAATTTGAAGTAGTTTCATACTATACACCCTTCTAAACATTATATTTTTTCCTTCTCAAGTACCAACTCAGGGAAGAGGTGGCCCCTGGCTCGAACCGACTAAAATCACAGGGTGTTTCACCACGGGCCCTGTGGACGCGGTCTAGCTATTCCTTTACACTGATTAGTCCTGAACACAGAACCAGTCTCGTGGTTGCCACCTGTTTTTGATCTGGTTCCCTATGAAACAGACATAACAGAAATATCCAGTCGCATTCCCATTCTCTCCATACCTCACCCATCCTATTGTTCCTTCCGTAAACCTTCTGTGGGTAGTATGTGGTTGATACTTGCGGACTCATCATCAACTAAGTCTCACGGTGAGGGGTAGGGGGGGGGGAGGCAACCACCCGCATGTTCGTGCCGTTTGCGGGGTCCCGTATGGGGGGATGAAGGTGTCCTGGTAGTTGAGCTGAAAGGCAGCACACTGCTTTAGCCCAAATTTCTCCTGACACGGGAGGCAGAAGGCTAGCCACCTCCGGTCAATCGGCTGCCACGACCCGTCAGGGGGCCGCCAGACGAGAGCTCTTTCCTTGTGGGGGCAGACGACAGGCGGGACGATCTTGTCTTCCTGCCTAGTTCGGCTTGCTTTCTGCTGGGGTAGGAGCTCTAGGATATCTCTTCGTTACTTCTGGCGCCTGCGTGCCTTTTGCCGCGACGTCCCCATTTGAGGGCTAGAAGGAGGGTGGAAGGACGAAGAGACGAATCTAAAAAACAATAATCCATGGATTAAGATAAAATTCATTCTCCTTCCAGGAAACCCACTAAGCCTGCATCCTAGGGGAATAACCCAGGCGGTGCGCCGCCAACCAACTAGCAGCTTCTCGGATGAATAACCCGAATGCAGTGGCATCCTCCAAAATGGAAGCTTCGCATGTGGATAACCCGAATACAGCGCCGTCCTTTAAACTGGCAGCTTCTCGGGTTGATAGCCCGAATGCAGCATCGCCTTCCAAACCGACAGCTTTTCGGGTGGACAACCCGAATGTAGCGCCATCTATAACACTGGCAGAGACCATCGACCTCTCCTCTCTGAAGGCAGCAATGCCCATGCCCTTAGGATCCAACCAGGATAAACCCTGCTGGAACCTTGTGGATGTGAAGAAGAAGAGGGTCTCAAAAAACCAAACCCGTCCAACCAGAACCATAAAGCCAGTAGGCTGAAAATCCGAGCGGATTAAGCGAGCGCGGCGTATGGCATTGGGTAGTAGTAAGTAGCTTGAAGCTGCTGAAGGGACCCTAAGGCCCCACGAGGTTCACGTTAGCGATGTGCCGACCCATGGCAAAGGCAGTAGGAGGTAATTCTTTTCAATGCATCATAGGGCACAGTAATTCACTTGGGAACGACGATACGGATGAGATGGGAAGGGATCTGTAACGTCAGTGGCAGGTCCCACTATACTGGTGCCACTTCCTTTCAAAAAACTTCGCTTATGGGTAAGGCAACGGACTCGTGAAGCCGCTCGCTGGGCCGATATACCGGGCTGCAACCAGTCTAAACTGGTGCTGACAGAGGTCTCACCACGTTTAATTTGCAGACTATTCAGTCCCAACCGACTCGACATCAGAATAGTTGTAGGAACCATTACGAGCCACTTAGCCCTAAACCGGTACCTATTCACCATCAGTGCAACACACAGTCCTTTATGCAGAGGAGGAAACGGCCATCCACGTTATCCTGGAATGCGAGGGAGTTGGCCACACAACGGGCAAGTATCCTCGCGAGTGCGAGATCGCTCCTAGAAGCCTGCGAACGCCCCAGGAGCCGTGGGCCGTCTATGAGTCTAAATGCGGAAACAGAGCCCTATACCGATACCAAAACCAATACCTGAACATAGAACTGAGAATAAGTAAGAACTACGATGTAGGCGGGGCATGTTTGCCGAAGCTAGGAGTAAACTTCAGGTACACATCGGTTTGCTTACAGAATAGGGACACTGTTAGTATAGTATGTGACGGTACATGGCGAAACCAAAATATCATAAATATCGAAAATGTGCGGGTGGATAAAGAACCTCCTACCTCACGATGTCGACGACGGACTGGCTCAGCGGTGCACGCCCTCCGTTTATTGGTTTTGGTAGCCTGTGAAAACGGCCAGTGCAACCTGGTCGAAACGTCAAGCAATTCAGAGGTATGTAATACCTTTTCGTGGTTACGTTAATTCCCGTTTAAATATATAATGGATGGACCACGAAAGGTTAAAAGTTAATTATAAATGGCTTTTAGGATTCATATTTAATAAGTCCTCTATGACGAATTAACGTAGAGTTCTGTATGTGAGTAAAGTACCTAATGATTATCGTCTATGCGTGTGTAACTGGCGACACGCGAATTCGAACAAAATACAGCTGATGGCCTTTCTAACTACTTATCCTCAGTTCTGTGGTCCTAAACCCGCCGCAGTGTACACATTATATACAGATTTGATAACAACGAATGTATGTTATGTGTATTACATAATTGTTTTTTATTATTATCTTGCAGGCTATGCAGGAAACTATAGGCAAGACTGCATTAAATGTATTTACAGGGAAAGAAATGAGTTTAATATTAACCAGATCATACTATGAAAAGCAAGGTCCTGTTGAAATGTTAGTATTTTATTTTCATCTTTATTGGATCCCTAGCAATGAACGTAGCTGATATAATAGTGCTGGTTCGGTGATAATTTTTTAAAAATAAGAAATTTAAAAATTAAAGTAAATAGATGGAAACGAGATGCGGAACATAAAATAAATAGTTTCAGATCATCATTTCAGCCAGTTGTCGCCCACTGCTGGGCATAGACATCTCCCAAAGATCGCCGCAACGATATATGATGATAGATTACAATAAATAATAATAAAATCAATAATCAGATAGATATTATTAAATATATTTATGTACAGGGTTCCTGCCGTATCAGTGCGTTTTCGAGTAGTTTCAATATGTATTTACATATTCAGAAAATACGACAGCTTTTTTGAGGTGTAATAATTAAACGAATCATTGAAAACATGACTAAGCAATTATTGCCGCCACTTTTACATAGGCAGAGGTAGTTCATCATGCAGAGAAAAAAATGCTTTTATTTAATTTACATAAATTATGCATATATGGCATGAAAGTATAAATATAACAAAGTATTACCCGCTTACACCCGGCTGCAATTAGGTTGCGGCCGAGTGCGCGATTGCAACCATAAGTGCTTTACTTTTCAAGTTCTTTATGTATATTGCTGTGAAGTGGATTATAAATTACTATTAAATTACAAGGGAATTATTTTTTTTCGAAAAAGTCTATTAATATCTGCCTACACCATTTCCATGTGTGCAATGACATCTCTGTGGGCATAAAATCCGCTCGCGAGTGGCGCGACCTCTGCCGGCCAGCCTCACTCGTCCGCTATCACCGACCGTCAACGCACCTAGTACCTATATCAATAACTAGATTGTTGTTGTGTTGAGTACATGCATAAACGGCATCAACGAAGTGTAAGTCTAATTAAAAAATCAAAGGAACTCGCCTACGATAATTCCACGTAGCAACAATATCCTATTTAAATGAAAAACACTAGCAGCCACATTTTGATTGGCATCCCGGCAAAAATATATTCCCCAATTAAAATTATATATAATAGTTAGATTTTGATTACATACTCGGTGAACGTAGTAACCTTGTAGCCGGATCTCGTACTATTAAGAAATATGAAAATTTTAAAGTTTTGCACCTTTGATTATTAAAGTATGAATGACTTTGTGAAATTCAGTATTTTTCGGCAGACACGTTGTGTTTATAAAAATAAAATCAACATCGCTCCATTTATACCACATAAATACACAAATATCAACTAAAAAGAAAGATTTATCAGGACAGTGATTTCAATTTAGTTTCGTCAGTTTCGTTTAGTTTTTTCTAGAGAATTAGTTGTTTTGACCAAATTTTCATTTGCAATTCTGTAGAATAGTAACTAAGGTCAAGTTACAATATTTTGCTATATTTATTCGAGTTCAAAACAGGTAAGGTTGTCATTTTGGTTTGTTTCAGATACAATGTATTGTCAATCAATGTTAATTATTCTTCTTCTATATTGAATTTTTAGCACGCCCGTAAAAACAGCGGGCTTAGAAACTTCCACTCCTAAGAGTACAAAAGTATTAAAGGCTAAAACAAGTGTTATAATTTACAGGATCTTTAAGAACTTACACCTAATGGCGCTGCCATATTGCTGGTTGCCCGACGCAGTCCTATCATTGTCATCAAATGTACTCAAAATTGAAAGTACGCTTACTAGGATGATACTAAACGCTGATTATCTATTGATGAGGAATAAATCTGACATAATCGAGGATGTCGTCAACCAAGAGGACCAAAACGCGTTCAAGAATTCACCGTTTTTATTAAAGCAAGTTCTAAATATGGGCCAGGTTACGTAAGTTTAGTTCATTTTAACATTTCTTAATTAAAGAATAGAATACACATTAGTACATTTAACAATATTGACACTTTATGTCGATGTTTTTAGACATGAAAAAATCTGTATGAGGGCTGATTTTTCATGGTTTTTTGATCGGATTAAAATTATCTGTCAAATAAATTATAACCTGACTGAATACAAAAGCGAAACAAGTGAAATATTTTATTCATACAACAGCATTTTTTATTTTGTTGTTGTTACACTCTATCCCAGCAATAACTTTTAACTGATGATTGTACAATCAGCTCTTAACAAAATAAAATAGGCTGACATTGTTTCAAATACTATAAGAGCTCCATAATTATTATTAATATATCATACTAGCTGTGCCCGAGACTTCGTCCGCGTGGAATACTGTCTTTGGGTAGAATTTTTAATTATTTAGATTTTTTCGCATTAAAAAGTAACCTATGTCCTTTTTCAGGCTCTAGACTATCTGTGTACCAAAATTTCATTAAACCAGATCAGTCGTTTTGGCGTAAAAGGGCGACAGACAGACAGAGTTAGTTTCGCATTTATAATATTAGTAAAGATTACATTAAAAATGTTACATTTATGTAGTCTTTTCAATTAAGTTTGCAATCGATTAATTTTTCACTTTTCAGTGCTCTTTCTTAGTTAGTGCTTTTTGAAGTCGTATTTACTTTTTATTTGAAGGGTTTATTAAGTGTCAGGATGACAAATACTAGATTTAAAATATAAATGAATGCAATTAGTATAAAAATATGAGAAACCCACTGCAGTATTAATAGATTAGAATAATAGATCATGCGATTTAATAATAAAATTTATCGATCGATGATATTTTGGAGGGGCAAAACAGTTTTTTGATCTTGCGTCTCAACGTTGCTCATCTTCTCGTCACTGTTTTCCTAATTGTGTTTTTGTGTTATTGCAACTAAAATGTTGTAGCATATTGGTTGATGGCTGTTTGCTGTCAGGTTATGTAATAGCGAGACTGAAAGGAGGAAGGGTCAACTTGGGACATGAAAACTTCATGCTAACGAAATGTGAATACTCTGTAGAGGTAAGCACTTCTCAAAATTTACTTTCGTTATATTCTATGAGTTTTAATGTTTATGTTGAAATATTAGTTCGTGTTTTTTTTTTTACAGATTTACAATAAAGGCTTTGAACAACCGCCACTTACAGCTCAATTTCCTGCCGATAATTCTGAAAATAGTAAGTAAACCATCGGCTTAGAATAATAACTGTGTGGGATGACGTCGTAAATTTATTATCCTTCGTTTAGAAATTGAAATAAAAATTTAAGTGCATTTAAGTCTATGCGTCAGATTAAATAATCTATTTAATCCATTCTCTATTTAGCATTAAAGTAAAAAGATTATCTCAATAAACGGATTCCGTCATGATTATCTGGCTGCAATCAAATTGTAGAATATAAAACATTTTATTTTTTTATTTTAAAGGTTTGGGAATCAATCATTACCTATTAATGATATTAAAAGAAGAATTTATAACAAAACTACAAGCAGCAATTTTCAGCCATGTAAACACTTCTTCTATATTTGGAGATGATCTACATGCTTATGAGTAAGTTCATCAGGTTTAAGATTTTATTTCTCAATCGCTATGTAGGTATTTTTTAGTAGTGTATCCTAGGAAAGGTGAACGGTTTTTTCTTAAGGGGAGGTGTTACTACTTCTTTGTAAAAAACAGATAGGTTGGTGGTAGTGATAGGGATAGCCAAAGCTAATGACAAGATTATACGTTGGCCCTGGCATCAAAGCGGATTGACCGATTTTTACGACAATCGGTCTCCGCAGGGTTCTTTTGAGAGTTTCTTTCCGCTATAAAAGCCAGGCGAGAGAGAATGAGAGAGTTAAGAGCTTAAGCCACCATTTACATTTAGTTCAACACAAATATATATTGCGTTGTGTGCTTTTATTAAACGTTGCTGTACATTTTTGCTAGTATTCGTTTTAAGAGAGGATATTTCATACCCGCAAAGTGTTGAATATCCAATGAAACTGACGACCCTTTGTTATTATCACAATTAAATACATACTCTTTTACTTTATATAGAGAAGAACAGGAGAACTTGTTCTTCCAGACTTCAAGTAACTTGACCGAGCTTATCAGCGATCAGAAGAAAATAATTTTAGATAACTTCCGGGGTGCTGTTAACATTGATGATTATTTCACCGCTTGGGATTATTGGGACGCTTCGATAGCAAATGCAAGTACAATGCAAATCCTTTTAACATTTATTTTAATCATCTTTTTTAAGTGTTATAGGAATTTTACTAAAGATATCTGTTTTTCCTAATGCCCCATCTTTACAGCAATGGAACGTCCAATGGTGACAGATGTCTCATAAATGTTTCCACATAGATCGATCTTGCTGTGCCTTTATCAGACCGCTCATTACGTAGACAATTTTTAATGTTAAGTTTTTGTTTTGTCTACAATGAATGATTTCGAATACATTTTTACTTAATCTTATTAGGATAAAAAAAAAATTTAAATCATGTTGATCCCTCGACACTTTTGAAACTTTAGTGAATTGATGACTGATTGATGATTGTACCTACATAAAAAAGCAAATTGACTAGAAACAGAAGCAGTTGTTGAAAATGGTCCAAACGATTCTAATATTACACGTGGTTTCTTGAAATCACATTTGTGATCCAGGCTTAATACAAAACGTTGATTAATGAAAAAAGGATTTAGAGGTGTTGTAAATTTGTACACTCTTGTAGGTTAGAAGGAAGACAACAATTAATTTCAGTAGGTGTTTATTAGATAAGTTCAATCATTGATTTCTTATTTAAGAACACACTTACTTCTTTCTTTCTTTCTTCTTCTAACGGACTCTATTATCTAACTCTCTAGACTCCAAAACCAACCGACCAAATCTTCAACAAACCTTTTTTTATTTAGGCTTCCCTTCCTACTTCCTTTCCTCTTCGTGCTCGTTTTGTTTTTGGCCACTTTAAACTTTATACAAAAATAATTTAGAAAAGTATATTTTTAGGAGCTTGGTGAGCCCGCCACGCTCAGATTATCCAATGTGGTTTTAACTGGATTGGGCACCGCGTACAATACTTTCACTGGTGGCCCCTACAAACTGGATGATCCGATGATTGGTGAACAGATTAAGTTTGGTAAATTACAGGTATGTTGTTTATTTTTATTAGAATTAAAACAAAAGTCTGAAGGTTAGCAATAATGGTCAGCTGTTATAGCTTATGTATATTTACTGTCAATATCTTTGAATAGATTTGAGTGAAAATTAGGTAGTAGGTACGTAAGGGTTAACTAGGATTGATACAAGTCATTCCAATGTCACCTTAGAATGCTTAGAGACTCTTAGAGAGAAAGATTTCTTTGTGGTATTACTGGGTCGGGCAATTACGGTAGTCAGTTTCAGTCTTTTATAAAGTGTAGATATTTATTCATAAAAAAATTCAAACCGTACCGTACCGACCGTAAAATTGTTTGTCTATAAAGTCAACGCATTATTAACAACGTTTTCATCATCCTCGGCGCCTTTTCCCAACTAAGTTGGGGTCGGCTTTCAGTCTAACTACGATACGGCCCAACTTCTATATCTACACATTTCGATTTTACACACACCTCAAATATCTTAGTTATAGTGTTACTTAATGTTGTAGATGTATTTCTACAATAACTATATATTATTAAGTAATAGTACAAGGTTCAGAGATGTTCAATTCGACAAATTTAAAAGGGCTTTAAGTTTTTATTTCTGCAGGCACGGAAGACTCGGAAGAGCTCCCGTAACGGACAGGCCCTCTCCTCCTCACGACTACGTATTTGTTTATACTGCCCCCACCCCACCCAACTTTACGTTATATGAGCAGGGTCAGTATACCTGCATCAAGTTCCCCAAACCAAGGTCCCGAGACGCAGGGACCTTTATACGGCAGGTCTTACCTCCAACGCCATGGCGCCGGTACTAATTAAGGCTAGTTACCCGTATGCCTATCGGTCACAGAAGATCGCCACTCGTGAAACCACACTCGCAGCGACCCCCCATTCGCAACCAGCACACTCCCTATTGTCCAGATAGGTACCGGAGCTGTAAGGCACGCTCACTTCCCGCATATTTGCATATGCTCGCGGTAACACCGCTAGGTTCGTCAGAGAAGCCGACTGCCAGTATTCAGCTGGTACCGGAGCTGTCAGCACGCTCACATCCCGATCTACAATCAAGTGTAGGTCTACCCTGGCCTACGGTCGGGTGTCCGGATCAGTGTCTAGTCACCTTTCTACTTGCTAAGCAGGCAAGTACCCGAGCTGCATCGGTCCGACGGGACCTCTGCTAAAGGACGCTCCAAGCCTCGCAGCGGAAAACCAAGGAGCCCTTCGCCTTAGACCGGTTAATTCCGCTGCTCGCTGCGCGCGAGAACCGACGCTCCACCGACAATAGTGGAGCAGACGAACGTGCCCGTTCTTTGCAGCTAACCACAATACCCCCACGAGTCCAACTCCAAAACCGGTATCTGACGGCTTTCGCCATCAGAGGGCTCAGGATCCGGTTCCCGTGGTACCCTGATCTAACAGCCGGACCCGTAGTTCCGGCTGCGAACCTATCTACTCCGGGTGAATAGTAGATAGGGACAATTGTTGTGTCCCGTAACGGACAATTGTTTTTGTGACTTAAATATAGTTGTATATAAATTTCGTCGGCATTTATAAAAATAGGGATGTCCTTTTTTATATGATACTACGCCATTAATTTTACACGATACTAGCTTTCGGCGGCGCCTTCGGTCTCGGAAAATAGCCTGTCTTGTAAAATAGACAAGTTGTAGGAGTTTATCAACGCCGATCATATAGTTGTGTATACTAGCGATCGCCTGGTGGCTATGAAATAAACCATGATCGAATTTCTACCATGGTTTATTTTATAGCCAGTATAACTTCAACTGTCATTGCATAGATTTACTTACCATGACAGGTCAACACTTATACTGGACACTCGTAACTTGTTATAGCCGTTTTCACGTAATTTTAAAATTTTTAAGGCAAATTGTTTAAAAATCTTAGCTTTCTACACTTCTTCTATACGTATATATTATAATCTGTAAATATTTCAAAATTCACGTTACCTACTATGTTTGCGAAAATTTCGTGAAAAGGAGTACAAAGAATTCTCTTCATGTATTTATATACGATAGGTATCATATTAAAATATGTGAAAGACTTCGTGAAACTTGAATAAATTTTGCAGAACTAAAACATGTTTTTACGTATATAATACGCAGGTTCGTGGCGAAGTATCCTTCACACCAGGTACGGATATTTATGACTTCTCTGTAGAGATAAACGATTTTGCCGTCAATATAGAGGTTAACGTTGGTGTGGGAGGATTCAAAAACGTCACAACTGAGGTCGTCGGCTACAGGTCTGTTATCAAAACAATAATCAATTTTTAAATGGCAATACTAAGTGTTTATATATTTTTAATTTAAATTTATTATTTATAACCAAGTATTAAAGAATGACGAGAAACTCAGGTATTTACCGGTAACGGCAGAGTGTCTGGGTATATGCTGTGAGGATATACCGGGAAGCACTCAGTTGGAGTGCCCTGCGTAGGCGCAGCAGTCTACCGATCTCGCTACCACCTTAGATGTGGGTAGCCTCTCGCTGGACACAACAAGGTTTAAACGGAGAGAATTAGAACTCTCCCGTCCCGCAGAAGACGCACCAGGTGCCGAAGAGAACAAGACGATCACCGGCTTCCATGAGCGCTTGCCTGGGAACAACGGACCGGTTTATCAGTTGAGGGATCGCCTGATGTTCAACAGGCTGTCAAATCTGCCGGTGCTCACAAGGTTTTCTTTTCGAGGGTACATCTGAGGCCCTGGGGTCTCCTGGGGCCTCCTGCGAGGCAAAATATCATGTGGTTTTAGTCGGTTCGAATCCGACATACCACCTAACTGTTTAGCCCTGTTGAGGTTGTCACCTCAACAGGGCTAAATGGTTAGGTGTCACGGTGATTGTCATCCGTAGGGAATTCCACACGTCAAAAAAAAAAAATACAAGTGGGTATACATGTTTTGTCGTATCAAAAAGTGAGAATGAGAGATATTATTTGAGAGATCTTACAAGATCATATTACTTGATGTTACTTTAGTAACTTTTAGTTACTTTTTTAGGGATATACAGTACTTCCAGCCGGATCTTGTTCCGGGGCCGGTTCAAACACTTGTAACTGGTTATTTGAAGAAAAAAGTACCTAAAACCATAATTGAAACTATCGCATGTGCGAATTGTGCCAAAACAGTAACTAAACCTGATCCTGGACAGTTACTTCCTATGAAATACGCGTTCTTCTTCAATATTGTAAGTGGATTTTTTTTTGCCATTATTCACTTTTTGTCAATATTGAAAAATCATTAACTTTGATTGGTAACTGTAGTTGCAGAAAATAAAGTCGGAAGGATAAACAGTACTAGTAGTTTAGTGAACAGGTACTAGCGTAGTGCTGTCGTGCTCATAGTGACCTGGACCAGACCTTCCTTGTCGTATTATTAGTCGTATCCCAAAAAAAATACGTTGACTTTTATTATATTCATGACTTATGTATATATTTTCTCAGTATCAGGCAAACAAGTAAATTTAAGCCAGTGGGTGCAGCTGAACGTAGTGGCGGGCAATTGAGAAAATTTAATCGCAAGCATAAATTAAATAAACATGCAGTCAATAATGAAATATATAATTTACAAATATGTATATTTTATTTTATTTTAAACTATGCACATTTGGTACATTGGCGGACTTAATGCCTAAAGCATTCTCTACAAGTCAATCATTGGGTGAAGAAGTAGGTGCACTTAAAGATTGTTATACAATTGTAAAGTAAATGGAGTACAAACAAAATTTTTTCCACATAATATACAATACCAACACATATATATATATATATTATTATATATAGTCCTAAACTGTTTTCTCATTGAGTGCAAGCATATATGTGTCGCGTAACATCAAAATAGGGAAAACTCATAAAATAAAATATTTGACTTTTTGGTACGCCGAGATTGCTGAAAAATAATGTTTTTTACCTATCTTATAACATAAAGCTAAATCCCTTTAAATTTGAAGAAAAATGCAAATAAAATCTACAAATTATATCAAAGTCAAATTCATTAAGACCGTTTTACCTAATGAAGGCAAATCCATTTGAACCAATGAGCAAGCTCCATTTATGCAACATGGCCGTCATTTGACTTGGACACGTCAAAAGTTTCTCATCGCATTTCCCGGTTTTTACGTGTTTAATTAGATTTACAGTGAATTTAATGGATAACTTTATAAAAATTGTGTCCCCAATTAAAGCCAGGAAGCAACCTAATATAAAAACAGTAGAGAAGAGGCAGGAAAGAGCAAAAGAACTGTAAGTACAGGACAACTATGTTTCACGTTGATTCAGATTATGACATGACGAATACCATAGGGTTGTACGTTCACAATGATTATTTTATTTATTTATGAAAATGTTACAAATGTGGGTGATCTTTTATCTACATTATGTTGAAGTAAAAAAATATTTTATGGTAATTTGATTTTTTATATTTGTCTTTTTATATTTTTATGTCCTCAAATTGCTTGAAACTCACTTTGGTGTAAAATAGCCATTATTGGAGGAATTGCAATATTACAAAACAGTGCTCAACATTGAAAGTTTGAAAGAATCTGTATGAGCTGGCTTAAATATAAAATAATTTGGTTTTGTACCTACTGCTTGTGTATTATTTACTAGCTTTTCGCAATCCATGTTGGATGTAGGTCTCGATCTGCGATATGAAATGTTGCGCGTAAGCATTGTGTTGGATCAAAACCTATGCCGAGCCATAGGATTAAAAATATTTACTGTCGTAGCGACATGTATACATTCTTCCTTCTTGTCAAATTTCATCAAAATTTGTCCAGTGTTTCAGATTTGAACACATAAATAGACACACACGTTCGCAAATATAATATTAGTAATGAAATTCGATATGCAACTTAAAGCGCTCTTTTGACATCCCTGAGCGTAAAATGTAACAAAGATTACTTTTTTCCAAACCTAGGTAAATCCGCTTAAATTTTATCATACATAGTTAACTCCTCGCCTTGTTTTTTCAATAATGGCTAAATCCCACCCTGTTTTAACAAACAAGGGTAACCCCAAAGTAAATACGCTTTTTTTTTTTTTTTCCGGTATGTCTATCTATATTTTGATTGCAGAATCCAATTATTTACTATCTATTTCCTCAAATAAAGTTAAATTTTTCCCATAAAAGTCTAAATCATGACAAGAATTGATTTTTTACCTATATCTCACAATTACATAAAATGGATTTAACCACGTTTGAAGTTACGCGACAGATATTTGAGTACGTCTTTCCATTAACGTCCGTCGATTTGAGGGGCGGGAGGGGGGAGGGTGGAGGGGGAGGAGGGGTACTACCCCCCTTAAAAGCAAAAATTGTGGAGCGTGAAAAATTTCGAAAAATGGGGCCTTTTTCGAAATTTTTTAATTTTTATTTCTGAGGAAATTTCACTAATTTTAGGGATTTATATTAATATTAAGTCTAAAAAACAAGGGGACACCCCTTGGAGGGAAAGGAGGGTGAACCAGGTTCATCAGAAAAAATAGGGGGACTGATGCAGAGGGATTTCTATCCTGTATCTATTTTGAGACTGCAACGTCTCCGGCGCTGCGGGACGAGCAGCCTCTACGCCCTTGCGTAACAAATCACAGGCATCCATCCTCGCCTCCACAGCTTCGGCTGTTCTTTAAAAACACTCTAGGGGTAAGACAGACTCGTACCAGGTGGAGTCGGGGTCAATCCATGTGGTTATTTGACCTAAGTTGAACCTAACCTATTTCATTTGTTACCTCGTCAGTTTTACGTTTCGTTCTAGAAGCCGGCAAGACGGTAACACATTTTAATAGCTCGTAATGAAAATAATGCTGTAATTTAATATAATATGTAAACTTTGAAATATATGTGTACATGAAAACTATTGAAATGAGTACAAAATATAATTATTTACGTAAATTTATATAAAATTAAATGTTACCGACATACGACAACTTAACCTTAAGTAAAACGAAACGTTAAATGGCGAGAATTCTGAAATCTGTGTTAGGGATTGACATAAATATTGCAAAAATAATTGATTTTCTCAAAAACTACGTGTCTCCGCACGTTGAAACTTGGCGTGTGTGCTTACAATAATATAACCTTTCTATATAAAAAATATCAACCCCGAACTTGACGGACGTTAATGGAAAACTGAGCCTATATTTGAACAGCACAACGTGTTGCTTATGCATATTCCGTAAGCTCTATCAAGGTAGCAGTGTCAAATCAGCAAAATTCAATAAAAATTGCAACACAATTTGTAGCTAATTAGTTGCTAATTAGTTACCAAAATAGCGATTTTGTTGCTTGCGCCGTTTAAAAAAAATCGCAATTACTGCTAGTTTCATATGAAGCTAGCATGAACACACGGTAAAACACTGAATATCAGTCAAACTAATACGCGAGAATTTGTTGCTAATTTGTTGCTGCAAGTAAATAGTAACGAAAATGAAAAAAAACAAAAAAAAAAAAAAACATTCTGTCTTGAATTTCGTTTCCCGAATCTCAACTGGTAATTATTATTTGTTGCTGCATGCTATCATGAAGAGACACATCAAAAGAGCCAGCAAACAATATAAAAACAGTTTGTTGCATGCGCCGTTTGAAAAAAATCGCAATTACTGCTAGTTTCAGCTTTTCAGCTTGAATGTGAACAAGATGGAAACTAAAGATCGGCAAATTGTTACTGTCACCAACGATTTATCGAGTACATGCGAGCTTAATCTTGATTTTACTACCAATAACTCAAATTCTCGCGTATTAGTTTGAGCTAACGGTTTTTTCTCTGATACTGGTTATGCGTTTCTTGATCTTTAAATTGAATACGTTCCCGGCACTTTTTGATCCATCTTTCTTCTTTCAATTTATACAGATGACGTGATTTACCGATCAATATTGGCCGTAGAGGTCATTGATACAGTATATTACAATGTTATCAGAAGTAAGTTGATCTAGAAATATACCTATTTTTCGACACTAGTTTTACCTTGTTTTGCCTTTGGTAAATGAAATCGACTTAGCTAAGTATCCGTACTAATATAATAAATGCAATAGTAACTCTTGTCTGTCTAATAGCTTTCACGCCTAAGCCGCTTTAATTTTGATGAATATTGATATTTTTTTTTTTATGGTATAGGGGGCAAATGAAATAAAACCATTTATTTCAATTAAACTATTTCAATTAAATGATTGGTCTGCCATACAAACTAACTTAGTCTGACTGACTACTACTCCTGACAATTCAAAAATATCCATAGTATTTTTGAATTGTCAGGAGTAGTAGTCAGTTGACAAATGATTGGTCTGCCATACAAACTAACTTAGTCTGACTGACTACTACTCCTGACAATTCAAAAATACCCATAGTATTTTTGAATTGTCAGGAGTAGTAGTCAGTCAGACTAAGTTAGTTAACTTAGTCTGACTGACTACTACTCCTGACAATTTAAAAATACCCATAGCATTTTTGAATTGTCAGGAGTAGTAGTCAGTCAGACTAAGTTAGTTTGTATGGCAGACCAATCATTTGTCAAGTTTTTGGATATTTTTTTGTATAGAGGTAAACAAGACCTTGGAAAAGGATATAGGTTACTGTTTGTCACGGAAAAAACCTTTGAATGTGGCAAAATGGGCCAACAAACTTTGTGTGGGAGACCTATGATTTGTCTAGTTTATTTGGATGTTTTTTATAGAAATTAAAAGACCTCGAAAAAAGACAATCAACTGCTTGTAGGGAAAATAAACCTCGAAGGTGCCAGAACAGGTCTTCAAAGTTTGTGTAGGTAACCAATACATTTGTAAAGTTTATTTACATGATTTTTTTTAAGAGATAAACAAGAGCTTGAAAAGGGACACAGGGTCCTTTTTGTTGCGAAAATAAAACTTCAAGGTAGCAAAATAGTGGAGCAGAGTTTGTATATGACACCAATCATTTGTCAAGTTTATTTGGATATTTTTTATAGAAATTAAAAGACCTTGAAAAAGGACATAGGCTATTGTTTGTAGGGAAAATAAACCTTGAAGGTGATAAAATATGTTATCAAAGTTTGTGTGGGAGATCAATTATTTTACAAGTTTATTTGGATGAATTTTTGTGCAGAAATAAACAAGTTCTTGGAACAAGACATAGGCCAATGTATATCACAAAAATAAACCTTGAAGCTGGCAAAATAGGGGATAAAATTTTTATGGGAGACTCATTTGTCACAATATATCATTAACATGCTTTTTGGTAAGCCGGCAGCAGTAGTACATTTAGTATAGTGCTCAAAGTGACACCGAGTAGAAAACTGCCTCGTTGGTCTAGTGGTGGTTTAATCCCCGGGTCAAGCCAGAAAAAAGTAGGTTTTTCTATCAAGAACTTTCTGTAGTCTTGGATGGCCCTATTGACGGTGAAGGTGGAGTACTGCGTCGCGGACGACGTCGACGTCGTGATAGATCTCATCGTCGAAGGAGAGGACGTCCTAAAGGTGATCGAAAGGGGGTTCGATACCATAGTTGGAGTGATTATGGAAGCGGAGGGAAAGGTGGACCTGGAAAACCTGGACGCCGTGGCGGTGGCAAAGGCAGCGGTGGTTACTATAGTGATTACTGGACTGGTGGCGATGGTAGAAGTGGAGGGGAGGGTGGATTTGCCAGGCAACCTGGAAAACCTGGACGCCCTAATGGGGACGAAGGTGGTGATCAACCTGGAAGACCTGGATGCCCTGCCGGTGGTGGAGGCGGAGGTGGAGGCATCGGTGGGGGTCGAACTAGACGCCCGCGGCGGTGGCGGTGGCGGTGGCGGTGGAGGAAGTGGAGGCGGAGGTAGTGGTCGACCTGGAAAACCTAGGCGCCCTAGAGGAGACGGAGATATTCGTTTATCTCAAACAATTATAATTGGGAATAATCCGACCTTTGGTGATCTTAACTTTTCGATTTTTTTTGACTCTAGATCTCCTGTTGGTCGTCCTGGTGGTCCTAGAAAACCAGGACCCCCTGATGGAGGCAGCGGCGGAAGCGGAGATGGTTACTATAGTGATTACTGGACTGGGATCGATGGTGGAAGTGGAGGGGAGGGTGGATCTGGCGGTCGAATTAGAAAACCTGGACTCCCTGGTGGAGGCGAAGGTGGTGGTCGACCTAGAAAACCTGGACTCCCTGGTGGAGGCGGAGGTGGTGGTCGACATGAAAAATCTGAACGCCCTGGCGGTGGCAAAGATGGAGGCGGAGGTGGTTACTATATTGATTACTTACTGGACTGGTGGCGAAGATGGCAGTGGTGGTCGACCTGGAAAACCTAGACACCCTGGCGGAGACGGAGATTGTGGTTATTATAATGATAAATACAACAATGGCACCCATTTGATTTGTTATGACTCTAAATCTCCTACTGATCGTCCTGGCAAACCTGGACGCCCTGTTGGATCTGGTGGGGGTAGTCCTGGTGGTTATCATTCTTTTAAAGTCAACAATGGTACTCATTGGATTTATTACTACTTCAGATCTCCTACTGGTCGTCCTGGAAAACCTAGACGCCCTGGTGGATCTGGTGGTAGAAGTCCTGGTGGTTATCATTCTTTTAAAGTCAACAATGGCACTGATTGGATTTATTATGACTCTAGATCCCCTTGAATTGTAATTTATATAAAGTACTAGCATTTGCCCGCGGCTTCGCTCGCGCTGGGAAGATTTTTTTGTGGATTTTGATTCAGTAGGAAATATAAATACTCAATTAAAGTATCTATTTATATACGACAGTAAATTTTTTTAAAATATTCACTAATTAGTACCGTTATGCCACCCATTGAACGTTCGTTCTTTCTTGTATCCCTTAACATTCTGTCTCACGGTCTGACAAAATACACTCGTCCCTACTCTCAAATTCTCAAACTCAATTATTAAACTACGTTTGCGTAGAACCTTTACTTTATCTTATTCCTTGAAATATTAACCGGGGTTTCTAGGTAGAATTACGTAATGTAATTTGTAATTATAAATTAACGATACTCGTACATCTAAAAACTAAGTCAAGTATTTATGTATGAAGTGTAAATAAAATTATCTAAGTTAGCTAAATTATTTATAAGGAAATACAGTAGTGTATATTTATCCAAGTTCGTAAGAACAATTTTGTACTGACAATCATAAACAAAGAACGCCATTTACTACTAAGTATAATAAAATAATATAAAATTCTCAAACAGTTTGACATTGTACCTCACTTGTATTTATAATTTATTATAACCTTTACAGCTTTGCGTGTGTTTTCGATTATTGTATTTTAAATATTAAAATATTTATTATACTATGAAACAATAGGTTAAATTATTACTTTTGAGTATCCTAAAATTTATATTTTTATAATACGTTTACTTCCTTGGAACGCCACGACACGAATATTTTCTGAAATTTGTATTTTTGGAATCAGAATAACTAAATCTATCGATTTTATACGGTGTTCACCATAAAACGGTGAGGCGAAAATGTTGGTCATGGGCTCTCATACTACGTATATGTTGTATTTACGTAATATGCACATCTGTCAGTCAAATACCGGAGAGACCTTAGCAATGGAAATGGATCAATCACAGATCAGTATTCGACGCAGTGCGTTAGCTTAGCAAAGGGTTACTTGAGTATCGTTTGTGAATGACAAGGCTGGCCACGACGAATGCGAAATGCGAAATTCCTTATTTAGCACAGCGTTTCTTCCACACTGACCAAAGTACTGTTTGTGAATATGGGTGGTAGACCTTTATGTACGCAGATGATATGTGTCTACTATATTCGGCAAACAATGCCAGAGACGCGCAAAATCACATACAGGCTGATTTCTAAAACATAAAAAAAATCTCAGGAACCCGTGGCATCATTTCATTTCATTTATTCATTGCTGAACAGAGGTACATAATTACTAAATATCTAGGGTGTTATATGATGATGTCCAAGCCATGTTCTGCCTGTTTGGGCATGCAACATTAGTTAAGTACGTACTACATTATTTATATTTAAGAAATGTTAAATTCAAAATTACAGGAATTACATAGTAACTTAGTCATAGAAGACAATATACAAATCATAATAAACTAGAATATCATAGAAATATCACAATTATGTCATTATAATAAATAAAATTATTCAATGGCATGAAAATTAAACTGTGTAGTTAAAACAGGTTTTAAAATTTTTTAAAGTATTAAAATGTTATAATTTTATGTCCATTGCCCCAAAATATTATGCCATAAGATGTGGCGTGGATGTGAATGCAACCAGACCATGATATATGCAATAAGGACAGTTGACCGACTCGACGTTTTTCTTAACATGTCTAAGGCATAGGAGTATTGGTTTCATTTAAAAATATAGATTACCTATTTTCATTTGATTATTTATAACCATTCGTGGACATTGTCATAGTATTTCTTTTTAAATATATTATGTTAATTATGCATAATAAAAATAGTTACATTCTATTGTACTGCATATTCAAAACTCGATAATAACTATTGCTAAATCCCCTAGGTTTTTTTTTATTCAACAAATATACTTAACACATTGTACTTTACTTTTATAATTAAGTTATGTAACCATATTCATTCATTCATTCAGTAAGCTTTTTATTTATTCCTTATGAAAATAAAAAAATAAACTGAAAGGATATAGACAACAGGACGCTTTGTACCTTCACTTATAAAGTGTAGTTAATAAACTGGTTATATATAGTCCTGCTTTTTAATAAAATATCAATGTTGTAAATAGTTTGAACTAGCAATTTAACACGAAATAAAAAGACAATAAGAATTGTTGAGTGGTATAGTGTTCAAAAACAGTATCAAGTACTAATTATGAATACATACAAATTAAAAGTATTGACTATATACCACCAAGTGGAAAAATTATTAAATTGATCAGAATTTGTTGTAAATATCAATGTCGTGCATAATAATTTTAAGAAAATCCTATTTTTTTTTTTTTCTAAATATGGGACTAGTCTGCTTCATGTTTTTTTTTTATTGTTATTAGTGATATAGCAACTATTCATACGAGTCTTTCGCAACAATACATTTTTTTATGTACCTATATGTCGGGAACCGAAAAAAGTTTTTCTCTTCAACAGATTATTTATGTTTATATTTTTAACATCTATGGGACCACTGTTTTTATTTCATGTTTATGCATTGTTAAAGCAATTATTATTTTTAATTGGTAGTTATGCTTAAAGCACATCACTTTAATGAATATATGACTATATTAAGTATTAAATGAAGTATTATGAATGCGAGGGAATAATAATATAACATATCTTTGTGTATATAGACGTGTTATTGTAAATATCGATCTGTTTGTTTCATTTTAATGTATTTTCAATAGGAAGTCCTCAAAATGTCGTGTCTTGCATTTCATGTATAATTGAACCATTACAATTAATATTTAACGATATATCCTGATTCCTCCTTTGATAAAAAGAGATTGCCCATTTCAGTATGAAAATCAGTTTCACACTGTTTTATACTGCTTCAAATATGTATAAACTGCATTATTAAGCCTGCACTGAGTATTATCTGAAAGATAAACGTATATTGTAACATAACTATTGAGAAATTAAATGCCAATATTAGGTTAAAAATAACATCCATAATTGCGATAATAAATTACAAGGAAAACCTGAACACACTGGGGCAATCAAACAAAATTACTTTAAGATGGGTACCAGGCCACTCAAGTATAGATGGCAACAAAAAAGTCGATGAACTCGCCAGAGCCGGTGCAGACAACCGACAGTATGGCCCAGAACCATTCTGCGGCTTCAGTAAACAGCGAGCGTATTCTATCATAAACGCCCAATATACATCATTGGCTACTAAGAGATGGAAGACCACGACTGGCCTAAGACACTCGAATGCCTTAATAAAGGGCTATGATAATAAAGTATCTAAAGAACTTCTAGAGCTCAAAAGATACAAAACCTGTGCATTAACAAGAGTCCTCACCGGACACTGCAAACTGAACAAACATATGTTCAACTGTTAAGTTTGTTGATTACACTCATGTAAACGTAAAGTAATTTCTTTATGATAGTAGTTTAGTGCAACTAAAAAAACACTCTTTAATTTCTACTGCTCTAAATACTGCTTCTCTACTGAATAATAAATTAAATAAAACCAAATTTTGTCTTTCATCTTATCGAACTTCTAAAGTTTTATGTTGTTTTTTTCCTTCGTGTTCCTTATCTGAAGTCGTAAAATATAAAATTCAATTAATTTTTGTAAAACCATAATAACAATAATTCGCAGATGGATTTTATTTGTCATGGAATAACTATGAATCTAAAAAGAATGAATTGCCTTGTTATTTTTGCTTCTTTATTAAGTAGAAGTGCTGCCAGTTACGATGCAATATTAAACGATATTAAACAATATTATGAGAGTACAAGTAACAACCTTTTTCAATATTTCTATGTGCATGTTGTTGCATTTTGGATTTCGTTATTAATACGCCGCACGCGGCAATGGACGGACGCACGGGGCAATACTATGGAGGAGTGGGCGGCATCGGTGGGCCTCTGTCTCCTAAACAGAGGCTCCACCAACACGTGCGTGCGACAGCAAGGGGGCTAAATAGTGGACCTTTTGTTCGCTACCCCTGCTCTCGCCGCACGAGTGAGGAACTGGCGTGTCCTGGAAGAGGTTGAGATGCTCTCGGATCACCTCTATATCCGATTCGAGCTCTCCCGGATCCAGGACCCCAGAAGGGGTCACACGGCGCGGCGTTCTTCCCGCTTCCCGCTGTGGGCTGTTACAAAGTTAGATAGGGACCTACTGGAGGAGGCAGCCATTATTTACTGCTTTCTCCGCGACCTTTGACCGAATAGGCAGACATGGGGACAGGCCGCTTTCGCGATGCAATTACCCAGATGTGCGATGTGGCCAAGCCCCGCGTGGGAGGTCGTCGGCCTCCAAGGACGTTGGTCTACTGGTGGCCTCAGGAGTCGGCGGACCTCCGCGCGGCCTGTACTCGTGCCCGGAGGTCTTACACTCGCAGCCGGCGGCATCACCGCGAAGAGGGGAAGAGGACCGGCTTCATGAGGAGTAGCGAGAGGCGCGGAAAACTCTGAAGATGGCCATTAGTCGCGCCAAACAGCAGAAAAGAAAGGAGATGCTGGAGGGTCTCAATCGTGACCCCTGAGGTGGCCCATATCGCGCGGCGCAACAAAAGCTCCGTGCGTCGGGCGGAGCTTTTGTTGACCTAATATTATCTACGTATTTACGGGAATTAACGCGATCACGAAAAGGTATTACATACCTCTGAATTGCCTGACGTTTTGACCAGGTTGTTGCACTGGTCTTTTGTTGACCTTACGGAGACTCTCCAGCAGAGCTTCCTGCCGTAACGGGTGGAGCACATACCTCCGTCGATGGCCCTTTGGCTGGTGACGACGGGGAGGACGAGGAGAATAGTGTTCCACCCGTCACGGAGGTGGAGGTAGGGGCGGCTGTTCTTCGGATCCGTTCCAAGAACACCACCCCGGGCCAGATGGGATCCCTACCCGAGTGTTGGCCCTTGCCCTTGACCACATGTCAAAACGCTTTAGGGAGGTGTTCGACGCTAGCTTGGCGTCCTTGACTGCTGGAAGAGCAGGAGGCTGGTCCTTTTAAGGAAACCGGGACGGCTTACCGACTCGGTCGCGGCCTACAGGCCCATCGTGTTGCTGGACGAGGCGGGTAAACCGTTTGAGAGGGTCCTCTCTGCCGACATCGTCCAACACCTTGGCGAGGTCGGCCCCGATTTGTCGGACGCCCAATTTGGTTTTCGAGCAGAGCGTTCGACGGTCGGTGCAGTGTTGCGCCTGAGGGCCGTGACCGAAGAGGTAGTGAGCTGTGGCGGCGTGCTGTTGGCGGTGTCGTTGGACATCGCTAACGCGTTCGTTAGTCTGCCATTCAGCTGCATCAGGGAAGCAATGGCTCATTGGTAGTCCCGGCTGGAGGCTCCACGTGCTGGCTTTGCCACCGTTGAGGCACTCCATCCGGTCATTGTCTAGTGGGCAGGGCGACAGCACGGGATCCTTCCCTTCCGACTGACGCAGGTTCTTTCCAGGCAGGCTGCTTCGGGAAGTACTTGCACTCGGTCGCTAGGAGGGAACTGAGTCCCACCTGTCACCACTGCGACTGCAGTGAGGACTCGGCTCAGCACCCGCTTACGGTTTGCTCGGGCCCTCACTACAGTCATCGAACGGGATCTCTTGCTATCGGCCGTCATACGCTCCATGGCCGGTAGCGACAGGAATTTTACCTTATGTAAGGCCGTCATTTCGCAGAAGGAGGTGGCGGATCTCGTCCGGGAGAACGATATCCACTTGGACCTAATTTGCCGCCGGCGAACCGGGCGGCGGAGGCGCGCTTACCAGCGCCTCATGCCGCCCTGAGTGTAGCCGCGGGTGGACGGGACGGGTTTTCCCCTCCACCCGCTATAGTGGCCCCCGCAAGGAGGCGGCGTCTGTGTGTGCCTGGACGTCGCCTAATTGAGAGGTTTATATCCGAAGGTGGTGCCCGCGCTTTTGCGGGCAGGTGCTAGGAGGATTCTGGATGTCTTAATAAAAGCTGTTCCCGGATCCCTCATACTTAAGGTGCAGTCAGAGGTCGTGGGTTCGATTCCCACCCAGGACAAATAATTGTGTGATGAGCACGATAATTTGTTCTGTGTCTGGGTGTAATTTATCTATAATATGTATGTATTTAGAAATATAATTATAAGTATGCTTACCAGCAGTCTGGTTACCATAGTACAGGCTCTGCCTAGTTCGGGATCAGACAGTCGTACGTGAGATGTGTGGAATTATTATTATTACTTAATACTTCGACGCGAACAGACACTGCTACTCTCCTCGTCGAATACGGAAATAAGGGTCTTGACAGACCGACATACTGACAGGGTTTCGTTTTACCTTCGGCGTGGGAACCTAAAAGACCTAAACAAACGTTACCTGTAACTCATTTTTAAATTTTTACTTTATATTACATTTTGCAATAAAGCTTTTTTCTACATATTGATTATGGAAGTGAACACAACAAAGATTTGTTTTTAAACTATATAATAAGAAGACACAAAAAACATTCTTATTTTGTTTGTAATGTGGTTAGTTTTATGATAAAATTTTAATGTGTTCTTTAAGGTTCTGTAAGGAACATGAGTATAGTATGGGACGACCACAGAGAATCTGTAGAAGGCGCTTTAAAACATGTAAGTATATATTTTCCTAACCCTATCATACAAGAGATTTTTGAGAAAATTTGAGATAGTTTCATACTACACCCTTCTTTCTACACATTATATTTTTTCCTCCTCAAGTACCACCTCAGGGTGGCCCGTGGCTCCGACTCGAACCGACTAAAATCAGACGGTGTATCATCACGCGCCCTGTAGGCGCGGTCTAGCTAGGAGAATAACTAAGAACTGTGATGTGGGCGGGGCACGTTGGCCGAAGCTATGAACGTGCAATCAATTTTGTACTCTCGTATAATCTTTCGCCGGGGACGTTGCTGGGTGAAAATATAAGAATTATGCCGAGTTGTTGCGCGGTTATTATGTACTGAAAAAGAACTTCTTTTTGACGGACTGCAGTGTATCCAAAGTAAGGACATCATTTCGTCGGTTAATCCAAAAATTTGTTTTTGTTTTTAATATTGACAAAAATTCACAAACTAGGTATTATGTAATTTAAGAGAGAAAATGTTATGATCTAATCTATTCAAATAGTTGTAAATTGCGTATCATATTTGAGTACCAACTATATTGGAACTACAAGAGCACGCAATGAACTACGTTGCTATTGCTATACATTTTGCATAAAAATATTTGGTAAATGTATTTGTAATGTATTGTGTAATGCACATGCATAGTCGTCAGTTCTCTATCAACACGTACCGCTGTCTCGGACGTAACGGCTGGTATGTACACGAAACCCTACCTTACACTGATCAGCGTAAGGGTGTATTTAGTATAATTATAAATAGCTTTTAAGATTAATATTTAATAAATCCTCTGTGACGAATTAGCGTAGAGACCTGTATGTGTGTAAAGTAATGATTATCTTCTAAGCGTGGGCAACTGGCGACACGCGAATTCAAACAAAATACAGCTGATGGTCTTTCTAACTACTTATTCTCAGTTCTGTGGTCCTAAACCCGCCGTAGTGTACACATAATGTGTGTGTGTGTCCAGATTTGATTAGAACGAATGCATCTTATGTATATTAATTAATTGTTATTTTTGTTTAATCTTGCAGGCTATGCAGGAAACTATAGGCAAGACTGGATTAAATGCATTTACAGTGAAAGAAATGAGTTTAAGATTAACCAGATCATACTATGAAAAGCAAGGCCCTGTGGAAATGTTAGTATTTTATTTTCATCTTTATTGGTTCCCTAGCAATGAACGTAACTGATATAATTGAGCTGGTTCGGTGATAAATTTTGAAAAATAAGATACGTAAAAAATTAAAATAAATAGATGGAAACAAGACGCGGAACATAAAATAAATACTAACTTTTAAACTTTCGCGTTCCATGATATAATATTATCTACGTATTTACGGGAATTAACGCGATCACGAAAAGGTATTACATACCTCTGAATTGCCTGACGTATAATACCTTTTCGTGATCGCGTTAATTCCCGTAAATACGTAGATAATATTATAAAACAAATAGTTTCAGATCTTCATTGCAGTCGGTTGCCGCCCATTGCTAGGCATAGACCTCTCCCAAAGATCGCCACAACGATAGACTATGATGATAGATTACAATAAGTTATAATAAACTCAACAATCAGATAGATTTGATTAAATATTTTTATGTACATGGTTACTAGTAATATGTCGGCAATTCCTTATGGGGATGCAGAGGAGGTCATTTGCAACAAAATTGAAAAAATGACTAAGCAATTATTGCCGCCACTTATACATAGGCAGAGGTCATAGTTTATCATGCAGAGAAAAAAAAATGCTTGTATTTAATTTACATAAATAATGAACATACGGCATAAACGTATACACATAAACAGAGTATTGCCTGCTTACTCCTGGCTGCGAATAGGTTGCGGCCGAGTGCGCAACTGCAACCATAAGTGCTTTACTTTTCAAGTTGTTTATGTATATTGCTGTGAAGTGGATTATATATATTTTTTTATAACACGCGAATTACGTTTTTTCGAAAAATTCAATTAATATCCTATTTAAATTAAAAATACTAGCGGGCACATTTTCATTGGCATCCCGGCAAAAATATATTCCCCAATTAAAAATAATTTTAATTGGGGAATATATTTTTGCCTGATGTAATGATTATATATAAAAATAATCATTAGATTTTGATTACATACTCGATGAACGTAGTAATCTTGCAGCCGGATCTCGTGCTATTAAGAAAAAATTGTTAAGTTTTGCACCTCTGATTTAAAAAGTATGTATGACCTTGTGAAATTCAGTATCTTTCGGCCGACACGTTGGGTTTATTAAAACAAAATATAGGCAATCAACATCACTCCATTTATACCACATAAATACCCAAAAACCGGCTAAGTGCGAGTTGGACTCGCGCACCGAGGGTTCCGTAAAATATTTTTATTATATGATGTAACTAAAACTTTACGGTTTTCGCAATTTTTCCTTTATCTGTGCTATAAGACGTTGCTTCGTACCAAATTTCAAGATTCTGAGTTCACGGGAAGTACCCTGTAGGTTTTGATTCCCTTGCGAATGTCGAAAATTTGCGGAAAAACTGATTGCGTTAGCTTAGAAGTTTGATTTTTTCACAGGTCCAAGGGACAGTAGACCTGAGTAATTGGTATAAATTCCAACTTGATACCTATACGCGTTCCTGAGAAAAAGCGTCTTGACAGACAGACGGACGGACAACTAAGTGATCCTATAAGGGTTCCTTTTTTCCTGTCGAGGTACGGAACCCTAAAAATCAACTAAAAAGAAATATTTATCAGGATAGGGATTTCAAATAGTTTCGTCACTTTTCTTTAAAGAATTACTTGTTTTGACCAATTTTTCATTTGCAATTCTGTAGAATAATAACGTATATCAAGTTACAATATTTTGCTATATTTATTCCAGTTCGAAACAGGTAAGGTGTTAATTTGGATGATTTATGTTCGTGTTTTTCAGATACAATGTATTGTCAATCAATGTTAATTATTCTTCTTCTATATTGAATTTTCAGCACGCCCGTAAAAACAGCGGGCTTAGAAACTTCCACTCCTAAGGGTACAAAAAGTATTAAAGGCTAAAACAAGTGTTATAATTTACAGGATCTTTAAGAACTTACACCTAATGGCGCTGCCATATTGCTGGTTGCCCGACGCAGTCCTATCATTGTCATCAAATGTACTCAAAATTGAAAGTGCGCTTACTAAGATGATACTAAACGCTGATTATCTATTGATGAGGAATAAATCTGACATAATCGAGGATGTCGTCAATCAAGACGCGTACAAGAATTCACCTTTTTTGTTAAAGCAAGTTCTAAATATGGGCCAGGTTACGTAAGTTTAGTTCATTTTAATATTTCTTAATTGAAGAATAGAATACTCATTTTTACTTTAACAATAGTGATATTTTATATCGATGTTTTTAGACATGGAAAATTTTTTTGATCGCATAAAAATTATCCGTCAAATAAATTATAACCTGAATGAATATATAAGAGAAACAAATGAAATATTTTATTCATACAACAGCATTTTTTATTTTGTTGTTGTTACACTCTATCCTAGCAATAACTATTAACTGATGATTGTAAAATCAGCTCTTAACAAAATAAAATAGGCTGACATTGGTCCCAATTCTGTTACTTCACTCGCTAAATTAAAATTCACTAAATTTTCTTCATATAAGATGTAAACCTTGTACACTTCAAAACAAGGTCTTATTTCAAATTGAAACAAGTAGGTAACATATGTCGCTATCGAAATAAGCAATTTATTTGTCGACTAAAGTCTGATACGCTTAAATAAACTTTAATACCACGTAGCGAGAGCCGCTATCCGTTGAATGCCATCTCTTTTGCTCTGTGTTTTTAGTAAGCGTCTTCGTAGGTGTAGATTAAAAACACGTCATCCTTGTTCGTTTTGAACAAGTTTTTATACGGCAATTATATAGCGTTTGAATAAATGGAGACTCTCGCTGCGTGGAAATAAAGTTGAGTATACGTTGACAGGTGTTAGTGAAATTTAGCGGCGCTGAGAAATAGATGCTAGTAACAAATAGACCTTATTACGAACAACACTAGGTTGATTTCATATGAAGAAATTAAGGTTTTAGTTTAGTCGAGTGTACAATAGAATCGACACCATTGTTTCAAATAGTGTAAGAGCTCCATAATGATTAATAATGTTTCCTATTATTTTAAAAATGTCATATTGATGTAGTCTTTTCAATTAGAAAAGTTTGAAATCGAATAATTTTTCAGTGCTCTTTCTTAGTGCTTTTTGAAGCCGTATTAACTTTTTATTTAAATTGTTTATTAAGTGTCAGGATGACCAAATAAATATGATAAAAAAATTATGATAGCTATTATTATTGCATTAGTTATAGACTTTCCATAAATTGGTATGAAAAATATAAGAAACTTACCGCAGTATTAATAGATTAGAATATTAAATCTTGCGATGTAATAATATAATCTATCAATCGATGACATTATGGAGGGGCAAAACAATGATTAATTTTCAACGTTGCTCATCTTCTCGTCACTGTTTTCTTAATTGTGTTTTTGTGTTATTGCATCTGAAATGTTGTAGCTTATTGGTCGATGGCTGTTTGCTGTCAGGTTATGTAATAGTGAGACTGAAAGGAGGGACGGTCAACTTGGGACATGAAAACTTCATGCTATCTAAATGTAAATACTCTGTTGAGGTAAGCACTTCCCAAAATTTTACATTCATTATATTCTAAGAGTTGGAATGATTATGTTGAATTTTAATTTACTTTGTTTTTTTTTTTCACAGATTTACAAGAAAGGCCTTGGACAACCGCCAGTTATAGCTCGATTTTCTGCTGATAATTCTGAAAATAGTAAGTAAACCATCTGCTCATAATAATAACTGTGTGGGGTAACGTCGTGAAATATTATCCTTCGTTTAAAAATTAAAATGGGTAGTTAAGTGCAAATAAGTCTAATCGACAGATGAAATAATCTATGTAATCCATTCTCTATTTAGCATTAAGGTAAAAAGGTTATCTCAACAACCGGATTCGTTCATGAGTATGTAAATTTTTAATTTGTGAAGAGACTGCAATGAAATTGTTGAAAATAAAACAAGTTTTTATTGAAGTGAAAACTTCTTTAGACACGTTTGTGCACTTTTGCTATGGGGAAAAATCACTGTGCTTATGACCATCATGCTAATAATACATATATAGATCCACTAGACGTCGCTAATCTAAACATTGAGTTCTGTCAGCTCTTTATTAATTAATGTCACCAACCTGCTAATGTGACGTTTTAAATTCGTCGTTTCGTTTAAGTTTTCACTTTTGTCGGCAGTCCCATGACTATTTTTTTTTATTTTAAAGGTTTGGGAATCAATCATTACCTATTAATGACATTAAAAGACGAATTTATAACAAAACTACAAGCAGCAATGTTCAGCTATGTAAACACTTCTGCTATATTTGGAGATAATCTACCTGCTTATGAGTAAGTTCATCAGGTTTAAGATTTTATTTCTCAATCTCTATGTAGGTATATTTTCAGTTAGTAGTGCATTCTAGGAAAGGTGAACGGTTTTATCGTAGGGGGAGGTGTTACTACTTCTTTGTAAAATACAGATAGGTTGGTGGTAGTGATAAGGATAGCCAAAGCTAATGACAAGATTATATGTACTGGCCCTGGCATCAAAGCGGATTTACCGATTTTTACGACGATCGGTCTCCGGAGAGATTTAGGGGTAAAGCCAGCTGAGAGAGCGTAAGAGAGTTAAGAGCTTAAGCCACCATTTACATTCCGTTCAACGCAAATATATATTGCGTTGTGCACTTTTATTAAACGTTGCTATACATCTTTGGTAGTATAATTTTTAAGAGCGAATATTTCATAGCTGCATTGTTGAATGTCCAACCACCCCCACAACCCACACACACACAAACATTGAACCCTTGTTATTATTAATATTAAATTATATCTTTTACTTTATATAGAGAAGAACAGGAGAACTTGTTCTTCCAGACTTCAAGTCACTTGACCAAGCTTATCAGCGATCACAACAAAATAATTTTAGACAAGTTTCGGGGTGCTGCTAATATTGATGATTATTTCACCACTTGGGATTATTGGGACTCTTCGATAGCAAATGCAAGTACAATGCAAGTCCATATAACATTTAACATTTGTTATTATCATCTTTTTTTCTTAAGTGTTATAGGAACTTTACTACTAAGTAAACTTCCTAAAGATGTCTATAATTCCTAATGTCTCATCTTTACAGCAATGGGACGTCCACTGGTGATAGATCTCTCATTAAGGTTTCCACATAGAGCGATCTTGCTGTACCTTTACCAGACGGCTCATTACGTGGACAATTTTTTTATGTTGAGTTTTTTTGTCTACAATGAATGATTTCGAATAAATTTTTACTTAATCTTATTAGGATAAAAAAAATCAAATTATCTTGATCCCTCGACACTTTTGAAACTTTTGTGATTTGATGATTGATGATTGTTCCTACATAAAAAAAAACAAATCGATTACAAACAAAAAAAATAGAAACAGATGGAGTTGTTGAAAATGGTTCAAACCGTTCTAATTTTATAAATTTTTTCTTGAAATCACATTTGTGATCTAGGCTTATTACAAAACATTGATTTATGAAAAAAGAATTTAGAGGTGTTGTAAATTTGTACACTCTTGTAGGTTAGGAGGAAGACAACAATAAAATTCAGTAGGTGTTAATTAGATAAGTTCAATCATTGATTGAACTTATTGGCATACACAATTGATTTTTTATTTAAGAACACACTATTTTATGACTGTTAACTAACTTCCTTTCTTTCTTTCTTCTTCTAACGGAGAGTCCGTTATCATTATCTAACTAAACAACAAAACCAACCGACCAAATCTTCAACAAACCTTATTATTTATTTGGCTTCCCTACCTACTTATTTTTCATTTTGTTGCTCTTTTTGTTTTTGGTCACTTTAAACTTTATACAAAAACCATTTAGAAAAGTATATTTTTAGGAGCTTGGTGAGCCCGCCACGCTCAGATTAAGCAATATGGTTTTAACTGGATTGGGCACCGCGTACAATTCTTTCACTGGTGGCCCCTACAAACTGGATGATCCGATGATTGGTGAACAGATAAGGTTTGGTAAATTACAGGTATGTTGCTTTTTGCATTAGAATTAAAACTAAAGTCTAAAGATTAGCAATAATGGTCAGCTGTTATAGGTGATAGATAGATGGATAACACTTTATTTGTACACCATATTTACAGTAGAAGTTTTTCTTCTTCTCTTTAATCTTTTATAAAATACAACTCTCGCATTAGGAATTACTCATATCATACATACATGTGTGAAACAGGTAATGCACAAAGGGCGGCCTTATTGCTAGATGCAATCTCTTTCAGGCAACCTTAGGATGGATCAAAATGATTCAGAGAGACAGTGATAGTTGGTGGTGTAATAAAATTGTAAGAATATATATTTTTTTCATTGCTAATAAATAGAAAATAAAAAGATTTATGTTTTTTTACTGTCTATATCTTTGAATAACTTTGAGTGAAAATTAGTTAGTAGATACGTAAGGGTTAACTACAAAGACAGACAGAATATAACTTACTGAAACGAACGGAGCAAGCTATGAACAAACAGCATAAATTGATTTCAAAACATATTTTATCTTTAGAAAAATCCTTAAACACCATAGCATCAAATAATCAAAACATTGTGAGGGTTAATGAAATAACAATAGGAGCTATAATAAGTAGTAACATGCTGCACAATTTAAAAGCGTTACAAAATACTTTACTCGATGCTATTACAGAAATATATCACGGGCAGTTTAATCTACATCTTTTGACACCGGCGCAATTACAAGACGAGTTGAGTATCATAGCTAGTCAGCTTCCAAAGGATGTTGCGTTACCTATCGGAAATATACATTCAGATTTAAGCAAAATTTACAAATTGCTTCAAGTAAAAGCGCGAATGCTTCAAAAATATTTGATTTTTGAAATTAAATTGCCTCTTATCGGTAGAGATTCCTTTGAACTTTTCAATTTATTCGGCATACCTCAACTCAATGGCGGCAATATGATTAGCATTAAACCAATATCAAAGTATGTGGCTATAAACCTGAGAAAAGATACCTATATCGTTATGACAGAAGAGAATTTGAGATCTTGTTTAATAGGAGATGTATATTTGTGTCATATTTCGAAACCCATTTACAGATTAACAGGAGAAAAAGATCTATGTCAAACAAAGGATATGGAATGTGAGACACTGTCCACTATTTGCAAAAACAGCTGGTTTGAAAGCAATGTTATGAACCATTACATTTATTTTTGCTGCGACCAATGCCCTTTACGTGTAATGTGCGAAGATCAAGTTACCACTCAAAAACTCACGGGTTCGGGCATTGTTACTATAGATAATGGGTGTATTATTAAAACGCAATATTTTACTGTGATTGCGCACAAAAGGCAATCTAGCGTGTTGAACGTAAAACCTGAGATATACGCTCCAGTAATACCACCAATAAATATGATTATCAATATCCCTATCCCGCACACGGTTCCACTGAATGACTCGGAAACGGAAACTTATGATAAAGAGCTATCTGACATCGGCGAAAAAATTAAAATCATGAAAGATAACGCACATATATCGGAAAGCATCTCGTATCATGACATACACCACTACACAGTGATCTACTGTATCATCGGCATCGTGGGGATAGCAGGTTTAATGTTCGCTTGGCGACGCGTGCGCGCTTGGCGCGTGCCGGCCTCTGCGGCGCCGGCGCACGGCTCAGGTTCGCCGCCGTGCAACAACAGTCATCAGCAGAGAAGTAGTGACAGAGTGTTTTTCCATAGTGTTAGTGAAATAAACGACAGTGTTCCGTGTGTTAGTTCGAATCTGCCTAGTCCTAGTGCGCGTGTACTAAATAAAGCCTCGTCGCCTATTCTTATTCGTTAGTACGTGCGATAAACTAAAGTGAACAATCATAACTAGGGACATTAAATGTTTAGATAATAATATTCCATTTTTTCATATAATTTTTACATAGTTGTTTTTTTGTTTTACTTTTCTCGAGTGGGGGAGCATGTACGAGCAAACCCGTACATTTATAGTAGTTAACAAAATTAGCTTGCGTTCACATATTTGTATTACACTCACATTACATTGGCATTAACTTAACATACTTATTTTTGTACATTATTCAGTAGCAATAAAATCATCATCGGGTAAACTTGTCTACTCATTTTCAACCTATCAATATATGTAAGGGAAACTACCCCTACACAATTGAACAATATATAGGTGTACCTACTTATACGGTGTATGTATGAGTTTTGTTGTTACCTGTTTCTTGTTTTATTGGTTCTAACATGAGAATTTTATACTTTAGCTAATTAATGTATGTTTATGACTAATTTCCGATTGTTGTATTCAAACCAAAACTTTTATTGCAAAAAGAAAAGCACAAGAAACCGGCAATCGGTACTCATACGCAGCCTTTTGCAATATAAGTTAAGTGTTGCCAACCTAATATTAATGAGTTCCAAATATTAAAAAAAAATTGTTGATTGTTACGATTGTATTTTTAATTAATATTATTGTGTGTTGGGGAACAAATTGTTGTTTGTATAGAATTTTAAGTGGTTTTGGATATTTAATATGCAATATTTTGTTATTTACAAATGCGAATTTTAAATCGTAATATATTTGAGGGTAATACATTTCCCCTCATACAAATCATAAATTTAAATATTGTAGCACAGTAATTTTAGTTCCGGTATCTATCCTTGGGATGGCACTGGCCTCAATAAAAAAAGTGCAATTCTTTTATGTTCCTAGTTGCCATAGCATGGTTAACTATGAATGATACTAGTTGTTCAGATTATTATAGATTAGAATTAGATATAAGGTGTACGGAACATTTATTTGTGGAAAAAGTTTTCCCTAGTATTCGATAGATGGCGCAGTAGATCGCGCTATGGTTTCGTTCCATAGAACTGTATATATTTACCAGTTTCGAAAATAAATTTGTACATGGTCCATACGAGCCGAAGAGCGTTTTTGAAAGCACACAAAATATATACGTGAGGCGCAAGTTATAAAGTAAATACGCAAGGTGGCGATAGTGATGTTAAGATTGAATTAAGGAGTCATTGCGGAAATTTAAGAATTATAATACTGGAGAGCTGTGAAGACTGGATCGTTACGTGAGTAGTGAAAAGCAAAAAGTGGACTATCTTCTGTGAGTACAATTTCATGTGTTTATAATAGTGCGAAATTAAGGAACTTAGAACATTTCGAGGTAATGCATGGACTCAGAAAAAATAACTGTTGTTGACGGCTAGGACTTATAATAGTTTCGTTAAAAACGACGAGACGGGGAACCTATGCCCGATTTCTGAGCGATATACAAGCGTCAAAATACTTAGAAAAATTTACTCTTGACAGCACTTAGAAACATTTGTCTTGTCGACACTTAGAAAGAATACTCTTGCCGACACTTAGAAAAAATACACCGACAGGAAAGACTTGGAATACAAAATGGAAAAGGAACTAAGGAAGTTACAGGACATTAAAGGACAAATTGACTTAATCTATTTCAAGAAGTCTCCAATGGAACGTATCACTCACAACTATGTAGATACACGGTTGGAAATATTAGAGAGTCAACTAAAGAATTTTTCTACCAAATACGAGGGGATAGTCGGCGAATGCGAGGGCGAAGAATTGTTCAACTACTTTCAGGAAGACGTATATGAAAAAATTTACGAAATGTATTTAACGTATAAAGTAGAACTTAAAAATACGTTGTCTCAATTAAAGTCTCATAGTTCTAGTTCAAAAACTTGTGATGTTTCGTCTGACAATGTGGTAAGACTACCAAAAATAGTCTTACCGACTTTTAGCGGGAAATATACAGAATGGTCCTCATTTCGGGATTTATTTATTTCGCTAGTACACAATAATTCAAAATTGGATGACGTGCAACGTCTTCATTATCTAAAGATGCAATTGTCAGGCGAAGCCGAACAGTTAATAAGGCATGTCCCTATAACTGACACAAATTATAAAAAATGCTGGGAAATGTTAGAACATAGATTTAACAACAAAAAATTTGTGTCCAATTGTATTCTAAAAAGATTATTTAATCAGCGTAATGTTCTTGTTGAATCCTCAAATGCTCTAAAAGATCTTCTTGAAGTAACGAGTGATTGTTTGCATGAGCTTACCAATCTTGGAATTGACGTAAGTTCGTGGGATGTTATTATTATATACGTAGTTAGTTTGAAGTTGGACATCGAATCTAGGAAGCAGTGGGAACTGCATGTGAGCCAGTCCTCCGACGATCTACCTTCTTTTAAACAATTTCGCGAGTTTTTGGAGACACGTTTTCGAGCCCTAGAGTTTGTTGAGCCTAAATGTAAATCAAGGGCTAATGTTCCTAATTTAACTCATCCCAAAGTAATGCATGGCGTAATTAATGTTTCGTGTCCATATTGTAGCGACAATCACAAACTAGCTGCATGTAAGAAGTTTTCTAAGGAGAACAGTGACGAGCGCCGTAATGTGGCCCAGTGGGCGTATGTTTTAACTGTTTGGGAGGTCATCACACTTCCAAAGTATGTCGTGTGCTATCGAAATGCTGCATTTGCCAGCGGAAGCATCATACGTTGTTACACCCGAAAAGTCCCAGTGTAACTAAAGCGGTGGCTACGCCAGTAGGGCCTGCCACCTCACATGAAAGTACCTCAGAGCCCCCACCATATGCCATTAGTGCAAATATAGCAGCTCATTTGGTGAATGAACGAGTACAGGGTCAAGTGCTGTTAGCCACGGCTCTAATAAAGGCAGAATCACCAGATGGGTTATCTCAAATTTTGAGAGCACTGTTAGATCAAGGATCACAAGCATTCTTTATAACTGAAGCAGCTGCGCAGTTACTACGCTTGAAAAAAGTTGTTTCTAGAACTTGTATTGCTGGGATAGGAGGTGGTCATGGCGATGTTGTCTCCAGACATGTTGTTAATACTAATATTCAATCGCTGCATGATGCTTTTTTTAACCTAGAAGTAACAGCGCATGTTTTAAGTACACTGACATCAGTTATGCTGGATACCAAATTTGAAATTCCGAACTGGCCAGAAATTTGCAACATTGGTTTAGCCGACCCACATTTTAATCTGCCGAGTAAAATTGATATCTTGTTAGGGGCTGAAACATACTGTCGGATATTAAAAGTAGGATTAATCAAGAGCCCTATGGGTTCTCCTATAGCACAAGACACACATTTAGGCTGGGTTGTTTGGGGTTACATCAGTAAAAAAGAAAGTTCTCTCAGTTCACATGACACTATTATCGCAATGCATACCCAAATTGAAGAGAACGAAATGTTAAAAATGATTATGGGAACTGGATGGTGAACCCGCTTTAAGTAAAAAACCTTTAACGTGTGAAGAACAGGTGTGTGAAGAGTTTTATGTAACTACGACAGGAAGAGATGAAGACGGACGATATGTTGTCAGACTACCTTTTCATTCGAAAGATCACTGATAAGGCAGACAAAAATAGAGATAATGCAGTTTATTTGCCACAACACGCAGTGGTGCGGCAAGACAAACTAACCACCCAGGTAAGAGTGGTGTATGACGCATCAAGTAAGGGAACCAACGGGGTTTCCTTAAATGACACCTTAATGGTAGGACCCACTCTTCAGGCAGATTTGCGACACATTGTCATGAGGTGGCGACAGCATCCTATATGTCTGGCGGCAGACATAGAGAAAATGTATCGCCAAATTAAAGTCGCGCGGCCAGATACAGACTTCCAAAGGATTGTCTGGAGAGGATCCTAGCAAAGAAATTGAGGATTTCCGTCTTCTGACTGTAACCTTTGGCATGTCATGCGCTCCTTACTTAGCAGTGAAGTCATTGCTTCAAGTCGCTTGTGATGAGGGTAAAAAATATGCAGTGGCTGTTGAAAGAGTAAAGCCAGATTTTTATATGGATGATCTGATGACGGGCTGCCAATCTGAGGAAGAAGTAGCAACAGTATATAGTGAAATGAATAATCTATTGAAGAAAGGAGGGTTTAAGTTACAAAAATGGACAAGCAATAGGATGCACTTATTGGAGCCATTGAAAGAAAATTCGGGTAAAGATATAGCAATAAAGATGAACAAAATAACAAAAATTTTAGGACTTACCTGGAACAGGAACACTGATGAGTTTGATTTCTCAGTGAGAATGTCACCTCCCGCTGCATCTGAAACAAAAAGAATGGTCAAAAATATCGCGGCTTTACGACCCGTTAGGATGGATAGCGCCGTGTATCATTACTGCAAAGGTTTTTATACAAAAACTATGGATCGCGGGCATTGGCTGGGATGATGAGTTACCACCCGAGCTTCTAAAAGAATGGAGATACTACAGAGCAGAACTAGAAAACCTAGTAGATTTTCACATTCCTAGGTGGATAGGCAAGTCGGAAGACAGTGTTGCAATTGAGTTGCACGGATTTAGCTATACGTCGAATAAGGCCTACTCAGCCGTAGTTTATTGTCGGATTAGTAACTCTAATGGCGAAATTCATTCACATCTTTTAACAGCTAAAACGAAGATAGCCCCGATAAAGCAGTTATCTATTCCCCGTCTAGAATTATGCGGCTCTGTGTTAGTAGCAAAACTGTTTACTGAAGTAGCTGAAGTCATGAATATTCCAAAAGCAAATATCCATGCTTGGACTGATTCGACGGTTGTCTTAGCCTGGCTAAACGATCATCCAAGTCTTTCAATTATTGCACAGATATACGATCCGTTAGGTCTGCTTACCACAACTATTATTATCGCTAAAATCATTTTCCAAAAATTATGGTTATCTGAAATGGGTTGGGATGATCTTGTTCCCAAATCAATATAATTGGAATATATATTGGAACATATTTATTGAAAAATTACATTATTTACAAAATCTACGCATTCCACGTTACGTTATAGGTGAAAATACTCGGACACAGGAATTACACATTTTTTGTGACGCCTCACAAGGTGCTTACGGTGCTTGTGCGTATCTCCGTAGTTATACAGATATACTGATAACAGTGAATTTGTTGTGTGCGAAGAGTAAGGTCGCTCCCGTGAAACCGGTTAGCATTCCGCGTTTAGAACTATGCGGCGCTCTTCTAAGGGCGAGATTATATGCAAAAATAATCAACTCATTAAGATTAAAACTCGACAATGTGTATTTCTGGTCAGACTCGACTATAGTGTTAGGTTGGGTTAAGATGTCACCTAGTTTATTGAAACCGTTTGTTCAAAACCGCATAGTAGAAATAAATGAACTTACAGGTGACAAACCGTGGTTTCATGTCGCCGGTAAACAAAACCCGGCTGACTTGTTATCGCGCGGTGTTCACTTAGATATGCTTACGTCGTGTGATATGTGGTGGCACGGCCCTCCATTTTTACGTCTTCCCAACGTTGACTAAGTACGGGAGGGTAGTGATTTTAACATTAATTATGAAGAATTACCTGAGCTTAAATCAGTTAAGACGGTTTTAATTAGTCAAATTAGTCCAATTTCCTTTCCATTTGAATTATTCTCATGTTTTAACCGTATGCGGCGTGTGATAGCGTACATTATGCGTTTTATTAACAATTGTCGCACACAGATAAAGCCACAGCGTCTTAATGGTTGTCTTTCGTTTGATGAATTGAATTATTCGACTAGAGTTTTATCAAAAATAGCACAACAACAGTCCTTTTCAGACATCTATGATAAATTAAAATATAAAGAGCCTTTCAAATGTCATCGTGAAATTTTAAGTTTAAATATATTTTTTGATGAACATGGTTTGATTCGAGTGGGGGGCCGACTAGCGCGTTCCGAGTCGATTCCATATAATAAAAAACATCTCGTGCTGTTGTGTGCTAGGCATATATTTACACGGTTCCTCTTTCAATATCAACATAAGGTTTTATTACATGCAGGGCCTCAGTTGTTATTATCTACAATTAGATATACTTGGTGGCCTCTGAGGGGCGTAATTTGGCTAAACAAACGGTGCGCGCCTGTGTGAAATGCGTACTGTTATAACCTTCTCCTGTACCCAAATATGCTGACTACATCTGCTGTCAGGTGTGGCCGAGTAGAAACACTACTCAGCACTTTTGGCATTAGAGTCGGGAACTGTCCAGCGGCAAATCAGTCTATTCTCAACTCTCGCGAGTAACGGTTGCCTAAGGGTCCCTTCAGACTTAGTACGTGTTTAAATATTAAATGTGTCAATATTAAAAATCCTTTTTTTAAAACGTCCTCTGAAAGGGACCCCATAACATTTTGGTGGCAGCGGTGGGATACGGAAACCTCCAGTGCCCGATTCGCGTAATTATATGTGTGAAAACAAAATAAGTGAAAAGTGAATAGACTCTCCGTATCCTGAAATAAAATAAATAAATAAATATAGAATAGTACTTATCTATTCAGTGTTGCATAAAATACCTACGGGTTCTGCACGCACCTCGAGTGCCCATAAAAGAAGTATCCTGCGAAGATCCTGCTTGTATCCAGAGTGTATCCTGAGTGTGTCCCGCTATTGGCACACACATCCTGTCCTGCAAGTTTGCTACACGTAATACCCAAAAGTGTTTTGTGAAAAGTGTCTGTGTTTGTGTCTTACTGTGTAAACGCGTCATGCAGAAATTTCTAGCGCTGGTATTTATTACCGCCTACACATTCCAGTAAGTCATTGAACATTTGTTGTTGTGTTACTACAGACTCTATGCATTTTTCTAATTTATAATTTACTGTGTTTCTCTCTGTAATCAATGTTTAACTATTTTTTATAAAATATTATGCCTAAAGTGCCCAAAACTGAAGATAGCAAATTACAAATCGAAATTTTAACAGACGTATCAGAGTTGAAATCACCAAACTTATCACCCAGAATAACTAGAAGGTTAATTACAGAAATGGAACTTAATATTTTGCTAAAGTTTGTAAAACAGTACGATGGTAGTCGAGAAAAACTTAACTCTTTTATCACTAATTGCAACAATGCTTACGAGTTAGCGTCTGAGGCACAGAAACCAATATTGTTTAAATATATATTATGTCAACTTACCGGTAAAGCAGAGACAGCTTGTTCTATAAAAGAATTCACTTCATGGGAGCAACTAAAAGACTTCCTTAAAACACAATTTTCTGAAAGGATACACTACACTCACCTTCTTAACGATCTCCAAGAAAGCAAACAAGCTGCGTCTGAAAATGTAGGACAATTTGCCCTTAGAGTCGAAACATGTCTCTCTCAATTGTTAACCGAAATAGCTCTCTCTAGCTTTAAAGCTAAAGAGATACCCGGCCGCACAGCAGCCATGGAGGATTTAACCCTCCATCATTTTCTTATGGGTTTGCACCCACGTATTTCAAATATTGTCAGGTGTAGGGCACCAAAAACCTTTAACGAAGCCGTAAACTTAGCTATATCTGAAGAACGAATTCAAGAAACATTATATAAACGCAGTAGTCACAACTCACAACAGGACAAGCAGAGTAATCAAAATCGGTTTAAGCCAAAACCTTTCATTCAAAATCAAGCTAATAAAGCTAAAGATTCTATAAAATCATTCTCTCAACTAAGCACTTCGGGCAATGTTTCGAAGTTCTCTAAGCTTGACCCTAACCTTACTTGTAGGTACTGTAAGGAAGTCGGCCATGAGATTAACAATTGTCTAAAGAGACAAGCCGCTAAACGCTATTCTAATTTTCAACCTCAAAGGGACAGTAATAGACCTTCCGGGTCACAACTAAGTACCAAGACTCCTCAAATAAATTTTATAGATGACTATGAGTCCGAAGAGTCTGAAGACGATAACCCTAATGAGGATAATTTAAACGAATAGTGGGTCCACGGAGGTGTCTCGTGGGACCCAAACCGCGACCCATTCCTTTAAGTAATAACGACACCCCATTAGTGACTACGGACCACACGGGTAACCAGTCCCAAGCAAGAGTCCACATCACGGACCACACGGGTAACCAGCCCCAAGCAAGAGTCCACATCACGGACCACACGGGTAACCAGCCCCAAGCAAGAGTCCACATCACGGACCACACGGGTAACCAGCCCCAAGCAAGAGTCCACATCACGGACCACACGGGTAACCAGCCCCAAGCAAGAGTCCACATCACGGACCACACGGGTAACCAGCCCCAAGCAAGAGTCCACATCACGGACCACACGGGTAACCAGCCCCAAGCAAGTGTCCACTCCGAGGACCACCCGGGTAACCAGCCCCAAATAAGAGTCCCCACTTCCAAAACCAGAACGATCTACGAAGTCAGTATTGACACCTCTAAGAGGCTACTACCTCACGTAGTCGTTGAATCTGGAATATCAGATATTCCACTAACTCTCTTAGTCGACTCCGGTTCGGCCATCTGTTTGCTGAAAGAATCTAGTGTTTTCACTCAGCCAATAATCAATCATAAACCAATAAGTATAAAAGGAATAGACCCCGGTGAAGAAACCACTCAAACGATAGGTCACTTTAATCTAAAGTTTAAAGTCGTTGGCAATAAATCAATTAGTCACAAATTTCATCTTGTAAAAGACATTAATTTACCCTATGACGGCATCATAGGCAACGATTTCCTAACAGCCAACAGCTGTAATATAGACTATAGCCGTAACATTTTGAAAATAGCCGATAAGGAAATTAAAATCCATTTCTACGATCCATGCTACATAATACCACCACGGACAGAGACCGTAATTGAGTGTACTGTAGCAAATCCAGAACTGGAAGAAGGCGTTATACTAAATCAACACGTTTCCAAAGTCCTTCTCGTAGCTAATTGCATGGTAAAAGTAAAAGAAAATAAATCTATTAATATATCTGTCATTAATGTATCTAATAAATTGGTTAAACTCAAACGAGATCTTAAACTCACACTAACCCCAATCGAAGTTTGTTCTGTTCAGCAGTTACCACACAATAGAAGTGCTACTGAACGCACCAACCAAGTACTCAATTTATTGAGAACTTCTCACTTAAATAAAGAAGAACGGGACGCGCTCTTCAATTTATGTTCTAATTACTCTGACGTATTTCACTTACCTGATGAACCTCTAAGCTTCTCATCCGCCATCCAGCACGAAATTAAGACTAATAGTCACACTCCTATACACACCAAATCCTATCGTTTTCCTGAGTGTCACAAGAAGGAAGTGGAGACTCAGATAAATAAAATGTTAGACCAGGATATTATTACTCCCTCATCTTCCCCCTGGTCTTCTCCTATTTGGGTAGTCCCTAAAAAGTGCGATGCGTCAGGTGAAAAGAAGTGGCGCATAGTAATCGACTATAGAAAACTAAACGACATTACAATCGGTGAAGTCTACCCTATACCTCAAATAACAGAAATACTCGACCAACTCGGTAAGAGTCAGTATTTCACTACCCTAGACCTTTCATCCGGATTCCATCAATTACTGGTCGCCCCAGAAGATGCATCTAAGACAGCCTTTTCTGTACCCCAGGGACATTATCAGTTCAACCGAATGCCGTTTGGTTTAAAAAACGCACCGTCCACATTCCAAAAACTTATGAATAATTGTCTTGTCGGACTCCAAGGCTCACACTGCTACGTGTACCTCGATGACATCGTCCTGTACGCGTTCGACCTGAAATCAGCTATTCAGAATCTAAAAGCCGTCTTCGACAGACTCCGAAAATTTTACCTGAAACTACAACCAGAAAAATGTGAGTTTCTCCGAAAAGAAGTCACTTATCTAGGTCATATTATCACTCAAAATGGCGTGAAACCCAATCCCGATAAAGTCAAAGCTGTATCTCAGTACCCTGTAATCCCCTAGAGATATTAAATCGTTTTTAGGCCTCGTATCATACTACAGGCGTTTCATCCCGGACTTCTCAAAATTAGCTAAATCACTCACATCACTGCTTAAAAAAGATACACCCTTTATTTGGTCTAACGAACAACAGCTTAGCTTCGAAACTTTAAAATCTAAACTAACGGAAGCGCCTATTCTAGCCTATCCCGATTTTAATCAACCGTTCCTGTTAACCTGTGATGCATCCAACTTTGCAATATCGGCTATATTATCGCAAGGCCCTGTCGGTCACGATCGACCTATCGCGTATTCTTCTCGTACTCTCAATAAAGCTGAATGTAATTACAGTGTTACAGAAAAAGAATGCTTAGCTATAATATTCGGAACTAAAACTTTCAGACCCTAATTGTATGGTCGCAGATTTACAATAATTACCGATCATAAACCCCTACAATGGCTCTTTAACTGTAAGGACCCTGGGTCCCGCCTTATTCGCTGGAGACTGAAACTCGAAGAGTTTGAATACAACATCCAATACAAAAAGGGGAAAATAAACGCAAACGCAGATGCCCTATCCAGGTTTCCAGTAAATCCCGTGCAACCCATTGACAATCAAGCCTCAATTCCAAATTCTCAAGATCCCGACTCTCATATAACACCTGAACGACTAGAAGAATCACTCTTAAGAACAGATCATTTAGACAGACTTATTTGACTTGTTAACCTCTCCTACCTCTTTCCCGTCCGACGAGCTAGATCCAAATTATATCCTAGAATGTCCTACTCCCGACCTTCTCGACATAAACTCTCCTAATCCCGACTTACCTGTAGATTCACAACACCATTCATCCACTGGAGAAATTCAGCCAGCGGTAAGAGATACCAATCCAACACAACTAAACCCAGACCTACCTAACATTGAACCTCTTACCTTACCTGATGTATCTCCTGACCCAACTGTGGATCCAGTTACCCTACAATGGGCATCACCAGACTCCACTTTATCTGACAACTTCCAGTATCCTCCATCTCCAAACAACGCAACTGAAACCCAAACAAGCCCAACATCTACCCCTAGCGTTAACACTAACTTAACTACTAATGACTACTCAACGTTTCTTAAGGAAATTGCCAATAAAAATCAAATATTTACAACTACGATCATTGAACACAATGAAAGCCTGTTAAAAAGTCCCTGTAAAATTATCTTAATTCCCACTTCAATAGATCTCGACGAATCAAATCCCTATGTACAAGAAATATTAAGTAACTTAGAAGATTCAACCCAACTCTTGAACCAAGAGAAACAACTACACACGTACACTAAATTAACCTTGCGTAACAGAGACTATTATTTTTTATACACTAAAGTACATCACTTCGATAAAACGCTATACCAAGAAATATTCGAAACCTTAAAAACAGTGCGCAATGAATTAATCGTTGGTGAACAAATCGGAAAAATCGCTGTTTCTCATTTCCGTGATCCATTCGAAAGACATAACTTTATAAAAATATATAATATTCTGAGCTATCTCTTTCACAATACTAATATAGAAGTAAATATTTACCACAATAATATAACATATCCTTCTCCATCTGAGGTGAAGAAAATCCTCTCTGACAACCACGATATACCAGTGGCAGGCCACTTGGGTATTAGCCGTATGTATAATAGATTAAAAGATTTATATTATTGGAAAAGTATGCGCAGTGACGTAGAATCATATGTGAAAAAATGCAGGCTATGTCAGGAAAATAAAGCGTTACGCAGAATAAACCGCGCACCAATGCAAATTACAAGCACATCCACAAAACCCTGTGAGCGCGTATCATTAGACGTCGTAGGGCCCCTCCCGGAATCCGGGCCTGCAAAACTAAAATTTATATTAACATTACGAAGTACAACCGCCGAGGAAACGAGTGAATGTTTACTACACTTTATCTCTATATTTGGTATCCCGAAACTAATCCTCACAGATCAAGGAACTAATTTTACATCAGAGTTATTTAAGAAAACCTGCAATTTCCTAAAAATAAAACAGTTATGGTCGACCCCATACCGACCACAAACACAAGGTGCATTGGAAAGAAGCCACTCAACACTTAAGGAATACCTTAAATCATTCGTTAATGAAGAACAGACAGACTGGCCTCGCTTTGTATATACAGCCATGCTTACTTACAATACTACTGTTCATTCCACAACAAATTTTACCCCGTTCGAATTAATGTTTGGCAATAAACCATTTATACCGAATTCTCTATGTAATGAAACCCTAGATGCTACATACCCCGATTACGTACGATTGCTACAAAACCGTCTAAAACACTCACGCGATAAGGCCCTAACGAATATTCAAAGATCTAAATCCACATCAAAAAATTATTATGACTCCCGTACTCGTTTGGTACAATACAAAATAGGTGATTATGTTTATCTGAAAAATCACCCTAGACTTCGAAAATCTCTATCGCCTATATGGAAAGGACCGTATAAAGTGATTAAGATCCATGTAAACAATACATTATCATTATTAATCAATCGTAGACACGTCCGTTATCACTACGACGAAGTAAAACTCGCCGAAGTTGCTAACGACCTGTAAAATAAAACTTATTATTGTTAGTACAACACACTTAGTTTAAGACACTAGTTATTAATTGTCTATCATGCACTAAGAGCACTAATCTTATAAGTTAGTTAGTCAGTAAATTTATAATTAAACGCCCACTTAGAATAAAATGCTTTACTAATATATATCTAAGCAATACGTACGAGTATATACTTACAGTGCCTCAGCGCTAGCGGAGCTTCTACCTTTCGACGAGTATGTCCAACCGATGGCTACAAGTCCCGGGATATATTTTGATTATTTAGGAAAATTAAAAGCAACCGAAGGTGTACTCAATGTCATCATGCCCATAGAAATTTTGCATTTCAAAACGCACATAGAAAATATTAACTCTTCATTCCAGATGTTTATGAACCTATGTAAACAAACTAAAATTGTGGAAAGTTCGGAATGTATTAATACAGTAGAACCATTGGTGGTTCAACAACATAACATTATTAAATTATTCAGTTCGATCTCCCATTTAATTGACAATAAATCCAAACGAGCCTGGATTGGCGGAATGGGTACAATTCTTAAACAAGTTTTTGGCACTTTAGATGAAAACGATGCGATAAAATATGACCAGGCCATCGAATCAATACATACAAATCAAGATAAATTGTTTTCTTTTATAAAAGATAATATCTTAATAACAAAGTCTGTTATTTCTTCGTATAATAACTCGCTTAAAAAAATAAAACGGAACGAAATTACTCTCAATAACGCTATGGATCAACTTTCAAGCAGTATTCAAAATTTAACTTTGGTCTCTGATGATTTTGAGTTACGATTAAATCTAGACTTTATCCTAAATTCTTTGGAGACATCCATGGTCACCCTATCATTCCAACTCGAAGAAATAACAAACGCTATATTACTCTGTAGTCAAAACATACTGCACCCAGCAATCATGTCGCCCACTCTTTTATACCGAGAACTAAGTGATAATATTAGACACCTGCCGGATGACATGAACTTACCTATACATCTAGATTTAAGCTCAGTCCATAACATTGTAAAAGTTTCGGCATTATTATGTTATTATTTTAACGGTAAATTAGTATTTCTCTTACGTGTTCCTTTAGTTTCTAATCAAGAATTTATGTTATTTAACAACATGGCATTGCCAACACCACATGTTAATCAATCAGATATATTTAGTCTTATTATACCTAGCTTTAAGTATATGGCTATCACTAAAGACAAAACAAAATATTGTAATTTAGAGTCATTGCAAGATTGTAAAATCATAAGCCCGGTGGAGTACTTATGTGACATCCCGGTGATCTATAAAACCGATTCAAAGCCTAGTTGTGAAAGTGAACTAATGTCTAAACCGATTGTGAATATTCCTAAACAATGTAATAATAAATTCATTTATGGAAAGCTAGATACTTTTAAATCATTGGCTAATAATAAATATATTTACATACAATCCAAACCAACTAGGATGTCTCTAGATTGTCAAAATTCTAATCAAATACATGAAATAATTATCTCTGGTATTGGAATCCTTTCTATACCTAATGATTGTATAATTTATTCTAAAGGCACCATATTGTTACCTAGATACAAGAATGTTTTAAATTTAACCTCGCCAATAAACCTGCCAGACTTTAACCTTTTATCAAGCAATTGTTGCAATATAACGAAAATAAGGAATGTAACCAATAATATGTCCCCTATACGCTTAGAAAACATTGATTTAAATGATGTGCAGTTAATAGACAAATTGTCTACTAAACTCCTTTTGAACTCTGAAAAACTCCCCGAAATCCCTCATTTAATTGAATATGGGACACATTATTCGATAGCCATAAATATAATCATTTGTATTCTTTTTATTTACTTAGCTTATAAAGTTGTGTTATTCTTTGGTAAACCCGGCAGCAACCTACAAAAATATCGTTTCCGCGAATCGAATAAACCAAAATCAAACTCCATAGAATTGGAACAGAAAATAGAAGAAACTCCTGCTCCAAATCTAAGGACTTCTTTTTAAACGTTAACTTCAGTTATCATCCCTGAAGTTCACTCTAAAGGGGGAGGTGTTATAACCTTCTCCTGTACCCAAATATGCTGACTACATCTGCAGTCAGGTGTGGCCGAGTAGAAACACTACTCAGCACTTTTGGCATTAGAGTCGGGAACTGTCCAGCGGCAAATCAGTCTATTCTCAACTCTCGCGAGTAACGGTTGCCTAAGGGTCCCTTCAGACTTAGTACGTGTTTAAATATTAAATGTGTCAATATTAAAAATCCTTTTTTTAAAACGTCCTCTGAAAGGGACCCCATAACAGTACGTATGAAGGCTAAACCTTTAAGTATTCAGATGGGTAACTTACCTCCGGAGCGACTGGAGCCTGCCTACCCTTTTATTCGGTGTGGCGTGGATTATGCTGGGCCATTGTTTATATTAAACCGTGCCGGTAGAGGAGCTAAGTTGACTAAATGTTATGTTTGTCTTTTTGTCTGTTTCATAACGCGCGCTGTACATTTAGAGTTGGTCACAAGTCTAACTACACAAGCATATTTACTGGCCTTGAAGAGATTCATTTCTAGACGTGGTAAACCCTTACAAATTTACTCTGATAACGGGAAAACATTCGTAGGTGCTTTAAAGGAATTTTCAATTTTTTTAGTAGAAAGTGAATTAGATATTAGGGAGTTCACAGCTAATAATTCTATAAAATTTTCATTTATTCCGCCTTATTCGCCTCACTTTGGTGGTTTGTGGGAGGCGGGAGTCAGGTCCTGCAAATTTCACTTGCAACGTGTTGTAGGCAATGCACACCTTACTTACGAGGAGTTGAGTACGATGTTAACACAAATTGAAGCTGTCGTCAACTCCCGACCAATAACACCCATGTCCACAGACCCTAATGATTTCCTTCCTCTCTGCCCCGCTCATTTCCTGATAGGCCGTCCGCTCACTGCACCAGCCAGCCAAGACCTCACGGCGACAACTACGCTCTTGTTTTAATTAAGGAAGACAATCTGCCTCCCTTGAAGTGGCGCCTGGGACGGGTGCTGGAGACCTTCACTGGAACTGATGGAATCTCACGCGTAGCCAACATCAAAACAGCGACAGGCGTAATCCGTAGATCATTCGCAAAGATCTGTCAACTGCTAAGTCCTGAAAAAGAAGACACCTGCGAGTCATCAACCCTTTTGGAACCAGGTGCTTCCAAGGCCGGGGGCATGTTAAGAACGTCTAACACCATCTAGGATCTTGAGGGGGAACTGATCGTGATTGAACATATGAACATACGAACGAGTGAACATGAGAAGACGAAATACCCCTCCTTAATTTTTTGCTTTGATTGTTAATTTTTAATTCGATGATCGTCACTTGCCATCCGAACTTTGTCTGTACAACCTATTATTAACCTATTATTATTATTATTAAATATACGCATTCAAACAATAAAATAAAATAAAGGAATTAATTGAAGAAGACCCAACCTATCCAAAATATTCACTAGAATAGCTAACACCATCCACTTATTGTATATTTAATTACGCGCCTAATCACATCATCATTTTTAATTTCTTGGCGTAATTCGCTTAGTGTCACTGGGAGGCTGTTATCTACAACAAAGTTAACGTAAGCGGCGCGATCGCCGGTAGGATGCCACTCGGATGAGTCATACTCACTCCCCGCAGCGGCGGCGCTGTCCGATAGCCCCGCCTTCCTAGCGCTCGTACCTGCGGCTCCGATAAACTAGCCCGGGACAAATAATCTGCACAATTATCATTACTGCGTACGTATTCTATTGTATAATTATAAGCACTCAGAAATAACGCGTATCGCTGTAGCCTGTTCGCTGATACTTAACTTACTTACTGACCAAAAATTTAAATAAAAGGATCAGACCGCGCATACAAATATTGGTGGAAGCGCCGTACCCCAAAAATAATAGCAGTGGCTTCCTGCTGTATTTGAGCGTATTTTTTCTCGGTCGCGTTGAGACTACGAGACGCAAACAATATGGGTCGTTCCGACCCATTAACTTCAACCTGTGACAGCACCGCTCACAGCCCAGTTGGTGACGCATCAACAGTGAGGATTAATTTTGCATTAGGATTAAAATGTGCAAGAACTTGTTCAGAAGCCAATATTTGTTTAATTTGGTTAAATGATTTATCATGTAACGCGCTCCAGTTCCATTTAACCCCTTTCCTTAGCAAGTCATACAAGGGACTTAAAATACTAGAAGCATTTTTAACAAAACTCCTATAATAATTTATCAACCCCAAGAATGACTGCAATTTGTTAACATTTGTGGGTACTGGAGCGACCACTATCGCCTTAACTTTCTCCGGGGACTTTTTAAGTCCATGCTTATTGATTGTATACCCGAGATAACTAATTTCATCCCTAAAGAATTTACATTTATCCTTTTGCAAAATCAACCCCGCATTTTGCAATCGCTCTAGTACTCCAGTAAGTCTTTGTAGGCGAACGTCCCTACTAGGTCCTGTTAAGAGTTAAGAGCACGTCGTCAAGCAGGCAGAGCACACCCTCCATATTTGAGAGAATACCGTCCATTGCCTTCTTGAAAATAGATGGAGCGCTAGAAAGCCCGAATACCATGCGGGTACATTTATATAGGCCGCGATGAGTGTTAATGCAAGTTAACTTTTGAGAATCGTCGTCTAATACGAATTGATTGTAAGCCATTGATAAATCACTTTTTGAAAATTGTTTGCCCCCATACAATCTTGTAAATAACTCATGTATCTCTATACTCGCTAATGGATATTTTTCGACAGTTAATTGCTTATTAATACTAACCGAATAGTCTACGCACAGTCTAACTTTACCATTGCGCTTTAATACGGGGACAATAGGTGACGCATACTCCGCATGTTCAACCGGTTTTAATATTCCTTTTTTTTTTTTTGTGCGTGTGGAAACCCCCTCGGGCCGTCACTCCACCGGGGTTTACGATGGGGCGGTGTGTCGGAATCGAACCGACTAAAACCACACGGTGTGCCGTACTGCGCCTAAAATAGGGGGGTTCCGGAACCCTCCTAGCGCCTGCCCGCAAAAGCGCGGGCACCACCTCCGGGTAAAATCTCTCAATTAGGCGACGTCCAGGCACACACGGACGCCGCCTCCTCGCGGAGGGCCACTATAGCGGGTGGAGGAGAAAACCCGTCCCGACCACCCGCGGCCACACTCAGGGCGGCATGAGGCGCTGGTACGCGCGCCTCCGCCGCCCGGTTCGCCGGCGGCGAATTAAGTCCGAGTGGAGGTCGTCCTCCCGGACCCTTTCCGCCGCCTCCTTCTGCGAGATGACTTCCTCGCAGAAGGTTGCGACCGCGGTAAAATTCCTGTATTCCTGTATGGTAAAGTGCCATTGACCGGACAACCCCCGTGTACAGCCGTCTTGTAGCGACGCTGGGCCCGCCCAAATTGCGGACGCAGCGCCGACCAGCTTTGGAGCAAGCTGCAGGAAGTGCTCGTCGATGCGCCACCTACCTTCGAGGATCAGGCCCAGATATTTTATGTGGGCCTGAACCGGTACGAGGACCGAGTTGACCTCGATAGAGGCGCCAGGGGGTGGACCACGACGGGGCCCATGAAATAAAAGGGCCTCCGTCTTGTCCAGGGCCACCCGCAAACCCAGCGCCTCGATGCGCCCGACAACCAGAGAGACTCCCCTGGTGGCCAGGCGCGCCGCCTCCTGAAAGTTCACTCCCCGGGCTGTGACCAAAGTGTCATCGGCGTAACAGATTACGCCGAGCCCGGGGGGGAAGTCGCCTCGAAGGGCCCAGTCGTACCCCATGTTCCACAGGAGTGGTCCAAGGACAGACCCCTGCGGAACACCGCACGACATGGGCCGACAACTTAAAACTCCATCTCGGTCCTCGTACATGACGGTACGCTCTTCTAAATAGTCTGCCACTAGCCGCCTCAGGTACCCTGGCACTCCGTGATAGTGGAGTGCTTCCCTGATGCAGCTGAATGGCAGACTGTTGAATGCGTTGGCGATGTCCAACAACACCGCCAACAGCACGCCGCCACAGCTCACTACCTCTTCGGTCACGGCCCTCAGGCGCAACACAGCACCGACCGTCGAACGCCCCGCTCGAAAACCGAATTGGGCGTCCGACAAATCGGGGCCGACCTCGCACAGGTGCCGGACGATGCGGGCAGAGAGGACCCTCTCAAACAATTTACTTGCCTCGTCCAGCAACACGATGGGCCTGTAGGCCGCGACCGAGTCAGTAGGCCGTCCCGGCTTCCTTAAAAGGACCAGCTTCCCGCTCTTCCAGCAGTCAGGGAAGCGCCCGGACGCCAAGAAAGCGTCAAACACTTCCCTGAGGCGGTCGGACATGTGGTCGAGGGCAAGGGCCAACACTCGGGCAGGGATCCCGTCTGGCCCGGGGGCAGTGTTCTTGGAACGGATCCGTAGAACAGCCGCCCCTATCTCCGCCTCCGTGACGGGTGGAACATCATCCTCCTCGTTCTCCCCGTCATCTCCGGCCAAGGGGGCCATCGACGGGGGTACGTGCTCCACTCGTTGCGGGAAAAGGCCCTCAACCACTTCCTGCAGGAAGCTGGGTTTTAATATTCCTAACTCAACTAAACGATCTAGCTCCTTGTCTATTATGTCTTTCAATGTAAAGGCAATAGGACGCGCTTTAAAAAATATAGGCTCTGAGTCGGACTTAAGTTGTAAACTAACTTTATATGTATTAAACGTTCCTAATTTGTTAGAAAAAACATCTGGAAATTTTGTTTTAATTGTTGTAATAAATTATTTGTATTGCTTAGAAATTTAAAATGTACTAATTCTAATTTAAAACTTGAAATAAAATCTCTGCCTAATAATTATTACGTACAAAGCAAGACTATGTGTTTGACCCGAATACGTTACTGGGAGACGTATAACTCCCGCACATCTTATTTTACTCCCGTACGTATGTTAATATAACGTATAATATAACGTATGTTAATAATTTTTTATTAGTACGTGATGATGGTAAATCTTTTTTTATACATAGCACTCGAGATGACCGTTACCGTGGAACCGCTATCAAATTCAAATTTCAGTTCTACCCCCAAAATTGTCACCGTTTCCAACATTGGTTCGCCGTTTAAATATGAAATTTTCTAAATCTTACCGTCGTCACCCTCACTGACATCACTCGTTTCTATGTAATTTAGTTTTTTACAAACTCTTTGGAGGTGACCTTGCACCTTACACTTCCTACATTTATAATTCGCAAACTGGCATTTAGAGGACGCATGACCTGACCGACCGCATGCTGAACACTTTTTACCGATACCGTTCTTTTCGACGTTTCTTACTTTATCTTGAACAACTGTTTCTGGCTGCACCGCGAGATGCGCGGTGGCCGCCGCCCCGATGCGTGCGGTCCGTAATGACTCCGACAGCTCGATACACTTTGCTAGCGTCAGTTTTTAACCCACAATGAGCAGTGAGCCCACGAAGTCTAGCAGCCCATTGCGTAGGGGTCTCACCAGCTTGCTGCAATGCCGCGTAGAAATTGCTACGTCCATCAAACCCGCAACGTTTCGGCGTAAAATGTTTATCCAACAGTTGTAGGATATCTTCATATGGCACTTCTTCCAGCTCCTTCGGCAAGGCGAAGTCTGCTGCGAGTTTGAAGGTACCGTCGGTGAGTGCGCTTAGCAGTATTGACCGCCTTTTTGTCCCAATCGCGTCGGTGACAGCTGTAACGTCGTTTGCTAGGAACTATTGTGAAATTCGACTTTTGTACGTTTTCCACGAATGTACGGTGTGCTCGAACGTCGATAAAATTCCAAAATGATTCGACATTTTTATTTAGTGGGTACTCGTCGCTAATGTTAAGTATGACAGCTAGGGAGCGACGAATGCTTGCTATATTAAAATATGTGAAAAACTTCATGAAACTTGAACAAATTTTACAGAACTAAAATATATGTTTATTGTTAATAATATATAACTAATGTTTTTTACGTATATAATACGCAGGTTCGTGGCGAAGTATCCTTCACACCAGATACGGATATTTATGACTTCTCTGTAGAGATAAGCGATTTTGCCTTCAATATAGAGGTTAACGTTAAACTGCAAGGATTCAAAAATGTCAAAACTGAGGTCGTCGGCTACAGGTCTGTTATCAAAACAATAATCAATTTTTAAACGGCAATACTAAGTGTGAGGTGAACATTCAATGTATATATTTTTTTTATTAAAGAATGACGAGTAACGCAGGTGTTTACCGGGTAACCGCTGAGTATTTGTGTATCTGCCTGTATATACTGTCAGGATATACCGCGAGGCACTCAGTTGGAGTGCCCTGCATGGGCGCAGCAATCTGCCGATCTCGCGACCCCCTTAGGCGTGGGTAGCCCCTCGCTGGGCACAAAAAAGTGGCGGAAAGGAAACGGGGAGAATTAGAACTCTCCCGTCCCGCAGAAGACGCACCAGGCGCCGAAGAGAACAAGACTTTCTCCGGCCTCCAGGAGCGCTTGCCTGGGAAAAATGGACAGGGTTATCAGTTGCTCAACCAGAAGATGGCCGCCGGATTTGTTACACGCGCCACTCTGCATTAGGGGAAAGCACACCATAGTGGGATCGCCTGATGTTCAACCGGCGGTCAAGTGTGCTAGTGTTCACAAGGATTTCCAAACGTGCATCTGAGGTTTTGGGACCTCCTGGGCGTTCCTGGCCTCCTGGCCTCCTCCTCGGTTCGAATCCGACATACCACCTTAGCCTTGATGAGGTGATGAGCTGTGGGGAATTCCCGCATCAAAAAGTGAGAATATCTTGATATTACTTGATTTTACTTTAGTAACTTTTAGTTACTTCTTCAGGGATATACAGTTTTCCCAGCCGGACCTTGTCCCGGGGCCGGTTCAAACACTTATAACTGGTTATTTGAAGAAAAAAGTACCTAAAGCCATAATTAAAACTATCGCATATGCGGCTAAAGCTGATCCTGAACAGTCACTTCTTCACTTCAGCTTCTTCTTCAATAATGTAAGTGATTTTTTTTTGCCATTATTCACTTTTTGTCAATATCGGAAAATCTTTAACTTTGATTGGGAAAAAGTTCCTACTGTAGTTGCAAAAAATAAAGTTGTAAGGATAAACAGTACTAGTAATCTAGTCAATAAGTGCTTTTTTGTTTAACTTTTTTCACAGACTCGAAAAAATATAAGATGTCATTTGATTCGGAATAGCACGTACGTGAGTCTTGAAATAAAAAACGGTAATTTAAACAACTAAAAACCCGACTGCGTTTCTGTGTGATTCTAAATGAAATGAATTTGGCGCTAAAAATCCGCCATTTTGTTTTTTATTTATTTTGATATACCCAGTGTCACTCTCACAGTAAATACGAATCTAACGTCACCTCTCAAGCTAAAATCCATGGAGCCCTTCAGTTCAAACAATTATACATACATACATACATACATACTCTCGAAAACATAACCCTCCTTCTGGCGCAGTCGGGTAAAAAATAAAGTTCCACTTGCGAAAATCCGCTATGAAAAACATTTGCATTTTTTAATTTTTGCATTTCTTAATTTTCGTAGTTAATTGACTTGCGCAAGCCAGAGCACCCGTTTTCAGCCGTATTTTCACCTTTATGTAAAAATTATAAATATTGATCCGGCAGTTCCGGGGAGTTGAGACTTTCTTTTAGTAAATTTCTTCCTCTTTTTGGTGTTTTTTTTAGACTCTCAAAATCTCAATTAGTTTTTTGAGGTATTTGAAATAAATACTTAATAGCAATTTAAAAATATGAAGCTCATGCAAAATCACATAATACAAATATTAAATTGTAAGTTAAAGGTCGTGGCCCATTAACGATTGAAACACGTACTTTTTCCATGGGAAAGTTCACCACTGCCAATCTTATGGAATGTTTCAAAGACTCCAAATTACTATCGCGTTAAGAGCCAACCATACTTTCTAAAAGGAAACATAAATCATTAATTACAGATTAAGATTGACTAGATCACTAAATCCTCAGATCTGATGAAGTCAGAAACATTTCTTTCCAACCACGCTTGTGCTGATCGAGTTTTTATAACTATGTTCTGAGTCTTGATGAAAGGACCATTCCTGGTTATGGAACATGGTAATGGCCATGGTCAGGTCATGTTAAGAGGCTTAACCGCCTTTTCAAGAATCGTATCTTGGCACACCTGGGCCGATAGTTTGATACCTTTTTCACAAAAGAATGGCTGTCACTTCTTGATAGCTAACACCTTACCAAACCGAATATTATACACTACTGACTAATCGAGAAGCTTCTTTAGGTCTTCTAGCTTTAAAAAAAAATCCTTTGACCTTGCGCCCTGGCGCAAAGGAAGATTAATGGTCAAAGGATTTTTTTATTGTCGAGCAACATTTTAGTAAGCAGAATGAACGAGTTTATATTTAAGTTAAGTGATAAAAAAACAACTTCTTTGGTAGTCCAAAAAATCATTTTCATGAATTTTTGTTTTTGTTCATAAAATTACCAGTGCATCTTTTATAAACTGCAAGTCCTAACTGATCTTTAAAACTTTCAACATGGTTCTTAAAAACATAAATCTTTTGCTTTCGGATAGATTTTGCGGATACTGGGGCAAACGAGCAGACGGGTCACCTGATGGTAAGCGACTACCGCCACCCATGGGCAACTCAAGAGTCGCAAATATATATAATAACAGTAACATAGAGACTTTTACCGTACAAGGAGACTGAATAAAGTATTAGAATCCAAAGATCACCTTAAGGTGGGAGTAGGGGTAGGGGAGGAAGGGGGGAAGATAATAAATATACGATAATGACTGACTCTTTACAGGATTTACGGTGAGGCCATATTGTGCACTCCAGTGAGCTATGTGCATTAAATCCTTATTAATGATATCAATGGCTCCCGCTAGCTGTTCGAGAGGGGCGCGTGTATAGATTTGCAGATCATCAGCGTAAAGGTGGTAGGATGAAAGAAGTTTAGAGGAGATAGAGTTAATAAAAATTGTGAAGAGTAACGGGGACAAAACGCCACCCTGCGGCACACCAGCAGAAGTATTGCACCACGAAGAAAGGGCTTCTTCGATTCGAACACGTTGACGGTGGCCAGACAGGTAACTATGAAACCAATCAAGCACCGTTGGAGATATGTCAAGAGAGCGGAGTATAGCTAGTAGTATGTCAAAATCGACAGTGTTAAATGCATTCCTGAAGTCCAGCAAGGAAAGTACCGTAAGATATCCATTTTCCATACCTGATCTAATGTCATCCGTAATATTGACAAGGGTTGTAGTAGTACTGTGTCCAGGGCGGAAGCCGGACTGGAAAGGATTTAAAAGGTTGTTTTGGTTAAGAAATGTGTTAAGTTGATTATGGACAAGACGTTCCATAACTTTTGAAAGGAATGGTAATATGGAGATTGGGCGGTAATCAGTGAAGGAAGCAGGTTTAGACTTTTTTGGTGAAGGAATTATCTGAGCATCTTTCCATGTTGAAGGATAGACGCTACTGGTTAACGAAAAGTTTAAAATATGGGTTAAAATGGGTAAAATGATGTCTAAAACAGGGAGAACCATATTACGGCTGACACAATCAGTTCCAACAGCGTTGGAAGTTATTGACAATATGCTCTTTCTAACATCACAACTGGATACTTGATTAAAATTAAATGGGACATAATCTGGAAGATATGAAAGATGCTCCAAAGTCTTCGCTTTGGTTGTCCTATCAAAAGTAGACGAAGCTGTGAAATGTTGATAAAGTAAGTCAATGCTTAAATTATTATGAATTGTTTCTTGTCGTGATTTTCCAACTCCAAGTGATGTTGGTGTGTCGGTCGGCGTTTGTATTTCGTTTTAGCTGCAGCCTTTTTTGCAATGATAGCTTTAATCTCTTGCGTAAGCCATGGTGACGGAAGGTGTTTTAATTTAATTTTTCGAACAGGAGCGTGTTTGTCGTACAGCTGTATCAGACTAGAGGTGAGAATATCTACTTTTTCATCTACCGTTTCAGAGTTCAAAAGAAGGGACCAGTCAATATTGTTCGCATCCTCAAGAAGCTTGTCAAGATCCATGGCACTGAAATTGCGCTGGTGAAGAATTTTAGGCCTTGCTTTAGGAGGACGAATTTTGTAGGACAAGTAAAAGAGATCATGATAGGAAAAGGAGTCGGCGTAACATTGACCAAACTTAGCTATGTTCTGGGGTGAGGAAACTATCATAAGATCTAGAAGAGAAGGAGTTGAATTGGGAAAGTGATGAGTGGCTGATAGAGGAAGAATAGTCATGTTGCAGGAGCCTACGATGGTATGAAGAGAAGTAGAGCGTGAATCATTTTTGAGTAAGCAGGTATTAAAATCTATCATTATTATAGTATGACTGTAAGAAGAAACAAGTTTTTCAAGAATATTTTCGAAAGAAGCAAATTAATTAACTCTTAAAGAGGGACAATAATATACACCCACCAGGACCTTCACTCGATTGAGAATAACTTCGATAAATACGTGTTCACCGGAATCGCGCGATGGTGGTTGTGTAGATACATCAATAGTTGAAAATTGTAAAAAGTCCCTAAGGTATATGGCAACACCACCACCGGCACTACCCGTACGGTCGTTACGTATAAGTCGATAGCCTGGTAGGTTATAAGAGATGGAGGAAAGACAAGGTTTTAGCCAAGATTCAGAAATAAGAATAGCGTGAATATTCTTACAGTCAAAACTTGCCAGCATATCAGGGAAGTGAGCCGGAATGCTCTGGATCTTTTTCATTTATAAATAGAGGACCTTGTACTATATCTATTAATAGCCTGATTCACAAATATTTTACTATTTTTGTGTTTCAAAATCGCTTTTAGCTTCATAGCTACCTTGTGTAATGCTATCACAGCAATTCGGTTCTTTTTATCACCCCACTACATTTTAATAACACAAGAACATAATTTAACAAAGATTGGTGCGCAAATCAGAAAACACAACACTCATATGGAAATGACAGGTTCCTAATTCAAATGTAACATTATTGTTTTCTTTTATTTTAACGGTAATTTCAACCTGAACTATAACACCTGAGACGCCTTACACACGGCCTTCTGATTGCAAATTAGGCAGAGCCTGTACTATGGTAACTAGGCCGCTGATAAACTTATATATTATAGATAACCCCAAAAAAATTTCGTGCTCATCACATAATTATTTATCCTGGGTGGAAATCGAACCCACGACCTCTGGTTCAGCAGTCAGGGTTACTAACCACTAGACCACAAGGTCCGTCAACTATACAAGTTCACGGCCTTTCAGAACTACTAGCGTAGTGCTGTCGTGCTCATAGTGAGTCGGACCAGACCATCCTCGATATATTGTTTCGTCGTATCTAAAAAAAAATACGTTGATTTTTATTATATTCATGACTTATGTATATATTTTCTCCTTATGTTATTCAGAATCAACTCTTATGGGGTCGCGGGTGAACGCAGCGACGGGCAATTGAGAAAATTGTATCGCAAGCTTAAATTAAATAAACATGCAGTACATAATAAAATATATAACTAACAAATATATTGTGTTATAATCCAACTTTCTTTTGTGTGATTTACCTGTACTGAAACAGTAGAAATACAGATAGAATATGTATTTTTTTTTATATAATTTATTTATTTGCGTCAAATGGGTAGGTCAAGGTTTTCATAAATATAACATGTGAGTTCCTCTGTTTCTACCGCAAGGTTCCTCTGTTTTCAAAAGTTACAATATTTTGGCTTACCTACTTAATTATTAAAAAAAAACTTGTTAGAGTTTAGGCAAGACGGACAGTTAGGGTAGGACAGTTTGAAGGTATACAAACTCAGCTCAGTAGCTTATTAATATAATGAATATGAATGTTGAAGAATGAAGAAGAATGTAGTTTTTTTTTCGATTTGACATAAATTTGTTTGTGGTAACTAGAATAATTTGTCCCAATAATGAACTTATCATTGTAGTTATAGAACATTATATTCTCGCATTGCAACTGCAAATGTAAGTTTGTACGCACAATATTGGAAGATTTACCATGTTAATGTCAAGAACTACTTTCTGTATGTTTTTTTAAGCTTAGTAGTTTCGGAAATAATAATAAAATAATAAATAATAATAAACCTTTATTGGAAAATTAGACAGTAGTACAGTAACATAAATATATACGATAATGTTTGCGTTAGCTAAAAATTGTGTCGCAGACATTAACGCCACCTCCAGCCTTTTTATTTTTTTGTGTGGAAACCCCCACGGGTCATCACCTCACTATGGCTATCGGTGAATTATCACAAAGAAAAAAAAAAAGAAGCGGCGGATTCCCACGCACTCTAACTTTGGACCATGGACAGAACCATGATCTCCAGCGTGAAGCTTCCCACACCGATAGCCGCCGCGAGATCGCGGCGCTGTTGCATCCACGCTGAGCTCTCCACAAGAGTGTGCAGTGCAGTATCCTGGCGACAGGCTCCGCAGTGATGGCAAGCAGACGTTAGCTCCTGGCCTATGCGACACAGGTACTTTCCGAAACAGCCGTGGTCGGTCAGCACCTGCGTCAGCCGGTAGGAGAGGCGGCCGTGCTGCCTCTCCATCCAATCCTCCATGATGGGTCTTACCGCCACGATTGTGGTGTGCCCTAACGCCACCTCCAGCCTGGGACCGTCAGAGTTCCATCATAAACAATCTTACAAAAAAGAACTATGTAACAATTACAATATTGTTAAACTAATAATAATTAGTTATTAGTAATTATTGTAGTAAAATAAAAAACAATAAAACCAAAACCAAAATAAAAATGATGTGGGAGTATTTGGTTGTATGTTTATTTTATGTGTACTAGATGACATGATTGTGTATAAAATATTTAAAAGGTACAATACCTCTTGGTTACCCGACGTTTCGTTCGAATTGCACCGATAGAGGTCACGAGTGGACTCCACTCGAGAGTCCACCCGTGACCACGATCGGTGTTAAACAAAAACATTTAGTGACTTTGAACAGGTTTCATTTTGTAGGTAATTTAATGGAAAACAAAACTGCTTTGGGCACATATGACGTAAAATGTACTGGAAGTGAGATATCACACGTAACGAAATGTAAAAAAAAAGTATTTTTTTTACATTTCGTTACGTTTAGCGCATTTTTTACTATTTATCCAAAAATAAAAATGCGTGGTAATTGAAATGTCCATTTTTAGGGTTCCGTACCTCAAAGGAAAAAACGGAACTCTTATAGGATCACTTTGTTGTCCGTCCGTCCGTCCGTCTGTCTGTCTGTCAATACCCTTTTCTCAGGAACGCGTAGAGGTATCAAGCTGGCATTTATATCAAATACTCAGGTCTACTGTCCCTTAGAGCTGCGAAAAACCTTCTAAGCCAACGCAATCAAAAGATACAGCCGTTTATGCCGCAAATTTCGGCAAATTTTCGACACTCGCAAGGGAATCAAAACTTTTCTTCCCGTGAACTGAGAATCTTGAAATTTGGTACAAAGCAACGTCAACGCACAGATAAAGGAAAAATTGCGAAAACCGTACATTTTTATTTACATCAAATAAAATTAAAAAATTACGGAACCCTCGGTGCGCGAGTCCGACTCGCACTTGGCCGGTTTTTTATCATAAAACCGCTAGGTTGATTGAGCTATACAATGAATTCTTAGCAAATTGACGGTGACAGAAGGGCATACAGATGCACGAGTGATCCTAAGGGTTCCGTTTTGTTTATTCGGATGGATCCTAAAAAACGATAAGACCATAAATTAATGTCAATGGGTACTAAAATAAAGGAAAATATCTTTTATAGGCTTTTGATGACAGCGGGTTATACAGAAAAGTAGCCTTGTTGAGAGACCTCATCACATCAACATTGAACAGTTCACGGAGCGCATAGGATTACGTAAACAAAATTATGTCAACCGCTGACAAGCTTAGGAATATTAAATTTGAGATTGATGATGAATGGCTCAGTACACTGATGTTGGCTGGCCTACCTGAAACTTGTAAGCCAATGATTATGAGTTTAGAGAGCTCGGGGATTAAGATCGTCACTGATCTTAATCCCCGAGACTCAATCAAAACAAAACTCCTGCACGGAGAGTACAGCATTCTTTACAAGGAAATCAGCCATTCATCGGAATCATAGTAAAGCAAAAGTCCAAAACAGTAAACAACATTTTTGTGTACTCTGTTCTCTTTTTCTTGCATGTTAAGGCACTGTTAGCAAAATAATAAAATACGTTTGTGCATTTTTCCGACTTCTAAGTTATTTTTAATATTCAATCTGAATTTTCTTCAAAACTATATTTAAGACATAGTTTTATATTAATCAAATTTGAAAAAGTTAAATTATTCAGAATTGCAATTGAAGATTTACAGAATATGTGTGTTAAACTGAAACAAAAGAACTTTATTTGTGTTTACTTCACGTTAGACTTCACGATTATTATTATTAGCACAATAGATATAGGAGTATAAGTAGAGAAGAATACCGGAGATATCATTTCATCTATACTGATTGAGTTGTTTACAAGTTACGAATTAAGATTTTTTTTTCATGTTCGAATTCGAAAAAAATTTCAAATCTAAATTTGAATTTTTTTTAAATGAAAATCAATTTCACATATCTATTAATTTTCAGGCAGTAAATAATGTCATAGGGTAACGGATCAATTCAATCATACATAGCCGCAAGTCCAGTACTTGCATAAATGCTTTATAAGCCCGACACCTTCAAAATCATAACGATTTAGTTATTTGCATTTAACGATTGCGATTATCTGTTGTTGAAGATGTGATCAAAAAGCGGTTTGATATCTATTGAACTTGATTCGCATAAAGGCAATTTGGAGGGACCGCCTTAAAATAGGTTTTATACGGCAAATCATTTGTTAAGTTACCGTACATTAAAAGAATTAAGTCACCTGTAGACTCGCAATACAACTATCTACTGCTCTAATACTGAATAAAAAAAAAATCTTCGAAGGTTTTGTGTTGTTTTTTTTCCTTCGCGTTCCTTATCTGCAGTCGTAAAATATGAAATTCAATAAATTTTTTACAACCATAATAGCAATAATTCGCAAATGGATTTTATTTGTAAGAATTTAAATGTCTAAATGATGATCGAGTAATATTCATCGAAGTCATGAAATAACTATCAAACTAAAAAGAATGAATTGCCTTGTAATTTTTGCTTGTTTATTAAGTAGAAGTGCTGCCAGTTACGATGAAATATTAAACGATATTAAACAATATTATGAGAGTACAAGTAAGAATCTTTTTTCAATAGTTCTGTGTGCATGTTGTTGGATTTTGGATTTCGTTATTAATATGCCTAAAAGCGGCGAAGTTGGAAAGGCGTGATATTATCATTTATCTTATTTACGCTACGGGCTGGATAAAGAAAGAAATAAAAAGGTGGTATGCAAGGATATGATAGGATAGCCCTTCTGGAGAAACTGGAGAAGCTAGGCGTAAGAGGTACCGCTCATAATCTTTTTACAGATTATCTCACAAATAGAAAACAGGGATTAGAAATTGGGGATCACGTAAGTGATGAGTTTTTGTTTACCTATGGCGTGCCACAAGGGGTCTCTAGGTCCCACTCTCTTCTATATGTATGTAAATGATCTCTGTACAAAGGCTCTGCCTTATACTGATTTTCACCTATGCAGATGACACAGCAATAGTAGTTGTGGGTCCGGCCTGGTCGCTAGTGACGGACAGAGCTGAGTACTCTCAAAGTGAAACTATGGCCTGGCTATCCAACAATCCCTCACATGAAATCTTGATAAAACACATTATGTAGCCTTTTCACTATCCAAATCAAATACTCCACCTCAAAATTTCTTTATTAAAGCCCATATTTGTCTTTCGGAAGAAAACTGTATGTTCCAGGAACTAACGCAAGCTGTAAGTGCAAAATATTTTGGCATACATATAGACAGCAGACTAAATTGGAATATTCAGGTTGACTTCGTAAAAACAAGAACCAGACGACTCATTTATACTTTTAAATCTTTGCATGACGTGACCACCTATGACAGACATAAATCTGTTTATTATCTATGTCAATCAATTATTATACAATATTGTATTCCGGTTTGGAGGGCTCTGCAAAAACATTTTTTTTGGAATTAGAGACGGCATAAAGAACTGTTCTCCAAGTTATGAATCATAAATCTATAGGATATCTCACTGCACAACTTTATAGAGATAGTAAAATTCTGACAGTGAGACAGCTCTTCGTTTTTCGGACGACATTAAAGATACACCAAAGTGTGCCCCCTCCAGATCCAAAAAAATGCCGCAATCATCTATATTCTCTTAGAGTTCGTTTTAAAACTTCCGCTGCAGCCAATACTTTTGTACTGCTGTCTAGCAGTACAAAAGTATTGGCTGCAAACTTTATAACATCCAAAGTAAAAAATAAAACATCGCAGGCCTAAACAACTATGAAAACTGGACAAGTGCGAGTCTGACTCGTGCACCGAGGATTCCATACAAACTTGTACGGAGATAGTCATGACTATGTGATTTACGAAATGTTAAAATCGGTTAAAATGTTAAACTTAAATAGCCTTATCTTCTAATTGCGTTGACTTAGGCCTCCTTTACGAAGACAAGTCAAGCGTTATCTGTGGAGTTCCATGAACAAAAACAACCGCTTATGGAAACGTGAGACGTCACTCAGGGCGTTGAACGGCGCATTGCGCGGTGCGTTGTGCTGAGCGTGGGGATCAACGGTGTCTCTAGACACTGCCTACAGCTATCGACATCCTCTGACCCTGAAGTGTTTTCAATGGAGTACGATTTTATTGATATATTTTTAAAAGAGATTTCATGAATAGACATTTTTTTTACTTTTAGAAAACAACCTATATATACAGTTTTATGAATATGAATCCATCAATAAGAGCAAAATATTATGAAGTATTTATTGGATATAAACAAATGCCTTTTTATATTGAATTGAATTTTATATTCAATAAAATACAATATTGGAAACGCGGCGGCAGTAGCTGCGGCGCACGCGGTGTTGGCCGCCACAGGCTTCGCCGGGTGTAGCTGATATTAAACGTGAAAACGCCTCTTCGTGAACGCTCTCATAAATATATAATAAGCAGTGTTTGATTTGTAAGCTTGACTCGACGCCAGACGCCCCGCACAACGCTCCGCGTCTTCGTAAACGAGGCCTTAGATGCTTGATATTTGTACAGCTTCAAGGGACTGCTGATATAAGTATTTGATGTTAATTTCAATTTGATACCTCCACGCGAACACACACTACAGACACTACCACTACACTCCTCGTCGAATACGAGAAAAAGGGTCTTGTCAGACCGACAGACTGACACCTTTTTCCTTTTGATTTACGGGAGCCTAAAAAGATTTAAACAGACGCTACCTGTTATTTAAATTTATATTTTTACTTTATATTATTTTACTATTAAACATGACATCTTGCATAAAAGTTTTTTCTACATATTGATTATGGAAGTGAACACAACATAGATTTGTTTTTAAATCATTATACTTAAAAAGAAGAAATAATTCTTTTATTTTTTTTGTAACTTGGTTAGTTTTATTATAAAACTTCAATGTATTCTTTTAGGTTCTGTAAGAAACATGAGGATACTATGGGACGACCACAGAGAATCTGTAGAAGACGCTTTAAAACATGTAAGTATATATTTTCCTAACCCTATTATACTCCAGCCTGTTCAGATCGAGAGAATTTTTAAAACATCCGCGGAGCTTCCTGAATGAAATTTGAAATAGTTTCATTCATTCATATTTTCCTCCTCAAGTACCACCTCAGAGAAGAGGTGGCCCGTGGCTTTGCCGGTCTCGAACCGACTAAAACCACACGGTGTTTCATCACGGGCCCTATGGGCGCGGTCCAGCTATTCCCTTACACTGATTAGTCTTGAACACAGAACTGAGAATAAGTAAGAACTGCGATGTGGGTGGGACGTTCGCGTTACAGGAATATTGCTATACATTTTGGACGGAAATATTTGTTGAATGTAAATATGCATAGTCGTTAGCTCTCTATCGACACGTACTCAGACATAACGGCTGGCAAGTACGAATATGTATACGAAACGCTACCTCATTTTGACCAGCGTAAGGGTGTATTTAGTTTAATTATAAATGGCTTTAAGTATTCATCTGACTAATATTATAAATGTGAAAGCGTGGATGGATGGATGGATGGATGTTTGTTACTCTTTCACGCCAAAACTACTGAACCGATTGCGATGAAACTTGGAAAGTAGATAGCTGAAGACCTGGATTAACATATAGGCTACTTTTTATCCCGATATTCCTACGGAATCGGGACTTACGCGGGTGAAACCGCGGACGCTGCTAGTATTTAATAAATCCTCTGTAACGAATTAGCGTAGAGTTCTGTATGTGTGTAAAGTAATGATTATCATCTAAGCGTGTGCAACTGGCGACACGCGAATTCAAACAAATTACAGCTGATGGCCTTTCTTACTACTTATTCTCAGTTCTGTAGTCCTAAACCCGCCGCAGTGTACACATTACATACAAATTTGATTAGAACGATTGTATGTATGTATGTTAATGATTGTATGTTATGTGTATTACATAATTGTTATTTATTTTAATCTTGCAGGCTATGCAGGAAACTATAGGCAAGACTGGATTAAATGTATTTACAGTGAAAGAAATGAGTTTAAGATTAACCAGATCATACTATGAAAAGCAAGGTCCTCTGGAAATGTTAGTATTTTATTTTCATCTTTATTGGTTCTCTAGCAATGAACGCAGCTCATATAATAGTGCTAGTTCGGTGATAATAACAGAAAAGGTGGCACAGCTGTTAAACATTAAAAGACAGAGATGTAAAGGAGTAATTTTCGGTGTAGGAATAAAGGAAAGCATTCGCAAGTAGAATGTGCTTCATTATGTAACAATTATACGTTCAAAGCAGAAGTTTTTATTATGAAAAATCTCATGAAAAGCCTACCAAACAAAAGCTTCCCGAAACCAGATTGGTCACACATAGCTAACTTACAGTTGGCCGATCCCGAGTTCTATAAAAGCCGCCCTGTGGACTTGTTACTCGGAGCGGACATTCATGCGAACATAATTCTTGGTGGTATTATTAAGTGGTAACAACTTCAGCCCTTAGTACAACAAATCCAATTAGGTTGGTTATTATGCGGTAACGTAAAAACCTATCAATGTAACGTTGTATCGAATAACATAGAAGATATAAAAAGGTTTTGATAGGTGGAAGAGATTAGTAGAGCCCAATTTGGGAGGACCCAGCGTCGCTACGAGACGGCTGTACACGGGGGTTGTCCAGTCAATGGCACTGTACGGTGCACCGGTGTGGGTGGAGGCTCTGACCGCCCAGAATAGGGCGCGCCTCTGGCGCCCTCAGAGGGTTATGGTGGTTAGAGCCATACGCGGCTACCGCACCGTGTCGACGGAGGCGGCATGCGCGTTGGCCGAGACTCCCCCGTGGGATTTGGAGGCGGAAGTGCTCGCTGAAGTATATCGGCGAACGGCTGAGTTCCGGGCGGGAAGCGGCAGTCGGCCCCCGCCCGAAGAGGTACGCGAGTGGCGTGAGGCCGCTCGTCGAGCCACCATGGCTCGTTGGTCGTCCCGGCTGGAGGTTCCACGTGCTGGCTTTGCCGCCGTGGAGGCGCTCCAGCCGGTCATCGTCGAGTGGGCAGGGCGGCAGCCCGGGACCCTTTCCTTCCGACTGACGCAGGTTCTTTCCGGGCACGGCTGCTTCGGGAAGTACCTGCACTCGGTCGCTAGGAGGGAACTGAGTCCCGCCTGTCACCACTGCGGCTGCAGTGAGGACTCAGCTCAGCACACGCTGTCGGTTTGCTCCGCCTGGGCGATGCAGCGTCGGGCCCTCACTGCAGTCATCGGAGGAGATCTCTCGCTACCGGCCGTCATACGCTCCATGGCCGGTAGCGACAGGAATTTTACCGCGGTCGCGACCTTCTGTGAGGACGTCATCTCGCAGAAGGAGGCGGCGGAACGGGTCTGGGAGGACGACCTCCACTCGGACCTAATTCGCCGCCGGCCAACGGGGCGGTGGAGGCGCGCGTACCAGCGCCTCATACCGCCCTGAGTGTGGCCGCGGGTGTACGGGACGGGTTTTCCCCTCCACCCGCTATAGTGGCCCCCCGCGAGGAGGCGTCGTTCGCGTGTGCCTGGACGTCGCCTAATTGAGAGGTTTTTACCAGAAGGTGGTGCCCGCGCTTTTGCGGGTAGGCGCTAGGAGGGTTCCGGATGTCTTAATAAAAGCTGTTCCCGGATCCCTCCTACTTAAGGCGCAGTACGACACACCCTGTGGTTTTAGTCGGTTCGATTCCGACACACCGCCCCATCGAAAACCCGGTGGGGTGACGGCCCGAGGGGGTTTCCACACGCATAAAAAAAAAAAAAAAGGTAGAAGAGATTAGTGAGACGTCACCTATCACAAGAAGATCAAGAGTGTCTAACTTTTTATGAGTCAACAACAAGAAGAACGGATGAAGGCCGCTATGAGGTTAGAATACCACTGAAAGAAGAATTGAAACACAAACTGGGCTTAGGTTAGGTTTTCACGGGCTGTTCCACAACTCCACGACGAGGCGCGTATTTTGCATTGGTGGGAATAAAAGCTATTTGAGCCACCCTAACTCCCCGAAGAATCCCAGTAACCCCTTCACGTTACCGACGATTTCGGAGAGTGACCCTGGCGAGCCAAGGTACTTAGCCCGGTATTCTTCAACAACCTGGCAGTCCAGAAGTACATGGGTGGCTGTTTCCTCTACTTCCATGCAAGCTCTGCACAGTGGGCTGTCCGTGAGCTATGCCCGGTGATAGTTCTGGTTGCCACTCGCAGCTGACGCTTGTTCAGTCGGAGTAGCATCTTCGACAACCGGCTTTTGATCGCGGGGAGTGCCGCCCTCGTCTGCCGGCAATCTTCATAGCTTGCCCATATGAAATTGTGTTGGTCTCTAGTACGCATCCTTACCAATGTCCGAATTTGACTGAAGGGGAGGGGCACTATGGGTTCCGGACCCATGACGCACATCTTCGACGCTCTCCTAGCCAATTCATCTGCTGCATCGTTGCCTCTAGAGCCGCTGTTACCCTTTATCCATTGGAGGGTTACTTTGTTAAGTTCGCATACCTCATTAAAACGTTGGTAGCATTCGTAGATCAAGCCCAAACTGATGACATTGTCGTCGAGGGCTTGTAACACTGCCATGCTATCGGATATTATACGTATCGATTGATCCTTTACCTTCCTTGCAATGACAGCTGCTACAGCCATGGATATACCTAAACACTCGGCCTGGAATACTGTGTTATGGATACCTAGAGTGGCTGTTGTTTTATATTTAGGTCCTCTGAGAAGACCCCAGAGCCAGTGCCATTACTTGTTTAGGAGCCGTCAGTGAAAATCCTGATCTCACGAGTGTCCAGACCCTTGATGCCTTGGTCCTCGTGTAATTGGATTCTATATTTTTTATCAAATACAAACCGTTTAGGGATCCGGTCGATTATGGCCATCGCAATCGGTATGTCCTTGGATATCTTTTCCAAAATCACCGTATGCGGGCTTCCGTTGTCCCTCCACAGGTGCAGGGTCCTTAGCCTTGTCGCAACTAGAGCTGCTTCCTGTTGTATATATAGGTGCAGAGGAGCTAGAGCAAAACTCTAAGTCGGTAAATTTTTCGTCAGGGTTTCATAATGTTTTTTTTTTGTTTTATCTGTATTGTAAGTGTAAGAATCATTCCTTGAAGTACACTTTATTGTAATAACTCCTTTGCAAGCATTATCTTTTTCCCTGATGCTCGTTATCACATTGTTACACTTTTGCCGTAGTAATGATAATAGGTGTGCTGCATTCTCTATTATGAGAGAAGTTTTGGAACTCTGATAATTAGAGTCTCAGTGTAAGGTATGCCCCATCCAACTTTTTGACCTTCACCATTGCTGTCGACAAAAGGATTTCCGGCACGTCTCATTTTTGTGCTACGGATACACGTACGGTACCATATTTTGCAACAGCTATATTTTGCGATCTAGTTGGGGATTGCGTAATGCCTCGTATAATCTTGTGTTATGATATCCGGTGCATTCGCGACAACGTTTCGTTGAAAAACAAAACGGTAAGAATGATCGTAAAGGCAGGTTTCGTACAGTTTAAGCTTGTTAACAAATTGTCTTTTATTTAATGGAGACTTCGCAATAAACATTTCGAAATGATAAAGAACATGTTCATTTTTGCATTATGGACAAGTTTTGTTATAATTGAAATTTGATTTATTATTTAATTGCGAAACTACTTTGTTACTTGAATAAGTTTGACTAAAGTTACGAAACTTTTGATGGTTGTTGGAATGATTATCATGCAATGATTTTGAGTCTTGTTTACGCTTTGACGATTGCATGTTCGTGAATTTGTTTTCCAAAAAGTCTAATAGGTCCTGTAAAACTAGTAATTCACGTGGTTGTTTCAGAGAACCTAAATAATCATCGTGGGTCTCAACGTCCAATTTGTTTGTTAATAGGAACCCAAGAAAGGGGTCTCATCTGCTCACATCTACTCCTAGATTTTTGATCGCGTTGTGACACTCGTGTGTTGTATCGTGCAGGCGTTTGATATGGCTAAGGAAAGCTTGTTGCATGACTGGAAGGTTCCACAGAATACTTAGGTGTGACATAAAGATACGCTTTTTGGTATTATATCTATAGTTCAGTATTTCCCAACAAGTAGTGTCATTTCCTGAACTAATCTGTAAATGTTGTGTCAACGCTTCTGCCTCCCCCTTGACCTTATTTTTAAGGAATTGCATTCGCTGCGCATTCCACAGCGACGGGTTGTTATGTATTGTCTCCATGAATAAATCCCTAAATGAAACCCATTGGTTATAATTGCCGTGAATTAAAGGAACGTCCATTTTAGGGGTTGACATTTCCCTATGTACTACTGACCACAATTTACTATTTAGTTCCTTTTTCAGTCCCATAGGCAGAATAAGTGACTTCGTTCGACTTGCTCTTACCATCGAGCATCCCATCTAACTCCCAGTGAAGAGAGTCGATAGCGGACCATCTCGCGCTCTAAAGATTTTAATGTATCCTGAAACTCCCTCTTTTCTTTTATGCTATCGGTGTTTATATTACTAATTGCGCGTGAAAAAGCCTTAAAGTTACTAGTTTGCTTCTTTATCAATGCACGTGTTTTGCTATTTGTGCCTTGAGACTGAAATATTGGAGCCGTGGGTGAAGACAATTTGGAATCAGCAGTATCCTTGGTTTGCTCTTCCACGCTCACCCCTACCAACTTGCTAGCCAGTAGGGTGGCGGGTCTCAAAATTGGTGTTCTAGACGCTTGTTTTATGTATTCGCGAGTTGATACGTAAAATTCTTTTGTTTGCAGATAGTGATTTTTAGCAAAATACTCTAAAGATTCGTCCCTAAAACCACTCAAAGCAACATGATTCATCTGAAATTTCTGCCAGTAGGCATCTAAAGTCTCTACACGTCGCTCGATATACTCTGGAGTCCTATAATCATGCCGTTGTTTTAAATTAACCAAGATTTTGTTCATGGCCAGCATGATCTGATTTTGGTTTACTACAAGATCCAACATTGTTTGGCTCATTATGTGCATTAAAAAAAGGAAAGATCTTACTTTGATTCTGCTAACTGCAAAACAGGCTGTAGGTGTGCTGTTGTGCTTACTGTCGGGGCTGCTCCTTGCGAGAAGTGACGCTGATAATGCCCAGAGGTGCGCTGATAGGCCGTAACCGGTAGCACTATAGTATAGCGTTATAGTCCCGTGTTACGGTTATACTCGAAGGACCAACTGTGTAGGGATAGTTTCCCTTATAGTATTAATAGGTTGATAATTTGATAAGTGAGTAGACAAGTTTACCGGATGATGATTTTATTGCTACCAAATTCTGTATAAAATAAGTATGTAAAGTTAGTACCTTTGTAATATGAGTGGAATATAAATATGTGAATCCAAGCTAATTTCGTTAACTACTATAAATGTACGGGTTTGCTCGTACACCTGCTCACACCTGGCTGCGAATAGTTGCGTGCGCAACTGCAACCATAAGTGCTTTACTTTTTAAGTTCTTTACGTATATTGGTGTGAAGTGGAATATGATGTATTTTAATAACAAGCAAATGATATTTATTCGAAAAAGTCTATTACTAGTATTTAAATAAAAAACACTAACTGCCACATTTTGATTGTCAACCAGGAAAAATATATTCCCCAATTAAAATTATAAAGGTATACAAATTAGATTTTGATGTCATACTCGATGAACGTAGTAATCTTGCAGCCGGATCTCGCATTATTAAGAAATATGAAAATTGTAAAGTTTTGCACCTCTGATTTAAACAGTATGTATGATTATGTAAAATTCAGTATTTTTTAGCCGTCAGTTTGGGTTTATAAAAATTAAATACAGTCAGTCAACATAGCCCCATATTATATACAACATAAATACCCAAAAATCAACTAAAAATAAATATTTATCAGGATAGTTATTTCGATTTAGTTTCGTCACTTTTCTTTAGAAGTTGTTTTGACCAAATGTTCAATTCTGTAGAATAATAACTTATGTCAAGTTACAATATTTTGCTAAATTAAAGTTAACAAAACACTAGGAAAACAAGTGTTATAATTTACAGGATCTTTAAGAACTTACACCTGATGGCGCTGCCATATTGCTGGTTGCCCGAAGCAGTCCTATCATTGTCATCAAATGTACTCAAAATTGAAAGTACGCTTACTAAGATGATACTAAACGCTGATTATCTATTGATGAGGAATAAATCTGACATAATCGAGGATGTCGTCAACCAAGACGCGTTCAAGAATTCACCGTTTTTGTTTAAGCAAGTTCTAAATATGGGCCAGGTTACGTAAGTTTAGTTCATTTTAACATGTCTTAATTGTAGAATAGAATACACATTAGGTAGTTAGACCTAAAAAAATCTGTATGAGGGCTGATTTTTCATAGTTTTTTGATCGGATAAAAATTATCCGTCAAATTAATTGTAACGTGACTGAATATAAAAGCGAAACAAATAAAATATTTTATTCATACAACAGCATTTTTATTTTGTTGTTGTTACACTCTATCCCAGCAATGTCTTTTTACTGATGATTGTAAAATCAGCTCTCAACAAAATAAAATAGGCTGACATTGTTTTAAATACTGTAAGAGCTCCATAATTATTAATAGTGTATTATATTATTAGTAAAAAAGTTATGCGTGGTCATACATAAAACTTGAGACTTGAGAACCTCCTCCATTTTTTCGTCGTTTAAAAATAATAATCTATGGATTACTATATTTCAAGTACAATTTAAGTGATTTATCAGAAAATATAGTAGAAAATGAAAAAAGGTTTCAAAATATTATGCGATGTAAACGGCGGGCCCCCGTCAGTGACCACCTCCCTTGCAATACCAAACCTCGATTATAACTCCCGTAGTTTAGTTGCCACTGAAGCAGATGTACCGCTATACATAGGGAACACTTCGATCCATTTGGAGTGGGCATCGATCACCAGCAAGTAGTATCGCATTTTTTCAACACCGCTGAGATCCTGCTACCTGTATTCATTTCGAATAAAATATACATATGCTCAACATGTAACTTACAGTGGTAGGGCCAGGCCCTCTTTCATTGCATTTATTGCACACGAACGCTTTATAGCGACACTTATTAGCTGCGTGCCGATCCTTTCCGCAGCAACAGCAAGCGGACCACGGCGTACGCGGGCCCTAAGCCCACGCGGTGCAGGCTGGTCACGCCCTGCCCTAGTCGCCGGCGCCCCGCCTTGAGCGCTGCCGCTGGCTGTCTCCGCATGCCGATCGGCTGCCTCTAATGTGAGCGCCAACTCCACCGCCTTTTTGTAGTCTAAAGTGGGTTCTGCGAGCAGACGAAAACGCAAATATTCGTTTCGAAGCCCGGAAACAAATTGGTTCCTAAAGTTTTCTTCCAAGGTAGCTTCAAAATTGCAGTGCCAAGATGTTTTAAATTTTAGTAGGAAAGCGTTTATTGTTTCTGTCTCTGTGTGTTTGTCAACTCTGCCTGAAGTCAACTAATTTGACCAACTCATCGAAAGTCTTCTCTTCCGGATGTTCTGAGGCGCATAGATCGCACATCAAGTCGTACTTTGTGGTCCCGACGTGTGTAAACAACGTGGCAAAATAAATTGTTTCACAAGTCGAATATACGCGTTCCGAGTTACTACGATCATTTAACTCGAATTCGTGCAACTTTCCGAAAGGCATTGTTACTATTTACGACTTAAATTACCAATGATCGTCGCCAGTTAAAGTATATTAAACTAGCAGGGCCCCGCGGTTTCACCCGCGTAAGTTCCAATCCCGTGGGAATATCGGGATAAAAGTAGCTTATATGTTAATCGAGGTTGTCAGCTATCTACATACGAAGTTTCATCGCAATCGGTTTAGTAGTTTTGGCGTGAAAGAGTAACAAACATCCATACATCCATACTCACAAACTTTCACGTTTATAATATTAGTAGGATTATACGACACAGTGATCGGTTCAAGACTGGCTTTATTTTAATATAACAAAATGCAGGTAGAATAATGTTAAACTACCTACAGCTACAATATATTACAGCAACAATGACGTTTAAAGTGACGAACGTTATTAACCAACTTAAAAAAGAAGGAGGTTTTACGTTCGGCTGTTTGTATATTAATTAAAGTCGTAGAAGATGAAGGCATAGCATACCGATAAAATAATTGGTGAAGCCTTTTTACTTGATGATTTGGCTTCTGGACGAGATGCAACGTAGCAAACCATCGATATCAGCAAACAAACCATTACTATCTTACAACGCGTAGGCTTCACATTACAGAAATGGGCGTCAATTGACAAAGATATTCTGAAAAGCATAGATTCAAATAAAATTACAACAAAGGTAATTTATATTCAAATCAGATGGTATTATCAAGGCCTTAGGCATATCATGGAATCTTGGAAAAGACGAGTTTCGTCACCAACTACAATTAGAAGTTATTTCAACAATCATAACAAAGAGAACTATCTTGTCAGATTGTATGACCCATGATGATGGATGGATATTGTTAGAGCGAAGGTTTTGATACAAAGACTATGGCTAGAAGGATTTGGGTGGGATTAACAACTTAACAAACCATTGAAAAATCAATGGATATGTAAACGAGAAGACGAGATGGAGGAATACAAATGATGATGACTCACCTGATGAGCAAGTACTGGATCATACAAAGGTATAGGCCGGAGTCCAATGAAACAAAACATACACAAATGTCTATCCTGCACGTGACAGTGAGCTGATAGTAGACATCAAATGATGGGTAACCTGCCTGTATCTCCCGTGGCATTATCTCGACCATTTTCTCGAAGCGGAATAGACTTTGTTGAATTCCAAGGGAAGAGGCGCCAAGACAAGCAAGGCCTATATTTTTATTTTTATATGCATAGCAGTTAAGGTAATACATCTAGAACTTGTTAGCAGCTTAACATCTGAAGGCTTCATTGCCGCATTTAAACGGTTTGTAGCCAGAAGAGATAAATGTAACAAAGTTCGGAGTGACAACGGTACTAATTTTGTGGCCTCTAACAAGGAATCGGCTACAATGTGGAAGGAAGCAGGCCTAGAAATGCCATATAGCTAACCAGTTAGCAAATGATGGCACACAATGGCATTTTCAACCGCGCCACTGGTCCCAATTTTGGAGCGAGCGTCAAATCCGTAACTCCGTAAGAATGTTTTTGTTACTACAAATTTGACATTTGAAGAATTTGCAACAGTACTCACGCAAATCGAAGCATGTCTAAATTCTCGTCCTCTGACACCGATATCAACCGATGTGAATGTGGTGGATGACATACAAGTACTTACCCCTCGATATTTTATTTAGAAGAAGAGACACTCATAACTGTCCCAGACTGCGGCTGTACAACTAGCAACATCGGCTTGCAATCTAGATGGCAACATACCCAAAGATTGGTGCAAGGATTTTGGAAACGTTGGCAGACAAAATATTTGTCGTGGCTTAACGTTAAGGCCTAAGTGAATGAAAAGAACAACTGAGTTCGAAGTGGGTGACATAGTACTGTTGAAGGACGAAAACAAGTTGGCACTAGCGCTGATAGTCGCCAAACATCCCGGACGTGACGACATAACACGAGCATAATATACTCTGCGGTACAACGGCAAATTGACTAAGCGGTCAATCTCAAATTTATGTGCTTTACCTATATCTACGAAAGATTAAATGCGTAGTGCACCTTGCAATTTTTACAGTAATTAGCAGTTTAAATCTTTAGGGTAAATGTTCGTAAATTTTTTATAAGTTCACCTTGTTGTATAATAATATTGTTATTTATCTATATTAATAATTCGGTCAAGGGGTACGGTAGACTCGGTTAAAACCTTACCCGAGTAATAAAACAAAACAAAAATCTATATTAATAATTCGTCAAGGGGTACGGTAGACTTCATTGAAACTTTACCTGAATAATAAAACAAAAAAAAAAAATGATTTCGAGTCGACGACATATATCCGTAAAATTCGAATTTTCGAATATTTTGTTAAATTCTAATGGTGCAAATGGCAGTCGCCATATTGGCCACTCGGCCATCTTGAGTTAGTTAAGGCCGATTCACACGCATATCTTGAGTTCGTTAAGGCCGATTCACACCTACATTTTTTGAAAGATTGTGTATATGAGTCACATTTCACCCGAGCGCAGCCGGGTTTTAATCTAGTTTAACATATTTGTGTTCAAGTGCCCTTTCTTAGTGCTTTTTGAAGTTGGTTAAATTTTTTTTTAAACGTTTATTAAGTGTCAGGATGACAAATACTAAATTAAAAAAATAAATGAATGCAAGGATTATTGTGTTAGTTATAGACTTTCAATAAATGGGTATGAAGAATATAAAAAACCTATTGCAGTATTAATAGTTTTTATTATAAGATCATGCGATTTAATAATATAATCTATCGGTCGATGAGATTATGAAGGGGATAAACAGTTATTGGTCTTCCACGTTGCTCATCTTCTCGTCACTGTTGTGTTTCTTAAATGTGTTTTGTGTTATAACAACTAAAATGTTGTAGCTTATTGGTTGATGGCTGTATGCTGTCAGGTTATGTAATAGCGAGATTGAAAGGAGGAAGGGTCAACTTGGGACATGAAAACTTCATTCTAACTAAATGTGAATACTCTGTTGAGGTAAGCACTTCCCAAAATTTACTTTCATTATATTCTATGAGTTGGAATGATTCTGTTGAATTTTAATTTACTTTGTTTTTTTTTTTCACAGATTTACAAGAAAGGCCTTGGACAACCGCCAGTTATAGCTCGATTTTCTGCCGATAATTCTGAAAATAGTAAGTAAACCATCTGCTCATAATAATAACTGTGTGGGGTGACGTCGTGAAATATTATCCTTCGTTTAGAAATTAAAATTGGTAGTTAAGTACAAATAAGTCTATTCGACAGATGAAATAAATCTATGTAATCCATTCTCTATTTAACATTAAATTAAAAAGGTTATCTCAATAAACGGCTTAATGATAAATAAAAGCTTTCGTTCTAGTCACAGCACGACTTCTGCACTTGTTCACATAACGGACGATATCAGACTAGGCATGGATGGTGGAAATATTACAGTACTTACCCTACTTGATTTTAGTAACGCTTTCAATACTGTAGATTTTCACATTCTGCTTAGTATACTGCAGTCTCTTAACATATCTCCAAGGACAATTAATTGCTTTCACAGTTACCTGTCTGGTCGCCAACAACGTATACGCATTGAAGAATCGGTGTCTTCTTGGTGCAGTATTAGTGTTGGTGTACCGCAGGGTGGCGTTTTTTCTCCCTTACTCTTCGCTTTTTTTATAAACTCCATCTCTAAACAATTACGTTCATCCTACCATCTTTATGCAGATGATTTACAAGTATATACACAAGCTCCGCTTAACATGCTATCGGAAGCCATTAACGTAATCAATGCAGACCTATCGCACATTTGCGATTGGAGTCATGATCATGGACTTAAGGTTAATCCCTCAAAAATGCAGTTATGCGTTATAGGCAGTCCTGGGTTAATTTCAAGAATTGATTGGTCTCAACTGCCTCAAATTCAATTTAATGTCACTTCATTACAGATCAGCACAAGTCTTAGTGTGAAAAACCTGGGAATATGTATGGACAGTACCTTGTCTTGGGGTCTACAGCTGCAGGAAGTCAGTCGTAAAGTTTTCGTTTCAGCGGGTTCCTTACGAAGACTACGTAACTTTCTTCCAACTAGATCTGCGCTTGCACAAGCACTTCTTCTTCCGATTCTCGACTATGCCGATGCCAGCTATCTGAATCTCACTAAAGCACAACTTGATAAGGTTGATCGACTCCAAAATTTTTGTATAAGATTCATATATGGGCTACGAAAATATGATCACGTTTCAGAATTCCGTCAAAAGCTCAAGTGGCTTCCAATTCGCTCTCACCGGAATACTCATATCCTCTTTTTACTTTACATCATCTTATTCAACCCTAAAGCCCCATTTTATCTCAAAGAACGGTTCAAGTTCCTTCATGACACACATGAAAAATGTCTAAGGTCATCTGAAAATGATTTTTGAGACTGGGAGACACAGCATTCCACAAAAATTTTTGATCATTATTTTACTGTTCAAGCTGTATGCTTGTGGAATGCATTACCAATTAACATTAGGCGAGCACAATCAATAACTATTTTAAAAAATATGGTTTATGAACATTACCTTTCACTTTAGTTGTACTGTATGTGTATGTATTGTATATAATATAGTTTATGGTTTATGTTTATATATTTGTAGTATATATTTATAGTAGGTTAAGTAGGTTAATGTAGAATATCTGTATATTTTTAATATTTATTAGAAATGACAAATAATTTTTATTTTTGAGTTCTTTTTTGTAAATACACCATCAACTGCCACTGTCTCTCCGAATCATTTTGATCCATCCTAAGGTTGCCTGGAAAAGATTGCATCTAGCAATAAGGCCGCTCTTTGTAGATTATATTATGCTTGATATAATTTTATTATGTGAATGTATTGTAAAATAGTGTACAAATAAAAAGTTTTCTATCTATCTATCTAAAAGGATTCGGTCTTGAGTATGTAAATTTTTAGTTTGAAAAGACACTGCAATCAAATTGTAGAAAATAAAACAAGTTTTTATTTTAATTTTAAAGGTTTGGGAATCAATCATTACCTATTAATGATATTAAAAGACGAATTTATAACAAAACTACAAGCAGCAATTTTCAGCTATGTAAACACTTCTGCTATATTTGGAGATAATCTTCCTGCTTATGAGTAAGTTCATCAGGTTTAAGATTTCATTTTTCAATCTCTATGTAGGTATATTTTTATTTAATAGTGTATCCTAGGAATCGCACGGTTTTTTTTTTATTAGAGAGAGGGGAGGTGATACTACTTTTTTGTAAAATAATGATAGTAATAAGGATAGCCAAAGCTAATGACAAGATTATATGTTCTATGGCCCTGGCATAATAGTGGATTTACCGGTTTTCACGACAATAGGTCTCCGGAAAAATTTAGGGGTTCTTTTAAGAGTTACTTCAGCTATAAAAGTCAGCTAAGAGAAAGTGAGGGAGTTAGGAGCTTAAGCCACCATTTACATTTAGTTTAACACAAAAAATATATTGAGTTGTGTGCTTTTATTAAACAACGTTGCCATACATTTTGTGCTAGTATCAGTTTTAAGAGCGAATATTTTATAGCTATATTGTTGAACGTCGAATGAAACTGACGACCCCATGTTATTATTACTATTACTATGAAATATATACTCTTTTACTTTTTATAGAGAAGAACAGGAGAACTTGTTTCTCCGGACTTCAAGTAAACTGACCAATCTTATCAGAAATCAGAACAAAATAATTTTGGACAAGTTCCGGGGTGCTGTTAACATTGATGATTATTTCACCACTTGGGATTATTGGGACCCATCGATAGCAAATGCAAGTACAGTGCAAGTCCATATAACATATAACATTTATTTTTATCATCTTTTTTTAAGTGTTTTAGCAGTAAAGTTCCTAAAGATGTCAGTAATTCCTAATGTCCCATCTTAACAGCCATGGGACGTCCAATGGTGACAGATCTCTCACAAAGATTTCTACATAGAGCGATCTTGCCTTGCCTCATTACGTAAACATTTTTTTTATGTTAAGATTTTTTGTCTACAATGAATGATTTCAAATGAATTTTTACTTAATCTTATTAGGCTAGAAAATAATCAAATCATCTTGATCCCTCGACACTTTTGAAACCTTTGTGATTTGATGATTGATGATTGTACCTAGATAAAAAAACAAATCGATTCGAAACAAAAGATGAAACAGAGAATGTTGTTAAAAATGGTCTAAACGGTTCTAATTTTATTCATTGTCTCTTGAAATCACATTTGTGATCTAGGCTTAATACAAAACATTGATTAATGAATAAAGGATTTAGAGATGTTTTAAACTTGTACACTCTTGTAGGTTGAAAGGAAGAAAACAATTAAATTCAGTAGGTGGCTTTGTTAGATAAGCCAGTCGGCTAATTGATTGAACTCACTTCTTTTTTTTTTTTAAAAGGAATACTAATAACGTGGGTCACACACAATTTGATTTTTCTTTTAAAAACACGCTATTTTATGCGTGGCTGTTAACTAACTTCTTTCTTTCTATCTTCTTCTAACGGACTGTATTATCTAACTTTCTAGACTCCAAACCAACCGACCAAATCTTCAACAAACCTCATTATTTTTTGGCTTCCCTTCCTACTTTCTTTCACTTACTTTCCTCTGTGTTGCTCTTTTTGTTTTTGATCACTTTAAACTTTAAATAAAAATCATTTATAAAAGTATATTTTTAGGAGCTTGGTGAGCCCGCCTCGCTCAGATTATCCAATATGGTTTTAACTGGATTGGACACCGCGTACAATACTTTCACTGGTGGCCCCTACAAACTGGATGATCCGATGATTGGTGAACAGATAAGGTTTAGTAAATTACAGGTATGTTGTATTAGTATTAAAACCAAATTCTATTAACAATAATGGTCAGCTGTTACATAGGGCACACTGAAAGTTCTGAACTCCAGGCTGTTCATAAATGTTTGAATTTCGAATGTTATATTTTTTTAAACATAAGAAACTCAATCATTCATGAAAAAAAAATTGGCAGGAAATCGCGTGTCAATTGTTTTTATCACAAGTTGAAGTTCTTGGTCCGTAGCAAAAATGGAATTCAGGCGAAAAGATTTTAGGGCCATGATTTTAAAAGTCACTGACTCAGCAAGACTGCACTGCTCGTCTTTAAAATATTAGTGGGAGGGAATCCCCTCATTTGAGCACCGTAAGGCGTTGGTACGCAGAATTTGATTGTGGCCGTGTTTTCCTTTTCGGTGAAATTCGTGAAGGTCGGCCCTCAACTGCGTTCACTGAGGAAAATGGGGCTACTGTTGTGCAACTAATTAAAGAAAACCGGCATATTACCTATGAGGAGATTTGAGGACATTTGGGGATTGGTAAGAGCAAAATTCCAAACATCTTACATCAACATTTAAAAGTTAGAAAACTTTTTGCCGCTGGATTCCTCGTGAACTCACCCCAGAACAAAAACGGTCTGATGATTGGTGTAAAAAAATATTATTAAACTAGCAGTGCCCCACGGTTTTACCAGCGTAAGTTCCAATCCCGTGGGAATATCGGGATAAAAAGTAGCCTATGCGTTAATCCAGGTTTCCAGCTATCTACATACCAGTTTCATCGCAATCGGTCCAGTAGTTGTGGCGTGAAAAACATCCATCCATCCATACATCCAAACTTTCACATTTATAATATTAGTGGGATTACGATCACGGACGTTCAAATGCTGTGTATAACATTGTGACAGGAGATGAAACATGGATATATTGTTACGTCTTGGAAAGAAGCAAGTCTACTGTATGGGTGTTCGAAGGTGACAGTAAACCAACAAAATTGAGACAGGCAAGAAACGTAGGCAAAAAATGATTGCGTTTTTTTTTTCACGTTCTGTCCTGTCTGCACGATCCCACTTGAAGAACAAAAGACAGTTAATGCTGAGTGGTACACCACCATTTGTTTGCCCAATTTTGTTTTTTTATAGTTAGGGAAAAACGACCAAGAAGTCGCTTATTGCACATACGGCGCAGGCTAATGCAGGCGCATACCGCCAACAAAACAAAGTCATTTTTGGCTTCTGAAAAGGGTATTGACCCATTACGCACATAGTCCAGACCTGGCACCATGCGAATCTTTATTTTCTCAAAAACTAAAGATTTAATGAGAGGTATGACATTTGCGGGGCCGCAAGAGGCCGTGATAGCTATATATATGTAACCAGCACGTGAAAAACATACCCTTAGACCAATGGTCCTCATGTTTTCAAAAATGGTTTGACCGAATGAAAAAGTGTTTAAAATGTAATGGAGAATACTTCCAAAAGCAGTAAATATATTACTTTACATGTAAATTGTTTTACTTTAGAGTTACGTAAGTCTTTCAGTGTAGCCCACTACAGTATACATAGGTTATGTATACTGTCAATATCTTTGAATAGATTTGAGTGAAAATTAAGTACTACGTACGTAAGGGTTATCTAGGACTGATACAAGTTATTCCAATATCATCTTAGAATGCTTAAAGACTCTTAGAGAGAAAGGTTTCTTTGTGGTACTACTGGGTCGGCACGTTTCAGTCTTTTACAAAGTGTAGATATTTATCCATAAAAAAACATTTTTTTTTGAGTATTAAAGTTCTCTTTCTCTGTTACTTCAAGCGTAAACATTGTTTGTCTACAAAGTCCACGCCTTATTAACAACGTTTTTATCATTCTCCGCGCCTTTTCCAACATTTTCATTATCCTCCGGGCCTTTTCCCAACTAAGTTGGGGTATTCTTTCAGTCTAACTACGATATGGCCGAACTTTGATATTTTACTTGAATTGAAGTCGCTTCCATTGCTCACATACCTCAGATATCTTCATCTTGCCGTCAGACCTCCAAGACCCAAGTACTAGGTGATATCGCAGTTCTATAGTTAGACCAGGTTGTAGGACTTTTTTTTTTTGGGGTGCTGTCTAGAAAACCGCCACGTGGTGCCCCCTAGAAACTTTGACGATGACGCTGCGTTTTCTTCCTCCGGTTTGAGGAAGGCGTCATCGCCAACGGCTAATATTCTAGTACGAAGAGGAGGCCATTTTTGTTGGGCCACTCGGTTGAGGCTTGGTCCAACAGAGCAGATCTATCTGTTGGCTCTTCGCTCTTCAGAGCTATGAGGATGAAAACCTCGGTAAAAAATCACGAAGGAGGGACCCTTCCACGTGTCAGCGTTACTCCGCTGTCAGCAGTGGAGGAAGAAGGACGGGCTTGGCGTGCACTCACTGCCACCGAGCGGGCATGGGAAGATTTAGTTTCTTTGCCACCGTCGGCATATCGTAATCCCGAAAGGAGTCGTGGTCATGTCTCGCGACTCCGATCGGGGACGAGGGTCTTGGCCTTGGCTTAGCCGCCCGGACTGCGAGGAAGAAAACCTCTCTAAAAAAACTTCTCGAAACCCGTGTTCTGGTGCGTCACCAGGGGATGCATGGCTGATGGTTAGTTCAGTTGCAAGCGTACTCCCAGCCGGGGCACCTGCGGACCCCTCAGTTGGGTATAAATCTACGCTTGCCCGGGTATTGGGGGATCTCTGCCCGGGTCGACATTTAGTTCTCCCCCACTCGTGGGTTTAAATATGGCAATAAATTTAATATTAAACAAAACTGAAGAAAAAATTAAGAAGGAGACAGTGCAGAGGAAGGAGAAGAGCATGCAGAAAGCGGACGAAACCTCATCGAACGTCGAGGACGTCTTGTTAAGGTCACCTATCTCGGAGAAGCTCCCAGAAGTCAATGTGGCTCCTGGGAGCAGAAGTAGATCGGCACGATTGCGTTCCAGAGCTGCCGGTTCCACGGCTGACTCGGCCGAAGAAATGGAGGTGGAGCTTCGTGATGAAAGTCGCAAGCGCGGATGCTCCAGGGACGAGAATGCCAACACGTCTCAAGAGATGTTGCCGCCGAAAGTGGCAACCAGCGTAAGAGGAAGGTCAAAATCACGCATGCCGATCCCAGCGCCGGAGGTTCCACCTTCTCCAGGTCAGGCGCTTACGCCCGGGCCAGAGCGGAAGGCGAAATTTTAGCAGAGGAAGAGATTGATCTACAGTAGGAGATCCGGGACCCGGTGAAGGGTTCTGTCCCTTTAACACCGGTAACCATGCAGGAGAAAACGGACGCGGTGGTGGCCATAATTCACAAAGTGGCCACCAAGTCCACGAACCTTAAGGGTTCTTTCGTAAAGGCCCCTAAGGACTCCTCCTTCACTGTCTCTGGGGTCGTTAAGACCCTAACCGATGACGTGGCGCGCCTCCAGGCAACAAATGATCGACTGACAGGGCAGGTGGCCGAGCTTGGCGCTCAGTTTGCAAAATTTCAGGCTGAGGCAAACTGTTTCCATCTCGGGTGGCCGTATCACGGTCACCTACGCGGTGGCGACATCAGCGCTAGCCCCTGCAGCTTCGCAGATGGCCCGGGTGACCGGCTAAGGCCGCAACAAAAGTGGCAGCATCAAAAGTCGGGCAACCCGCTAAGGCCTCCAGCAGCGGTGGAGTTCCCTACACTCCTCACCCCAGCACCTGAAGGGACGACAGTTCCTTCTGGTGCCAAAACTGTATCTGGCCCCTCCGTATCTGGCCCCTCGACGTCTGCCCTCGCTAGTGACGGGTGGCAGAAAGTTGAGGGAAGCAAGAAGAAGTCCCGAAAGCGAAACAAGAAGGCTGCCAAAAAAGCAGCCTCTACACCGCAGTCGCCATCGCCATCGACTACTACGAAGGAGCCGCGAAAACTGCAGCCACCAAAAACAGCGGCTGTGGTGATCACCGTCTCACCGGAGGCGGCAGATAGCGGGCTATCCTACGCGGCCGTGTTTAAGAAGGCCCGGGATAGCCTCGCCAGTGAATTCGGGGCCTTCGGTGTGAGGATGCGCCTTGCCCAGACGGGAGCTCGAATACTCGAGTTCCCCGGGGCCGAAGGTGTGATGACGGCCGACACCTTTGCTTAGAAGTTGCCGGGAATATTCCCAATATCGGATGGTGTCAAGATCGCCAGGGCCACCAAGGGTGCGGAACTGCGCATTTCAGGCCTGGATGACTCTGTGACGGTAGAGGATGTCCGCGTTGCCGTTCAGGAGAAGACGGGATGCAACGCGGAAAGCATCAGAGTCGGCACCATCCGCCCTGATCCAGGGGGCCTTGGCGCGGGATGGATTGGATGGAGCCAAAATTATGGCCGACGCCGGCAAGGTCCTCATCGGTTTCGTGAACGCCAGAGTCACAGTCCTGGTGGCGAGACCGATGAGGTGCTTCACATGCCTGGGGTCGGGACACACCCGCGTCAAGTGCTCGAGTTGTTTCGACCGCAGTGGACTATTTTTCCGCTGCGGTCAACCGGGGCACAGGACGGCGGAGTGTTCCACCGCTCCACACTCTCCAGCGTCTGCGGCGGGCAATCTGCTCACCAATCATCAGATGGGGCAGGGGGGCTGCAAGCCTCCCCGCGCTTACAAGAAAACTTCAGGGGCTAGCCAATCGACCTAGGCTGTCTTCGATGTCACTCGTGCGTCGACTTCGTCGATCATGGAGGAGGCTGTATAGACGGTCCAATAAATGGACCAAGTCTTAAGCCTCCTTGTCCAAACGAACCTAAACAACTCTGCCGGTGCGCAAGATCTCTTCTTGCAAACTATGGCGGAGTGGTTGATTGATGTAGCCGTAGCCTCGGAGCCCTATTACGTTCCTCCTCGTCCAAACTGGGTGGGTGACCGGGACGGCTCCGTAGCAGTCGTCAGCTCCACGGCGGTTCATTCCCCGCCCTTGTCGCTAAGAGACAAGGGTACTGGATATGTTGCTGCCGAATGGGGGGGGGGGTCACCAATATGGTGTCTATTTCTCCCCCAGTCGGAGTCTGAGCGTTCGAGGTTTTTCTAACCAACCTAGAGACCTCGATGCGGCGACTAGCGTCTGGGCACGTCCTAGTGCTGGGGGACTTCAACGCCAAGTCCGTTGCGTGGTGTTCCCCCAGGACGGACGAACAGGGCGATGCCGTAGAGGACTGCTCTCGCCGCACGAGTAAGGAACTGGCGTGTCCTGGAAGAGGTTGAGACGCTCTCGGATCACCTCTATATGCGATTCGAGCTCTCTCGGACCCAGGACCCCAGAAAGGGCCACACGGCGCGGCGTTCTTCCCGTTTCCCACGGCGGGCTGTTACCAAATTGGACAGAGACTTACTGAAGGAGGCAGCCATTATTTACTCTTGGCTGTCTCCGCGGCCTCTGACCGAGGAGGCAGACATGGGGGCAGGCCGCTTTTGCAATGCGATTACGCAGATTTGCGATGCGGCCCCGCGACTGAGGTCGTCGGTGTCCAAGGGAGGAGGGATACCAGGAGTAGGCGGATCTCCGTGCAGCCTGTACTCGTACCCGAAGGTCCTACACCCGCAGCCGGCGGCATCACCGCGAAGATGGGAAAAAGGACCTGCTTCATGAGCAGTACCGAGATGCAAGCAAACTCTGAAGCTGGCCATTAGCCGCGCCAAAGAGGAAAAAAGAAAGGAGATGCTGGAGGGTCTCGATCGTGACCCCTGGAGTCGCTCATATCACGCAGCGCAACTAAAGCTCAGTGCGTTGCCTCCCCCCCCCCACCCTTACGGAGACTCTCCAGCCCAGCTTCCTGCAGGGAGTGGGTGAGGGCCTTTTCCGCAACGGGTGGAGTATATATCCCGTCGATGGCCCCCTTGGCTGGAGACGACGGGGAGAACGAGGAGGATGGTGTTCCGCCCGTCACGGAGGTGGAGGTAGGGACGGTTGTTCTACGGATCCGTTCCAAGAACCCCGCCCCCAGGCCAGACGGATCCCTGCCCGAGTGTTGGCCCTGGCCGTCGACCACATGTCCGACCTCCTCAGGGAGGTGTTGGACGCTAAATTGGCGTCCGGACGCTTCCCTGACTGCTGGAAGCTGGTCCTTTTAAGGAACCCGGGACGGCCTTCAGACTCGGTCGTGGCCTACAGGCCCATCGTGTTGCTGGACGAGGCGGGTAAATTGTTTGAGAGGATCCTCTCTGCCCGCATCGTCCGGCACCTTGGCGAGGTCGGCCCCGATTTGTCGAACGCCCAATTTGGTTTTCGAACGGGGCGTTCAACGGGCCGTGACCGAAGACGTAGTGAGCTGTGGCAGCGTGTTGTTGGCGGTGTCGTTGGACATCGCCAACGCGTTCAATAGTCTGCCATTCAGCTGCATCAGGGAAGCACTCCACTCTCACGGATTGCCAGGGTACCTGCGGCGGCTGGTGGCAGACTATCTAGAGGAGCGTACCGTCATATACGAGGACCGAGATGGAGTTTTGAGATGGCGGAGGCGCGCGTACGAGCGCTTCATACCGCCCTGAGTGTGGCCGCGGGTGGACGGGACAGGTTTTCCCCTCCACCCGCTATAGTGGCCCCCCGCCAGGAGGTGGCGTCCGTGTGTGCCTGGACGTCGTCTAATTGAGAGGTTAATACCCGGAGGTGGTACCCGCGCTCAGCTACGACACACCGTGTGGCTTTAGTTGGTTCGATTCCGACACACCGCCCCACCGAAAACTCCGGTGGGGTGACGGCTCGAGGCTTCCACACGCCCGAAAAAAAAAAAGGTTGTAGGACTTTTTCTCTAACAATCTTTAACGAATGCCACAGATAGTCGTATGTCAACCGGGACCGACGGTTTAACGTATCCTCCGAGGCACAGAGAGGTCTCAATGTGTTAAGAATGGTTACCCATCCTAATCCTAATCCTTAGTATTACTTAACCTTTTAATGTGCTAACTTACTCGGTTCCCACTTAGCCACGAGCCCCTTATTAACAACGTTTTAATAATCAAAATTTTGTAGTGTTACTTAATGTTGTAGAAGTATTTCTACAATACATATAATGAGTAAAAGTACAATATTCAAAGAAGTTCAATTCGACAAATGTAAGAGGGTTTTAAGTTTTTATTTCTGCGGGCACGGAACACTCGGAAGAGCTCCCGCAACGGACAACTGTTTCTGTAATTTAAAGAGAGTTGCATACAAGTTGCGTTGGCATTTATAAAAATAGCGATATACTTTTTTTATATGACAATACGTCATTAATTTTACATGATACTAGTTTTCGGCGGCGCCTTCGGTCGCACAGTAAGTACTCGAAGAATAGACTGTTTTATAAAATAGACCACCTTTCAAAGTTGTAGGAGTTTATCAATGCCGATCATATAATCATGTAGAAATCATAATATATTAAATATGTGGAAGACTTTGTGAAACTTGAATATATTTTTCAGAACTAAAATAGGTTTTTGACTTATATAATACGCAGGTTCGTGGCGAAGTATCCTTCACACCAGATACGGATATTTATGACTTCTCTGTAGAGATATGCGATTTTGCCGTCAATATAGAGGTTGACGTTAAATTGGGAGGATTCAAAAACATCAAAACGGAGGTCGTCGGCTACAGGTCTGTCAAATCAATAACAATAATCAATTTTTAAACGGGAAAACTAAGTATGAGGTGAACATTTAATATATATATTTTTTTAATTTAGAAGAAGAAAGAAAGAAAGAAAAAATATTTATTTCTAAGTGACGTTAAAGTGCTTACAGTAATTAATTTAAACTTATTACTGTAAAACCAAGTATCAAAGAATGAAGGGTAACTCCAGTGTTTACCGGTAACGGTTGAGTATCTGTGTATATGCCTGTATATGCTTTGTTGCCCCAAAGCAAGACACACTTAAGTGTTTTCCATAAAATTTTACAGGAGAGAGCAAAAACATAAATGGGAGTTGCCTGTAAAGAGTATTTGTTTTAGACTAAAAAAAATATACTTATTAGATGAAGTACTAACTACTGAGTACATAATGTAAAAAATATCAAAATAGTATATTTTATGCCCCTTACTAACTTTGAAAAGTTTAACTTAAGTGTCTGACAAGTCCATAACCAAGCCAAGGATGAGCACTTCCTGTGTTTTGGAATGGGTATAATGTATCTTGTCATGAATGCTGTTCGGTTTAGTTCCTAGTATGTGCATGTTTCGGCAGGGAACATAGTCACAAAACATTCATTTTGGAATCATTTCTTATTAAAACAAATTTAACCTATGAAATTGCCGTTTTATTTGATTTTATTTTTATTTTTATTAATTAAAGTAATCACCCATGCAATCTATGCATTCTTGAAGAAATCAGCTGGACGGGAGGCAACAAATTCTTCAAAGGCATTTTGTACTCTCGGGTATTGATTTTTTTCTCGCCAAAAAGTTATCCAAATTCTGGAAAAGTAGACGTCTGTAGGCACAAGGCTGGCGCGGATGACGGAGAGCTTCCACTCCCAGCTCTTGCAGCTTGGAGACCGTCTGCTGTGCAATATGAGGTCACGTTTTGTCGTGCGGGAGCAGCGGAGACGAACGATTGACCAAAGCTGGTTGGAAATGTGCTAGCTTTTCTATCATTGTGTTCAGTTCTTCACAGTACACATTTGCAGTAATTCTCATCCCGTTTGGTAAGAAGCTGTGATTAATCATTCCGGCGCTAGACTACCAAACAGTGGCCATCGCTTTTCTAGGGGTAAGTTTTCTTTTAGGGCATTGTTTAGATGCTGGATCAGGATTCAACAAACTTGCTGTGTGCTTGCGATTGTCAAACAGTCCATTTTTCGTAGCAGGTAACAATACGGTTCAAAATTAATTCGTTTGTGTACCTGTTGAGCAGTACAAGGCACGTCTTGACGCGTACTTCGCGCTGGCGATCATTGAGTTCGTGGGGCACCTATATATCAACCTTTTTTACCTTGCCAATTTGAGGCAAACGAACCAATATTGTTTTGATACTAACGTCAAAGGCTGCTGCTAATTCAGCCGTAAATTACGTATCATAAGCTTCCACAATCGCCTTTAATTCGTCATTGTCGACCAAAGACGACCACGAGGTTAATTTTTCAGGTCAAAATTTCTAGAACGGGAGCGGGCAAACCAATAACAGGCGAAGCGTTTGTTTGTATTGTTAGCTCCGTAAACGTCATTGATGTTGCATGCCGCTTGTGCCGCATTGCTGCCACGGCGGTACCTACTCATATTCCATAACTACTCGAATGTTGTACGTATTCATGATGACGACAAAGATTCAAATGCGATGAAAACATAACACTAATCAATAAATAAACTACTACTTTTGAAAAAAGAAATCCATGTTTTTAAAATAAAATTAATTTCAAATTATTATTCTTAGCCAAAAAAAAAAAAATTATTTGAAATAGCCAATACTGCAGAGCGGCAATTTCATAGGTAAAGCCCTATTAATTAAAAAAAGAAACATTGAATCAATTAATTTCTGCTATCATTTCACCTTCAGTTATTAAATAAACTGAAGAATCATTCATAGGAAGGTTCAGCCAGAGTGCCTTACGCGATTCAGGTATAAGTGGTACAAGTTTGTTTATAATGTCCTCCTTCTTTGTTCGTTTTATTCCTCTTGGTTGGTTGTTGATATTTGGCAGGCTTGCCACAAAACATTTTTTTATAAGGAAAAAGGACAAAATGTTCATGAAACCTAGAAAAAAATAATATTACCTATACATATTAAACAAACATGTATTTACTAACAATTATAATAAATTTGTACTAAAAATATTTTATATGACAAGGAGGGGCCTTGTCTTATAAAATAAATTTCTTGATCCCCGAGACGAGAACGAGACGTAGGCACAACTCCTGTTCGGACCCGTTCCCCTCACACGTCGCTGTGTTTGAAATTGAATTGAGCTCATTCATAATTTCAAAAACCTAGTAAGTCGTATTGACCATTTTGAAACCTAGCAAGTGTTAGTGACTTAATCGTTTAGCCCTGTTGTAGGGAAAAAAGTAATCCAAGAAGGTGGTACAATACATGTTTCGTCGTATCAAAAAGTGAGAATATCTTGATATTACTTGGTTTTACTTTAGTAACTTTAGTTACTTCTTCAGGGATATACAGTTCTCCATGCCGGATCTTGTTCCGGGGCCGGTTCAAACACTGATAACTGGTTATTTGAAGAAAAAAGTACCTAAAGCCATAATTACAACTATCGCATGTGGGTTTAAAATTGATCCTGGAAAGTCACGTCTCTCAAACTTCATCTTCAATAAAGTAAGTGGATTTTTTTTGCCAATGTTCACTTTTGTCATTATCGAAAAATCATTAACTTTGATAGGGAAAAAGTTCCTACCGTAGTTGCAGAAAATAAAGTTGTAAGGATAATCACTACTAGTAGTCTAGTTGAGTGCTGTTTTGTTCAACTTTTTTTACGGACTCCGAAAAATTTAAGGTGTCATTCAATCCGAAATAGCACGTAGACGATTCTTGAAAAAAAACGATTCTTGAAAAAAAAATAAAGTTTCACTCGCGAAAATTGCAAAAGATATAAACAAGGGGGTTTAGTTTTTTGCAAATACCTCAAAACTAATTTGTTAATAAAAAAACTGGTTTTTTTTTCAACTTCTGAAGCCTTTCAAGAATAGTTCCAAGAAAGAAAAAATTTAAAAATTACCTTTGCGAAAATTAAAAATATTGATCCTGCAGTTCCGAGGAGTCGAGAGCTTTTACGAAATTTTGAATTTTTTTTTAGATTTCAAAAATTTCAATTAGTTTTGAGGTATTTGAAATAAATACTTAATGGCAATTTAAAATATGAAACTCATTCAAAATCACATAATACAATTATCACTACATATTATAAAACAAAGTCTCCCCGCGTCTGTCTGTCTGTCTGTTCGCGATAAACTGAAAAACTGCTGAACGGATTTTCATGCGGTTTTCACTGATTCATGAGGAAGGTTTAGGTGTATAATTTGTTAAGATTTTGTATAAATTGATTGAAATATGTAGATGACTGCTGAAGATGTCTCTGCCACCCATGCGAAGCTGGGGCGGTTTGCTAGTTGAATTGTAAAACAAACGCTAACGATTGAAACACTTACTTTTTCCATGGGAAAGTTCCACTGCCAATCTTATGGACTGTTTTAAGGATCCCAAATTATCATGGCGTATAGAGCTAACCATACTTCCTAAAAGGGGCCATAAATCATAATTCCAGATGAAGATCGACTAGATGATGGCTAATCCTCAGCTCTGATGAAAGTAATAAAACATTCCTTTCCAACCACGCTTCTGCGGAATAAGGTTTTATGACCAGGTTCTTAGTCTTGCTGAAAGGACCACTCTTGGTTATCTAGCATGGTTATGGTCAGGTCATGTTAAGAGGCTTCACCACCTTCGCAAGAATCGTATCTTGGCACATCTGGGCCGATGTTTTGATACCTTTTTCGAAAAAGAATGGCTCAGTCACTCCTTGATAGCTAACACCTTACAAAACCAAATAATATACACTATTGCTCGATGGTAAAAAAAACATTTTATATTCCTTTGCGTACTGCCAAAGAAGTTGTTTTTTTATCACCCCATTTCAGTTTCTTACAACTATCACCACCCATGGGCACCTACAACTCAAGAGTCGGCCTTTAAGGTGGGAGTAGGGGAAGGGGAGGAAGGGGGGAAGAGGGAGGGTGTGGGTAGGGGGAGAAGAGGGGAAGAGGGAAGGGTTGGGGCCTCCGGTAACCTCATTCACTCGGCGAAAAGCAATGCTTGCATTGCTTCACTGCCGCTTTTCTGTGAGGCCGTGGTATCACTCCGGTCGAGCCGGCCCGTAAGGGCCGAACAAGGCTCTCCCACATCAATTCGGTTCTTTTTATCACTCCATTCCATTTTAATATCACAAGTAATGACAATAAAAACATCTTAGATCACAAGAACATAGTTTAACAAAGATTGGTGGGCAAATCAGAAAGCATAATGAACACTCATAATGAGAATGACAGGTTCCTAATTAAAATGTGATACTATTGTCTTTTTTTTTAACAATATTTTTAGTCTGAACTATAATAACTTGAGACACTTTACACACGGCCTTCTCATTCCAAATTAGGCAGAGCCTGTACTATGGTAACTAGGCCGCTGATAAACATACTTATATATTATAGATAAATAACACCCAGCCACAAAAGAAAATATCGTGCTCATCTCACAATTATTTGTCTTGGGTGCGAATCGAACCGTCAGGATTACTCACCACTAGACCACAAGGTCCGTAAACTATACAAATTCACGTCCTTTCAGAACTACTAGCGTAGTGCTGTCGTGCTCATAGTGAGTTGGATCAGACCTTACTTGACGTATTGTTTGTCGTATCCATAAAAAAATACGTTAACTTTTATTATATTCATGGCTTATGTACCTATATATTTTGTCCTTATGTTATTCAAAAGAATATATATCCGAAAATCGAAATAAAAGAAGGGTGAAAGCAGCGACGAGCAATTGAGAAAATTTAATCACGAGCATAAATTAAATAAGCATGCATTAAATAATGATATAAAATATTAACAAATATGTTGTGTTTTATTCCAATTTACTTTTGTGTGCTTTACCTGTACTGACACAGTACAAATGCAAATAGAATATGTATTATGTCAAATTCATATTTATTTCTTTGCGTCAAATGGGTACTTAAGGTCTTCATAAATGTAACATGTGAGTTCCTCTGTTTCTTCTTCTCATCTTCTTCTTACTTACTTATAAAAAAAAATCTTCCTGTAACTTTGCCATTAAGACTTATTTAGGATTGAATACAAGATTAAACGGCTTGTTGTTGTAGTATGTTTATTACATATTTTTGAAAGGTAAGTCAAGTATTTAAAATTGTAACCTTTTTAGTACCAATGACGTCACCCATATATATATTAATTAATAAAGCAGCTATTGAAAGAGTAATAATTTTAATAATATATCTCTTTATTGTACACCAAAATGATTTTAAAGAGTAGGAGCACAGAAATGTTGAGTGGCTTATACAATTGGCGACCTTATCGCACTGAGGCAACCTCTTACAGGCAACCATGGGATGGAGCGAACATGGGAAATCGATTTAAGGGCAGTATGGTGCACGCTCAGTAGGTATATTATACAAGTTAAATAAAAATAAAGTATCTTACATATAGTGTAATAACATACAAAACAAGATAGCAATAGACACATAAATACATAAGCAAATATAGATACAGGGATACACATATCAAGTCAAAGGTAGGATATTACATAACCGAACGGCTTGGAAAGAGGTGACCCAGGGGGTGGAGTGCGGGGCGGTGTGGTGCGGAGCAACAGCCGCGCGCGCACCGCTCGTCTCACCCAACGCGGCAACGCCTCACTCGTAGGAGTTAGACATGCGCAAACCATGTCCGACATTGGATTGAACCTGGAACGGTTCCTTTCCTTGTCGGAACTAGTTCCAGGATATTTCCTGGAACTAGTTCCGACAAGGATAGTTCCTCGGACATATTTGTCCGAGGAACTATCTAGTTCCTCTGTTTTATCCGGACATTGTAGTTAACAGTTTTATTTCGGTTCAGACAGTTCCTCGGACATACATGGTTGTAAACAATGATATTGTTTATTTAGACTTAAAATATTTTAAATTAATGTATTGGCTTGATCTTTAAAAATTAATTGATAGTATTACATAATTAAGTAATATTTAAATTTGTACATCATAATACATAATATATGATATATAGGTATTTTATTTATAATTGCTAACATAAAAAGTAGCTCAGGCACCTGCTTTCAATCGTTGCCTTCTGTCCATAAAAGTAAGTCCTGCTTTTCAAAATGCACCCTTGCACGGAACAGAATTAGGGGATGACGGCCCAGAGCGCAACGCTCGCGGCATACGTCACACGGACAGTTCGTTATTCGTTCCACCATACCGCTCCGGCCGCTCCTTCAATCCGCGTGATCGTTCCGAAGAACTGTGGAACTGGAACTATTAGGTTGAGCAAGTCGGAAAGAACTGACATAGTTCCGACTGCGGACATAGTTCCAGGAACTATTACGCTCCGGAACTACACATGTCTAGTAGGAGTGTTCGCAACGGCTTTATATTGAAAACGCGATATAACGATACGCTTCTTTTAAAACGCCGATTATTTTTACGTTATAATATATTAGTATGATATATATTACTTCTCTTCGTACAACAATGCGTTTTTATTATGATCGCAAAACACGGCGTACGCCCTTTTTTATGGTATAGGGGGCAAACGAGCAGACGGGTCACCTGATGGTAAATGACTACCGCTGCCCATGGGCACCTGCAACCCAAGAGTCACAAGTGCGTTGCCGGCCTTTAAATCATTTTTTTTCGTAGGTAAATTAAGTACCTAACCTAAATTTACTTGGTGCTTACACTTAACTAAAACTAACTTTTATTTACAGTTTTATCAAAACAACACCTAGATTAATTACAAAAAAATCAAAACAAATTAACGACGAAATCGCTCACAAACTCACATTAATCACATATCAGACATAATACGTCATACAACGTCAAGCGAGTTATCTGCACTGATTTTATATTCAAACGATACAATATCTAATCTAACGTTTAAGACGAACAAATATATTAGTTTGACTAATATTTAATATTTTTTGTACATTGATAGGAACATAGTTTTTAAACGGTTGTATTAGAGCATAATTTAGCATGGGATACAAATATTACATACGATGATGCGAGCGGGCGAAGTGAAATTTGACCTTGAATGGCCGGCCCGCGTTGCAGGTGTGATCGTAGGTATGAATTTGTAACAAATAAAATCGCTCAATTTATATAACTCTTGCCGGCTATAATAAATAATGAGCTGTATGGTTATTTATAAATATTAAGTTATTTTATCGGTTATCTAACAATGACAAGGACACCTTATAATTCCAATGACTGTCATGACCAAATAAATTTTTGTGTAATTGGTATTGTAACAAAACGGTCAACGGTCATAGTAAACAGTAGGAAATGGGTAACTAAATTAATCCAAGTATTCATTGCCCTACCATTTATATCTTGGGAGCTTTTTATTAAACAGAACATGTTTTTTTTAACAAGTTACTATTATATTTAGTATTCACATCATGTTTCACTTTTTAGAGATCGCCTCTAAAATATTAGTAGTAGATTAATTATTCTTACTTCGCATCAGACATGTCATATTTATTAAAAAAGTGATTGAGATGTTAATATATTTTATTAGCGCAGTTAAAAAATGACACGGAAAAGTATTGAAATCGTTCCAGTTGATGAACAACGGTCATACTGGCTTGTACACAATACTATCTTCATCCACTTCTTCCGTAACATATTCGGGTACAATACGCCGAGCAGCTGTTGTCCACACACGCATTGGTATGTTACTGCTAAAAACATTAGATAATAATTATTTGATTATCATTCACAGCTCCTCTCAATTAAACTCAAATTTTCTAGTTCAATGAGATGGACTAACTTTTAAACTTTCGCGTTCCATGATATAAATATGTGTTTAGACGGGAATTAACGCGATCACGAAAAGGTATGACCACGGCCAGTGCAACCTGGTCGAAACGTCAGGTAATGCAGAGATGTAATGTAATACCTTTTCGTGATCGCGTTAATTCCCGTTTAAATACATAATTATATCAATGAGATGGAGTTGAATGTCAATTATGATTTGGGAGCAAGCGAGGTTTAAGGCGTCCATTAGACGCTCATGCAAGCGTCAATCATTTCTAAAAGTCATGATTGACGGATGTTCGTTAGTGATTTATGAAATTATATCGACATAAGACGCTCAATCCGACTGACCGTCAATCGTACCAGACATCGTATTCGACCACTGAGTTATTATTACTAGCGTATAGAGTAGACAACACGAATAGTACTTGTGCGCCTCACGAGCAATGCGGGGTGCGCGGGGAGTAGATTAAGGTGTCAAAGATAAAACGAAAACTGTTCAGATGTGACACATATATCTTTTTTTTATCGATTTCTGCCTACCCGATTTACTTACATGGTTTATTTATTTAGGTAATATAATATGTCAGTAAAACAAATTAATTTTAGTAATAAAATAGAGTTTGTTTTCCTTTAAACAAGTTTGGTATAGTTCTGGCAGTTAGAAAAATAATCATTGCTGACTTAAGCTTTGTGTTTTAAAAGAGTTGTTATGAATTATACTTCGAATAAGATGAATCTTATGATTCATGTAAGAGGGTGATTTTAAGCGGTTCGGTGATTGTTGTTTACCATATTGCTCATGAAACCATCCAGAACAACAAGGAAGAGAAGAGGTGAGAGAAGACACCCCTGTCGTACTCCTGCGTGCACCGGTATGTCCTCCGAAACGAGGCCATCGTCAAATTTTATGAAGGCATACGGATTCACGTAGACAACGGCCGTATGCGATTAGAATAACATCGGGCAAATGAATGATCAATAAATAAATCAATTTTTAATCATTCCGTGCGGATAGTGCGTAACATGGCTCTTTCCACTCGTGATGAAAAATTTTGTACGAAACACGTGCGTAAAGATAATCTCGACTCGGGTGAATATCAAATCAAATCCCTTTACAATCTTACAATACCCTTTACATCTTTACGCACTAGTTACGTAATGTACTATTACTTCCTTAACAATCGAAGAAACGTGCTCTTTCTCTGTTCTTTTCATTACAAACAATACAAATGCATATCCTACTAATATTATAAACGTGAAAGTTAGTGAGGATGTATGGATGTATGGATGTGTGGATGTATGGATGTTTGGATGTATGGATGTATGGATGTTTGTTACTCTTTCACGCCAAAACTACTGAACCGATTGTGATCAAACTTGGTATGTAGATAGCTGGAGACCTGGATTAACATATAGGCTACTTTTTATTCCGATATTCCCACGGGATTGGGACTTACGCGGGTGAAACCGCGGGGCGCTGCTAGTTATATATAAATACGTATAGTATAATAAATACTATTTTAAACAGCAAAATCATATTACATTTCATGCTGTAGAGTATTGACGAAATAATTTCGTATTTTTCTTTACACTTTTTAATTTTTTATGTTATAGGGGACAAACGAGCAGACGGGTCACCTGATGGTAAATGACTACCGCCGCCCATGGCCACCTGTAACTCAAGAGTCACAAGTGCGTTGCCGCCCTTTAAGGTGGGAGTAGGAGAAGAGGGGGAGGGGGGAAGAGAGGGTAGAGGGGAAAAAGGGGAATAGGGGAGAGGGAAGGGTTAGAGCTTCCGGTAACCTCACTCACGCGGCTCCAAAGCATGGTTCTCCCACGTTAACACTTCGGTTTTCCTTACGATTTGCCAAAAACGCCTTTGAAATCGATTAACGCATAAAACTGCGTGATCAATTTTCAAAATTATCCCGCCGACGGAATACATCGATGGAAACGTGCCAATGGTTGTAATAGAAATGAGCCCTTAGATTACGTTCTGAAAATAACGAAATATGTGACGATTCGAGTTCTTGGGATTAAGATTTTATGAAATGTATAAGTGATTATGTAATTTTTTTTTTATTTCAATAAAGGCTGAAATGTCCTCAACTATGCTTGTTATAATTTAATAGATTTATTAATTTTATTTGTCGATTTACCTTACATAACCCAAGGGATGAAAAAGTTAATTTGCTTTTTTTCATGGTACACGGCTATTGTCCTCCTGAATCCGTCTGTACTTTTACATTTAGACTTCATAATTTTACTGAGAAATTGCAAAGGGATGCTGTTATTCAATTGAAAAAAAAAAAAAACATTTTCTCAAAAACGTTTTTACGCGTTTTTGCCCAGCGGAATTTGTCCTTTTGAATTTGATAAAAATGTACGATTACACAGTAAAATCCGGAAGGGCACAGTAAAATACGTGATATAATTGAAAAAATAAAATTTAAAATTTTGCAACTTCTTTAGTTTCTCCGACCACCGGACCCTACAATAATTGTATGCCAGCTTATATTTCTTTGTTTTACAATGAAAACGGTGTTTTGCAACAATTTTTAATAATGATTCAATTGATTTAAGAATAAGATTTATTATACGAATGCAATAATTAAAAAAAAATGTCGGCCCAAGTTTAAACATATATGCAGACTAGTTACAAATTATTTTCACAATTAATATAAACATTTAGTATACACGGCATACGTAATTCGATTGGTAAAAAATATTGTTTTTTCTTGCGAGGACTGAGTTCAGCATCAGGTACCCGACCTACCTTGCTTGTCTCCTGGATTTTTTTTTAATTTCATCAAGACATGAATGGCATACGTGATTCGATTGATTTTTATCATTTTTTTTTTTGCAATTTCATGTGACATTGCACGCTACATGTCCCGCTCTCACGATCTCGCTTAGATCCATTTTTTAATTAAATCTACTATATAATCAACAACTTGAGGGTATACGTGATACGATAGATCGATAAAATCTGTCACGAGCTGCCGGTCTATTACTAGTGACGAAACTCTCTTGTCATAGGAATTGCACATTTCGTGAGATACGATCGCCCTGCCTTTGTAAAATGTAATTAAATTATCATCTTTGAAATGCTCTAAACATTTGCATTACTCGGTAACGATGACTAGATATGTGTTATCTTCTTTACCAAACCAAAATTATGATTTTTATTTAATAATTTGAGTTGGCTTTAGTAAAAGTTTGTTCACTTACTGATGAAATGTTAGACCAAAAACATTAGACGGGAGTGGCGGTGTTAGGCTGCGCGAGTGCGCGTGCGTCTCTGCTGCGTGATCCATGTCCAATTCGATCGCTGTCTGTGCGCTTACTGACATATAATTGACGAAATGCCATTACACGCTCACTCAAAAGTCATGATTGATTGTTGCGCGATGAAAATCCAAATTTTAGGGCAATCAATATTACGCAACCGTCAATCACTGCTATAGACGATAGGTTATTCGTCAATCTCAGTCTTGATTGTGGCAAAATTGACAGCAAAACCTACCTTGTAATGGACGTCTAAGGATAATTCACGTTTCATCTGGCCGGACCCGGTCCATGCCACTGAGACCAAAATTTTAAAGTTTACATTATAGAATCTAATTTACCTTTCAAGATTCTCTGAGTGCGCTATACTTTCTGGTATAGTTTTGGGTTTATGTTGACCACCGAGAAACCCTAAAGATTTAATTGGTATGTCAGTGGTAAGAAACAGATCGTCTGGTGTTCTTGTTACATCTGACGGACTTATGTCTTGCAGTGGTCTGAAGCTTCTCATTATTATTTCTGATGAACCACTGAGCCATGACACTGTTGCCAGTAATGGACTGGGAAATATTGAAATAACTTGTGGTTTAGACTGAAACAAAATATATCATATTAATTAAATCAAACCGGATGCAAATCGCACCGAACCCATCAATTTGAGAGTAAGTAAGCTTGTATTAGACAACAGTGAGTTGATGGTGATGCGTTTACTCTTACTGTTTCATTCTCATCATAATTCTCCTTTAGTAAAGGTTTAAGAAACCTTTTACATTTTGCAGCTATGTTTGCAACGGATACTGGTTTTTCGATCCTGTGAGAATAGATTAAACATTAAACGCAGATACTTTTGTGTCATCATCCGGTGGACTAAATAAATATGGACAGTATAGTCCGAGAAGTCTATTAAATCTGAAAATGAGAACTTCCTTGGTAAAAGAACTATGTTTACCTGAATGGAATCTTGGGGTCGTTCTACAAAGTTCTCAATTCGCCTCGCGGGAGAGTACTTAGTCAGCTTCTCAGCATATTTTCTAGTATCCTGTGATTGCAGCCATGTATCCGCTAAAGCTTGACCTTGGCTACCGGCCTCTTCATAGTCTGTAGACCGGTTAGCAGAGAATACTACAAGAAAACACACCGAAAGTGAAATTCTGCGGATGCCTTCCTTACAAATTCTAAAAAAACTAAACTATAGCTAAACTTAATTCAAATAAGGCAAAGTCTTTACTTGGGCTATTCACAAATCGTTACATTTTTAAGATTTTCTTTTGTGATTATAAGTATTTTTTTTTTTTACAATTATTGTCATACATGGGCGTCACATATACATATATCAATATATGCAAGGAGTCGTCGGTTGAGTCACTCCTTTTCCTCTAATGTGGCCAGCCTAGAATCTCATATTCGTGAACCGGCGCTATTTGTAGCAATTTCATGAATTTAATATTCATCACGAAGCAATTGTGTTTTCTTTTAGTACATAATTTCGTAATGTACGGGTTTATTATCTTATAAAGTTATATGAGTTGGTAAAGATCAAAATAATGTCATAATTTTCTTTTCAAAATATTTAAGTGTTCTATTATAATTTTCCTGCATGGATGATATACTAGTTACCTTTACTTCCTTGATGATACAATTTGTTATCAGTCTTATTCGCAGATATATGGCACAGACTTTATTACTTTACAGGTAAATTCAAATAAAGGTTTTGATTTTCATAAGCGTTTGCAACCTAAGTTTCATTTAGCATTGCGTTCACTTATAAAGTGATTATCATTTTTTATATAAATGCTTTGCTTGTTATACTTCAACTAGTTTTTTGCCGTTTGCTCGCTTTCGGGATGAAAGGTACCCATTATTCTTTTCTGTACCTCTGACATAATACATGTTGTATTTAAAATTTCATAATAGCGTAAACTAACTTTTGCATTTATAATATAAATTAGATTAGTTTCAAGTTTACGTATAATACCTTTCCTATTAAAAGGCCATAGTCTGGGTTAGAATGGAAGTGTCTTCGAAAACGGTGCAATAGCACCAAAATACCTAGCAGGATTGCTTTCTCATGGTTTTGGTTATAAGATTGGTTCTTACCCGCTTCTTCGCCACCACCAGATCTTCTCCGTGCCAGTGGTAAATCGGGCTTGTCATAGAACTGACCGCGCCGCATGTATACCGTCACATCAGAGCCTAAAACATGGGTTCCTTATTTTCTAACATAATATTATCATTGTTACATCCAATTACATCATATTTTCTAAAACTGATTTTTTTAAATTAATTTGAAATTATCTAGTTAAGAACCCTACGAGCCTTTTTATATGATATGCGGTATATTCCCTAAATATGAACAGATTTTAATAAAAAAAAAGTGGTATATTTGTTACATTTTTTATGGTATTAGGGGCAAACGAGCAGACGGATCATGATGATGGTAAATGACTACCACCGCCCATGGGCACCTGCAACTCAAAAGTCATAAGTGCGTTACCGGTCTTTAAGGTGGGAGTAGGGGAAGGGTGGAAGAAGTGAAGAAGGGGGGAGGGAAGGATTAGGGCTCCGGTAACTTCACTCACTCGGTGAAAAGCAATGCAAGCATTGCTTCACTGCCGGTTTTCTGTGAGGCCGTAGTACTCCGGTCGAGCCGGCCCATACGTGCCGAAGCATGGCTCTCCCACGATAAGATACATAGATTATATCTCCAGAGTGATGCTGTAAAAATAGAATAAAATGAAACCCCAAAGATAGCAAATTAGCCAAATGATTTAGGCATGTTAAAAATAATACGTTTTTTTTAATTTATATATTTATATTTATTAATTTCTCTGTATAATTTATTTAAATCTTATATTTTGTTTTTTCATATTTGTACTGCTAGAAGGAACTGTCCTTCAAAAAAAGACTTAATGGACTAATAAAAAGTAAATTAAGGTAGCAGTTTCTAGAAGTCCATATTTTGAAAAACGATTTCAACCGCTTTTCATTTTATCGTCCAATTTAATTTATACGTAAATAAGCGAAGTAAGAGTTTATAAATAAGAGCCGATAAACATTTTAACGTGCCCAATAAATGGAATTGAATGTTCCAAACGGCATTTAACACCTCATAATAAAACAGTAGGTACTGTGTAATTATAGCAATGAAAATAAAATGATGTATATATACGGGAATTACCAATTGAGAGGTATGTAATATCTATTTCGTGATCGCGTTAACTCCTATACATAATTTTATCATGGAATGCGAAAGTTAAGTTAGTTTAGTTTTTTTAAAAACTCTACCAGTAACCAGTTTAAAAGTTAGTAATAAAAAATTTATTTAGTAATATTTTCTTCTCATTAATTTAATGTAAAACAAGTAAAAAAGAGGATAATAAACATTAGCAAAATGCTATTTACACCATTTAAATTCAACATGGGTCTATTTTGAGACATGATACATTGCTATGTTTACTTAATAAAAAATGATGATGATGAAGCCTTCAGGGTTTTTATTAGATGTTTCGTAGGGTTTACTTACACTGTTTTTCGTCAGTAATTATTAATGTGGTTGGCCTTTCACATTTGACATTTAATTTTCTAAAAGAGCGTTCCTTTACAGACAAGAGCAAGAGGTCTGTGATATGGAATCTGGCTCGTGGAAACACGTGGTATTATTATAAAGAGAAGTGTTTTCTTAGTGACCAAGTATTGACTTACGCGAGAACGTTAAAAACTCAGCCAATGAGTAGTTATATCCGTAGGCGATCCCTGCAATGATGGCGATCGTAAAACCGAAACACACTGCGTACGCCAATAAGCACAACAAGCAACAGGTGATTACCCTGAAAGTAATTAAAGAATTCCAGTAAGAGTATGCCGTTCCAAAAAGAGCAATAAAAGGTCCTTAAAGGTTCAGCTATCATTATTAATGTATGACACCTTCTTACTATCGGGAAGGCTACATAAGTACGTAATGTCCATCACATTATAATTATATTAAGGTAAACACTTTAAAATGGATTGTAAACTTTAAAATGGAAATTTTGTGAGTAAAAATGAGTGACACCAAATTATCTGCGGCCAGCGATGACAAACATAAAATCTCAAGGTATTTCTTTATGAACTTATAAGAGTTAACTACTGTATTAAAAATAATACTTCACTAACAAATAAACTATATAGTGTACTAACAGGTAAAGAATCACAATATAACGCTATAATTAATATCACAAAATTAAATAATATTTTATGAAATATAGGTAGAAAACAGATACCAAGTGGCAATCCTTCGACCAGGCCAGGCTATATTGACTAGCGCCACAAATATCTCTGCAGCATGCAGGAGCAGTAGCTACTACGTACGAGTAGCTTGTAACTGTGTGTTGCCAGATCATTATCACTACGCGTTATAGCGCTTTTTACAGTGTTTACTATTGACCAGTGTTCCTTGCTCCTGTCCGGTGGCACTGTACCAGCAGCGCATGTTACAGCGGACGGTGGCTCACTCTTTACCGCCACGCTACTGAGTGAGCCACCATTAAAGTTAATACTATACCGCAAAGCTGCGAATCAGGTCTGCTACAAGCCCCATACGACTGGCTAAAGTACAATGACTAGTACTGTTATAGATAGTAGTGCATACTGTTTACATTATGGTGTAACTTTCAGTAAGAATAATAAATAAACAACATAACAGTACTCTGTATTAAAAAGCATCACTGCTTTGAACGTGTTTTATTGTAGTAAGTAATAAAGTTAAATGTCAACGCTCTAGTTAAGTTCCCAGGTTACAAGGAGTTTATGGTGTATTTTGTGAAGCCGTGATAAGGCTCTCATGACTATAACACTGCTTCATACATTATCATAATATGTAAGTACGACTAAGGGGTTCTTCCGTTAAAGTGAACGAAATTGTTACACTTTAATGGTAATGAGAAAATTTTTGGGTCTCAAATATCATTCCCACTTTCGAAGAACATAATTATATATATATATATATATATATATATATATATATATATAACTTATTTATTGGCCATAATATACACAAAAAATTAACAAGAAACTCATTTGATTAGAGTTGATTTTACAAGATTGAATTACAAAACAACAATATCCAAGTAGAGAACACACGCTAAGTAATTAGAACTTAATTTAAAAAAGAATAAAAACTTTTTATGTAAATTACTATTTAGGTTAAGATTTATTTATTTATTTATTTCTAATTAAACATCTATCATTACAGGATTGATAAGATGTCACTTAATTATTCGATTCACATTTTTCACGCCCTTCTCCGCCACGAGCCATGACTCAGATATACATATAACTTCGTCCTGGTTCGTAGCAAAGCTTTGGAGTGCTACAAGACTATCCATTTAAAACCTGGGATCTGACTTACATTTTTTTACGGATTTTATTATTCAAGTCGAGGTCGCCAAGCTCGACTCAGATTTGGGCTAGTATCAATTTGTTTTGTGCTTGTTCGTACAATTTATTGTTGCGGGCGTAATTATCTCAGATAGCCTGAACAGATTACCTTTTAAAATACGGAAAACGTTTTGTTCTTACTTACACATAAGTATCAACAATACATAAGTTCATGTATTGGTCAAATACGGTGTGTATATATACACACCGTATTGACTATTTTTAACACGCTTTTAGTAGATTCACTTGTAACTAATTAACTATGTAAACAAATATTGCCAGTCAATTTTACCTTACTACTAATAATATAATTATCGTATCAAAATGAAACGTACATTAGACTGATATTCAAATAATTATTAGTAAACAGTAAAACAATTATTTATCAAGCTCTAATACTTAGTTCTAATAGACACTGTTTTGACTGTTTAACTTAAGATTCAAATACTCATTCAAAATAATAATATATTCAAATAATAGTGTAAATGTGCAAAATAAAGTCCATTACAATTAATATTATTATTCTGTATCAAATTTTATTATTTTATGTCACACTAAAAACAGACAAACACAAAAAAAAAACATATTGAGATAGAATACAAGTACACAGTGTTTTCTATAATCTTTGTCTTTGCGCCTGCGTACTAGGAAGCCGTCAGAAAATGCGTCATAGTTGGTCATAGTCAACGTAGTGTATCATTTACGTTTTTAATTTTTGTGCATTTGCGTATTAAAATTCGTTGGTTAATTAATTTATGGTTATTATTTAACACGTCTGTTTTAATTTAACCAATAACTTTTATATAAATTATCTAATATTAAATTTATTAGCATATTATAGCATAGCATATATTACACACAAGAATATTATTTTGTAAAAATATTATAAAAATAATATTCCTTATAATTATCCTAACACTCCTGCTACTTTATATTTGTCTCATCATTTCCCCTCTTTCCCCCTTTTCCTCTATTCCCACCTTAAAGGGCGGCAACGCACTTGTGACTCTTGAGTTACATAGGCAGCGGTAGTCATTTACCATCAGGTGACCCGTCTGCTCGTTTGCCCCTATACCATAAAAAAAAAACTTATTCTCTCGTAAGCTACTTTTCTGAAGTTTCACTTCTTCCGTTATGAATTGCACTCACACACTTTTTTATTTTATTTTTACCAAACTATAAAAATCATCATTTTCTTCCTGAGTACGTATAATACGCTATCAAAGTCAGGAAAAAGTTTTCTTGGTAATTATATAATCTCTAGTGAATGAAGAGAGGAATGCACTAAGTCTTGCATTTCCACTTTCGGCTGGTAAAATACCTAATTTTAAAACAATTTTAAGACATTTATTTTACTTTGCCTTCTAACTAATGTCAATAAACAGTTACTAGATAGTTTTTCTGTAGCTAAGCCTTCGCCAGACGCAATGAAAGTTAAAAAAAAACTTTAAGTCTTTTTAAGAAAGCTGAAATATTTATATGTTATAGTTATATAATTGAAAAATGTTATATCTATTTGCCAGACAGAAATTCGAATGTTTAAAAGGAGTCAGACAGGATAAAGTTTTAAACAAGAAAGCATTTAAAGAAAGAAAAATAAACATATAGTTTTATATATTTTGGTAATCGTTTTTTTTTAGCCTTTATGATATAACACTCTCACTCTATGATAGGCATTGGTGAAAAAAAATTGAAAACATACTAAGCCGCTACATCATTTTTGTCCTACTTTGTGAAATATGTGTTTTTTTCGAAATAGTCTTCTTCACTGGCAGTAATAAAAGTCTTTATACGTGTAAATCAGGGGCTGAACACATTTCTAAGGTATCCCTCTTGGATACAGCCGTATATCTTCTCAAAAGCTTTGCTGCTTATTTTTTTACATACGGAATTAGTGCAAAGTCGCATGGCGTTAAATCCGGGCTATTAGGAGGCCTAGCAATTTGATTCCAGCTCGGAGCAAATAGCCCTCCCTTAGCGCATCAGTCATCAAGTGCGTTAACCAGAGTGAACAAAGTTTCCGTACTATCAGTAATACTCGTATATAAGAATCCGATGAACAGTTGGTGCGCTCAACTTGAGGGTTTCCTCGATCTGTTGATATATGACACGTTAGTATTCCTCCAATAATATTCATACAGTCTCAATGTTTTTATTGACAGTCACTTCTATCAGCCTGCCAGACCTTGCATTATCCTCCAAGTCAAATTTGCCGCGATTCAATTGGTGATGATTGACAAGTTTTTTATTTTTTTTTCCCTCAATGCATTACTTATTTCCTTGAAACACTTTTGTTTAGTCAAGTTACGCTTAAAGTTATACAAAATAATTACACGAATGTCATAACGAGAGAAACTCGCCATTTTTGTTTACAAGATTAATTTAAAAATCGAAAAATATGGTTTATATATATATGTCTCAAAATCGCAATATATATTTTGATACCTAGTTTGCAAACGACAAAACTTATGTAGCCCTGCGTTTTAGATTTTTACACTTAGGTTACCTACATTTAGACAGGTGCGGACCCGAATGTCACCATACTCATATAAACGTGAAGTAAACAAGTAAAACTTTATGAGATGGTTACGTGCAAAATGAAACATATCTACGAGATCGATAGATAGGTCGACGAGAGAAGAAACAATGGAAGCGTAGTATTTGCTCAAACTTACTGTGTAAATACTCTGTAGATAAATGAAAGACTATACGTTAGTTGACTGTTAAACCATGGTTAAACCAGTCTTATTTGATTAAACGTCAAAACGAAGAAACTGTAATAAATTTTCTTTGTGTTTTTTTTTGATGTTTAAAAAAAGAACCATACTGCTAAGCTTTTCATTATACTGAATTTTCATGGCCCTCTCTTATAATAGTAATAAATTTATTTAATTTTAGTAAATGCTCCTATAGTCCTATATAAAACAGGTTGCGGTAACTATTTTAACTAGATTGTATGAGCATCTGTTAAAGTTGTAAGAAAAGCAAGTACTCTTAAAGTAGATCGTTTCTGATTAGAATGTACCTTGTAGGTAATTTATTTCTGTTGTTAAAATCTTTATTAAGACCTTATCTAATAATAATAATAACTCCACACATCTCACACACGGCCGTCTGATCCCAAACTAGGCAGAGCCTGTACTATGGTAACCAGACTGCTGATAAACATACTTATATATATCTAAATACATACATATTATAGATAAATTACACCCAGACACAGAACAAATTATTGTACTCATCACACAATTATTTTTCCTGGGTGGGAATCGAACCCACAACCTTTGGCTTAGCAGTCAGGGTCACTAACCACTAGACCAACAGGCCACCCAATATAAAAAGAAATCTTAATATGTGTATAATAAAGTATTGCTAAGAATGACTGCGTATATTTTTGATTCTGTTTGGAATTTATCTTGTAGGTAATTTATTTCTGTTGTTAAAATCTTTATTAAGACCTTATCTTAATATGTATATAATAAAGTATAGCTAAGATTAAATGACTGCATATATGTATATTTTCAACAACTACTATTAAGTATTATTATTATTTAAACCATTTTAAATGCTGTATGCTTTAGAAGTATTTTATGATTCATTGAACTAATCAAAACATCTCTCATATCAGCACTTTTTACACCAAAACTACCTATGCTTTCATCTATTTATTTTAGTATTTGTCCATCCAAAGGTTGCCTGAAAGAGATTGCTTTTAGCGATAAGGCCGCCGTTTGTACATATTCACTAGATGAACTTTATTATTCTATGTAAAATAATTATTTTAGTGTACAATAAAGTTTATTCTATTCTGTTCTATTATCTTAAGGATCTATTGTTTTCCCTAGCAAATTGAAAATCATGCATTTATATATAAATAGGTAGTATGAATTGACTTGAAATGGTCTTGATTGACTTAAAGTGGTCAATCTAGGTATCTTCTATAATCTCAGGTAGGTACGGTTTAGCTAGGTTGCCAACTTTGATTCTATACTACTTGAATAAAAGGATTTAGTGTTTTCTTTACGCGTTCATTGTTCTGTCCATTGTCTGTTAGAAAGCTTTGGAAGAGAGAATCTGTTAATTTTCTATATCTCTGGAATCTTCGACCAAGAGTGTATCCTTGATCGAAGTATGGAATCAAAAAGTAGACTACCGTTGATCGTAGGCATTTAATGAAATAAATTGGACCTTGCAACAACGGCAAACGAATACCATTAATTAATCTATACTTACCGCAATTTTTGATAATTCTGGATATGAAGAATTAGTCCTTTTAAAATAACTTGAATTGAAACTACGAGTAGATGCTTAGATGTTTAATTACTAATCTCTACATCACCATGCCATCCACACAGACACAAACACACATACACATTGAATTTAAGTATACAGAAGTCAACAACCTTTTTCTGTTGAATTCTATTTACTTAAAAAAAATGTTTGATGTGAAAAGATATATAATCAAGATAAAGACTTGGAAGAACGTTTAAAACCCATACGTTATCGTTTTAGACAAGCTATTGTCACATAACTTAGGTGCTCTGTTTATTTTCAGACTTATAGTAACGACCTTACTGTTATTTTTGTTATTGTTTCTTTCCAATGTCGATTTTAGAGGTGGTGAGGCATAGCAGCATTTGTGCTTGAATTGGAGACCCACTGGAGAACCAGTAGGCCACGTGGTTGGCCGTGTATTGGCGTGTGTGAAGACCCTGAACCTTGTGACGCTCTCACCAGAGATTACAAATACAATGATTATTATGACTAGAAAGGGTCTCGACGGTGGGCTACGGACTAGATAGCGGAGCATCGGACGTCCTACTATTACATATTATGTAGGTCTACAACCTGGTTGACAAGGAGCTGATGGTCTTCGAATGGCTGAAGAGATTTTCTTGAATTACATCTAAGAACACTCTAGATCAAGTCAGCTTTCAAACAAAAAAACCGCACTCAAATGGGTTCACCCATTTGGGAGCTATGATGCCACAGACAAACACACAAATACTATACACAGATACACATGTTAAACTTATAACACCCCTCTCGTTTTTACGTCAGGGGTTAATAAAAAGGCAATCTATTTAGGCTTTTCTTATACCAATTTGCCGACAAAGGACTTGAATTGGCACTCAAGTTTTATGATATTGTGAACATGCCGTCAGGAGTTTTATATCTGTCGATTATTCTAGGTTAGGTTTCAATATCGCACAATTTTTGTGTGAAACCATAAAGCTGTAGAATTCGTTAGAACTATTTTGAATTTAATTTATTTTGTGATTGGTACTCAATTATGATACAACCTCTATTTAGACGTCAACATGCCGAATAGAATTGAATACAATATCCACACCTAATTAGGTTCGAGTATTACTGAATTCGTAATATGTATTCGCTTGATTACATCAGCAGTGTCAATGATTAAGTCCTCAATGGTGAATCAATATTTTGGGTTGTATAGTTTTAAACATGGCAAATGATGCAGTATTTCAATAGGAGGGATTTCCAATAGGAAACACGGTTCGATTGTGTTTTAAAATTCAAGAATACGAATTAACAGCATAGTTTCTTGTTTTCTAAAATTTACGGAGAATAAATAAAAAATAATGATGAATACTATCTTCCTAGAGATCTTAAATCTACGAAATTATTTTTCCGTCTTTTTGTATCGTAGCGCATCTCGTACACAAACATTTGTACAGATTGGCTCTTAAATTTCAACCCATACCTTGTGTTAATTGTTAATGGAGTTATACGTCCCATGTTACGCTGTGAATGCCAAATGCAAACATACACAGGCGCCTAACTTGTTGCAAACTTTCCCTAATATTGTTGTTCTATATATTATTTGTTCGTTACTGATATATTAGTTTATATTGTTAACATGTTTAGTAAATTGCAAATGCTATTAAATTGAAATTAAATGTGTCAATTAGTTTTGGATATAATTTAAAAAGTGATAAGTCTACCTATTTATGAAACTGTCGAAAGACTTTAGGAGAAGCACTATAAAGATTATAAAAAAAGTGCACCACACCCTAGGATTTATAGTTACAATCTAGAAACAAGTCACCAAACTTATAAAAAAAAGTGGCTGAACGTGACTGCAGTCCAATAAAATTAAGGCTGGTGAGAGGCGTACCTAACGAATTCTTTTTTTAGAGTAGATATTTTTCCAACACTGGTCGTGTCGACACGATCCCTTTTGAATTACAAATATCAAGTTTAGTCCTTTTGTCAAGCAAGCAGACTGGACGCACTACATTTACAGACAAACGATTTAGATCGGATGTCGCATCTTCTTGCATCCGACATTATTCACTAGACATTACTGCGAATTAAGTCATAATAGTATTTGCGACTGCTTTTGCGGAAAGTGTGTCATGATTTCAGATAATTTCAAACATTCTGACTAAAATCACCATGTCTATCAAGATTTATAAGCATATTTGGTAGAATATGCTCTCGTCTTTATAAACCCATTAATAAAATATATAATTTGTGCACTAGCATCACTTGCAATAAAACACATACCTACATATTATTATACACATATTCAACAAGGACACATGAAGGTACATTAACAATGTGTTACTGACAACTGACAAGTGTGCATAGTCATATTTTCAGATCATGATTGTGAATTAGTTCTTAATTTTGCATTTCCTGTGGGTATAACATGAACTGGAAAGTTTAATGTAATTAGTTTTACGTTAGTTCATGTAGATATGGCTGGAGTTGGAATACTTTAGCTTAGGGGTGAAATTTCTATTCAAAAGTATTCAGAAGTTAGATTCAAATGAGCCAGGAAGAGAGTGCCACATTACCCAAGTAGAAAATTTTGTTTTGTAAGACAGCGTTGAAAAGAACTTTTTAGCTTTCTACCAAGTCACTTTGTACACTTTATGAAGTGATCATTGTGGTCTTAAAAGGAGTATTTAAATGAAAATTTGCGATGTGGAGTGGCACATCTGGAAGTTTATATTTACGAGTTTCTAATATAATATCTATTTGATGCAAGATTGTTTGCCGATAAAACTCAATGAAAAAAATATTTAAGTAGCAAAATTCATATTCATAAAGTTACACATCTAATAAAATAGATTAAGTACACAAGAGCTGAAATTATTGTGACTCTTAATCTTATGCATAATAGTACTTTAAATTTAGACGTGGTGGTAGCTATGTAAAAATATATTTGGTACCTTATGCATACGGTACCAAATATATTTTTCAATAATGGTTGACCGAAAAAAGAGTATTTATCTCATATTTTTGTGTTATAATGCTTATCATCAGGAAGTGATTTCCTAGCATTAATAGAATGATGCTAAGAGATGTAAAAGTCATGGGTTATTCGTTTAGCAGGGTTTTGATTTGGGTTGATTTGGGTATAATTTGCCAAGTATTACATTGGGCCGATCGATGAGAGTAATCTATTTGGCGATTTGCCCAACTACTCACACAAACAATCGAGATATGGCTGGCCGCATCGTAATGTTCCGTTTCGCGACACTGATGGCGCTGTTTGCCTCCTATCAGCTGTCATAAGAAATGACACGAAAACTGGATTATAAAAGCAATAGCAGAAATATCAATAGCGCAACCATCTCAGGCTTGCTTCTGCTAGGTTAGGGGATGGGTCTTAACGCCACAATCGTGGTCGCCCAAGTCGTTTTTTTTTCATTCAGCCATGAGCATCTGTCGGAGCTGGGATTACTGAGCCTCGACTTCGCTATGCACAAGTGTCAGGTCCCACTCCTTCGCCTCCTTGCGTCACTGGTACTATTGAAATCTTTGTGCCCTGCCACTACGTCAACAGCAACTACTCAGTTGCAGTGCCAGAGTTAAATTTGATATATTTAGATATAACATGACATACCATAAGCTGGATAACGTGGGTAGCAGCCTACCCTTTCGTGGAAAAAGGGTGAGTATTATGTAAAACGCTTCTTTTATTTGTCAGTTGAGGTGAGTGAGGTCATCCTACTAATATTATTAACGTGAAAGTTTGTGAGGATGTATGAATGTATGTATGTATGGATGTTTGTTACTCTCTTTCACGCCAAAACTGCAGAACCGATTGCGATGAAACTTGGTATGTACAATGCTGGAGACCTGGATTAACATAAAGGCTACTTTTTATCCCGATATTCCCACGGATCGGGACTTACGTGGGTGAATCCGCGGGGCGCAGCTAGTTTAGAATAATAATGTAAGATTGATATCTATGACTAACAAAATATCTTCATTTCAAAGTTTTGTATTAATATAGTTACTGTTTCCACAGTAAGTAGAACTGTGTAAACCGTCCCTACAAAAATACCGTATGGAGCTATTACACACAATTTGCTTGTGAACGCGAATCGACAAACTTTTCAAAGTCAATTTCTTATGTGTTGTACGTGCGGAAAGTCAGACGAGTTTCATCCAAAGTTTCCCTGTGGGACGCGACACCTTTTGAAATACGTAAAAGGGTCTCGTAAGGGCCCCTTCAGTTATGTCATTCAGCAAACTGAAAATGTAATTTTACAAATAATAAGGCGGTGTTTCTCAGTCTATCGTGATAAGAAGCTACTAATCGAATCTGCGTTCTTATTAGTCTCGTTCTTAAACGAATAAGCTGATTAACGAACATACATATATTAGATGTATGTATGATTGTATCTATAAACATATATAAATATTTATTCTCCCCATAGATATATGCAATCCTAGATCTTTCCATGGAACTCAACAACGTAACGCAGTGCAACTGCGGTGTTCTACAGGTAGCACAACTTGTTCATCGGATTTCTTGAGAAGTGCCATCCGGTGGAATATGTTTATTTTTATTTTTGCTTACCTAACTATTTTTCCCCATTTAATTTTCATACTTACCAACAAATTTTTTTATAGGAAAATAAAATCAACACTTTTTGATAACAAGAATTGAATTTTCATTTTGCCTCCATATTTGTATCAGTTGAATGGATTTCATGACATTCTATATGAAGCCATTTTTTTATGTAATATTAATATATATTCTACAATTTTAATATTTATGGTCATGTATTACTATTGCTACTAGGAATAGGACTAGTACTATCATGTGCTCTAGGTATAGTACGATACATAATATGTGCTTTAAATTTATTAGTATATATTTCAAACACATATGTATAGTACTTATTGAAGAACTGTAATTAAACAGGATTGATGATAAGAAATGATCCAAATTTAAAATGGATCTGTATGGAAACGGGTGGTCAAAACAATTCACTTCTGAACTCATCCAACGCAGAAGTTATTCTCCTTTAACTTTTGTAGAAACCACTTTATTCATAGGTGGGGTAGTTAAGATGGTATTAACGAAAACCTGAAGTTAAACTACAATTTTTCATAAATTAGAAATACTGGCCCAACTTTGCTTTGCAGTGTAGTATGGGAACAATTTGTCCGAAAAATGTGTATTTAGTCTCATTCAATGCAGAATTTAGGTTTCTAAAACTTTGAATAGTGATCACGTTAGATATTGTGAGCCCTTTTGGAGCTATAACCGTAAAACTTTAACTACCACGCCTTAAATTTTCCCGTGATCTAAGTATGTAAAAAAAATGATGAATGCTTTAATTTTTCTGTTTCAGAAACTAAACACATCTTATTCACCTTTTTTTCATTCGTGATTGAATAAATATGTATATCAATTATACTGCCTGTCACCTGCCTGTCTTCCACCAAATTATATCTGCACGGCACATGCATATCTATACAGTTGATTTATGACCAAAGCAGATACATATTATTGTTAAAACAAATATAGCATATGTATCAAAAAACTTCGAATAAATCTGGTGACGTTGCGCTTCAGGCGTGCTAATGGGCCTAATGATCACAGTAAGATTGTAATTTCCTAACAATTTCCCCCTTTTATTTTGCTGAACGCTTAAATGGATATGGGTATGGTAAGAGTAGAGAAGAAAATATATATATAAAATAAATAAACTGATAAATATGAAACAGTAATGGAGACATGAGATTTAACGAATCACCATCGATGTCTTAAAGAAAGAATTGTCGTTCCGAAGTGGTCAGTGTCCGCATTTTCATTATACGTATAAGATTTAGCATAAATAATATATCTTCTAAATAAGGACAAACCTTTGTATGAAGTCTATAGCGTACACAAAGCAACTGCATATGTAGCACATAACAACACTTCGTTCAGCACAGTCGGACTAATGCCAGAGGCATTATCACTTTCAGGCTTACTGAAAACCTCTTTGCAACTGAAAAAAAAAACCGGAATAAGTAATATTAGTGGCGAAGCCTAGCGATATGTGATATAACATATTATATAGAGACTGGCCCCGTATTTAATATTATAGTAATTAGCTGTTGCATAGAATTAGAATATTGTGAGTACTATACGCAGACGGAAAAACTATTTGAGAATAGATCGGTCAATAGGAATTTAACTTCACAAACTTGAAACTGCTGACGGCCTGTTGGTCTAGTCTAGGTCGTGGACTCGATTCCCACCCATGATAAATAATTGTGTGATGAGCACGATCATTTGTTCTCTGTGTGGGTGTTATTTATCTATAAATAACAGCGCCTCGCGGTTTCACCCACGTAAGTCCCTATCCCGTGGGCATGTCGGGATAAAAAGTAGCCTATGCGTTAATCCAGGTCTCCAGCTATCTACATACCAAGTTTCATCGCAATTCACATTCGCACTTAAAATTTAGTTAGAATAGGGTTTCATATAAAAAGTAACAGTTATTTCATCATCATACAACATACATCCTAATCTCTGAACTACGTCTAAACTCTGAACTTTCTAACCAAGTGTAGTGTGGATTAGATCAGCCATAAAAGGTGTTCTCGCCATGTGCAAAAAGAATATCAATAAATGTTTCACTTTCAATCCGGCAATAATATTCGTCTGTTTTTTAAGGCTCATTTCTGTTCGGTTCGTATGCAAAGTATGCTTTCACATAACATTCCTTATAACGAGACTGATAGACCCCTACCTTTAGGTAACCATTACAAAACGTGCATATGCCACTGTCTAATGTGGTGATGTATGTCAAAAATTCAAATAAATCATTTATGAGGCCCTGGCTATTGTAATGTGAAATAGCTCGTTTCGTATGCTACTGACGTGACGTATCCTAACAAAAATCGTCGCTTTTGTTTGCCTATTTAAATGACATGACTAATGATATTGTGTGTTGTCTGGCTTTCTTTTACTTAATACTGTGTAGAATCCTTTGAATAAACGTTTCTTTAATAACTTCTCAAGGTCTTATTATAAAGCACTGGACAGGCTTTGTATCATTATATATTAAATATATTTATTACTTCCTTATACACATAAAAAACATTCGGCCAATAACTAGTCAAAGCCCCAGCTTGGTAACAGTTTGGGCCAAAATGTGACTATTTATTTTTTGTTTCGTTTATAGAATAATTGACTATATTATTCGTGTTAATTAAGGGTGTGTAATTGTTATAATCGTAATATGTGGGTGGTTGCATCCACTCTATGTATTATTATATATATGTATATATACTGTGTCGCTTGACAAATAAACACAATGCGATCTCAGCTATCACTAAACTTGTTTCACTTATCCTACCTCTATTCATATACAATTCAACAATATTGGCCTACATAGCTTAATACATAATCCAACACTTAAATTGTAATGGTGGTCTTCAGTCTTTGGACCTCATTCTAGCTTTCCATCAGGCGGTTTGAGGTCATTCTGATGTGTCATTATAAAAAAGAAGAAATCGTTTTATTCAGATTTAGAAGTCCTGATTTGGTTTCTAATTCAGTTTATTTTAGCTTTGTGTTAAAAATCTAGACCGACTCAGAAATAAATGCTTAGAATAATCTGCCTACTTCTTAGAAATATACCCAAAATTGCGTAGAAAGCGCTTGAGTACATACAATAATAATATACGAAACGTTATTTAGAAAATGGCATACGGATATGGATATATTATGGCAATTATTATCGTAAACAATACAACGATCGTAAAAAGAGTAACATGATTATGTTGGCATCGAAGGACACCGCGTAACGTACTTCGGTTTCCAATTATTTCTGAGCTAAGTTTATGAAATATTGGTATTTTGTATTTATTTTTGTATTTATCGAAGACAAAATATACACAAAAATTCGAAGTATTGTTTGGTTGTTCAAGGCAGGGATTGCCTGTAACGGGTGACTATTTTTTGTAAGTAAGTATAGAAACTTAAATATATCTTCAGAACTAGAATGTTCTTTTAAGTAAATAAAGATAAGTACAACCTTATCAATACACAAGTTTAATGGGTTTAATGTAAATTATTAATAATATTTAATTTTACAATATCTAAAATGCCATACAATAACACGTAAATTTGAAGAATATCTTACAATGTGGATAAACGGCAATTACCAATCTTACGTAAGTTTTCATTTATAAATAAACCAACACTATCACATAAAACTTGAGCAAATAAAATTTGTTAGAAATTCTCAGACCGCACAGATTATTTTCCAAAATGTCATGCTGATAGAATAAAACAGTAACAGTAACAGTTCCCTATATAGTATATTATCTATGGAATAAAATCTGAGGTGTGCGTTTAGTACCCATAGAGGTATAGCACCTGAACACTAGCAGTAGCTTTATAACAAGGAGGTTCTAAAAATAGGTTCTGATGGAAGATTTCAAATTATAAGGTCTCAAAGCTATTTGATATAATTGAAATTCTATATTGTTATCGAAAGTTAATTGGTAGATTATTTTTAAAAGTGTAAAGTTCTAAAAGCTGCTGGCGCTCGTCACGTTTATTGCAAAGTTATCTTTAATTATAATATTTTATAGGGCAAGTTAAAAATAGATTTAAAATAGGCGAAATGAGATTGGAAAATTTGGAAAATAATTTTAATATTATTTCAGCATATAGGTACTTACTTATTTTTACAAAGTTTGTGCGCTTAAGATAAAACTCTTTTTTGTTTATTTTTCTTTATACATATTTTTGAAACTACTGGTAGTACGTAACAAGGGTCACACATTACTTGCTTGAATTGATAAACCTCCAAGTGATTTATGTGTAAGATTCTTCAATTTAAGACAGGAATTAATTCAACTTAATGTGCTGTACTTTCAATAAAACACGATTAATTTTGGATAGATGTGTTTATTATAGGCGGTAATCAAAAATTTTAACGATTGCGTAATATACGCCGATATTTAACAACTCATTTCAAGTGACCTATTTTAGAGGCCCGCCAGTGGCTAATATGTTTGATATATTAGCATAAGCCACATTGCTATGAAAGGCATGATAATTTCTATTAAACATAATATATAATTTTTTTTTTGTGTTTAATATCTACGTAAAACTTGAGCTCAAAAAATATACATCAATCTCTATTTGGTAACTTCCCGTGAACAAATCTCCGAATGTATACATTTTTTTTTTCTTTCTTCCAGAGGAGACAGTCCATTATTGAATGGGTTAACTTGATATTGCAGCGGGTGTCCATCATCATGTCAATTTTAACCCTTCCAAAAAACAGTCGTGTCTCTTCTCTGTGAAAAAGATGCTTTCGAACTTATACCCACTTTCCAGGGTGTATTTTTGCCTTTGCCGATTACTGATTATATAATCTATGGATTCTAGGCATCACTATCCCGTCCAAACTTAACTTTGGTCAACAAATCAAGTCCATGGCATAGACAGCTTCCAAGAAATTTAAGTTTTTTCGAAGGTACGGTACTTCAGCTCTGAACAGCTGCTCAATCTTTATACAGTCCAAGTTGGATCTTGTATGGAGTATCTTCTGCTAAGGGATGGCTCTGTTAAGTTCCAGTCCAGCTGGAACTTAGCTTTGAACTCTGTTGACCGAAGAGCCTGTAAGCTTATAAACGGCGATGCGCTCTCGAATAGGGAACTACATACTTTTAAGCATCGATGTAAAGTTGCTTGATTATCAGTTTTTAAAGGATTTACTTTGGTGGGTGTCCGAAAGCTCTCTTTGAATTAATTGAACACTAACCATTCCTTCCTCGGACCACTAGACGCAGATAGTACCTTTTGGGTTCGAGTTGCCAAGGTCCTGAATGAGCGGCCTGTGTGTATTTTTCCAGACAATTATAATCCTGGAACTTTCAAGAGTAGAGTAAATAGGTTTTTCTTGTATAAGCGTTTTCATCTTCACTTTCTTTCAGATGAGGTTCAATACAAGAGCCTATTCCTTTACGTAAAAAAAACTTTATAGTCGTAGTTACGTCAAATTGTTGTAACAATTGGGATATTTGCAGGCTTATAACTTTCAAACAACTTCTTATTTTGCTGTTCTGTTCCAGACGATATTTTTTGACGTGATAACGTCTTATAAATCGATGAACGCCGGCTGCACGCACGAAATAGCACGACTCATTGTCACGTTCCGCCTAAGCCGAGCGTGCAAGCGAGAGCACGGAACAAGCGATAGAGAGGCACAATCGGCCTAAGCGTTCGGCTTGTGACGCATCTGTTTCTCTTCCACTGTTTTCTTATGACGTTATCACGTAAAATTATCGCCCGTAAACCGACTTTACAGACAACGAATTTTTCGTAACAAATATTTAAGTTAAGTCTGATAGTTGTCACTAGACAAATCGATACATCACAGTTAACTTTGGACATACGAGTACAATATCAAACAGTTAATTAATCACCCTCCAAAATTTGAACAAATATTGACTGGCGTAACCTAATGTGGTTTTATGAAATCGTCTAGGGGTAAAATTTTGACCATAATTAAATAAATTTTGGAGATTTTGTTTCATTTCAATGACTCCTATAAGTTGAACTGTCAGTGTAAAAACTTTACGTACTAAGACAGGTCAACATATACACCGTATAAGTTTCAGAGTCTCGGAAAACTTACAAAAACGTCTTATATAATACAACATATATTATAATTTTATTATGAGTCTTTGATCAACTGCGACTGCACGGATGGCGTAATGGTTTAAGTGGTCACCTCGCCATTACGCCTCGCCGTGTTGAGGGTTCAAATCCCACACGGGACAAAAATTTGTGTGATCTACAAATAGTTGTCTCGAGTCTGGGTGTCCTTTGTGTCCATTGTTTGAATGTTGGTAATGTTCCCTGCGACACAGGAATATTCCTAATGCGGAAGTTGTGTTTTAAAAAGCAAAAAACTAAAAAATGGACATCTGTGCACCGGTAGAAGAAATATATAAAGTAAGTAGTCCTACTAAAGGCTTTTATATAAGCCACCAGTAAATAAAAGACAAACGAAACGATGTCTTATGCCCGGTTCCTATAATCAAGAAACGACATTTTACCGTCCGTAAGTAAAGCGAACCGTTTCTTAAATATAGGAACCGGGCATTAATTAACTAAACTGCAAAAAAGATATCTCAACTAAACCTTTTACTCACTAAAATACCGCTGTATGCAAAAGAAAAATGCTTCTATTTCATAAGAGTTATTCTAGTGTTATTGAATACCCGTGTTAGGTACAAAAGGTAAATTTCGAGCATTATTAGTGCATAATGTAACCAAATGAAACTTCTACGTTTTTATATCTATAATTTCAGTCTTTAATTAATAAAACCTTAAGTAGGGATTGACAGACCTGACTAAAACGGATTAATTAATTACTTTAATTACATTATAGGCATTAATACGCCAAAAAGAATGAATGTTGTTTTACCTCTCAAGGTTACAATTATATAAAAAAACAGCACAGGTAATTAACTGCAACTTAAAGTGGGACATGCTGATTATTCAGCTTACACAAATTACATACCTACCTATATGAGTAGTAAAAATTTGATTTTACGATGCTTAAGTCGATTAGAAGTAGATAAAATAAATATTCTTTACATACATTTTATAATAATACCACCGTGATGGAAAACTTCACTAAATTGAAGAGAAAAGCGGCAAAATCTAACAGAAAGTACCAAGTTTTGTGAAGTAGAAGCGAAGTAGAAGCTATAAAGGTGCCTCAATACCAACGCATTAAGATATCGCGATGATATCGCTTCGTTCTCGCCCTGTTCAACGATCGAAAATGATATTTTCACCGACACACAAAATCGTCTGCAACAGACGAAATTACTGTTACGTTGACCCTATAATAACTAACTCCTAAATGAAGAACATCTTAACATTAATGTGTTTTGTTTGAGTATGGTTTGAAATTCAAAGTCAAGCTTACGTATTCATCTGGGTCAGTAGATGGTGTCAGGTTTGTGATGCAACAGCTAACGAAATAAACAGACAATAAAACACTGACACACATTTCAGAGAGCTACCTAACCGAATTTCTAGAACACCGATAAACATTCTTCTTCTTCTTACAGTGCCTCTTTCATTTCTAAAGGTTGGCCGTCAACTTCTTTCATTCTTCTTTATTCAAGACCAAGCGGAACAGGTGTTTAACGGAGGTAAACATAGTAAGTTAAATTTTTATGCAAGTATATAAATAATATAAAATCAGATATATTCATGCGCTAAGCGTGAACAAACCCGCGACACGTGACGTGTTAGATCAACCTCCGTGCCAGGTGATAGATGACAATGCTTGAATTCACAAATTATATGAATGAGGTATATGTTACAATAAAAATTCCAAATGCTCCAGACAAAAAGTGAAAATAACATTGAATAAAGATTTATTTTCTACATTAGTAAATCTATAATGGGAAGAAGACTACTACATTGTGACATAATATGTACATATTTATTAGTTCTACATTACTGTCTCACCATACAACCGAAGCGCTCTGTAGTTGATCAACAAGCAACGATAAGTCACAATGGAGTAAGGCTCCATTACATATTAGACCTGTGTATACTATCAGGCATAGTAGAAACAGGACGCGTCTGGAATGGACTTCAATCAATCACTGGCATCGTTCAAAAATATGTTAAAAGAGTACTAAGTATTTGTTAAATTAATAAATTATGTGTAATCAAGTATGTTTTATATATTTCTTTTACATAACTATAATGTACGTATTTAAGTATGTAAATGTGTGTATTATACATGGATCATTGTAGAAGTCCACTGTCCATCTAAAGGTTGCCTGGTAAATATTGCTTTTTTGTGATAAAGCCACCAATTGTCTATTTTATGGTATACAATTTATGTTTTTGTGTTTTGGTTTTATTGGTGTAAAGTGAAGAATACTTACTTACTTACATGTTATTTGATGTATTCACCAAGTAGAAAAACATCTAATATCTACAGAATGAACTTTTAAATAAATATTAATAATATAATATTAATAACTGGACACATCTCACACACGGCCGTCTGATCCCAAGCTAGGCAGAACCTGTACTATGGTAATCAGACTGCTGATAAACATACTTATATATAAATATATACATATTATAGATAAATTACACCCAGACACAGAACAAATAATCGTGCTCATCACACAAATATTTGTCCTGGGTGGAAATCGAGCCCACGACCTCTGGCTCAGCAGTCAGGATCACTAACCACTAGACCAACAGACCAGCCATATTAATGCGGGTAATATTTTGTTTCTACACATTGGAAGAGCTGTTAGTCAATTAAAGTATTTTTTTTTTTCAAAGAAAAGATGTCATGTTGTAAGTATAGGCTCTATTTTTAATAATAATAAAAATAATATAATAATATAGCCTTTTATTCAGATCTTTAGCTTATAATTACGTACCTTAATAACTAATTCAAACAAAACAAATAAAAGTTAAAACATATTCTACTATCTGCTGTTTGGTAATCTTTTGCAGATCTGTTTGCCAATCGGCAAAGGCCTCCTCCAACCTTTTCCACTCTGTCCTTACTTGAGCTACTCTGTTCCACGTCACTCCTGCCACCTCTTTGATGTCATCGTCCCATCGTTTCCGCGGTCTCCCTCTTTCTCTTTTCTTGCTCCATTTATCAGGACCTCTTATCATATGCCCCGCCCATCTCCATTTGAGTCTTTTAAATTTTTACTGTAACATCTATTGTTTTTTTTTTTTATTCCTAATGACCTTTTTTACTCTGTATGATTTCTTGATATTCAGCATACTCCTCTCCATAGCGTGCTGGCAAGTTGCATGTTTGGTTTATCAATTCTTGGGTTACAGTCCATGATTGGTAGCCATACGTAAGGACTGGTAGTAGTAGGCTCTATTTTTAATAACACGTTATTCTTAGAAGGTTTCATCTCATTTTTCAGATTCGATTTACTTTTTCAATTTTCCTTTTTACCGTTTCATTTATTTACGTCCTAAAGTTGAATACTCGTCGCTTTTCCAGATTTCTTTGTAGCATCATAATTAACCAGTTACGTGAAATAAAAGTGTTTTCGCAATAACAAGAATGTTTTTGCTATTTTAACATTACGTTACGAGTTACGACAGATGGTTTTAATCGAAGTGTAGAAAAACGATATCGTAAAAACAACAGTACTTCGTATTACTCAACACGTGTAGTAGTCACGGAAAAAATACATTATTTCTACAGTTAACTTCTACTGTTTAATAATATATAGAAGTTTAAAATACTATTGTTGCGGTTCAGTCGCACTGTGCGGTCCATTGTGGGCGGACGTCCCGCCCGCCCAGCGCCGCGTGATCACGTTCGCGTATCTTTTACTTACCGTAATTGAAATTAAAAAAGTTTCAACCGATTTATGTTGACGTGAACTAAACTGTGCGTTAAAAGTAAAGTGACTGTGTCGCCTAGTTTTCACGGAGTTTGCTGGATTATCTCGAGTTTGTTTATAAAGGTAATTTAAAGTTTTTAAGGGATCATTAAGCTTCTTTTCGGTCCCCCTCTAGACGTCAACTGTCGACGCTGCATAACGGTCTTAATGGGAGTCGTAAATTTTATATAAATTGATGGGATTGAGCGCTCACTTCATCAAGGTCCGGAAAATATTATCTTGGAAGTGGCAAAATTATAAATCTGTTGTAACTAAGATTTATTTAGTTACGTCTGATATTATGTAAGGAAGACTATTTTTTAATATTTTCTCATTGAATATAAAAAAAACGGTTATTAATAACTATCTATTAACAGTTTAACCTATAAATGAGTGAAGAAGTAACAAATTTGGTTCGGTTGATACTTTATTCATATGAAATTATTTTAGAATCATTAGTGTAATCTTTAAAGGTAAAAAAGGTATATTTTTATTAAACAAAATCTACCCTCACGGGCACTCATGTGATTATATAGGCACTGGGTTGGTTCTATTTCCTTATATTGTAAAGAGCCACCTACGTTTTTAATAATTCCATTGTCGATAACGTAACGCTGATGTATATTTTTTATATCGATAGATGTGGAAACAGGAACGCAGGTACAACTTCACCTCACAGAACAAGGATAATTAAATAATAATAACTATAATAATAACTTGACACATCTTACACACGGCCGTTTGATCCCAATCCAAAATGGTTGTATAATACAATACCGTTAACATATTTATCGAATATATCTTCTAAGAAACTAATACTAAGTGAGATTATTTTATTACGTAAAAACGTAATAAAATAATCTTACTTAGTATTAGTTTCTTAGAAGACTTCAAAAAAAGACTTCAAAAAAAAAGAGGACATTTTTTCTATGCTCTATTCTATTTAACACACCATTACATCAGTGGATGGATAACAATTCAATTGAGTACGTCGGTATTCAGTAAGCTTTTCACGTACGTATTATGTCTGTAGACACGAATTCTTTAACCATAATGGGGCCATTTTAGCACGCTTTCGTAACCTTGCCTCAATCAACAAATATTTATTGTTGAATAGATATAGGTATGTACGTAATACAACGATTATATTATTATATTCCACTCAATTTGAGTGCGTGTGCTCTACATAATCTTATATTCATCTTGTCGAATTTAATCTTTTGGATACCATTGTCACATATTATATACCTTTGTGGCAAATTACGATGCACCATAACGCGAAATATATATTTAAATCATTACTTTTGTAAAGAAAAAAAAACATTTATTTTCGCATTTGTTTGTCGCATTGCTATACTCGTATGTGATCATGGCGCTCAAAAGTTTAAAATATTTCAGTTACTTTAATCACACTTTTACTTTACCGAATGGAAACCATTAATCATTAGTTTAATGTTTAAAATGTTGTTGACCCAAATACGCAACGGTAACAATTAATACAATTCATTGAATTTTTTTTAAACTATGTTAGCATATAAACACATCCGTCTCACAACAAGAAGTTACCCGTGCCTACAGAAGACTGCATTTAACTAACTAAAATAATGTTTTTCTTCTGGTTAGCAGAACTCTTTTAATGGAGTAATTATAGGGTAGGTGGGAATTTCACAGGTTTGTACGTTTATTTCTTTGAGTTTTCACTGTCTGTGTCATTTTTTAATGTGAGCACAACCCACTCTCTGCTGTTTGGCTGTGCAACGACCACCCGATAATAACACTTTCAGTTAAAAAAAAGAATTCAAAAAGACCTTAAACACAAAACAATGTCATTACATATTATAAAACATAGTCCCCCGCCGCGTCTGTCTGTTCGCGATAAACTGAAAAGCTACTAAACGGATTTTCATAGGGTTTTCACCAATAGACACTGTGATTTATAAGGAAGGTTTAGGTGTATAATTTGTTAACGTTTTGTGTAAATTGGTTGAAATATGACGATGATTGCTGAACATGTCTCTACTACTCGTGCGAAGCCGGGGCGAGTTGCTAGTATACTAATAAAGGTGAAAGGTTTGTTTTATTTTCTTCGTGGAATGCGTTTTAGACTCTGGAAGTAAATTTTCCAATCTGCCTATTAGGCTGATTGGAAAATTTATTTTTGCATTGTATAGCCTAATTCTAGAAGAAGGTAATATGCTATACTGCACGATACGATTTTTATGTGTGGAGCTGAACCATAAACACGAATGAAACTGCGGGGATAGGCTAGTATGTACATGCATATCTTATAAACAAGTACAAATTTAAAATACGACTCGAAAATCTCTTTAACGGTTAGCAAAGCCTTGATGATCTCCGAACGTCTGAACAGATATTCTTCAAAAACTAAGTTAAAAACACTCTCGATCACGTCACCTTTAAAACAAAAAAAAACGAAATCTAAATCAGTCCATCCGTTTAAAAGCTATGATGATACAGATAGACACACATTCGCATTGAGGGTTAATAACCGCTGGTGACACTGCAGGGAATGACAGTATAAATATATTAAAACACCTTTACCAGCGGCTGAAGTAAAACGGTCTGAAAATTGTATATACGTACGTAACCCTCATTCCTATTCATGAAGTTAGTCGACGGAAACTGCATTAACTTTGCAGGGACTTTAGATTTCGCTGAAAATCACTTCAGTTCGGAAACATTACTTCTTTCCAGATAAAGATCAGCGTTAACCTTAAGTTGCGTTTAGAGAACTTTCAAGAGAGATCTACGGGGCAAGAGTATTCCGCAGGGTTTGGTTGCCTTTCTGCTTGCATAGAGTCAAATCACACGGTAGGTTCTTTTGGGTTTTAAATAATTAATGGACGTTATGTTCTTATGTAAATATCTTCAGATATTAATATAAGTACCTTTTTAGGTTTTTTTTTTACATTTTCTATAAATGAAACCTAGCCAGATCGATATATCGCCCCCGAAACCCCTGCATGCTCAATTTCATGAAAATCGTTGGAGCCGTTCCCGAGAATCAGATTATATAAATATATATACATATATACAATAATTGCTCGGTTAAAGGTATTACATAATAAAAGGGGCTCGTGGCTAAGTGGTAACCGAGTGTATAGCACATCTGTGTGACCAGTTAGACGGATATCAGTGTGACAGGTGGACGGGAAGTGGGGACTTACTTGATCGGTCATGGCAAGTGTGAATTATTGTGTAAAATGGTTAAAGGAATTATATTAAAACTATAAATTGTTAATCTCAATAATTAGTCTTATTTCATATAATCATACAAAAAAAAAGTTGTGTCTTAGGGACAGAAAACTAATTTGTTCATAAAATACTTTGTCATTAATCTTCGAAAATTCTGAACACTTGGTTCACTGTCAGTAATGATGTAACTACTCACCTATACATTGCGTGACTCGTGCAGTCCAGTTTATCACATTATTTCTGTTTTTTCGCTAATTAAGTTATTTCGGCGATCTCATTATTGGCCGATATTCAGCTTCGTGCTCTAATAATTCGGATATTGCTGAGTAATTCCATTTGTGGTGAAATATCAAAGTGGATATGTTGTGAATTTAAGGTAGGAGTGAGTGAAATAAACTAAAGTCATCTTCATACACAGTAGTTAGTTATTTCAGTTTTATCCTCCAAAGATTGCTGTACTGCCTGATGAAAAACTGATATTAGAATAGGTATTTTTGCTAAACAAATATTGGGATTTGTAGCGATTATTTTTGTTGATTCCCACTATATTGGCCATACAAAAGTAGCGATCGTCATGCTGATTTTCTGTTCTAGCCAAATCATAAAAGTTCAAAGACTTCCGTGTTCCTTTTGTCGCAAATATTCAATGCACATTTTACAGACACTATAAGGCACTTACGCTTTATCGTAGTTGCGAAATTTAATACTAAAGTAAGCTAAATACAACCGGATCACAGTGTCTGTAATCGGTTTTCGCTTATCTTTCAATTCACCACAAACGTTACAAAACGTATCAGGATCGTTAACATACCATCTAACTTTTTGGTTCGAGTCGCCAAAGTGTGAAATGAGCTGCCAGCGTCTATTTTTCGAGTCAATTATAATTCTTGAACGTTTAAGGGTAGAGTGAATAGCTTTCTCTTGGATAGGCGTGTACCATCTTCGTCTTCATCTTCACTTTCCATCAGGGAGTTGGAAGACCAACGCCTATTCTATTTCATAATTAAAAAAAAAACTGTCCATATGCTACACTCTTTAGCGACCGCCGATGAACAGAGATGTTAAATAAAATGTGCGGCCTGTATTTTAGAAAATACAACACAGTACTATCTAGACCAAAACTAATCATACTTAAGTTTCTGCAATAGATTTTACATATAAAATCTAATACAATACAATATACTTTATTGTACACCATAAAATAGTTACCAATATTTAAAAAATACAAATAATAGAACAAACGACGTTCTTATCGCTAGTTGCGATTTCTTACAGACAACCTTTGATTTATTCCGCATTCGTCTCACCAAGTTTCGCCTCGCTTGAAAATTCCTTTTTCCTCCTACATTTTATTCCTCGTTTGCCTCAAAAATCATTTAAATAATTTATTTATTACTTTTTTCCTGTTTTCCCCATTTCTTGTTCCTCTTTCGTCTCGCTTGGTTTTTTAAGTGTTTTACTACATATTTAGCACAGACAACCCAAATTTACTCAGTTTTATTAGGTTTAACACATGATCTGATAAATGAATTTAAAAAATAAAACCTGCTGCTTATAATAAAATGTACAATAAAACAACGAGGTTTATTTCAGAAAAGGATTACCAGAGATAAAAAAACTGCAAAGGTACTGTATACGTTTACAGCGTTTAAGTATCACAAAACGTCTTTCTTTGGACATTTACAGCTACTTAGCAGAAGTACATGTCTGTAGCTGCAGAAGTACATGTCTGTAGCTGTAATACATTACATCAGATTTATTTTTCCACATTAATAGCGGATTTTTACTTCGTGGTAATAGTTACAATTTCCTATCAGAAAAAAAAAAACTTACAGAGGATCTCACGGTCACACATCAAAATCACAAACACATCAGATCAACAAAGCAGGGGACGTAATATATTCAAATGATTGATTATTCACTAAACATATTCATTGAATGCCCTCGATATAAATTCCGCAAAGTCCGTACATCGCCCTTTTTATTACTATTCTCAAGTCGAGGGTGAGTGTAAGAGTGAGTGAGTGTAAAATAGAACACTGATGTCGAACATTATACCTTAAATCTTTTTATTATTTATGTTGGACAAAAACTTATCCCTGAAAAACCTTTCTGACTTATGATTTAAGAACATAAAAGTAGTTTATCCATAGCCGAGATCATACGACAAGATTTAACATAAGGCTGGTATGCAAATGTCTTTCTTTGAGGATATTTCCTCGTAACACCGTACGTACTTTAACTCTGTACCAGTTTAATCTGGATATACTAACATTCTTTATTTTTTTTCCTTTCAAAATGTTTGTCAACTTTCGTTGTAACTTAGAAATTGGTCGTAAGAAGGCAATATATAGATTTCTTTATTCCAACTAGAGTCATAACTCTTGAAATATAGGCACCCAGGCAGGGTTCTGGGAATTCTGGAGTCAACGGAATTAAAGACACTTTTTTGTCGTAAACATGTGAAAACTCTTATTCCGTAAGCAAAAAGCGAAATTTACTGGTCTTATTATTGTGATAAAATAAAATTCTTGTATCTACAAACATATTTTTTGGGACTTAGTCAAGAAAATCTATAAAAACACAATATAACGTCAAAAACAACGCTCTTACAACGAAATTAATTAAATAGCTGCTTTATTTTAAATCAGAACACTGACAAGTGTGTTAACTCATTTTAAATACATACAATATTAGTGTTGAAGGTTTAAATGAACGCTGACCACCTTTTAAGTTCAAAAGCGATGTTTGTGCTAAAATATTCAAAATTCTTGCATACTTTATTATATTGAGTCAACCCGCTGTAAGCTTGTAAACGTGGGCAGGAATGACTTAGGAATGTACACAAAGGTTCTCGTTCTCTCAGTTGTTCGTTATGATTAAATATTTAAATAAACAAATTATCCCAAGCTGAGCTCCTTTTCGTCTGAAATATATTCGCTCAAGCCCAAGGCTGGGAAGGTACCTACACTCCTCAGAAAATTGAAGCCACAATAAACTCGGTACACTGGGTACAATTACGCCCATTCCGTCGGTTTTGCTTTACAATTATTCAAAAATTTTTTGGGATTGTAGCGTCCTACAAAAAGCATACTTGCATTTGCATTTTTGCATTCCGAGTGCAGTTGCTTCTTATAGTTTAACCGGTGTAGGGTCTAGTACGGTATTGCAAGCGTTCATAAGTAAATTTACAACACGGATAGTTTCACTTGTGCGTTGATAACCTCTACTCCAGACGCGACAGGATAGGGTATTTACTGTTTAGTAGGATGGAGGCATTGGACTAGATCTTAGATCTAGATCTAGACAGATAGGTTATATAGGATAAATAGGTTTCATTGCACATCAAAAAGTATTATACAATCTAGAAATATAATATTAAGTAACAGTACAATGGGCGGTCTTATCGCAATCTGCAATCTCTTACAGACAACCTTAGGATGGACTATTCTGCATAGTAGTAGGTATTTCGTGGTAAATATCAAATACAACAAGTATACTAAAATTTATATTATTATCTAAAGATTACACATAATTATATACATAACACATAAAAGAAATATACATACATACACTACACATACAAATTCAAATGTTACGAAGATAGGTAATGATCCTTGAAGAGTTTCTGAACTTGTGACTGTGAACGATTTGTCAGAAAAGAAGTATAATTTGGAATTTCCAATGTTAGATTTTCCGATGATATCAAGTATATATTACGTGTGTCGTGCATATATAGGCTTTTTAAAATAATTGCTAAAGTAAAATAAATGATTTATTAAATATTAGATTATAAATCTTCTTGCGACTTTCGCATGTGTGCTCTAGACCCTTGATATTATCATTTAACATACTAGCAACCCGCCCCGGCTTAGCACGGACGCAAATTATACACCTAAACCTTCCTTATGAATCACTCCATCTATTAGTGAAAACCGCATGAAAATCCATTTAGTAGTTTTACAGTTTATCGCGAACAGACAGACAGACAGACAGATGCGGTGGAGGGCTTTGTTTTATAATATGTAATGATGTAGTGCTAGTCATAATGATAACTGTTTCTTATTAATAACGGAACATGTACGATATGCATGTGCATTTAACATCCAAACGGAATATTGTCTTGCCAAATGTACCAAGGTCAACAGCGTATTTGAAAACATGCCTCTCATCTCATATTTATTATTTTTCTCGATACTATCAAAGAGTTACTTTCAAACATATGAGTTACAAAGTTAGAACCGACTATTCAGTTATGTAATCATTAAAGTAAGTAAAATTGTACTGTAAATTAGTATATATGTAGGTACATACTTATTCAAAATTTACAGAATATAGGCGGGTAGATTTCAAATTGTCATATTATATACAGTACCTGGATGACCGAGCTTGCTCTGTTTTTCTTTTACGTTTTCTAAAAATGAAACTTAGCTAGATCGATTTATCGCGCCCGTAACCCCCTGTATACTAAATTTCATGAAAATCGTTCTAGCCGTTTCTGAGATTCAGATTATATAATATACAAGAATTGCTCGTTTAAAGGTATTAATTAGATTTAGTCTTTGATAGTTTTATATTTTGAATAAATAAAATAAGTATTCCGTTCGGAGGGGCTCATGGCTAAGTGTTATCCGAGTAGGTTAGCATATTGCAAGGTTAACTAATACTAGCCAGGTCAGTCTTAGGATGGGTGACCATCCTTAACACATTGAGACCCCCTCTGTGCCTCGGAGAGCACGTTAAGCCATCGGTCACGGTTGCCATACGAACATCTGTGGCATTCATTACGTGTAGTTGGAGCCCTAAAACTCCTGACAACCTGGTCTAACTACAGAACTTCGATATCGCCTAGTGATTGGGTTGTGGAGGTCTGATGGCAGTCGCTTCACGTAAAATATCGAACTTCGGCCCTTTCGTAATTAGACTAAAAGCCGACCCCAACTTAGTAGGGAAAAAGTGTGGAGGAAGAGAGAAGAAAATAATTATTCCGTTCTATTCTTCTCTGTAATACGAAATACTGTTTTTATATTTTGCGACTAAATATGCTATCGTTTTATAATTTTGCTATCGTTTGCGATTTGGACCTATTTGGACAAGGCTCGTATGCCCTATTAAATGGCAAGTGGGTATGTCGGAGAATACTAATTTGAACGCTTTCTATTAACTCCAGTGCTCCAGTTGAAAGCATTTTATCGGTTTTACGATATCATGATACTATAAAACGATATTATATAAATTCTAAGAGGAGTTCGGTATATTAGTAATTATACATAACGATTATTATGGGACTTAGAGGTTCGAGTTTATTTAGTGCAATAAGAAACAATATTATTACCTGTGTAAAACAGAACTTAATCTCGTTAACATTTGACTGCATGCTTGGCGTTAATGTTAAATAAGCGCCTTGCCACTAACCCGTGATGAGTGTCATGGGTTTGATTCCCACACGAGACAAACATTTGTGTGGCCAGAAATAGTTGTCCCAAGTCTGGGTGTTCTTTATGTCCGTTGTTTCAATATTTGTAACGTCTCCCGCGACACAGGAATGATTCCTAAAACAGGAGTCACCTTTAAAAAAAGCTGTCAGTTAGTTTAGTTAGTAAAAAAATGCAAAAATTGTTTGCAGAAACCTACGAGTATATCCGCAAAGAATTTTTGAATTTTTTTAGGATTTTTGAAAATTCTCCACCTAAAAGTTTATTAAGATGTTGCAATTTTGCAAGATCAAATTTTAAATTAAGTCTTTAAAAGTTTTTGGAAATTCTTCTAATTTACCATTATATATAATTTTTTTATTCATGTGTCTAGATTTAAGTTTCTTTTACCATTTTAAGTTTGTATAATTTACTTTAAGTTGACCCTTAACGTTATTTTCTTTGTTAATTATTTTTTACTGTCTGTATTTATTTAAATGTTTGTTACTTTGCATTTTGTGGTCTCTAGTAATTGAGAGAACATGAGCCTAACTACATTTGTAGAAGATATGTAATATTGTGTCATGTATTTTTCTTAAGAGATCCTATTTAAATAAATAAAATATAACAACAGTATTATAGAAGCAAAACCGATAAATGAATTCCGCTGTATAACATTACTAAATTATTACGGTTTGAGAAGCGGAACGCTACGTGAGTCCGTTTGATTGAACAAATTGATGGTCATTAAATAATTATTATTTACGGAAAACCAATCAATATGTAGCATAAGTACCAAGCACACACAGGGGCGTAGAGAACTGCGGTGGAGAGAGGGTATATTTCGGCATCATGCCGTTTGCTGTTAAGGTATCATATTCGAATCCGAGCATGTAAATTTTAGTTTATTGTACTTTTTCGTATGCCCGTAGGCGGAGCATAACAGTTCATGTCATATTTCAAGACCTTTTATTACCTATGTTTTCACGAAATAAATGATTATGATTATGATTGTGATTATATTATTTAATACGGATGATGACTGGCCTGTTGGTCTAGTGGTTAGTGACCCTAACTGCTGAGCCAGAGGTCGTGGGTTCGATTCCCACCCTAGTCTGGGTGTTCTTTGTGTCCGTTGTTTGTATGTTTGTAAAGTCCCCCGCGACACAGGAGTAATTCCTAATGCGGAAGTTGTCTTTAAAAAAAATAAATATCACCACCCCTAGCTACCCACAGGTCGCGAATAGATGTATCACATCAAAATAAAAGATTTTTTTTTTTTTATGTTAAATTCCTATAAGTAGCTACTTAGCTAAAGTCGTGCACCTTTTAACTGCCCTATACATAACTCCATTGCATCTGTCCATCTAAAGGTTGTCTGTAAGAAATCGCAACTAGCGATAAGACCGCCGTTTGTACCATTATTTTTTTTTTGTCTTTGTAAATGCTTTAAACTGTTCCTCATAGTGTACAATAAAGAGTATTGGATGTATTGTAATGTTCACTTTTTATAGTGTTGGATCTTGGTGTAACACACGAAATATTTGACTGGCCTGTTGGTCTAGTGGTCGCACCATGACTACTAAGCCAGAGGTCGTGGGTTCGATTCCCACCCAGGACAAATAATTGTGTGATTAGCATGATCATTTGTTCTGTGACTGGGTGTAATTTATCTATAATATGTATGTATTTAGAAATATATAAGTATGTTTATCAGCAGTCTGGTTACCATAGTACAGGCTCTGCCTAGTTTGGGATCAGACGGCCGTGTGTGATATGTGTCAAGTTATTATTATTATTTTTTTTATTCATCAAATGCGTAGGGACATGATACTGATTCACACGGCGGCGTAGCAGTCGTCTCCCCGCAAGCAATGAGTTAGGTCATATCTTAATTAAAGTTTTTGTATTAGTGGTACCAGTATATAAAATAAAATGAATATATTCTATTATAACCACTACATCCACAAGAAACGGCCACAAATGCATAAAATATGTCCGTGGTATATGTTATGTGTGTCATTATGACCTTAAAGTAGTAAATTCAGACTAAAATGCACTTTTTGTGCACATGCACTGTGTTGTTAATATTTACACAAAATACGAGTCCCACGTTTAATAATTTATTACTGATGTGTCCACACATTAATTGGCAGATCAACAAACAAATTGTTAACCGGAAAGTAAGTTAATTGATAATAATAAACTTCATATTGTGGTATATGTGAATTTACAATCAATAGTCAAGTTTTGTTTAATGTAATTTAATTCGTAAAACTTTTATTCTACGGCCTCTGTGGCGCAGCTGTGATGCATTAGACTGTTGTCGATGTTCACGTGTCACGCATGAATATGTCTATTTGCATTGTTTTAGGTAATTCTATGTATGTATGTTTATCGGTGTTCTAGAACCCATAGTATAAGCTCTGCGTAGTTTGGGTCTAGAAACCGCTATGTAATAAGTCCCAGAATATTGTTATTATGTATATGTATAGTAACAAAGTATGTGAGACGGTCCTTTAGTACATAATAATCATAAAACCCAGCTGACGACAGTTATGCAGTGCCTCATGGCATGCTTCATGCTAATTGCATTTTGTTTTTATCCGTTCGCGGCCGCCCCGCAACTCGCTGCCGATGGTTGTGGCAAGGTCGTGGCTGGACACTTATAACTTTCTTGACAGTTTCTAAAATATTCAAGGAGCGCAGTAGTTGCGTCGTGAAAACATAATAGAAAAAACAAATATTTGAACATTTCAACAAAAAATAAGATAATAAAACAAAATATAAATCAGGATTACTTTTATGGAACACTTTCATTTCAATAAATTCCAATTAAAATCATCGCTTTTTTATTTTTGTTTATATATGTATGCTAATAGTTCGGTAGTTCTTAATATTCCTGAATAACCCGAAGAAAATGATTTATGAGCATGTAATGGACATCATATTCTAATCTTGAGATCGGGCGCACTTTTCATCGGCGCACAGTGTGGTATTTAGTATCAAAACCTGGCCAAAAATCGTTTTTCTTTTTATTAGTTACTGGTATTGTATTGTCATTCCTTAATAAGTTAAGTTCTTGATGCAACAAAAGCCGCAAAGTGCACAGAGCTCGTCCGTCACAGCGCGCTACATAATCATTCGGCAGCTACCGTTCGCTTTAAGTGGTCGTGTGATTAGTCGAAACTCTCGCATTTTATTGTTTTAAAAACTCTTGTGGTTTTATGAAAATTCAATTTAGTGGTTATGTTTGTGATGGATACTTCTATGGCAGGTATGTTCTTTACATATTACTAAATATTTTTAGTAAAAATCAAGGCAATAATTATCTATAGATCGAAACACTTAGGTGTAAATATTTGTTACCAAAATAATAAAAAAAAATGTTTATAAAAGGTTTGTTATATTTCTAAACATTTCTAAGTTACGAAAACTATTGTGTAGTGTAATATACTTAGCATAAAATTAAAATCTTAAAAGAATTGCCGCCCCAAACCGCCCCTCTTTTCTTAGTATTTTTTTTTGTTTAATACCATATTCTTACAAATTATTTACTCCTATTCAGTTATTGTTTATTTTATTATTAGGACCTTCTGGAACCAGATTGATGACTCGAAATGAGCTATATAACATCATACAGCACTCAAATAAGTTAACATTTGATGGAAAGATTGAATATTTGGAACAAGAATTGATAAGCTATTATTCTGAAGATGACACAAGGATAGCTGATATGAAGCAAAAGCTCTCTGTTATCAAATACCAATTTAAACAGAAATGGTTAGCTGCTCATAAAACAAAATCAAGATTCAAGAAAGACAATGCTGAGTGGCTTAACGGCACTATATCGATTCCCAGTGCAGGTACGTGAGACACAATAGATGCAAACCCTTTATTCTTATTATTATTTTTATTTTTGCGTGTCGGTGTCGTACAAAGACTCTTTAGAAATCTAAGGAGTCTTTGAACAACACCGCACGACCGAGTATTTAAAAAAAAATTACTTGTTGTTGTTACAGGAGTCAACCCTGGTCGTCCTCAGAAATCTTTCTTAGAATCAAGTGAAAGAAGCAAAAGACGGAAAACCACAGACTTGCGATCAAAAAATGAGGAAGAATTGACGTATGCTACACAAATGAAACTGCGTAAGTCAGGCAAAGTTCATGCTTCGAAAGTTGTAAAAGACCTTACAAAAAGTCCACGAAGAGCGAAAAAATATGTAACAGTAATGAAGAATATAATTAAAAAAAAGTGAGCAACCTCAAAAATTATCGCCTGTACAGGCTTTGTCAATGTACACCGAAGCAGGGCTTACTAAAGCCCAATACGAAAGAATTCGAGAAACGAATGAAACCTTTTTCCCGTGTCATTCTATTCTTCAAAAATTAAAAAAGGAATGCTATCCTGAAATTCACCGCGTAACCGAGACCTGTGCTGAAGTGCAAGTGTAAAAGCTGGGCATCATACGGCAACACGACTGATTTTACATCTTGGAGAAGCTGTAAACTATTTGAGTGATAACGAAAAATGATCTTTAGTTTTAGTAAGTAAGTGGGGTTGTGATGGATCTCAGCAGATGCAGTTTAAAATGAAGTTTGAAAATGAAGCTGATTCTGATGCCAATATTTTTCAAAGTTCTTTAGTTCCGCTTCTATTAGTTTACGGGAACGAACAAAAAATTCTCTGGCAAAACCCAAGACCATCATCACCTCGCTACTGCCGCCCAATAAGAATAAGATTCATCAAGGAGACAAATGACGTAACAACTGAGGAAATTGATTATATAAAATCGCAAATTATTGCACTTTCCAACACAGAATTTGACAATAATATATCGATAAAACATAAATTGTTATTTACCATGGTAGATGGCTAAATATGCAATGCGACGATGAGGTGTTACATATGTGATGCTACTTCAACAGAATTTAACGATTTATCTAAGAAAAGAGTGTGTAAGAAAGAAAATTTAAGTTTCGGTCTTTCTTTACTGCATGCTCGCATAAGATTTTTTGAGAGTATTTTACATGTAGCGTGTAAACTGCCTGTAAAAATATGGAATGTAAGGCTTACTGCTGAGGAGAAACAAGTAACAGATAATAAAAAAAAAGAAATTCAGGATAAATTCAAACAAAAACTCGGACTTTTAGTGGACATACCTAAAGCCAATTTTGGAAATACAAATGATGGAAATACTAGTAGAAGATTTTTCGAAGATGAAACATCAGCGGCGATAACAGGAGTAGATAAACATTTAATATATAGATTAAAAATAATTTTAGATGCATTGTGTTGCGGTTTTAAAATCAACATAAAAGAATTTGAAAAATATTGCCAAGAAACGGCTGAGTTATACGTCTCGCTCTATGGTTTCTACCTCATGTCTCCTACAATGCACAAGGTGCTACAACATGGAGCCGATGTCATAAGTGAAGCTATTCTTCCAATAGGTAGACTATCTGAAGAAGCAGCAGACGCACGAAATAAACACATTAGGTTATTTAGATTAAATTATACCAGAAAGTTTTCGCGCGTGGCTTGCAACATGGATGTACTCAACAGGCTTCTTTTAACTTCTGACCCTTTAATAACGGGTATAAGATGCATCTCCTACAAGAAAAGAAAGCCCTTGTCTTCAGATGTTTTAAATTTATTGTTAGAAAGTGATATAACAAATGTTAGTAATTTTGCAGATAGCGAAAGTGATGATTAAATGCTTTAAAATATAAAAAAGTCTTTGTTTTACCATTCTGTAATATACAATGGATAAAGAACGTAGTTTTATGGCCTTAAGATGTATAAAACATTTTTGACCAGCTTTGATTAACGTGCCAATATGGCACACTGCATAAAAAAGCAACCGGTTTTCTTAAATAACATCACATTGGAAAAGGTAAATTATTATAATATTTGGAACTATTCCGATAGAATTCCGTTTTACTCTTGTAAAATGGACAAACCTGCTCTCTCGTATATCTCTTGATCGTATAAGCATACATTTATCGTTCTACTAATATCAGTAGGATGATAATAGTAAAACGGAAGTCTATTAGAGTGAAACGGAATTTTAAACGATATGAATACATAGTTATATTCATACTAGCAACCCGCCCAGCTTCGCACGGGTAGCAGAGACATCTTCAACAATCATCATAATTTAACCAATTTACACAAAACGTTAACAAATTAAACACTTAAACCTTCGTCATAAATTAGTCTATAGGTGAAAACCGCATGAAAATCTGTTCAGTAGTTTTCAGTTTATCGCGAACAGACAGACAGACGCGGCGGAGGACTTTGTTTTACGATATGTAGTGATGTTATCGTAATCCTAAACCACTGTCGCTCAGTCATGCTACTAACGTGTTAACAAAGGCCTGCCTTGCCTTGCCGAAATCTCTTTGAGCAATACTGCCCCACATTGTACAGGCTATAGCGACAGTAGAATGATTCATGTGCTAATATATAATAATATATTTCCATAGTTTATGATCATCGTGAACTTTTCCATACACGCTGTCAGAAAAGACAGAGTAATTTTCATACTGAACGAAGTATTATTCTCGAAGATAAACCAAATTTATTGATAAAATCTACATTATAATACTGTGAAGTTTGTTTGTTTGGATGCACTAATCTCAGTTACCATCTGCAGTTAGCATCAGTCCGCCATTTCAATTATTTTTTGGCTTAGTAGCCTAATTATCGAAAAAAGCTCAATAATGCTGGTGAGACTGCGTCGAACGGCTATAAAACCCGTCTTTAATGCGCTTAAACGATACCACTACAAATTGAATCTGTTTTTCTAACATATTATTGTTAAAAACATAACATGACACAATTTAGAATATGACTATGTTTGTAGTATATATTATGTGTTGTGTATTTCAGCTGTGACATCAATTTTAGTACTCTAAGTAATGATGTTGTCTATACCCTTGTCTAAATTAAGCACTAAACACTCTGAGTGTTTAATGCGTAATTGCCGTTTCAAGCAGTTGCACGTGCGTTCATGATCACTGTTCCGCTCCTAAGGGTCGTAGCGTGATGTCACAAAGCCTAAAATCTTTCTGAATCATAAATCTATGCAATAATAATTCCAGAGAGTAGCGCATTTAAACAAACAAACAAAAAAACGTTTTCAGCCTTTTTAGAACTTAGTGATGTTATGACAAGGTTACACTAGCCGAAGTCACAGGCAGAGTTAGCGATGCAGGGAAGGTCGTTGAGTCCTTACAGTAGAAATTTCTACATAACCTAACCATAACCGAAAACTTAATAACACCACAATGCTTAAATCCTACTACTATTTTTAATGTGAAAGTTTGCGAGGATGTGTGGATGTTTGTTACTCTTTCACGCAAAAACTACTGATTGCGATGAAACTTGGTATGTAGATAGCTGGAGACCTGGATTAACACATAGGCTTTTTTTTATCCCGATATTCCCGCGGCATCGGGACTTACGCGGGTGAATCCCCGGGGCGCAGCTAGTAATATATAAAGCCAAGATTTAAATTAATTGTCAGAGGGCTCGGACTATCCAGCAACAGAGAGGTAAAGGTATGCGACCTTTAAATGCTCAAGCAATTGCTTACATTCCCTTCTAACCTTCCTTCCCCTTCAATGTACTCTCAATTTTACCATCTCTAATTCCCAAAGGACCTAATTAACGGCAATAGGTTTGCCTCCTATTAAATCAAATTCCTTATTTCATAAAATTGATCATCAATTATTCGAAATCGTCAATTAAAAAAAATATTACTATAATTAAAAAATATTGATCAACACACACAGAGTTACCGCAACAACAGTTTGCTTTGTCAAATATAAAATTATTTAAAAAAAAATTGATAACATAATATCATATCTGCCTGTTTGGATCTATAACCGCCCGTTTCCAAATGGTTGAGCCTTGTGAGAAGAAATTACTAATTATAGTTGGCAAAATGTGGGTTTCTGATATGCCTTCGGGGATACTGGGGTAAGTGTATGTAAGTATATAATTAAATGCAATGAAATCGGGCATTTCAAGCTCTAACCGGCTAAGACTATTAATTCACAAAGACATGAGTCATGCTTAAACTCTGAATATTCATTCGTTGTTGTTAGCGCTCATGGTTATCAGAAGTCATCAGCAATGGCCTAAACAGTAAATTTTTTTTGCCATGAGCACGAATTGTCCAACCCAATATGCTAAAGTGCAGCATAATTTATAACACATTTTATTTTATAGCGCTTATTAGTCTTGACTAAATTATTGATCACTTTATTCGGAACAAAACAAGTAAAGCCTTTGTAGTAACAACGTAAACAACTTGCCCAATAACTCCTAAATACTTTGTATAAGCTTTATAAATACTAGTATTTTCGGGTTGTTCAAAGTCATGTTAGGGGCATTACTCATTATAAGTGCCCTCCCAGATGAATATGAAATACTTAAAACAAGTTCCTGTAAAAAATATAAAGAGGAGGCTCTATATATTTTTTACAGGATTTTGTTTAGAATGAAGTATTTCTTGTTAAATCCAGATACGGACTAAACCAAACCTGAATAACGAAAAGAATGAAGTTTAAATCTATGAATTAAAGTCACCGTCTCGGGCCTGCTTCTACTAGGGTGCTGGATAACCCTGTCCGTCGCCGCCAGGCAACCGCTCATGGAGGCCGGAGATCGACTCTCTCTCCGGCGCCTGGTGCGTCTTCTGCGGGACGGGAGAGTACTAGTGGTCACACCTTACCGTTTCAAGTGCGTTTAATACAGCGACTGAATAAATGATTATTACCATCCTGAAGTATCCGTAAAGTTTGATCTGTTCTTGTTCTCAGGAACAGTTCGAACAGCAGAGGTGGAACTTGTGTTAAAGTATCACTTCCTGCCAGCGGAAGATTGCGCATTACGGATTTTGAAGAAGACAGACCGTCTTGCAGTTCTTGTCAGTAGCAATTCGTTGAAGTTTTTTCTTAGCAATTGCTATTGAGTTTTGTCAGGACTAGGGTAGGTCCCTAAAAATTTTACACTGTTATACTGAAAGTACTGTTATTAATCGTTTAAACTTATTTCAAACGCAGTAGGAAGTGTAGGGAATTGTTCAGTATAATGATAAGGTTCTTTACCGCTAGCCAACCAGATCTCATCCCATTGATTAAAATATTCGTCCTGTAACTATCGAAATGTTCAGTCAACGACATCATTATTCTGCCATAGTGCAGAATAATGATGTCGTTTAATTTTTTGTCAAAAATTATGCTTCTCGGCAAAATAAACATAATTTTCTATGGTATTTTTTGATTTTTTGGCTTAGACTCCCGCTCAGAGCAAATATCTTGGTGTTTACATGTGTAATATTTATATTTATAGTATATATATGTATACGTACGTATTTACACAGGCTATACTTAGCGTGTTTCTAGATAGCAATGTGTAATATATCCCGTGTATGTATTATTGCTTAAACAATGAAGCTGTAAAGATACGAGGTGATTTAACAATGAGTGCTCATTATTAAAAAAGCTTAATTTCGCTTTTGACTAAGCGATTTGTAACTTGAAAAGCCGTAATTATATTGTTAGAACCTTTGTAATTAGCACTTACTTTATTCTTGAATGGAAAGATATTAAATGGCAAGTTTTATTATACACTATGTACGTTCATTGGATTTAATGTCTGATTTTAACGCATAAGTAGATACCTATACTAACTTCCTCATTAAAAATTTAGAAGGTCAGTAACAAAAGCGGCTGTTTACAAATAGACAGTATGGACTGTGAAGGTAATAAAAACTTTCGAAAACAATTTAAATTTCAAACTTGTAGCGACACATGTCACCGACATGAATCACTTTTACTATGTCGAAGACTAAAATAGTTACACGCGTATTGAATTCTGATTTTAAACTGACTGTTGTGTGAACATTATTGAGTCTAATTATTGACATGATATTTTATTATTGTCTTTGTCTATGTAACTGTTAAACTTCTTTCATAAATCGGCTTGTATTCCATTTATTTTTCTACTTTTTTTATAACTTTCATTTGTTATTTCCACTTGTATTTGTTAGAATGTCAGTTACTGTAGAAGCTGTCAGTTGCAGCAGAAGACGATATACACATTTTAGATTAGCTTGACTACAAGGTATTTAAGTATGAATGATGGTAGTGTAACTTACTTTTCACACACTAGGAAGATGTCGGTCAGTTTTTTTAATAAGGACATATTACTAATAACCATATGCCAATAATGTAATTTTTTATTTGTTTTTATTTGCTTTTAAAAGACAACTCCCGCATTAGAAATTACTCCTGTGTCGCGGGGGACTTTACAAACATACAAACAACGAACACAAAGAACACCCAGACTCAGATGGGAATCGAACCCATGACCTCTGGCTCAGCAGTCAGGGTCACTAACCACTAGAACAATAGGCTAGTCAATTACATGAGATTGTTCATCTCATGTCAGAAACTCGCTTCGAGTTCGCTTCTCGGGAACTGTTCTTTTTCTGCGTTACTTCTTTTTTATTTTTATAAACCATATGTACATAGATGGAACGCAGTTATTGTTATTCATATATTTTTATAAACCATATGTACATAGATGGAACGCAGTTATTGTTATTCATATATTTTTATAAACCATATGTACATAGATGGAACGCAGTTATTGTTATTCATATATTTTTATAAACCATATGTACATAGATGGAACGCAGTTATTGTTATTCATATATTTTTGAAGTGAAAACTTCTTTAGGCACGTCGGGCAATTTTGGTATTGGGAAAAAGCACTGAACTCGCGTTACCGTCACGCTCAGATACATATATGTATACAGATGTGTGTGTAAGTTGTGTTTTCGCTTCTGACATGTAGTCCTACGACTGACAGTTTTTTTAAGAAACAATGCCCTGCCGATAAATTTTTATCATTACCTAATTTTTGTTTTTTATTTCAAATATGTATTTAAAAGTCCTGTAACCGAGCACCTGTGTATTTGTACTACTATATTTGCGTGTGTAGAGTTGAGTGACGTAACTCAATTTCAGGTAAAATTGCCGCGTTGCCTCTGCAAACATTAATGGTCTACAGACCTCGTAATCAATGAAATTATACAGCACAAATATGCTAGGCTATGCTTTTATGCCAAAGTATCTATACCAGATATTAGTTCTAAATAAATTATTTTCATAACAAGTGCTTTCAGCATTATACAGCCTGATGATTTTTATATAATATTTGAAATGATCATATAACCCTAAATGACTGAGAACGTAGGTATATTAAAGTTATCACGACTTTTCCCTCTTCGAAGGCAGACATACCCACGTTTTATTAGGCCCACCAAGACTATTATTTAAGAGGCGGCCAAGGTCTGCCGGGGTTCTCGGGGACTTCCTTCCTAGGGTATACCCGAGTCTTTTGCAATAGACCCATTTGTGTCGGAACACCGTGTGGTTTTAGTCGGTTCGATACCGACATACCACTTCACCGCCAGCCCCAGTGAGGTGCTGATCCGTGGGGGTTTCCACATGACAAAAAAAAAGAAAAAAAAAGCCCACTAAGTCTATTAGGTCTTTTTAAGTTCTACTTAACACATAACAAGTGTATTGTTTATATGACTTTTTAATTACTCTGATTGTGATTACTATGTGGCCAGTTGATGTTCTTGTATTAGGGGCCTCTCCAATCAAAGGACGGACATACGAGTACACGAACCCGGCCTTACGGTATCTTTTACCGAATTCTTCGTACCCTATACCTAAACCCTATCCGTTTTCCTTACTCCAATTTACCTTCTTCTATTGTCCCGTCTGAAAACGACAAATTCCCAAGGAGGGTGGGCGTCAGGCAGGCTGCCGGACATAAAAGAATCAAGCCAAAACCCTTAGCAATGTTGAAAAGAAAAGATGAGAGTGAGAAGAAGAGAGAAGATGGGATGATAATGCAGGTAGATGATGATTTGTTACTATATTATAGTTTCTACATGTTATACTGTCAAACTGATACACTTTTACCGTTAACAAAAATAATATCAGGGTACTGGTATAATGAAACAATGACCTCTTCTATTATTTAATTATTATTTCCGTGGGTACTTTGATGTAGTTTTTCAGTCTGTAACGGCATGTCAATGAAGCTAGAAAGTACCTGATACCAGCATTTATTTAAATTTTAAAACAGTTTTTTTTTATATAAGACTGAAAAAGCCTTTGGGCGAGAACAATAAACAAGTCCAGTAACCCGAACCTTAGGGAATAGAATTATGTTATCAAAATTTTCCCTTCGTCGATAATCGCTCGCTACAGTAAACCCGAGTGTAAGCGGTAAAGTGCGCCAAGGACCGAGTCCTATGGAGTACAAGAACCATCTTTTACGGTTACGGAAGAAAACAGAAACGGTAGTAAAATCGGGGATGTGTACTGGCAAACTAAACAGAAACAGCTATGCCACAAGGACAAAATATAACGATGTAATTCTTAGCTATAAGCACGGCGGAAAGCCTGTTCTAGTTTTATTATGATTATGACTCAAGTTTGTTTACGCTACAATAATTAAATCGGTCATCGGATGAAAGGTCTAGAAAACAAGAGGAGAGTCTATTCTCTGTCAACGATATGTTAGAGAGAGAAGTAAAGTATATATACACCTCATTTTGCTTAGGACACTATATTCCAAGCAAGATGAGGTATAGTAATCGTAATTTTGTTGACACACGTTGTTTTTAAATTTCCTAGTTACTTAAGAATACTGCTAAAGTAGTTTTATTTAAAGTGTTAAAAAATCAATTAAATAAATTATTTGCCGTGGTATTAAGCGGAACGTTATGTTTTCATAGTGTACTAAGTTAAACAGGAGCACCGCACAACATATACCAGTGGTTTTGCTTGAGCGTTGCCATAATGCAGTGAATGACTGGATATAATAAAACCTCCCACTCTATATTTACCAGTTAGTAGCAATGGTATATTTTATCGAGTTTTTGGCAACAACACAAAAGATAAAGTAAACTGCGGTTGCTAAACTACAAAAAAGCGCTTAATTTCATTATATGGTCTATGATTTATGCGAAATAGTATAGGTAAAATATATTATTTTGTCAAAACCTACTAAGAAATGATGAGAAATGAGATGTCAAGATTTAGATTTGTTATTCTTAAAACTGTTTTTCTTTGTAAGGATTTATGGCGATGTCTATACACAGCAAAAACATACTTACTTCAGCGCCATCTAGCGTAGATAAGCTGAACTACGTAGGAACTACTGATCCTGCATCGCGCAAAGTAAGTTCTTGTTCTGATTTGCACCAGGCATAATCACGTTGCCTGACATCCTACCTTTCTATTGGCCATGATATCGCCCCACAGAGTGTGACGCTGACGTTGTTACCGAAAATATAATAAAACTTTTCAGAACTTCCATTTTTTTTTTTCATTAGGAAGTTCACTATCAAACGTCCTCCAATAGCCCAATCTCTTATATCGTTGGAGTATATTATTTACGGTCACTGCAAAAAGACACTAGAATGACTCATTAAGCAAACTACAGCATTTGACATGTGTTCAATTTTGTGTTCTCATGTCTATTCCTGTACAGATTTTTGATAAATCTTTAGTATTATCATAAAATATTTTTTTTATTTTGAAAAACATATCTCTCGTAGTCGTGTCGCCCCTAATTTAATTTTTTATTATTGTGGGAACACTAAGGAGAAAGGCAATTTGCATATTTACATTTAATTTTTTTGCGAATAAATTGGTAACTTCGAGTAAGCAAAATATTTTTGCCTTTAGGGTCTTGTCTACAACTACAAAAAGGCGGTGTAGTTCCGGATAGAGCGTTAGTTGTACAGAGATGTCACCCCACCACCGCAGCCTAGGACTCGTTTTAAATGAATAATAATATCCCGGCTATCTAGAGCCATGGCTATCTAGATCTTGATCTAGAGCTAATCTAAGCTGAGCTTGTATTAAAACACGGATAAACATATATAATTATTTTTTTGTAAATACTTTCATGTTTAAATAGAAACATCCAGAACATTGCAAGTATGAATATATTACGTACCTAATTCATTAATACAAATATTTGCACTGAGTAGCAAATTACCATAATTTACTTGAATGTAGTAGATACCGTCAAATTCTATATATACAAATATATAAACGTGAATAGAATTCTTTGTAACATTATTCAAGCAAATTTATATGGAGAAGTGTAGAAAGTTAAACTTTAAATAATACATATCGCCCACCTAGATTTAAACAGGTATTAACTAAAGAAAAACACATTTTTTTACAGAAAAAGCAAAAGACTAATTATTGTTCTCTATAGATTTATGCTTTTATATGCAGCTAGAAGAAAGATATTGTAGGAGTCTTGTGTTTTAATCATGTTTTGGGGCATGTTTCGATTTTTGTGGTGATCCCATTTAATTTTTAAATCAGTCGAGCGGTTTTTGAAAAATCAACAAATATCTAAAAATTGTATACATCGATGATATTTTCGTTTACTCCGAAACATCGCTGTCTCATTGGAGCAGTGCGTTTAGTTGGCCTACCCATATTATATTTAAACAAAATACATCTACTTTCCACAAAACCACGAAATATAATGTAATATTATAACGTTAATTCCCATAATCTCTAATATATTTTTTTTAATTTGAAACATAATTATATTTAATGGACGCGAAAGTTTAAAAGATAGCACAGAAATTAATTGTTTTAAATAGATTTATAAATTTTTATTATGTTATGTTTTATTAAAACACATAGTTTAAACGATTACTAGATTTTTACTTTTATACTACATTATCGCGTATTACGCCACTCACAATCGAGTATTATTAGGTATAGCAGCACCCTGCGGTTTACCCACGTAAGTTTCGATCCCGTGTGAATATTGGGATAAAACGAACCCTGTATGTTAATCCAGGTATTCAGCTATCTACATTCCAAATTTCATCGCAATCGGTTCAGTAGTTTTGGCGTGAAAGAGTTACAAACATCTATATTTATCATCTATATCTCTTATCTTTATAGTTTTAGTGGGATTTCTACGACTTCTTTTCATAAATCACTATCTATAATACCTACGTTATGGATACTTCCACATAGGATGATGATAACTAAGTGCAACCTGGCAAATAGAAACAGAACTTTTGAAGAGTACTTGAGTAAGAAAAGTTCTCGAAGAATTTAGAATATAGGTACATGTCGCAGTAAGACGCTTATAGCCGTGATATAGTTATATCCCTAGGGATATAGCTATTTTTGGGCAAGGGATATAGCTTATGTACCGTAATATAATTATACGAAAGCGGTTCAAAACGGCATCAACGCGATACAATTTTACTACCTGATCAGATTTTTGATTGAATTGGCTTACACAACTAAATCACCAATTTTATTTTTTGTGTTGGGCGGACGTTTATAAGAAAGGTTACCATACACCATTTTTTTTTTTCGAAGAAACACTACTTGTATTGATTTTATAAAATAATTCATCTTATTAATATAATCACCGAAGTGATAACGCGTTAATACACACCTCTGTAAAAAAATCAGAACACATCCGCTCAGTACGCCCCATGCAAGACTAAATGATAAAATTTGCCGATTATCGTTTACAAGAGCGGATTTGATGTGACACGATAAAGTCAGGCGATCTTGACTACTCAATAACCTTGAATTGGATGATTTGCGTCCACACAACAGAATTCGATAGAAAATCTAATCAAATTGTGCGTGAAATCGTTCCGTGTGGACGCTGTTTTACTTGGTATGATACGAGAATGATCTAGTAATACAACTTTCTTACTAGAGTATAACTACTACCAGTAATATTTCTAGTATTGTAAACTAGATTTTACTAGCGCCTTCGCTCGCGTAAAAGTTATTTATCTAATCCTCGGGCATAGAAGTTTTTGTCCCAAAAATTTAATGAAATTGAAAATGTTTATGCAAAATTTCATGATGATTTAGATGGTTAAGTAATTAATTCGTGAACAAACAAACTAACACATGCTTTTATAATTTGTTGGGATGTCCTAAATTATGATATGTGGACATTCACAAACTAAAAAGTAAGGTTGTTTGCCAACTCTTAAAACGTATGTAATTCTAACAGTTGATATCAACCATTTGTCTGGAAAGTTATCTGGTTAGATAAAAGCTTGTTGGTGTAATAATAATAATGTTTTGTTTACTACTAATGTGTGCCCGAGATTTCGTGTAACACGCTGTGGGCTGTTTTGTTGTTGTGTGCGCAATCCCCTAAGGGTTCGGTAGCCTAATTACATCTCGCTAGTTTTCTTGATTATAAGTAATGAAAAGCTAATAAAATTAAATATACTCATCATAGTTATAGTCTATTAATAAAAAAATGGACATTTGTCGGCATAAATGGTTTCGTTTTCGTGAGACATTTTTTACCCGACTTCAAAAAAGGAGGAGGTTGTCAATTCGTCGGAATCTTTTTTTTTTTGTGTATGTTCGCCGATTTCTCGATGACGCCTAAACCAATTTAGAAAATTTGTTTCAAAGGGTTATACTTCCCAGGTGGTCCCATTAAATTTTATCGAAAAATTCTACGCCTAAGCACAAATCTAAGCCTAATTACGTTACATCTTTTTGGAAGTGAAAAATTCTTTAGGCACGTTGGGCACTTTTGGTATGGGGAAGAGGCACTGAACTCGCGTGACCGTCACGCTCTACAGATGTGTGTGTGTTTTCACTTCTGACGTGCAATCTTATTTTAAAGTTTATGATTGCCCTTGACGCCCTGTGATATTCCTTTTACATTTGAATTCACATCCCTTTAAATTTACCACGATTTGATTTAATGGTGAACGAAAAGTTTGTGATGAAACTCTTACAACCTGAGAACTATCTGTGATGTTTGGAATATTTAAGGCAGTTTGCCAACCCGCCTCAATAAGTTGAACTTTAGCCTAAGATCTTGAAAGACCTTGTTGAAAGGAAGCATCGAGCATAATAATATAATTGTAATTGTTAATCAAAGTAGGCATTTTGGTACCTACTCAATTTTGCTTTATTTATAATATGAATACCTACGCAGAGGAAATAAAAAGCTTGACTTAAAGCACATTATACTATTACATTACTTATATTCAGTATAAATATACCATTCATAGCAATATAAATAATTTCATTTCATTTTTGCTTTCCCATTTCCTAATTCACTCACCCAAAAAAGTTATATTTTTGTTTTACGGACTTCCCCTTTCCTCCTAAATAAATTTGAGCCAGAACAATCACAATTTGTGAATAGTACTTCCATTGCCGTGTCTCAAACAATCAACATGAAATAGGCAGGTAAATAGGCCGAACGTGTGCGTATAAAATTTAATTATGAGATGACGCCAATGCTGCAATGATCGGTGACAGGTTGACATACTTATATTAGTTTAGTGATATACTTAAATTAGTGTCAACACTAACTTAACTTCGGCAATTCTGTGTGTCTATGGATGGGACATAGGGACTTAAGTGTAAACATAACTAAATCTCTATTATGAATGTTTACTTATAACTTTTTATAAATAATGTCACCTTTGTTGCTGGACCTAATTAGTATTGAAATAGGGCCCTTTCTCCGCATTTAGACTCATACAATACTAAATCATACACACTTGATTAAAGTATTAAAGTATGGTTCTATCATCTGCATTATCTCATCCATCTAATGCAAGGGTTAGTAAAGACTTCCATTCAGAAAATATGTCTGTATCGCGCCATATAGGTACCTAACTTATTCTTTGTCATCTGGTTGGTGGGATCCTTCAAAGTGTGCCCCATTTGATTAAACAACACGCTCATTTTGATGCTTCCACTTCCTAAAGCAGTCTTGAAAGTCAGTTATTGGAATCGCATTTAGTGCATTCGTTGCATTGGTTTCAGCAGTCTTCTTGTCGTCGAATCGGTGTCCTTTAAGCGGCATTTCAATTTAGGATATAGCCAAAAGTCGCTAGGAGCTATGTTGGGACTGTATAGAGGCTGGCTAAGCTGTGCAGCACCGTGTTTTGATAAATACTGCTGCACAAGGTTTGATGCATGCGCTGGATGTGCAGCATATAGTATATCCCAACTCGAAACATTACAGTCAGTGTGTATCTTGATTGAATGACATGCGCGAATGGTATAGGGGATTACTACACTATTCATGTTATGTATTCAATATTGTATACATATTGTATACATATTGTATATTGTATACATTTATGTGTGTATATCTTAAGTGTGTTTGTAAAATTTCTTTGAACAGTTCGGTGTACAGTAAAGTTTATTCTATTCTATATAGAATAAACTTTACTGTACACCAAAAGAATTATTTTACGTGGAATAGTTCATCTAGTGAATATATACAAAGGCAGCCTTATCGCTGAAAGCAATCTCTTACAGGTAACCTTTGGATGGACAAAGACGACAATAAATAGATGAAAGCATGGGTAACAACAAAATCGCTGACCTGTCATTTGACAAAAACGAATCAAAAATTTTCATTATAAAAATAACGTTGGGTAAACTTATACTTACTCCCATCAGGTGGGCCTTAAAATGAACATGGACAAGACGAAGGTTATGTCGAATGTCCATGTGGTGCCTACCCCCATCAAGGTTGAAGACTCGGTTCTTGAAGTTGTTGATGCGTATGTATACCTGGGACAAACAGTCCAACTAGGTAAGTCCAACTTTGAGAAAGAGGTCAATTGTCGAATCCAACTCGGATGGGCAGCGTTTGGGAAACTTCGCTGCATCTTTTCGTCCAAAATTCCTCAGTGCCTGAAAACAAAGGTTTTTAACCAGTGTGTGTTGCCAGTGATGACATATGGATCCGAAACGTGGTCTCTCACTATGGGCTTGATAAGCAAGCTCAGAGTCGCTCAACAAGCTATGGAAAGGGCTATGCTTGGTGTTTCTCTGCGCGATCGAATCAGAAATAAGGGATGCCTATGTAGAACAGTGGACGTCCTATGGCTGAAATGATGATGATGATGAAACTTATACTTTACAAACTCTTCATTCTGTAGATAACTCATATGACAAATAATTGAAAAACAACATTTCTTTACGTCAAAAAATCTTTTTTTCAAACTAATCTTTTCATGATCATGTTAATTGGTAAAACAACGCAAAGCATTTAATAACGTTTGACAAAATGCATTGCTTGATTTACTTACTTAATTTACCAAAACTTACGTTAGGTTTATTTATTTTATTTATTTTTTATTTAAACTTTTTGCACATTACTACATAGACGGACTTAATGCCTAAGGCATTCTCTACCAGTCAACCTTTGGATGATGCAGAGAAAAGAAGTAGGTGCACTTAAAAATTATGTTAAAAATTGTAAAATAACTGGGTTACATACTAAAATTTTATATGATTATATAAAACATATATGCGACACATGTACACACACACATACATGGCTATATAATACATATACTATTATAAATACATATATCGACATTAAATAATAAATTATTAACGAGTTGATTCTGCTAATTCTTTAAATAAGAGCTCGTTTACCTTAAAAATGTAACGATTTGTAGCCTCCTGACTTCGATGATTAACCGAACTCATACACCGAACCGAACCGAAATCTACCTATTTTACTTGGTTAGGGCACTTCAATAAATGTTATTAAGTAACAATTTATTTACCGTCATTTTGTAAGATCACAAATTTGACAAACGAAGTACTTGGTCAGATGAATATTTTTAAAATGATATTTTAACATTTTAAATATTTGTAAAGTAAAACATTTGCGAAATCTGTATTTTGTCAAATGATTACTTATAAAGTAATATCATTGCGAAATGAGAGGTTTGTCAAATGATTAGTTTTTGTAATGTTGTTGTTAAAATTATCATTTGTCATTTGTTTTTTGTCAAACATTAATGAACCAGAAAAATCTTATTCTTCAATAAGTAAATCGTACTGCCATAATGATAATAAAAAACATATGGCGGCAACTATAAAATATTTTATTAACACCAAGCTCCTTGACTCATGAAACGTGCGAATAATTTCTAGATATCATTACAGTTTTAAAATAGTCTTGAACTACTAAGAAAACTTCCGTAAGCTATTTAATGAAGCTATTCATGAAGAGACTAGTATCTAAGTCAATTTAATTCCACATTCAACAGCATGTTTCATCCAACATATTTATTTTATGTGCTTTGCGACTCAATGTATAAAATTCTTGATCGGTTTATGCTTTTTTTTTATGGGCTTTTCTGCTACATGTGAGTAGGAAAGGGTTAGTTACGTACGTTAGTTAGTGACTTGTTTGTCTTTTATGAGAATACATTTTTTTACATTTCTTTTTACTTTGCGTTTCAATATTATAATTGAAAAGAAACATGTGATTTTGAAAATTCTTAAGAAAAGTAATATGAATATTTGTCCAAAGAAATTAACGACCACTCATTTTTGCGTTATACGAGTCTAAATTATTATGAATAAATATGAGACTAATTGGCGCAATTAAAATACTTCTAGTAAACCAAAATAAAATTGTATTTAACGGCAAGTTGTTGATGTACAATCCTGGCCACTTGGTTGTGTCTGTGCAAATATTCATATTTGGTAAGGCGACAATAACCAGAAAATATGATATGCCTGATAGATTCACCGGAACGGATGCCCGACAGATGTCAATTGTGCCATCTCTCAGGATTTATATATTACTAGCAGCGCCTCGCGGTTTCGTCCGCATAAGTCCCGATCCCGTGGGAATGTCGGGATAAAAAGCCTATGAGTTAATCCAGGTCTCCAGCTTTCTACATACCAAGTTTCATAGCAATCGATCTAGTAGTTTTTGTAAAATCATTTCTCCAGATTATTCTAGCAAGACATCCGTATCATAATTATAATTATAGTAAGATAGTTATGAACCGCCTTAAAATAACTATCTTCTATACTAATATTATAAAGCTGAAGAGTTTGTTTGGTTGAAAGCACTAATCTCAGGAACTCAAGCTTCTAATTGAAAAATTCTTTTAGTGCTGGATAGCCCATTTATCGTGGAAGTCTATAGATTATATAAAACATGCTACCATCATCAGGAGCGGAGCAGTGACGTAACGCAGGTGACACTGTGGGGACGGCTTGTAGGGTAAATAATGATATCCCTAAGGATATAATTATATCACGGCTATAACTATCTAATTGTGACATGTATACTTAGTAGTTGTAGACAATATTTGTATTATATCAATATTTTTAATCAGAGACATTGATTTAACAGAATCATTGTGAAGATATAAGCTAATATAAGACTAAGATATACCTAATAACGGTTTTATAATAACAAGCGAGTCTGTACTTCATACAATATCGCCAAATTGATTAGAATGTATAATTGTTACACACAATACGAACAGTTTGACTATTTTGTAAGCAGACCGCTGACCGTTACAGATTTTGCTCCAACATGGAATAAAAGCAAGGTTGCATTATTTTAATTTTTTAACTAGCTTTTGCCCTCGGATTCAGTCCACGAAGATATCCTTTTCTGTAGGAAGGTATATTAGTGGTATAAGTAATGTGGTGATAACTTTTTAGAAAGAATACCACACGCATACCTATACAAGCACATTCATAGGAAGCGCTAGTTGAGTTGCTACGAGGGTGAGAAAGATTACGTGCTTCAGTACATTCTTCCTGCGTTTAGTAAACAAACTTTTTTGTTGAAATCACCGCATGACTTATATCACCAATATACCTTTTTCTACTATGTTATTTCATGATGATCGGTTGTAGTTATGAAGTCAGGATTTATAACGCTTCATGTACAATTTTCTGAATAAGCGTGACGGCCGGTGGACACGCATGTGGTGAAATTCAATACAGTGATCGGTGACTGCTTTAAAGAAAGCTTCTGCAATCGTTGACTTTTTAGTCAGTTGATTCTTCAGTTCTTTACAACAGTAATATATTTTAACCCCTATGTTTTTGAGGTTATTTCTAATCTGAAATTGTGTTTACAACTGAAAACATCTATGGTCTTCCATCTCGCTGGAAGCCAAAAAATCCTATAAAGGTTAAAGGTATAAACTTCTTTTAAAACGAACTATCACTTGAGTAAATGTTTTGTAAAGAAAATATTGAGGAAACCAAGGAAGCTTATTTTCATATCGTGTCTATTGGGTTTTCACCGTCGCAGCCTCTACTTCTAATACTCAAAGATCGGATTTTTCAAAGGTGTGAAATGTTAATAAGTTTTCACATTGGGGTTAGAAACACACAAACTATTAGAAACATAACAATCAAGCATTTCAGTTTTGGGCTGATAGAAATATACAGCGATGTATTACTTTTAACCATTCTCTCGCTTTTTTATTACTTTTAACATTATTTACAACTATTTTCAATAGAATATTCATTTGCGATTAAACATCATTTTACTACGATCTACACAGGCCAAGATTTAATTTGATATTAGTAGAAATCAATCAAATGGTGAATATTACATGTTATTGCAAATGCGGATAAAAGAAGGAACAAACTGACTAATTGCCTGTGCAGTGTTTTTTTTTTACAGTTTTGTAGCGTGGACAATTTTTGTGATTTAGAATAAAGTTGGTGCCGACGAGGCGATTATTATATCATCATTAACAACCATTACATAGATTTATCCATCTTATTCACTTATTTCCAAGCCTCTTCAGGAGATGCATTAACGTAATAAGCACATATATATATATTTTTTTTTTTTAATGTTATTAGTAGTATAGAAGAGATAATAGGTGCCTATTTCTAATATACTCTGTACAGTTCATAACATTAAGTGCGTTCAGAAAGTGAGCCTTCCGTACGTAAGTATGTTCGGCTCTTTCGCTGAAAGCACTCCAGTAATAAATAGCGACTCTCATGACGTGAAGTGCTATCTATGTAGCTGGCATGGCAATCTGTCATCTTTTATATCTTCTTCTTTGGCTTTGAGCGATCCATCTAGACCATCCTTGAATTATTTTGTCACGTAGTGCATTCGTAGCGGCCCAACAAAACATCCCGAACGACGTGCGCCAACTCGTCGAATGGACTTGTAATGCTGGTCAGCTGCAGCAGGAATACAGATTGAGACGCCTAGGTGTTGATACATAAAGAGGATTATGTTAATGTAAGGCTTCTAGTTTAGTACACTGGAGTACTTTTTACTTCGGTAAAGATTGTTGTGTTTGTATACAAGCCCACCTACATAGAACAGTCATTTATGGATTTTTTCCTCGTTTTTAAGGTTCTGTTCAAGCGTCTAAGTCGACGCAATTAAAAGATAAGTCCATTTAAGCCTCATATTTTAACAAATCGCAGGTATATCAAAACTTATAGGTTACTTCCCATTGACCTAGAATTATTAAAATTGGTAAGAAGCAAGCTCTCACAGCACAAGTAAAGGAATCAATCCGAAAGTCGTTAATTTGTTGTTATATTTTGCGTTGTTATATTTGTTGTTATATGTTGTTATTTTTAAATTGACTGTGACGACGATGTATGGGTGTTTTTAAAATGTCAAAGGTAAGTTTGTTTTTCAATAAAATGGGCAATCTTCGAGAATTGATTCCAGAGATGGACTATCTACATGTGCTTGTATAGCAACATGTGCTTGCATGTACTTGACATGTACGCTACCTTCGCTTCGGTGCGCTAGTTAGACTCGTACTTATCCGTTTTTTCTTTAGTTTGTTGTTTATTTTAACCCCCGACTCAAAAAAAAAGACAAAGACATGCACCCCTCGTGCATGTCTTTGTCTTTTTTTTTAATCTCAATTTAAACGCGTTTTTTTTTTGTTTGAAAGGTTGCTTCATCGAGAGTGTTCGAAGATCATCAGCTCTTTTCTAACCATTGAAAGGATTTTCGAGTCGGGGTATTTTAAATTTATTATGATTATGTTGTACTGTCGTTCCTTCCAAAGCTACTACTTTAAGTGCCACTTTTGATGAGGAGTCATTAATTACCATTTCATTCAACACATTAATACCTATCTACATATTATTCTTAGGTATACCCTATCCTCCGCGCCTTTTCCCAACTAAGTTGGGGTCGGCTTTCAGTCTAACTACGATACGGTCGAATTTTGATATTTTACGTGAAGCGACTGCCATCAGACCTCCACAACCCAAGTACTAGGCGATATTGAAGTTCTGTAGTTAGACCAGGTTGTCGGACTTTTTAGGGCTCTAACTACCCGTAACGAATGCCACAGACGTTAGTATGGCACCCGGGACCGACAGTTTAACGTGCTCTCCGAGGCATTTACTAGGTATTTATCTAAGAAATATAATTTATAAAAAAAATGGGTACCTACTTAAAAATATTTTTTTTTTATTATTGTTAAAGAGTAATATTAGTTGTCTAGTCCCTTTGATTATAAAACCGTATCAGCCTATTTGTTTGTTTTTGATTTGATTTGGATTTGATTAAATTCTGAAGTATATGAGTGAATAATGAGTCGATGAAATAATTTTTAACATAGTAACAAATATTCCGTCATCTTGTTATATTTCAGAGAGAAGTGGTATCTATTTTCAAGTACAAACGTAAGGGGGCTTAGCCAAGTAGCTATGACTACCGCCACTTCCAATAACTTTCAAATGAATCTTCAATAAATATTGGAAGAGGCAAAATTACGACGTAAAGCCGTCCTTCCAACCAACTCTGTGGCCAGCTATGAGTTATAGGGCAAAAATGCATTAGAAAATGACTTATCGTCAGGTGAGGAGATCATGCCTGGCGGGTCGCGACACAACAGTTGATGTTGGTAAGTTGTATATATAATAATTATAAATTAAGTCTTAGTTACTATGACTATTAATATTGCATGGCGTCACTATTAGGTAATAGGATGTCTTACAATTACGATGAGTTCAATGAACGTTGATTCACGCAGACTGTGTCTTCCACGCCATTCCACTTCGCTCAAAAAGTTTCTATACCTACTCTTTATATTTTCTGTACTTTTCAAAAAGTATACAGATACTACGTTATGAGTTTTGGAACAATAGTCTGCTACTACTATTACTACGGATCTTATTACATTACACAGCACATAATACAACTCAGTCTTTACACTTCCATAATTATTGATTTATCAAACTTCACACTAAATGGATATTGTCGACTGTCTTGTCGTGAAAAAAGCAGTCAACTAAACGCCACGTTCTTAATCGTGCAATAAGAAGGCACGAAAGAACGGCGTACTGAATAGAGGGGGGTGAAACGCGAATCTGACTGAAAGGCACGACGCGACGAGCAATCTAAACATGTTTGCTCCCATTCAAGCGCACCATTAAAAGTTACACACTCAATAGTTGCTTGTTAATTGTCAAAAGCGAGAACACCTTTTGTGTGCAAATCACTTTAAACATCAATATTTGTTGAGAATACAAGTATGCTTCCAGAACAATAACTGCATTCAAAGTAATGTTGCAGTATCGTACTGCGTACTAAAATTGTAATTTGTATGGCGCCAATAAATTTATAATAAAATTCCAAAGAGCATCAAAGAATTAGATAGAAATAAATTCAAGAGCACTCTAAAAAAAATATTAGTTAATAAGTAGTGTTATTACATTATTCGATCGATACACAGTGAATGGCAACAATGTCAAGAGACTAATGAATCTCGGTTTTTTTTCAAACAGGTAGTGATGTATTTTTCTTTCCTATCTTCTTTAATGCTTATCGCGTTTGTATAGGTATAGTTTCGGGGTAGTTTTTAGTGTTCTAAAACCTCTGTTGAATTTCAATGCAGCAATTCGTGAAAACCTGTAATTGGCTTATTACAAAAACAACAGTAGGCAGTTTCATGTTGTACAACATTAATGCCGCGTTCCAATAAACAAGAAATGATTCGTTTTGCTTACGGACGGTAAAATTTCGTTGAATTTTCAACTTAAATTTTACCGTCCGTAAGCAAAACGAATCGTTTTTGTTTATTGGAACGCGGCATTAATGTTGTACAACATGAAACTGCCTACTGTTGTTTTTGTAGCTGTTGGTATTCCGATGTTAAATAAATAAATATTTTAATAGATTTTCTCAATGATAAAATTCTATAAATGTATTTAGATAGATAGATAGATAGTACTCTTTGGTGGAGCGCCAATATATTTATAAAATGCATACATAATCGCACCATAATATATTTCGTTATATTATAAATTTCATAGTCTTTATAGTAAACCACATTCTGTTTGTCGAATGCAATTAGTGCTGGTACTGCTGTAATATTGCCAATGTACTCGACGATCTCAAGAGATGGCGTTAGCAGTCTTCAAATAATGTAAACGCGCTGCACCTGATTGGTGCAAGAAAAAACGGACATACCCTGCTCTCATCGCTTTTCGCTAAGACGCTAAGAAAGACGCTTTAATATATAAAATTTTTGTTCCGCCACGGACTTCAGTTATATTTCTCGTGAAAAGAAGCTGATTTTCCGTTAGTCCTATAGCCGTGTAGTGTTTGGACTCGCTTGTAACCTTTACAAGGTGTATGTGGAGTGCTCCAGTCTACGATCGTGACCGGCCGGTCAATACCTTGCAAGAGACCGTAGAAACCTCGCCGCTGCTCGCTGCCTTCTGGAGGATCGGGACTTGGTCGGTGTTGCAGGTTAGTGCTGGCATGATTGTTTGATCGATAGAAGTGGTTTACTTCCCTACACCTCGTACGCTAACTGTTGAGCAATCACACCCTGGTCGGGCTATTTACACGCCTGACCATATAATTTGGTCCTTCGAGCCGGATAGGCCAGTGATTCACGTAAATATTGGTGAATTTACTTTTCTATTCATATCATAAAAAAGATTCACGTAATTCTAGTGAATTCTTGCCGCCATTTTTCCTCGCTCACAGATTTACGTAAAATTGGTAAATTCTGTGTTTAAAACGCACGAGAACTACGTAATTATTGGTAGACTCGTATTTAAATATAATTAATTGTTAGATTTGGTGAATTACGTATTAATTGGTAATAATATCCATTATACTCAATTTAGTTGAACTTATTTATACCTACCCACTTATTAACCGCTCCACCACTGTACTTTACGCTAAGTCATTTTAAGATTTAAATTTAATTTGTGTTTTTACACTAACTAGGTAGATATACCTATCACTTTGTAGTTGTATTGTGATATTATTTTATAAACATGACGGAAAGTGAATCAAGTCGCGAAGTCATGTTGGTTATGTTGAATCAAAAGAAAGAATTATTATTTCAACGTATTAATCGTATGTACACATCGTCGAAAGGTATAATTTCTTTCGATTCATCAACGCGAGCTAACGAGAATTTTCTGGCTGAAACGGAGATGATAGATGAGTTACGCGATAAATTTGAGTCCATTGTTGATAAAATAAATAATATAAATTTGTTATCAAAGATTACGGTCAATCCCGAGTATTCTTGCCTCGATTCATTTGATGATTTATACTCGAGAGTTAAACGCGTTAGAAATAAAATATTAACCACTTCTAAGGTGCGTTCACTCGAGACCAGTAGCTCGATCAAGTCCGTAGTGAAATTAGAACCTTTAGTAATTCCGAGTTTTGACGGACGCCCTGAAAACTGGAATACCTTTTATCAGTCTTTTAAAGCTAATATTCATTTGAATCAACAGCTTTCTGACTCGCAACGTGTACAGTATCTAATTTCTAAACTCACCCACGACGCACTAAAATTCACTTCCGGTATTATTCCGTCAGGTGAAACATATAAAATACTGTGGGATAGTTTGGTTAAGAAATACCACGACAAACGCTCATTAGGTACATATTATCTCAATAATATACTGGACTTAAAAACTTGCTCGCACACTGCGAACGCTCTTGATACCTTTGTTAGTAAATACTCCGCTTCGATTTCAGCTCTAAAAGAATTAGGCATAACAGATCTAACTGATTTTATTTTTCTTCAATGCGCTTTGAGAAGGATGGATCCTCAAACCATCCAAGCCTTTGAACTTTCGATTCGGGATGTGGAAGTGCCTACGACACAACAGCTTATCGCTTTTATACAAGATCAGGCTAAGATTTTGGAGCGCTCAAACCCGCGAAATTGGTCATATACGAAACCCGCTGCTGTTGTTACGTCGCCCTCACGCGACCGGCGCGTTCATCACACCTCCAAATCTTACGCAGCAGTTACCGCGAATTGTTGTTTGTGTAGTGGTAACCATCGACATTTATATGATTGCGCTCAGTTTAAAAATATGCGAGACGCAAGGGCTAGATATGAGTTTATTAAATCGAAGTACGGTTGCGTTAATTGTTTAAGCACTTTACATAAACTTCCGGATTGTAAGAGTACGTCAGTCTGTTTCTGTAATAAAAGGCACCATAGGTTATTGCATTTTGATAGTAATAATTCGCAATCGCATGCGGCTATGGTAAATACCGCCGTCGCGTACTCGCCGCCGCCCGCTCATCGAGCGACCGTTACTTCGCCCGCGCCTTCTCATCGCGCTCACACGACTTCGTCATGCATTCGAGCGCCCCCGCTTGCTACAGAACCAGTTACACATACACAGTCTTACACTTCTTGTCATAAGGGTGATATACTTTTGTCAACCGCTCAGGTATACGCGCGCTCTAAGGGTAGCGCTGGTATCAAATCTGTAGTTAGGTGTTTGATAGATAATGGCTCGCAGAATAATCTAATAACATCTGCTTGTTCTAGTTTATTAAATTTACCGATAATACCGTTGAATAATTCCTATGTTAAAGGTGTTGGTTCCGCTTCAAGTCCGATAATCGGTTATGTTCATTTAGACATTGAATCCCGTATTTATCCGGATCAGAAATACACTATACATGCGCTTGTTGTAGAATGCATTACGGATCAATTGCCTTCGAAATTTATCGATTGTGATCGCGACCTAGATTTTCGTAACCTTCCGCTCGCTGACTTAAGCTGGAATATTCCGGGCAAGATTGATTTATTGTTAGGTGCCCAGCTATTCCCATTTATATACTTAGGAAATATGGTCGAGTGTGGGCCGCGCGCACCGTGTGCTTTATCTACAACATTTGGTTACGTACTTATGGGAGATTACCCGCGTAAACATATTTTACCTACTGCCGCGTCTTTTTCTGCGTTAGCGCTTAATGATATAGTGCAAAAGTTCTGGGAACTTGAAGAAGTACCCATGAAACGCTTGTTGTCACCAGAGGAGACAGATTGTGAAAATATTTTCACGGCTACCGTGACCCGTGACGACGTAGGTCGTTATACAGTTGCATTACCGTTCTGTAGGGACCCTTCGGAATTAGGTAATTCGCACGCTACCGCTTATCGCCGTTTCGTTTCACTCGAGCGTAAGCTCCGTCAGGCACCGATAGTGCGCGAAAATTATAACAAGGTTATTCAGGATGTACGTAAAACTATGTTATTTCGTGATATAATTATATTTAATATGTACAAATTTTGGTGACCCCGACGTGATTTGAACACGCAACCTTCTGATATTTGAGATATTTTCTCATCACTACACTCTTTAGATAACTGAAGTAAACACCTAGTACTGAGGAAGGGTGCAGAGGCAGTTCCGTACGTGACTGTATTCAATTGATATATTTTTATGGGAAGGTCTTCACTATCACGCCATAAGATCATTTGCAGATGGCACGTCCCAGGCACTGAGAATCCTGCAGATCTCGCGTCGCGTGGCTTAGATCCCAAGCTCATTAAAAATGCCACATTATGGTGGCAGGGGCCTACCTTTTTATTAGAAAATCAGTCCAATTGGCCCAATAATCTAAAGGTTGTTAACGATCTGCCTGAAAGGAAAACTTATACTACTACGCTAGCTACAACTACTTCTACTAATGATCTTAAAATTACTTACCTTTGTGGGACAGTGAACTTTGGCAATCACTCGAGTTTCTCTGCCCTACAACGTAGTATGGCCTACGTACTAAGATTCATTTATAACCTAAAGCATAAAGATTCAAAACGAACAGGTTACTTAACTACTGACGAACAAGAAGCTTCTTTAAATTGTTTAATTAAACAACACCAAGTAGAATGTTTTGAATCTGAAATTAATATACTACTAAATAAAAAGTGTTTACCTTCGAGATCCCGTGTGTTATCTCTCAGACCCTTTGTAGACGAAAACGGCATCCTACGCGTAGGCGGTCGTATCCAGAGCGCATCGGAATCGTATGATAGGAAGCATCCCATTCTATTAGATTCAAATCACGTCTTTACTAAATTATTGTTTGCCCACGAACATAAAAAACTTCTACACTGTGGCCCACAATTACTGCTTACTAATTTACGTCAAATATATTGGCCTATCAGCGGTCGACGGTTAGCGAGAAGCACTGTTAACAATTGTAGATTGTGTAGAATCATGAAGGCTAAAACTATAAGTCCCATAATGGGCAACTTACCAGTTTCTAGGGTAACTCCTAACTTACCTTTCGAGATCTCTGGAGTCGACTTTGCAGGGCCTTTTCCTGTAAAAGATCGTGTTGGACGCGGATGTAAAATAATTAAGAGCTACCTATGCCTTTTCGTATGTTTTGTAACGAAAGCTCTTCACCTCGAAGTAGCATCTGATCTCAGCACTGATACGTTCATCTTGTGTTTACGACGTTTCATTTCACGTAGGGGAAAACCTACTGAAATTTATTGCGACAATGGTCGAAATTTCGTGGGCGCAAACAATGATTTAGGTAATTTTTTAAAGTCAAGCAATAAATCGATCTCATCATTCGCTGCCGACGAGGGTATTAAATTTAAATTCTCGCCGGCTTACTCTCCCCACTTTGGTGGGCTTTGGGAGGCAGGCGTCAAGTCTGCCAAACATCACTTGTATAGAATGTTAGGTAAAACTCAAAATCATTTAACGTACGAGGAGTTATCGACGTTGTTCATTCAGGTCGAAGCTATTTTAAATTCAAGACCCCTCACTCCTCTTTCATCGGATCCTTCAGACCTTCTTCCTTTAACTCCGGGGCACTTCCTGATCGGTAAACCTCTCACCTCGCTACCATCACCAGCACTGGCTGATATTAAGATAACAAGACTGAATCGATACCTGCAGCTCGAACAAATGAGGCAACATTTTTGGGAGAGATGGCGCAACGAGTTCCTCTGTGAGCTACAACAGAGGTCTAAATGGCGAGTCAACAAGGGTGAACTCTTACCAGGCGATATGGTCGTCCTCAAGGAACCCAACTTACCTCCACTGAAGTGGCGAATGGGACGGATCCATAAACTCTACCCTGGAGCAGACGGCATCGCGCGTGTGGCAGATGTCAACACATCAAAGGGCATTGTGCGTCGTGCGGTCAACAATCTCTGTCCTCTACCAAATGGAAAACTAGATGATGCTTGTCCTCGAACTACCACGGTCTTCGAGGGGGGGAGAGATGTTGGAGCCTAACTGCATGGGCCGCGGCGGGCGGTGCGCGGGCGCGGGGATCCGCGCCATAATGTTTTCACACACCAACCAACCACTACGCGATCGTGCAACAGAAATGTTCTAATCAAATTACCTCAAGAAAAACATTGTTTTACGTACATATTAAATATAATTATATCACGAAATAACATAGTTTTACGTACAAATTTTGTGGTGACCCCGACGTGATATTCTTTGGTTATTTATTAAGTTCATAGGTATTTGAATATGTTATTTATTTTTTGCCACATCTAAGTATATCTTCGAGAAACAAATAGGCACGTAAGGAAGTGCTATGAAAACTGATACTCCATTGATTATATGACCGACTTCGCAAGCGATCAGCTCTATTATAAAAAAACTTTTTACCAATCGTGTCTCTGAAATTCAGCAGGTAACTGCTTCTGGCTCATGGCACGATTGGAGACAAATGTCTTAAGATCTCGGGCATGAGAACTTAGCCAGCCAAGAACTACAGAAGAGTCAGTCCAGTAAAATATTTTATCGAAGTCAAGTCTCAGAGCCTTTATGACCCTGGCTGATAAACGAGCTGCCAATAAAGCTCCACAAAGCTCCAAGCGTGGAATTGTTTGAGGTTTCAACGGAGCGACCTTAGTCTTAGCACAAAGAAGATTGGTAGCGACTCTACCTGACTTATCTATCGAACGTAAGTAGATGCAAGCTGCATATGCGTTTTGTGAAGCGTCACAAAATGCGTGGAGCTCAATACGTTCGGGAGCTTCACTTAAAGCGCATCTGGGAATTTGTAGAGATGATAAATTGTTTAAACCAGAAACAAAATTCATCCACATTCTTTCTATATCGGAAGGAATGGAGTCATCCCAGTCAAGCTTCGTTAGCCATAATTTTTGAAGTATTAATTTTGGAATAATAGTGCAAGCGCCTAGAAGGCCGAGAGGATCAAACAGCTTGGCTGAGTTTGATAAAATAGTTCTCTTTGTGGCTAAAGAAGGACATTGAAAATCAGTGGGGAAACGTAAGACGTCAGCGGCTGGATCCCATTTAAGGCCCAGGGTACTGGATTGTGAGCTAAAGTCCAAGTCTTTAGGTATAAGTGTACTTGGATTATTTTCAAAAATAGAAGGTACATTTGTACGAAACTTGCGTAATGGAAAGCAAGCAGAATGAAGAATTTCCGTTACTGTGTTGATAGTAGAAGCCAGGTCGGATTTACTATTACTTCCGGAAATATAGTCATCAACTAGAAAATCCGATTTGATTAGTTGAGATATTTTCTCATCACTACACTCTTTAGATAACTGAAGTAAACACCTAGTACTGAGGAAGGGTGCAGAGGCAGTTCCGTACGTGACTGTATTCAATTGATATATTTTTATGGGAAGGTCTTCACTATCACGCCATAAGATCATTTGCAGATGGCGCTGCTCAGGCTGAATGAGAACCTGCCTATACATTTTCTCGACGTCAGCTGAAACGACGTATTGATGCTGCCTAAATCTCAATAAAATTGAAAACAAGTCATCTTGGACTACGGGCCCTACGTATTGGATGTCGTTAAGAGATAAGCCAGATGACGTCTCAGCCGATGCGTCGAAAACCACCCTAAGCTTGGTAGTCTCACTGCTCTCTTTTATGACAGCGTGGTGAGGTAGGTAGCAGCCACGAGAGGGATTTGTGACCTCACTCATATGTCCCAGGCGTTCATACTCTTGCATGAAATTATTATATTCTTTACGAAAATTTGGATTTCTTTTCATTTTCTTCTCCATCTGATGCAACCTTTTTACAGCTATATGATGAGAGTCGCCTAGGACATCTGGTGATTCACGAAGAGGAATCTGCACGTTAAATCTACCATCTTTATCACGGTAAGTAGTCCCATTAAAGTGTTTCTCGCAATAAGTTTCGTCAATGGAAGGATAGACGTCAGAAGGTACTTCTTCTAACTCAAAAAACTTAGAAAGTTGAAGTTGAATATCTTTACTGAAGTGACAGAATGTACGATTAGATGTAGTACAATATTGCGCCGCTAGAGGACCGGCCACAATCCAACCCAATCGAGTTTCTTGAAGGAGTGGTTTGTTTAGACCAAGTTTTAATTGGGATGGACTAATCAAGTCCCAAAAGACGTCAGCTCCTAAAAGAATATCAATCTCTGATGGGTCACAGAAGCAAGGATCAGCCAATTGAATGTGGCTTGGAATGTCTAAGTCATCAACCAGTATTTGCATTTGAGGAAGTCTGTCTGTAATTAAAGGAAGGACGTAGCATTTTACAGGCATACTAAAGGAAGAAAACGAAGACTGTATCACAAGATCGCAATGCTCTGTGATGTTGATGATCACATTGTTAAGTCCAGATACACACTGCAGCTGGTTGTTTATTTTATTCAAACCGATTTTAGCCGAAGCCCGTTCGGTGATAAAAGAAGACTGGCTACCGCTGTCCAGTAAAGCTCGTAAAACAAAGGATTTGCCATTGTTTGTCACCGTGACCAGAGCTGTAGAAAGAAGAGCTTGGTTAGAGGCGACAGCAGACATACTAACAACACAAGAAGGATCCACAGTCGATTGACTGGGGACAAAAGAATGTACCTTGGTACTTAGACTATTATTATAGTTTGTAGTTAGAAGAGAAGTTGACATATCGTCGGAACTTTGTGTCTGTGTCTGTGGAGAAGTCTGTGTAATAGGTAAAGAAGACTGCTTATGTAAAACAGAGTTATGTTTCTTTTTACAGATGCGACAACCACCGAGCCTGCATTGGAAAGACCTGTGACCACTACGCAGGCAGTTGTTACATAACTGCCACTGGAAAACCTTCGTTATGCGTTCCTCAACAGGCATCGATTTAAATTTAGGACAATCATATAACTTGTGGGTTTGTTTACAGGCGAGACAGCTATCGTTCGTTGGGGATTTTACAGTGGAAGGTGAGGAGACTGTAAACGCCTTAGATTTAATTAAACTATGGCGTTTGTCTAGCCTTTCAGTTTTGCTAGCATGAACAGTTTCTAATACCGTAGCTCGCTGACGGAGAAATTCAAAGAAATCAGTTAATTTTGTTGTATCCAAGGTGCTCCTAAACTCCTCCCAATCTCTAGCCGTCTTTGTGTCCAATTTACAAGAAGCCATGTATATAATGAGCGAGTCCCAATGGTCTGTCGGTTCTCCTAATGACATTAAAGCACATAAGTTTTTAGAAATGAAATCAATTAAGTCCCGTATGCCTTTTTCGGATTCTTTGGACATTGGTTCTATAGAAAACAAGCACTTGATATGTTCATTAATTAATAATCGCTTATTATTATATCTGTCGCAAAGGAGCGACCACGCGATCGAATAATTAGTAGATGTTGCCAGTATTGAATTTATGACAGCTTGGGCGGAACCTTCCAAATACGATTTCAAATAATGAAATTTACTGACGTCATCAAGGTCCTCATTGTTGTGAACAAGAGAGGTGTACATATCCCGAAACTCTAACCATTTATTTGGATCCCCATTAAACGGAGGAATTTTTAAAGGTGGCAATTTTAAATGTTTATGTTTTGAAGATTGAGAACCGCCTTGAGATGTAATATTTTTATTAGATTTGTTTTCGAAAACTTGAATTAACCCTTGAGCCTGTGCAATCAAACTAAACCATCTGTTCTCAATAATCTCCCTCTCTTCCATTTGGGATTGTTCATCCGCATGTAAAGATTCGATTTTACACTGTATCTCTTCAAAGTGAAATGAAAGATCTTGTAATTTGCTCAGTCTCAAAGTTATTTCATTGAACTGGGTTTTATCTATTTCGGTTTTCAAAAGGGGGTTCAAAAACTTCTCAAAATATGTTATACGCGTCTTAATACGACCTCTCTCTGCAATCAGATCTTTCAATAGTTCAGCCATATTCGAAGCGCAAACAATAATATATTATATCAAAGTTAATCACAATATTAAAATTACAGTCAAAGGTTAAAAGTGCTAAGTATAAAGAAAAGCAATGAATACAACCTCGTAAACGCCGCACAAACCCTTCACAAAGGATCAGCTGATTGGCGAGCGTCTTATCACCGGCTGTCGACTCAGGTGCAGCGATGAATCAAGGTCGCGTTACGTCACGACAGCTGATCGGTAGGCACCGTGCACTTCTTACTTAACGCGCTGCTCGAAGTGGAAATTCTCGCCAATTGACTCCCGGAATTTCCTGGAATAGTCGGCCGATACGATAAACTAACTATTTAAATGCAAATTAAACGTAAATAAAGGGAAATGAACTGAAATTTAACGAAGTTAATAGAATGACTTGGATTTTTTTATTTAAGGAATTTATAACCGATTATTTGCATTAAACTAATGGAAAATGTTATAAACTAACTTGTAAGGCCAAAATACAGTAGAATATGATGAAATTAGTGTATGATTATCACGAAATAAGACAATTTTCACAGAAATTAGCAGATTATAAACAAGTGGAGGGTAAGTAACAAACATTTAACGGTGCAAGTCAACGATGCAATTAAAACAAATCGAAGCTAATTTAAGGAAAATAAGTTGTGAAATGGATAGGAATTGGGCGTACTTCCCTCGGATTGGATTGTTGCACCTGGTCTTCTGGGAAATATCGTCTTCCAGCGTCACTCAGTATCACGTCGGGGTCACCAAAATTTGTACGTAAAACTATGTTATTTCGTGATATAATTATATTTAATATGTACGTAAAACAATGTTTTTCTTGAGGTAATTTGATTAGAACATTTCTGTTGCACGATCGCGTAGTGGTTGGTTGGTGTGTGAAAACATTATGGCGCGGATCCCCGCGCCCGCGCACCGCCCGCCGCGGCCCATGCAGTTAGGCTCCAACACAGGATTATATTGATAACAATTACCTCAGTCCTGTTAAAGAATCTGAGCTGTCCTCTGATGGTTATTATATACCGCATCACGCAGTAGTCCAACCTGATAAACCGATGCCGCGCATCGTATTGGACGCGAGTGCTAAAACGCATACAGGACTTTCGCTTAACGATATATTACATATTGGACCCAATTTACAGGCCGATCTGTTTTTATTATTGTTAGGTTTTAGATTATTTCCTATTGCAATGAACGCTGATATAAAACAATATTATTTACGGATTGGTGTACCAGTAGACCAACATAAATACCTACGCATTTTATTTAGATTCAACGAATCGGAAAAAATTCGAACTTATGCCTTTAATAGGCAACCTTTCGGTCTCAAGTCAAGCCCTTACATAGCTATGCGCACTGTGCGACAGCTGGCTACTGACATGAGTCCGCTCTATCCTGATGCCGCGAAAGTGGCAGAGACCTGTCTGTATATGGACGATTTGGTTCTTTCTATTGCAAATGAGGATACTGCCACGCAATTAGCTCACAACTTGATTAAGTTTTTCAAATCGGGTGACTTTGACTTAGTGAAGTGGTCTAGCAATTCACCAGTGCTACTTGACTCGCTTCCCGACACGCACCGCAAGTCGCTTGATTTTGATGTTGACAATAATGTCTCTAAGGTCTTAGGTCTCTCATGGGAACCATGTGAAGATAATTTTCATTTCACATGCGCCGCAATTAATGAAAGGTGCACCAAGAGAAACATACTCTCGATGGTTGCACGACTATTTGACGTGCTCGGATTGGTCGCGCCTGTGATTCTCTATGCCAAGTTGTTAATTAAGGAACTGTGGCTCAGCAAGTGTGATTGGGACGATCCTGCACCGGAGCACATACGCACCCGTTTTTTCGCTCTTGCGCAAGAACTTCAAATGCTTGACACTTTAAGGATTCCACGTCATGTAGGCGTCGAAGTTGGTTGTGAATTACGTCTTGTTGCTTTTTGTGATGCTAGCATGAATGGTCTGGGATGTGTCATTTATGCCCATTGTACCTACCCGTCTGGCATTCAAACTCGCATTCTTTGCGCTAAATCAAAGGTTTCGCCAACAAAAATCACTACGCTCGCTCGCTTAGAATTATGCGCTATTTTACTTATGTCAAAATTAATAAAAACTGTGCGAGACACATATGCAACACGTATGCCCATTGCCGGGATATACGCATTTTCTGATTCCACTATTGCTTTATCATGGGTTCATTCTTCACCACATCGTTGGTCAGTTTTCGTCGGTAATCGCGTCGCTCAGTGCCAAGAAAACTTGGACTCTAAACATTTTTATCATATTGCCGGAGCTAGTAATCCAAGTGATTGTCTTTCGCGTGGTATGCTTCCATCGCAACTTTTGACCCACGATTTGTGGTGGAAAGGTCCTCCGTGGATTCGCAGCTCATCTGAGAAGTGGCCGATTAAGCCATTCTCGCTTAATAATTGCTCTGTCTTGCCTGAACTCAAGGCAAATGTGTTGGCTGCCATTACTCACACAGAGCCGCCGTTGCTGTGTACGTTAGCACAACGTGTTTCTTCTTGGGAAAAGTTGCTACGTATCACCGCATATGTATTAAAATTCGCAAGACCTAAAGTTAAGGTCGAACCTCGTTCTATAGCAGGGTTGACAAGTGCTGAGAATGCGTTAATTCTCGCCGTTCAATCTGTGCACTTCTGTGAAGATATCAAATTGATCAAGGCTGATAAATTACCTTCAAAAAAGCTGCAAAGCCTCTTCGTCTTCTTAGACAAACAAGGGATTTTACGCATTGGAGGAAGACTTTCTGGATCAATGCTTCCTTTCGAAGCTAAACATCCGGTTCTTCTCCCTAAACGCGATCATGTCGTTGACTTAATAATACAGCATTTTCATGTTGTCAATTGTCACACCGGACCTGGACTTCTTATGTCTATTATACGACAACGCTACTGGATCTTGGATGCCAGGACTGTTATCAGGTCTAAGTTGCGAAAGTGCAACACTTGCTTTAAATGCAACCCAACGCATCCAACGCCTATAATGGCTGATCTTCCTGATTACCGTGTTTCAGAGGCCAAGGCATTTTGTCACACTGGTGTAGATTACGCTGGTCCGATAAGGACAATCCTTTCTCGCCGCAGAGGTCAACATGCGCAAAAGGCGTACATCGTTCTTTTTGTTTGCATGGTCACACGTAGTCTACATATTGAAGTGACCAGTGATTTAACTACTGAAAACTTTCTAGCCGCTTTTAAACGCTTTATTTCCCGTCGAGGACCAGTTTCATGTCTCTATTCCGATAATGGATCTACTTTCATCGGTGCGAAGGCACATTTAGATGAGCTGTATAGTTTTTTATTGAACTCTAGCTTCAAAAACGCGCTGTCGAATGAGTTGCTCTCTCGACGCATAGAGTGGAAGATGATTCCCCCAAGATCACCAAATTTTGGTGGGATGTGGGAAGGGAATATAAAGAGCATGAAAACGCATTTATATAGAGTAATAGGAAGTCAGTTACTTACATACGAAGAACTGCAAACTGTTCTTACTCAGATAGAGTGTATTCTTAACTCTCGTCCATTGAGCGTATTATCGTCAGACCCTTATCCTGAGGTGTTAACTCCCGCGCATTTTTTGATGTCTACTCCGTTGCAATATTTACCCGCTGCTGATTTGTCAGATCAACGATTGAGTCTGTTAGAACGTAAAAGGTTGTTAGATAGTATGGTCCAATCCTTTTGGAAGAAATGGCACTTAGAGTATTTGCACACGTTGCAAGTTAGGCAAAAATGGGCTACTCCCGAAAAACCGGTAGAAATCGGAACTGTTGTTCTTCTTGAGCAGGAGAATTCTCCACCGTTGCATTGGCCGTTAGGAGTAATTACGGACGTGTTCAGAGGCTCTGATAACGTTGTACGCGTGGCGATAGTTAAAACGCAAACTGGAATTTACAAACGCGCTGTAACTAAATTATATCCTATTCCTACACAATAAATTCAACTTAGTTTAAACCTTATTTTTTAGTTTAGGCCGCTATATTTATCATATTTATTATTTAATCGCATAATGCATGTGTTACTCTCAGTCAGTTAGAAAATTCGCGTGTTTTGAAACATCTTGTGATGTTCCAAGGCGGGGTGCATGGTGGAGCGCCAATATATTTATAAAATGCATACATAATCGCACCATAATATATTTCGTTATATTATAAATTTCATAGTCTTTATAGTAAACCACATTCTGTTTGTCGAATGCAATTAGTGCTGGTACTGCTGTAATATTGCCAATGTACTCGACGATCTCAAGAGATGGCGTTAGCAGTCTTCAAATAATGTAAACGCGCTGCACCTGATTGGTGCAAGAAAAAACGGACATACCCTGCTCTCATCGCTTTTCGCTAAGACGCTAAGAAAGACGCTTTAATATATAAAATTTTTGTTCCGCCACGGACTTCAGTTATATTTCTCGTGAAAAGAAGCTGATTTTCCGTTAGTCCTATAGCCGTGTAGTGTTTGGACTCGCTTGTAACCTTTACAAGGTGTATGTGGAGTGCTCCAGTCTACGATCGTGACCGGCCGGTCAATACCTTGCAAGAGACCGTAGAAACCTCGCCGCTGCTCGCTGCCTTCTGGAGGATCGGGACTTGGTCGGTGTTGCAGGTTAGTGCTGGCATGATTGTTTGATCGATAGAAGTGGTTTACTTCCCTACACCTCGTACGCTAACTGTTGAGCAATCACACCCTGGTCGGGCTATTTACACGCCTGACCACTCTTTATTGTACACCAAACACATGATATATATACATATAAAAAAAAACAACTTAAACATAAAATGCACAATGGGCGGCCTTATCACAACAAGCAATATCTTCCAGGCAACCTTGTATTTAATACTTGTACTATGTATTTAATAAATAATTGTAAATTAATTAATAATCAAATGTTGTAGTGAACATGAGTACCTATTTTAAAATTACCTGTAAGTCTGAAATTAGAAATTAACATAACTTTAGATATTACAACTATTAATATTTGTACACCAATAATGATTAAACATGTTGATATCTCTATTAACTAAGACCTACATATAATGAGCATATAAGTGGTAAAAGATGTGTAGGTACATAGTAATAATACATGGGTATTATCTTTATCGTCGTATCAGTCATAAACAAAATTTTTCCAAGAGCTGGACATGCGCTATTGTTTTTCAGCGAAAAGCCTGTTTAAGGATTCAGGAAAAGTTCGCCTCATAATCTATGTTGACTTTCTTTATTACGATGAATTGATCTGGTGTTCTTGAAGCCCGTATTTGATCGCCTCATTTTATTCAAACTTTAGTAGCCAAAATGTTGCTTTTACTTATTAGGATCATCAGTCCTTTTTACGCATTTAGATCTAACTATTACTATTAATATAATTTACTTTTACAACGTTTTAATAAAAATATTTGAAAAAAGACAAAGGTTTTAAAATTATAAACGCAAGACAAGTTTATGCATAAATTTTATAAGGTTAGGGTTTTGTTACTTAATCAGGTATTTTAAAGTAAAAAAGGTTACCTATTCACCGATCCATCTAACTGAAATATATTATTTTTAAACCGATTTCAAAAAAAGGAGGAAGTTCTATGTTCGGCTGTATTTTTTTTTATGTATGTTCACTGATTTTTCCGTCATCTATGGACCGATTTCAAAAGTAATTTTTTTGTTTGTCTCCAAGTTCGGGTCTGATGATGGTATCTATCTGAAGTAAAACGAGAGAAACCCTCAGAAGTTATGGACAGATGTAGTGTTTGTTAATTTTTCTTGAAATTAAACAACATTGGCGTTTAAGGTGACGAATGTTATTGTTATTAACCGCCTTGTTGAGGTGACGGCGACCCATAAAGATTCCCACACGTTGAAAAAAAAGGAATACTAATACGATTTTTATAGACCCATACAATTATGCAATCCACAGACTATTTTGTGTTATAAAACGTATTTTTAATTTATCTATTGAAACTATCTTTTCATTCATCAACGATGGATACAGCGGTTAACTCTGGCAGATCAATCCTGGCTTTACGCCAAACTGGCTCACTCCTCTATTTTGAGGTATAATTCACGGTCTAATCTATTTCTCTGCTAATTCCCACCTTCATTTGTCCTGGACCTATCGCTGGTGGAAAAGTAGGTCAAGGAGAATATTAGGAATGGATATAAAAGGCCGGAATTTGATTACCGTCACTGAAGGAATATAGCTCATTATATTCCATACGTAGCGACTGGCATAGTTAATGTGTGAAGTTAGCTATGTGTAAGTGTATATGGCGAAGTATTCTAGTTTCTAGTAGTATTTTACCGTGTACTCCTTCTGAATATTTCTTGACTCTTGAACTAACTGTGAACCTGTGTTGTGCGCTTACTAAATAAACTTTTATCTTCTTCTTCAAAATAAACTTTTATTTCGGAATCCCGAGAGTCAGTACCACATGTATGTCAATATATCTGTATATAGAAACTTTTTAATTTGAAATTAACTTTGTAACTGAAATAGGAATAAGTCAAAGCAGTTAGTAATACTTAAGCTCCCAAACGAATGTTACTAACCAAGTTTGAGTCTACAGCAATGAAAAAAAAACCAGCAAGTTACATACGTGTATATTTTTCCCCGCTATTATATATTATATATAGATAATTTTTTCGTTTCGTAAGAACCTCCTACAAAGTATTAGAAAACAAAAAAAGATTAATGAAATCGGTTGAGTTGTTCTCAAGTTATGACGTAACTAGAAATGGGAAAAGAATCCGGTTTAAACCCGATGACTGAGTTAACCCCGATATAAACCCATTATTTCCCTCTCGCAGGATTTTTAATTGGGTGTTCGTTTATTTGGTGAAATGTATATGTTTTGCTAATAGACGCGACACTAATTGATTTTTGAAAATTGTTATTACAATATTTGTTTGTTTTCTTGTGCAGTGGCGTAGAAATCAAACGGATAGGCCGTAAACAAAGGAATATGCTGCTCCTTGCTGTACTTGCGTGGCATACAAAACAATTTGTTTGACGGTCTTTGCAGCAATAGAAAGCACATTAAGAGCTCAAGCACATGTCCACGGCATGAACTGAAATCGCCTGACTGGGAAAAGAAGCACTAAAATAACTTTCAATATATGAGGACAGTTTGTAACAATATGTTTCATTATACAAAATTCATTAAAGAAAATGGTTCGTTACTTAAACGACATTACTGTTCTAGAACAATACAAAAAATTAAAAAGTCTAAGAATATTGCTGCTTTTTGTGAAAGAACAGAAGAATATGATTTTGAGTATTCTATATTGATACATAATCATATTATTATATAGCCAGCTGGTGTTCCTGTCTTAATGACCTCTCCAGTCTTAGGAAATATAGGCATTCGGGTACGCGACCCCGGCCTTTGCGAGCTACTGCAATCTCAGTCCCGTTCCCCATCCAAGACTTGCGGTATCCCTTACTACCCATTTATCCATATACAAATTTAACTTCTTTCTTTCCCGTCGCAAAACGACTTCATTCCCAAAGAGGGTTGGCGTTAGGCTGGCGGCCGGCCATCAAATAAACCAGCCAAAACCCTTTGCAATGTTAAACATTGCCCAGATCCTAATTAAAATTGGGAAAAGGGCAGGAACATGATACTGATGAATCATATATGTACCTACCTTAAGCTTGACAAACAGGATTGCCATCAGGTAGGCGGCTGGTCATAAAAAACAATTGGCGAAACTTTTCAACAATAAGAAAAAATACTCTGCTATGGATACTACGGATCGCCAACATAAAGTAATGGTGTGGATGTGATTTATTATGAACCATATCTCTTTGAATATTTCAATTGAAAGCCTATCGATCTACTGAGTAGGGACTTATCATTTATTAGAACAGAATTTATTAACTTTTTAAAGTAACCTTCACACATTTTTTAAGGACTTCCACCGAATCATTATTAAGAAATGTGTTTTATCTTTGACTAGCAACCCGCCCCGGCTTCGTACGGGAAGTAGAGACATCTTCAATAATCATCATTATATTTCAACCAATTTACACAAAACGTTAACAAATTATACTTAACCTTCCTCATGAATCACTCTGTCTATTGGTGAAAACCTCATGAAAATCCGTACAGTAGTTTTTCAGTTTATCGCGAACAGACAGACAGACAGACGCGGCGGGGGACTTTGTTTTATAATATGTAGTGATAAAGACTTAAAATTATACAGTTGGATAGTTTTACTGATAACACATTGTATGGATTCAAAGACTTAATTCTTCCATTTATTGTCATTTTTGTTCATTCACAGGTTATCGGTTGGAAATTGATTTTAGGGATAAGGCAGCCCGTTGTGAGTAGTGAGCATTTGACATGGGAATCACAAAATTGATTATTATACTTCTTATAACGTACTACTACCATAGACAAATGACATGTTTGGTAAAATATTCAAATTTATTGTAAAAACAATGATGTAAAATCACCTTTTAGACTGAAAATACCTATTTCATACTTCATATAACATACACAACAAACACATAAAAAATTTAAAACTTAACCGTTTCTTGTTAGTGGATTTTCGGCACAGTACATAATTAACGTATTACTTTATGATTGTCTATATCTTTCTAGTAAAAGCAATTAATTCAAACCACATAATATATGATTATTAATTAATTTAAGATAGGTATAATACTTATTGTTTTGTGGTGTTTTTCAATCTTTCCAAGTGCCAAAATTTGAGTGGGTCAACGTGTTACTAGGAATTATAACATTAACTGAAAGATGAGCTGGCAACTTGCCACCACACTGTGATTGCATCTATGTTATTTATTAACCAGTCTGGTCTCAGTTACCTCGTCGTTTGAAACGGTGCTATAACTACCTTGGCATTTGTTAGGAAACGTGTAAAAATGCGTATCGCGTATTAACATATATAATATATGTATAAATACTTGAAAATAATTCTTTATTCTGTTAGGAGTGTGAAACTTGGAACACTTAAAGTTTAAGTATATAGCAGCGCTGTGTTCTGAGCGTGCCTCTCTCACTGACAGGGGGTAAGATCCCCAACAACTTATCGGTGTCGCCTTGCGTCAACCGGCGGCCAGGTCTGTCGGGGTTCACAGGGATTTCTTTTCAAGGCAATAAGGACTGTTACGGAATACCGTGTGTTTTAGTCGGTTCGAGTCCGATATACTTAGCTGAGCCCTGGTGGAATGACGACCCGTGGGAGTTTCACTCGTTAAAAAAGGTCAAAACTATATTTTAATAAATACCAAATACAGCTACCGTGATTGATATACATGGAGAAGCTTTATTGCTTACCAATTTCCGCTGATACTTACATGCAATCGTGAGTTCCTGGGTTCGATTCCCAGGTCGGTAAAATTACTATTGTTTATTTGTCCAGAAGTTTAAGCGGAGTCGGGAAACAAGTCTGATAGATAGTCAATAGGCTCGCCTCCTATTACGGGAAAACAATAAAATTACTTGCAAAGTGGTTATGTAACGTAAATGGGTATGGGTAGCTTGTATGTATAATTTACCTCCGCCTACCCCTTAGGGAATACGCAGGCCCGAGTGTATGTATTAATATGGAAAATTGCAGAAACGGAATATGTGAATGAAGTAGCTATATGATCAATAGATGTAGGTATATGACTAACCTACATATATGTTATATTCAGAATGCAATGTCCTAACTGTTAGAAAATTGTACATCTTAAGATCTGTCCTCCTCAAGCACTCTATGATTTCGTTCAACAAATAGCTTGGCAGTCAGCGGCGTCGTGGCTTTCCTTTATGTCCAACTGTCTCTTGCAGGACTGCTTTCGCAAGACGATAGTTTAATGGCCTAATTACTAGGCTCTATAATAAAATACCTACGCCTTGACTAAGTATGAGGTAAAACACAAACTTAATTCCTGGCTACAGACCTTAACATATAGTGATACCGAGGAGCTTCTAACCACTGTACAGTAAAGTGAGATAGGTTAACACCCACTATACCATACTACTATAGGCTTAAAAACAAACAAACACAAACAACATGTACGCACATACACAGACGCATACGCACTAGCGCGCACACACATACACGCACACACACATTTTTCTTTTTTCTTTTAATATAACATAAGTAGATACTTTGTTTGCCTTGAATTTCATTATAAATGGATTTTATTCCCTAAGGTACAGACAGGTTTTCTGCCTAGTTTAGGAAAGGGAGTCCTATGGGCTATGACCCATTTTATTGTTGTATTGGTTTTTCTCTTTTTAACATTTGGGTATATAAGACAACTCTGTATGCTACGCCATGTACAAACTACTTATTGACAAAAAAAAATATATTATTAATAATAATTATTATTAATTATACGTGGGACATTCAGAAGTTTTGCAAAACCTAAAAAAACGTTCTATGGAACATTTTTCTTTTTAATTTTTGGTAGCTTGCTGCTGACAGCAGTAAAAACTTCTGGCAAGAATTTGGTAGTATGCTATTATGATTACGTAAAGATGTTGACAGTAGAGATTCTGTCAAATTGAAAAACGACATCGGTAGTTTTAAGTGTATGAAGCACATTGAAAAAAATATTATGAAAAATTTTTTTTAGATGCACGAAAATAATCACCGCGGAATAACATTCTCAGACAGACAGACAGACATAAGACACAGAAAAGAAGAGGCAGAGATAAGAGAGAAATTTGAATTTGGAACTTTCGTATGATTTCGCGTACAGTTATTTTTAAAAAGAAATTATAACGTGCCAGTGTTCCATACATAAAAAACCTTTTTGCAAAACCTTTTGAGCGGCCTGGTATAATAACGTCAACCCAATATGTAACGTGTGACTACTTTTTGTAGAAAAGACTTTGACTGAGAGTCATTGCAAATAAAACCATTTAAAATACTGTCCATTTGTTTCACGTTCGCCAAAACCTACTGGAGATTCAGAGATTTACGGAACTTGTTCTAAATTGACGGCACTACCTACACGGTTAAATTTAAATTAAAACTCAATAATCTCCAATCAGAACGATAAAAACCAGATGGTGGTGGTATTTTAAATAGAAGTTTTGAATTTCCTAAACGAATGTCACCATCGTTACGAAGAATAAACAATAGAATAAACAACATATATATTTGTGCTTGTTATTCACTATGAATGTAATGAACGTACTAAAATAGACAGCGACTGGCGCTAATCGATGTAAGGGATTTTGACAGACAGCTCATTCAATATAAGAATATTATATTGAAACCATAACTGGATACGGTCTTTAACGAAAATATTTTTAAAGTAGTAAGTACGTTTAAAACTTTGTGTTGTAATATTAAGCTAAGTTACTTATAAGTGTTGTAAGTGAATTGTTTAAAACTACTTTATGTATATATATGTACTCACTGATCCAGCTAGTTAACTGAAAAGCACAAAGTTTTCTGTTACAAGATCCTTGCGACAAAATTTCTTGCGAAATGAGGCTGTAAAATAGGAGGTCCATTGACAGAATCATGATTTCCAAAGAGAGGTTACCTAACAGGTAGTCGTCGCGAGGTCGAGCCACTGTTAAGCTCACTCCAACAACTCCAATATTGAGAGAAGTTTCAAGTCCATTACAGGGCTTCATTGCCAAATATAAGGGGGACTGATTGCTTACATCTTAGAACTGGCAATAAGCAATAGTCCTGGTATGCAGGTAACATAATGGAGATCAGATAAGGAAACTAAGGAGACCATTTGGTATCCCCACTATAAATAGATGATCGGCTTGGTTAGTCACTAAAATAAGACAACCTGCTGTGGTGGTGCCGGTATATCTATTACAATTTCAATGTTATCATAGCTTGATATCCCGACTAAAGCCCGTTTAAAGTTATTTTGAGGCCTGTTGGTCAAGTGGTTAGTGATCCTGACTGCAGAGCCTAAGATAGGTGGGTTCGATTCCCACCCAGGACAAGTAATTGTGTGATGAGCATGGTCATTTGTTGTGTCTGGATGTAACTTATCTATAACATTTATGTATTTAGAAATAAGTACGTTTATCAGTAGTCTGATTACCATAGTACAGGAGAACCTGTACTATGGTAATCAGACTAGACAGAAGTCTAGTTCGGGATCAGACGGCCGTGAGTAAGATGCCTTAAAAAAAATTGATAGACAAAAACGGGAAGAATAGTTCAGGTTGTTATTAGTCACACATGAAATAAACAAAAAGATGACTATCGAAAATTTCTACTACAAATATTTAAAGAGCTATCATATACTCCATTAACGAAAATGAAACAAACGCATCTAATCCAATCGGCTGTGAGGGACGTGGTGGTTTGGCCCCGACTGCCGCGAGTAACCTTGTGTCTTTGATATCGATTACACGGGTTAAGGCTAAATCTATTATTTTAAACACATGTGACCTCTTCATCTGATCGAGTTTTTAAACCCATATAGTTGCTGAAGTTGATTGCTTCTTGTTTGATGTTGATTAATGAAATGAAATTTTTGTTGTGTTCGTAATTGCAAGGACAAGAGTTGTATGAAAGAAAAATTTTCGAAAGTTAGAAATGTTGATGGCATTTTGATAAGAAAAAAAACCTAATGATATGTTTTGCCGTTTTGATATTGAATTTCATACACACTGCTGTCACAAATTTGTGTAAGTCCCTGAATGGTTTAGATTTACGATTGGACCCGATAGGTTGCACTGAAACAGAGTTTAAGGAAACTTATTTCAGTTTTGATAAAAACTGATCGGAAACTGATAAAGTTGTGAATCTAGCACACACGGATTCGTGTGAGCTAGATTCACAACTGGATCCGTATGCCGCTGCAACCGAGTTTCAGATTTGTTTGACCAAACAAAAATTCATAATTGATCGATTTATACTTTGGGCAGGACAGCGTCTATTGGGTACGCTAGTAGAACATAAAATGCCCGACATGATTATTACGGATGCTGTTTATTCATCTATGAAATATTCCTACACTCATGCATTGTACGAATATAGAGTGAGTATTTTTTGATAATTTCATGTGTTATTTAATTCGCTCTCGACGATTCACTCAATTTAACAGGATTGTTCGAGCATATTCGCAATAGTTCTTGTTATTTCAGAAGCTAAAATTATAATACATTCGGGGTGAGCTTTCAAAGGTTTCGTGTTAATAACTAGTATTTCTGTCTACCAATTAGAGGAAATACAAGCGTTGAGATTTTATTTTACTCAAAGGTATAAATCATGGTTCTCTGGTTGTACAAAAGGTGAAATTTTGTGTAGATAAACCTTTGTTTTTACGGGGAGAAATAATCGACCAATATTACTCTATTATTAAGCTGCTTGTATATATTTCCGTTGTAATATAATATAAAAGAAGAATGAAATGATTTATTTTCACACAGTATGGTGACTTAAATTCTTAAGATGTAATAAAAAAAATATGGAAGCTTTTTACGTGAAAAATAACTGAAAGAATTAAATTGACAGAGTTTATTTATCTATAATATATATTATGTATATATATATATATATATATAGGGTGTATCTGACAATGGAACACTTACGTAAATGACTGAAAGGGTATGATTCTAACATGCAGTTACATTTTTGCCACTGGTAGGTTATTAGGAATACCTGGAATTTAATACCTTGAAATTAATCTAATACCTGTAAACTATGCCAACAAGATGATAAAAATTGGTTCGATCAATTTGACCGACTTGGCATTGACCTGTAGCCGTAAAAACGGAGCTTTTCACCATTGTAAGCGACTTATTGACAGCTTGCGTTTGGCAGGCGCCACCATTTTCTATTCAGTAAGTAGAAAATGGTAGAAACTCATTAATTACAGTGTCAGACTGTGAAATGTCAACCAGTGTTATCCTACTACATCGGGCAGAGATCATTTTCACCAATGTCCTTAATTAGCCATCCTTTCATCACTGTGTTACTTCACCAGTTTTAGTTTCAAATCTTAATTCTTCTCTGTGTTACTACATACCTATCTTTATTTCATAAATTTCTTAATATTTTTTATGAAAACGTTTAATTTTAAAAGTAAAACAAAAAATCATACTAATATTATAAACGTGAAAGTTTGTAAGGATGTTTGTTGCTCTTTCAAGCAAAAACTACAGAATCGATTGCGATGAAACTTGGTATATATGTAGCTGGACACCTGGATTAACACATAGGCTACATTTTATCCCGATACTCTCATGGCATCGGGACTTACGCTGGTGAAACCGCAGGCCGTAGCTAGTATTTAATCTGCTATCTGCCGATGTCGAACTATTACCGCCCGTTTACAACTACTTGTGAGACGAAATCACGAAAACAAACTCACATCTACCACCAGATAGTTTAACAGTACATTTTTATAATAATGTAAAACAACACTGTTTTATAGTACGCTATTATGTTAATAAGATAAAAAAAAAACTTTTTCTTTCTTTCTTTCCTTCAAACTAAAATTAAATTTAAAGATACTGAAAACTAAGAAAGACATAAAAGACAAAAATTATCCCGTGTGCGTCAGTTTTAAAACCGTATCTGGAATTAGAAATTCACTAAACTAAACGTTAGGGTCTGGGTCAGTTTTTCGCAAAGTTTTGACCAGGTTTCGGATTGTCATCCCTGTTCAAAGTTTGTTAACCTCTTCATGGCTTCAATAATATATGACATGGATCTTTCACATGTCGTCTATTATTAAGGCCACACTGTGTGGTTTTTTGTACCTGCCTAAATTCTGTTACGGATACTTTTGAACTGCGAAACACAAGCTATCAATTTAAACTAGCATTTTAGAAGAGACTAATTGAAACACGAATCTGTATTCAAGGTGTGTCTTTACTTTTTATTGCCAATTAACGTAGTAACAAATTCCTCTAACGGCGGTTTTGATTTACGCCCCTTTTAAAATGGCACCATTATGAAAGTGTATAATAAAAGACTATAATAATAATAAAGAATGGGTCTTATGGCAGCCATCGTTTATGTCGTAATCAATCAATCAAAAAGTTTATGATCGACTATTGGAAATTGTCCTTCATTGAGTCAAGGTCGGCCAATAATACCAAAGTCATTACATAATCTACCATTAGGTACATAAAGTTGTTTATTTAATTGTATTATAAATACATTCATTTGGGTTCTGTTATATTCCTCACTGAGTCATTCTTCTCGTATTTTTTGTCTCAAACGATGAGCGATAATTGTAATTCTGCATAGAAAGTGTTCGACCACCACCACATTTACCATGAGTCCACGAGTAGGGAAGTATTAGCGTGGTGTGTACTCACTTTCCCTTTAACAAACCTTTACTTTTCGACACATCTTTCGTCTATACAACTTATTATTACCAAACGTCAAAATTGGTGCGAAAATAAGTCCGCAGCCATTTCTTCCCTCACGTAGTGTCCAGCTAGCAGTGTTTTTTTAATCAATACCCTGCCATCCTCTACAACATTAATATAAATAAAAATAACCACTACAGTCGACTCATCATCTAAATAAAAAAACATCCTAATTAAATTACTTATTCAAAGCGGTGAAATATACTTTATTTGGAGAAATAATAGCATTAAATATACAATAAATATTATTCCTCGCAGCCGTTATTTATAATAAATTTTTGTGTGAAATTAAAAGTCAGGTGATCTGAAAGTTTAATACTTAAATGTACATTTTTTGTTTACAAGTTAGTAAGTACTAGAAAGTTTTCTAAAAGTACGGGTTGTTTGACCTGTGTTTTAGTTTAAAAAACTTGTAGGTACGTTTTTCAGACTTTAATGTATTTCGAAACAAGGGTCATTACTGCCACGATAATAAATATTTTATTGCTACTCGTAGTAATTGCATTAGGGCGTTAACGTTTTAAAATGCAATACATAAATATTTTTTTTTGCATTTTGAAGCTTAGCGTGCTGAACAGATCGAGACAGTATTTCACCCCGGCCCACCGCCTACAACTTTATAAGGCCATATATGGAATACTGTTCTCATCTCTATGCAGGAGCACCCCAGTACCAGCTTCTCCATCTGGACCGCATTCAACGGAGAGCGACTAGAATCTTCGATTGCCAGGATATTTCAGACCTTGACTCCTTGGCGTTGCGTAGAGATGTAGTTTCACTCTTCATTCTCTATTGCCTGTATTGTCGGAAGTGCTTGCCCCCTATAACATAAAAAAAAAATTGTATAGGCCTTATCTACTATCTATATATTATAAACACCAATTGCCACATGTGGGACAGAGCATCACTTGAGAATTGTGCGGCCGATTTGGCTATTTAATTATATTATGTTGTGTACGTAATTGCCAGGACAAGATTTGTATTAAAATTTTTTGTTGGAAAATCATCAAAAGAAATTTTAAAGATAGTATTGAAGTGAGGTACAGCTTGAAAGTTCTACTGTCACAATATGTTTTCATTACAAAAAAGAAAAGAAAAGCCAACCTATTAAAATCAATTAAAAATATTGAAGTGACTACAAATACATGACTTTGCACTATTCAGGTATTTAAAAAAAACTACTGACAAAGCAGCTTATAGGTTTCTGGACTAATATTTATAGCAGGTTTACATGTATGAAGACCTATACAACTGAAAGAGGAGACTACTTTGAAAAGAAAAAAAATATATCTCAAAGTACGATAAAACTTATGTAGCGCCCTAATATTATTTAGTTACTTAAAAGCTTAGTTTGAAATAAATTTTAGTTACTTCAATACTTATACTAATTATTTGTCATATAAATATATTACTTGGTTCATGAAAAAGAAACCCTTCAGTGTATTTATTTTACGTGGGCGATTTTATACAATAAAGATATGATATAGTTACTCGAACACTTTTTATGTTACGGGAGCTTATGTCACATAAAATTTGAGTTACCTAAGAAATTATTTATAAAGAATAGTTATTAAGAGTACAAAATAAGAGAGGTTTTACAGAATTCATTTTTCAGCATAACACTTAACTATAGAGCTTATTTTGTAAGTAAAAATGTTATTTATAAATAAATGGAAATGAACAAGACTTTGGACGCTTTTTGTGTTAACAAAGCTCTAGAAAAATTAAAATGATTTAGGTCTGACACTGAGACATAAAACCAAAATATTTTTTAATTATTTTTCTGAGTCAGAAATTTGATCTATCTTATTTCACATCAAAACATGCTAATTCTAAAATATTTGTAGTCATAAATAAACAAATTTGAAATGAATTATTTTTCACTAAATAGTTCCCATTATTGAAATGTTACGGTTGATAGGAAAATTTATCAATTAAAATAAAATGTATTATTAACACAATAATTATCTTGGCACAATCAAAACTGTGCTAGCGTAACAACTAAGACCACGTCAGTTCTATATCACTACATATTATAAAACAAAGTCTCGCGCCACGTCTGTCTGTCTGTTTGTTCGCGATAAAACTACTGAACGCATTTTCATGCGATTTTCACCAATAGACAGAGTGATTCACGAGGAAGGTTTAGGTGTATAATTTGTTAAAGTTTTGTGTAAATTGGTTGAAATGTGATGATGATTGTTGAACATGTCTCTACTACCTGTGGCTAGTGATTGATAAGATGGACCAGCGAACCATAAGTCAGTATAATATGCGACGCAGATCCACCGCTAACCTATTCTAGTAATCGTTAACATTAATTTAAATAAGAGAATGGGGGCTGTTTCACTTTTTTTACGGATGCAACGACAAAATGTTTTCCGACTTTTTAAATAATTTTACGTAGATACATTACCTGTAGATCATTATCTGTTCCCTTTATTAATGTTAAATAATAAATGATTCACTTTTAATTTAACTTAAATAATGAAATCAAATAATAAATAACTTTCTTTATTATTACTGAAGTAAGGTAATCAGTCGTATAGTAAACAGTTACCGTAGCCGACGGTTTCAACACCAGCATTCGTTGACCCGGTACAAAGCTTTTTATGCCTTCTTTGAAGACTTTCATATTTATAGCCCTTAGGGAAACCAGAGGAAAAGGGTATTTCACAATTTTAGCGACCAAGGGTTTCTTCCTATATAACCGCTTGGTAAGTGACTGTTTCTATTACAATGAGCGATGTAAAAAGGTAGGAAATAGCTCTGGGCTTCATCTCAAACGATTCCGTAGAACACTATACAGTGGGTGTAACATATAAGTACGCATAATCTCTCCTAAGGCTGAACAGGTTCCATAACACGATCGAGCTTAAGCTCTTAAGATCTTCGACAATCCTTAAGGCTCTTTGTTCTAAAACAAAATGTATGTGTATTAAAAGAGATGCTGGTGCTCCTGCAAGGAGATAACAACGATACATTACCTACATATATACAACATTTTTCCAGACAAAGAAACAGCCTTTACTCCGCAGTGAAGCATCGTGTCTTTCTACAGATTAGATTACGATTTGTGGACGCAAGCTTAGCGTCGTTTGATATCTCAAAACAGAAGATTTTAAAAACTGGAGTGACTGATGTAATTTCACCTTCATGAATATTATATACAAAAAGCCCCAATATAAAGAAGCAGACACTGTCGGCGTTTATGATATGAGGCTTGTAAAATAAGTATGACATAAGTAAATGTCCCTGAGGTCATGCTTATTTATTATTTACAATACAAACTTAGTCGAAGTATGAGTTAAAGTGGCTGACATAACATACGCGACCTTTAGTCACGCGTGCCCACTTCGACGACCACCCATGCAAAATTCAACTGCCTTAGTCACGGAACGGCTACCTATTCTTAGATTTAGTAAGGCGTAATAGTGTTAGTGAAAATGGCAGTATGAGTAAATAGCAGTTAAGCTGCTTATTTTGCTGTGGGTGATAAAGTGGCACCTACATATGTGCGACAAATGAATGTATCTAGCGGAACACGTAAGTCTTTACCGCCGTATCTTTGCGTTTAACTTAGTGCATAAACACAATGTGTTGCTTTTTTATCAGTTATATTATTAACCAGGACAGAAACTTGTGTTATGATATTATTTTATTGCGTTCCTTATTCACGACATTATTTAGTTGCACTATTGATAGAGTAATAGTGAATATTTTTTCCTTTGTGCATTCATGGACCTTACTATAACTATTCATTTCAACGAAGCTTTCGCAGGACGTCGGTTGATGCAGGCCGCTTCCAACCGGTCTTCTTGGAAGTCATTAAAGGAAGCCTATGTCCAACAGTGGACATCCTATGGCTGAAATTATGATGATGATGATGAAGCTTTAACCTATCTAAGTCATACTATTGTATTTATTTTGTATGTAATATTTTGAGTGTTCCGGTAAAAACAAAATTCTTGTAGGATTACTTATGTTGTCCGTTTCTAAGTTCAACTCTTCAAATCCTTTTTCTAAGGCATGAAGAGAGGTATCAAATTGAAAACTAATAACAAACACTAAGGTCTGTTGTAAAGGAGATATAAAAACATCAAGCTTCTACGTCAAATCAATCAGAAGATCGACCTAAAGGTTTATGTAACATATTTTTACTCTCGCAATGTCACCTTACTTAAAAAAACTTAAACCGAAAAGAAGAAAGGAACAAACAATCAAGCAAATTAATTAATACGTAAATTATATACGAATGTTTCTCAAAAAAAAAGAATTATCAAAATCGGTCTACCCTGTAAAAAGTTATGATGGTTGACTTGACTCCCCCGTTTTTTCGTCGGTCAAAAAATTGGGTAGCATCTTCTAATAGTATGAGTTTGCTCTATGTTTATTAAACTTTCGAAAATAGGTTAAGTTTCCGTTCGTTTTTACATTTTTTGTTTTAGTAGAAAACTTCCCATATTGTATGTCAAAAGAATGAGGTTCTCTATTCAACTCAATATCATATCAAATGCTTTTTTTTGTGTTTGTTACGGGATATCCTGACCGATCGTGAACAGAGTTTTCTCAAGTTTTTAGTTGACCTCAGTCATTGTAAATGTGTGTCATGAAGGAACTTAAAGCGTTCCTTGAGGTAACAGGGAGTCAATGAATTAAACAATATTATTAGATTCGTAAGGATATGAGTATTCCGGCGAAAGCGGATTAGTAGCCACTTGAGGCTTTGATTGAACTGGAAAACATGATCATATTTGCGTAGGCCAAATATAAATCTGATGCAAAAATGTTGAAGTCACTCAAGTTTGTCAAGTTGTGCTTCGGTGAGATTAAGATAGCTGACGTCGGCATAATCAAAAATCTTAAGAAGGAGCGTTTGCGCAAGAGTAATATTAGTAGCAGTCGGTAGAAAATTCCGTAGCCTTTGCAGAGATCCTGCTGCAGCATACACTTTACGGCTAACCTCTCCAACTTGAGGCCCACACGATAAGGTATTATCAATAAAAAAGCCCAAGTTCTTGACTTTACTACGATTGGAATAATAGTATTATTAAATTAAACTGAACATAAATGTGACCAATTAATTTTAGAAGACATTATAGGACTCCCAATGACGCAAACCTGAGTTTTTGCAGGATTAATCTTGAGTCCATAGTTCTTACTCCAAGTAGCTATAAGTTCTAGATCTGAGTTAATAAAATTCTGGGCAGGCGATAACAGATTGACAGGTGGTTGAGTGTTTATCTGCAGAACATCGGCATAAAGGTGGTAGGATGAATGTAAACGATTAGAAATATAATAAAAAAAATTACGAAGAATAATGGAGGTAGAACGCCACCCTGAGGGACACCAACAGCAGCATTTCACCATGACGAAATGGAGTCTTCCAGACGAATGCGATGCCCTTGGAGATATGTTAAGAGAGCGCAGAGCACCAAGCAGAATGCGGAAATCATCGGTATTAAATGCGTTACTGAAGTCAAGTTAGGATAGTACCTTTACATTTCCATTATCCATGTTTTCTCTGATGTCATCTGTAACGTGAACTAATGCTAACACTGTACCGTGTCCTGTACGGAAGCCAGACTGAAAGGGATTTAACAGATTGTTCTCTAAAAGAAAGCTGTTGAGTTGATTATAAACAAGATGTTCAAGAACTTTGGAAAGAAAAGGTAACATAGAAATGCGTTGGTAGTCAAAGAAAGTAAAAGGTTTAGGTTTTTTAGGTAAAAGGATATTTTCAGCTACTTTCCACACTGGTGGAAAAACGCCGTAGGATATGAAATGATTAAAGATGTAACATAGGACAGGGAGCATATCATCAAGGATAGGGAGAATCATTTTTGTACTGAGACAGTCGCTTTCTACTTACTGCATTAGATGACATTGAAAGTATGCTCTTCCCAACTTCAAATAGGAAGTTAGGAGTTGGGACAGATGAAAGATAATTTTATCTTTTTTGCTTTAGTTGTCTCATCAAGATCAGACGAAGAAGAGAAATGTTTATGTAGCGAATCGATATTTAGATCTTTAGGGATAGAGTTTGACGGTGTGCCCGCCATTTCAAGAAATGATCGTATTTCATGGTATAGCCAGCTAAAACTGCCCATATCGTTTAAACGTCCACTTTTGCTGCCCGTTTGGCCATATTATTAATGTAGGGTATCTATGATATGAAAGGTTTAATTAAAAATACTAAATAAAGAATTAACTTATTTTTATTATTGGAACTATTTAACAATATGATTACTAATTTTGGACCATATCTTGAAACGCACGTAGCGTTTAGGTGTTATTTTCATATCGTCAAACGCAGATAATTCATGGACCTGACCAGACCATATCATGATGTGACATATCCTGAATTTTTTTTTTTATGCGTTTGTTTTTATTTTAAAGGCATCTCGCCCTTTAGGAATATTCTTATATCGCGAGGGGCTTCACATACATTTAAACAATGGACACAAATAATACCTAGACCCGGAACAAATATTTGTGGATTACACATTTTTTTCCCGTGTGGGTTTTGTACCCACAATACTCGGCACGGTGTAGTGGCGAGGCGTTTAATATAAATATATTGTTTCCTATTTGTGCAATTAAATCTCCTTTCTTATATACTTTTATAATATATATTTAAGTATCTGCGCTCTCGCGCATTTGTAACAATGTTCTGACCTGTTCCTTCTTTATACAAATTGATTTGTTTTAGGTCATTTGCGAATTTGCGGTAATGGTATGGGTTATGTGTTTACTACTTCGCATATTTAATGTCATACAGTTTAGACTTTTACATATAACTGTTTTTTGTTCCAATAAAGAAAAGAAAAGAATTTTCTTAATTTTTCGTTCCGTAAGAACCTTCTACAAAGTATTAGAAAACATAAATAAGAGGTGAATGAAATCGGTTAAGTCGTTCCCAAGTTATGGCGTGCCCAAGGGAAATAGGGATTTAAATATAGATTATAATGGCTTATGACCTCTAATACTTATATTAAAAATAAATCATATTTATCAACTTTCTAGGCATATAATATACAGAGCCTATTTTACCTAAATAATCGATAACATATTCGTAACGATCGTAACATCATCGATGAAATTCTATTGCTCTGTAGTTGTATAAACAGAGGTAGGGACTATATTAAATGCTAACAGATACAAAACATGTCCCTATTTGTTACCCTTAAGGTTTACTGAGAGAGACCGGCATCTTATTGCTGTACCCTGACTTTAACAGCTGTCCTAAAAGGGTTTACAAATTTCCACCAAGAAAAAAGACACAACTACATATGTATTTATATTACATTATTCAACCTTGTGTAATGTATTATTGAGTCGTATTTTAAATTACCCTTAAGGTATTGATTAAACTTTTGAGTGTATATAATAAAAAAAATGCAGGATGTTAATGACATGGCCAATAATTTAAACAAAAGATTATCTTAAAGACAGGTTAATTAGTTGTGGTGATATTTTTGTTATGTGCTCGCTGCACCCGGCATGCGTTGCAATGCCATTTTTCTTTTTTTATATAGATAAGGCCAGGAACCCTTGCGGGCGTCCCCAGAACACCCTACCAAAGTTTCATCACAATCTGATCAATGGTTTCGGAACGCATAGTGGACAAACATACAAATATTGTTTCTTTTATAATGTACTAGCAACCCGCTCCGGCTTCGCACGGGTAGCAGAGACATCTTCAACAATCATCAACATATTTCAATCAATTTACCTTCCTCATGAATCACTCTGTTTATTAGTGAAAACTGCATGAAAATTCGTTCCGTAGTATTTTAGTTTATCGCGAACAGACAGACAGAAGCGGCGGGGGACTTTGTTTTATAATATGTACTAATTGGACAGAAATGAAACATGTAACAAATACAGACTGGTTTGTCATTCTTACAGATACTGTGAATACATAGATTGGCCAAGAGTGATGGCTAGTAATCGCAATAGAAGTTACCTATAACGGCTTGATCTAAAGCCCTATAATACATTCTCAATCCGTTTTTCGCATTTACTCACAAAATATACTCGTTTGTGGCTCTCCTCTGTGTCAGTTAGACATCGGCCTTCCGCCGTGCGGACAACAAAGTGAAACCAACTATTATTTTAACTAAGCACTTTATTATATAAACACTACAGGAAAATGTTGAAGTTTTCAGTTCGATTGTTATTTTATTGTGTTACGTAAAACCTTCGAGATTCATACATGATGCAAAATAAGAGTACTATCGTAAGTTATACCAGGTAGTTAAGTTGGAGATAAAAGAAAGTGTGTGAGTGGCAACTTTTTCAATAATAAGGGAATTGAGTAATTTTAAATGTAAACTACTAGTATAGTATTTAGGCTTGTGTATGTTACAATAAAAACTTTCGTGAGTGGTATTCATATTTATTAAAAACTATACGATTTTACTCACGTTTGTATTTCAGGGATGCCCGATTAGTTTCGGATCCGACGGGGGCCCTTTCTCAAGGAGTGAAGCGTCCTGACACCGTCGCGGCAAAAAAGATTTCGACGAATTGAGAACCTCCTCCTTTTTTGAAGTCGGTTAAAAAGTAACGAATTTTCATGTTTCTTTTATTTTCTTTATTACCTTTATAGGATACAGTGATACAGATATACTAGTTTAGTGTAACACTTACTAACAGGAAAGCACCACATGCACTATTACTATATTCTGTTAAGTAGCAGTGGTAAAAATTTTCAAGATAAACAATTGTTTCATAAATATCTATTTGAATCATCTATACGATAATTATTATATAAAATGAAATACAATTAAATTAAATCAAATCAAATTAAATTTTAGATAATTTGTACTTATTAGTTTCCATTTTGAATTTAGTATATTGTTAGATTAGGAAACAAACACCGAATAAAAACAACAACACCATTTTGTGTGTTGTTATTTTAATTCGTTGTTTGTTTGCTTATGCATTAACTTACCAATTTAAATTTTTGTTATATAAATGTAAATAAGTAAATTAGTATGGTGATTTTACGGGTATATGAATGACAGTCCTAGGCATAAAAAGTATTAAGAAGATCTAAATATTCATTCAATGCAGCAATGTACTACTGAAGTAATAGAACAAAAAGTCCAAACTAGTACATGCGAGTGACTGTACTAGATTGGTGCGCTCTTTTCGGCGACCAAGAACAAGCCTAATAGTAATGATTTTCTGCTCCTAAGAGGTCATTAGAGTAAAACTGCCACCACTATAAACATCAGTGTATGTGCTACGAGTCTGTCAAAGGAAGCATAAGAAAGCCTTAACAAGGCTCCTTACCACCACAAATACAATTGTTTAACCGCGGGTGGAGTCGTTTTCATAGTCAGTCGAGTCCAACTCATCCTGAAACCGACCATAAGAAATCTACCACCTTTTATTATAGTACATACATATTACTTATACGATTTTATGACAGTATATATAATGAGACCTCATTCCAGAATTCTCATTCATATCGATTATCGTGGCGATGTTATCAAATTTATAGCCACTGGAATAAACAGAAGAGCTTCATGCTCAACATTTTATATGTAGGCCAAAAATAGTGAAACTGTTCTAACATTTTTATTGATTCTGAGGTTGTAACTTTCTGCAAGTTTGTCTTTTGGTTATACAACATGAAGTTTATTGAAAATCAATTCTTGATTTGGGTTTATATTTGAAGGAGTTGCAAATCACATTGGAGAGTTCGCACTAAAAATACTCAGGGATGAATCGTTATGAGTTTTAGTTTAGCGGTACATTTGTTTAATTAATTGCTACATGGAAGCCTTACAGCTAAAGGTTCCGGACTTATGTAACCACTTTCCACGGTTATAGTTGTCGATCAAGGTAATCTAAGTAGGCGGCGGAGCTTGTTATACTGTTTGGAATACTGAATACTTAAAAATTTTAATTTATTTTAATTGTCTATTTTAAAATTATCCAAACTATCCGCTGAGGACATTAGTTGATAAAGAATTTTGTAGTTAGTAGATAAAGCCATCATAACAAATACAAATATGTATTTTTTTACTAATAGTTTGTTAAAGCATTAGGCACGTGACCAATCATATAAGGATATATTACTAGGTGTATGTTTTCTGAGAAAAATAAATCACATATTTTGTTTTGATTTGGAAACGCTAACAGGTAAAATGTTTCGTCATATTTGGATGTAAGCCATTTTATGTCTGAAATACTTTAACCTAATGAATCTTTATTATATTTATTTAGTATTTAATATTGCAATATTCTTAAAATAGTATGAAACATATATTAGGTTTGACGCCATACAAAAATATACAGAAAAAAATTTGGTTATGACGATAACGTCATCACTACATATTATAAAACAAATTCCCCCGCCGCGTCTGTCTGTCTGTCTGTCTGGTCGCGATAAACTGAAAAACTACTGAACGGATGTTCATGTGGTTTTCACTAATATTCATGAGGAAGGTTTAGGTGTATATTTGTATTGTACCCGTGCGAAGCCGGGGCGGGTTGTTAGTTACCTAATAAACATAAGAATTAAGTCTTTTTCACAAGTCTGACGTGTAAGTGTCAAACACCGGTCTGCAGGTACACTCTGGTCCTGGTTTACTTAACTTCGAAGTAGGGTATGACCTCTTATCGTATAAGTGCGTAGTGTCATGTTTCCTCGTATACGTTAGAATTGTCGCAGAAATATAATAATATTTTAAATAGACCACAAATAAAGACTCACTGTTATATAGCGTTGATATGTATTTTATCTGTACGGCCCAAAATCAGGCTACGTGTTTATCAACTTATGTACAATTTGTTCAGATACATACCGGACAGACCCTATTTTCAAATACATAAATCGGATAGCTAAATACAAATGTTTGTATATTTATTTATTAAGATATGTATATGATAAATCATGAAATTTACTTAATCATAAAAAAGTAATGCAATAATATTAGATAGAATTTCTTGTCCCTTTGAGGGCAGTACACTATCAAGCTTAACGTCCTGTCTTTTAAAAGCAACGATGGCATTACAAATAAGCTTACTCTTATTATAACAATGGACACGTTTTCGCGCGATTTATGTGCGATGAAATCAAATGATTTAATTATTTACCCTTACATATCTGCTGCTTACTAAAGGAACAGTTAAAGCTCGCTTGTTTATTCGTGCCAATTCAACAAGTTCGCCACGAAGCGCTCAATCTCTAGATTCCTAGTGTTATACCAAAACGCCCTTTATTTATTTAGCAGGCAGAGAAGAAAATGGAATGCAAGTGCGGGTAGGGCTTTTCCCGCTCACCTTGTGGACGAAGCGGGGTGATTCTTAGGAATTAAAATTTCATTGCTCAGTAAATTAATTTAACTCACGAGACCGAACAGCTACGGCGTCGGCACGGCATCTGCACAGCAATTTTCGCGTCGTTTAACTGCCTTAATCAGCATTACCCTGCAGCCATAATTATAAGCAACGGATATGAACCGGCTCACTGACTGGGAATGATGAACCAAAGCGGAATAACTTAGTCAGGTGTACACAACTTTCGACTGGGGACTATCAGAGAGTTCAGGCGGTAAATTGTTGATGCATATTAATGGCTCAGTCTAGCTACATGAAATCGTAGATCACCATCGAAGTTGAATCTTTGGTAAACGAAAATAAATTATACGAGTGAGTACTAGAGATTTAACTTTGATGAGTAGTAGTTAAAAACTTTTACAGGGTAGGAAAAGTGAAGTAGAAAACAAAAAAAAAATAATTTCATATGAAAAAAAAATTATTTCATATGAAAAAAAATACACACCCATAATATGCGTATGAAAAGTAGTTATTGGATAATTTTAAACTGTTGTCTCTGATTCAGACTCTTAAGTTTTTTACCTGTATTATTATAAATGTACAATAAATGCTGTACCTTACGATTCTATACTTCTTCACAATTCAATGAGGATTGTTAAGGTAATCAGTTATGTACCAAAGCAAAAGTTAGATAAAAGTGCCAAAGAGATTATCAGAGTCTTTCAGTAACCCTAAGTTCAGCAGTAGACAATAGTGGACATTCTATTCATAATGAAATATATTTATTTTTAATAGAATACTTCATCACGTTGCGGAATACAAACAAAACTAATTTATTTTAATGGTCAGAGTAACTTTAAAACGTTAATTAACATATCATCTTTGTTTATTGTTGATTGCTGTCAAAGTGTAAGCGTGGTCTATTTTTGAGTTGATTTCTCTAGTCTCTACATCTCTATAAATTCTCTTTGGCTTTACCATAGCTCTACATAAAATCCTTTAACAGCTTGTCCTTCGGATTCTTGACATTGGTGAAATTATGGTAGGTCGCCAAAGCCATTAATCAAATGTTGAATTAGTTGAGTTTGTATGTTTTTCATGTGCTAATATGCAAAGAAACCATTCATAATTCTGAGAGAAAAGTGGTTAACAATGTGTTTAAGTATTCATTGGTAATATAGCCTGAAGGATAGTTTTCAACATGTCACTATATTACAAATCTCGTGATACAATATATCTATATATACAAATAAAAATCTCTATTTCCCTTGGTCACGGCATCACGCGTGAACGGCTGGACCGATTTCGCTAATTCTTTTTTTTTTTGTTTTTTATTGTTAGGAGAAGGTTCTTATGAAAGAAAAACTTAAGAAAGTTGCTCGGAAAATTAGAAAATTTAAGAAAACTTAACGAGGGTCTTACGTGGGTAAAACCGCAGGGCGCAGCTAGTAGAATTTAAAATGCAACGTGCCAACTGCGGGCAACATCATAGAATAAATGTACCAAACAAAGAAGCGGGAAACTATGTTCAAAATAACATTGCTTCGTATTTTAGTGGTCGCTGTACCCCTTGTCAGTGACACGGTGAACTATATTATAATGTACATATGTGACGTACTACGTACGTTTGAATCTGCGGCAGCGTCCAACCATTATATTCAAAAACAAGAAGTATGAAAATGAAACTAGAAATGAACCCTTAACCTATTTATTTTTTAAACGGTTTTATTTATTTTCCTTTCCTGTTGACCGATTGATCTGAAATTTGGTACACACCTTTAGTTCTGATGACGCGATGACAATGATGATGTATTCAGTATCATTGTAAATCCAAGATAGCCGTCGCCACAAATAGTTGGATTACATTTCTTTTTACAAACCTCTCAATATTAATAATAAATGATTGGCTTGACTGATAGAATACAGTAGATCAGGAAATATCCATATTTTAAGTACCTAACTAAATAAAAACTAAAAGCTACAAAACAATTCGGTAATAAAATGGTGGGGCGTAGCATACATTACATTATATGATTTACTCAGATTACGCTACGCCCTACGATTTTATCTTCAAATTATATTGTTACTTTTAATACAGTATCTGCATCATTACTATGTTTCTTTACAGTAAAACCGTATAGTTACAAAAAAACTTATTTTACTAACTACTTCCCGGCATTTATATCACAAACTCTTGGTGTACAGCTGTGCGGGTTGAGTTCAAATATTGAATTTAATTGTTTACACTGCTGTATAATATGCCTATTTTATGCAGAATACCGTGCTTAAGTTTGTAAATGGTATATTGAATACAGCCTAGTAATAACAAGACTAATATTAAGCTTATTTGACTTATAAGATAAGTTGTGATTGTTTTTAATTAAGTTTTAAGTAAGAGCTCAATAATTTGTGATTTTATTTATCTCTATATTGTATATGTGCGTACATATGATATGGAAAGCATACTCTATATATATGATATTATGTTGTATAACACATTTGGTTTCTTCTGGTGGTTGTATTCACGTTCTATCTATGCTTACCTCCAGGTGGGCTTTGTGCTTGTTTATAAATTGTGCTTCGGTGCCGGACAGAAGATGCCGATCTGTGTTAATCAAAATCCAGTATTAACAAAAAAAAACAGTAAACCGAAAAAAACGGAAGTCATTAAATAACTAAAATAAGCATTCGACGATTATAAATTTGAAGAATATAATCTGCCTTTAAGAGTGAAAAACAAAGAGATGAAGAATACAGCTTATTTGAAATTACCATGATTTAGACGCATAAGTCGGGTATGCTTTTTTAATTATTCGTAGGCGTTCAAATAAACGGTTTAAACGCTAAATATAAATCACAACGAAGGACTTTTCAAAGCTGAACACAAAATACACGAAAACATTTATGAAGCGAACTCAGAACCCTTTCATTTGATTTAATTTTTTTAAAACCCATAATTTTTTTTTTATTTACAAAGAGAGACAAGTGAAGTAAATATTTGATAACATTTTGGATATGTTTTTTTAAATTACGTCTTTAAAATGTATCCCTTTGATAAGTTGATGTAATTATTATAAAATTACAATAGTTTCATTGTACCATTTACGAACGTTGACCGATTCATTCTAATAATGTATGGAACGTTTTATTTCATATTTTATTACAATGAACTCTTTTGTATAAACGTTAAAAAAGTTTATTTGCATAAACGCTCGCGCAATTACTTATTGATGCGCCCAGACGACTGTATATGGTATTTAATATCTACTTTATTACTATTTATAACAGAAATCTAGTCACTCACAACTCAATCACTGACTTGAATATAGTAGGAGAGAGTGGGGTTGGAAGTTTCGATTTTCAAATAACACGAAGTTTTATTATAAAAATAGAGGGTATTACTTTCAAAATGTGTAAATATTGAAAGGTTGTTTATCGGTTTTACCATATTATAGTCACTACCACTAATACATCAATATTTTTTTTTACAGATGCAAAATTTTTCATTTAGCCCTTTACGCGCACTTTGGGGCGAGTTGTTCCACCTTTGAGGTAAATTGTTCCGCCTAAATTATGACAATATACTGTTTGAATTACATAGATTTTCTTAAATAAAACAAACATTTCTATAAATGTATTTATGTAATGTTAATCATATGCACAACTAAACTTAAAAACAACCACGAAATATGACAACAAAACATTACTGGTCCAGATATCTTCAGATCAGAACTCTTATAAATTAAAATTGAAGAATCTGGTAACTTATAAATCAGATGTATAACTAGACTAAAAAAAAATATATAACATAAAATGGTTAACTCCAGATAAACGTATCTTTAGTTAGTTCCATTATAATTGAGATCTATCAATTTATAAATTTTATCAGATGCATTACTGAACTTAAAAAAAAGAACAAAACAAAACTGGTAATCTTCAGATCTTCAGAAAAGCTTTTGTTCTTGAGTTAAATAGTAATTAAAATTAGTCATGAGGCTTACTTTCATAAAGCATAAGTAACTTGGCAATCTCCAATCTTATTCATCATTAATCACCTAATAGAAGAGACACACATAAGTGACTTTATCATCTTTATCCAATCATCAACCATTCCAGATCGTGATCACTGCTTTTCGTATGCGTCGTTTTGTCAAAGACAAATGCTAAACATAGTTGTCTCATGTGCATGTGTGTATTGTGTGGTCTGCCAATAACATCTTTGAATTGCAACATTTGCAATTGTCAAGAAAAAATTAAATTTAGTTTCCAGATTTGTTTAAAGAAAATATTACATTTTCAAAATTAAACATAATTTTTTTTTTTTATGAGATAGGGAGCAAACGAGCAGACGGGTCAGCTGATGGTAAATGACCACCGCCGCCCATGGGCACCTGCAACTTAAGAGTCACAAGTGCGTTTCCGGCCTTTGAGGTGGGAGCAGGGGAAGAGGGAGAGAGGAGGGGAGAGGGGGAGAGGGCAGGGTAACCTCACTCACCCACGCGAAAAACAATGCAAACATTGCTTTACTGTCGGTTTTCTGTGAGGCCGTGGTATTACTCCGGTCGAACTGGCCCATACGTGCCGAAGCATGGTCTCCCACGATCAAAAGTTTCTGTTACTTCTAAATAGCACAACATTCTAATTTGCTGATTAAGGGCTAACAACGGTTAAATTACGAAAAACATTGTGCTATTATAATACATAAGTCAAAATGAACAGATATCAGGCATACACAAGATAGTTATTATAATAAGATAAATAACTTTGCAAGTATTAGTTTGTAATAGTTTTACGATTATTATTAAAAAAAAACTAAACCTTAAATCCAAACTCTGTAACTTCGAATTTCAAAGGCCAGTAAGGGCAAAAACGTCGTTTATCAATCGTCGGTAATTAAGTTCATCTGGGATTGAATCAAAATAAAACTAAAGATTCCATTGTATTCAAAGAAAATAATCAACTTGTGAAATAACAGTCATCAAGTCATTATCATGTCGGCACAAACAAGACAAAGAGTCCAACTTGATTTAGCCCCCGGTTCGTTCAAGTCGTGCTCGTATTTCCTCAAGGTTGTGAATTATCAATGCATACCAGAATAGGTGGCCTGCTTAATAGGCCAAGGATAGAACAAATTTGTCGATACGGCACTAAAGCTCTTCTCAGTTGAGACAAAGTATATTTTAAAATAAAATTTGATAGACAGAGTACACTCCTAAAGTCAGAAATAGTTAAAGATTATGGCTTTTGTCCGCGGTTTCGGTATCGTCAATTTTTCTATCCTTCCGGAATTGTACTTTTTTCTGGACTAAACTCTTATTTTCTAAACTATGATAGGTTGAGTAGTTATAGTGTAAAACCGTAAAAAACAAACAAATAAATTCACATTCACACTTATCGTGTTATTTATGGATTGAATACAAGTAAGTTGGCTCTCCGCCTGATGCAACTGATGGCGAACAGTTGCTGGTGTCTATAGAGACCCATTAGCACAATTACTGGCAAGCTGCAGACGCAATCTCGCTCCCCATAGAGTTATGGCAACCCTATCTTCTAGTAGGTTTAAAAATAACTCTAATGAAAACGAGAAGTAACACACATTCTCATTGTAAAAAATATTTTCGGCAATGGATGTTAATAATGGTTATACTATGTAATTTTTAAAAGTGTCACCAGATCGAGAGATCGATCGATCAGAGAGGCCCCGATTGGGAAGAAATGCGCTGCACTATGTCTCCTTAAATTATGTATTATTTCTTACAGTTTAAATAAAACCATTAATTGTATAATATGTTTAAAAGGTATTTGTTCTTTCCAGGTACTTTTATTAGCAGATGGAGTTGGGTATATTTTATTTTTAAAATCGAATGATATGACCCAAATCTAATTGATGGTGTTTAAAAATTATTGTTTGAATAACGTTACCAATCGTATGCCACTTTCCAACGAGTTATGACGACACTATTCCTAACCAGCAGTTCAACGCTTCTTTTGTATCTGACCACGTTTTAGTCGCTAAATACTGTTTTTTTGATGTTAGTATTGCTGGATGAAATTTATAGCTTATTTAATATTTTTCATATTTATTTTGTGGTTTTATTTCCGTCCTATAAAGTACACCAAAGAGATCGAATCTAACATTGACCATGTTTAGTTATATATATATGTTTGGTTATACGATATGCATAAACCACGTCTTCATCCTCTCAAATGAATATTTAGAATCTATTCATCATCACTTGTGCTGTACAATATTAAAAATTTGAATATTATTTTGAATATTTTAACACGCTTTTATTAGCTTCTAAACCTTTGAAGTCAGTTTCAACCTTCTTCTCATTGTCGTTTTGAAATGAAACTTCTTATAATTAAGATTGTGGTATACTTTAAAATCAACATTATATTATTGTGAAAGATTGTTTAGGTTTGAGAAAACATTTTCTCGCAATTTGAACCCAATTCTCAGACAACTGAATTACGAACGCCAATAATTCGCGAAATGACAATTGCATGAAGTGAAATCGAAGTTAGTTCATATTCATATTTTATTTGTAGCAATGCAATACCATACTGTGCGAAACTGAAAGAAAAATCAATAAATGTGCACACTAAAAGTATGCATTACAGTTTACAGTCAGCTAACATACGACATTTTTCTACTATTATGGAAAATAAATACTAAAATCATAGCAATTTTATCGAGAGCTCATATATTATTCTATTCAAAATTGAAGAAAGCATTGGAAATTGTGCACATTTCAATTGCGACAATCTTTGAATATTTCTTTTTATGAAATTCAATTCACGATCTAAATTATTCATCTCGCGTACTTCATAGTTATAATCTGCAAAATTGTATTCATTCTGATATAAAGATGGAAGTAGTATACCTACTAAGTTTAACGATAAAATTGCATATTTTTTAAGAATAAGAAGTAAAGTGAACTGTAAAAGGTCGTTATCGTTGCCTTATTTTATGAATTTTGGTTGGTTGAATTTTAGTATTCGATTTAAAAAAGCTCTTGAGTTTCTTGAATCGATTTTAGAATAAGTAAAGGAAAAGTTACTCATAATAATCCATTTCCTTCGGTTCTATAATGGGCCACTTGGAGGAAATGAATATCCGATGTTTCTTGATGGACTGATTCAAGTCGATAACTAGAAGTGCATGGAATACTTCTGTACGATATTTTGTATTCACATTTTAATTGTATTTTGTTTTCAGTGAGTGGGGATGTTTTATTATTGTCGTTTATTATATTTATACCTATCCCATCTTATAGTCATCATTCATCGCTAATGAGAACCATGAGATATCCACTGCTGAACATCAGAATTTTCTAGAGATTAAGATAAACAACGTTAAAAATACTTTGGAACAAGACTCTGGACGAAGAAAAATGTTATGATGGTTTTTTACAAAAATAAATTTTGTTACAATAAAAACTTTCGTGAGTGGTATTCATATTTATTAAAATCTATATGGTTTTACTCACGTTTGTATTTCGGGGATGCCCGACTAGTTTCGGACCCGACGGGTCTCGGGTTTCCGAAACTAGTCGGGCATCCCCGAAATACAAACGTGAGTAAAACCGTATAGTTTTAATAAAAATAAATTTGATCGCCATTTTACCATACTACTTAGATTTTTCTGGATACCATATCATTTAATATTGCTGAAGACATACTAAACTTTTGGAGGGTAAAACTTTAAAGAAGGCTATGATTTTACACTCAGACTTACTTGGTGAAAAATCCTTAGCAAAAACTTGGAGCGTAACTTAGGCAGGTACTGGATATCATTAAGAATCAAGCCCATGTTATGGCTCTTTGCCAACCATGTTGACTTCGGATTGCAATGTTTATTATTTACGACGAAAATGCTCTCTGTATTTTAAAACATGCATAGATTTTGATATGCATAATTGCATACGCATGTGTTCCAACTATGTACTAACAACATTTTAAGTATTTTGATGACAATAATTTGTACTATTTAAATTTTGAAATACTTGTTGTTGTTTAATATTTTTAAATATTTCACTTTTCTTTGTCTAACAATACAGTTTACAACAATTTAAGTATTTAGTTTAATTTAGTATTTTTTTAAGCAGATGATTATTGTTTTACGTAATAAAAAGAGTTACATTTCATTTAACGTAGAGATGAGAAAAAATGTTTCTACTGCATATTTATGAATCGATATAAGCTGATTCTAAATCAGTATAAAAAGCCTTTCGAGCAAAGTTATAGTTGTATTTAATTGTATTTGCAAGTTTATAATCAATTATATCAGTCTGTTGAAATTTAAGTCAACTTTAATCATTGATTCTTACGTAAAATATATTTGACGTGTTTAATTTTGTTAAAATCCATTAAAACTAACTTTTTCGAATCGGGAACGTGTAGCATCATCGTGTGAACTCGATAAAATGAAATAGAGCTAAGATGCAACTATTATCTAGTAACAGAAGTTTAACGAATGCATCTGTCATAAAATTCATATAGAATAACCAACCAACCAACAAAACAAAAAATTGCAAGGTCGAAAATTTCTAGCGTCTTCTGTAAAAAGCTTATTTATTAAATTTGGAAATGATTAGTGAAATATGTTATTTCCATTAATTTTATTTCAATTTTGTTTTTTTTTTAACTTTTACTGAAATAAATTCAACGTCAGAAAAACTCGATGCTAGAATATTCTTGCAGGAAGGCATTTTAGCAAGAAGATCTAAGCACTTCATCAATAGGCTATGTATACTACCACCATGTGCCTACACTACCAACTACATATAATAATGCGTGTAGTCTATATATATATCCTAGGTATTACCACAAATAGTTAATTTAACGCTTCTTCAAAGAATTTTCTTATTAGTCTGAAAACTAAAGTCATTAAAACCATATTTAAGAAGGGATATAAAATCAAGATTTCCAATTACCGATTAACTACCTTCTAAACTTCAATATTTCAGTGACATGATAGATGTTTTACGGATAAAGTTTGTAGGTATGGTGTTAAAATCAAAAACTAGCGTTTTATGGTTCCCTAGAATCAATTAGTCCCTAGAAATTAATATACGTGGGATAGTCATGTGCATTTTATCCGGGTTTTTTTACCTATTAGTGCCCATGTTGCTGTACCTGCACTACCGGAATGTTTTCTGACTTACAATGGAAATTAAAGCTGCATTCGCTTAAGGTACATTTAGGTACTCATTGTAATGAATTAATTAAAATTCAACTGCAATAAAATCGATTCGTTACAACCTCGACTTTTTATTCATTGATTTGTTAATGCCACTCTTCCAGATCGTATAATTGGATTGAAAATCGACATAAATCACAAATCACAGTAGAAGCTCCACCCCTGTGGATTGCTTTGCCAGAAACTAGGACAGCCGTTATGCATTACATATTTCAGCATAACTTAATTTTCAAAATAAACTGTTTTTCCATTGACCTTTCTCAATCAATTGACCAATCTCAACTTTCAATATATAGCAGTATTTTCTAACATTAAAGATAATTGATAAATATTTGTGTAAATGTTGTTAGTCTTACATATATTAAGCAAATCGATGTGGTCATTATAAATTTATTTGAACTTAAATTCGATCCTAATAATCGATTCCTAGCCCTAAGTCATTTGTTTGAAAATAATTGATCTCAGATGCACGTGGCTAATCTGTTATCTTTGTAAGAAAATAGCTTAGCTACAGGTCTATTATACGCTGTCCATTCGCTTATTTTCTTTTTGACAGTTGCTTGAGAACATAAGGCGCTTGTTCACCGCCGCCATCATCGAGACTTCAATGAGAGCGGTGATATATATGAAATGAATGGTACACTAAAATAGTAACTGATTCCTCAGTTCCCCAGTAACATTAATAATAATTTCAAACATGGGTAATGGAATTTATTAAACGAGTTCAGTCATTTTAATTAATTAAAACATCCTGTTAAATAAAATTGATTGTTATTTTTATTCGACTAATAACTATCAATAATTATCTTCTAAAAAAAGTATCACCGACTTCAATGTGCTTTTTAGTAGAAAGTAGATGTATTTTGTTTAAATATAATGTGGGTAGGCCAACTAAACGCACTGCTCCAATGAGACAGCGATGTTTCGGACAAACGAAAATATCATCTATGTATACAATTTTTATATATTTGTTGATTTTTCTAAAACCGGTCCACTGATTTCGATAAAGTTTAAATGGGACCACCTGGGAAGTATACCCTTTCGAACACAAAAATAATTTTTCAAATTGGTTCAGGTGTCTTCGCGTAATCGGGGAACATACATAAAAAAAAGATTCCGACGAATTGAGAACCTCCTTCTTTTTTGAAGTCGGTTAAAAAGAATAAATGAGTGGACAGTACCATTTACTGAAGCATTGTTTTTACTTTCATTTATGTCAAATTTCATTTTAATCATCACAAAACAAGTTAAAGCAATGACAATAATATACTGTAATCGTTATCATCAATTACTTTATCCAGCTATGAATCTGGAATCAGAAACATTTTCTCAACTTAATATTCTTCGCATAGCAGCACTTAATAAGTAACCACTGATTAATTTAGATTCCAATACTCTAATCACGTATTCAACTAATATAAAATTCAAATTAAGCACTTAGAAGATTGCTTTGTAGCCTCTTAGTATTATTATGTTGTTTACCTGCAGTATATTAAGAATATCCTTAAAGCTCCTCTAAATCCTTCTGAATATCCTAATCTAAAATAATGAATAATTTTATTTAATTACTATTCCGTTATACTAACTTTTAAACTCTCGCATTCGATGATATAATTATGTAAATATACGGGAATTAACGCGATCTCGAAATAGGTATTACATACCTCTGAATTGCCTAAAGAGAACCGTCTACCTCACGAACTCGACGACCGAGGGCGTGCACCACTGAACCAGTAAGCCTGTGACCACGGCCAGTGCAACCTGGTCGAAACATCAGGCAAGTCAGAGCTTTTCAATTCAATTCAAGAATGCCCGTATATACACATAATTATACTCCGTTATAATTAATAACATTTCAAAAGACTTGGTAAGTATATTGGAAAATCTATCACATTCTTTCACTTCATCGTTAACTATAGAAACCCTGCAAAGGGTTTGAGGAAATATATATTTGTTTATATTTGTGCACAATAAAACATTATTGAAAAATCTTCAAAAACAGCTGGCCTGTGAAATGTGAAAGGTTTAAGAACACTTCCAACTTTGTGAACTATACCTACGTCAGGACAATCGGTGTTACGAAATTCAACGACATACCACCGCCTCCGTCAACTACACTTGAACCAATAGGACCATGCACTGTGAGAATAGGAAGAGACTTGCAATTAATTTTCAATTTCACAATGTCTTTCAGTCCGATATCAATTGCACATTATTGCTATTGCTGTTAAGTCAGTTGCAACATCCTTTATGAGTCCAGTCCTTAAGAGAAATAAAAGAGTGCAACTAAATGTGGCAATGTTGCAAGCCGTTTCAGTTTATTTCTACTATCTGAATATATTTATATTTCTTGTAGTGTTGCGAATGCAAATATTAAAAACTTCACTTAGAGATCACTTTAATATAGATTTGTGTATCAGTAATAACTTTGATTGGCAAAAAAAAAGTTATTGTAATTAATATTAAAAAGTATCATTATAAGTACATTACACTATAGAGTCCATAGATGGATGGTTACAAGAAGATTAATTGTCTATAAGATGTAAGGAGGTCTGGTCGTGTCAGAATACCAAATGTAGTAGGTTAAGCTATGCTATGCAGTAAGATTATTTACGTCTAAATCCACATTTAAGAGACTCTCTTTAATGATTAACTATGTAACATCTAATACTACATTGTGACGTATTTAAGAATTGTCCAAGCTCGCTTTTAAGATACATAAGTTAACTTTTATCTGAAAATAAACTCATATTTCACTTCTAGTTATGGATCTTGCTATCACTAGATGTACTAATTCCATACCAACTGTTTCAGTGTGTCCGGATTTAAACTAATGTTTTATATTACCGCATAAAGCTACACTTTATCTAGATAACAAAAGTTTAAATATAACCTCCAATCTTTTCGTGCAGCTTTTAGGACTTTGTTAGACTCGAAGAAAATTGCTTAATTTGTTTTGTAGTGGCTTTCAATTTTTAGGAGAAGAGTGCTAGATATTTGTGTAATACTACACTCGCACGAAGTTTCCTATGTATGTGAGCTTGTGGTTCGACCAAACGGTCATTATTTACACACAACGTATGACGTGTAGATGGTTTGCAACTTTCACGTTTTGTGCACAAAATCTACACCTGATCCTTGAACTCCATTTCATTTAAGAAATGTGACTTAGGTTTTATTGAAAGACTTTTTAATTTTTCACAGGTTTCTCTGATTGTAGAAGCCGTTGTCTTTGACAGTCTTAAGCATTATTGTGTGTTTTACCTAATACAGCAACAAAGATTTTTGATTTCACATCTTTCTGGTAAAACGCGAATGGAAATAATTCCTGTAGAAACAATACTCCTTTTTATAAATTTTGTCCAAATACATAGTTCGATTTATTTCAGTTACACTGTGTTGCTATTTTCTATTAACCACACTTCATAAATATCTCGTCTCTTTTACCTTATACCTCATAATCATCTACGTTAGAACTATGTTTGTGAGTCACGTTCTATCCATTAGTAGTCAACTTACTGAGCAAATATTGCACCCTCTTAATTAACGGGCATTGGATGACAGACCCTCCTATAACCACATTGTACTTCGCGTGCTAAAGAGTCATAACTTGAGCTACCAACAGTACTAGGGGTGATCAAAAAGTAATGATAAACGGATATTTCTAGTAATAATAAAATTCTAAAAAAATATTTTTTCAACTCCCTAATCCTTCACAACTTCCCTGACAAAAAATGGTATAAATAGGACGTCATTTTTAAAATATACATTCATTTGAATACTAGCAGTCGGAGTGATAACATCAAAATGGAGAAACATGAAGTGCGAAGCGTCATCAAATACCTGTGCTTGAAAAAAATGTCCACCAAAGACATTCATACTGACTTGGTGGAAACATTGGGAGACTCTGCTCCTCCATATTCTACAACTGCACGCTGGTGCAAGGAGTTTAAGATGGGAAGAACATCCACGGAAGACGAACACCGCGAAGGCCGTCCGTCCTCCTCCCTCACTGAAGAAAACGTCAAAAAAGTTCAAGATCTGGTTTTGGCAGACCGAAGAGTGACCATTCGTCATTTAGCTGAGAACACAGGCATTTTATTTGGTAGCATTCAAAGGATCTTAACTACCGAGATGAACATGAGAAAGGTCTCTGCACGTTGGGTCCCGAGAATGTTAACCGACGAACAAAAGAAGAAACGATTCGACATTTCAAGGACCAATCTTGAAATGTTCCAGGCGGATCAAGATATTTTTTTGGCTCGATTTGTGACTATGGACGAAACGTGGATTCACCATTTTGATCCAGAAACCAAACAACAGTCAATGACATGGAAAAGGCCATCTTCACCGACTCCCAAGAAATTCAAAGTTTCAAGCTCTGCCGGCAAGGTTATGGCGTCTGTTTTCTGGGATGCTGAGGGAATAATTATGGTTGAATACCTTGATAAGGGCGCTACCATAACAGGCTCCTACTATGCTGACCAAATCAAAAGATTGCGAGAGGCCATCAAGGAAAAAAGACGGGGTAAACTGCGCGCAAAAGTTCTGTTCCATCAAGACAATGCACCTGCACACAAAGCTGAAGTTGCGATGGCTGCCATTCAAGAAGCTGGCTTCCAGCTGCTTGAACACCCACCCTATTCTCCAGATCTAGCCCCCAGCGACTTTTATTTGTTTCCTCGGCTCAAGGAACACCTCCGGGGCCAGAAATTTGAGGATAACGGCGAAGTGATGGCCGCTGTAGAGGCATTTTGGGAGAGTCAAGATAAAGATTTTTTTTTGAAGGGTATCGTTGGTTTAGAAAAGAGATGGACTAAATGTATTGACCTATTAGGAGACTATGTAGAAAAATAAATTTTATTTTTAAGTATATAGTTATTTTAATGTACCCATTCTCATTACTTTTGGATCACCCCTCGTACTTTAAGGTATTAAATGCATAAATAACTGAGATAAGATTTCTATATCAAGTTAATGATCGTTGATTTTATTGTAAAGAAATAGATTTAGTCTAAGACAAACGTTAATAACTTTAACATTATTTGATGATGTGACATTTTTTTCTATTCAACTTAAATGAATCAGGAAAAAATCAAAGTACTCGTAGCTATTACTAGCTGTCGCCCATGACTTTGTTCGAGTGGAAATTTTTAAACTGTACATTTTTTCTGGGATAAACAATAAACTATGGGCAATTTCAGACTATAATCCATTTCTGTTCCAAATTTCACTTACATCCATTTAGCCGTTTCGGCGTGATTGAGCAACAAAGATCATCAATGCGAAAGTTTGAATGGATTTCAAACTTTCGTATACACATACACATATATACATTAGTTTGACGTTGTGCCAACTAATAAAAAAAATTTTTTTTTTCTAAATATTTCTGTAAGTGAAACAGGCAAAAGAAACTATTTGAAATTGGTTTTGAAGCCCTTAGCGCAAAGCAACTGATATCTAGACATACGAGCAAGTTTGTAAGGCACATTTATATTTATCTGACTGACTAACCGTGGACAATCAATATAAGTATTTATAATTTTGTGTAGGAACAGATACTCTAAAATCTCTAGGACTTATAAGTTTGAAATGTTTTAAGCGAGAGCTGTTGCTAGTTGTTCATTTTCTGACCGTATTACAGTGATATGACAACTGCCAAAGAAATCTTTTCTGCACTGATTCTAAACGACGTTTATGTATTTCGTAGAATGAAATCCAAAGTATGCTGCAAAAGATAGTAGTGATAAAGAGATTCAATTCAATTCAATTCAATTCAAAATCATTTATTCAATTAAGACACTAAGTGACATTTAAGAACGTTAAATTGAAGCTAGAGTTAAAATCATAGATCGGCACAAACAGACGCCACAGCATGTACTGGATTGTCAAGGTAAATTAGGTGAAAAACACCAAAATCTACTGCCTGTTTGTGTCGATCTATAACTTCCAGTTTCCAAAATGCGTAGGGCCTTTTGAGAAGAATACTGGTAAAGAAACTCATGGCCACTCTTTTTAAAAGTCAGATCTTCAGGTACAATAGTGTTAGTGTTACACGAGAGGTAAACAGGATGCAAGCTGATGCCACCTGAATTTCATTTTATTGAAATGCTCCAAAAGCTAACGTACTAAAAAATAAAAATCACTCAGTGATACCGTTGAAGGTTTGAACCTATTAAACATAGAAATCATTCAAGGTGCACATCTACCTTTATTCAGTTGCAAAATCTACTGTTAAAAATAATTCGTGACTGGATTAAGAGGCTAGAGTTGCAGTTGATCGAACCAAAATAATAGTATAGGCTAAAGCATCGCTGACTAGGCCAACCAGTCACCCCAAGCAGCACCCGTTCACGAGTATGACGCATGGACCAATTCAATAATTAAGTTCACAGTTCACAACACAATGTTCAATAGTTTTCAATTAGGTTTTTCCTGCCGGTTTCACTCTCGTTAATTTAGATTTTGCCGGAAACTGTTTTTTGAAGTGAAAACTTCTATAAGCACGTTTGTGCACTTTTTGCTATTGGGAAAAAGCACTGAACTCGTGACTGTTACGCTAATAATACATATATAGATCCACTAGAGGGCGCTAATCTCAACCGTGAGTTCTGTCAGCTACTTATTAATTAATATCACCAACCTGCTAATGTGACGTTTTAAGTTCGTCGTTTCGTTTAACTTTCCACTTCTGTCGTGACTGTCTATTTTTTATTTTTTCTGGACAATAGCTTGTCCTTTGACCTATTATGTACCTTTGATAACGTCTATACCAAATTTCGTGAAAACCGCTGGAGTAGTTAAGATGTGAAAGAGTAACAAACAAACTCACATTAGCTTTTACGTTGCCCGCGACTTCGTTTGAGTGGAAATTTTGGTGAAATCTATCTCTCGGAAAATGTATTTTTTTTCGGGATAAATAGTAGCCTATGTGCTATTCCAGACGATAATCTATCTCTGTGCCAAATTTCATCCAGATCCGTTCAGCCGTTTTTGCGTGAAAGAGTAACAAACATCCATCCATCTCCAAAAACTTTCGTCTTTATAATATTGGTAAGATGGGAAGAGAAGTTAGAAATTTTGGATCTTGTATTATAACTTATAACTGACTTTTATCAAAATTATATTAAAATAAATAAATTTTAGAAATATACACATAGTCGTTTACATTTAACCCATACCTACCAACACGCTTTTCATATTGTCACTTGTGATTACCTAACAAGATAACTCGCTAATATAAGCAAGGAGATCGATGCAAATATACCGGTGAGAATTTCATCTCACGATGTGGATTCCGGTCCTCGATCTGCTTAAACCGGCGATAATTCAATTTCCTGAAGTAAGATATTAGTAATGCGAATCAGCATAAACGGCTAACGTAAGGCGGATGTGCCTTTCGGGTTAACAATAATGCTTGTTTACAGCATGTATGATTCAATTTATTAACTTGTGTAAAGACTGAAGATAGTTAACGTTAGGTTGTATGGCTATTAAACGGGCAAATTTTCAAGTTTGTAATCAAATCGAAGCGTAATGTAAAATCTGTTATTGGTTTTGGCAGAGGCTATACTTAGACTTATCAGGAGATTTAACAGATGTAATAAAATCACGAATCTATTTGAGTTTAACTTTTATTAAATATTTACACAAAATTTTCTGCTTATTGCCACGAAAATAGCGCTTGCACAATCCCTTCTCTTCCCCATTCTTGGTTATGCCGATGCCAGTTATCCAGATCTTACCGAGGTCCAACTGAATAAACTTGAGAGACTCCAGAACTTTTGTTTAAGATTCGTAATTGGACTCCGCAAATATGATCATATTTTTGAATATAGCACAAAGCTCATGTCGCACGTCACAAACAAAAGGGTATTATCTTCAAAACAGTGTTTTTGACCATCGCTATTTTAAAGTTCAAAAATTCATACCTGCGGAACTAACACTTCATACGTCCTAATTTATACATAGATTTAAAGGTACATGCTTCTATTTTATGCTTAGTAAGTTTAGTGATTGTGACAGTAATATTTCCAGTTTTATTAGCAGTTTTATATGACTGGGTGAAGATAATACTGTTTAAACCGGTCAAATCGATCAGATTACTTACTTACGACTATCTAGCCTTACACAAATTGACTATTAACTTGATAATATCAAGTAGTAAAAAATAATGATACCTTATTAAGCACACAATGTTAAGGTTTAAGTGAGTGGGAAAACTGGGAAATAATTTCTCACTCGCTGTAGGTATGTTATATACCAAAAAAGATAACAATTACACGGTTATAACAAAAACACTGTTTGGTAATAAAAAAGGTTTATTAGAAATAAAGTAAGTATCAAAAGATCAGTCAAATTTAAAAAAAAAGTACAATTTAACACACCTAAACGAGTAATGTGACAATTGATATTCCGGTCCAAAGTTAACGTCCAACGTGAGACGTGGAAGGACACAAAGGATATCTCGCATCAACTCCAGGTTATCAACCGCTGTCTTTGCCGTATTCTCGGTGTTTACTGGACCGAGAAAATCTCCAACCTAAATCTGTGGGAACGCTGCAGTGAAATCCCGATCGACCCACAGATCAAACGCCGTGGTACTGGCTCGGCCACACGCTCCCAAGGCACTCTGAACATATACCAATACAAGCCCTAGACTGAAATCCCCAAGGAAAGCGTAAAAGTGGTCGCCTTAAGCAGACGTGGCGACGAACGATCAACGCAGAGGCAAAGTCTTGGTGTGAAATGAAGCGCGAAGCTCAAGACCGAGCGGGATGGCGGCGCACTGTGGACGCCCTCTGCTCAATCTAGGACTAGAATCTAGAAACAGGAACATAAGTCATAGTAAAACGAGTAATATCATACAGCAATTAAAAAACAGCAATAAAAACAAAAGAATCGAATTATTAGACTTTGTATATAATTACTAGATATCCAGTGGATATTAACATTAAATTAGTGCTCGCAGATTACGACGCTGGCGAATAGGAAGCCATTTTAATTCGGAGCGTAAAACAGACACATGGTCAGACTTGTGAAGATTGAAAATACATCGAATGCAGTTGTTGAGAAGGCGGTCCAGTTTGTTAAGAAGATCTGCGTTCAGGTCGAAACAACACACATCATCATAGTCGATTAGAGGAATAATTAGGGACTGCATTAGGAGAGTTTTGATTTTAGTAGGAAGGAAGTTTTTTAATCGGTATAAAGTTCGAAGTATTCCAGTCGCTGTCTGGCTCAAATGAGTTACCTGGGCACGCCAATCAAGGGTCTTTAACTTTAACCCAGGCATTTTATAAACTCCAGGTCGCTATTGATTTTATCAATGACTTGCAATAAATCTTCAACGCTGGCCTATGTATACAGCTGCAAGTCATAGACGTATTGGTGATACGCACACTGAAGGTCTTGAGTTATGATATCAATAGTGGAGATAGAATACCGCTTAGGTACGCCAGTGTAAAGATCACATTAATTCGATGACAAATCATCGACGCGTACGCACTGTTGTCGTCCCTGAAGATAAGTGGAGAACCATTCCAATGCTTCTGAGGAGATCATAAGATATGATAGGATGGATAGTAGGATGTCATGTATTACTACTATGAGTTGTACAGTTGTGAAATTCGCAATCGTTCTACGTCTGAATATTATTGAAATGAACCCAACATAGAAAACTATTGCACATACTGAAGGCCGAAAACACATCAGAAGAACAAGAGACGTACTCGCACGTTTAATGGCTACTCGATGACTTTGATGCACATGATTGACGACGGCGTTGAGTTTTAATTTTGGGGACATACGTTGGGTCGCTAACATCATTACCATCAGCATAAGGGAACATTTTCGAATTGCTTTTGGACGTACTTTGGCGATTGTGGATTTCCCTCATTATCATTTCAGCCCTCTTACTTCGCTTCATAGTTTAGAGTTGAGCTAAAATTTAAAAGAAAAGTAAAAAATAATACCAGACAAAAGGTAGTATTTCATTTGAAACTTCCAGTCACTGATCAACAGTTACAAGCAAAATAGTATTATCTCAAAGAAATCAAGAGCTATAAAGTATCATTTTGAAATAATTTCATTTAAAATTGCTAATTTATAAAAATGAAACAGTCAATAAGGTACTATTTCAAAATGAAACATTTTAACCTATTAAACTTGACAGGCAATAGGGTATTAAGTGAACATAATACTGTATAGAATACTTACATTTTGGACAACAACTGGTCATAACGCGACATAACCGCGGGTGACACGCACGCACGCGGAATCAACTAAGATGCGACAGTCTTCATTTGTTTCTTTAATGGCATAAGAGAACAGTCAATAAAGAAATGTGTTGTTATATCTCAGAAACTATTTGAACAAAAAATACAATTGTCTTACCAGTTCATAGAGAAAAAAATGAAGATTTTGAAATGCAAATAAAAAAAATTTACCTTCTTTTACATAATACCCTTTCATTTGGGACGTGCGATGTGGTTACCCATATGCCTTCGCCAAAATGCCCACATTATTTTCCTTTTGTACGACATTATGTTTAACCCGTATACTCCGTCGTATCTAAAATAACGTTATTGTTTACCGCACCGCTAATTGTACAAACCTGTCTATAGTTGTAAGCTTTTTCTTTTTGAAGTGAAAACTTCATGAGGCACGTTGTGCACTTTTGCTATGTTACGTCACGCTAATAATAAATATATAGATTCACTAAAGGGCGCTAATCTAAACATTGAGTTCTGTCAGCTCCTTATTAATTAATCTTTAAAAATATAATTAGTTCCATTTAGTACTTATTATGTGCGCAATTCATATGCAAACATAATTGTAATTAAAATGAAAATTTATAACGCCTATAGTGCTCAATAGCGAAAACCTTTATTCAAAAGATGGGTTCGCGTCACCGACATGCTAATGTCGTAGACGCGACATGTCGTTTTAAATTTTCACTTCTGTCGGCAGTCCCATGACTGCCTAATATTTTTTTAATACCTGGTGTACAATAAAGAGTATTATTATTATAAACTCCCTACAACAACTAAGTTTCTGTATTCTTCTTATAACTTAAGTGACAGTAAGGTACAATTCGTGATTTCAGAAGAATTACTGACTAAATTTCATGATATCGGGCCGCAACGCTGCGAACCCTCAGAAGTGATTCTATTTTCAACATGAATATTAAAAAAAATATCAACACTATTTTATGTATGTGATGGAGGTCAGGTTTGTGGTAAAAAATTATTCTACTAATCTTAGAAATGCGAATGTTTGTGAGTGTGAGTACACACTCATGTTCACAAACATTCACATTTCTAACTTTAGGTGTGTGGGTCTGCGTGAGATACTACGCTAGTTACTCAACGACTGGATTTGAATGAAATTAACAACACAGCTAGATTATCTCCTAGATTACCACGGGCACACAGGAACTGATTTGTAATTAAAACAGAGTTGTAAAAAAAAAAAAAAATAAACATGCTAGGCTTTCCAAAAAAAATCCAAGATACTAATACTTCATGAAATGCCACTTATAACTAATGATGATGATGTAAGTTTGAAATACAAAAAAGAGGTTTCAAGTGTCCATGAAGGAAACAAAAATTAAATATTTTAATATAGGTACGCAAAAGTACTCTTGCGTGATAATACACTTGCCATAGGCAAGTGTATTATCACGCAAGAGTACTAACTATACAATGTACCTACACATTATTTTGACGTAAAAACGAACTAACGTTTATGAAGTCATAACATTAGAGGTATGACTAGATAGAGGGGCCTCAGTATGGAAATAGAAGAAGCATTAAAAAGCAGCTTGCCAACGACGAGCGCTAAAATTAGAAATTTATGGCGTTTTGAACTCTTTACATTATGAAAGGAATCCTGTCCCGCGTAACGTTCGCACAGATGTCTCAATTTATTTCAATAAATTAAAATATGTAACCGTATATTAACGTTATACTGATTTATTGAAACTGGAAATCCTCATTTCTAAAGAAGAAATTTGTTTATTGTACTTGGACGCATGTGTCACATTCATTGGATTTATGTACTACAGCTATATCAATCCCACATGCAATTAAACTTACAACATGCTGTCTAAGGATGAAAAGATCGGAAGATATTAAATTAGTATTATAATATTACATATATTAAAGTTTCAATAGTTGCCGGGAAATTTAGGAAAATTTTGCTTTTTTCTATGAATGTCATGCACCGAGTTAGTCATTATTTTAAAAGTTATTATTGTGGTAACAAGTTTCACAATCTTTAAACAAGTATAAAAAGTAATGTTTGTCTGAGCATCATATATATTCAAATATCTCTCGATAAAAGTATTCATATTGAGTATTTTCCATCAAAAACATAATATAAAAACCCAAGTGTCGCAAGTCGCGACGTACTTCTTCTACCGCAAAAAGTTGTGAGATCTAATTATTACATAATTTGTTAACTAACGACATTTTATAGTGACCGTGCCAATAATAAATAGAATAACTCTGTTTTCCTCAACTTGGCGAGGGCAATGTCGTGCCCCCAGATTATTTGAACAACTGTAATATAATCATTGTAAACATTGGATTACCTGTAGACTCGTAGGCCGTGGAAGCCTATGCCTACAGGCGATTCAATGTTATTTCTTTCAACTCGCTATAAAAGCATTTTAGGGAAACCACTGGAGAACTCCTTTGTTTTTCGCTTTAAAAATATATTTTAGACGATTCCGGACGTAATTCAGAATCTTGTAAAACATTATGTGAAATTGCTAAAGCACTAAACTATGTAAGATGTTGAAAGGACTGAATAAAATACGGTATACGAATGGCACTGGACCAAATTTAAGGCATAGTATATACTGAATAAGGAAAACTGGACTTAGTAATTGGTACTAGACAGGTGGAGTCAGCATCTGAACTGAAGGCTGATGTGTGTTATGGATTCTGAATACAGACCGACCACGACGCTTTCGTGAGCGATTTCCTGGTTTTATATTGTCGACTTTATGTAATCATGGTAGACTACACGGACGAAATAATTGTTCTTGTTTAGAAAAGGGGGCAGGGGAGTGTAATTAGACAGGTGGCAATTACTAATCTCTGATCATGAACGTTCTTATTCTGGCAGTACGTTATATTAAATACTATTGTAGCATAAGGCTCGGACGAAGCACCGACTACAAATGTAGTAGTCTCTATGACATAAATATATAGATTGTAGGTTATGATAAAATAAATTTTCGTCCTTTATATTCTACTTTTTACCAAATTTCGGGACTGTTCACGGGTTTAGTCATGAAAGGTGAACAAAACTACATTTAGAGTATCATTCGAATTTGTAACAATGGTTCAGAGTAATAAAATCGAATTTGAAGTAAAAAAGCAGTTTCAAACATTGTATTCACCGGACCAAAGTAACAAGAAATAAGTCTTGTTGTAAGTTATGTAAGTAAAATTTACGCCCTCTACTTATATTATTAGTGTATTACGAAATAAAATGTGGTTAACGCAGTAACCACGTCTCTATTACCTCTCGAATCTTCGAAAATATACTTAATTATAATTAACAGGCGAAATAAATGGACTATAGCTGTCTGCTTATTATTACTCCATTAAGAGAAAGCTAAGTTTGTAGTAACCTCACGTATAGCCAAGAAGGCGAGTCAGATTGGCTACTTATAAGGCCATTAGGTTCCAAGCAAAAATAAAAGAAAAAATCTTTTATTCGTGTTTAGTACTGAACGAAGTAGAAGCTTATCTAATTTCAATAACAACAGTTCCTATTTTTTGTAACTGAATTTAGTAATTGATTTTACTGGCAGTCTGAAGATAGGTACGATAACGAATAGGATTGATTCTTGCCATTGTATAATAAAAACAAGGAGTTAACATATGCTTATTTCGTACAGGCAAAAGGTGTTATACCAAAGTCAACTCGAAAAAAACACGTGATAGGTCATTTAACGCGCTTTGATGACGTAATAGAGCGAGTATTCAATCAAGACAGGTCATGTTAAAGCTAATGTGGCTTCGAAAACAGTTAGTTTGTTAATTTTACCACTTCCTGGTGGTCATAATCAAGTAATACCGTTCCGGTTCTGCTCCAACGGCCATCGGTACTTCGCCATACGTGGCATTGCCACTTCAGCATGCTTATCTTGCGAGCTATGGCGGTACAGGATTTTCCTAATGCGAGAGTTGTCTTTAAAAAAAACAAAAAAACTTTGGTTCTTTGTTTGTGTTTGCGAACATAGCTCGCTCCATAGTTCGCTGCGTGACTTTTAATTTGTGGACTAGCCCCACCGTTAGTGTCCATGTCTCGGCGTATAGTATACGTAAGACTAAAGAACTGGCTCTTATTCTTGCTTTTTTCATTTAATCATATTATAAACTTTATTTAATTATATCACTGTATATTAATTTTTTTGCAAGATAATAATATTTTTTTACTGTCACCATTGTGGTCACCACATCGGCAATACATAAACTATTCATTTCGTTCCTTTATCATTTTTCTCATGACAGATAGCCACTAAAAGCCAGGCATATGAAGTCGTAAATAAAACGTCTATAAACATAAATCATGCAGAATTATAAATATTCTGCGAAATATGAATTTGAGTCGTTTAGATCTGATTCGAGAGTATTTTGGGCGACAATGGTTTCGCGAATTTCATACATTTATAGATTGAGTTGCAGATAAAAATGTTGCCAGGTTTGATTTTTCGAAGAAGGCTTATTATTATTAATAAAACAATAAGTATGGTTAAACCTAGAGGTACTATGTGACATATGTTACTGATTATCGCAACAGATTATTTAAATGAAAAACTGTATACAAAAATTTTGTTACTTGTGAAGTGATGCGTATTATCTAACACATCTTCTCTATCTATGCAAAACCTTTTAAGAGAGTTAAGGTACAACTAAAATATTGTCCATATTGTTATCGCCACATCAAAAACTCGAATTATTAAAAATACGGGGCAAACTATAATAGATGATAAAACAGTTCACTATTTAATCAAAATTAGTTAATAGACATTATTAGTTATACCGGTAGCGCTACAGTATTCGTCGATTGACAATAGTGGTGAAAACGACAGGCATGCATTATAACTCGATAACAATCACTTGGGTGCTGATGGAGGTACGACCAACATACCAGTTGTTGTGATTTTGATAGTTTATAGCAATAGTGGTGAGATTGTTTCTAACAATATTCTAGTAGCTGTACCCTTCAGAATATCGCAATTCCTGTTCTTGCTGTAGGAAATGCTGTACCTACTCACTTAGGCGTTACTATACTGACAAATAATCATGTAACTACTTGTAGTATCAGAAGTGCAGCAATTCCGTCAATTTTTAATATTTATAACGGGTAAAACATTTAATTGTTTTAAATTTGTCATAGAACGTGTACAAATAATGTTGTGGTTGAACTGAAATAAATAATATTTTGACAAATGTACACTATTTCAAACATAGTTAACACTCGTTTGTATATAGTTGGAGTCATGGATGTGTAATTTGAGGTAACGAAATGGACGCGTGCCAATTGGAGTGTGTGACAGCCAATTACACACTTTATCCATAAATATGTATTTAACCTAAAAATATGGCGGCAGATGGGATGACCGGAACTTTACAAATATCTACTAATCCGAAGGCCAATTGTAAGTAGCCAAGTTGTAGAATATTATAAAACTAAAATATGATGAATACTTACGTATCAGGGTCAACTCAGATTAGCGGCAAAATACTTGACCACTTTTAACCTTATTTTAATGAAATGGAGCTGAAAATCGTATGTAAGTAGTATAATCTGGATGAATCGGATACCAGCGTACGATTCTCAGCTTTTTCTTAATGGAATAAGGTTAAAATTTCAACTACATTTTAAAAGTTCTCAATCTGAGTTTATTCAGTTTACTGTATTAGGAACAAGCTCAATTTACGGAATGGAGACTGTAGTCTCTAGGGACTACAGTCTCACTCACACATTAATAAATAGTGTAACCTTAGTGAAAATATTTTTTTCAAGAATTATTGTTAAAGAGTTGGCAACATGTAAGTTATTCTCCCGGTTTTATAGCGTCCACAATATGCTACGGTGATTCTTGATTATATTACATGGACTTGTTTTATATCTTATTGAATAAGATATTTATTTCTATAGTGTAAATGACATATAAAAACATCGCAGCCATCTGCTAATGCATATGAAGTCAGTTTGCAGAATATGTACCAATATTTCAATTGATACGCTTGGCGAATTTTACGGTTATAATAGTTATTGGCTCGAAGTCACTTTACTGATGTATTTCAATGATAATAGTTATCAGAATCATCTGGTTAGAAATACTAAACAGATGCTTCTAGTGAACATTTCAGAGATTTTAGTAACCGAGTAGGGAGAAGGTTAAGTAGGTTGCAAACTAAAAGCAAACACTTCCCTCTCATTATCGTTTTACAATATATTAATTACGAAACGCGATAATAGGGTAGGTGTCACTCTATCAATGTAATGACCTTTCTACGTTATTTTGGTTCTACGTGCGAAACTGAAGCTGCCATGACGTTACGTATTCACTTCAGTAAAAAATTAGATAAATTTGGTTGTAGACTGTCAAGTCCGTCAAGTCGAATCAATTCTTCTTTATTACTCTTCAAAACGATACGTTGTGTAGACACATGTATGAAAAGGAAACATGACGTCATACCTCCCTGTTCTCAAATCATTTACTTCTAATGTTTGGTTTTAGAATGAAAACATCATAACAAATTTGGCAATAATAGAAATAAGGTTTTTATTTTGTAAAAACAAAGTACTGGATACTTTGTTTTTGGATGTTAGTATTACATTAAATTATTTATTGGCTAGTGTTAGTACCAATCACCCTCTGCATAACGTGTTTTGTAATCGGAGAGTTAAAACTGTCCTCTATAGTTTTCAGGATGCTGTTCTGACTATCTCTCACCCTTTTCAGCAATGAAGCTGTTTTTTGCGCAATATTGCGTGAAAACTGTCGTTATCAGCGTTTTTTTTATGTTATAGGGGGTAAACGAGCAGATGGGTCACCTGATGATAAGTGACTACCGCCGCCTATGGGCACTTGCAACTTAAGAGTTACAAGTGCGTTGCCGGCCTTAAAGGTGGGAGTAGGTGAAGGGGGGGAGAGGATGGGAGAGGGAGAAAGGGAAGGGTTAGGGCCTCCCGTAACCTCACGTACTCAGCGAAAAGCATTGTAAGCATTGCTTCACTGCCGGCTTTCTGTGAATCAATTCTTACATTGGTACATACCGTGGTATCACTCCGGTCGAGCCGGCCCATACTGCAGTAACGATGTGGTCTCAACAACATCCTGAAAGCACTATGAAACTGGTCGCGCAGGACATCCATCCACCTTTTGGCGTAATTGATCCATAGATTGCTGGTACAAAGACTCTGGCAGTACGCCTTGAAAAGTGTTATTTTTACTAGGTCTGTCCATCGAGTAAATCTACGGACCAACATATTGCATCGGACCGCTAGTGCCCTACGCTCCCTTTCAAGGCAAGACTTTTTTTTTAAATGACCTAAAAATTTACAGGAAGACACCTTTTTATTGCCGCTCCGTCGTCCGCTCACGATATTTGCCGCCGACTCTAAAGATCATATATTCACACTTGCTTAAATTATATCTTAATCCGTGCTCGACCGCATAAACTTCACAAATTTTAAGTAGGTCTCTGATAGTCACAGCCGCAGACGATATGGTGCTGATTGGTTCTACGACCCATCAGCAACATATCGTCTGCATAGCTGATAATGAATCTAATTTTTCGAAGTCATACATATATGACAACCCCTAATTTCCTGAGAAGTGTTACATTCATGTATCCAACCCATTGTAAATTCTGTCGTAAATTTCCCGTGTATTTTTTTACTTCAATATAAACATGGACAACGATTTTTGTGACGGCTTCATGGTAGGATTTTTTGCAATTAATCTCGATTTTTGTTTTGCCATTTTACGGAATGTTTAAACATCGGTGTAATATGTATTATTCTATTTCTATTACTAATCAGAACATGGCAAAATTATAATTATTTACCCTTTTAAGTACTACCGATATAACGTCGCGTCAGAATGAACAATCAACATGGTGTCTAGCGTTTTCATAAATTTACGCGCGCGGAATGTAAAAATGTAAAATTGAAATGCATTTTTATGGTACTTATCGATTGAATACAATTTTAGTAAATATTTTGGTTGTTTGTTTTGTTGTTGCCTTGTAAATTAAAACACTTTTCAAGAAAGGGTGTAATACCCTCTTATGTAAAATCATTAACGTTTGTTTTTATACTATGACTAGCGGACCCAACAGACGTTGTCCTGCCGAAACGTAAAAAATATTATTCCTGTAACCCTATCGCAATACCTTTTATCGAGTCCAATTGTAAATCTAAACCATTCTCGAATCCACCCGAAGCCACTCAAAAAAATTCATTAAAATCGGTCCAGCCGTTTAGAAGGAGTTCAGTGACATACACACGTACAGAAGAAATATATATATTAGGATTAGAGTAGTTTTGTAAGTTCATTGGTATTTAGAACATACCTTATACGTTGCAATTATCATTACGAGTCAACTCTAGGCATTTTTTTTTAATTAAAAGTATCATAAAATTACCTTAATATTAATAATATAATAATTATTCAACCCTGATAAAGAATTTTTCAATAAAGCTTAAATGTTTGGTCGACGTGAAACACTTTATTGACAAAAAATGCAATCTGAATATGTTATGAATTTGTATAAAGCTTTGAAATATTGCCATGCCTGAATATACTGACTAACATTAAAAAAAACATATGTTACTTTTTTCTTTTTGTATAATGATAGACTGAGTTTATGTAGGTAGGTTATGTAGTATATTGAAAAGAATATATATACATATTCTTTTCTGGCCCATAAACTCTATTGGGAGTAGGAGACTGTAGTCTTAAGGGACTCCTAATAGAGTAGTCCTTAGAACTACGCGAACGATGCTGCATTTAGAACTTGAAGCTATCATACATAGCTTCATACGCAGAATATTCCGTAAAATTTCCAAGAGAACTCACTCAAGACGCACTTCAGACTATTTACATTTGCCATTACTCCTTCTCCAACACCCTGAACATTCTTAATTACCCTAAGAGTTATCCACGCGTCCCTACTTACGTTAATAAAGCTTTAATTCCCGCAATCTTAACATAAAACATACCCCCTGGCACAATTTTACGCGCCTTTACGCTTTATCACTCCTATTCCAGTTCTCGTACATGGAAATTACGAACAATCCCGTGGCATATTCACATAAAGCGAAAGGAATCTACATTGAAGTGTCTTCAGAGCATTTTATTAGTTCGCTGTCAGTAAAAGGGGCGATGGAATGTTTATTGGGCAGTTACCGAGATTCAATAAGAGTTATTGGTTTTATTTTATTAACAAAAAACACTATTTGTCGAACAAAAAACTCTATTTGCTTTTATTTATGCTGCTGGAGATACAAGAATCTATAGTTTCTTTTGTATTGATTTTAATTTGTTACGTGTTGAATGAAATGCAATAGTGGACTAGAGTGGTTAGGGGGAATCAGAAAGATTTTATACTCACGGGTTAAAAGATATTATGTTTCATTTCCAATAATGGCTTTATTTTCAGATACTTTTTAACACGCTTTTATTAGCTTGGTATGTATGTATCTATGTATGTATGTAACGGAATCTTTGAAAGTGATTTTCACCCACTTTAAAACGTCGAATTGAATCGAAACTTCAAACACTTATCAAGGACCGATAACAATACAATGAGACCAAAAAAGCAAAAATAAATAATAGTTTAAAAAACTAAAAGCACGTTTTTATCATCATCATCAAATCATCACATCATATAGCTGAGCTGATGATGAAAAAAACCATAAAATAAAAATCTTTTTAATAAAAAATTAAACCGACGAAAAGAAGAACTAAAAAGTAATTAATCATTTTGTTATTTGGCGCCGACTCAAAATAAGTTTATATAAAATTTGATAGTTTATGTAAATAAGCTCAATACTTAAGACTTAAGGTTTATTTATTTTTTGCTTTTTAGTTCTTTTTGTCGGTTTAATTTTTTGTGTGTGTAACAAAAAAAGAATGATCAAAATCGGTTCATAAATAACGGAGTGAGGGCTGAACAGACATAAAAAAAAAAATATATATAATACGGTCGAATTGAGAACCTCCTTTTTTTTCGTCGGTTAAAAATAAATAATAGTTTAAAATATTAAAAATACGTTTTGTAACTAGCGGCACTAAAAAGTAGAAATAAATTTTCTATAAGTAAAAAAAAATTGAGTGATTAAGAAAAAAAACATTTTATCGTAAAAAAGCGTAGGATGCTTTTTGCACCCCACGCACCTGCCAACCAACTCATCTGAGGGAAAGTTACGATAAAGTTGAAGATGGTACACGCCTATCCAAGAGAAACCTATTCACTCTACCCTTGAAGGTTCTAGGATTATAATTGACTTAAAAATAGACGGAGGCAGTTCCGTTCCAGATTTTAGCAACTCAAAACCAAAAAGGAGCTGTCACAGCGTTTAGTTCGAATTCTTGATAATAATTTTGGTAATCGATAATATTAGGTAGGTACATCATGGAGCAATCCAAACAACCAGAACAGTCACCGTAAACGCGGGTGAAACTGTAGGGCGAGGCTAGATACATAAAAGTTCTTACCATGTGATGGAAAAATATCCCTAAGGTTATTTTTATAAAACGGAGTAAAACTTTGGAACATAATAAAAGTAATAAAAGTTGCGATGGAAGTAAGAATTTAATTTGTGCTTCTCATCGCGCTTAAATGGCGGCGACCAGTGTTGCCGGCTTAAACTAAAATTGTGTTCGGAACTTTAAAACTTAACTACAAAGTTACATTATTATATGCTAAAGCAACTTTTACTGTCTCGTTCTTGGTACTTAGGTTACTACTAAAATATAACTGTTTACATTTTGCTTTTAATTTTTTTTGCACATGATAATGGGACGTATGGTGACTGGGGATGTAGGTACCATTACCGCTTAATGCAAATATTTATATGTAATTTATATTATATATGTTTATAAGACAAAAATTTAACAAAGTATGTTTATGTTGTAGAGCCCTTAATAATGCTTAGTTTGGGTCTACTAGATAGCACAGTATAATAATATAATAACTTGACACTTCTCACATACGGCTGTCTGATCCCAAACTAGGCAGAGCCTGTACTATGGTAACCAGACTGCTGATAAACATACGTATATATATATACACGTATGTACATAACTAGCTTCGCTCCGCGGTTTCACCTGCGTAAGTTCTGGTGCCGTGGGAATATCGGGATTAAAATGTAGCCTATGTGTTAATCCAGGTCTCCAGCTATCTACATACCACGTTTCATCGCAATCGATTTACCAGTTATTTTACTGTCATTCTAGAATCTAGACTATTGTGTTTTAAGTTTATTGTAAGTATAATGCCTCGTTATGGGAAGCCTACAAAAGTTGCAACGAGTGTATTTTACAGAAAGTCGAACAATTATCAGTACGTCAATTACCAGCTCATAGTAAAAAATTGCCATTTTGTGTCGTTTCTACTAGGTGTTGACGTTCGCTTGGTAACGAACGCTTTGTACCGTACCGAAAGCGTTTGTCAAAAGTGTCACTTGTCTACCTAATCAAAATGGTTTCACATATAATATTTCTTAGGCTCATGGCAATCCCATATACATTTACTTTTCTATTTGACTGTCGTTATAGAAAATGAAGAGCCACTTGTCTACGTCTGCTGGTAACTACAACTATAGAGGTGATAGCTATAATGTGTTTTTAGTGAGTTTTATTTTACCATGTTCTTTTACAAACAAAAACTCGATTAAATAGAAAAAATATAGCAGTTGTTAAAAGTGGTGCTCAGGTGCTTATAGTCGAATAAATGCGTAATAGTTTAGAAAATACACATTAAATATACTGTCAAAATAGACAGATTTCGTCTGGCTCCTCGTGTTTACTGAAATAAAACACCTGTCTATCACAAACGTATCCAACAATACATATAGGATCAGTCCACGCTCATAACAGGTTACGACTAAACTTCGATGCATATTATGCATTTAGTCGTTTATATGCATATTTAGTCGTTGTCCTGTTTCCATTCTAAGTTTTACAATATTGTTTAACATTATGTACTATTAGCTGAGCCACGCGGTTTCACCCGCTTAAGTCCTGATGCCGTGGTAATATCGGAATAAAAGTAGCCTATGTGTTAATCCAGGTCTCTAGCTCTCTATATACCAAGTTTCATAGCAATCAGTTCCGTAGTTTTTGCGTGAAAGAGTAACAAACATCCATACATCCTCACAAACTTTCACATCTATCTATATAAATAAAAATGAATCGCCAAATGTGTTTCTAAGCGCAAAACTAGAAAACAGCTCGACCAATTGGCTATTTCCTTTTTCATATTTTCGTTAAAGCACAAGGAAGGTTCTTATGGAGATAAAAACTACACAAAATAGTTAAAACAACACTTTTCTTTTCCTATACAAACCACAGAGTATTAAAACACATGTCCCCCAGCTGTCAAACATTTGACGTCAATCAATAACTTTTGACAGAATGAAGTCTGTCGGGGCAGCTAGTTTATAATATTAGTAAATTGGTAAACTGTCACCAATTACTTAAATCTCACAGTGATTCACATTCTATGTGGGCGAAATTGATAACACCATTATTATTTACGTAACGCACAACACTACAACGTGGATAAAACCCAAGTTTTTAATAAACAATGAACGACCTTTGTACAATTTCTTTGAATTACGTGTTTGTGCAAGATTACGGTTTTAATCATTCGTTACATCTACTTTAAGAGGAGAAGCTTAAACAAACCTATATTGTTTATATATAGATGGCCTTTTTGTTGTTTATATTTATTTAATAGATCTGAGAATTAAATGTTGAATGTTGTTGAATACAGGGTGAGAACATTTGTTTGACTGTCTGCTGGTAAAATAGAACCATGAAAATGATATCTTCTGCCATCAGGCGTATGAAGTGAGAGACGAAGGTCAGGTACAGCGCATGTTGCGATGAAAACGATATAATCCAGTACCGATTAACAATCCGGTACATGACAGAGTAGCAGTTTAATTTTTTTTGTTATGTAAATACCACAGATCCGCAGCTTTGCAAACAAGCATACGGTTGGCCTAATGATCAGGTTAGCTGAAAAAATCTACCATATTACGTTCTGGCAAGTGGCAATCTATCTAGTATAAGGTGGAGGTACACCGTCTTCTCCTTAAAACATAAACATTCATGATGTTTATGTTTCTGTTTAGATTCATTTTTCAATGTATTTTAGTTCGTCACAGGCGGATATGATATCATATTACCCATTTTTTTATTACATTTAACTAATCAAACTATTGTTGCGATAATTCTGTGTGTGTTGATCTAAAAAAAATTATTACAATAATACTTTTTTTTTAAATTGACGATTTCGAATAATTAGTGATAAATTTTATGAAATAGAGATTTTGAATTTGAATTTGATTAAAGTTATTGTTCTGTCTCTTGGAAGCAGTGAGTTTTTCTGGATGAAAGATACCCAATGTCCTTTTCTGTATCTCTGCCTCTATGAATGCAAATTTCATGATGATCGGTTGAATAGTTGAGGCGCTAAAGCGTCACAAACAAACAAACCCACATTCGCATTTATAATATTAGTTAGGACTTTACAAGACTCAAATGTATCGTCTAATAAGAGGTCTAAAACTAATAACTATTAAATGTGGCCACTAATATATTGTTAACATAACACTTGTTTGCGAGAATATCGACATAATTCAAAATTCAGTCGAATTGAACTAAGTATGCCAAACTAAGTAAGGCGTTGCATCTTTGCATTAACGTTCGTTAGAAATAGACAACTTCATTACATATTTAGAACAAAATAGTCTACCGGAAATCACAAAACATTGCCATTCTCTAAAATTAAAATTTTTTAGTTATGTCCCTATTGTCGCAAACGAACGATAACATATTGTTTCATGAATAATAATAATATAATAAAAATAATAACTTGATACACCTTACACACGGCCGTCTTACCACAAACTTGGCAGAGCCTGTACTATGGTATTCAGACTGTTGATAAACAGACCTATATATTACTAAATACATACATATTATAGATAAATTACACCCAGACACAGAACAAATGATCGTGCTCATCACACAATTATTTGTCCCAGGTGGAAATTAAACCCTCTCATTTTGCATCAATACGAAAAAAACTAGAGATATGATTTTTAAAGTAATTTGGCTATGGGAGTCTGAGGTATCAGTTCATTTTGGAAAAGGGGTCTCTTCCAAAATAGTTTGGGAATCCCTGCGCTAGACCAACAGCTTCAGTCATAATATACGGGCGATTAGATTTACGGGTGTAAACATAAGGAGATTTATATTGGGCACGCGCTTGTCACTAAAACAGATATAAATTTACTGAATCGGGAAATAATCAAATAAATAAAGATGGCGAAGGACTTGTTTTCGTACAAAAGTTAGAAAAATATCTATCTTATTAACTATACTGATACCCAAAGATGTCTCCAAGGTGGAAACTTACAAGAGGTTAATGGGAGGAAAAACTAACTGGGGGTCCGTGAGATGTAAACGAGAGTTTACTATAATAGATCTCATTTAAGCAGGTTGTAACTTTACTTTTGACTTTTTTTTTTATAGGGGGCTAACGAGCAGACGGGTCACCTGATGATAAGTGACTACCGTCACCTATGGACACCTGCAACTTAAGAGTCACAAGTGCGTTGCAGGCCTTTGAGAAAGGAGTACGCTCTTTTCTTGAAGGTTTGAAGGTCGTATCGGTCCGGAAATACCGCAGGCGACAATTTGTTCCAAAGATTGGTTTTACAAGGATTGCCAATTATCAAATATCGAACGATGGCGAAACGTTGCGGCCGGTATAAGTCCGAACAATTCCTCGGAGCACTCCCCATGATACATGCGATAAAGAATGCAGAGTGAAGCTACATCTCTACGCAACGCCAAGGGGTCAAGCCGATCTGAAATATCCTGGCAATCGATGATTCGAGGCGCTCTTCGTTGAATGCGGTCAAGAGAGAGAAGCTGGTACTGGGGTGCTCCTGCATAGACTTGTTTAATTCATCAACCAATAAATACGAATGTGAGGAACAAGCGCGTTAATTTTTTTCCAGAGTGTGGAAAAGGAAAGCACTGCTTATTAAATAGAACATTTTCACAATGCAGTGGTCTGTGAGACAAAGAAGTTTGGGGAGCTTTGGCCTAAACCATTAAGGTTCACTGCTTATAAATTTTTAAAATGTTTATTACACTACCTACCAATGAGCAAAATACTGGCTTGCCTGGTAGTGAGCAAAATCCAGAATTACGACTCTAAGATTGATTCGGTTTTTTTTGCAACGCAAAACTAGTAGTAATAGCAGTAGTAGCAGCTGCTTAGCTGCCGACTTCTGTAGCATCTGTTTGCCTTCCCAGCTTCGATTTGATAAGAAATTTTCTAACTCCTCCCTCAAACTATATTATAAATATAAAAGTCTTTTTATACCCAAAAAAATAACACCAGATTTCACTACTTTAAAACACACGCAAACGACATTTATTTGTTTCATAAATATGCATATAGTCTCATATATAATGTACTTTACTAACGAGGAAGCACTGTTCTAGGCCGGGAAGAAAAAAATAATAAACCATGCAGCATTATAATGGCTCTTTGTGGACTACAGTTCGTTACTGAGCTTCTTTCTGTTACCGCAAACATGTTATAAAGTTAATGAGGACGAAATTATTTCTATATTTACCTGTTTTAATTCATTCGAGATAAGAAAATCATGTTGTTTGTTCATACGGGTTTGTATTTTCATTATTTAATGCTCGTATGTAAGTTTTTTCTTGTTCTACGTTTTAAAAGAATTATTGACGGGCTAACTAGACCACCGATCACTTTCATTTATGATGCTACTTACGCCTCGTTCAGCGATGGCGATAACAGTTGGTCGTGTCATTCGAGTAATGCTATTGTGTTCCGGAAATTTTATGTATAGTGTTTATTTTATCCATTCAATCAGTAATGCATGACCCATTTACTACTAGATACCTTTTAAATAAAAACAACAGCTCATTACGTTTTAGATACGGCGAGAGGAAACAAACGGGGTTTTATTATTAATTTATATTAACTGTGATCTTTTTTATTTCAGGTACTTATGTAAGAAGGACTCGTAAGGTATTGTGTTCGGTACTCACTTACACGACACTTACGAGAAACATCAACCAATGGTAAAATCAAATTGTCTGAAAATAACTATTTTTATTTATAATATGATAATATTTTAATAAGTGCTAATTGTTTTATTAGATTGTTTTTGAAGTGAAAACTTCTTTAGGCACGTTGGGCACTTAAGGTATGGGATAAAGCACAAGTGTGTTATTTAACTCACAATATTAACAACGTAGATCTAAAATTTACACTTTATACTTGCCAAACGTAATTGTTTTACGGCGAGACGCGCTTGTTAATTTATTAAATATAACCTACATACATCAGTACATCACACAAAGAAAAATAACAAAATAAAATATAACAACTTAAGGTTACTAAACTATAAGCATTATTTTTATGTTATATATGTAGCCATAACCCAATAGTTTAAATAACATCCAACAATAATATATTCTTCAATCTTTTCTTTAATTTACCGGTACTTATGTTAGGATTTTGTCTTAGTAAATCTATTTTGTTAAATCCTTCGGGTACCATGTACTTGTACCCTTCCCTTTGGACCGCTGAGGCGAGCAGACGTGTGCCAAGTCATTTCCGTGTCATTTTTAAATAAATATAAAGTGCTATAATCAAACTATTCAAAGTGGAAAGGACCATATATACATCGCAAATAAATTGATAATCAGTTGATGTACATGAGAACAGCATCGCGTGAGTACTTGCACTGCTGATATACTGCATCCTTTTCTACAGTTGTAGCGCAAGCGCTGCCAGTAAGAGATAGCTGTACGGAGCTCAAGTTAAAGTTGGCGGAACGCGCTTTTATACTAAATCCTCGCGAACCACCAGATTACCAAGACCTCTCTTATAAATTCTACGCATTCAAATCATCAGTGTGGGCACATTGCAAACAAGCTTTGTTTTTCTGTATTCAAGTAATAACTCGTCACTATAAACAAAATGCCTGTCGATAGAACACCGCCACCACAACAATCTCTGCCTGTGCGCATAGTACAACGACAGCGTAGTGATTCCGAACCAAACCTAAACGACAAACAAATAGATTTGGACGTACTAAATGTCACCACTCGGTCTAAACGCAAGAGATCGGAGGACGATGGTGGAAATGCCATCTACGAATTTATGAATGATATGAAGCAACTGTTCTTAGAATTCAAGACTCAACAGGAGCAAAAAATTGAGAAAATTTATACCTCTATTGCGGAAATCAAACAACTAAACACTGATATTTGTTCCTCTACTGACTTCCTCTCTAAATCTTACGATTCCCTAGTGGAAAAAATTGGAAAATTGGAATCGGAACGCCAGGTTAATCTCGACTACATCCGGACCCTAGAAGATAAAGTGGAAAAGGCTGAATGTAGTGCTCGGGCTACATGCATAGAAATTCGTAATATTCCTTCACCAAACCAAGAGTCTAAGCCCCAATTATTAAATACAATCACTAACCTTGGCAAATTGATTGACGTAACTATTCAATCACATGAAGTAAGGGATGTTTTTCGTACAAAAAGCAAAGGATCGGAACACAAGCCAACTATCGTGGACTTCACAAGTGTTATTATGAAAGAAAGGTTTATTCACAAGTACAAGCAGTTCAAAAAGTTCACCGCACTAACTACGGAAACACTTAAAATAACCGGGCCGGTAAAACCGATATTTGTATCAGAAAACCTCTCAGCAAAAATGAAAAGATTATTTTTCCTGACACGAGATTTCGCAAAGGTGAATAATTACAAATATTGTTGGTCAGCACACAGTAAAATATACCTTCGTAAAATCGACGGCGCCCCTCATTTCGTAGTAAGGAGTGAAAATGAGCTGAACAAAGTGCCAAAGTGACTAGTCTCCCAAATTTTGTTAAGTAATCTTCACTTTAACCTTAGAACATCATCTTCAAATTACTGTAACTTTTTTATACCATATCTAAGCTCATTATTACGGATTGAATATTGTCTGCTTATTATAATAGTTATTTTTTATTTCAGCATGTTAATTAGCTTATATCTTTCACATTACTTTGTATACCTCTCATATTTAACGGTTTTATTGCATTTATTCCACACTAAACTTTTAAATTACCTTCACTCAAACAAAAATCACACCACACTTCACTCACACACCACACATAAACAAATAGCGATAAAAGTCACCGTCGGTCGGAACTGTCTTCTCTATGTGATTATTCTAGTACTAAGAAAAATACTACCCCAATTTGCACTAACCGTTCAATATTATAGTGTTAATTATAAAATCATACTGCATCAGTGTACAATTCATACGTTCTCTTTATTTAATAAATAGTTTATGGATAGCTTAAATATATTGAATGACATCGAACAACTGGAAGTCTCCGAGTCCCATATTTGTACTCCTGAACAGTGTGTTATATACTTAAGAAATACCGTGACTTCCCTAAAAATAATTCAGCTTAATATCAGAAGCATTTCTTGTAATTTTGACCAATTCCAAACCTTACTACAGAGAATCCAGATACCGGTGGACATTATAGTTCTAACTGAGTGCCGGTTGAGTCAATGTTATATTATCCCAACATTAACTGGTTACGCCGTTCACACATCAGATTACCGTCTTCAAAATGACGGGGTGGTAATTTACATAAAACAAAATATAAAGTGTTCTGTAGAAATACCAAATTTAGCCGACTCAAATTGCCTCATTATGAAACATAAAGAACAATTTGCTCTTATTGCTATCTATCGGTCCCCATCTTTTAAATGCAACGATAATTTTACAAAATCTCTAAATGATACCCTAAATTCTCTAAAACACTTTCAAAATATAGCTATTATCGGTGACATAAATATCAACATAGCACCCAACAGTAACGACCGTGATAACTATCGATATCTGAATACACTGATGTATCATGGTCTTATGCCTGCTCACAACCTGCCTACTCGAGAAAATAACTGCTTAGATCACGTGATTTTAAAAGCCAAATCTAAAGCTACCACTCTTGTCCTCGACACTCGGATTACTGATCATGTGCCTGTAATCGTGAGTTGTAGCATTAATATTCAATCTAAGCAAATAAAACAAATCACCAAGCGCCTAGACCTTAATGCTTGCTTAAGTGAATTAGAAGTAACCAACTTCGGTCCTGTATTGTCATGTCGAAACGCAAATGAAGCAGCGTCATTATTGGTACACACAATTTCGGATATTGTAAGAACTTATACACGTACATTAGCCATTCCTAGCAGGAGAAAAATTATAAAACCTTGGGTTACTCCTGGCCTACTACGTTGCATGAAAAATCGTGACAAACTATACCGTAAATTAAAACAAGATCCTGAAAATATAACTGCATGTGTGACTTACAACCGCTATAAAAATTTCTGCAATAATTTACTGAAGAAGGTTAAGAAAGAATACGAACGTGGGGAATTTCGGCGTGTTAGTAAAAACTCGAAGGCTACGTGGGAACTTATAAAGCAACATGGGAACATGGTTAAAGAACGAATATCTTGTAGCGATTTGTTAAGTTCAAATGCAGACCCGATCGTTGTTGCGAATAATATAAACAATTACTTTGCTAACGTAGGAAAAAATTTGGCTTCTAAAATAACGTCAATTTCTGATGCTACGCATCCTGAATTCAATGTCCCGCCTCCTCCCTTAGCTTCGATGATTATTCTCGCCACTGACTGTGATGAGATTGATAATATTGTCGTTGGTCTTAAAAATACATCAGCTGCTGGATGGGACGATATACCGGTATCGATTGTTAAACAGGCGAGACCTATTCTTGTACCTATACTGGAACATGTTTTTAACCTATGTCTTCTGGAGGGTGTTTTCCCTGATGTATTCAAGATTGGTCTTGTATTACCAATACACAAGGGTGGTGATAGGGGCAGTGTCCATAATTACAGACCTATTTCTATTCTAACAAGTTTCTCTAAAATATTGGAAAAAATAATCAATAACAGACTAAAAAATTATTTAAATTCTATTAACGTTCTTGCAAATAATCAGTTTGGTTTCAGAGCTGGTAAATCCACTGAAGATGCCGTCCTAACTCTAACAGATTCTATTACTATAAATTTTAATAAAAACCTTAAATCAGCTGCTATATTTCTAGATCTCTCGAAAGCTTTTGACACTGTCCCTATTTCCACCCTGCTCAGGAAGCTGGAATGCATCGGTGTTAGAGGCGTCGTCCACAATCTCTTCCGAAGCTATTTTGAAGATCGTTTCCAGTGCGTCAAGATGGGCAGTGTCATTAGCGAACGTGAACCCTTGCTTTTTGGGGTACCCCAGGGTAGTATCTTAGGACCTACCCTGTTTCTAATTTACATCAATGACCTTTGCAAATTGACCATTAAAAATTGCAAGATAATAACGTACGCTGATGACACAGTATTACTTGTGGATGGGGCAAATTGGAATGACACCCAAATTCATGCTGAGGCAGCGTTGTCTACAGTAACCCACTGGCTTTCGCGGAATCTTCTAACACTAAACGTAGACAACACCAAGTGTCTCACTTTCGCACCCAACTCAATTTCACTTCCTCCTCCCTCTTTTAGCCTTATCGCACATGTACCATCTTGTAAATTGAAACCTATCTGTAACTGTTTGCGGATCGCTTGCGAATCCAAAATCAAATATCTTGGAGTCTGGATCGACAATCATCTTTCTTGGAAAGAACATGTTAAAATAACCACCTGCCGTATTAGAAAACTTATGTATCTTTTCAAAAAGCTACGCTCAGTTTTGGACTTCCCTATGCTTAAAGTTATATTTTTTGCTCTGGTACAGTCAGTTGCTGGATACTGTATTGCAGCCTGGGGCTGCACAGGAAAGACCAAATTACTCACGCTCGAAAGAGCGCATAGGGGAGTGTTAAAAGTCATGTCCTTTAAGTCTATTTTGTTCGCTACATCTCAGCTATACCATGAGCTAAATGTCTTAACAGTACGGAAACTCTTCCTATTAACAGTAATACTTCGTAAGCACGCAGAGCTCCCTTTTATAAGTAATACCAATAAACGCAGAACAGATAGAGTTTGTATAATAAAAATGTGTACATCGCAATTTGCTAAACGACACTTTCACTTTTTTGCCCCCTCGCTGTATAACAAAGTAAATAAAATTTTGAACATTTATCCCAACACTATACTAGAATGCAAATCACGAGTTACTGAATGGCTCCTTGGTCTAACTTATGAAGAAACAGAAGACTTAATCACATCTATTATATAATGCAACACACAGAGACACACCCTCCCTCACACACACACACAAACTCACAAACACACACACACACACACACACACATACATGCACACACACATACACGCACACACACACACACACATACACAAAAATCATTTTCAAATCCTCAGGTTTCTACTCTACACTGTTAAGTAAAGTTATATCAAACTACTGTTAAGTTATTATTAAATATGTTATGTAGTCAAATAAAAATGTCATGGAACATATACGCCCCATCCGGAGGTGGGCGTTAGTGACCGCGCCACAGTGTTTCACTAATGCGGTCATTATCGAACACATTAAAAAATTGTAATTTGTCATCCTGTTCCTAATAAAGAAATTTAATTTACTTATTTGTTCGTTCTCCATAATAATTTGTCACTGTTTGTTAAGTTTTTTTTCTAACCCTTCTAGTGTTATACTTATTCTCAACAGCATATTTATATTGATCAGTTTAGTAATATTCTAAGGCTATTAAATACTCAACTTTCTTCTCTATGGGTAATATTTTACATACAGGAAATTATTTTAACATAATATGTACCTAAGTTATGTTTTCACTTCTGACGTGCCCTACGACGGACAGTTTTATTTCTGTTTGCTCGTTATCAATGGTCGGAATAGGTAGGATTATTTTAAGAACTTGTGTATGATGTCCTAAGTCCTAACATGAACATGTTATGACTACTACCCAAAAAATAACCGTATTTTTGGAATTGGCTTGCTTGTCTGATTACTAGATGAACGACTGCCATTATTATTTAAAGAAAAGTGTACAGATACGTCTGTAAAATTGACATATAACTTTTTGTTTGCTCCCTCACATTCTAATAACCATTACACATTGTTTTGAAGCTTTAGTAACGTTGTAGTGAGTAGAAGTGTGCACGTTCCTACGAATTTTATCGCAGGAAAACACGTTTCCCAAGATAAGGTACCCGAATACGAACGTGTTCATTAATGTGAAAAATCATACATAAAAGAACGTGTTATGTTTTTACTGATTAGATAAAAAAAAACAAAACCGAATTCCGTAGATCACAGAAAAAATTGAAATCATCTCAAAAAAAAAATTCAGAAGTCGGTATACAAGCCAAGATCAAGTCACGTTTTCTACAACATCAAAAAAGAAATACACCCTGTGAGCCGTCACATTCTTACCCAGGTAGCACACTTACTTCGGTAAGTATGCTACCTGGGATAAGAGCATGCGTTGTTCTTACAAACAGTTAATGAGTTATGCAAGCTCTGGGCGTGCATACTTAACGAAAAGCAGACATTTACTATTAAGCGTTTCTATTAAAAGAATTTTGTTCTAATTATATAATTATCTTACCTAAATCTTTGAACACCACAGATATTTTTGTAAATAATGTTGGGCACTTATTAATGGAACACATAACCGTTCTAACTTTGATGGTACCGGTACGCGCTTTGTTTCATGCATTTAATAATGTTTGAATTCCAGAAAAATCTCTTAGTAATTTTAAAATACCGAAATCTCGAAATCAAGTCCATATTAACATTTACATTTAGGTTAATTTACCCTAAATCATTCTATCTATTCCGACCTATGTATTACTATTATTCCTACAATAAAGTAAGAAATATGACCAAATTAATCTAAGACGTTATTTCTAGGAACGACCACTGCAGACGTGAAAGGTGTTGATTTGGCCCACAATTCGGTATAGTAATCGAACGCCGATAGTCGCTAAAAGACGATGAAGTATCGATGTAGTCGCTTATAATACGCAGTATTCACAAGCAGGATGTTTGCCAAAATGCCATGCTAACAGCAACAGGAATATGGTTGCACTGAAATATTTACAAAGGTGTACAAGGGACCGGTAGTAGAAAGATATCCCCGTTGACAGCGCTTTATAAATAAATCTAAACGTGAGCCAAAATTCATTCGTGTCTGTTTTTGTTGTTTTCTTTTTTTGTTAAAGCTACGTAACTTCTCGTAAATTTGTGCCTTTGACTAATATGACATATAGGTAGAAACATCATTGAAGGTACACATTGTGGCTCGACCCGGTGGGACCAAAAACCTTGTCCGTACTTAGGTAAAAATCAATTGTGTCTTTCTTCTGGTCGATCAGTAACATTCAAAGACTGTTTTGTGTTTATATTAATGGGTTGTCCATTATTGTGTAAAAGAATTGAAGTGAGCTTTGATGATTAAAACTTGGAAAGTGATTTAAATTTTATTGATTTTTTAAATGAAAACTTCTTTAGTCACGTTGGGCACTTTTGATATGGGGAAAAAGCTAAACTTGCGTGACCGTCACAGTCCTACGCCTATTTTTTGGTTTGGGTATACTTGAAATTTGAATTACTACTATGTATCATTAAGTAACCTTGATTAAAGTTACATAAAAGTTCTTAGAAGAAAATCATCCGTGATAGTAACGTAATAATATATACTAAGATTATGAATCTGAAGAGTTAGTTTGGTTGAAGTCGCTAATCTCAGGAATTACTGGTATAAATTTACAAAATCTTCTAGTGTTAGATGGCCCATTTATCGAGGAAGGCTATATAAAATCACGCTATGACCAATAGGAGCGGAGCAGTGATTATAAAGGCAGGTGAAACTGCGGGGACAGCTAGTATATGAATAAATATTATAGACTTAGGTGAATACAACCACTTATCTTTAAATATAATGTAATAAACTTTGTATACGCTGGTAAGTACTACGTTGCTCTGCCCAAGGATTCCTAGTAATGATAGGACACAGCCTGATGGTATAATTGATTGTTTGACACAGAAGCGTTTGGTAACCTTCCCTCTATTCATTGATTTATTTCTATGGTGAATCACATCGCGTGATTCAAGTCACCTTGTCCGAGTATATAATAGGTATTGATTTAGTTAATCAGTCGAACGTTTTACAAGTACTTAAAGAAAAAATACACGATTTTAAGGTTTTAAGAAATCGATTATGAATTTCGAAAGCTTCCCATTTAGAATGTTATATAAAATCATTGTGTGAATAAGGTACAAAGTACAATTAAGTTTGCAATGCCTATAAATACTCCCTCCCTTCCATTAAGAAGCTGTGGCCACCAGCAGTAAAACACTAAAATTTTTTACGAAAATTCTTAAAACTCTATAAATGTTTTAGACACAAACAGACTGCTTCGTTGATCCAATAGCATAAGCTAATATGGAATAGTATTGAGAATGTCTTTAAAGCTTTTTTTTAACAGAAAGACTTCGTGTACGCTAATAAAACCGGCCAAGTGCGAGTCGGACTCGTGCACCGAGGGTTCCGTAAAATATTTTTATTATATGATGTAACTAAAAATTTACGGTTTTCGCAATTTTTCCTTTATCTGTGCTATAAGACGTTGCTTTGAACCAAATTACAAGATTCTGAGTTCCCGAGAAGTACCTTGCAGGGTTTGATTCCCTTGCGAGTGTCGAAAATTTGCGGAAATTTGCGGCATAAACGGCTGTATCTTTTGATTGATTGTTGGCTTAGAAGTTTGATTTTTTTCACAGCTCCAAAGCACAGTAGACTTAAGTATTTGATATAATTTTCAGCTTGATACCTTTACGCGTTCCTGAGAAAAAGGGTCTTGACAGACAGACAGACGGACATCGGAACCCTAAAAATGCTTTTTTTGTAACTATATTTAGTACCTACAGTAATAATTGACAAACTTCTCTTACGCTACATTTATTTTTGAATAGTTCCACGTCATTTCATACACCTGTCGCGCACAATTGTACTTACATTATATTTTACGCATTTGCAACATCTGTTTTGTTTTAAATGTAAACACTAACATAAAGAAACTACTTTGGCGACATTTGGGAATTTCAATAGTCTTGAGTCTTAGACTGTGACGTTTTTTAACACTATTTTCCTGTAGTGGTTTTGCTTGCTCGCTTTACTTGGTAAAATCAATAAATAAACTTAATAAAACTCCCAATTAAATAAATTATAAGAAAAAAATCAAGAGTACATAGAATTATTGTTACTACTACGTACAGAGAAGACAGAGCTCAGTAAGAAGTTGTGTTGTTGTGTGCGTTTGAGTCAAAGCACTTTACAGTCGTACGTTTGTGAAGAATCTGACAGTCTAATTATATGGAATAAAATATTGCACAAAACTTTAAAACATAAATAAAACTTTAACGCATTGATTGGCCACTGAAAAAAATAAAAGATAAGAAACAAAGATAAAACACGCACCGCTCGCACCGCACATCCTCTTAATGACAAAATAATAATGATGGTTGAAGGAAAAAAAAACAATTGCTGCTGTATAATTATTCTGCAATAATTATGGTCTAAGTACACTAAAAATACGGGGCAATATATTATGTATTTGCTGTCTCGCTATTTCTACATGCAAAAAAAAATCAAAACATTAGTTTTGCTTAGGTATTCCAAAAATATCTAACAAAGAAAAAATTGTAAAACGAGAAATAGTCTAATTTACTGCATTAAAAAGAAGACAGACAAAAACAATTTTTCTCTAATATGATTATGAAATATTTTAGTGCAAGATATTCTTGTTTTTGTGCAGAAGACCGGCTGAAAGTTGGAATTAATCCAACTGAATAATTAATGACTAGAGAGAAATTGTACATATGAAAACCGGCGTAAAGAATGACATAAGAAATGAAGACTATTTTACTGTTCTTGCCTAATATAATTATGTAATTGTATAAAAATACAATTTTCATTCTCAAAACTAAAATTTTAGATACTTTTACTTAAAAAATTGATAGCCATCAAAAACCCCGGAGTAATCTAATAATTTTGTGTTTTCGTTTTTTCGAAATTTCTCACAATTTAACAAAAAGGTCTAATAAAATAAGTACTAAGGTATGAAAATGACTTCAGTTCTTGACATTTAGATTATTGAGGTAATTTAAAATTCGGAATAATGTCAAACATTTGCCTTCAATATTGAGAAATACCGAATTGGTTTAATTTGAAGAATCTAAACTGTCATTTTTACGCTTGGGTGAATGATGGATATGAAGGACCAATTTTCTCAACCTTCTTCGTAAAAGAAATAAAGTAGGATTCCTCAGTAAATACTAAAACATGCCTGGGAAAGTACTCCAATACATATACCAAGTAGGAAGTTATAGAAGATGGATATCTGGGGCTAAAGTAGGATGGAGGTACTTACGGAAAATCACAGCCTAATACTATTTGTAAAGTATAGAGTAACGTTAAAGAGGTAGTGAACAGCAGAGCCGATCTCCTAATGAAACACGCCTATCTTAAGAGACGACCACAGTTGACACTATTAATAGCGTTGCATTTTTGATGAGGACGGTCGCCCAAGCTGATTAGTCGAGGTACGGGGTGGGGTTAAGATGGGCAAAGCGTATTAGAACTGGTGCTGAAAGTGTTTCTCTATGAGTAATAAATAATAGAAATTTTTGCAGAATTTAACGCCCATAATTCTAAATCTCGGCTACAAATCAATGCAAACTGCCACAGGGCCTATACGTGCCGAAGCTCATTAAGTTTTGAATGTTCTGTTTTATTTCGTTGACCAGTATAACTGGAACTGTCGATGTTTAAACTTTCCGTACCATGGAAGGTCAACTGCTATGTACATGACCTCTATAGCTCTTTGTAGTTAGTAGTATTAGTTTTCACATAATTTAACCAGTAAAAATATTTATTGATATCATTAAAACTGGTCTATAGCAAACTAAACAAAAAAAAACGATATATCGGTTTTAGCTATTTATCAGCCGTATATATTTTAGGACTTTTATGTACCTAGGTCTTTAAATACGAGAACATTTTTCTGTAAAACGTTGTATAAATATAACTTATATAAAAGTTACTCTCATTAACGTAAGAAACAGTAGTAAGAAACAAAATAAATATGTTTACTGATTGAACTCCGCAACTTCAACATCCAACACAACAAATTTGTTGTTCCAAGATCTTAGCTATTACGCGATCGCATCGTACGGTGATAAACAGTTCGAAAATCTCATCACAATTAATAAAATGAATAAGTTTACTTTACTTTTCTTAAAAGGAAAATTTCTGTCCCTCTTAAGATTAAATTTTAGTAAATGGAATTTCGTTCGCCGTAAATAACAACACAATCTACAAAAACTAAATAATCTCATATAAGCCGCATCCAGCTCCGCCATGTTGTATAAATAATATTCACTTATATCATATCGCGCTGTTCGCTTAATTTTTTTGCAGTAATATTTTAAAGCTTACGACAGTTGATTTCTAATAAACTGTTTACTGTAAATTTAAGTTGAGTCTTGAAGCCGTTGTTTACAGGGCTGGAGTTGGAGTGTCGCGGAATAAAATTTTGTTTCAATAGGGAATATGCGTATGCTCTCCGACCTTCTTGAGCGCTGGCCTGCACATTGCTGGTCGGGCTGAACATTGCTCTTGCAGAAGCAGACCCGAGACGGTGGCGCGACGTGTTCCGCGCGCGCCTCTCTGGTCTGTAAGGACCCCCGTACTCCACGGTGTGGTTGGTCGTATGCTGTCAGACGGCCAAGGTTTGCAGGAGTTGCCGGAGGCTTCCTTCTTAGGGTATACCCAGGTCCCCTGCAATAAACCCACTTGTAATGGAACATCGTGTGGTTTTAGTCTGTTTAACTCCGACATACCACTTCACCGTTAGCTCCGGTGAGGTGGCGTGGGTGTGTCTACACAATGGTAAATGACTACCGCCGCCCATGGGCACCTGTAACTTAAGAGTCACAAGTGCTTTGTCGCCCTTTAAGGTGGGAGTAGGGGAAAAGGGGGAGGGGACGGAGAGTGATAATAGCGGCAAGAGGGATTACAGGGAAAAAATGGACAGGAATAGGGGAGAGGGAAGGGTTTGGGCCTCCGGTAACCTCACTCACGCGGCGAAAAGCAATGCAATCATTGTTTCACTGCTGGTTTTCTGTGAGGCCGTGGTATCGAGTGGAGTCGAGCCGGCCCATACGTGCCGAAGCGTAGCTCTCCCATGTATTATTTTAAAAGATTCTATACCTACATGTTTATACCGAAAAAAATATAACATATTTGTACAAAATATCAATTTTATTATAGTTTAGTAAAACTAAAAAATACGCTTTAATTCCGAACCAAAGTAAAAAGGAGTTCCACCTACCTCTTAGCTTCCTCAACAGACCATTATTATCAATCCCAATCTATTGGACTCGTCAAAATGAATCATTTGAGCCCAAACTCGAGGGGTTTATTAGTAGCCGCTACAGAGTTCCACTATCCACCTCCTAGCTCCATCATCAGATCAGCTCCAAGATGCCAAACTCCATACATCTACAAAGTTTCATTTCGATTAGACAGTTAGAAGTAAGTTAAAATTGACGTCCAAGATTTGTTTGCATAGTTACAAGTAAAGTTAATAAAAAACTACGGCCAGTTTCGTGTGATTTAAACGCCGCCGTTTTGGCGTGCTTTTTCTGTGACGTCAAGGACTACGACGTGTTTGATTTTTTTATTGATTTATGAAAATTATGACGAAAGACATTTAAAATATTAACTTTTTATTTACTAAATTTCACTATAAAAACGTAAAAGAGTACAAAAATACATGTTTATATAGCAATAAAAATCTAAAAATAATAATTAATATACATCATTCGTCTAATATGTTATCAAGATGGGACAAATACATCAGACCGATAATACTGTACAGTCAAAGTTTTCTATTCTTCTTTATTATTAAGTAAAATTATTCTTGGGAATGTTTTACGTATCTACTGACTGCAGCGAGTATAGTGAATCAATCAATCAATCAATCATTTACTAGAATGTAGGTTTACAGGAGATGGTCTTAAATTTAAGTAGTCCTATTTACATTCTACCATTAAATTATAGTGTGTAAATATTTAAATAACATGCACATAAAGCAAAACAGAGAAGCTCATATAATAACAAAATAAAATTATGTCTAATTATCTAAATGTAACAATTATTTAAAAAAAAAATATATATATATATATATATATATATATATATATATATATATATATTTTTATATATATATATATATATATATATATATATATATATATATATATGAATATCAAATCTAATTAATTTCTACAAAAAAATTATAATGAATTAAAAAGATGTCAAATTAAATAAATAATGAAATTAAATTATTGTCATTTAAATACTCCTTAACACTATAATAACGATTTTGTTATAAATTTTTGGCGCGGTACACAGCATTCTTTTTCCCATAAGGCTTGTATGGGCACTATGTAAACACAGTTTATTATTACGAGTATTATTATGATTACTGCGCCTGTTTCGCTTGACAACATCCGAGATACGTTGAAACAGGTGAGGGTTACTGTGTACAAACAAAGCTACCTCGAGAATGTAAAGAGACGGAACTGTTAAGATATTATATTTTATAAAGAAAGGTTTACAGCTGTCTGTTGGTAGGAAGCTAAACATTGCCCTAACACAACGCTTCTGAGCTTTAAAAAGTATCTCTTTGTTAGTGGAATTTCCCCAAAAGATGATGCCATACCGGAGTATTGAGCCTGTAAGACCGTGATATGCAATAAGAAGAGCATTAGTATTTACTATTGGGGCTAGTTTGTACAGAGCGTAAGAAGTACTGCTAACTTTTTTATGTAGCTCTTCTATGTGTGCTTTCTAGTTCAGCTGCTTATCGATAGTGAGACCTAAGAATTTAGCTGTGTCTACTTGTGTATGGATTGATTCTCATAGCTGACGTTGAGGTTATGTGGCTTATATCTTTGGGAAAAGTGCATAATTTGAGTTTTTAGGAAATTTATTTTTAAATTATTGTTAACAAGCCACTCAATAATGACTGCCAAACAGTTATTAATGCTATCTTCATACTTTGCAATATTCTGGCATTTAATTGATACCGTACTGTCGTCTGCAAAAAGGGGCATTGGGTATTTCGTATATTTCGGCAGATCATTGATGTAAATGATGAATAAAAGTGGCCCTAACACGCTTCCCTGAGGCACACCGTAAGTGATAGCTCGCGATTGTGATCGATAAGTTAATTCATATTTACTTTTTATGTCAATTCTTGAGATGCTAGTAACTTGTGACCTGCCAGAAAGATAAGATTTAATCAGATCCAATGCGTTCCCTCCCTAGTATGAGGACATGTGCATGACAGTTAATTTTATAATTCTTTAATGGTTTTTTTCGATTGAATTAAACTTTTTATGCGCTTGGAATTGAGAATTCATCATAATTTCAGTTATAGGACATCCATTGCTGGACATAGGCCTCCCTCAACGGTTATAAATTTTAGCCTCACTCAATAGTTATAGGTAATAGGGTGAAATTAGCTCTCTCGGTGAGTAAGGGGCGGGTAGAATGCTATCAGTTTTATACTTATATATATATTTGTTTGGTTCGTACCTAAAACTGGATCCATTGCAGTAAAAATTTGCGACCAATTATCCCTTTTCAGTATCTTATATGAATAGAAACAAGATTATGCAAAATGTGACTTATTATAATGTTAGATTCTTATCGATAGCAATTCACTTAATTAAGCCTCATTTTTATAATATTAGTAAAGACTCAAATTACTTTTGACTTTTATAGCTTACCACGGCCAATGGATAGAAACCAAATACCATAAAAAATGCACCCTCTTTTACAAGTTCGTCCCTGTTCCCTCGCTATTTTATTAGATAGGAGAAGTTAGAAAACGACTTTAGTTGCCTATTTGTCCTGAGCGCCCGCCACCCTACAACATGGCCACTATTTTTTCAGTTACTTACTAAGTTAAGTTTATTTAGTTGACGAAAACTAACGTATATCATAAGAATTGAATTGATTTTAGTTAAGCCTGTGACTGTAATTATTTTTTTTTACACCTCACACAGGCCATCTCATCCCAAACTAGGCACAGCCTGTACTATGGTAACCAGACAACTGATAAACATACTTATTTATTACTAAATAATAATAAACATATACAGAACAAATGATCGTGCTCATCACACAATTATTTGTCCTGGGTTTAAATCGAACCGACTAGACCAACAAACCAGCCAACAAAATTAATTAAGGTAACGCAGTGAGTTAACAAACGAAGTTATTGCGCCGCTGTCCATAGGAAAATCAGTTTATATCTTTTAATTAATCAATATGGCGGCGTTTTCTGACAGGGCAGTTCTATTTAATTTTTTTTTTTAATTGTAATTTGTTTACGCAACCGTCCCCCAAACTCATTGGAAATATTTATTATGATATATATTGCTTACTCAGTCAGACTGAATAACGAACGAGAAGCAAATAAAATATTGAGTTTGGCGAAACAAATAAAGGCGAAGAGCTTCGAAATATTCGACTGGGAATATTACAACTCATCTATTTAGAAAATAATTGGTTATTATGGTTACACAATTGGGACAGATGTTTCTGCTATTTTGAGAATAGCTATTTGGAATAGCAGTAGAGGTCTTTTTAGGACTAAAACATAACGTGTGAAGCAGGGCGGAATAATCATTTATGAGTATCAATGCTGAACCGTTAGTCTCTTGCCTAAGTTCGATATAATATTTTTGTAGTTACAGGATTTGTTTTTAAGACTCTCTTGATATAAAAAAAAATAGTGGTAACATGTAATCTCGAGAGTTTTCAACAGTAAAATACGATTATTTTAACAAAAGGTCTACCACATCGAAGTACGCCAGTGACACGCAATTAACTTTTTATCGATTATGTTACGATGGGTTATAAACAATCTTCAGTTAAATATTGCTCCTTTTGGGGATAGGCGGCAAAATAGTTTATCACTGAGAAAATCATTCATCAGTAAATTGATCAGTGAGAGAACTATAAGGAGAGTAATTATTGGTTTATCTGTGCAAACTTTCCGAAGTCAGCTTTGTATTACAAAATAATTAACATTCTTGTATGAATATGGTTATCGTTTAGAATATTTAGGAAATCTAAGGCTATTTTAAACTAGCTAACATCCATTTATTTGGTTTGCGGTTCACGTGTTCGTAAGTTTTAGTCTTGGCTGAAAACTATTTGTGTGCAAATTCAATTAGTTTAGTGTTTAGCTGTTGTCTGAAAGTTATTGAGTAACAAACGTCCAAACAACCTTTCACATTTATAATAATTGGAATTAAACGTTGAAATATTCGGTAATTTATCACTGACATTGTTACAATATAATATAATCGTGATATTGATATTAATTTATATAATCTGACTGAATAATCGAAAAGTGCATTTGTAGACAACGGCCAACTGGAATCGGAATGCTCAATATCCGTCTTAAATAGAGTTATAAATTGTCATTAGTTACGGGAAATGCTTTAACTTAATTACTTTTCGTAGGTAGCCTTTTAATGGGACACTATATTTTATGAGTAAGAAAACGATGAACAGTGTCCTGAAGAACACCTTTTTTAAGAATCTAGTTATTGATTTAGTTATTGTACTAGGTGCGTTGAGGGTCTTCGTTTTGAATTGCAGCATCCGATATTATAACATGCTTTGTTAAGTTCAAGTATTCTCTTTGTTCCGTTTTCCAAATACTTAAAGAGGACTAGGATTCTTTCTTCACTCCTCCGATAAATCCACATGAGAAAAGCTATTGCGTACTTGCAACTATCTTTGTTCTTGCATATAATTTAGCTCTGGACTTATAAAAATATTTTTACATTTCAAAATAAAAAGTTTGCCGTCTCGCATTAGCTATGTCCACTATCCTTACACAGATATTATGATATTTCACAGTTCTATGCAGCAGACAAATGTCTGTTGTGAACATAAATGTGTTAGATGTAAAAAATGCATCCAACATAATTTTATCGACCTTGGGTATGTTACTGTATTTTCTTCCATCTATCTACATCCATTGCCGAAAACTACTTTCGTTTTAGCACGTCGTCAAAATAATCAAGAAGACCATTAGTTCACAGCACAATAATTAATAAATTAACAATTATTTTAAGACGGCATTTGTTCGGCAGTGCACGCTTCGACATCACGCGCTGTGATTCGCGTTCACTGTCACGTGACAAGAGGCTGTATTTTCCGCTCCGAACGCCATCCCTGCTGGGTTTCGTAATCATTTGTGTTATCAGAAATACTTTTTCTTTATCCGCAATTGGTTGCGATAGAAAACTTTGCTTCTTTGTTATCAAGTTTCACAACCAGCAGCAAAAGACGAGTTTATATGCAACCTTCATTATTAGTTTGCATAAAAACTATTTAAAGTAGATATTGCTCACTTCAATAATCACTGTTGATAATGCTATCATTGTCAATTGAATTTTCTTAATAATGGGAGTGACATAGGGTATAAAATATCAAGATGGCGCGGCGAACGAGAAAATAAAATTAGGAGAAAGTAAGTAAAGTTTTTAATTACGTAAATATTACCATCATTTTTCATTACGTAAACACAGAAAACATAGCAGATTCAAAAATATCTACACTGTTATGAAATATACGAGTATTACGAGCAGATATAAGTAAGTACAAAGAGCGAGGCTTGGACAGTGATGATTCAAGGAGTTTATGATCAATTAATTTAATTTATAGTACTATTGGATTAACAAGTCGAAAATAAATTAAACTGTTAAGAGATATATTAAACCCGACTGCATTACATAAATAGTATCCGAGTACTGAAAAGCACACAAGAAAACAAGCTTAGTCACTACATATTATAAAACAAAGTCCCCCGCCGCGTCTGTCTGTCTGTCTGTTCGAAACTGAAAAAATAATTAACGGATTTTCATGCGGTTTTCATTAAAAGACAGAACATGAGCAAGATTTAGGTGTATAATTTGTACCCGTGCGAAGCCGGGGCGGGTGGCTAGTATTATATACAATAGAAATGGATAAGACCATAAACATAAATGTTAGAAATGTATGGCAGGTGGGAGCTACACTAACTATTCAGTAATCTATGGCACTACTTAGACAACAGAACTAACCATTAGTTTCGCCATGCACATAATAATATAATATATCTATATGGTCAAAATATTTATCAATTTTCCAAACATTTGCATGCTACGCATGCAATGCTTTCGTTTTATTTCGCCGAGTGAGTGAGGTTGCCGGAGGCCCTAACCCTTCCTTCTCCCCCTCTTCCCCCCTTCTCCCCCACTGCCCTTGTTCCCCTACTCCCACCTTAAAGGCCGACAACGCACTTGTGAGTCTTGAGTTGTAGATGCCCATGGGCGGCGATAGTCACGTACCATCAGGTGACCCATCTGCTCGTATACGCCCTACCCCATAAAAAAAGAATATATATAAAACCAAACATTTAAAATGTAATGACCTATGTTCGAATTTCAACTATTTCGAAGTCAAAATCTCAAAACTACTAAGTAATAATTGTACAACTTTAAGAAGAAAGATTCGTAATTTTATTTTATTATAACTTAGCTACCTGCTGTTGCTATGGCTAAGTAATTTGCAATAAAAAAATAATTGTGACTATAAATTGAAATAAAAACTATCCTATCTCTCCAGTTGGACTAAATTGCACACAGTGTGCAAAATTTCATTGAAATCGGTTCATTAGTTTGAGAGTTCATCGCAAACAAACAACGTGAGCCGATTTTTTTCTATTATAATAATAATAGCCCTAACCACCGGTAGCTTGGTCCCTGTACCCGATACCGGTGGGGCACTATTTGTTATATTTTTAAATGTACTTTTGATATTATCTGAATGTATTTAAAAATGTAATTTATATGTATATTTAAGTGAATAAAGAGAATAATAATAAATCTTTATTTCAGACAAAGTCCGAATTTAAAATGTTTACATAAGTAAGATGCACTATCGAGTCTGAGCACGAACATATGCTTTTAGGATATTAGAATCCTACTTTTCCGCATTTTCATTTATAGATGAATTTTAAATATTATACGTTTTGTCAAAATTAATTGCTATACATATTATTTTGGTAGGTAGGTTCTAACCAATTAACGGTCCTCTACCGTTAACCTTATTATTTACTTCGTTATTCCATAAACAAGTCAGGTGTTTCTTAATGGGTGCACTCAAAGTTAGACTACATTAGTTCACCGTGTGTTATTGGCAACATTAGTGAGTATATACATTCACCATCAAAACTGTAAATATGTTTAATGTATCAATTTGACAAATAATATGTGAAAATACATTTCTATGTCTGTCTGTCAAGACCCATTTCCTCAGGACACGGTGCTGGTATAAAGTTGACATTAACATCAATTACTTAGGTCTTATGTCCTTTGAATCGAAGTCCTTTAAATAAACGAGGTTCTAAGTCAAGACAATCAAAAGGTACGGCTATTCTAGCCTTAGATTTTAACAAATTTGAACATTTCGCAGGTAAATTAATACCTTCAAGTACTTCCTTTTGGTCTAGAATCATGAAATTTTGCGAGAAGCAAGATCTCACAGTACAAAAAAGTTTATCTTCCCTTCGAGCCCCTCAATTATTTCATCTTGCACAATGAAATTGTATGAAATACACATTGAAAACAATACTTCTCGCTTGAGATCTAAGTCTAAGCTTTTTAGAGCATTTTAGCAGTGTAGCAATGCTTGCATTGCATTTCGCAGCGTAAATGAGGTTAGCGGAGGCCCTATGTTATCATTGATTTATATCACTACATTTCCGTTTCTCCATCATCTATAACTATCCGCGTATATCTTAACGTAAAAGTATTTTTGTGTGAGGAGAATCTATGAAGAAATAGTTGCCTCACCTAAAGCATGTTGAATGTTGTAATTCGGCCCTTGAAACGGACAAGATATTTTATGTTTCATAAATATTTCAAGTATATTTAGTAATATTGCATTAGTTAAATATTTTAAAAGTAATAAATTTAAGCATTAAAATAGGTCTCGTAGACTGTTATTTACCTTTGGGTTATACCTACTTTTAAACTTTAGCGTTCCATGATATAATTATGTATTCACACGGGAGTATACCTACCTATATGTTATTTTAGTTGCAATATTTTGATTAAGAGCTTGTGTCCGCCGCTGGAAAGGGACATTTCCCTAAGGAGGTCATGATTTCTTTGTGTGATGAAAACATTCAGAAAGTGTAGGTAGTAAATATTATTTCCTTCAAATAATAAATAGTGTTCATAATAATAATAGAGTTTTAAATACAGATGTCAATGTTACAGTTAATAGTCATATTTTTGTTCAAGCAAAGTATTTACAAAGTTGACAGGTTTTTGCACTTACACATGTGTACACACAATATTTAATACTCTGTACTTATAAATGATTGCAGCAATCTTGCTGCTTCGTAGACCTCTCGTACTAATTACTTTAATCATATTGTTATTTTTAGCCTTAAATAATTAACATTTTTTGACGTGACAACGATAATTCGATGGAGCCGGCTGCACGCACGAAAAAACTTACTCATGCGGCGTTACCTCGCTCTGAGGCGTTCCAATTAATTTTCTTTTGAAAAATGCAACCATTCCATCAGTATTTTCTTATGACGTTGTCACGTTCAACTATCGTCAGTAAACGGACTTTACAGACAACCGATTTTTTTATTATTGATATTGATTGATTATATATGATCATGAGTCTTATACTTAAAAATAAATTAGTGAAAGGAAAGAAAATCTAACAGAATTTCGATTAGCGATTTGCCATATAGACCCCTGATTACATACTTTTATGAAATTACTAGCAAGCCGCCTCGGCTTCGCACGTACACAAAACAAACGTTACACAAAACGTTAACAAATTATACACCTAAACCTTCCTCATGAATCATTCTGTCTATCGGTGAAAACCGAATGAAAATCCGTTTAGTAGTTTTTCAGTTTATCATGACTAGACAGATAGACAGACGCGGCGTGGGACTTTGTTTTATAATATATATATTTAAACATATAATAATAAATAAATAGGTGGTATTTATGTGAATACTCAAAAACAATAATTAAATAAAAAATATAAAAATACATACGTTTAATATTTTAAATAAAGTAATCTATACATTAATTACTATATAAACAAAAAAGCTCAAAAAAAATCATTAACAAACTTACGATAACAGTCACTAGATAGATAGATAGAAATACGGTAGCAATCGCTTTGCTATACGTAATACGGCCCCATACTTGTTTACAAGATACTCTTGGAACGTGTGGGTCCCGCTGGTTTTGTTTTGTGGTAGCTACCCACTTTATTGCTAAACTTAACAATACTACTTATGTACTTAGATCTAAAAATAATAACATTTAACTGAAAAGCCGCTCCGGCACTTGTTACTTACATACTATTTTTATCTTGTATTCTCTCTAACAAACGAATGTAATCATTCTTTTGAGAAAATAAATATCTTAAACCACATATGTATGTATAATACGCATTGGAATGGCATAGACTTTTGTAAATATTTAACACTTTGTATGAATGAGCATTAATTGAATTTTTCTTCCTTTGATATCAAAGTTTTAATCCATTAGAAATTATAATTTAATCTTAGGTCGATACATAACTAGTACAAAAGGGACAAAGATGAAAACGACAAGTGCAGCATCGGGTTACAATGGGCTCCTACCCGGATCTTGTACAAAAGCGATACGGACCGCTGCGGCTCTGTATTGTGCGCGGTTAATGCACACTGTGTGCAAGACATAAAGTGGACGTATACTGCATCGGCTTGGATTTCATAGAGAATTTATAATTAGTTCATTAGACTAGTAATGGTCTTTCAGCTACTGTTCTTGATAGACCTTATCCGATCTAATCGTAACATGATCGTATTTGCACACGAGCACTTGTCGATTATTTATTGTTGTGACTGTTGTTGTTTTAAATAGAAATGATAAGTAATAATAATTGTATTTAATTTGGCCATAAAAATAACAATTGTAACATAACATAACGCTATACTCAAACTTATACTTTGATTACACGGATGGCGCAATGGTTAAAGTGGTCGCCTCACCATATCCACCAAATCGCCAATATTAATTTTCTACTCGGGTCGGATATCGCACTATCAAACAAAAAACCACACTGTGCGCTTACATACCGCGCGGTGCATGCATGCAGTATCGACGTCGTTTACGTCCACTAACATCGTTGTGATTGCATGTCGTCAATTCTGCGTTGGTGTCCTAAGTACGGAACTCGAATATAAAAATAACACACGGTTTCCATTTTTTATGATCACAAAAACAGTGATATCAAAAAAAACGAACGGCTGGACAACAAAAATGAAAAGGGATATTATATGATAACATAATTTAGATTTGGGATTCAACGTAGAATGTAAGATATCGATTTCATAGGTAAACACCCAACATAAACACAGATTTACTTCAAAGAAGAAGTTCTTCAAAGGCAGTAGCCAACCTTTTGATATTATAATTCACTGAAAATATTATTTAAGGACTCATAGACATAAAGCGTAACTTGTGTGTATGTAGTGTAGCTGAAGAATGACTCTCGTAGGAAGTGTTCGTTTTTAGCGTTCCGTACCCAAAGTGTGCCAACAAAACCCTATTACTAAGACTCCGCTGCCCGTCTATCTATTAGCGGGCTGTATCTCATATTACTGTAATATGTAGTCAGTTAAAATTTTCACAATGTGGATTTTTATTGCGGTATAACAACAAATAGTAAAAATAAAATTAAAAGGGAATATTAAAAATGCACGTTTGTAAGTGTGGGGTAAGTATGGGGGTAGATTAAAACAAAGCGGCCTCCCCTACAAGAAACGTGTTTTTGTAGCTTAATCTTAAAATTGACAATAGTTAAAATGGCCTGAAATGTTCACAGAGTATTTAATGAAATATCGTCCAAGATTTAACACTTTTTTAATTTACATAGTGTTCCATGTTGTACGATGGTACGGAACTCTTCGTGCGCGAGTCGTTCGAGCGAGATTTTCGTTTATGCATGTGTTCGGTTCACATAGACGAAAATTGTCAGCTTGTTTTACAATATTTGTATAAATAAAACTAAAGCATAACTGGTTCTAGGAATACTGATTTCAATGTAGATACGCCTATGGTACGCGAAGTTGATGTTAATAATATCACTTTCACTTTGATAATTTTATCTTTCCTTTCGAAATCATTACGTCAGGTGAAAAATATTAAGCTAAGATTTTGCCCGTACTATTGAAGCAGACAACTACATTGCAGCAACGCGGAACTACTCATACGTTTGACTAGCAACTGAACACGTGTATTAAAGAGTCACGGGAGAGCCTGGACTATCGAACCTTCAGTCAATCCATGAAAAGGATAGCCTACAAATAGTACCTGCTTTGTTGATGTGTGTGGCAGATCAAAGTCGAACGCTTGATAGAGTTCCATTGTGCGGCGCGAAGATAGTTCTTTGAAGTGAAAACTTTTTTAGGCTGGTTTGCACTTTTGCTATGTGGAAAAAGCACTGAACTCTAATACACTGAACTCGGTAATAATACATATATACTATATATACTACTAATCTAAACATTGAGTTCTGTCAGCTCCTTATTTAATGCATCTTTAAAAATATGATTAGTTCAATAAAGTACTTACTGTGTGCGCAATTCGTATGGTAAAATAAACAAAAACATAGTTGTAATTAAGGTGAAAATTTATAAACAATGCTAGCAACGTGGTTTACACATTACTAATATTCTTGCTCTTGTTAACCCCTACAGATAAGCTAAATGCTTGTGTTAGGATTGGATTCACGTCGGTAGTGCACTGGATGGGGTTCGAACCCGCAATCACTTGATCACAAGTCCGATGCCTTAGTCGTTACGCTACTGCCGCTTCGAGTACAACGTCAGAGGTGGTTGGTGCGATTTCCGCTATGTTTAAATATTTTTATGCCTGTCTGCATAGATCTACATGTTTAAAAAAATTGGAATAATGTGTATCCGTGTTCTAAAACCCATGGTGACTATGCTGAGTTTTATTTTAGTTACCGATATGCCATGTCGCAGAATGTTTACTTCCCCGTAGTCCACCGATCGATCGCCATTATACCTTCCATTACCATCTGTGTAAGAATAGATACTACATATATTATGATAAATCACATAATATTTTGATGAAGGGTTTATGTCACAACGCCGCTGGAAAGTGACGCTTCCCTAAGGAGTTCAATCATGTTTTATCTCTGTATGATGAAAACATTCAGTAAGGTGGGTAGTAAATATTACTTTCTTTAAATAGTAAATAGGGTTAATATAATAATTAGAGTTTTAAATACATACATAAATCTATGTTACTGTAAATGGTAATTTTTGTGATCAAGCAAAGTATTCAGTAAGTTGATAGGTTTTTGCATTGTCACATGTATACATATAAAGAATATTGTATACTCGTAAACTAGCAATGGTACTCATGAATCATTGGTGCCATCTTGTTGCTTCGTAGAAGTCAAACTTTAAAACCAGAATCACTTTAGCCAGATTGTTATATTTACATACTAAGAATTGTAATTTTTTTTTACGTAATAATATTGATCATTAAATCGTTTTATGCAGCGCTTCAATGTAGTCCTTATATTTTCTTAACACCTGAACATATTTTCTAAAACGGGTAATTGCATTGTGTTTCTTATTTCAAATTATTATCCTCCGCACCTTTTCCCAACTAAGTTAGGGTCGGCTTTCAGTCTAACTACGATACGGCCGAACTTTGATATTCTACTTGAAGCGACTGCCATCAGACCTCCACAACCCTTGGATGGTACTTGTACTAGACTATATCGAAGTTCTGTAGTTAGACAGGTTGTTATACTTTTTAGGGTTCTAACTACTCGTAACGAATGCCACAGATGTTTGTATGGCACTCGGGACCGACGGTTTAACGTGCTCTCCGAGGCGAGGTGTTTCTTACTTTAAATATCGAGAAAATAATAATTAACTTCACACATCTCACATACAGCCGTGTGATCCCAAACTAGGCAGAACCTGTACTACGGTAACCAGACTGCTGATTAACATACTTATATATTACTAAATGCATACATATTATAGAAAAATTACACCAGGACACAGAACAAATGACCATGCTCATCACACAATTATTTATCCTGGTGGGAACCGAACCCACAACCTCTGGCTCAGCCGTCAGGATCACTAACCACTAGACCGACAGGCCACTCATACATTTTTAGCTTTATGATTGTAGTAAAGTAGATAAAAATTGTGCTGCTGTGGTAGTCTCAACAATCAACATGCGCCATTTTGAAATACTTAAAAGATTGGAATGTAAAGTTAGACGATGTTTACTGCTTTTACTGGAATTGTAACATCACAGGTGTCATACTGTATGCTGTACATATATGAATACTGATGCGCTCCGTCCCCGTCTACAGAATAATTCAGATGGCATTTTGCACTTAAATTACTGTTTAATATGTACCCTTGGATTCTATTTTAAGAATCTTGTATGACGTATCTTTGTAAAGATATAATCATCACTGTAAATAGTAAGTGTTAGTAAATGTTTATCTACTACATTTGAATGATTAAACTATTTCAACCAGCTATATAGTATACCTACTAACGATAACGAGAGACAAACATTGAGACTTTAGTTGTAGCTTACACTAATCGCTCAATACCTTTAAGTAATCTCAAAATGATATTCTTTATTCGCAGAAAATCTGGTCCTAGTTCTTGTCTAAATTAATTAAAATCGAAATTCGACCACAAGGCGATCTCTACCCGTAGTATCTACTATCTAATTTATACTACTGGTACTATTATGTATTCTGTGTCAACACTAATATTATAAAGCTGAAGAGTTTATTTGTTTGGTTGAACGCGCTTTTCTCAGGAACTACTGATTCTTATAGAAAAAATATTTTAGTGGTAAATAGCCCTTTTATCGAGGCAGACTATAGGCTATATAACATGACGCTATAACCAATAGAAGCGGAGCATCAATAAAAAATGCTGCAGAAAACGGGGCAAATTTGCGCAGATCAGCTAGTTATATATTATATAAATGATACACCACTGCCCTGTAGACTAGATTATACTAATTGCATACAATTTTTAGCTCTATTTTAATGGGATAAAGTTTATATTTCATTTACATTTTAAAAGTGCTAGCGCAATTTGCCTATCAGTCTGAGTTAACTCTAAGCAAAACAGTGGGTAGAAGAATCGAGAAAAGTGTGAAAAAGGAGGAAGGGAGGATCAATTATTATGAAATCAGTAACTTTGAATCGATCCCGAGATGGACGAACCATAAGTTAGTACGGATACCTCGGTACGTGAGTCAGACTCGCACCTGTCTGGTGTTTTTACTTATTTAGGTCTTTCTAATATCCTACTAATATTATAAACGTGAAAGTTTGTGAGGATGTATGTATGTATGGATGTTTGTTACTCTTTCACGCCAAAACTACTGAAACTTGGTATGTAGATAGCTGGAGACCTGGATTAACCAATAGGCTACTGTGGAGGAACGGGTGGTATGTCCCTCCATCACAAAGGGAGGATCCTCCGACCAGGCGAGGTGATCATGCCTGGCGGGCCGCGGCCCAACGGTTGATGTTGGGAAGTTGTATATATACTAATCGGCGCGAGAACTCTCATAGCGCGATGCAGGATTAGTAGGTTGTAGATGATGTTGAGTATATTTCTTTTTACTGTATGTGGAAGTCGCCACATCACTCTCCTCCAAGACCGGAGGTCGATATCTTGATGAGTCAGCTGTCTATGCTCTATTAAGGAGCGTGCCAGGGCCAGTAGTGAGTAGTTCCGGTAAGTCGGAACTGAGTGCCGCAAGTTCCAGTGAGTCGGAACTGTATTCCGCTAGTTCCAGTGAGTCGGAACTGAATGCTGCTAGTCCCAGTGAGTCGGGGCTGAAGTCCGCTGGTCCCAATGAGTCGGGGCCGCGTGCGGTGCTACGTGCGGTGCTGCGGTGAAGTCCCCAGTGAGTCGGGGCGGTTGCTGCGTAGTGGCTGGCTGCTGCGTAGACGGGAGAGAGATGCTCTTCTTACGTGGACCGTAGGTGCAGTGTGCTGTGCCTAGACGCTGATGAGGCCGTAGGGGTAACCAGGCTGGAGCGGACGCTGCAGGCGTGTGGTATCCCTGTTGAGGCCGAGGATGCTGGCTGGCTGAGACTTGATTACCGCTCATTGCTGTAGGAGTGTATACGATGGTGGCGATGATGATGCTGCTGATCTGCTTCATGAAGGCTGCTTCCAATCACGTCGGGGTCACCACTGTGGAGGGACGGGTGTCATGTCCCTCCAACACAAAGGGAGGATCCTCCGACCAGGCGAGGTGATCATGCCTGGCGGGCCGCGGCCCAACGGTTGATGTTGGGAAGTTGTATATATACTAATCGGCGCGAGAACTCTCATAGCGCGATGCAGGATTAGTAGGTTGTAGATGATGTTGAGTATATTTCTTTTTACTGTATGTGGAAGTCGCCACACTACTTTTTATCCCGATATTTGTAGGTGGCTTATGAAACACATAATCAATATTGATCGTCAATGTGAATAACTGCAATAATATATAATATGACTAATTAGTAATTCATAGAGTTCATAATCAACATTTCTATAATATATTAGTGTACCTACATATTATTATGTCATAATCGCAAACTACTGATCAACGTAATTGTTATCAAATATTATAGAGAATTTTGTAAAAGATGTATTTAACTTCTCACAAGTGATTTTTTTTTTATAAATTGTGTAAAAAATAAATGAATTTATAGGCTTTTTAGACATGGCTAGAGATAATTACTAACTTTTCGTTTTTTGTCAAATACTTTCCATTACTCATGCAATATTTAAATGTCTCCCAGTAAAATACACGATTTTGAAATCATTCTCTATTTCTTAATAAAGTTGACGCTCAAATTAAACTATAATAAGATAAGAACAATTTAATTTAAGATAAATCCTTTTTGGGTATCTAAAGAACTCCTGAATATTGGCACAACAATAGCAAAAATTTAATGGCTTCAGCTCATTCATTAATAAATATAAATAGCTTGTGCTACTTTCTTTGCTGACTGTACCTATGTAGTATGTATAATAGATTCAGTATTATTCAACGACAATATATTAAATATACACGTTGTAAAATTTAATGACTAGAATTAATTATTTTACAGCTTTCAAAGTATCAAATGAACAATGGAAATAAAGCTTCATTGTATTGTTACTATCATTCGCTTTACACGTGGCGAGAGCAATAAAACACTACAATTATTACATCTAATAATATGTTGCATCCAGAGAAGCTGCGGAAAGATAAAGGTCACGTATGCGTTTTATTTTTCAAAGAACGCTGTACCGATGGTTACTGACACCGTGAGCAAGAAGGAATAAAGTATAGAGACAAGTAATGTAAGCTGACAAAAAAGTGGTCTTGAGGTTTCGACGAATTATTTTTTTAGAAGTCACGAAAACAAAAACCATTGTACGATTTGCACGTGCTGTGTTCGAAGATCAGCCTGATATATGTTTAGAGGTGGCACCGAATGCGCGCTTATTTACTTTCAGATGGGCCGCTGGGTGGAGGTCATTTGCTGTAGGTTTATTTTTGGTTGACTATTATCACAGGGTGAGCAGCTATGTCTGACTCAGGTATTTTAGTATGTCTGTACTAGGAGCTGTTTCATCATGAAGTTAATAACTAAATCCTGGATATTTACGAATGTAATCCGAAGCAGACTTGAGGAATATAATGAATTCACCTCATCTTCAAAGCCACGAGGGAGTATCACAAGAAGCCTCTTAAAATTAAGGATCAAGCTCGATTAATTTTCAAATTATATTGAATATTATAAATATTCTTAGTAAAAAAGCAGATTTCATATTATACAGTACAATACACAGTTCAGTTTGACTGTTGCGACAAATGAAAGTGAGATTTTATGGATGATAAACTTAGACACACGGATCTTTGACCTTTAATTTTATCCATCTGTATTGTCTAGACCCATGTTCAAAAGCACTTGCAAAAAATCTGGATTCTATTAATTAAAGTGACTAGATTAGTTTCACAACAAATTTTTTGGTGGTAAAGGTTAATGAATTATTTAGGAGTCATTTAAAGTTGCACTATTTTGCTGATACAGCACTTGTTAAAAACTAATTGAAGTGTTACTTTACTAACAACGAGTTAAGGATATTTATTAAGTTAATTATGAAATTGGCATTTTATATCGAAAACCTACAATATATATTCTTTCAAATTAAAAGTACTTACTTATGTACCTACTTAATTAGGTATAGTAGATTCGATGCACTTTTGTAATTTTTATTAAAAAAATAATTAACGCCTGCACAGGATTAGGCTAACGATCGTTTAACACGCGTTAGCGTTGTCAAAACGCGCGATTAACGCCAGTCATCTGAAATTCTGAACATAGACTTATACATACATATAACAAAGAAATCCTGAGGACAGGAATCGATGAACACTGCACTAGTATTAAATCCTGTGGCTAGTAGCCTCATGGCTAATATCAGCGCTAGGGTAATCAGCAGCACATGCTGGAGACATATATATTATTCTCCTTTTATTGTTATATTTAAGATTGTCTCCTCGTGCCGAAATAAGTTATTCTTTTTTTCTTTTTATTCTAAAGGGACGCACGCTTAATTAAAGTTAGAACTTTCTAGTTCAGTTTTGTCTTATTTGCATGCATTCTATGCTATAACACTAAGTGTATGTCACTGTATCAAATAAAAAAATGGAGATAACACCCTTCGAAAGGTTCTCCTTCAATTATTCCGCTTATAAGCATTAGGGTATCGAAACTTAATGAAAAGAAGAACAAAAGAAATATAAGTAGGTACGTGTACTTTATTTGTACAGGTATGTTACTCGCTGAAGCTTGTATGTACCCAAGAACAATGGCATAATTACGTATCTACATTCATATATTATCTTAAGTCTTAAGTTATAAACTATGATACATACGGCTTTAACAATGCATATTTAATTACTTTAAAAAATATCTTATTGGTTATTTTTAATCTGTGGAATCCTCCACGGGTCATTAACTCACCGGTGCAAAACGGTAAAGTAGTATGTCGGCCTTAAACCGACTAAAACCACACGATGTTCCGTCCCGGAGTCATATAGTTAGGGCCTTAGGTGTGCCCTTGAAAGGAAATTCCTGAGACCCCCGGCAGACTTGGCCGCTTGTTGAACAACATGCAATCTCGCCATGGACTTTCCCCTCTCTAATTTAAAGAAGCGTGCGCGGAACACGCTGTGCCGCCGCACCATCTCGGGAATTATGCAATTATTTTCCCTTACAAAAACAGAGTGACTGAGTTTCTGCAGATTCTTGTATCATATGTATTTCCAAATAAAATGCACATTATCTGTATTTAGCAGTTGTTCCAGAAATAACCTCTTTCATACATTTTTTTACGCATAGCAGTTTAGAGACGTCTATCTTTGCTATACTGGCGAAGAAAGAAATAAGTTCCAACGAACGAGACACTGAGCTAAAATACTAATTTATAGAAGCTTTTGTAGAACACACACCTGTTGCAGACATTCCGAATTTTCATGGATGAATGACCACGGTTCTAAACTCAGCACGAGATCATCTTCCTGATAATCATGAAAGCATCTTCATTTAATATAATCTTGATTTTTTGGTTCAGGGCCAAAGTTTGCATAACAAATAATTAACTTTAGACAAACAGTAATGACGTTTTTGTTTGACAATTAAATGATTAAAATTCTGAGAGCAGCTTGTATTTAAGAAACATTAAACTTATTTGAAGACACACACTTTTCCAGCCTGCCAGCATTCCACAGATCATTAAAATAACCTAATTACCGATAATGTTGTAAAGTGAATTTCCTTTGAAATACCTATCGCAACAATCGTTGTGTGGGGCTTAAGAACGTATTGTTCTGTAGAAGTAATATGATCCTTACTTTGTCGAGTGTATTAAATAAAACATTGATTTATTGTAACTTAGCCAATAAAATTTACAGCAAACAATGAATGATACATACTGAAGTGGGATAAAAGCTTTTAACAATGTACATCGTCATTACACAAAATTTTTAACTTTACACATTCCACCTACTTTTTGAAAAATGTAGGCAAAAATACCTAGAAATTCAAACTTAAAAAAAAGTTTTTTTTAATCTTATTGTAACTGCATGCTAGTCATGCAATTTCAGTGGTTTAAGTGTTCGTTTTTCAAATACACCCTGTATAATAGGGAAACACATCTTGTAGTGACATATGTGTGTTATGTATATAACTAGAATGAAATAATATTCATTGACTAAGTACAAATTTATACAAACCCCATTCGATAATCCATTCGAAAAAGGGACAATAAAAGATAAATTCCTCCCCATCAATGTCTACTGGTAGCGTTCCAAAAGCGGCATTCCCGCATTTAATGGTAAATGGTAATGCCATTCTTGTCTGCAGAGAAAAACCAGCCTTTTTGTTTAAAATATGCTTTAAAATATAATAATTTATTTTTATATTACAGTCGCATTAGATACATTAAATATTATATTAAAGACGTTTTTTTTTTTTATTTTATTTACAAAATCTCCGATTGACTGACCACTTTCACATTTTGATTTTATTTTATTCTTCTGTGCATGTAGGATTAATTGTCAACTGTTTAAATGCTAAAGAAGCATAAACACACCGTGAGGTACCTACACGTGTTACATACCAAAGAGTTATCCAAATTCCCCTAAACAGCATAATATACTACTTTAACATCATACCACCTGAATATGGTGTGCTTAATTGCCACAATAGTGGTATTAAAATGATTTCACAATGTGATAGAATTTCATTATGTTTAGAGAAGTACCTACTCACGAACCCTCGTGTCACTTGCAACTTTGGGTAACCAAAAGCACTCCATACAAATAATTTTTTGAAAAATTCGATGGACCAGTACAGTGCTACGCAACCCGAATTTACTAATACATTAATTTGTAGTATTTTTTTTATTTAGAGAATGAATATACATTTGTCTTCAAACTCACCTGATGAAAAGTAACGATGAAGACTAAGATGGTACATGCCTATCCAAAAGTAACCTATTCACCATACTCTTAGTTTGATGGTTTTGTTAGTCTGATCATTATTGTGGTCAAGTAACCCGATTACAGTTTGTCACGTCAGTTGATCAGTTCTATAAATATCACAAATTTCCAACACAACTCGAAAAGAAATACATGGATTAAAAGCATTTTAATCATTGATAAATTAATTTGCGAGGTGTTTGAAACGTTCACATTGAGGTTTTGAAACCGCATCTACAATGTTAAACAATTTAATAATATTTGAGTTCGTTAACGATAAGCTATGTACAGACCACATTGTTAACGATTTACGTAATAATCTATAAGTTTATATAATCTATAAGTTATCACTTATCACAAAATATTCCGTATATTATAATTATCATAGTTGCGAAAGTATGATTAAAAATAAACTTCCGAAGGCTTCTGTCATTTGAATATTAAAAAACTAAATATATGATGTCAAATTTGTCTCGTTGTTCTACATATTTGTCACGTACTTTAGCATAAGTGTTAAATAAAAACTTTTTTGAAATATGTTTAAGACAAAGTGACTACAAAGGTCCATATTTTTATACTAATCTTCGGAAAGGAAGAGGTGGCCGAGGATCGAACCACGGTATAGTTGTTTTGAAAAACAGTTGAATTGATGTTTGTTTTATCGTGAAAATTATTCTAAATTATGTATTTACTATTCACTAGATTATATTAGTTTGATAATTCTTTGAGAGTATATTTGTTTTAATTGAAATTTTTAATACTTACATCTGCAAACATACACGAAAAATACTAAAAGAGGAGCTGAAGTTTTGTTTGTAAATCGGATTTATGAATATTTTGTGTTCAGTTTTTGCTACTGAAAATCTTCTCAGTAATGTTTCTGAATTTGGTAGTCAAGTTATTTTTGCCCTGTTTGCATTACATTTAATAAATCTCAAATATTTTTAACAAGGTTCTAGAAATTTGTTGCATTGCCAAATTACTAAACGAATGGTTTTAAGTATCTAGTAGAAGTCTCGTCTTGTAAAATCAGTTAAAATATTGAAGAAACCGGCGAATCCCTTTTTAAAAACGCAATTCTAATCTAGTGGGGAGATTTCACTTTTGGTATTTTTGTGATAACATAGAAGACTGTCAAAAACAACGTTAAACCTATCCAATTTCAAATGTGAAATGTTTTTATTTGTTCAGTTGCACAAGTTTGTCTATCCGACCACATTGTGTACGTATGTACATGATGTGGTCGGTGCGGCGACGCGGCGACACGGTGTGATGTAGAAAATGTACACTGTTGTAGAACATTGGTTACTGCACCACATAAACAGTTATTTGCGCAACGACAAACTGTGTTTTGGTATTTTGTATTTCGTTTTTCACTTTTTTTTATAAGATTTAATGACATTTATAACATTCTTGTATAAGATCACAAGACTGTCCTGCAGTCACGAAGATCACGTCCTTATTTTATTAGGTTCGTGCTGTGAGTTACTAGTTCCAGTATTAACATCCTGTCGCGGCATATTTACATCTCTAACCTACTTTTTGCAGGCATAAAACTATTATTTGAATTGCTTTGGGTGAAATAAATCTGTCACAGTATCCAACACCAATATCAGCAATTTGGAAGCCAAACGGTGATTTATATTAAAATCATGTTTTCGTGCGTAGATGTCTAGGGCAAGATTTTTTTGGCGTAACTATTTTTGGTTCATACTAAATACTATTAAATATTATTGAATACATCTTCTTCCAAATCGATTCTCCTCTACATTCTTCTTAATAGAATAATAATTTAGCCGAACTTCGTAGGCGGTACAGCTAACGCTTGTGGCCATTTAATTATCTTTCTCGGTTGCCGTGGATATTTTTTATAATCAAGCGAAAAGACAGAGATGAAACTCCAGCCAATTTGACTTTCGTCTCTCTCCTACACAGGTTTTCTTAACTCCTCTACAGGTTTAGACGAAACTCAATAATAATAAAAGTAACTTGAGACACTTATTCACACACGGCCGTCTGATGCCAAACTAGGCAGAGCCTGTACTATTGTAATCAGACTGCTGATAAACATACTATACTTATATATTACTAAATACATTCATATTTTAGATAAATTACACCCAGACACAGGACAAGTGATCGTACTCATCACACAATAATTTGTCCTGGGTGGGAATCGAATCCGACGACCTCTGGCTCAGCAGTCAGGATCAATAACCACTTGATCAAAAGGGCCCGTCACTTTCAATTGGAATTCTTTGATTTTTAGATTTTATTAGCTTGCTGAGGCGTTATTTATTGATTGATTTTGACTATATTTCATAATAGCAATGAGTTCTTAATACCAAATAAGGTCCATAAATAGGAAGTTTGTTGCGGGTTTCGTAGGTTAGAATGAAAAACACGAAAACGTTATAGGATCTGCGTCTATCTGTCCATTTGTTACAGCCAATATGCTCTAAATCTACTAGAATGATTAAGACACATGTCAACTCCTGTGACCTGTCACTTGTGGGGGCCTAATTACAAAACAAAAATTACAAACTGTCTCTTTGTTTTTTAAATAAAAAGGGTAGTTGCAATGGTCGCAAATATATATTTCTTTAAATTCTTAAGATTAATAATTTTAAATAGATGAAAATTGAAAACTTATCTCTGAAACTACTGAGCCAAAAATAAAAAAAAACTATAGACACTAGTTATTTTCTTATAGATTACAGGAAAACCTAGGTATAAGAAGTCTACCTCTAAGTTTTACAATAACATGGTAAATCTCTCAATATTGTGCGTACAAACTTACATTTGCAGTTGAAATGTGTGGGAGAAAATGCTCTTCAACTACAATGTTAAGTTCTCTTCACGCGAGTTCAACTCGCTTGGCTTTTTTGTCACAAACCGATTTGGATCATCATAATTGTTGAAAATATAATAACTAAGATACAATAAAGGGGGTCAAGGTTTCAATAAATAACTCTTGATCCGGCCAGACATTGATGGAACAACAGTTTCTCTCTTAAACGGATTACTATATCACAATTGGATTAGCAAACGTTTATTGGGTTAGACAATAAACCAAACATAAAATAGGTAAATGGTTCTGCTATTTCTGATTTGTGCAAGACAATATTGTATTTAGTTATTAATTTATTAATAGAATATTTAGTTAATTGTTATTCTATTAAATGAAGAGCTTTATCACTTTACTATTACTATTTACTTTACTATTATTATTAATCTTCGGTAACATTGACTGACATCGACTTGAGATCAAGTGGTTTCGGTTTAGGTTTCAAACTTACCTATTTCACTACTTCCTTGAAGCTACACCCTTTTTTGGTCCCTCTCGCCGTCACAAACACCACACCGCCCCACCGGAAACTCCGGTGGGGCGGTGTGTTGGAATCGACCCGACTAAAACCACACGTATTGCGCCTAAATTAGGAGGGATACAGGAACAGCTTTTCCTTCCTTTAACACAAGCATTTAGCTTAAGTGGAGGGGTTAAAGACTCCTAAGTAATACTAGTAAAATGTAATCTGTATTTATACGTCGCCGTAAGACGCATAGAATTTATTAGTTAGATAATTAGCAATATTACTTTTTTATACAACCTCGGTGGCAAAAAAGCATACGGCTCGCCTGATGGTAAGCAGTTATTGTAGCCTATGAACGCTTGCAAATCCAGAGGACTCGCGTACGCGTTGTCGATTCTTTAAAAACCTATACACTCCTTTCTTGAAGAATTCCATTCTGTAGTCCTTCGGAAAAAACTCGGCAAGGAGCTCATTTCACAGCGGGAGCGTTCGCGGGAGGAAATTCCTTTGGAATCGTACCGTGCGCAACCATTTAGGTTCCAATGTGTAAGGATAAATGACCTTTAAATTAGTTTTACTATTACGAAATATCTTTTGCTCATTTCTAAGGATTGGAGTTAAATAGCCCGCCACCTTGTAATCATTATAATGTTACAACTGTGTATAACAATGTTTCGAACACCCAAACTGCGTTTTTTCCATCAACAGGACGCCGCCTAATGCATGACAGATGCCTAACTATTCTAAATAAGTCTGCTATGACTAAGTGGTGTTTTATTGTTTAAAGTAACCCACGTTTTAATCGTAAGATTTATAGGAACACTTACATAAATAGACTTTTATGTGGACTTAGAATAATATATGATATGAAACGTATAATCATTGGAAGCCTTGTAGTTCGAACACAAAGCCACTCAGATGCGGGCTCGTCAAACACATGACTCGGCAAACATACATGTGAAGAGTTGAAACAGTTGGAACAAAAACTTTCAGTTTGTTTAACTATGCCAATGGGGATGAAAGTGATCACTGACATACATGCTAATATATTGACTATAAACTATTAGTACTCTCTAATAATTACAATGTTAAATAAAACGCAATAATTTATGAAAATTACCCAAGATTTAAAAATCCATCATATTGTTTTTGTTGATTAACGAAGCTATTTTTAAATACTGAGAGAATATATATTTACCCTTATGGAGTATATGTTTAAAACTTACCTCACTAAAGTTAAAATATAATATTTAAATGCTTATTTTAAAATGTTGAACATATGTCTGTTGCCACATCGGCTAAAGTACATATTATATTTGAAAACGGACCGCTAAAAGATATTTACTTTGCGTTGAACAAAGGGCGCTACCGCAGGCTAATGTCGGCAAATTAAACATTGTTACGTGGTGAATCACAAATGTATTTTATATATTATGATACGACATGCTCCGGCGAGAATTATAATCGCCTACTCCATTTCATACTTACATACTCCAATTCAAATCTATTAGTTCTAAATCGCCAATTTCTGCTTTTAAGTTTTGATTAATTTTGGTACTTGTTTTATTAGAAAGTTGTAATTTATTCTCCTTGGCTGCCTCGTTGATCTCCTGTTTGTGTATACAAGAGGTCTTGTGCTAATTGTGAAGATAATGTAATAATAAAACTTTGGCACTCTCCAATGACATTCATCGTTACCTACTTTTATGACATTTCATGCGACAATAATTTTTAAAACAAATATTTCAACTTAACCTAATCTTATTTTATTCGTTTTAATACAAAGCTTCAATTAAAGCTTGTTTTTAAAAAGATTTATTAATTTTTTTTTTATACTTTTTAACTAGAATGTCTTAATCTTTAAATTTTTTCTAACGCTTTGTTACTACAAGTCCTGCATTGTTCATTGATCGGTCGATGAGACCCTGGACACCATCTAGGTCTATATTACTCATTAAGACGAATCCGACGAGACCAAACACGATTAAGTTATGTTGAGTAGATATGGTTTGCTTATCGTCACCTCGCACTCCATCCATCAGACTCTGGTTGTCATCTAGGTTTGTAGTATTTGTTAAGATAAATACAACGAGCTCAAACACGACGGACTAATGTTGAGTAGGTGCGGAGTTGCTATGGATAACTCCCGGATTCATCACTAGACCACCTTCATAATACCAAATTCTTGCATTATCACCCAAGTTACAAATTTCGGCTCAATCAGTTTTTCCAAATTTCAGATTAATCAGTTCTGGGGAACTGGAATAAAATTTTGTTGCATGATTTGACCCAAACTAACAAAGAAAGTTAAAACAATAACTATCAGTAATAACAAATAAGCTTTTAGGAATAAGGAAACAGACATTTTTTGCTGTGCCCTGATCGAACTCAGAAGGATAACATTATGTGTTCTATATTTCAGATAATATAATGTTATCGGTACACTATTTAATAAAATAAGCCCTGCAATGATAGTTGCATTGTGAAATAAAAAAATACAGGGATAGTCTTACGGTAAGTGATAATGTAAAAGAGAAAGTTTCATTGTGTTTATTTATGTTCGGTAGCGCTTTGCTATGCTCATTGGGATGCTTTTCAATGTGATTATCATAGCTGGTCATCACTGTATCAGGCAAACATATATTACCCTCATCAAAGATTGCCATTTGAGGTTTAAAAAGGTTTTGGTTGTTTTTTTTTTAATGCGAACTGTACTTATGCCAGTTTTATCAGCGCTAAGAGCGAGCTCTATTGCAACACTGGTATATAAATTCCGAACAGTGTCCTGTAATGTATCTAACTAATCCATAATCAGTCAAAGCACATACATTTCGATAGAGTAATATTTTATATGTCTTAAAAAGTTGCATAAAGATTTACAGTACAACTTCTCTAAACTGTTGTGAAGGAATTAATTTAACTTGAATTTTAAAGTGATGAAAAGACTTTCTTGAATTTATTTATAACTTGGCAAGAGTTTCAGTTTATCATTCTCGTACAGGTAAAATATAAAAAAAAACATATATATGAAACTGTAAAGGATTTGTCAAAAAAGTAACGTTGAGGCTTCATTCTCAGGATTTTAAATAACCGTAACTACCTACAAACAAAACTCGGCTCCGTCGTATGAATTTTCGATGGGGACGGACATCAGGGACGGACATTAGGGTCGAACATCAGTGTCTGACATCAGAGTCACGTGTCCTGACGCGAGTTTAACATTTTTTAGCCATCTAAAAGTGCACAACGCCGCTAAAAAAGATTTTTCACTTCAAAAAATGTAACAGAAAATAAAAATGAATTGCTAAAATACAAGAAGAAGTAGCTCACTGCTTAGAATCCTTGTTACCATTTCCGCTTCCAAAAAAACATGCATTTTGAAACCTGCACGAGGTGCAAAAACATTGTACATAGAATATTTCTGACTAAATCAAGACACTTGTTGTCTTGATTTAGTCAGAAATATTCTATTTCAAATTACTCAAAATTGGGTGCTTTCCTTAGTCATCAGAATCTGTGCTTGCCGCAAAGGCCTTTATTCTTTTTTTTAAGAAGGTATCTGTAAATCGAACTTCTGAAATCAAATTTCCATTCATACATTGATTCAGTGTCCTTCTTAAAATTAGTCATACTGCCACATTCGGACTTTTAATGTTATTTTATCAGATAATCTAGTCTATGTCTAAAAACAAGTCTGTATTACATAAAAAATATACAATAAGTATTACTTCACATTTTAGATTTAGAAGAATGATTTTGTTGAGTAGTATCCAGTTTGGCATTCATTTCAAAGTGTGGAATATGCTGGTTGATATGATTTTCTTAGAAACTACAGCTCAGCCTTCTTTAGAAGGTAACAACCTAATTTTTTTCGTGTGAACCTCAATACTAAACAAATCAAACTGTTTAATTTAGGCATACGATTTGGACAATAAAATGGACCTCAGAACAGAACATCCCATCAAATCCCAGAATTACTCCACACATTGATTTATTTTCACTTACTATACAATTTTATTAATACAAATATATTTATGGTCACCACAACACAATAATAGGTATTTTTTAATTGTCAGGAGTAGGAGTCAGTCAGACTAAGTCAGTCGTGAAGCTAGTTGCCTGTTTCAATACGTAGATCCTATAGAGAAGAACAGGCAACTCCAAGGACACTCTTTTTCAAAATGTTTTTTCCAAATTTCTATATATATATATATATATATTTTACAATATTTTATTTATATACCATTTAAACAGATCTGATAACACATTATATAAAATAAAAAAAAAATACATGTTCATATTAATTTTAAATTCTTTTCATTAAATTTAAACTTTCTAATTTAAAATCTTGTCATTACATTCGTCAACAAATATTCAAATTAATCATTTAGATAGCTGATTTCTGTTCACAAAAACGTCTAATCATTGACTTCAAAATTACTGACATCCGCAGTTACACAAAAATATAAAGAACACATTATACAAATATATAATCCTACATGTCTTTTATTTCCACTCAGATATTAATCAATGATCAATTGTATGTCATTATTATATTCTCTGTTATTTGTGTCAAGTAAAAACTAACTTACGAAATATAGATAACTTATGTGATATGTAATTCTATTCTTTAAATGATACTGTCTTGTTATGTTATTTATTATGTATATACGTGTAGCAAGAATATGTTTTATGAGTGCATTTATCTTTGGAACTTATTTTTGAAAATATCAAAGCATTACGTTGTATCTCTTCTTTCAAGCCAATACTTACCTCTTAGAATATTACCTGGACCTGGTAGGAAACTATATTGTAGATCTTTTACTCAATGAAAACCTATTCCCATTTATTTAGCAAGGAAAAGTCGTCCTTATATTAATGTTTGCACTACTTTTAAGTGATGTAGCATTTCATAAATAGCCAGTAACTTTCCTCATAAAGTGGCCTATGGAATACCAGACTGACTGACAGTTCTAAGTATTAGCGTGAGATTGAAAAAAAATGTCTTCATTTTTATTACATTGATTTAGATATTTATATATATTACATACGGGAGGAACATTCTTCGCATTTTTTAAGCAAACGCGCACAGACATGAATGTGATATTTGGAATACTTAAACTTTTTATGTAGAAGAAGTGCAGCTTGTTTATTAATTCAGGTCTCTAGCTATCTACATACCAAGTTTCATGGCAATCGGTTTAGTAGTTTTTGCGTGAAAGAGCAAGAAACATCCATACATCCTAACAAACTTTTACTTTTTTCATTTAATATTAGTAGGATATCAGTAGGATGTGCTATAAAGTAAAAAATGATGTAAAAACGACTACATAAAGCTATAGGGGTCCAGTATGTATTTTAACCTGTAATGGTACAAAAGACAGCTCAAGTTATACCGGTCATTAAAATAATACAAGACATTTAAAACGGTTGAAATTCGACCTCAACGCCATCTCCAGTAGTACTTAAAATTTCTCTTGATTGACATTACGATTTCCTTTCATAGCATTTCTTCTCCATAACATAACATTTTTTATATCAATTTTTAAGTTTGTAGTCAGATCGCAACAAGTTTTCGGTTTAGGCCAACGGTGATTAGGGCTCCAAAAGGAGAGGAATCTCATTACTGTGCGTGACTGATTCTTGGCATGACAAAACGCCCAGAGGGTTACGTCTTTCTACAGATTACTTTCGTGCAAAAAATTAACTATAAACAAGGTTAATATGTTCGTATGGAATACGATAATTGACTGTCAGTTCAAATCTGTTTCTATTTATTAAACGTCAAAACGGTTGCTTCTCTAAAAACTTGGCCGAAATAGCAACTTGTGACGTCATATTTTGCTATCGTCTAAACATTTACCTACTTTTAATTAACAATTTAAACAAATTTGAAAATGATAACGAATTAATTTTCAAAGACTTGTAGGACACTTACACGGGATTTCTGAAAGGTTGATCTAAATATCGTTTAACAAACAGAGCTGTCACATTAACAGTGGTGTCAAATCTGTTCAAGTTTTTGAAACGTTGATCAAAGAAAAAAATACTAATCTATGATCAAACATTGGAATGGCATGTGACATAAGATTTTGACAGCTCTGTTAACTGATCCGATGGTCAAATGAAAGTGTCTATTTAGTCATGCTTTCGGCAAGTCAATATATACTTGACAGATATTTGACATACCGGAAACCGGGCGTTACTTTCATGAGAATTGTTAAACAATATATATATATATATATATATATCTATGTGTATCTTAGCTTTGGTAGGATGTTAAAGGTCGTGATTTGTGGTCATAATTTTTGATGTGAAACTTCTTTATCGACGTATGGGAGAAATTTTGTAGCAATCGTCACGTTTTTCGGTTACGCGCCATGTTGCTTTTTTTATCAAAGTTTAGTATAGTGACGTAAAGAATATAATGTAATATATTATAATAATAACAACAATATATTAGTTTTGAAGTTTGGTTTGAAATAAGAATAACAATATATTAATTTGAAAGTGATAAAATAGAAAGACTTATTCAAATTTAAGTGAATTTACAAGAAAAGTGAGAGTGATTATATATTTCGTTTTACAATTTCTTAAGGCTTAAGCCTTATCTACCCCATTTTCGTGAAGTTGCAAATAGTAGAAAAATTATATGTCGTAAAGAAGTTTCACTTCTTACCTGTGTACTCTGGTACACACACACATTTTTTTGTTAGTAGTATTCTTAAAAGAAAAAGACATGAAAATATCTACTGATGGAGTTATAAATTATATTGTAGTCTCAGTTTTTACTTAAGAAGGAAATGAAAGGCACAGCGGGAATTCATTTTATAAAGGAATATTGTTTTTAAATTTCTCTGGTAATAATCAATCAAAAGAGTTTTTACGCCTAAAAATGTTTAAAAAGAAATGTTTTGTTTTTGTTTTTAGGGTGCCGTTCCTCAAAAGGAAAGAAAGGGGACCATTATAGGATCACTTTGTTGTCCGTCTGTCTGTCTGTCTGTCAAGACCCTTTTCTCAGGAACCCGTGAAACATTACGCAGGTTAATCAGAACCTATTGGGTACTTCCCATTGACCTAGAATCATGAAATTTCGTAAGAAGCAAGGCCTGACAGTACAAGTAATCTGAAAGTTGTTAATTTGTTGTTGTATCACATAAAAAAAATGTATTTGTAATTACAAACTTATATCTTGCGGTTGGATTGTTGACTTTGTCTCACATCGCAACCGCAAAGTTAAGTTGGTCGTTCGAAAAAGAGGGAGGAACTATCTACTAGTACTATCTACATACAAGTTTGTTTGCTTACGGAACCCCCGGTGTGCAAGTCAGACTCGCACTTGTCCGGTTTTTTTTTATAAATTAACTTTTTCTTTTACGTGTCTTTTACCGACGTCTTTTTAGTGCGACGAGCACGATCATTTGTACTGTGTCTGGGTGTTATTTATCTATGATATGTATGTATTTAGTAATATATAAGTATGTTTATCAGCAGTCTGGTTATCATAGTACAGGCTCTGCCTGGTTTGAGATCAGAAGGCCGTGTGTGAGATGTGAGAGTTATTATTATTATTATTGTCAAGTGCGCCAAAGGACTAGCTAAGCCACTAACAATAATTTTTACGCGTTCTGTTAAGGAGGGAATTATGCCTAGTATATGGAAGTACGCATACATAACACCAGTACACAAAAGTGGGAATAAAGGTGATATCAACAACTATAGACCCATATCCAAACTATGTCTGTTTGGAAAAATACTTGAACGCCTTATTCACACGCAAGTATACAGCACCTTTTCTTCGGCCTTCATTCCCGAACAGCACGGCTTCCTTAAAAACCGATCGACCACCACTAACCTACTTTCATTTATCGACTTCACTACATCCTGTATGGACGATGGCGGTCAGGTGGACTGAATTTTTACTGACTACAGTAAATGTTTCGACCGTATTGACCATAATATACTTTTACAGAAGATTTATTATGCTGGCATTCACGGTAACTTATACCGGTGGATGACGTCCTATATACAGAATTGTTCCCAGACTGTTGCAATCAACGGTGTTGTGTCGAAGTGGCATGTAGTCCCGTCAGGAGTTCCCCAGGGATCGCTGCTTGGGCCTTTTTTATTTAATATATTCATTAATGACATTAACACTTGCTTTCAAAATTCATCATTTTTACTTTACGCAGATGATATTAAAAAAAAAAAAAAAAAATAACAATATCGAAGACTGCTACTCTTTACAACAAGATCTCGAAAGACTTGAAAGATATTGATATACTTTGAGGGTAGTTGTAAGCTCTATACAAACTTAAAAAAGCTCTTCGTAATTAATTCAAATTAAATTATAATTAAAGCATATTTATTTTAATTAATGTTCAAGAATTGAAAATAAATACACTACCTGCCAGAACAGTGTTTATTTCCTTCAATTAAACTTTTATAACACCGAGAATAATGTCACATGCTGCAGATTCCACTATATCTGCTATGGTAAACCCCTTCCAGAAAAGAATGGCAGACTTTGAAGCACAAATGGAAGACTTAAAAAAGCCCAATGCTCCACCTTCTATTACATCTTTAGCAGCAGAATTTACAAACTATAAATCGTTTGTAACACAAGCACTTTGTATGCTACAAAAACAAGTGGAACTGTTGAACATGAATTTTGATCAGATGGAAATGAAAAGCAGACACAAAATGCTGATGCTCCATGGCATTCCCAAATCCAGCGATGAGAATACTGCGCAGATGCTGACTGGTGTTGTACAGGACCACTTGAAGATGGAGAATTTCAGTGTTGACAGCATCAGACGGTGTCACAGAATGGGTAAGCCACGTACTGCTAAGAGTCCACGTCCTCTTTTGGTCAAGTTGCAGGATGTAGCGGTGCGTGACCAGATCTGGTTCGCGAAAACTAAGCTCAAAGGGTCCGGAATAACCATGTCTGAGTTTTTAACGAAGTCATGAGGTTTTCATGGCAGCCAGAAGTAAGTTCGGCATTTCCAAGTGTTGGACAAAAGATGGTTGCATATATGTCCTTGGGCGCAATAACACCAAGCATCGGATCACATCTTTAACTGGTGTTAGCACAGTCGATCCCGAAGTAGCCACAAAGACAGGTCCGACAGCTGAGAAGGTCACGAAGTCGAGACGAGTTGCTACAATGAAGAAGTAAGCCGCCCCTTCATTCATTTTCTACCATCCGGGCGAAAGGTAAACAAAGATCTTCCATTTTAATGTGTATAATCTATGATGTTAATTCCAATGCTGACTGATACCCACTATTTTTCTTTTTTTGTTTTGTTTTTGCACTGTACCCAATAATCCTAATATATTTACAACTTCAACTTTTATTTATCATTGTTATGCGGCAACTTTCAGAAATTACAACATCTAGCATGCCAGTCAAAGTTACGTCATAAAGTTTGTTCGGAAAGTATGATAGTTTAAAACTTCTTGTTTATTTGATAGTTATAAAAAATCCATTATTTTTATTTGTAATTGTTATTACATATTTAACGCCCGGATGTGTATCCTTTTATTTGTAATTATGACAAATTTTAATGTGTTAGGTTTAAAATATCAAAATGTAACACTCAACTGGCGGGTGGACAGTGTGCATTGCTGGTTGTACTAGGTTGTAATTGTAACCAGGTTATATGAATTTTATTTTATTAATATAAGTATTATTAATTTACTATATTTTATCTATATTATAATATATTATGTGTGATAGTGATTTAAATACTAGTAGTGAGTAAGAAAGTTTTTTTTCTGTTAGTAGCGATGATAGTTACGTTAGCATGCCCTCACTTGCTGAAACTCTTCAGTGCTATTTTTCCGATGTTGTCAAAAACTTTAATGTGGTTCATATCAATGCCCAGAGCATTCCGGCTCACTTCCCTGATATGCTGGCAAGTTTTGACAGTAAGAATATTCACGCTATTCTTATTTCTGAATCTTGGCTAAAACCTTGTCTTTCTTCCAACTCTTACCTATCACTAACCTACCAGGCTATCGACTTATACGTAACGACCGTAGGGGTAGTGCGGGTGGTAGTGTTGCCATATACCTAAGGGACTTTTTACAATTTTCAATTATCGATGTATCTACACAACCACCATCGCGCGATTCCGGTGAACACGTATTTATCGAAGTTATGCTCAATCGAGTGAAGGTCCTGGTGGGTATATATTACTGTCCCTCTTTAAGAGTTAATTACTTTGCTTCTTTAGAAAATATACTTGAAAATCTTGTCTCTTCTTACAGTCATACTATAATAATGGGAGATTTTAATACCTGCTTACTCAAAAATGATTCACGTTCTTCTTCTCCTCATACCATCGTAGGCTCTTACAACATGACTATTCTTCCTCTATCAGCCACTCATCACTTTCCCAATTCAACTCCTTCTCTTCTAGATCTTATGATAGTGTCCTCGCCCCAGAACATAGCTAAGTTTGGTCAATGTTCCGCTGACTCCTTTTCCTATCATGATCTCCTTTACTTGTCTTACAAAATTCGTCCTCCTAAAGCAAGGCCTAAAATTCTTCACCAGCGCAATTTCAGTGCCATGGATCTTGACAAGCTTCTTGAGGATGCGAACAATATCGACTGGTCCCTTCTGTTGAATTCTGAAACGGTAGATGAAAAAGTAGATATTCTCACCTCTAGTCTGATACAGCTGTACGACAAACACGCTCCGGTTCGAGAAATTAAATTAAAACACCCTCTGTCACCATGGCTTATGCAAGAGATTAAAGCTATCATTGCATAAAAGGCTGCAGCTAAAACAAAATACAAACGCCGACCGACACAGCAAAACCTAGACAAATATATATCTGTACGCAATCACTGCAGTAAGGTGTGTAGGAAAGCCCAACGCCAACATATTTACGAGTCTGTTCAAAACAGCGATCCAGCTAAAATATGGAATTTCCTAAAATCACTTGGAGTTGGAAAATCACGACAAGAAACAAATCATAATAATTTAAGCATTGATTTACTTAATCAACATTTCACAGCTTCGTCTACTTTTGATAGGACAGCCAAAGCGAAGACTTTGGAGTATCTTTCATATCTTCCAACTCCTGATTATGTCCCATTTAATTTTAATCAAGTATCCAGTTGTGATGTTAAAAAGAGCATATTATCAATAACTTCCAACACTGTTGGAACTGATTGTGTCAGCCGTAATATGGTTCTCCCTGTTTTAGACATCATTTTACCCATTTTAACCCATATTTTAAACTTTTCGTTAACCAGTAGCGTCTATCCTTCAACATGGAAAGATGCTCAAATAATTCCTTTACCAAAAAAGTCTAACCCTGCTTCCTTCACTGATTACCGTCCAATCTCCATACTACCATTCCTTTCAAAAGTTATGGAACGTCTTGTCCATAATCAACTTAACACATTTCTTAATCAAAACAACCTTTTAAATCCTTTCCAGTCCGGCTTCCGTCCTGGACACAGTGCTACTACAACCCTTGTCAATATTACGGATGACATTAGATCAGGTATGGAAAATGGCTATCTTACGGTACTTTCCTTGCTGGACTTCAGCAATGCATTTAACACTGTCGATTTTGACATACTACTAGCTATACTCCGCTCTCTTAACATATCTCCAACGGTGCTTGATTGGTTTCATAGTTACCTGTCTGGCCGCCGTCAACGTGTTCGAATCGAAGAAGCCCTTTCTTCGTGGTGCAATACTTCTGCTGGTGTGCCGCAGGGTGGCGTTTTGTCCCCGGTACTCTTCACAATTTTTATTAACTCTATCTCCTCTAAACTTCTTTCATCCTACCACCTTTGCGCTGATGATCTGCAAATCTATACACGCGCTCCTCTCGAACAGCTAGCGGGAGCCATTGATATTATTAATAAGGATTTAACGCACATAGCTCACTGGAGTGCACAACATTGCCTCACCGTAAATCCTGTAAAGAGTCAGATTATTATCGTAGGTAGTCCTAGAACCTGGGACTTTACATCGACAAATCTTTGTCTTGGGGTCCACAGCTGCAGGAGGTCAGCCGCAAAGTGTTTGCATCGATAGGATCTTTGAGAAGATTGCGCAACTTTCTTCCTATTGGCACTAAAACTGCACTGGTCCAATCTTTCCTCCTGCCAATCCTCGATTACGCCGATGCCAGCTATCTTGATCTCACTGAGGACCAACTTAATAAACTTGAGCGCCTTGGTTTACGCAAATATGACCATATTTCTGAATTTCGTATTAAGCTCAAGTGACTTCCTATACGGCTTCGCCGAAATGCTCATATTCTTGCCCTACTTTACAATATTTTGTTCAACCCCGCTACTCCCACCTACCTTAAAGAACGTTTCGAGTTCCTAAATGACACACATGCGAGGTTCCTGAGATCATCGGAAAATCAAGTACTGAAAATACCTTTGCATTCCACAAATTTTCTTCACATATCTTTTACAGTACATGCAGCTCGCCTGTGGAATGCATTGCCTGAAGCTAGTAGACGTGCTCAGTCGCTGCATACTTTTAAAAAATGGTCACTGATTACTATCTGTCACAGTAATATTTCAATTGCTTTTAATACTGGATATGTGTATATATTTATTTTAATATCGGTATGTATGTATCTATATGTGTAATATGTGTATGTATATATATATATGGTAAGGTATATATATATATATATATATATATAATTATTTGTTCCTCGTCTCTTAAATTCACTTAAGTTGCTACTTAGCTAAAGTCGTACACCTGTTAACTGCCCTATACATAACTCCATTGCATCTGTCCGTCTAAAGGTTGTCTGTAAGAAATCGCAACTAGCGATAAGACCGCCGTTTGTACCATTTTTTTTGTCTTTGTAAATATTTTGAAATGCTCCACATGGTGTACAATAAAGAGTATTGTATTGTATTGTATTGAAATCTATTGTCAGCTAAATAATCTACAACTCAACGTATCTAAATATTACACAATTACATTCACCCGCATAACCAACAGCATATCCCACACATACACTATAAAAACTGACCATCTGAAACGAGTAGATTGCGTACGAGATTTAGGTGTAATACACGATTCTAAGCTTACCTATAAGAAGCACATAGATCACATTGTTAATAAAGCTAACAAAGCCATGGGGTTTTTAAAAAGATCATGCTCCCAGTTCACGGATGTCAAAATAACCAAAATACTATTCTGTTCCTTCGTCCGTAGCCCACTTGAATATTGTTCGCAGGTTTGGAATCCAATGTATGACGTCTATATTTCAAGATTGGAATCTATCCAGCGAAACTTTACAGGATACCTACAGTACAAGTGTGAAACCCGCGATCATAATTATGAATCGAGGTGCAAAAGATACCATTTCCTACCACTTAGTGAAAGAAGGAGCATATCAGATATCTCTTTTCTCGTTAAGTTAGCACAATCCTACATCGACGCCCCACAACTTCTCTCCTTTCCTTCTTCTTAAAGCCCCCCGCTGCAGCACAAATTACAGACATAATTCATTCTTTATAAGATCGGTTAAGTGCTACAATAGGTTGGTTAACTTTTCTGAACTTGACTTATTCACTACTAAGCCGAATGTATTTAATCAAACCCTCTCTAAACATTGGTTCGAATTGGTTCAATAACTGTGTAGATGCACTTCATGACGTATTGTTATGACTTATGATGAGTGAGGTAGTATTATAGTTAGGTATAGTACACACCATCATTGTAATATTTTTTTTATTTCTTAAACAAACAAGCATCATTGTTATTTAAATGCGAAAACATGTAATTGGTAACTAGCTATATTATTTGTTTGTATCCTTAAGTTGTTAATACTGTTTGTTTTCCGATTAAAATAAAAAAAAATAAAAAATATATTACATTAATCATTATTATTATCTAGGTTAGTATACATGTATTCAATTCAGTACTTAAGTTTGTCTTATTTTAAACTAGCTTCGTTCTCGTGGAAACTCAAATTTATCCTGTACATTTTTTCAGGATAAAAAGTAGGCTATGTCCTTTTCTCCAGGATATAATCTATCTCTTTGACAAATTTCATTACGATTTATTAAACAGAGTTATTTTCCCATTTATAATATTAAGTATTGATAGATATATACTAGGTAGACATATACACATTGTTATTCTCTAGCATACAAATATTTGCACTGACCGGTAGTCAAACCCGTTGCGGGTCATACGTACTTGACGTAGGCTATTCCGCCGCGCCACCAAGGTCGTCTGTGATACTATAATACAAAAATAATAACTCCACACATCTCCGTCCGCAAAAATGCATGCATTTATTTACCTGAGATTTTTAGTTTACTACTGGTTCCTAATAAACAGTCATACCTAGTTTAGGAACCAGATTTCAATTGCCACTATTATATGTTAAGCAAATTTTTTTTTTGTTATATACAGTGCGATCATCGGCGCAACGGCTCTGACTACCCGTAATACAGGTTCATTCCTAGTTTGGGAGTGAGTGTCTGTCGTGCCGTTGACTGCGGGTGGACATATTGTTTTTTTATGGTATTGAGTAATAATATGTGGTTTTTTGTAATGCACTTTTTAATGAATAAAGATTTATTATTATTATAGACTTGGGATAACTATTTGTGGATCACACAATTTTTTGTCTCGTGTGGGATTTGAACCCACAACACAGCGCGGCGTAGTAGCGAGGCGACCACTTAAACCATTGCGCTATTGCAGTTATTATGTACTATGACTTATAATACAAAGAAAATGGAAGGGGTAGCTATCTACTTATTCATCTTAAAATGTCACATACAGGTTAACGCAAGCGAATTCGCAGAAACTGTATGTCCAGTACTAGACTGGACATACAATTGATAATGTTGGTATTTATGTGTTCAAGCTCATAAAACACTGTTAATGATAGCCATACTCAGTCTAGCATTGGATGCTGGTATCCTTTTATTTTAGCCTTAAATGGTTTCTAAGTAAATAAAAACATGCTTAAAGTAAATATAGTAGGTATTTGAATAGTTGGTGAAAAGACAACTCCCCTTTTGATTTCTTCATAAAATTTGATTACACTCAACTATATTGTGATAGGGTTGACAGAACCTTTTTCGGAAGATATTTTACACACATTTCATTTATATCCAAGATATCAAACTTGGGCATCTGACTTTTCGCATGTTGGTCCTTTTATTGTTATACGACTGATAAAAGTTAGCGTAATCCTTCGAAGGGTTTTTTTATATATAGTTTACAGACCTCGAAATTCCTCTAACATCGTTATCACTACATATTATAAAACAAAGTCCCCCGCCGCGTCTGTCTGTCTTTTTGTCTGTTCGCGATAAACGGAAAAACTACTGAACGAATTTTCATGCGGTTTTACTATAGATAGAGTGTTTCATGAGGAAGGTTTAGGTGTATAATTTGTTAACGTTTTGTATAAATTCGTTTAAATGTGATGATGATTGTTGAAGATGTCTCTACTACCCGTGTGAAGCCGGGGCGGGTTGCTAGTATTTAATATAAAGACATTAAAAATCGTATTAAATTAAATCTTTTAAAAACTACATCACCACCTTTAGGTGGTGATATAGTTTTTAAAAGGTGCGTACAGACACAAGCACGTAGACACAAAAAAGCGACTTTGTTTTAAACTGTTTAACTTAAATTCAAGCCACAGAAAATGAAACAAATAAAAATAACATCTTAAGGCCAAAGGGCAGCTTTAGATCAGTCCTACCTTCAATTCATCAACATTTAATTCATACACTTCAATCATATTGAAGAGTATACAAACAAAAGCAAGAGAAGAAGACCATAGAATAATACTTTCAATATGCTATACCTCTTATACCCAGTTTAACATAAATCTTAATATTAATAGTATATCGTACCTTCCTTTTAATGCATATTATAGTGAAGAGTATTTTCTCAATTTTCGGAGGGAACGTTATCATACATCCGTTTGATATGCTAGTGAATAGCAGATTTTGTTCGGATCACGCGCCAGCCCTGGCAGTTATAGCTTTTAATATTTGACGCTGTACATCTCGTAACAGTTTTTATTGCTATTTGATTTACTCCCAGTTTTGTTTCGCTTAACTTTTTATATGCTGTTTGTTATATATTATATGTTATCTCAATCAAAGTAAATTTTCCGTCATGTGCTTCCTTATAGCATGTCATAACACATATTTTTGGTTACCGAAGTGTGTGTAAGGGTACATAGGAATAAGAAAATAATAATGCGCATAGTTTTTAACTACTTTTGCTTATTCTTGACTAAAATTTCACTAATACCTATTTAATAATAACAACTTGACACATCTCCATCCAACTAGGCAGAGCCTGCACTATGGTAAACCAGGCTGCTGATAAACCTTCTTATTATATATTACTAAATACATACATTTTATAGATAATTTAATCCCGACATGACACAACAAATCCTCGTGCTCATCATACAATTATTTGTCCTGAAAATAAAACAAATATGTTACTGTTCTTCCTTAAATAATTAGAAACATAAAATTATAAAAAGTATAGCTCAGACTAAGTACTAATAAGTGTAGATAAACCGACTTGTTGATTTGCATGAAGTATATATAGCCTCTAGCTTCGATCTAGTGTCAGTTTTATAAGTCGGTAATAATATAACGGTCTGCTATTAACGGTAATACGTGTGTAGTGCATATAGTATTATTTTGCATACTTTTTAACCGACTTCAAAAAAGGATAGATAGATAACTCTTTATTTGTACACTATTTTCACAATACATTTACAAAATAAAATTATATCAATAATTATAATATACAATAATAATAAGGAGTAGGTTCTATGTTCCGCTGTATATAATTTTTATGTATGTTCACCGATTACTCAAAATTTGGAAATTTTAGTTTGAAAGGGTTATACTTCATAGGTGGTCCCATGGTCATCAGGTCAGGTTCTGATGATGGGATCCTGGAAAAATCGAAGGAACTCTTAAATTTTTATAGGCACACTTGAAGCGATTTGGGTATTTTGAGGCGCATTAAAGTCGGTGATACTTTTTTTAAGAGATACATTATACACAAATGTGTTAACTCTTTTATAACTTTGTGCAGATAATATTGGGTTTTGGATAGAATCTCATAGCGAATATATTTCGGGTACATATATTTCTTAGGTAGAGATCACTATATATAAAAATAAAACAATGAAAAATAAAAATTGGCAAAGAGGAGCCGTGTGTTAGTCCTGCTTAGCTGAGCCTCAGTGGCGGATTTACCAATAGGCTGAGTAGGCTGAAGCCTAGGGCGGCAGATCTTAGGGGCGGCGAATTTGGGAATAATTTTTTTTTTGTCTTACAAAAATTAAAAAGAATCATATTTACATATATACCTAACTTTCGAAATGTCAATAGGTACACAAACAATTCAACATGTAAAATGTTTCACCACCTATATAAATGTTTATACAATTTTCAACAAGTTTGGTTAAACGCGACTACGAAAATTGTGCGGGTGGGAACGAGTGACACGACCCTTCACTAGTGTGTCTGACCAACACAGTTCGGATGAGAGAAGATTTTCTATCTTAAAACCCAATTGAAAAGTTATCTAAAAATCTCCCTTAAACCATGAACTTTCATAATTTAATCTAATTTAATTTCATCGTCATCATCAGGCGGATTGTTACCAGATAATTAAATATAAATTTTTAAACGCAATGAAAATATTTTATTGTTTAAGGCTCGAAAGCTGTTCCCCAGGAAACGCAAACAGCAACAGTCCAAACTCTCTCCCAAAACACTCTAACTTATAAGTAAAATGCGCTAGCTGTTAGCCACTCAGCCGTCTGGTCAGATAGGAGAGCCTAAAAACTGTTATGACGCGATCTCCCAAACTTCAACATTCACACAATAGAGAATGCAATTTAATGGAACATGGGGTTAAGTGTTCGTTCAGCACTTGGCTTCCCCATCTGATGAAACTCAAAACTGAGAACGGCAGTCAATTCAAAGTGCCAGATTCTCGACGAGATCGAGAAGTTTTATAGCTGTTTAACACCTAGGTGTTGAGGCACCGTGAACCGTACCGTACCGTACCATACTGTTCTACAGATTGTGCAAAAGACCGAGAAGTATTTTTATAAGTATTAACGCGGAAAGATTTTAGGGCGATGATTTTTTATGATTTTTAAAGTTCATTGACTCCACAAGACTGTACTTTTGGGAGGAAAGCACCTCATTTGAGCACCGTAAGGCGTTTCTACACAGAATTTGTTCGTGGCCGTGTTTCTCTCCATGATGAAATTCGTGAAGGTCGGCCCTCAACTGCGATCACTGAGGAAAATGTGGCTACTGTCAGGCAACTAATTGAAGAAAACGGGCGTATTCACCTATGAGGAGATTCGAGGGCATTGGTATGAGCTAAATTCAAAAAATCTTACATCAACATTTAAAAGTTAGAAACTTTGTTGCCGCTGGATTTCTCATGAACTCATCTCAGAACAAAAATGGACCGGTGTTGATTGGTGTAAAAAAATGTTGTTAAAGTACTGACGTGGCCTGGCATGGTCGTTGGGCAAACGGGTCCTAGAGTTGAGACCGTGAACTGGTAAAAGGAAGGTAGGACGCCCCCCAGCCAGATTGTCTGACGAACTGAGAAAGGTAGCTGGGATTGATTGTATGCGAAAGACGGAGAACCGAGTGCTTTAGCGCACGTTAGGGGACTGCTATAGGCTGATCGATTGAACGTTTATTGAATGTACATGTGTAAGTAGTATTAAGGCACACCTTACCTCATCTTAACAGTAATACATGACACGAGCTTTTTTATTAGTTCAGAAATAAAAGTACCATAAAAAACAATAAATATTAGCTAAATCTTTAGGTTGTAAAAAAAATCTAGAAACTGAGACATCGATCTCCTAGTTCACAATCATACTAATTATGGAAAAAATGATTTGTGTACTAATTACACCAGTAGTTAGTGCACAAGTCATTGACAAAAAAAAGTTGTAATCGAAGAGGAGGTAGGGGCGGCAAAATTTAACTAGCCTACAGGCGGCAAATGTGTTTATCCGCCACTGCTGAGCCTATTTACCACTGTATATATGTCACTTTATTCAGTTATCAATTTGTCATTGTCACACATTAACAAAGAAATTATTACAATAATTTCTTTGTTAATTATGAGAACTAAACTAGGAAAATAAACATATTGTAAAGGACTTTTCAGGCCAAGAATGAATTGGAACGAAGGCAATTTAAAATTTTTGTGAATAAAACAAATATAAGTATTTTTTTTTTTATATTTTAGGGGGCAAACGAGCAGACGGGTCACCTGATGGTAAATGACTACCGTCGCCCATGGCAGGCCTATGCCACTCGATGTACTTACGTGCGCTAAACAACTACCGGCCGAATGGCCGCTGGCGGCCCCTTACACGTAGTCTCGCGCAGCGGGTTGCCGACAGCTGTACCGCGCGCTCATGCTTTTATTTTTGAATTTTTACGTAATTCGAAATCGTATTTTTATATCTTTATATAATTTAAATACAGACAAATTGACATGGTTTTTTAGATAAGGATTTTTATGCCCTTTTTCGATGTATGGTAAATCATTCGAACTAAACAATTTATTTAATTAATCAAGTGTTTATTTCGAATACAAATAGTTAATTCTGTAATAAAAGTAATTAATAATGGTTTACCATTCATATTAAATATTTATAATAGTAGAGAAAATACGTAATTTTGAAATGGTTTTAAGATTATATTTATGGAAAAAATATATACTTAGGTAAGGACTAAATACCTTATCTTTATAATTTTTAAGTAAATGATACTTTATGCGTTTATATTTATAAGAATGCCATAACTACAAGGAATAAAATCTTTAGTACCTAGGTACCTTATTTTTGTATCCAAAAGCAAAACGCCACCTCGATAGCGGTGCATCCAGCCGACCAAAACTTTTCGTTATAGATTTTGTCGGCACTATTGTCGTCAAGGACAACGACGCCGACGCATCTACCCGTGTAGTAAATTCCACGCGTTTGATTGGGAAAATATTTAGATGTAGGTCTCAACTTTAATTAAGGAGCATCAACAATATACATATGCAACATTGTTCTTTAGATTTATCATACACACATCACATCTATACTAATATTATAAAGCTGAAGAGTTCGTTTGTTTGGTTGAAGCGCTAATCTCAGGAACTGCTGGTTCGAATTGAAAATTCCTAAAATGTTGTGTTGGATGGACTATCCATTTATAGATATATAACATCACGCTACTATAAATTCTTTAAGTTTCTTTTCTCGAATAATTTATTGATGTTTCTCGATAGAGGTTTGGTTAAGCAAGGTCGCGTGGCTTCGGCGATAAGTTTTTCGGAGAAGCGATTTGTTGTTAAGTGTTTCGTATTAGTAAACTTACGGGGACGTGGTATTAAGTGTTACACTTTTCTAAGTCAGGTAACACACCCGATTTTTTGTGTAATAAAACTTTACTTAATTAACATAGCCTTTTTTTATAAAAATATAGGTATTTAATATGTATTACATAAAAAGAGATAACCCTAAACTCACTTACGGCAACGCAACCATGCGCTATTGCGAGGCAATAATAATCGTGTTTTAAGAATATTAAAGATCATTTTCGCATGCAGAGGTCGACGCTCGAAAAGAGTAGGTAATTAAAACGGTAGGTATGGACGTTTTTGTAGGGAGTGATTTATCTGTTACGTAGTAACTACTTATTAATCTGTGCCCATGGGCACCTGTAACTAAAAAGTCACAAGTGCATTGCCGGCCTTTGAGATGGAAGTACGCTTTTTTCTTGAAGGTTTTTTTTTAATTGTCGGATGTACGAATCTATATATCCAACGTCCAATGTGTCTAATATATAACCCTGTTTATTTGTGTATTCTATTGCGTACAAAAGTTTTGCGGCTTCCGTAAATTAGAAAGAATATAATAATTTTCTTTTTTAATCATTTTAAGATTAATAGTTTCACAAAGATACTAGCTGCCGGCATGTGTTGCAATGCCTTTTTTTTGTTTTTTTATAAAGATGCTTTGGGCTAGAAACCCTCGCGGGTGTCCCCAGAACACTCTACCAAAGTTTCATCACAATCTGATCAATGGTTTGGGAACGCATAGAGGACAAACAAACAAACATTGACTTTTATATATATAGATTTGAGAAAATTTATGAAAATTTACCATTTCCCTCTGTCTCCGGCCTAACTACTGAGCCTAAAATATTGAAAAAATATGAAAAAATGTTTTTTTACTATAAGAAGTCTATGGTCTTAAAAGAAAACATTGTTAATCTGTCAAAATTGTGCGTACAAACTTACAATTTGCAACGCGTGTCATTCAACAATTCTTCAAATTCACTGTCCGATTCATTCATTATTAAGTAACTGATGATATTTACTCCTTTATATTTATTAATGTAACACTCAACCGCAAATTGTAAAATATCGCTTGAATATCACCAAGGTGTTGCTGAAAATCAGCGCTGCGTCGCTTATAGTGATACAGCTTCAGGCTGAGCAACATCTTTTTTGACAGATATTGAGACGCACACTGCATACGTTATGTTTCTTTTTTTAACGTATGAATGAAAATGAAAAATCAAGGTTGTCTTTTTCTTTATTAATTAAGATTAAAATAATAGTCCGTATATTTAACAATGTTATTCTGTATATTTAATAAAATTAATATTTATGGTTTTTATTGTCATTGTAATATTATGGATTCTTCTTATCATTCTCTGTTTACCAACATTACCTACTTTTGTTTAATTATTATTCATTGTACGTTTTCTGCAGTATGTGTCGTGTCTTTTTTCTGTCAAAATAAATGTATTTTCTTTCTTTCTTTCTTCTATGATAATAGAGTCGAAAACCAGCATAAAATGCTCGACCCACGTTGCGTCGATTTTATGTGCACACCAACTTTACACACGTAAGATGTCTCAGACGTGTGCGTCGGCCTAATGTAGCGTCTCAGACGTGTGCGTCGGCCTAATGTAGCTCTCGCTTAAAAGAAATAATCTGAAAGTCGTTACTTTTTTGCAGACTATTTTGCCATGGGAAAATTTACTGTGTCTTACATCGATGTATGGAAAAGTATATTTAGAACGGTAAAGTTAAGTTTGTCTTTCGGGCAAAACGGGCAATAATTTTCGAGACTCCTCGGTGCGCGAGTCAAACTCGTAATTGTCCGGTTTTTATTTTCTCTTTTACAACATTCTTAAGACGGATGATGACGTCAACAACCACTTCGTAGCGCTTTCGTCAATTTCAGTCTAAAATATCAAGTTTATTGGCAACATTTCATCGTAAGATCGTAATCCAATGAGATATGACCATTACACAGAACGGGCTAAACTTCACATGTGCTAGTATGGCACACAGATTGGAAAAGGTTGGAGGAGGCCTTTGCCGATTGGCAAACAGATCTGCAAAAGATTACCAAACAGCATATAGTAGAATAAGTTTTAACTTTTATTTGTTTTGTTTGAATTAGTTTTTAAATGTACGTATGTATAAGCTAAAGATCTGAATAAAAGGCTATATTATTATTATAGTATGGCACTTAAACGTATGCAAATTTGATTTTAAAGCAAGTTGCTTTGGCGCAATGGTAAAAGTCACCTCGCCAACGTCGTTTTTTTTTCTAATCACACAAGTATTTGTCTTGAGTGGAAATCAAACCCACGAACTCAGGCCTAGCAGTCAGGATCACAAACCACCAGATCAATAGGCGAGTCAATTTGTTACTGTGACCCACAAGTAGTGGTCCCGAGTCTGGGTACGCTTTGTGTCCGTCGTTTCAATGGTTATAAAGACCCCTCGACAATTTAAACAAAGAAAAAAAGAATACCATATATTATACCAAGAAAAGTACTTACTAGTAACTAATAGTTACTAGTAAGTACTTTTCTCGGTATAAGCAACTGAACAATACGCCCCAGGGACGCTTCTTACTGATGGTTTTCAAATAAGAAAAATAGATTAGTAAAACTGAAGAGTTTGTGTTTTTAGTTAGCGCTAACTCTGAAACTACCGATGACATTTGAATTGTTTTTTCGCATTCGATAGCCTTTCATGAGAATGGTTATAGGGTGTTTAACGTCACGTTACAAACCTTAGGGGCTAAGCACTAAGCACTGACTATAATCATCGATATAAATGTACTACGTACTAGATATGGCGTTTGGAACACTACATTTGTGGAACTTAGTTGTGGTTCCGGAGCTACAACGTTCTCATACGCACTTCGACTGTGGTTCAGTGTACACTGGCGCATGTGTAGCTTGCAGCGAGCGTTTCGTATTTGTTAGAAAACGTAAAAATATACTTGCGAGTTATTTTTTCATCATTATATTACATACGGGTAAATAAAAACAAAAATGAGTACTCATTATAACATGATTTTGTAGCAGATTGCAGTAAAATAAGAGAAAAATTTAAAATCTTAGTAGGCATGTGCATGTTTTTCGCCATTAAACAATAGCTCTATCTCACTTCTAACAATGAATAGCACCTCGCGTTGTCTCGCTTTCACTAAGGAAGAACTGTAAGCAGGAACTAATTATCATAGATTAAAACGTTGCAGAACAGAAATTCAGCGTTATTCACCTAGAAGTGCTGCCGGTGGTGGCGTATGTGTTGGGTCGTTCGGCTCCCTTTAATATGGTTGAGGTGGACGATGGCTGGCGCGTGCGTCATGCGCGTGATCGAGTGCTATTACTTACGTATAGTAGTAATTTGCACGACCGATTATATTTTTAAAACAATACGATATATTGTCTTCACATTTCATTTGCGCTTATAAGCAATGTAACCAGAGATTTGAAAAAAAAAAAGTGTTGAAGAAGAGTGTCCTTGGAGTTTCTCGCCTGTTTTTCTCCACAGGATCTACTTATTGGAACAGGCGACTAGCTGCACGACTGACTTAGTCTGATTGACTACTGATAATTCAAATTAAAAATACCTATAATTGGTTCAATTGAAATAAATTATTTGATTTAATGTGTAACATCACATTAGTAAAGACCAGTCACAGTTAAACACTTATTTATATATTGTCGCTTTTTAAGTTTTAAATTAATAAACAAATTCAATACCTTTTTTGTTTATTTTAACACGAGTTCTTATTGAAGTTTTTTAATTTAGTCTATAGGAGCTCATCCAGCATAGGTTCGATGAACGAAACGCATAAGCGTCATGAAAATCACGGCGCTTGCGATCTTTTGATCTGCTCATTCCTAGTGTTTGGTTAGACAAATGATCATTGTTTCAGCGCTGTAGCGTCGATTAATTTTAAGTTTTAACAAAACCGAACAACATTTCTTTGTGTGTTAGCAACTCTTTATATTTATCTCAATGGCTATAATGAAGAATTTATTAAAAGTCGTTACAAGGTGTTTAAATATATATGTTGTTTTATAACACTAAAGCCCCGTCGAAGGTAGAAAAAAAATAGTAATTTTTTTTTATTGCTATCTACCTTTTTAAGCTCGTCAATAGCTGCTTAACAAGAAAAAAGATTATCAGTTGACCAACGACCGTCTACGCAGCAGCCAGCCACTACGCGGCAACCGCCCAGACTCACTGGGGACTTCACCGCAGCACCGTACGCAGCCCCGACTCACTGGGAGCAGCGGACTTCACCCCCGACTCACTGGGACTAGCGGCATTCAGTTCAGACTCACTGGAACTAGCGGAATACAGTTCCGACTCACTGGAACTTGCGTCTCTCAGTTCAGACTCACCGGAACTACTCACTATTTTCCCTGGCACGTTTGTTAATAGAGCATAGCTCACTCATCGAGATATCAACCTCCGGTCTTGGAGGGGATTGATGTGGCGACTTCCACATACAGCAAAAACATACTCCAACATCATCATATTATAAATTAATGACTTCTTAGATTTTAACAATTCTGTAGTTGGTTTTTTAAGATCACTACATATTATAAAACAAAGTACCCCAGTGCGTCTATCTGTCTGCCTGTTTTTTATCGATAAACTGAAAAAGTACTGAACGGATTTTAATGCGGTTTTTACTAATATACAGAGTGATTCGTGAGGAAGGTTTAGGTGTATTATTTGTACCCGTGCGAAGCCTAGGCGGGTTGCTAGTTGTTTTATAAAATAACTATAAAGAAGCTATATAAAGAACATATCATACAAAAGTTGGGTGAAAATACTCTTTGATTGCTTACATTTTATATTTGAACGGAAAAGTAGTTCCCAGTAGTCACTTTGCAATAACATGCCATTGAAACCTAATGAAAATTGTATGATACCTTTTTCAAATCGATACACATGCATAGAAAATATGTACTTTCTTCTTTTGAAGAAATATAAAACAGCTTTTATTCTATACTAATGTATTATTTTATGTACGTAACATCTGGGTGACAAAACTTCGCTTAGCGTTTATTTTTTTGTAAAATCGTGTTTTTCTTCAGACAAAACACTAAAAATACATAGGTAAACTTAAAAACAATATCTTATCTAAATACAAAATCTGATCCAAATGGTTAGAGCGGTTTCCGAAATACACGAAATATAATTTCTCGTTTAAAATTGTCAGATATATGTATAATATAATATGTATATTGCGTTATGAACGGTAAGCGCCGACCACAAACTGTCAAGCCTTACGTAATTAATTACAGTATTTAGACATTTCCTGTTATAACTAAACGCTAGGTAGTTTGTTGTCTTTGCCTGACTTTGATCTCTGTTTATTACTACGCATATTACGAGCAGCTGAATAGTTTACAACCGCAATTATTGCTCCATGAAAATGACTTTATTCTTGGAAAGTAAACTGTTCTGATAACTAATTTGAGACGAGAGCTAAATCAGTATTTCCAAATAATTTATGGGATATATTAGATATGTTCATTCAGCTGTAGAGAGACAACCAAACGAGTAAATCTTGAAAAAGCTCTAAATTAAATTAGTGTTTATTGCCTTTTGTACAAAAAAAACCTTAAATTTTTTTAAATTACATTTATAGCACCGAATCTTGACAGAAAAAGGTGTTTGATAAATAATTATGTTAACGGGATTAAACGTGATCATGTACTTAATAGGTATTACATACCTTTGAGTTGCCTGACGTTTCGACCCTCAGTGAGCTTGTTAAAAATCAGTTGTCAGCAAAGTTCTCTCTTATTACTCTAAGGCATCTTGTGACGAAAATAACTCCATGAATTAATCATTTGAATGACTATAATCCTACCGGGTATTCAGACCACAACGGAACGGAAACTTTTGGTTAAAACATCTTGTTCACCGACGCCGTGAATCAGTGAAATATCTTTGGTATTACCTAAATAAGTTTCTTAAATATTTATAATCAAAAGTTGAAATAAACATATAGATAAACAGACAAAAATATGTAAATAATACTGCGATATTAACTGCCTAAAAACTGATAAAGATTTAAATGTGTGCTGTTCAAAATTTTTTAATATTAAGTTTATACTTTAATTTTAAATATGCTACCTACTTAAATGCTTAAAATTTAAAAACAACTTTGCATGTTCATTTAATTGGGTGTCAAGTCTTCAACTTTTAATCAACTGCGTTGTTGTGAAAGTTAAAAACAGGCAAAAGTCACGTTTCCGTTATCTTCTAATGAGAAACGAAACTGTTACGAGCCTGTTCGATGTTGTCTTTTCTGGTATACTGTACAAATTAGGATTAGAGTCGATATTTTTTTAATACAAACATAATAGCTGGGATGCTCTATCTTTATTCGACATGGGGTGTTTATCTTAAGTTTCTCTCGCTTTTATTTATCTTTAATCGTTGGCAGTCACTATTTGCGGGCATTTTTGCATAGGCACCTATATCTCATCATGTAGGGAAAGAATTAATCTTCAATTTGGTATGTATAACATGATAATACATTATGAACGTATATATTTAACGAAATTATACCTGTTTACACCTGGCTGACATTAGGTTGCGGCCAAGTGAGGGATGGCACCTTGAACTTTCTCGGTATCTCAGGTATATTTCTTTCTAATGAAATATATTTTTTAACAATTACAAGTGAACGTAATTGTTCAAAAATAAATAATTAATTACATTTTAATTAAAATTAATTGCGGCCAAATTTGGATGGCCACCTTTGCGGATCTGCATTGGTTTAGTTATAAATATCGATAAAAATTATATTTTATTAATCAAACATATGAACGTATAAATCACGCGGTCGGATCTCGTACTATAAGCAAATAATTACTTTTTTATTTTACATCAGTCGTGAAAGATAGGCAGAATATTGATTTACCTATTTCTTATAAGTGTTTTTGAGCAGTGTAGTGTGTGAATGTGTTGCAAAGGCTTCGCTTACAAAGATATTCGTATTTCTACTAGTATAGGAATGTGGATCTTGTACTACTTAACCGGACCTTAACGGTGTGCAACAGTAAAGTAGAGCATGTACTCAGTGAAACAATACCCGGCCTACTCAGTAACTTTAAAGTTATATCAGGGCTTAAAACAATTTTACTTCGCATCGATACAGTATATGGTTAGTGGTTGCACTCATGAGTGAATTTCGGGTATGTTCGACTAATTTCGAAACTTGTACTAAAATGTAATTGATTCATTTTCCACATAGAGGCCAATTAAAAAAATAATAATAATAAAAACTAATATATGGATAAGTAGCAGCGCCCCGCGGTTTCACTTCGGGGGACTTACGTAAGTCCCGATCCCGTGGGATATCGGGATAAAAAGTAGCCTATGCGTTAATCCAGATCTCCATCTATCTACATACTAAGTTTCATCGCAATCGGTTCAGTGGTTTCTGCGTGAAAGTGTAACAAACATCCATCTATCCAAACTTTCACATTTATAATATTAGTGGGATGAGTATACAACAGTAGTATCGCGCAGAATCCACAGATGGCGTAAATGAAAGAAATCAACTCGCGATCAGAACTTTTCGCACTTACCACTCACGGAATTTTTTCATGAGAATCTCTCAAACGAAGACCAATTCGCGATACCTTACCTTTAAATACAAAATATCGAGCATTTCGCGTGCATTAGCGTCGCAGTGGACTTATGACGAGTTCACTCTCAAGAATATTAATTAATTTCAAAAGAGTCACGTTCCTTTCTAGTTAGATGGCTGCGACGCTCGAATTGAAATGATTGCTTTCCTAGGGTATTGTCGAATACTCATTACTGATACTACTAATTAAAAGTTTCTGTATGATTCTATATATAATTCTGTAGCTTTTATTTATGAAAAAATATTGATTAGAATATTTTTGACGTGATAACGTCTTATAAATCGATGAACGCCGGCTGCACGCACGAAAAAGCATGAATGACGTTCCGCTTGAGCCGAGCGAGCAAGCGAGAGCATGGAACAAGCAATAGAGAGGCACGATCGGCCTATTTAAAATTTAAAATTTATTACTAAGAATACTATTTTTTTTACTAAGAAACCAATATTAAGGTACATTTACAACACTATTGAAGAAACAGAAGTTTGGGGTTAAGTAGTAGGTACTACTATTGCTGGACTGCAGAACCCCAACTGCGTTTGGTACTGGACTATATAGAATATTTATTATTACTAGAGATCGCGTGGTGGTCAAATTCGGCCATTGGTATAGACTTACCATGATCAGGTCAACATGACGCGGGTAATTTCATTAAGCCACTTTCACGTAATTTTTAAAGTTGTAAGACATATTTTATAAAAATTATAGCTCTCTGCACTTCTTCTATATATAAACTGTAAATATTCCAAAATTCACGTTACTATGTTTGCGAAATTTTCTTAAAAAGGGGTACATAGAATTTTCTTCACGTATTAATATAATGATTATTATATTTAACCATGTCATGGGCTCTTTAGCAGACTTCAGTTTATTGTAGGCAGTGTCAGAATTGGAAGAATTGACCATGGTAAGAGCCGGAGTAAATATAATTAAGAAGTCGATGGCTTAATTTTCAAACTTCGTATCTTCATTTGGTCAAATTTTACAGGAGGATGAAAAACTCATCATCCTTCGCACCTTTTCCCACATACATTGGGGTCGGCTTTCAGTCTAACTACGACACGGCCGAACTTCGATATTTTACGTGAAGCGACTGCCGTGACTGACTTACGTATAATTCTTAAACATGTGTAGTGAATTTACGAAGTGAGTAGTTTTATTCTTTTAAATTGAAAAAAAATATTAAAAACAATTAGAAAATACGAGTGATTGTATCGTATTCGTTACGATAATTTACACTAGATGAAATCAAAATTAAAGAATTCGAAAATTTTGGAGTTACGTGGGAGAGCCATGCTTCGGCACGTATGGGCCGGCTCGACTCCGCTCGATACCACGGCCTCACAGAAAACCGGTAGTGAAGCAATGCTTGTATTGCATTTCGCCGCGTGAGTGAGGTTACCGGAGGCCCTAACCCTTCTCTCTCCCCTATTCCCGTCCTTCCCTTCTCCCCTCTTCCCCCCTCCCCCTCTTCTCCTACTCCCACCTTAAAGGGTGGCAACGCACTTGTGACTCTTTGAGTTACAGGTGCGTTGCCGCCCGTTAGTCATTTACCATTAGGTGACCCGTACCATAAAAAAAAAAGCGTTAGTTTGAAAATTAAGCCATCGAAATGTTACATTGAGTACCTAACCTATATAATTTGACAAAAAGGGAAACACGTCATTACATGGCAGAATATGTGTGAAAACGAATCCTTACTAATATTATAAATGCGAAAGTAACTCTGTCTGTCTGTCGCCTTTTCACGCCAAAAGTACTGAACCGATTTAAATGGAATTTGGTACACAGATAGTCTAGAACCTGAAAAAGGACATAGGCTACTTTTTAATGCAAAAAAAGGGGTGTAAGGGGTTGAAAGGTGGGGATGAAAAGTTGTATGGAAGTATTGTCAATTAGCCTAAATAATTAAGAATTCTACCCAAATACACTATTCCAGGCGGACGAAGTCGCGGGCACAGCTAGTTTGTTATAAAACCAATTATATACCAGATTATGTACCCATTACGTCCCATAATTTAAATTTGATTTTTGCTACTATAAGGAGGCGCCATCCTTTACTTAACTACACTATTTACGCAGTTCAAGCTTGACCACATTAAAAATATGAGTTTTCAAGCGACAAGGACTGCGATCAGACCTCACTAGTTCATTTATCATCATTATTTTCCTTCAGACGACTGGTACTCGCAAATAAACAAAAAAAAATCTGTTTCATCATAATTCTAGTACAAAAGCAATAGGTACTTTTACAAATACACAAAGGAGATGTCCTGATCAATTTTGGAATTATATGACAAATGAAGAATTATCAGAATACAGCAGACAAATCAGACCAAAGATATATAAAGTAGGTAAATTAAATCTTTATAATTGTTTCCATTGAAGACTAAAAAGACTTCAAAGCAAAAGTACTTAAGTGTAAACTTCAATACAAGGTTGTCGAAAGCATCTAATTCTTCTCTACGAAAATTATCAATTAATTTGAAAATAACAATTAATCGAATGGGTGAACCTCAAACAAATGACACGATGGTATTAGAGCGTACACTTAAATAGAATATTTAATTAATTTAGAAATTAATTTGCTAATAAATGTCGGACTTCTGAGTTCCAAACGATATTTTATTTTTAATTGGATTATTTACACAGTACAAGTAGGGTTATCAACCATCTTTTATATAGAATTTTGTGCTCATTTGTTGATTTGTTGGCTCTACATATCTTCGTTTATTATTTTCTAATGTGTAAATCATAACAATACCTAACGCAAAAAGTCAAATCACAGCATCTGAGAGCACAGCATATGAGATCAGACTCTCAGTAGGCACCCCAGAAAAGCGTGCTCGCAATCTCAAAGCTTGATACAGTCTTCGAAATGTTGTAACGAATTCAATATAATATACATAACATAAGCCCCCCGCAACACTGGAATATTCCTAATGCGGGAATTGTCTTTGTTTAAAGAAAAATTAAATAATAAAGTATTTTTTTTTAAAGAAAAGACGACTTCAGGACTATACATGTAAAAACTTAAAATAAAAAAAAAACCAACTGTGTAAATATTATTTTTATTTTTGTTGACTTTCCAAAAAGCGCTGAATCAATTTCGATGGACCACCTCTGAAGTATGACCTACCAAACAAAAAAAAAGAATCATCAAAATCTATTCATAATTGGAATAACAAACATACAAAAAAAAAAAACATACAGTCGAATTAGAACCACCTCCTGAAGTTGGTTAAAAAAATCTAACGTGTCGTACCAACTTGTATGAACGATTTCAACAATTGGTGATTTATCAAGAAAAAATGTTTTATTTAATTACAAACAAAGTATCTTAATAGATGGATTTAGATCATATATTTCCAGTTATCACTACATATAATAAAAAATAAAGTCCCCCCGTCTGTCTGTTCGCGATAAACTCAAAAAACTACTGAACGGATTTTCATTCAGTTTTCACCAATAGATACAGCGATTCATAAGGAAGGTTTAGATATATAATTTGTTAAGATTTTGTGTAAATTGGTTGAAATATAATGATGATTGTTGAAGATGTCTCTGCTACCCGTGCAGTTCTCCGGGTTCCTAGTTTTATGATAAAATCCAATAACAACAGAGATCCTTAAATCCTCATTCAGAGATGCTACGCTATCAGAAAAGCTTTAAAATATCCAACTACTACTATTATTAACTTAATGCTTTGTAGATCTAGAGAGATCACGGTCCAATATTGCTTGTTTAGTAAAGATATCAGATAGGTATAATAATTTAAACTAGAGATTGTCTGGTGGTCGAAATTTCACCACAATTCCACCATAATTCATATACTGGAAATGAATCAATAGGTTAAAAAAACCTATTGATTCATTTCCAGTATAAGTTGAACTGTCATTGTTAGACTGCCCGTACCATGACAGGTCAGAGGTACTTGACGTGTGTAGCTTGATGTGGCGTATCCCACTATCACATCCCACTAATATTATAAATGTAAAAGTTTAGATAGATGGACGTATGGATGGATGGATGTTTGTTACTCTTTCACGCAAAAACCACAAAACGCAAATGAAACCGCGGTGCGCTGCTAGTTTTACATATTGTTTAAAAATTTTATGATTCTGCACTGCTCTTCTTTATATTAATTATCTTCGCGTAATAAATAATATATAGACTAGATAATATTGCCTGACGGCCAAATTTCAACATTAACTTGAACAGTAATGACTGTTCAAGTTAATGTTGAAATTTGACCGTCAGGCAATATTGTCTAGTCTAGACTTTTGTACCATAACAGGTTAAATATATATACTGGACCCCTATAGCTTTGTTTACTAGAGCTTCAAGGAGCGTAGACTGATCTGCTAGGACCTAACCTCACACTGACTGTTTACTGTTCGCCTCGAACTGTCGTACACGCCTTTACCTTGTGTGCCTGCCAAGTATCTGTCGCCAACCATGTAACCGTATTAGCATTATTAAGCTATTGCATAGCTTCTATGGCGCGCCTTTAGCGTGGAGACCGAATCCAGGAATTCCGTAACGAAAATAACCTGACACCCCCACTCCGACCGGCACGGCGGTGATACTTGCTGGTTTTGCCATCTATCGATGAATAGCAGAACTTTTAATAACTTTTTGAAATATCACGCTTCTCTCTTTTGTTCAGCAACTCGCCTCTAGGTGGCATTGGTTGTATCGGCGTGACTGCGCATGCGTAATCCCCCTCTTCGCCCCGCAATCTGGTGACTCATGCCCACGGAGCAGATACAAAGAGGGCCTAAGCACTGTGATTATAACTAGGTCCTGACGTCATCACAGTGGGCGTGGCTTATAGTTAGTACACTGTCAGCGTTCGTCTTGTACGTTTGTATCGAAAAATCGCAAATCAGTAAATTTTCGTTGTATTAAGGAGTAAAAGATGAAGTATTGTATTTTATCATGTAAAAACTATTCGGATAGACGCTCTAATGCCATGTATGGCATCACAATTAATTTGTAACTATTTTATTTTATTTATTAAAATAGTTCTAGAAAAATCTCGGGAGTGGTTTTGAAATACAATTAAATCTATTCGTCACTAGACGGCAAAACTTTGTGTAATGGGAACTAAAAAAACAAAGGTACGTAGAGCTAAGTATTAGTAAAATAAATCATACGAAGATACTGAAATGTGTTCTACATCCAGTCCTAAAGAATTTTTAGCCGTCAAAGTATTATTTTTATATTTTTTGTAATCATTTTTTGAATAGACTGTCATCTATCTTTAACTAGAAGAACATTTATAAACAGAACAAAAAGACAGGGCCGTAATTAGAACCCCATTATTTTACCTGGCAACCCACAACTATACGAGTATTTATCTTGAATTGAAAGTCCTTTAAATATTAAAATGAAATAAATTGTACTTAGGCTGATGATTTGAAAGGTATTTTAAGCTCATTAAGTTAGATTTACAAAATAAACTGCAGCTGCGGTACAGATACGAATAAAGAAAGATAAGATAAGAATAAATAAGTGAAATAATTTGAAACATCATTCGTGATTTACCATAAACTTTTTTATTCTCACACTAGCAATGCCCAATGCCCAAATGTTAAGCCAGGTCGCAATCTATCTGTATACCAAATTTTATCCAAATCCGTCCAGCTGTGGAATAAGATCAAGGCTAGGAGAAAGAAAGAACTCACAAACTTTCGCTTTTGTATCAAGATGGTTTAAAAATTAATCTTGAAAAAGCTACTACCTGGTAGTAAATTCTGAGTACGGTCCCTTACATCCTATAACTAGCGTGAGATAGCTAAACTACATAGCAACATCGACATAGAACGATGCGAGTAGTTTTACTATTGGTTGGTAGATGGAAAAAAGTTAAATGGGCGGAGCTTAACACCCCCTCACCCCGCAAATTGTCACGCGTTGTTTCATAGGGAAATCTAATTACAACACCTCCTCTTTGTATCTGCTCCGTGCTCATGCCTGTCATCAATATTGTAACTAACACGACTTTCTTTTATATATATAGATAATAAAAATATTTTGAACAATATTAACTTCTCATTTATTTTAATAAAAGAAAAAAAAAATGTTTTCTTATCGGTCACCACGCTCAAAAAGTGTAACTTGAATTAATATCAAAGAAAAAAAAAACAAAGAAAAAAAAATACTGCATAAATAAAATAAACAAATAATTATAATTGCATTAGTTGATAAAAAATGCTATGCAATAGCATTACCGCGGCAGTCTCCGAGTGCCACACGTCTTTTTTTTTAACTTTAAAGTACATATTGTTTAAACATTTTAACATTTTGCACTTTTCTACATATACACTTTAAGTACTTGCGGCTGTGAGCGTTTGCTGAAAAAAATCGTTCTAAGAATTCTTTACGCATGATGAAAGGTACAATTCGATCGAAATGTCGGGTAACCAAGAGGTATTGTACCTTTTAAATATTATCGCGATTAAGTCCCGAGTTACACATCTAATATGTATCAAAGTCGCGAAAGTTTAAAAACAATTCTCTACACTATGTATTGTATCTTTTTCATTATGGAGCATCATTAAAGCTGATAGTTAATCCAATTTTTAAACTCCTTTTGTATTTATATTAAGTACCTATTGTTTTCCACAAAATACTATGGTAAGTAAGAAAGAAACTTCAAAGACAGTCTTTAAAAAATTGATATCTAATTATTTATATTTAATAAATAATCTGGGACATATTACACTGCGCTATCTAGACCCAAGCTAAGAATAGGTTTCTAGAATACGATAAATATACTTGTTTTTTGAACCCACGTCATGCTACAATCATCAATATGGAAAGTCTCTTGCATCATGGTTTTTGCCCTCAGTCCAGAGAGAGAAGTCATGAGATGCCACAGGTTACTTCGAAGACGTGCCTCATCTTCGGGGATAGACGTAAAATAGCCCAATAGACAAAAAAAAAATTATTATTAATATAGTTACAGACCTTATTTTTTAAATACTGCTGATGCAATAAACGAAATACTGTTTTATAAAAGTGTTTGATTTGTGTGTTTATTGTAGAAAATTACGAAACCAGGTGCAGCTCAATTATTTTTTATCATCCATATTCGCAGAAATAAGTGCCAACCGTAAACCATCCAAATAGTAGGACTTCTTTCGGACTATATCGTGAAATAAAAAACCTCTATCTTGTAATTTGTATTAAATGAAGCACGAAAACAGAATGTAAACGTATTATGATATTTTCACTAAAAGGTAGAAAATTAAACCAATTAAGAAACAGCTTGGTTTCCTAACAAACTTCGTAAGCAAGATAGGGGCAAATAGCGACCGTCTCATTCATAAACTCATTAAGAGAGTAATTTATGTAAGTGAGACGAGTCCTGCAAACACGGGAAGTGAACAGGATGTAACTTAATTATAAAACAATTTGTTGTGAAATGAAATGAAATCACAACACGCGACACGACTTTTCTATTTTATAGCTTTGATTATAATAGAATATTCATTTAAAAATGCAATGTGGTTTCTAGTTATGTTGAACGGGTCAACAGCTTCACAGCTCATGATCGTCCAATTAGGCTTAGCTATCATATGCTTTGCTTTTATTAAAATGATCTACTTGATGTCTTAAGATGCTTTTTACCTCTACATTCGTATTTTTTTAAATTTTACCGACATGTTAGTTAGATCAATCAAGTTTATTAACGGGTATTAAAATTTATAAAACGACATAACAAAAGATGTGTTGTGTTTTGTGCAATCGAACAATAGCGTAAGCGTAATGTATTTAAGAATATTTTTTATTGTTAATTAAATCATCAACGTTTTTATTTCTACTTAAATCTGTAAAATTTATAAAAAAAGAATCGATCAAAGAGAGAAATATTTTTGTCTGTTTTTGCTTGTCAAGAGATATCATATAAAATTACGTCTCTGCTTATAAATGCTTTTAGTCGGTTTCTAATTTTTTATAGGAAAAACTTCTGACCGGTAATAAAAATGTTTAAAGAGAACACAGCTGGATAGCGGATGCGTGCGAATTTTTCGGATATTGATAATGAATTGTTAATTTTTCTTGAAGAATAAAAACGTACAATGCTTTGTTAAATTTTTTTTAAAGCAATTGTCCTTACTAATGTATATTATAAATGATTTTTCTCATTTATAATGCAACAAACAGTTGAACCGATTTTGATGAATTTTGGTATAGAAATAAATGAGACCTTGGAAAAGAATATAAATAACTTTGTGTAAAACGTGAAGGGAGTGAAATAGGGGATTTTACACATACAAAATCGCGGGCATCAGCTAGTAGTATTATAAAATGTTATTAAAGTATTTTTTTTTATAAATTTCCGCATTAGGAATATCCCTGTGTCGCGGGGGCTTCACAGTCATTTAAACAATGGACATAAATAACACCCAGACTCGGGACAACTATTTGTGGATCACATACATTTTTGTCCCGTGTGGGATTTGAACCCACAACATTCAGCGCGGCGCAGAGGCGAGATAACTACTTAAACCATTGCGCCATCTGTGCAGTCCAGTACCCCCATTTTTTAAATATCGTTTTCAGCTCTGTATTAAATTTACTTTCAATCTTTCACTGACAATAACTTTAAAGACTGACACTTTTTCATCGTATTCCATTATTTTATGATAAGATAGAAGAAATATTCCTGATGTAGAAACCATCGATACCATCGAATTGTCAAATAGTTAAATAGTAGAAATAAAAGATATACTCTTAGTTATCTCAAGAGTATCTCAGGAAAAGAAAACTAGTCAGCTACCGCTTGACTTCACTTCGCTAATGCGTTCAGGGCTTTTGGGAATGTGGCCGCCGTCTGTGAGAGTTTTGCTATTAGTCTATTATTGTTAGTTTGTATTTACGTTTATACTAAAGACGTGTACGCACTTGACCAGGAAAAGATAGTTGGACCAGGATAGAGTTTGTTTAAGAAAGGCTTTTTTATGTCCTTCTAATACAGAGGGAGGATCCTCCGAACAGGCTAGATGATTCGATTATGCCTGGCAGATCGCGGCTAAACCTTGGTGTTGAGAAGTTGAATACAGGTTGCTATAGAAAGGTGTGGTCAAATTTTAGGAGGATAGCCCCCTGTAGTCGGAAAATGGTGAATTTTTTTTTTTATTTATTCTTCTTGGGGACTTTTACATTTTTTAGTGAAGGTATACATTTCTGAATAACATATTATGAATTTTCAAGTCAATTTCAACGACTTTGTTTTTTAATTTTTTTATTTAGCGCTTTTCGTTAATCATGTGTGTAGTCATATTTTAGTGTCGTATAGTAGACTATACGACACTAAAATATGACTACACACATTCTGTAACACTCTGTATATATTAATTAACCTGTATAGAGTAATAAAGGATTATTAATATGCTAACACGCACACGCGTTTTTTTTTACAAATAAAACCTGTGCATTTTCGCAATTTTATAAAGCCGAAGATGACCTAAAACCTATGTCCAATGCTGGTGTCGGGTCATTGTCATTTTGGTTTGACTAGCTAAAAAAAATCTCTACTTTTATTTTCTCACATACGGGTGAGAAAATAAAATCCTACATATTATATAATATATTGGCTTAAAACTCAAAAAATCTGCAATACTAATGTTAACTACAAATAATGTTTTTCCTACGTAATAGTTTCGGTCGACTGTGTCACACCTTTAGGATAACTTTTAGTAGAGATTATATAAGTAATTAACTCATTAGAAGTTTATTGCGTGTTTGGCAGGGAGGCCCGTATCGCAGAGGTAACGTCAGAAATTGATGTTCAACTTTGTATATTATATTAAGACCCCGAATAATAGATATTATGATAGAGATGGCGATTTATCAAACCTTAAGCAAAATATGGAACTAATGTTTGGAACCAATGCATTTATATTTTCGGCCTATATTTCTGAGTAAAATATATCGGTACGTCATTAGGTTGGGAAGTGATAATTTGTTCATACACAGAATCGGTGAAAGCTTATGTGATATAAAATACTATTAGCTTTTGTGTAGTTTGTAACAACTATCTCGACCGAGCTCAACTAGTGTAGTCGACTCGTCGACCTCCACCTTAGACGTCCATTAGACGGTCATGCAAACGTTAATCATTACCAAAAGTCATGATTGACGGATGTTCTTTGGTGATTGATGAAATAATATCGACATTAAAACCTCATCATGCAACCGTTAATCACTGCATTAGACGATAGGTTATTCGCCAATCACCGTTCTGATTGTTGCAAAACTGACAGCAAAACCTACAGTGTAATGGGCGCCTTACAAAAGACCGTAGTTAGCAATAATTGCATAGATTTGTTTTTCCGTTACTGACTAGGGTCACTAAGGGAATAGCGATGTTAACTCACATGTGATACTAAAGTTGCAAATGTTTTAAATGTTTTTGTTGATGTCACCTTTCATGTGTAGGTAAAATGACTGCCTAATAATTATACGAGGAGTTAATGCAAAACGTAGACCTATGACAAAGAGGTAACTTAAGACAAATAAGGCTAGCGACAAAAGTGTTGGTACAGGTTTCTTTTTTTACACAGTACCTATTTGTAAAATTTAAATAAATACGTGGGAGAGCCATGCTTCGGCACGTATGGGCCGGCTCGACTGTGCTCGATACCACGGCCTCACAGAAAACCGGCAGTTAAACAATGCTTGCAGTGAGTGAGGTTACCGGAGGCCCTAACCCTTCCTTCTCCCCTATTCCCGTCCTTCCCCTCTCCTCCCCTCTAATCCCCCTCTCCCGGCTTCCCGCTCTTCCCCTCTTCCCCTATTTCCACCTTAAAGGGGGGCAACGCACTTGTGACTCTTGAGTTACAGGTGCCCATGGGCGGCGGTAGTCATTTACCATCAGATGAACCCGTCTGCTCGTTTGCCCCCTATACCATAAAAAAAAAAGTTTTTTGTTATAAAACTTGATGTACCAGTCAAGCTTGGGGTGGTGTAAAACATAACATTTGAAGTTATTTATAATAATTTAGATAATCCAAAACAAAGTAGATATACACATCACATGGAATTATACTAATACTTACATAGATTGCTACATGTCATTACTTCATAATATAATAACACAATATACATACGTAGACATACACACATATATTATGAATACTAAAATACACAGTCGTGTTACTAGCGTAGAGACCGTTCTGCCAACTCCTTAATAAATCATTTGTTACAAATATTCATTAATAATCTGTAATTTATTTAGTAAAAATAAATATACAAAAATTGGACGTACATCTATTTATTAAAATCACTAAATTCATATATTGTGTGGAACAATCAAAGAGCTTAGTGAAAAAAAAATATTAAACACTTGAAGGGATGGTAAATATTATGTATCTACGAAAACATAGTGACGATATTTATGAAATGGTTTGGTCGCTATCACTAAAACACGGGTCTATTGGAGCAGTTTATAAGTACAGGAAGAGTAAAATGGAGGTCTTCAAGGTATCATCATCTAACTCTGCGGAAATCTGCATCCGTTAGGTACGCTGATACTAGACGAGCTGTTGAAAAAGTGATATCACTTTTCTCGCTTTGTGATAGTTCTTGCACATATTAAATTTGTAGGTCTTAAATGGGATTAGTTCTATCCAAATTCTTACTACTGCGACTATTGTTCGCCCATCAAGATACTCAGAAGTTCTTATTTTGATCAATTGGAGAAGTTAGACATATTTTTATAACACCACTTCCGCAAAGAATTATCATCAACATATTACATTTTATGGCTCCCAATTGGCTTATATTTGGCTTCAAACAAGTAGTCTATAGAGAAATAATTCCGCCGTACTTCCATACCGTCGTCAAGGTTCCACCGCCTTCTTTCTTCTACAAATAGCTTTTAAAGTATTCATAAATGAAATGTGATAAGTTTTAGTCACCTATACCAAACGGTATCTAAAATAAACACAGATAGACGAACTAACATCAAAGAGAATTTTAATACGGTCCACGAGAAAAAAAAAGAAAGAGCTATATAACCTAATGTTACTTGTGTAATTATTTAACAAGTCACTTACAAATAATGTAAAAGCAAAACATGAAATTGGGTAGGTACTTCACTTTGGTTAGGTGTGATGTAAATATGTATTTTTTATTTACATTGTACCTCCGATACAAAGTAGCGTTACGGTTTCGTTTTGTGTTACGAGTACGACCCTATTTGTGTACATGTGTACCTACACTTTATTAATTTTGCAGAAAAGGTGTTTCAATGAAATTTGTAATTCATTGCTATATTATTAAAATGTTCATTCAGGTAAAGGTTAGATTCAAAATATTTTTTACAACGTACATTTTATAGGGAACTCGAAAATAAACGAATTCCATAATTGCAGAGCGTGATAGCTAAATAATATAATATGTTCTGTTCCTGTGGCATGCAGTGTCACATTCTAATCAATGTGCGAGCAATATAAATGCTAATTCGGTTTCTTGTAAAATTTGTTCTCTTTAAGTGACGATGAAAGTAATCTGATGAAAAGTGTACCTGATATCAGAATTTTAAAGATACCTAACTACTGAAGCGCATCAGAAGTGAATAATGTCGTATTTACCCGCGGCTCCTGCTGTCTCCTAAACTACTTTAAAATGACGGAAGTTTACATTACAAGACATCTAAGCATAATCGGACGCATCTAAAAACTCTTAGTGAAAACAAAGAAAGCAATATAGCTCTCGTAATTATCAAGTTGCATTGAAAACTCCAGACTATATAGTCCATAGAACCTTTTCTGAAGAAAGATATCCGGCGGCGATCATACGCTGCAACTGTGGCCGCATCGGTCTACATATATATCTCCGCGGGTAAAATATATTACTACACAGTCTGACCATGAGTAGTGATCACCGCCTATCTGTCATGGATGCTATAGGTACTAGGTATACTGAAGTCTCAAGGATATAGACCGTGTTGTTCGAATGTAACAAACGTAAATATCGTTCAGTGGCGTAACTAAACCATCAGAGGCCCGTGGTTAATTCATCGGTCTGATTCGCACTTTGCCCTTTTTTCTTATAATCTTGATAATTTTATTTATATATATACTCGTGTATTTTATTAGGTTTATTAAATTAAATAACCTCTATTGATTCAATACAAAATTAATATTAGTTAAATACATGTTGTAAGTGTGAGAGTGTGTTTGTAGTGCCTCCTGTGTTCAGGACCTATGGTGCCCTTTGTGCCGGGGGCCCGTGGCATTTTGCCCGCTCTGCCACCCTATTGTTACACCACTGATATCGTTAGTCCTTACTTAAGGTTACCGGGGTAAAATTATTCTTGCTTCGTGAGAAAACTGATATTGAGTCACCTCTGGTTAGGTTAGAAACCCAAGTCAAATTAAATACAATACGAAAAGAACTAACACAGTTCTTTGTTTTCTGATACCAATCACCTAATACTATGAGTCATTTTTCAATTTGAAGACACGTTCGATTGTTCTATTGTTAACATCGTCTCTGCAAACGCAACAAGAACCTTGCTACCCATTTAGTCTATCAATCAAGAGAACGTAATTTAATAAAATATTCAAACAGTATGTTACCAAAAATACCAAATGCTTTATCGATTCAATCGGTATTTTTATTATAACTGTTTGATTCTTTACTTGACCTTGTTTCTATTGACTGGATCGTAAATAGCCGATGTTACAATGCCGATTGTTACAGGAAATCGTTCGAAGGACGCTGTTTTATTTTGTGATACTACAATACGCACCGCGGGCTGTATTGTGTTAAACTGTATAGCGGCTGTGATATAGATCACCTTAATGCTTATTTTTTATTTTTTTATCGCAATTACTTGTTATGGTAGAGAAAGCTCAAGAGGTATGAAAGGATATCAGCTAATGGAAGTTTTTTGTCTCTGTCTACCACGTATGGGAAAAGGTCTGTGTTTATTTATTTCTATGTAGTTGAATATGGTGTTGTTTGTTCAATTATTCTGCTTTTATCACACCACTATAAAAAATGTTTTTATGTGGAAAAGAGCTATTTGAGCAATTTATAACTTAAGATCTAAACTCATTAAGGGAAAAAGAATTGGTGTCATGGCGGTAGCATTCCAATATATGTATGAAAACCTTATTTATATACGAAACAATATTTCAAATTTAAAGAAATAGCGATTTCAATTTCATTAATACTAGAAATAAGGGGCGGCTCGACCGGAGTGATACCACAGCATTGCATGATTGCATTGTTTTTCGGTGAGTGAGTAAGGTTACCGGAGGCCCTAACCCTTCCCTCTCCCCCTCTCCCTCCCTCCCCCTTCCTCCCCCCTTCTCCCACTCTTGTGACTTTTGAGTTGCAAGTGCCATCAGGTGACCCATTTGCTCGTTTGCTACCTATAACATAAAAACAATTCGATTCTCTCTGCAAAGTTATATACGTATTTATAGTCAGAGAGCTGGCTACCAAAATTACTTACTACAAGACTTACTAACTTAGACAGTCAGCCTGTGACCACGGCCAGTGCAACCTGGTCGAAACGTCAGGCAATTCAGAGGTATGTAATACCTTTTTGTGATCGCGTTCTAGCCAACATTCAGCCTTCTGGTAATTGTTATCCAGATTTTTTAGGTAATTAACAGTATGAAAACGAAATTGCCAGAACTGCACCTAGCCATTAAAATTTAATTACAACTTTATTGACTTCTGGCAATAATTTTATGCGATTCCTACAGTTAAAAACTATAATTATACAAAATTTCAGCGCTGCACTCAATGATTTTATTTCGTTAAAAATTACGTGTTTGACCGCCAGCCCACGCTTCCAGCCCCGGGAGAGATTTCTGGCTGTAAGCGCAATAGGTTTGTCATCTAGTAAAGAGTGTTTTTAGCTAAAAATTGTCACTGCACCTTATCATTTCTGATTTTGGTAGCCAGCTCTCCATCTATTACGGGAAGTAACGCGATCACGAAAAGGTATTACATACCTCTGAATTGCCTGACGGTTCGACCAGGTTGCACTGGCCGTGGTCACAGGCTGACTGTCTAACTTAGTAAGTCTGTAAAGGTCTACTTGTAAAAAAAACAATCATTTATCACTGCAAGCATACGGATTATTAGTCACAGAATTATCAAAACAAGAGTTAGTGCTTAGTTTGTTCGGGGACCGGTGACACGTCACATATTTGTATGTATATGAAATAGTATATTTTAACACACAAATAAAATAACGTGATTGGTTACAAGAAATAGCAATTGCTATAAAGTATATGTTGTGGTTCTGCTTATAATTGTGACACTAGCAATAGCTACGTGATATTTACTCCTGTTTTTATTTTTCTCTGGACCCACCTAATATTTAGCGGTCACTATGTAGCTCTAATTGAAATACCAGGAGTAATAAACGCCCTTGGTACCCTGTAAAAAATAATGTACATATTTTCCAAGGCAGAGAGGTCATTCCACGACTTAGGTGTTAATCATCCGTGGTATGAACTTACTAAATTGCGTACAATTTTAAATGTTGGTAGGTACTCGTAATATGGGTCTTATATTGTCGGGAGTAGGGTCGCCAATCGTATATATTTCTTCGGTCTATCTTTAGATCTTACACTGATACCAATAACAAACACGTTGCTCTCGAAATAAAATTGTAAAAGTTAAATAAACGTTTATAATTCTAAATTGTATTAAATGCACGTCAAAGGCAATAAATTGAGCAAATTAAAGCATTTTTTTTAATTTCGTGCATTCCTTGTGCTATGAACTTTTAACAATACTACACTTGATTTTCATCAAACAGTTTGGACGTAAAAACTGCGGTACAAGTTTCACGGAGTTTATTTTATGAACTCATATTGCTCTTAACAAGTTCCGTCACTTGTTATTCATTGTAGTTATGTGAAAAACTGATTGTAGAATAATGTTTGATATACTGTGTTTATACAATGCTATCTAGTGGTTAGTGTACCCCCAGAATAATTATGTGATGAGCATGATCTTTTGTTCTGTCTGGGAGTAATTTATCTACAATATAAACTATATAAATAAAAATGAATCGTCAAATGTGTTGCTAAGCGCAAAACTAGAGAAAGGCTCGACCAATTCGGCTAATTTATTTTTTCATATTTTCGTTAAGGCACAAGGAAAGTTCTTATGGAGAGAAAAAACGTAAAAATTGCGAGGAAAATAGTAAAAACAACACATTTCTTTTCCTATACAAACCACAGAGTAAATAATAATTAAAACAGGTCCCCAGCTGTCAAACATTTGAAGTCTTTAACTTTTGACAGAACGAAGTCTGTCGGAGCAGCTAGTAATTGATAGATTTCTAAATACATGCTGTATTAAGAAATCTATAAGTATGTTTATCAGAAGTCTGGTTACCATAGTACAGGCTCTGTCTAGTTTGGGATCAGAATGCCGCATGTGAGTTGTGTCAAGTTATTATTATTATACTATTACGTTACCATATACGTTTTTCATCAAATAATGAATTGGGTAGATTCCTATGTTTAAAATAAATTATTTGGTCTAAGGTCTAAGGTAAGCAATGCAACATCTTAAAAGACTGCGAAAATTGTCCTCCTTTTATCTAACGTTTTTAATTTATTTTGTAATCGGCAAATCAACAATAAAAGTGCATGTTTTGACAACACACAAGGCATGACGTCATGTGTTAGTATTTCATACAATAATATATAGCATCATCTGTTTTGACGTTTATTAAAAAGATATTGATTTTACTTGACAGTCATCTACCGCATTACTGGCAGGTTAAATAAAAAATGTGTAGAGTAAAATGGTTCCGCATCCTTGGCTGATCAATTCAGACGAAAATCAGAAACACCTTGTTATTTATATCACTAAGATAACTAACAAAGTATCGTTCATAAGCTGCTTGCAATGTTGCACAAGTTGTTAGTCCTGTAGAATCGCTTTTTTGAACAATTATAGCAAATTTATCTAATGATTTTTCCACAGATAATAAAGAAAGAACAACAATACAAAATAGAAGTACTTTAATGCCGCGTTTCTATAATCAAGAAACGTTTCGTTTTGCTTATGGGTGGTTAAATTTTGGTTGAAAATTAAACGAAATTTTACCGTCCGTAAGCAAAACCAATCGTTTCTTGATTCTTATAGGAACGCGGCATAAATTAACTTAATTCACAAGGCTTGGACAAAGTTTTGGAAACATAAGCACTATTATATAAATTAGTTTTAAAGCAGAGTTTGACGTCAATCGCTCTATAAAAGTTCTGATTTAAATGTAAAGTAGATGGTTAGACCTTCAAGAATAAGAAATGCTTGTTGACAAGTTTCGTGTCTCACGCTCATAACTTTTATATTTGTGTTGTCATTTGTCAATGACACTGCATTTTGGAACTTTACGTTTTCCCTGACATGCAATATTGGAAATGCTAGTCATTAAAATAGCAGTATTTAGATCAAACGTTGCTTTGGTGTCACTGACACGAAGCTTTTGAACCAAAACTGTCTGACATTTTGAATTCAGCTTAAGCGAAGTTTTCTAACTGTTTGGTATGCGGCTATGTCAACACAATATATTTAATTAGTTGTGCAGGACATTTTAAATTGATTTATAAATATTGTCAGACCACTTCGCTCGATTGGTGATCAATCAACATTTTAAGGGCGATTTTTAATTTTCAAACCATTAAAATATATCCACTTGAACTCACATTACTAAATCTATCATAGGTACTACTCACGCGTTGATAACTAAGTAAAAGTCTAAAATAATATATGACCCAAGATATCACAAGAGCACAACGCAACGCGCGTCGATCTAGAATAGAAGTATCTAGTTTCAAAGTCATGCAGCTAATTTCAATATAATTTCAATAATTTCAAAAATAAAATATTAAGGCATAACCACATGTTGCCACGTCAAAAAAGTCACATGACATAGATGACACATTGTAGACATAGCAGTCATAGACTAAAATAACATGGTTGTAAAGTAGGTTAATAATAACAATGTGTATTTAAATTATAGACTAAGGTAACATAAAAAAAACAAAGAAGAAAAATGTACGCTGAGGTTTTTGCAATAAACTATATTTTCTTTCTTTCTTTCTTATCTTTCTTAGTGTATGAAGTTACATAAAATTTGCGTTACACAGCTGCCATTTATGGACACATTTTATTTCCTCTACAAAAGGATCAGGCCTAGTACGTTGATCCAGAAAACTGTTTAGACCTACACGGTTAAGCCGCAGAAACATATAATATTTTGTTAGGAATATTTAGGGATGTTCTTATACTCGTAAGTATTATCCCCACAAATCTTTTTTATAGCTTTGAAATGAGCAACTGTTATCTTCCCAACATTAAGCTCACGTGATCTTGTTACATTTTTATTTTCTAGAAGTTTTTTGTGTAGGTTATTTTTTACGCATGTGTCTCAGGTTAGAAGCGATTATCCACTTTTGAAGTTTCGTTTCGTCGTTAGTGAAGTTTATTAACCGCTTTCAAATATTAGGTTTTTAACTAATTTTTGTATAAAATTAATATTACGCCTATTAGTAAACAATGAAAAAAAATCTAAGAATCAATCAATTCTTGTGCAAACCGGGCAAATTCAAAAATAAGTGCAATTTATATAACTTCTACTTCTAGTATCAAATATAATTTAATTAACTTCTACTTGCCTTGCTCTAGTTAGAACTAAGTTACTCATTAGCGCTTGCCTTTGTTTTCATATACGTGTTTCATAGTAATAACATAGACAAATATAAAGGAATAATTAAAAACAACAATCTACTAGACGTCATGAAGTAGATGGTATTTTGTGATATCATCAGACTACTAGATAGCTAGAACATTTTGTAGGTCTCAAAATAATAATAAGTTTAGGAAATTCATTATTACCCATAGGATGGTTTAATATAACACTAACACTATTGTACCTGAAGATCTGACTTTTAAAAAGAGTGGCCATGAGTTTCTTTGCCAGTATTCTTCTCATAAGGCCCTACGCATTTTGGAAACTGGAAGTTATAGATCGACACAAACGGGCAGTAGATTTTGGTGTTTTTCACCTAACTTACCTTGACAATCCAGTATATGCTGTGGCGTCTGTTTGTGCCGATCTATGATTTTAACTCTAGCTTCAATTTAACGTTCATAAATGTCACTTAGTGTCTTAATTGAATAAATGATTTTGAATTTGAATTTGAATATATATAACTCTAGCTTCAATTTAACGTTCATAAATGTCACTTGGTGTCTTAATTGAGTAAACGATTTTGAATTTTGAATTTTTTGAATATATATTCTCAATGTAATCAGAATACAGAGAGAAAACAAGTTACACCTAATCAATGTTTAAAATAGAATTTCCTATTTGCAGATCAAGAAAACTGCGATGCTATGGAACGCAGCGGCAGCAGTGAGGTGACGAAACCAAAAACAATGGGGCAGCAAATGTTCGATGGCCTGGTGTGGAAAGGCTAATGCATTAGAAGAAAAAGACACATATAACCTTTCCCTATGGAGATGAACGGGACGGACACGCGGGCCGACGAGGCGGCGATGGCGCTCGCGCTTAGCGTCGCCGTCACCGTCATCTCCGCCATCGGATTGCTGCTCAACGCTTACATTCTATTTGTAATAGTTATAACAAAACAGGTACTCTTTAAACCTTACGCTATTTTGTTAGATCACTGAAATGCTACCAGTTGTCTCAATTTTTTTTTATGGTATAGAGGGCAAGTCACCTGATGGTAAATGACTACTGCCACCCATGGGCACTTGCAACTTAAGAGTCGCAAGTGCTTTATTAGCCTTTAAAGTGGTATAGAGGAAGGTTGGAAGAGAGGGACAGAGGGGAGGGAACGGTTAGGGCTTCCGGTAACCTTACTCACTCACACTCGGCGAAAAGCAATGAAAACCTTGCTTAATTGCTTCACTGCCGGTTTTTCTGTGTGGCCGTTGTATTACTCCGGTCAAGCCGGCCCATACGTGCCGACACATGGCTCTCCCACGAAATAAAATAAGATCTTTTGATTTTGATATGAGACGAAAAGAAAATAATTAAAGATCAAGTAAAGAGGTCCCTTACTTCATGACTAGCCGCTTATCTATTTTACTATTACAAAGTTCTGATTTGCCATCCTAAACTATAAGCTATGATCAGAAATTTAGACCATGATGCGATGACATAGAAGCATCGAGAATTTCCCATTACTATTTCATCGAAGGAGAACATTTTATCAATATTGATAGATGTTGTCATATTTTTGAAACCTAAATTTCAGTTTAATTGATTATCAGAAACTATTTACAAGCTCTATGTTGATACACTTGGATTCATCTACAGCCTTTCAGTATGTGGTCCTTTAAATCCGATTGCAGTTTATCAAATCCATATCCTTCATTAAGTAATATTATCTCTAATATCAAGTTAGCTAATACATTATCATTGATACAATGTGTTCAATATTAACAGTATCTTCTTTGTTTTGTGATCAACGTAAATAATAACTATCATAATCACTATAAAGAAACATGGATTATTAGATTCTACTGGCTTGGCCTTTCTACCTTACACTAGGAAGGTTATTACTTACGTGATATGGCCGTATTAAGCCAATCATTAATGTTCTCTTCATAAATTTTATACTATTCTTTGAGTATATACCATGGTGGCCATGAAATATTTATATTGACCAAATCCAATTAAGGTCGGATTGACTATTGTTAACCTTATTAGTAATGATGTATACTTATTCACATACGATACTAATATCTATATTTGTTCAACAAATAATACCAATTGAAGGAATTGAAAGTTTTACAACATACATACCTACTGGTAAAAAAAAAGGGCTTTATAAATCCAGCTTTTAACAACTGCATTATATAGTTTGTGTAAAAATCGTATCTACAAGGAATTTATTTACGCGGTAATATTGAAGATAGTTATCCAGGGTCATTTGCAAAATAAAGTTATCTTTTTAATGATCCTAAATTGAGAGTAGAAAAAGGGTGTTATCTATATTATTTGAAGGTACGAGTATTTAAGTTATAAATTAAAATCAGATCATTTTATTGTAGTGCCGTAGTAGTTGAATATCGTCCAGCTTGAAATAGAGCATCGTGAGGACGCACTATTACTTAGCTACCAAATGGTATAGGAATGTAAGGGTTGATTGAAACATCGAATATTTCCATGAACCCATTACATTTTTCTATACATCACTTAGAAGTATATATTCTTAACTCCAGAAGTTATTCGTAAAACCGACGGATTTGTACCTACAAAATGTTTTGCAGCACTGCTTACGTTGCGTTGTCAGATTACGTGGTGGTTTCTAATTATCACAATACGTCTACTCTTCTTAGTGGCTGATTTTTATGTTTAGTAATTTACTTAAGCCTCTAGTTAGAGAATTTATTTCCACAGTATAGGTAGCGTTTTTTTCTTCTTGTAATGTAGGTCTAAGAGGCTCACTAACAGAGGTGTTAGAATGTTCTAGAAAGTTTTACGGCTTGTGTAACCAACATTATGAGGTTAGAATTCTGAAGGGTAGGATTGTTTCTTCTTCGCTAAATATGGGATAAGTATTTTACGTAATGTACATAGCTTCCATTAACAGTCTCATATGAAGACTTATTAATAATTAAAAGTAGTTTATCTGAAATTCTTTATCTAAAACAAACCTTTCGGTGTACTTTTCGTTTTTATTTGTTTTTTTATTCTTTCAGCTAGTCTAATTTTTGTTGCCCTGAAAATATTTTTTGTATTATTACGGACATTATACTTAAAGTTTACATATTAGAGATTGAAAGAATGTGTGAGTGAATCTGCACCTTAGAGTATACATAAGCAAGCTAAGATCTGCATAGTGAATTGGAAATTGAAGATTGATTTTCGAAATGAATACGATTATTACTATTTTGTTTTCCAAATGATCCGACCGACAGTCTCACTTCTGTCACACTTATATGAGAGAATCAATAACAGTGCTCGGTGGCGTAACTATACCTTCTGAGGCCCGTGGCTAATTCATCGGACGGATAAATTAGATACCTTATATTATTTAAATTCAAAGTTAATATTTTTTTATATATTTATTAATTAGCGCCTCCTGTGTTAAGGGCCTTTGGTGCCTGCGGGGCCCCTCGAGCCAGGGGCCCGTAGCATTTTGCCCGCTCTGCCACCCTATTGTTACGCCATTTTTATTATTCAATACCTGACACATTTCACTACGTCAATAGCAAGTAAATTAGTATAACAAACTAGTTATATTTGGAAAGTATTCTAAAGTACAACGCATTCCAATTGTGGTTTGTGACAAGAGTGAGCTGACGATAATAAAATGGGTAGAGAGCGTGCGCGTCGCTGTTATGGTCGCGTTCATGGTTTATGTTTCATTCCACTAACACTATGATAAAAATTCAATTATAAAAGCTAATTTAGTAATAAGCTCTGACTTTTACAAAGTATAACTGGAGATATTTTATCACTTAGCTCTTTTATGTTTTAGAAAATCTTGTTTATCTTTAACATCAAAGACGAATTCATAAATATACTTTTACACTTTCTCCATTACATTTTTACATTGTTTTTGTTTGATAAATTGTCTTACAATTGTGTTATTATGTTAAAGAAATTGTATTTAACTTATGAAATATCGTTTAATGGGAAACATCTAAAATAAGAGCTCGATTTCAACTCCTTTCTGACATACTTGAGATTGTCTACATTCTGCTATTGTGAACAATATTATCAAGTGCTCTTTCGCTTAGAGTGTCTTGAATCAAGATTTGGAAACAATTTATTTGTGGAAACGTAACGAAGTTTTGTACCAACACAATTTCAGTTTCTGAAAGGCAGGTCCGAACTTAGTGCAATAAAATTCTACCAAAGAATACTATCTGGAATTAGGGTTTCTTTGTTAATATATATTTCTTCTATGTGACTTACAAATTTATTTATTTTTTATATATTTTTGTAAGTGAGTAGAAATATTTATGAAGGTCTATTTTTAGCTACGTGTACTGTAAACATGAAGGTAATGTTTATTGAAATCGTGTAATTCAACGAAAATTTTAAATTTGTGGAGTAAAAGTAAAAGTGGCAATGAGCTGACCACGTATGCCAAAGGACCGATGTCCGTTAGAGCAAAACGGGTCTTAGAGTGGGGACCACGAATCGGTAAACGGAAGGTAAGACGCCCCCCAGCCAGATAGACCCATGACCTTAGGAAGGTAGCTGGGAGGGACTGGATGCGGAAGGCGGAGAACCGGGTGCTATGGCGCACATTGGGAGAGGCCTATGTCTAGTAGTGGACTAGAATAGGCTAATTGTTTGATTGATTGAACCAAAACTAATCGTTTCTTAAATTTAGGAACCGGACATTAAACTGTAGGAAAATATAACGCTCTAATCTAAACAGAGAAACTAAAAACTAACAATATTTCTAGCTTAGTTTTTTACAAACACACAATTTTATAAAGAACTAGCGTTTGTCCGTGACTTTGCTCGCTTAAAAGTATTTTTCCATACCTCAGAAATACTTCTTGTTTCTGTGTGAAAAATACCTTTTGTCCTTCTTTATATCCCTGGCAACGCGCATGCAAAATTTATTATCGTCATGCGTAACTAGACAGCAGTAATTATATTTATGTTTATTACCCCAACCCTAGATAAAATAATAGATACATCACGTAACAGATACATTACTCCCATACCAAAGCAAAAATACCTACGCCATAATAGCCTATAAAATTTAAAAATAAAATGACGTTAGATGCAACCAAACATATATCTTGTGCACACTTATTGAAAGCTGACTAGGTCCTGGCTAGGTTCACCGCCCCACCGTCGTGTGTATGCATCTCGGGCAGTAACCGACGCTCTAGGGTTGTACAAAGATGATGATTATAAAGGAACGACACTAAATAATGAAATTATTTATTTATTTATGATCTTATATATAAGTGTAAGGTTTTATAAAATGGTAAATATCTTTATATTCCTCTCTGAAATTTATATTTTAAATTTTTACTAGTAATGAAAATATTCTGAAACCTTGCAAAAATGACATGAACTTGCAGTATCAAAATTTAACAATGGTGAATTCCATACCAATTCCATACCAACCATACCAATACCAGATTTTTCAACACAATTACAGGTAAAAGCGAACATTCATAGCGCAACAAAAATAAGCCCATCCAGAAAAGAAAATTTCGTATGTTTGTCTACAAATATAATTCTACACATTTTTACTATTACACCAAATACTAATAATAATAAATTGAGCTTAATAAGCTCAATTTATTATTATTAGTATATTAGCAGTATTTATTTATGAAGTACATAAGTATTATTATAGCCATTCGGCAATGGCGAGTAAAGCATTTTTAATTACTTATATTAATAAAATAAGTAATAACTAAAATCATTTTCATGATTAATTTTAAAAGAATTTAACAGTTGAACAACATACGTAAACTTTTTAATTTTTTCTTGTGTCAGCAATTTATAAATGACATTTTTTATTATTTCTCGGGTTCTTTCACTGTATAATAATTGTTAATTGTTTTTAATATAAATATCTTCAGTGCGAGGGCTTAGGTAAGTGTGTGACGCCCCTAACGGCCACTTGTGTATACAGCGGAACGCTAAGCGGTAGGTATATAAAACGCGACCTTGAGCGAGTGATGTAGCCTTTTTTTTTGTGCTCTGCCTCTGTTAGTGCGTTGTTGTTGTTGTTGTGAAAACCCCCTCGGGTCGTCACCCCACCGGGGTTTTCGGCGGGGCGGTGTGTCGGAATCGAACCGACTAAAACCACACGACCACACTTAAGTAGGAGGGATACGGGAGCGAGTGATATAGCCTGCCCTAACACCCATATAATACGTGAACGAATCCTTTAAAAGAACCTCAGAGGCCGCAACATTAATTTTATTTGTTTATCTCACACGACTTACCACAAAGCCAATCTGAGCAAGTTTTAATTAATTTCTTAGAATTAATTAAACAGTGTGCTTAAGCGCGAACATCTTGAGCGCAGCTTGATAAATGTGGTAATACTACTGAATGAGTGTTGTTTCTCAACTTCGAAGTTTTAACCAAAAAAATATAAATGACAGTGGTAGGCTGTGCTAGCTTTTTGTTTTATAAGAATCTTTTAGGCATAAACTTAATATACTAACTAAGTACTCTAAGTTTATGCTTTTAGGTAAGTCTATTCCGTCATAGATTACGTATTCTTTGAAAATTAACAAAAACGTGATCAAGAACCAGAATATCACCAATAAAATGTTTGTATTGAAATTAATATAATTTTACTATGCTTAAAACGAACGTATTACTTACCTGTCCTTTTAGCTTAAAAATAATTAACAGACATAAAGTATAGGGACTGACCCAGACAATGACTGATTATTTTAAATCGTAATGTTGTATAGGTATAATGTGGCGATTTGAGTCAGTTACGGCACAGATAAGATAATAGTTACTTCGTAAGTAAATATGTCCTGTAGCGCGTAGCACTTGCATACAATCATTGTTGTCAGTACATTGTCTCAGAGATCTTCTACGTGATAATCCTCCTTTGGCGTTACTTACGAATATGAGTTCAATTAATGATCAAAAATATATCTGCACTCATTAAAATCTTGCTAATATTATAAAGGCAAAAAGTTCCGAGGATGGATGAGTAATCTGGATGAAATTGGGCACAGATATAGATTATAATGTAGAATAGTACATAGGCTATTTTTTATCCCGGAAAAATGTATCCCGGTGGATAGATATCACCAAAATTTCAACACTAACAAAGTCGCGAGCAACAGCTACATATAAATATACAATTAAAAAAATTATACTGACTGCTGTGGCAGACCAGTTGGAGTCGTGAAGATCCCTAAAATGAGTTTGAGCCTGTACTCAAACTCATTTTAGGGATCTTCACGACGGTAATCACTGTTGATTACCGACTTATATTGTCTACTTGGTGTCGTAACTGGTCAAAGCTGAAATGGTATAAAGACCACAGTTACACAGTTTGAGGTATGTAGACTTGATTCTTGAGTTTGTTTCGGGGTTTCTTTTCAAGGCTAGTCATGGGAAATGCTGGCAACATCTAGCTTTAAAGAACAAATAGACGTGTAAAAGTGTCTGAAAATACCTATTTTCAAAATTAAATCAAGTATTTGATACGGTTACTTTGAGTTATTTAGTTTGACGACTTCTGTGACGCGGGCGACGGTAGTGTATTCGACTGCCACACCGAAGGGTTTTAAATTATGTGAGTGTTTACAAAAAAAATGTGTTCTATACCCATTGTACAAGCTCTGCTTAGTTTTGGCCTATATGGCGATATGTAGTATGTCCCAGGCTATTATTATTATTCGTCATCTTCCGGCCCTTTTCAAAATTTTTATGAGGGTCGGTGCAACGTGTGATATTGCGAGTTTTGGCTGGTTTGTTTACGGCCGGCCGCCTACCTGACGCTAACCCTTCTTGAGAATGTAGTCGTTTTAAGACGGGAAAGAAGGAAGAAGGTAAATTTGTATAAAAAAATGGGTAGGTAGAGGAACCTAGGGTAAGGGATAACCGCAAGTCTCGGATGGAGAACGGGACTGAGACTGCAGTAACTCGCATAGGCCGGGGTCGCGTACTCGAATGTTTTTTTTTTCTTTATTTCCAGGACTTTTGCGTAGGTTCATGTTATTTAAAATGGGACAGAAATGAAGTATTTGTTAAATTAAGTTCCTAAAGAATTTGAGATTAAATCTGTAGTTACACGCTGACTAGCAGTGGTTATGTGGAAGTACAAAAATTCAAGTAAAACAACTGTCGTAGAACACAATATTCTTCTAAAAATAGAAATAAACTCTCTTTAGTAACTTTATGAAAAAGCTGTGGGTGTATTAGCAACATTTCACAGACCTTAAAGGTAACAGGATAAATTTATATCACACATTGGTTGCGGATTCGAAGACCACTAAGTACAATATCGACGTGTTTCCACCCTTAACACAAGCATTTAGCTTAGCTGAAGGGGTTAACAAGAATACATATTAATAATGTGTAAACGCATATTCTTTCTTTTACAAAAAAAAAAAATGTAAGTTATAGACGTAGTAGTTGAAAATTCCATCTTTACCATCTTCAACAACGTGATGATTGGACGAAAAAAGAAGTAAAATAAATAGTTCTTTGAGAGTAACAAGAGAGCATTTGGGATTTAAAGCGTTACTCTACTAAGAGTTATGGTGCTATACCCGTAGGACTGGATCCCTATCGAACTCTGGCAAAATAGACTGCCGCCTACTGAAATATCTCTTATCTACGTCCTTGGCTCAGACGAAGGTGTATAAAAAGACTGGTCCGTATATTTAAATGGACGTGTTTGGTGTCCTTACCTAAAAGCTTATAAACTCCTTAAAACTTACACGACGGGGACATTTAGATGAACGTTAGTGGTAAGTGTCGACCTTTTGTATATACGGTGGCCACCCTACTAGTGGGTGACTGACTATGTGTATGCGACTATATGCGCTTCTAAATTTTAAAATAATTATGAAAACTGTTAAGAAATGGCTATCGCGAATGACTGTTGGCTTACAAACGGTTAAGTACATAAATATCTTGAAGGAAGTGATTTTATAAAGTTTTCTTTTCCCTTTGGGTCACGGAACCCTAAAACTAGCAGCAATGCTTTTCCAATACATTGTAATAATTCCATACTCATAGAAGTATTACAGGGTTAGCAACATACACAAATGTAGCTTCGGCAGAATCTTATTAGGATACTGTAAGTACATACATAGAAATATGAGGGGTATTCTTTCATAAAATTTGGTTGAATAAATAGACTTATAATATTATATTTGGTTGTATAATATGTCTGCCTTCCTAGACTGCTTTTTTTAAGTATTTAAATTAAAACATTGTGAAAGTGTGTAGGCATTAAGAGTAAAGTTGAGTTTATGGGCTATTATATAAATATAGGACGGAAAAGGTAAAATGGTTTAGGGTAAATTAACTCAAATGTCCATGTTAATATTGACATGTCCTCGAAATTGCAGTATTTTTAAGTTACTAAGACATTTTAAAATAACTTTACGTGTTAGGAAATACGTACCCATATAACCGAAATGTTCCAAACAGCGCAGTTACCAACCGAAGTAAGTAGGTGTGCTACCTGCGACAATAGTGTGGCTCCTAGAGTGTATATATTTCTTTAAAGTTTTGTGAAAACGAGACTTGATCTTGGCTTATATACCTACTTATGGAATCTTCTTGAGACGACAAATTCTGTTTGGATCAACCAATTTTTTTATTTATTAAAAAAACACAAAACACGTTTTTGTTCGTTTTAATTTGTGTGTGTCTGTGTCTTAAGCAAAGTGTTTTTCTGCAATAAACTGCGTAGAAACTTGAACGAACCAAAGGTACAAAACAATCCGATTAATTTTATAAGAATGTGAGGGAGCTAACAAAAAGGAATGTACATTTTATTAATAAACAGATAAATAAAATCAGTTTTATTTTTCTGTGTGTTAATAAAGTTTATTTAGTAATCACTACTTATACGCTACTAATTATTAAGTCAATTCTAAAAATACCATTATTTTCCGGGAAGAAGGCTTGTCCATGTTAGGACATCATGATGCAAGGAAGATACATCTACAAAAAATAAACCAAACCTTAACATTTGACGCGTATGAGGATGAGGGCGTGTGTTAATAGCAATACCTTATATTAAATTTAAAAAGCGACATGTGTATTCTAGTGACGGCTAGTTATGTATTAAGCAAAATATTGACATATCCATTACTCTACAGTTATTTTTGGGAAGGAATATTGTATACGTTTGCCTCCTTACCTTCGTAACAATACGTAATATTATTTATATAATCTCTAGAGTTAAATACTGCAAATTTTATTCTCCAATGAGAGAGAAGGACAGTTAGTTTTTGTGGGTACCGTTGTAAATCATCTGTCTCGTTTTATCATTATTATCATAGCGCTACTTATGTCATACTACTTTGTTCATTTCATACAAGCCTGTAAAGATATCATTTTAAATGTAAACCGTACCTAAAACAGAAAAACAAGCACCACTAAAATATCTGGAAACAAGTATTTTAATTAAAAGAATACCGCCCAAAGTTAAATGAGTTTGACAAAATACCGGAGTTTTGAGGATGCTCATTCCATTTTTTTTATTTTTTTTTCAACAGGCTTCATTGACTTTTGTTTAACATCATTAATGTGTTGAAACTTCCAAAACTTTAACTGTAAGAGACCACTTTTTAAATCATTTTGTACGGTGAGGACTGGCCATTTAGTAAAAAAGCAGAATTAATATTAATATAATGAATAAGTAACTGATAAAAATTCAATAATCCAAATTCAAAACGTAATATTTTAAAATTCTAATGTACCATTCTAATGTTCCCTTTTTATTTACAATATTTATATATAATTAATCTTTATAATAATATAACCTTTTTCTTTATTACATTTACATTTATTTTAACAATAAATTTTTAGTTTTTTGCAGATATGTACGTACCTATTTGTACATTTGTGTGAAGTAAATCTTAAAACAAATAATATATAAATATTTGTAAATTTGATGAATGTACAATTCCAAAAGGAACATGTAACACGAAAAGATAGAAATCATTTGACTAACGTGACTAGGAAAACGATGGGAGTGACTATAAATATTAACGCTGGGAGACGAAGAAGTTGAAAAGCATTGCGTACCAGGCTACGTGATTGCGGGGCGGACCGTGGGCCGGGTTGATGTAGGAAAGTTGTAAATACTGGTCGGCGCGAGAACTGCTATTGTGCGATACAGGATTATTAGCTACTATATAGTTGGGCCTGTCTTAGCTGTTGTTGAGATATGTTTCTGGTGTATGTGTCGCACGCTCATGGGTCATAACCATCAGCTATGATTTCCCGCTAACGAAAAATACTGATAGGTTCAGAACCGACATTACAGTCACGATCGTCTTTACGCATTTCTGAAGGCATCTGGATCATCTAATAAACTTGTGAACGTTTACTGATCAAACTAAGCTAATAAACATATATAGAAATGTAGAGATTTTTTAAAAGAAGTTTTGCAGTATGATCTGTTACTCCCGACGACATTTTTTCTTTAATAATAATAACTTCACACATCTCGCACACGGCCGTCTGATCCCAAATTTTGCCAGAGCCTGTACTATGCTAACCAGACTGCTGATAAACATACTTATATGTTTCTAAATACATACATATTATACATAAATTACACCCAGACACAGAACAAATAATCATGCTCATCACACAATTATTTGGGAATCATACCCACGACCTTTGGCTTAGCAGTCAGGATCACTAACCACTACACCAACAGTCCAGTCGCCTTTGCTTTAGTTATATTTGCCTTTGTTATAGTAATTACATAAGCACAATTGGTGAAGTGTGGGTGGGATACGCCTTTGGCTAATTCAGAGCCTACGCTACCCTTTTAATATACCCCTTATTCCTAAAATATCAAGTCAGCGTTACATGGCAGAAATTATTTTATATTAACTTCTGTCTGCGGCTTCTCTCGGAAATAGTTTTTTTTTCTGGATGAACTTTTACTTAACTATTACTTGATGAAATGGTAGCCTATATCTTTTTCTGTACCTCTGACAACATATATGCAACATTAGTGCGCCCCGCGGTTTCACCTGCATAAGTCCCGTTGTCCCGTGGGAATATCGGGATAAAGGGTAGCCTATGTATTAAACCAGGTCTCCAGCTATTTACATACCAAGTTTCATTGTAATCGGTTTAGTAGTCTTTGCATGAGAGAGTAACAAACATACATCCATACATTCGCATCCAGGACAAATAATTGTGTGATGAGCACGATAATTTGTTGTGTGTCTGGGTGTAATTTATCTATAATATGTATGTATTAAGAAATATATAAGTATGTGTATCAGCAGTCTGGTTACCATAGTACCGGCTCTGCCTAGTTTGGGATCAGAGAGCCGTGTGTGAGTTGTGTGAAGTTATTATTTTTATTATTATACATATATACATCCATACATTCTCACAAACGTTCACGTTTATAATATTCCTAGGATTTTATATGATCGGTTGAGTAGTTTAGGCGTGAAAACATCGCATTATAGTATTAGTCCGGATTTAAATATTTAGGATAATGTAAATATCGACGTAAATATAAATTTTAGTTGGTAAAAATATACTGTACCTATACATTTTAGTTAACAGAAGTGAAACTGCTAAAAATATCAAGAAAAGTTAAAACAAACATACACACACACGCCTATATCCCCGAAGGGCAGATGTGTATTAAACATAAACATTTTGCCAACGATAATTAGGTCCACCACATGTACGTAATAGTGGGCAAGCCTATTGCCGTTCAGTTCAACCGGGCAGTTCCTTTAATTCCCGATTAAGGAAGGGAAAATTGGGAGTATATTGAAAAGGAAATATGGGTAAGAAGGGAAAGAAAGAGATGTTGCCTATACGGAAGGATTGTAAGGGAGTGTAAGCAATAGTACATGCTGGAGGAATAACATTTGCACTTGTGACACAGTTTTTTTTTAAAAAGAATACTAATAACGTGGGTCACACATTACTAATATTATTGTTAACCCCTCCAGCTAAGCTATGTACATGTGTTAGGAGTGGTTTCACGCTGGTAGTGCACTGGGTGGGGTTCGAACCCGCAACCACTTGATCGCAATTCCAACGCCTTAGCAATTACGCTACCACCACTTAGTTAGTTTATTAATTTTTTTCAAGAGCGTCCATGTTTAGTGCTACCTTACATGTTTTATCTGACAGCTGTACATGACAGTAATGACTAACCCCAGTGTGTCAGAACCAAACAGTGCGTTAAGTGCAATAAAATCTGCAGTAAGACTGTTCAACCACCATGACTGGTATAGTGGCTTGCTGGAGCGGAGCGTGTAGCGTGGGCGGTAGGTGCTCTGTCCTGTACCTAGACGCTTCGGGGATCGTAAGGTTACCAGGGTGAAGCAGTTGCTGCAGGTTGGTGGCGTTGAGGCTGAGAATGCAGAGTGGTGCATTGTCATGACAGTAAATACGATAGTAGGGACAACATCCCCACGTTTATTAAAGACTAGCAGCGCCTCGCGGTTTCACCCGCGTAAGTCCTAATCCTGTGGGAATGTCGGGATAAAAAGCCTATACGTTAATCCAGGTCTCCAGCTATCTACATACCAAGTTTCATTGCAATCGGTCCAGTAGTTTTTGTGTGAAAACATTACAAACATACACACAAATGTTTCCTCTTTATAATATTAGTTTAGACTATACAAAGAGACGAACCTGACAGAAATTACAAAAAGTGATACAGTTAGTATGGTGTGCACCGCGGTAAATGTTAGTAACAACAGCGCATCACACAACGTAACGGAAAATTAAATGCAACCGTCTACATCCGCACGTTCGGAAAGACAAAGTAACCGCTGGCAGCGTAGTAAACTCAGTGTGACGCCTGAAGTCACAGCAGGATGCTCTACACTCCTTGAAAAAGGGCCCCCGACGGGTCCGAAACTAGTCGGGTATCCCAGAAATACAAACGTGAGTAAAACCGTATAGTCTTTAATAAACATGAATACCAATCACGAAAGGATTTATTGTAACTGGGTAAGTAACTTTGCAGGCCACGGCCCATTAATAGATGTTTTGGATTTTAACATCTCGCTTGCTACGAACGGCGGGAAAACAAATGAACATTCAGTAAACAAATGATATTCTAAAGGAAACGTCATAGTCATATTATATAATTGTTATTCAATTTGGGATTCTAAGTAGAATATAATTAACGATAGTTACATTAAAATGGGCAAAAACTAATAAAAAGTAGGAATTTCCAAAAAGGGGACAAATCTTTACGAATTACTATGGGCGTTACATTTTAGGACTATTTCTAGGGGGCAAACACCGAACAGACCACACTAACGGATGTATGTTAAATTATAGGTAAGATCTTAATATCATCTATTATTCCTTATATTTAAACGGTAAATATTAATAATTATCTATTTTAGATTCTTGAACAGGTTTCTAAAATACATTATTAATGTACTTTAATATTATTCGAGTAGGTATTAACATGGTACCTACTAAAAATTATTCGAGTAGGTATTAACATGGTACGGCGGCGCGACGTGTTCCACGCGCACCTCTCTAAATCGGAGGGGGCAAGGCCCCCGCGCGAAATTGTGAGGTCGCCTGTTATCGAGCAGGCGGCCAAGTCTGCCGGGGCTCACAAGGACTTCCTTTCTAGGGTACACCTGAGTCCCCGGCAATAGGACCCCGTGACGGAACACCGTGTGGTTTTAGTCGGTTCGAGTCCGACATACCACCTTACCGTTAGCCCCGGTGAGGTGATGACCCGTGGGGGTTTCCACACGTTAAAAAAAAAAAAGATATTAACATGGTATTAACACGGTACAGTAAACGCCAAGTAGGCAAGAGTTACGCCATAATATTTAATTAGAATAGCTGGGCTACTAAGTATTTTATACTTGAGTAGCGAATACTTGTCACTCAAGCTTAACAAGCTTAAGCGAATAACAGAAATTATGTTTGCTTTAAGCAAGTTAACTCTTAAGCATTACTATAAGGTAGTGTACCGAATTTTGGGTAATGGATAAATGTGTTCCAGGATAAATTTATTACAGAAGTGCGAATATCATTTCAAGTCACGTAGAAATAGGAGTATATCGTGACACACGGATTGTAGAGTACATTGTAATTATGTACCAAGATTTTTATTTGACATATACGCAAGCTAAAAAGTATTTTCTTTTACCTTTGGTTTAGCAATCTGCTTAGAAGTCTGAATAGTCGGATAAAATCAGATTTTTTGAAAGTGAAATTGATAACCTGGTTTTAAATTTTTTTCGCTTGCTTCGATGTCGCAATGAGGTCAGAAATAACATCATGAGTTTGAAGGCCAATCCGAGTAAACAGTGTTTCCTATAATCTTTTTGCGTCTGCGTATTACGAATCAGAAAATGCGTCAATGTCAACGTGGTGTCATTTTTGTGTATTTGCGTATTAAAATTCGTTGGTTAATTAATTTATGTTAATTATTAAACACATCTGTGTTAATTTGACTAATAACTTTTATATAGATTTTCAAAACTAAATTTATTAATATTAGTAAATTATTTGTGTTGATTTTACTTTTATTTCTCATTCTCCCCTAGGCTACTTTTCTGAAGTTTCACTTCTGCCGTGTGTGGATTGCACACACACACAATTTTTTTTTTTATGAGGCAAACGAGCAGATGGGTCACCTAATGGTAAGTAACTAACGCCGCCCATGGGCACCTGCTACTGAAGAGTCACAAGTGCGTTGCCGGCCTTTGGTGGGAGTAGGAGAAGGGGGAGAAGAAAGAGAGTGGGGAGAAGCGCGGAAGAAGGGTAGAGGCCTAAGGTAATCTCACTCACTCGGCGAAATACAATGGAAACATCGCTTGAATGCCGGTTTTCTGTGAGGCCGTGGAATCACTCCGGTCGAGCGGGCCCATACGTGCCAAAGCATGGCTCTCTCAAAGTTACAGAAGAATTTAGCTTAGTGGGAAGGATTAAATAGGAATAGTATTATGTGTCACCCGTGTAACTAGCAGTCTATTTTAAGTGTTAAATCTAAAAAAAAAACATTTGTAACCTTTAAAAGTTATCCTAGACAGCCGGGAAATCAGGGTCACGGCAACAGCCACTTTGAGTTACAGGTATGCGACCCTGACATGCACGAGCTATTGCACTCCTCAATGCATTCGAAGAAGCAAAAACCCCTACCAATGCGTTTCCCTTTCAATATACCCAATTTTACCATCTTTCCCAAAGTGTCGGCAATAAGCTTGCCCAAATGATTATTCTCTTCGGGAATAAAGGCGTAAGTGTGTGTAGTAAAAAAGTTTCTATAGAGAGTCTTCAGTATATCTTGTTGCATTGTTAAGGGTTCTCGAATGGATAATCTGCATTCTGTTTTACGCTCCAGTTCCAGAATCCACCGCGGAGACATTGTTGCAAAGCCGCTTTGTCTCCGCAATACAAGCAAAGGAACCTTTAATAAAAGCGCTTTTATAACACTGTTGGTTTATTATATTTGCAAGGATTTAAATTTCGTTTTATTTTATAAACATCCAGTATAATAAAAAAAAGAAGTAACTTGGTATTTTGTTTATTTAAATATTTTATGTTGTTAACTGTATGTACCTACATTTCTTTAATACCTGTAAATAGGAACAAAATTTTCTTTTAATCAGCATGTGTCCTCTAGACATCTTTGAAAGCCTCAAGTTTACAGAATCGTATAAAAAATATTTATTATTTCAACATAACCACTGGTTAGCTACAGGCTACAGTTATTTTTCTTCACGATAGTTCTCAGTAATGAAACAAAGGAAAATGTTGCTACGTAAGTAGTAGTACCTATCTATTATATTAACTTACTAATTAAATCAACAACCAAAAGTAACAAAACGAATGGAAAACTACGTAAACAACTATTAATAAGTCAACAACAATTAACTAAGCCTTTGGATAAGCATGCTCCATGGCAAGCTTCAGTACCAATCTCATAAAATATATTTTAATTCTAAAAAACCTCTAAAAAGCATAAAAGAAATGTTTGACTTGAAAACTCATTTTAAACGTCTAGTGTAATATTGAATGAATAAATTTTATAGATAAGAAAGAAATCAAGAAACTATTGAAACTTAATTGAAGTTTAAATAGCATCTTGAGATTCAATTGGACAAGATCTGAGAGGGCTGTCCAAAGATACGCGAACTAACTCACATTTCGAAATTTAGAAGCTCAGAGTAATTATTGAGCGAGTTATTCTTATATTATCGTTCATCTGTGAGTCTAGCACGTGAGTCAGTCAGCAAAGTCTTCTGCCAAAAGGGTGTGTCAATTAGATTGTTAATGATTATTAATTTGTTTAAGCTTACAGTACTGAGACGGACTTAATGCGCTATTGTTTAAGGCATTCAAACACGAAGTAGGTGAATTAAAAATAAAAAAAATATGTTTTACTTTAAATGAGTAACAAATTCACGTTAAAAAGAGGCAGTATAGTTTTGGGGTGTTTGGCTAGACAACCTTTTCGCACTGTACTCTGGGCAACGGAAGCTGTAATATTTAGTTACTGTTCTGCCTAGGCGGCTGTACTGTCTCTTGATTTATTAAGAGGTAGAGAACATGGTCTGGTAGAGTATCGTCATCCCTTTGAGGCGTGATATTGACCGGCAAAGGACTGGAGCGCTGGTTCTTCATGACTGTGAAGAAGAATATCAGCCAAGAGAAGAAGTCACTGAAGTTACTATATTTACCATAATTATGTTCACACAATAAGATGGACATCATTCAAATGTTTGAAAATTAATTACAAGTTTACAAAATATGTTTGGTAGTTTTGCAGTGATTGCAGTTTTCTATCTGTGATCAGCACAACTTGTTTGTTAATTTAAATGAAATGTTCACATATTAAATTGTTAAAAAAAATTGGATATATTTTCTTTATGCAACTCATATTGTCTACTCTTTTAGGTCTTATCTTTCGTTAAAGAACAAAAATATCGTACCTTTTCTATGAGGATAGGATAAGACCGATAGCTGCAGCATTTTATAGGTAGTGAAGAATCCGTGAAAATGAAGGATAAGCCGCTCACGTGTTCTATCTCAGACATCTCGCCACTTGTTCTACCTGTGCGGCATCTAGCCACTTGGCGATGCCACCACTTGAACCAGCTTAGTGTGTCGCTGAATAAAATTGTATGAATTGTCACCTCCACGAACACTTGCTTTGTAATAAAATTGGCTTATTACAAGTACAGCTGACAATAATTGAACTTGTTTTAATAGGTCTTTTGAACAAAGTTTTTAGTATGGACTAATATTCCTTTTTTTCGAAGCCAGATTGTCAGTTCAATGTCATTTAATAAGTTTAGAAAGATTTTACTATTATTTCTATTTAAATTGATATAATTTCTTGGATCTTGCAGAAGCGGTAACATTATTTGAATGTAGGTTTCAGATATATATTTATTTAAAACTTTATGCACATAAAGTACGGAGGCGAACTTAATGTTTAAGGCATTCCTTGCCAGTGAATCTTTGTGTCAGTCAATAATAGTTTATTAAATATACTAGCAAATCCCTAATTCTTTTCCAAAATAAAAGTAGTTCTTGCGTTACTTCTTATAACACCAGCTATCTCCCAGTGAAAGTTCCGTCTAAATCAGTCCACCCGTTCCGGAGATACAGACAGACAAAAAATTTAAAAACCAATTTTTAGGCATAGGTATCGTGCAAATAACTGTAGTAGCTTAAAAAAGCTATTATTTTGACTTTAAATGATTATTACGCCTTATTTAACACATAAATGAGACTTGATAAAAGGAGATACCTAATTAAATTATTATATAAGATATCCACTACTGATCATCGATGTTTTACAAAGAAAAACTAAAGTAACTGATATTTACAAGTCTTGCCATTATTTAGTCAGTAATTTTATTGCTTTTACACTTGTAAACAAATCTTCAAAGTTAATTTTAACCTACTTCAAATTGTCTATATATATGTAGTTTGGTTGACAATAGCATAATTTGGCATCTTGGACCTGATCTGATGATCGAGCCAGGAGGTGGATAGTGGAACTCTTGAGTAGGTATTAGTAAATCCCTCGAGTTTGAGCTCATACATCGTTTTGATAGGTCCAACAGATTGAGCATAGTGACGAGGATCTGATGATGCAGGCGGCATGAGGAAGTGGAACTCTTTTTTACTTTTAATTTGGTGCGCCATTAAAGCGTGTTTTTTAGTTGTACTAAACTATGACTATTTTATAGTGTACTAGCTGAGACAGTGAACTTTGTACCGCCTTAGAAACAATAAATGTTGTGTTAACTTAAATATTATATAATATTTTCTGACCCAGCGAACTTCGTACCGCCTCAGAATCAATCAATGTTGTGTTAACATAAATATTGTATAATACTAGCTGACTCGGCGAACTTCGTAACGCCTCAGAATCAATAAAATTAGAACTTTATTAAAGTTCAATAAATGATCAAACATCAAAATGAAAACAATTTTACATTGAAATGAATGTAATTAACGCGGTATCAAGGCATTTGATTTATTGAAGCGAATCGAAAGTATTCGCGTAGCATTTTTGCACTCATCATTTCAGCCAAAGTACGGTTACTTCTCAATTCGATCTTAAGATATCATCAAAAAACCCGTTCCGTACGAAATATATTAGAAAATTAATTTTCTTCATAAGTTTTTTTTTTCGTGATTTTTTCCGGTGTTTTAATAGTTATTCTGCTATTCAGGACAGAGACAAATTCAACAAATCAAAGATCATAAAAACCGGTTCAGCCTTTCTTGAGTTATAAATGGTGTAACTAACCCGACTTTGGTTTTATTATGTATATTGAGCTGTGGTTGCTTACTATTATATTTTTTTTATTCAAAATTGCAGGTAAAAGCGATAGTGTTCGTAATTTTTTTACGGTTATATTTAAGCTGCGGTATCGAAATGGCTAACGCGTTGGACTTGCAATCTAGTGGTTATGGGTTAAAATCTGACCAAAATACCCACTCCGAACACAAGTAATTTCGCTTAGCCGGAGGGGTTAACAAGAATACCCGTAATGTGTGACTCCCGTTAAGTTTTTTTTTTAAGTATAGGGGGTAAACGAGCAGACGGGTCACCTGATGGTAAACGACTATCGCCGCCCACGGGCACCTGTAACTTAAGAGCCACAAGTGCGTTGCCGCCCTTAAAGGGGGGAGTAGGAGAAGAGGGGGAGAGGGGAAGGGTTAGGACCTCTGGTAATCTCACTCACTCGGCGAAATGCAACGAAGCATTGCTTTACTGCCGGTTTTTTGTGAGGCCGTGGTTTTGAGCGCAGTCGAACCGGCCCATACGTGCCGAAGCATGGCTCTCCCATGTTAAGTTCTTTGTTTAAAATAATATAAAAGTACGTTCAGACTCCAAACGGCCCATAAACCATCAACATTCGAACCGGTGACAGTTACCAACTTAGTAGCTGTCACACTACGAGTACACTATTCGAGCAGTATTTTACTTCTCCTTACTAAAAATCAATCCACCGACTATCTAACTAAATATCTATATATGAATGGATTACTTTACGTGTAAGCAATTCTTCCGGTTCAAAGGAATCCAATTCAATATCTATAACCGAATTACTCAAGAAATGATCTTATAACGAAAGGTACGCCGGATTTCCGCCATTTAATAAAGTGAGCAAAATTTTTAAGCTTAAGATATTTTTACTTATATTCACTATACGTATGTATATCCTTTATTCTACTAACAGGATTTGAGAAGTATCTAGAATGGAGAAACTTATTATTTTTAACGTTAAGTCCTTGGAATTATAAAAACGTAGACCGCGCAAACCTGGTCTAGCTGGTTAAGCTCGCTAAGAGTCATTAATATTAGTGGGAACCTCTTATTACTATTGGATTAATTAACCTCAGTATTTTAGAAAGTTGGGCAAGTAAATAGCAAATATAAACTTAAATGGAAATAGCTTCTTACGTTAGCGTGTCTTCGTAGGCTTCATACGAACGAGTAGGGAATGTAATGGCAACAGCTAAGAGTTCCGCTAATTTGTTATAATTATTTTAAGAAATTCTCACAATTAGGATTATTTAACGTATAAATTTGTATGATTGTTTAAAATACAGTAGTAAATCAGTAGGCTGTAAATTTTAACAACTAAGATTAACATTAATTGCCATTCCTGACTTTTATAAAATGAGCAGGGTAGAAGGTAAAGCTCTCGCCTGTCATATTTGATGAGGCGATAATTATTCCGCAACCAGATTCTATGTTATACTATGTCTACCGCTTCAATCAAATTCTTCACTGAACCTGCCCGCCCTGTCGCCGCTTCACAACTGACCGTCTGCTAATCCGAGGCACAAAATGTAAGACACTCTTACGCACTCACTCTCAAAACATAAGCCGTCTTCAAAGAAATGGTCCCTAAGAGTACCGTCAATTTATTACTATTTAGATAAATAAACTCTTTATTGTAAAACAAATAAAGAAATTAATACAAACTTGTATACATATATATTATGTAGATTCTTACTAAATTAAAGCCTGAGTTATAATTATATTTAGTAGTTAGTAGTTTTAAGAAATTCTCACATTACTAAAAGAGAAACCGTTCCGCGGTCATAGCAATGGGTGTTTAGCGATGCAATACATTGCATAAACTTATGAAAATAAATAATAAACAAATGTGAAGGCGGAAGCATTTTTTTTATAAAATTTTCCCTTAAGTGATGAATGTGATGATAGAAAATTTAAGGTCCTCTAACAGTTTACTTCCTTTTTGTCCTTCTCATAGTGCTAGCAACGCTATAACTCTCGTAATATGACTGATTCATACGAAACCAGGTTGGGCCAAATGCAAGTGTTTTTATTTTACAACTTTATCGGTAAAACCATCTTCATACAAATCACTTATTTAATCGGATTAACTTTTTCTTAGATAAAAGTAATTATAATGAGGAGTTGCATCGTCTTTTTAATGCCCTAAACCTATCCAAGGTTGTACAGTGATTGTGAGTGTGAGTCAACGTCTGTAGAAGTTTAGATAAGCACAAACACCATAAACCGGTAATAACTACGAGTACAATTAAATTTGTTCTCCCCTCTGACTTACCTCCGAGTTATTTTTGCCAAATTGCGTTTGAGTTTTATAATTACGATATTCGTTTTTAATACCGACTGCGAATATATCCTACAACTATTATATTTTAATGTAAAAGTAAATATGACATACTTTCTGATAAATCCTGTGAGCTCAACTATCCCCTAACTAAAAGGTACACTTTACGGTTAACGGCATATAATAGTGTATAAGGATATACAGGACTCATTTTTAGTAGGCAGTTGGCACTCATTTTCTTAAATTTCCACAGTAACAACGACCGTATTTAAAGAAACTTCATTATTTGTCATTTAAAACCATTAGGAATGGTTTATTTCACTTTAATATGAAAAAATAGAAACGTAGAACTCCACCAAATTTTATATAATAGTATCATCATCCTATGATGGAAATAATAATTACAGTCTCTTTTTCAACATTACTGTTTCAAAATTCACAAAACTTGGGTAGCGATTCTTATACGCTTCGCCACGATACAGCGGGACAATAAGGTGTTCCGTCTGTCTCTCTTGTCAGTCCTCAAGTTACAAGCGTTGACGAGCTCCTGAGAGTACCTATTATTTTATGATGTCATTTTGTAAACAAGAACTCGTGATAGAAGTATCTAAAAGAGTTGTATATAGGCACAGGTTCATTATAAATGTTTATAGGTGTACAATGAATGTAGATTTAAACGATATGTATGTAAATGCGAAATAAATACATTTATTATTAGCCTTAAATACTACTCAGCTATAAGGTGGATTACAGAATCATCAAAGGCACAATTTACTCTTAAGCACCTACAGGCAGTAGCCATAATAATAAAATCACCTACATAATAGGTTTTTTTACAAGTGTTTTTTGCAGTTTTTTAGGATTCCGTACCTCGAAAGGAAAAAAACGGAACCCTTATAGGATCACTTTGTTGTCCGTCCGTCCGAAGGTCTGTCTGTCTATCACGACTCTTTGAAATTTATATCAAATACTCAGGTCTACTGTCCCTTAGAGCTATGAAAAAATCCTACGAGTCCTACTCGCACTTGGCCGGTTTTTTATTTTTAAACTAACTGCCCGCGACTTCAAATTATTTTTTTATAAATTATCCCACGGGAACCATTTTCTGTTCAATTTCCTTAATTTTTCATTCCGTAAGAACCTTCTACAAAGTATTAGAAAACATAAAACAAATATAAATCGGTTATGCCCGGTTCCTATAATTAAGAAACAATTCGTTTTGCTTACGGACGGTAAAATTTTCGTTGAAAATGCAATGAAAACTTTACCATCCGTAAGCAAAACGAATCGTTTCTTGATTATAGGAACCGAGCATTAGTCGTTCTCAAATTATGGCGTGACCAAGGGAAATAGGGATTCATTTTTATATAATGCACATTGTAGAAAGTCGCAAGCAAATAAATTTTGTACTTTTATTCCAGCAATGCAATAAGGACAGAATTTCATATAGAGGTGACCTAGTCTTATGGTAACGCGGTTTTGTTTGAGAAGCTTTTGAATGTTATGGTCGGTCAAATGCTTTAATAATGACTTCTTAAGACATACAATATATTGAAGACATAAACATATAAAAACAGATGTCTGCAAGATTATCATAGTATTGAAACTAAGAAAGAGAAGAGCGGAATACTGAGAAAGATTTTTTAAGGTAAATTAAATGTTTACATAATAGTGTTTCTAAACAATTCTAGTTATATATTTTATTGGGATAAGTAATATCATCGGATAATATGTAGTTGGTTGGAAATTCCGACATTCCACAACACTTTCCGATATTAGCTTGTAATACACGTCTTATTATGTTTTATTTAATACAAATTTCGTTTCAATATCCTTAAATATATACATGACATACCTACCCATATCTTTCAGAAGATCGAATTGGTCTTAAAGTGTTAGGTAGGAGAGGAGAGAACGGTAAGACTACCGTTCTCTCCTGTTGTTCAACAGGTGGCCAGGTCTACCGGAGTTCTTAGGATTTCCTTTTGAGGGTACACCTGAGGTCCTGGCAAGTCAGTTCGAGTCCGACATAAATAAAAAGGTTTCTTACCGTACAGTATTTAAACTCCTTTTTAATGTGGGACGAATGTAACATTGGTTTAAGTTACATTCGTCCCACTTTAACGTTATCCATTTTTTAAGTGACAATTTCTTTAGCGGCGTTGTGCACTTTTTGGGATGGGTAAAACATGTTAAACTCGCGTCCCGACACGTGACCCTGATCGATAATGTTTTCGAGTTTCATATATTTAAAAAAATATTTTTACGCCATCTGTGGATTCTGCGCGATACTACTGTAGTTTGATATATACCAATTATCCATATATTAGTTAAGGCAAATTACACAGATGGCGTAATTTCAATTTCGACTTTTTACAATATTTATTATAAGTATTTAGTTTCACTTCTGTCGGCAGTCCCATGACTGCCTATTTTTTTTTTAATTGAAACACTGTACCCACCTATAATATATAGAACCTCCCGACCGAAGCTCGCTAGCCATCAACAAATACAATACGTTTGTTTTGTGCCAACAAACACAACACCAGTTAGATGGAATTGTTGTTTGGCTGGCACTATTAATGGCGTAATTTATTCACCCAACTACACTATGATCAACACAAAAAGCATTCAGGCAAACATAAATGCATTTAATTTCATTGCAACGTTTTCCAATTAAAACTTGTTTTTGTTATCGTTACTTGAAATGAAAAGACATTGTAGTTATAAGGAATACAATCAAAAGTACAGTAAAATAACTCGAAATGTCTTCATGAACTCGCTCTTCGTGACGATTTCTTCACTGTGGCCAGAGCCTGTAATCAGCCCATCATATGGCTCATTACCGTTTCGGTAAGATATTCGCGGATATCGGTAACCTATCTTATTTAATTTTCCCTAATAAATCTCCCTCATTGCAACCGCTGCTCAGGATACACTACCTGAAAGATCTCTGCCTAAGTATCCGAAAACCGCAAAATTGGTTTGCTATATATAATTATATATCATCATCATACTTGGCACTCTCAGTAGTCGTAGATTGTTTTTTATCAAACAATGTATTTTAAAACTCCAATAAAATGCATTGACGTTGACTTAGACGTAGACAGGAATTTTAGCTAAATAATACCACCGAACCTTGAAAAAGTCTAAGTTTCTCATGCTTAAAATTGACTTCTCCAAACAATTAAAATGATAAGAAAAGGTTATCATAGTGCTTTAAAATTTATTGCTATAATTTAAATGTTCAAACGTCAATTGCAAAGGTTATTAAAGGTTTAAGTTACCAATGAATGAGTGTGAATAGTTCTAAGATATCCCAGACATATTATGTTATCAAACGTCACTCTTTTGAATATCGACATTATTAAAACTTGACAGCACTAAGAAATTTGAACGTATAATAAATATAAATATATACGTACATCTATCTATCTATCTGATACCTTTAAACGAGCAATTCATGTATATATGATGTATATGCATATATATAATCTAAAACTCGGAAACAGCTTCAACGATTGGCAGTCAATCTAGCTAGGTTTCATTTTTAGAAAACGTAAAAAAAAGGCAGTCATCCAGGAACTATGATTAATATGAAATGTTGTTCGTTGGTAGGCGCATCACGTGACAACGGCTGGACCGATTTGACTACTTTTTTATACGTTAATAATATAGTCCGAATGTTTTCAGGAAAAAAAATTAAAATTGCCCGGAAAACACTAAATTTGTTTTAAAAAAATTGTGATAAATCTTATATAAGATATCTAAAAGTAAATAAATTAAAATTTTGAATAGAAATACAGGTCTCGAAAAACATGTAATCGAAACTTTAACTTAATCAAAATACTGTTTTGAATTTTAAACTGTTATACAAACGAAACATTTTATTACAACTTACACAAGACTACAAACAATCACAAGAACATTTAGGTATTAGATAGTTATGGTGTTTAGCTTTCATGCAACTGAAGGTAAAAATCATCTGTATAATAGTGGTTGCATTAATATTCCTTTAGCAGGATTGAAATCTTTAATGGCACCTTCTGTTTTATTTCCTGCAAGCGTCACATTTACTGTTCCTTTGAAAAATGAATTACTTTTACTAGAAACTGTTTTATGTTTTAAAGAAAGCTTTTCTTATTTGGGCGTCAATATTGTCATTTTCAATAAGATTGCTGCTTCATGCAGAATGAGCCTGGCCATGTTGAGAAGATTCTGAAAGCCTTTTTTTAATAAGTTGTAACTTCGTTATAATACGAGTAAACATATTTTGGAAAATTGATCCATTTACGTTTTGTTTCTCGTGCACTTTTGTTGTAGGTTCTAGATCAAAAGTGATATTTTCTTGAATTTGTCCGTCTTTACTTTCCATAAGTGGTTCGGATATGTTATTTTGTTTAACAGAATTTGGTAGATTGTTCACCTCCTGTTTTTGTATTTCTTTAGTATAGTAGAACATATCAACTTCATGTGTTCCTGAGGGATGCGTTAAAATGTTATGTTTATTTATTTTAGACTCATGATCTAGCTCTTTATCTGTGGTTGCATCTTTCATGATAATTTTATATTCTCTATATGGTATACCACGTTGCTCGTTATTTTCCTGCTCGTGTTGATTATTGATACTTCTACGTTTTCGCACTGGAAGTCCTTTTACATCATAATCGTAATCTTCATCAGATGGTTTATGTTTCCTGAAAGTAATAATACAATTGAAGTCTCGATAACTCATACATCAGGTCTAGAGCAAAGTAAAAGTGTTCAGCTACGTCACATCAATGGGTGTCAGGAGCTGTTTTTTCCATTGAATCCGCCTACGCCTGGTGAATGGCGAAATCAATACTTGGTAAAAAATTATGATGTAATGTAAATGGTGCCACTGTTTCTCAAATCCTATCAGTCAAATCAAATTAAAATCATATATTTCACTTAAGCTAATTATAGGTATTTTTTTAAATTGTCAGGAGTAGGAGCCAGTCAGAATAAGCCAATCGTAAAACAACTGAGGCACGGGGCAACTAGCTTGTTTTAATACATATATGTAGATGCTATGGCGAGGAAAAGGCAACAAGCAGGTTTCTTTTTACAATTTTATTGTTACATGCTTATAAGTGAAAATAAAATTATACTATCTTATTAATATCATGAAGGCGAAAGTTTGTGAGGATGGATATATAGATGTTTGTACTCTTTCATGCAAAAGTGTCGGAACGGATATAAATGTACTTTGGCACTAAGATAAATTATAGCCTGGAATAGCACTAAGACTACTTTTATCTCGATAAATGTACCTTTCCGTGGGAAAAGATTTTCCAAAATTTCCACGCGATCGAAGTCTCGGGCAACAGCTAGTAGTTGATAGACAATTAGTAACAGTACAGAGATGACCACTCTCAACTAACGGCACCCGTTAACGAGCATGACAAAACAACCAACAATAGAACATAAATAAAAAGTTGTTTTGCCCAGATGGTGTCTTTTTAGTAACTTTGCGCTTAATGCTTAATGTGCGCAGTAAGCGGCTGATGCTTTGTGCACACACAGAAAGCTATTACAAAAATGTGCTTTTAACAGCAAGTTGAAAAAGGTGTTATTACTCTTAGGTGGTGGTATTGTGACTATTGAACGCAAATGTTACCCGGTCTAAAATGTATGAAGCTATATATGTACATGGTAGATACTAAAACCTCATAATAGCAGGACGTTTTTTTCAAAAGCAAATTGATAAACAATATTTTTTTCTAGTTAAAACAGTGGAGTGAATAATGAAAACAAGAATTTATTAAATGAAACATAAAATCCTACTGCGTTAATCTCCTACCACCTTTTGTAAAACCCTTCACTTTGACACCCCACTAGATATGTTTTGGGTTTTTTATCGTGCTTTTGGACCCTGAATAGCCGCCATTTTGTTTTTTTATTATTAGTTTTATGTATCAGTAACACTCGTGGAATAAAGGCAAACCCAACGGCATATCATTCAGGCCTTTACAAGTTTCGAGGGAACATATAGATGGACATACATACATACAGGTCAAACACATAACCGCAGTTGGGTAAAAATAAGTACTTAACGTATCTGATGGTCGACTGAAGATCAACTTACTTTATAGGTCTATTGTTCTCTGCCATTAATTTCTCTTTAAATGAAAGAAGTTTGGGGTCTTTCGTATAAGGACGCATTTCTTCTTCTTCGGTAGGCCTCGTACTGAATAACGTTACTGGATTATATTTTGTTAAATATACAGCGCCCGCTCCAATCGTCGACATAGTGGGTGTAGGTCTAATAGGCCCAGCTTTATATGTTATAGCTGAAGGGAATGTCAAACGTTCAGGTTCTATTCCAAGCTCTTTAAATTTATTTTCGTAAGCTTTTGGTCTCAAAGGACCTATCCAATTTATATCTTCACCTAAATTTCTCTCCGGCACAGCAAGTCTGGCAGGATTCATAGTTGGATTAACGTTATCGGTACCTGACATCATTCGCCTGACACCTGGTAAGTATTGATCTATTGGACCCATTGGTCTGGTGCGTTCAACTTCGTTGAAAAGGTACGTTGGCTGTAAATAAAATATAGTCTAGATTGTCAGACTTCTTTGGTGATTAATTATAACTTGGTTCATAAAGTTGGCATAATTCACTATTAGAATATTTTAGAGACTTTTTTTTAGAGACTCTATTAAAAAGCAGAATGACAAGCTTTTAGGGTGGAAGTGGAGATGACAATCTTACATAATAACTATAGCTTGAGTTACACTTATTATTTATTTATAAATCGAACGGCATTGGAATCCAAAAGTTATGTATAGCTCCATAACTAGGACGATGTCCTTATTCTCTACAGAAACTACAAAGACTAATGTAGCTATATGTGCAAAACACAGCCGGCACAGCTTTGAATTATCATCTTAATATTTAATCCACTAACTACATACGTTCATAGGAGCTTAAACGAAACCTAAATTTAGCAGAAAAAAAGGTACTTCAGGACGCATATTTAAATCATCATTCATACTTTATCTAAATTCATTTCAATGACACGTTAAGAGATCTACCTCTTTTTAAATAAGTAGAAAATTGTTGCCTTTTTATTTATATTAATAACAAATGTAATAGATATAGTTTATATTTTTAGATAGCCTTCCAATCTTTATTTTATCTGTGGTCAACGTTGTTGGTTTCATAATTACTAATTCTTGTTATACGTACTTAGATTTACCAATTTAATGTAAGTGTTTGTTGATCCTCAATAAAAAAAAACTATTTCCAAATTGCTTTCCATTCATACACCGAGGCGACAATTAGATTCAAATCTTGATAAAGGTCCCTATTCAAGCTCATACTAATCGGGGTTCTCTCAGGTTCCTATATTAATCTGTAATACACACGTGATTACAACCACGTGTCTTTAATTACTAAGAACAAAATAATAGTTGAAAGAATCTTTACAGAAGAGTCAATAATTATAAAGTATTTAGTACCGGTCTTTTGTTATGCTTACATGCACAACGACCTCTATACACTCCTCAAATAACAGCGCAGACCTTTTCGTTCTTTCTATCTCCCCCTGAATTTTCTGCGTTTCAATGAAGTTTTGTTGACAGCTACATTGAAATATACATTATAATATTTTGTCATGTCTTTTTTTAAATGACGTCATGCGTGTAGTGTGGGGTATAAATCTTTCACCTCATTTCGGCATTACAAGATCTGTGGCATTACTACTTATACATTGTAGCTGTTATACTCTCATTGTAACAATTTTGCAGTTAGTCCCTGCAATTTTACCTGCGTTTATGGACATTGCTCCACTCGAAGGGGTCGTAGCGTAATGGCTATTAAGCTTATAACCTTCCTTAAGATTTGATCTATCAAATGCAAAACCTATTGGCAGTTCTAGACACAAGCGTTCATCAAAAAAAAATCTTCAACATTATTTTCATTAACATTAGTAAAGATTATTTGTAAATATTTTACCACAGGGGAAAATGTAGGTCCGCGAATGGTTTGAGCATACGCTCTTCTTGCGTCTATCACGGATTGTATGGCTTTCAGTGAATCCAACGTGTCCTTGGTATAGCTTGCTATTGCCTGGAAGCAATTTGATTTTCTTAAAACGCATTGCATTTTCATTAGTAATAAAATTAAATCTGTCACATGTAACTACAACTACGCTTTGATGCGCTTAGATACGTACAATACGCAACCCGATATCGCTTACATGATAAATACCGAAAAATAATCGCTCGGTGCCTCAATCATTTATACGTATGACGACACGCGGGTTACTTAGAATAAATGTTACAGGAATGATGGAGCTGTCGGTGTACTACATATAATAATACTACTACTACATACAAGTACGTATATATATATATATATATATATATATATATATAAACAAGTACGTATATATATATATATATATACGTACTTGTTTAATTCTAAGTATTATTATATGTAGTAAACCGACAGCTCCATCATTCCTGTCACTAAATCCAACCAAAGGTTGTCTGGTAAAGATTGGTTACCTGACTTTAGTAATAAACTTAAGATATATTGTTATTTTTATATGGTGTACAAAAAAAATATTCTATTTAAAAAGATTTAAAAAATACTAGTACCGATCCCATTTCGGAGTCCTCTGTAATTAAATGTGGGGTAGTATGCTCAAAAGGAGGTTTGGCGGTAAGCTTCATCAGAGAACCCTCATATTTGTACTGATCTCCACCATCGAATACAGAATCATCAAGTCTTCTGCCTGACCTAAGAGTTGTCATTTCATCGGAGTATTTGACCTGAGCCTCGGGACCTGATCTCACACCTGACATTTTGTTGAGCTCTGAAGGGAACCAAAATAAATTATTAGTAGTAATCTAGCTATGCAATTAATAAAATAAATTACACAAAATTTTAGGCATTCTGAAGATACGTCGGGGCCATATTGACCACAAAATCCGTGATTAGAATGTGTATAAATGTATTTATGTTTATAATTAATCTTACGTTCATCATTGGCGCGTCTTAACTGCAGATCTGCAATCTCGTCATCGAAGATACCGCGTTTCAAGAATATGGACACGTTGGACTCTGAAAAGTAAAACAAACAACATGTATTAGAAAGTAAGTCTAACACAAACCTGATAGAGGACCGACATCATTATTCCACCCTAAGCCCTCTAACCAAGGACTTAAGTAGACAAACAACCACACAACCCAGGATTCTATTCACCTGAAGAATATAACAGTAGGTTAGTAATATTGATTAACCGGCAGTCTTCTATAAGTTGGAAGTGGGTCAACAATTAGCCGGCTTCAATTCCAGTAAAAAACTACTATATCTTACCCCGACCCTATCACGAGGGAAACCATCCCGAAAACTACGTTCTAAGAAAATTTTATTATTGGATCTGTGGAGTAACCTTATGGAACATTTTTTTCAAAAAAAAAAATTATACTTCTAATAATTATATTACATTATCAGAATAAGAGACAATGATTGCAGCCCTATCACTATATATAATTCTAGGCAAAACTGTCAGAACCTATAAGAAGATTAATAAAATATTGACTGGAGAAATCAACGAACCTTTCAAGTCAATGTACTCAGCAAGTGAGTAATTGTATCCTAAAGCGATACCTGCCATGGCTGAAACTACCAGCAAGCAGCATACCGCTGAGCATATACAACAGGACATCAAAAATGTCCAAAATCTGAAAGATAATGCTGATTTATTATTATTCGATAGGGTTTTTTTACATCATCTCAGCCAGAGAGAGACGACTACTGTTGAACATAAGCCTCACCAAAAGTCTTCCACAATGAACAAACATGCGCTTTTATTTACCGGCTCCCTGCCTCTTTAGCCTTGTAGTCGTTCTACCTATTGGCAGGATATACCCCTTTATCGTGGGAGAGCCATGCTTTGTCACGGATAGGCCGGCTCGACCGGAGTGATACCACGGCCTCACAGAAAACCGGCAGTGTAGCAATACTTGCATTGCTATTCGCTGAGTGAGGGCCGTTACCAGAGGTTCTAACTCTCCCCCCACTAACCTCGCCCCTCTTCCCCCCTCTCCCCCCTCTTCCACCCTTCCCTCTATACCTTCCCTTCCACCCTTCCCCTACCCCACCTTTAAGGCCAGCCACGCACTTATGACTCTTGAATTGCAGGTAGGGCACGGGCGGCGATAGTAATTTACTCTCAGGTCACCCGTCTGCTCGTTTGCCACCATACCATAAAAGAAATGCTTCACTTTCCACTACATGTCCTGCCACTCAAGAAATAAAGTGCAGACAATCTTCCACAATAACAAGTCCAAGAATACCGAATTTATGCCGAATTACACCAGGCTTTCGGATTCTCTAACAGCGGGCTATATTTACGAGCTACAATTTCTATGCCATAATTGTATAGAGTATAGTATCGCCTATGTATGACGCTTGACTGTTGGAAGTGCTGTCAAAGAATGCGCTAACGGAGCAGTAAGACAGACCTGGATTAAAGTTGGATTTTCAGTCAGTTTCACACTTCAATAACTCTCGGTTTGTTCACTTCAACGATTGCAACATAATAACTGAAAAAAGTTTTCAAACTGAACTTCTCTCTCTTTTGTCAAACAACACTTTTTTCTTTTCTTCACGCGTCTTTTATAGTTATTAATATCCTACGTTGCTTGAAATTAGTGTCAAAAGACATAATGAATCTTTTTATGCTTATAACTGAGTAATTTAAAACTTTTTATTTTAATGCCCTTCCAAACATATTTTATATTTACTAATTTGTCGAGCTCTGGTGTCTGAAATATTGCAAATATACTGAAGCACCTTTCGCTCGCGTGTACTTTTTTATGTAATAGATATATTTATCGTATTTGTGTGTAAATTAATGGCGGCAGCGAGACCATGTTTACACTATTACAAGTTTTGTGATAGATTAATGTGATAAGTTAAATATTTCAACAGTATGAACTTCGCCCTTATTTCTTTACGGTTTGTGATTACCCTAAAGCCATTTTTATACATTATTTAATATACACATAAGATCATACCTCTGAATGAGATCTATCATCCATCCAAAACACGTGAAGATGCAACACATCTTGATAGATTATTGTAGACATCGATTTACCCCAAAACCTAAAAGCAATAAGTCTTTAGTTAGACAAAGTTTTTGCGCAAGAATAAAAATAATTACACGTTGCCCATTATAAGTTGCTAGGGTTGAACTTTAGGTTTTCCGGACGGTTATGCAAGTCGCAGAAGAGTGGCTGACAAAATAGTCTTCTTATGTCGTCCCACCATTCTCTCATTTGCTAGAATCAGTGCCCCGTTTTACATATCGCAACATTTATAGCGAATATTTCTATGAAATAACTGCTACTGCTTCTGAATTCTGGACTCCGTGGAAATCTGAGTTTTGAGCGTTGCAGCAAATCTCCCTCTTGCCTGTTTTGATTGACTCTTAAATCCTTAAATCCGACTCTTAAAAAACAACTTCGATTACTCGAGCATTTACCTCTGATCTGCCTAAATGGAAAGTAATCAATAGGATTACTTACTGTTTGATGATAAAACTTTCAAGTATTGTTTAGACTTTAGTTACCTCACAATTTAGAACTGCGTAGGAAAGAGTCGGCTGCAAAACTATCTCCACTCTCTCCTAGTCTCCATTATTTTATTATTTCTACTGGACATAGCTGAGGATTTATATATTTTCGCTCGATGCAAAATATTTACGTTCTATCAATTTATCATGTTTGACTGTAACTATTTTATGTATAGTGACAACTGACAATTATCATGTTAAGGGGTCTTCCACAGAGCTTTACATAGTGTTTGAATACTCTTTGAGAGCTTACTACATTATATAATACTCTATGCTCTTTTTCTAAATAAAGCACTCGCGTTGAAAAAAATTACACATTAATCTTACATTATTGTGATGAGTAAATCTAAAGCCATTACAACATTCCAAAGTGTGTGTGAAAAGTGTGCTTGTTTGCTAAGTCAGTTATATAAAAAACATTTTTATACCTTGCTTTTACATATAAGTGTAAGTATATATATTTTTTCACCTCAATGAATTTAAAATGTATAAAAAACATAGAATCTAATGTTTCCATACTTTTTCAAATTGACCTTAAGTCTCGGGAAGCTGTATCTCACTTGTTGCTGCCGGAAGCACCGCTAAAGGTCACAAACCCCGGATACACTGCTGACGTCATTTAGATCCTACGTAAGACTTATTTATTAACAATTCATGCTAATGAGTGTTGTTGGTTCGGTTTAAAGCTATAGATTAACCTCTTGTCCGTCACATTATTACCTCTTTCAATTACTCAGGTCTTGTATCTAATATATTTAAACAAGTTATTCCCGTATATAAACGTGTAAAATTGCACCACTCAGTGAAATCAATTTGACGGGTAAATATCACGAACTAGTGGCAGGAACGTACTGGATCAATGTACCAAGAATTGGTGTGAAATCCACATAACCCTCTGAATCCACTGTCTGTGCGCATCCCCTTTAATCATCAAAAAAGTAAGGGCCGAGAATTCCTCACGCTGAAATTACACTTGTCACTTTAGGCGAATAAAGGGGTTTTTTATGTTTGCATTTTGGATTAATTGCACTCCAGTAGTGGCAGTTCTCCTTATTCACGTGTCCATTAAGATGAAAATGATCTTCATCTGAAAACAACCTGTTAGGGAACGTTGAAAAGCGCTCGATTGCCTTGTTTATGAAGTCAAGCTTCCGTCTTGCATTCTGAATGAATTGAATTTTTGAAGGAGTTGAGCATTAGGTCTTCGCACAAAATGCACGAACAAACTAATTAACACTCTCTACGTCTTCTATCGTTCTTGATGACCTTGGTCATGGTCAAATGGCAAAAACCTCGAGTAGGTACTGCAGTATCTTCTACGTGCTATAGTCGCCGAATCACCGTTTTTCTATAATTCTGGAATGCACAACACGCAGCCCATTCCCGAGAAACGCTCCATAGTGACTAAATTCCCAAGAGCCAGGCTGCCGATTGACATACCCCGCGCCCCTACCCTCAGATTCGTTGCGTTCACGCAGTAAGCTCGACAAACATAAATCACCATATTCTTTTGAGACACTGAGCAAAATTCAGTTCAGAGCAGAGCAAGATATATGTATTTGCATTTACGAATAGCGTCTGTGTTGATTTCAGACAACGTTGGTTGCTTCCGACGTCAATGGTATAAAGACGTATTTGTAAAATAAAAACAATATAAAAATATCGTATTTCTGAAGGAGAGTCACCAGAGATCCGTGGTCGGGGGAAAAGGTTACAACAGTTAGCTTTATTCTAGAGCGCATTATAATAATCCAAAGTAGGTACTATAAGAGAAAGCACTCTCTTAATATTTTATAGGGACACTCGGGCTTATTCTTACCAAATCTACTACTTAGGTAGAAGGGTTGGTAGCAGTACAATTGAATCGCTGTTATAATTTTTTTATATATTTTACGCTTAACCATAATTAATCAATCGGGGTCTAGATTAAGAGTGTCAAGTCATAAACCAGATGCATCTATACAGTGTGTAAGAAACACCGTGCCGAATACTGTAATGTATTCATCATTCCGAGTCGAAAATCATTGTAATTTTCTGCCGGAAAGTTCATCATTTTATAAAATTTTTTTGGCTAGACTTAAAGTTAAATTTCTTAGAAACAATGTCATAGTTCGTATAATTTTGACTAGGCAGTTGGGCAAACGTCACTAACCTCGAAATCTATATCTATAAAGGATATAATTTCCGGTAAAGCATCCGATTCCAGTCACTTTAAAAAAAGAACAGGCAAGCACATTACTGCACGTGTAACAGCTGGGCACAACTAGTTGGTAAGATATGATTCAATGCAACCACTATATTAGGAGTCTATAGAAATATAAGTACTCCTAAATCTATACTTATAATAAATCTGTAGCGGGATGAATTCTGTACATTGAATATATTTAAAAAAAATCGAATGAGGGGTATTAAGATATCGATACTGATGCCGAATATGCGATTCAAACAATTTTTGTCTGTCTTTCTGTCTGTCTGTTTGTCGTATGTTCACGATAAACTCAGAAGTTACTGAAGGGCTATGCTTGAAACTTAGTATGATAATAGTTTGAGTGCCTGGGCAGGTTATAGAGTACTTTTAATCCCGGGTAAACTTTTGGTTCCCACAGGAAAATCAATGAAAGCTGTAATAACATTGTAACGTTAGTAGAATGTACGTATATACTTATTTCGAGATTAACTACAGCGAGCGTTTAGCTTATCTGGTGTAGAGTACGACTTCTACTAGGTTGGGTGGCGGATCGAATCCCTCTTTGACACTCTTTTCTTTCTTGCACTTTTTTAAATATATAAACGATCTATACTCTATACTTATAATAAATCTGTAGCGGGATGAATTCTGTACATTGAATATATTTAAAAACAATCGACTGAGGGGTATTAAGATATCGATACTGATGCCGAATATGCGATTCAAACAATTTTTGTCTGTCTGTCTGTCTGTCTGTCTGTCTTTCTGTCTGTCTGTTTGTATGTTCACGATAAACTCAGAAGTTACTGAAGGGATATGCTTGAAACTTATTATGATAATAGTTTGAGTGCCTGCGCAGTTTATAGGGTACTTTATATCCCGGGTTAAACTTTGGTTCCCACAGGAAAATCAATGAAAGCTGTAATAAAATTGTAACGTTAGTAGAATGTATATACTTATTTCGAAATACATCTCAGCGAGCGATTAGCTTATCTGGAGTAGATTATGACTTCTACTAGGTTGGGTGTCGGATCGAATCCCTCTTTGACGCTTTTTTAATATATAAACTAATTTACTTTTTTAAATTAGGTATCGTTTTTAACCGACAAAAAAAAAGGAGGTTCTCAATTCGATCGTTTATATACATATTTCTTTTTTTTATGTATGTTCAGCCTTCTCCTTTATTTATGAACCGATTTTGATTATTCTTTTTTGTTAGATAGGGTTTACCTCAAGGGTGGTCTCATGTCAAGGAAGTCAGGATCTGATGATGGAATTCTGATAAAATTTAGAGAAACCCTCGAATATTGTAGAAACGAATAGTGTTTCTGTTTACTTTTCATTACTTTATGAGGTACTAGCAGCGCCCCGCGGTTTCACCCGCGTAAGTCCCGATCCCGTGGGAATATCGGGATAAAAAATAGCCTATATGTTAATCCAGGTCTCCAGCTATGTACATACCAAGTTTCATCGCAATCGGTTCTGTAGTTTTGGCGTGAAAGAGTAACAAACATCCATCCATACATCCATACATCCATACATCCTCACAAACTTTCACGTTTATAATATTAGTAGGATTTGCGTTTAGAAATCATTACATCATGTAGCCGAGCTGATGATGAAAAAAAATCATAAATATTAATCTTTTTAACAAAAATTTTAACCGAAGAAAAATATTAAAAAGCAAAAAATAAATTAACCTTTTAAATAAGCTAAATACTTAAGACTTAAAAGCTTAAAAGACTTAAAAAACTTTATTTATTTTTTGCGTTTTAGTTCTTTTCGTCGGTTTTGTTTTTTTTTATATTTTTTATAAAATCACTCAATTTAATTAACTAATAAATATTAAGAGTACAAAGAGTTAATTTTTACCTGTGATGTAAAGAAATATTATTAGTTACATTAGGTTTTACCTGCAAATAGTCATGTCTGTTTGAAGGATTTCGAGTGAATGTATGATTTCAATGGTAGGATATCATCGTGTTTTTCTGTGGTGATTGCTGAAGCAGCAGGAATTTTTTTTTTCTTTGTTTGGTGATCCCAGAGTAATCGATAGCTGGTTTTTGATTATGCCAACGAGCTATTTAGCCTCTCGCAGTCATTAAATTCATAAATATGTTTCAGGGCATTAATAATAGTAACAACATCACACACCTCATACACGGCCGTCTGATCCTAAACTAGGCAGAGCCTGTACTATGGTAACCAGACTTCTGATAAACATACTTATATATTTCTAAATACATACATATAATAAAGAAATTACACCCAGATAGAGAATAATTTGTCCTGGGTGGAAATCGAACCCACGACCTCTGGCTCAGAAGTCAGGGTCACTAACCACTAGACCATCAGGCCAGTCCAGTAAATTTACATATATTTATAAATAGAGTTATAGAAAAAGAATGATAATAGAATTATGTTGACGGGAATTCACGCGATCACGTATTTAAAAAGTATTACAGTACCTACAGGCCTGTGATCACGGCTACGACCATGGCAAAGCAAAGGTTTTAAATACGTGATCGCGTTGATTCCCGTCAACATGATTATATTAGAATAGAATAGAATTTTTATTTAAAGCATCTATGACTTAAAAAAAAAGTTAGTTTAACTTAACACTTTGTTAGTATTACAGTATTTTACTATATTAGATGCATGGCAGACACTATCGCCAAAAAAATTACATCTAAGCTGAAATATTGACATGTAACCGGTGTAGTTTTTTTTTACACTTTCAGACCATTTATTTTCCGTTCGGTTACAGTAGTGTGAAATCTTATGTTACACTGTGACTAAACAAAGCTCATAAGCAAACACTGACTACAGCAAGAGTCTCCCAATTGGTCGGACGAATCGAGATGTTATGTCGTCACAGTTGTTTTATGACGATTTCCTGCGAGGAGAACATCTCGCGCAAGGAGGAGGTGAGGGTGTGGATTCGGTAGAAAAACTTCCAGCTGGAACCTTTTCACTCGCGCTCTCATGCGTACGCTAAGAGTGGCCGTGGGTGTATGAGACGAGTTTTATGTTCTTTACCCGAAGCAGAGTCTCCCGTGAAGAGGGTGTCTGGACATCGCCCAGTTGCCGTCCGCTAGCCAGCGCTGGGTGGATCTTTGGAGACAAAACGTCGCCGTACCGACGGTCAACTCATAAACGGTGCTGTGAGGCATACCGTGTGGTTTTAGTTGGTTTAAGCCTGATATACGGCCTCACCAATAGCCCGGTGAGGTGAGCTTCCACACGAAAAACAAATGAGTAATGTTACAACGGCCAAATTATGTCGTTATTTCACGTGTAAGCAACCAAAACAACCTTTTTTGTACGATCCAGATTGTTTCACCACCGATACAGTATAAAAAATCTTGCCTGGAGAAAGAGGTATTATGCAATAAGCGACAAATTGCTGTTTTCCGAAAAAAACGCGAACGAAGTCGCGGGCACAGCTAGTAAGCAATATTTTTATTTTTCCACTAGAAACATAAACTAATTCATTTCAATATATTGAAACTTGTTAAGGAACTCGTAAATCATTTCAAAGTTTTTACATCAAAGGTAGATAATGAAATTCTTTAGAAAATTTGGGGAAAAAGTTGTAGAATATCAGACCGGAAGGCCGAAACTTCGTTTGAGATGTTTAAAAAATACATAGGTGAACTTATTTATTTGACGTACTTTCAGAATAAAAAAAAAATAGCATTGTTTTATATTACTGAGGTGGCAAACAAGCACACGACCTGTCTCAGGGTAAGCGGTTACCGATACTTGCCCATTTTTATTGTGTACTAGCTGTTGCGTTCACGTGGAATATTTAGTGAAATCTATCCTTCATTTTTGGCCTGTTGATTTGTCGTCCAAGTTTGAAAGCAATCGGTGCATAATTGCGACCTCTATCGTGCCGGTAAAATTAAGGTACATATATTTTTACATACATTTATTTTTTGGAAAACTCGACAACTGGTAGAAAACCAATTTAAACAAACCTAAAAGTACATTCTAATCCGGAACAATTCTGAAAATAAAAAAAAACAAAACACTTCTTAAAGAACACGTCTTCAAATGCAAGTATTTAGTCGATTGAGGCTCCAAGGGAACGATATCAATACAATTTAATTAATTCGTTTTCATTCATTTGAAAAAATAAACATTTAAGAAAGAGCGGAAAAGAAACTTTAAATTGATAAATATTTCTATTCCTTGCAAAATAAATATAGGCCATATTTATAACTCTGTTAATAAAAAAATATTTTACATATCATTTACTAAAAAAAATCTTTTATAGGATTCATCCTATTACCCCTCTCCTAGAAGATCACTCATTATTGTCGACAATAGAGAGTGAATCTTCTGGTGCTACGAACATTTATATTCAATGGCAGCCGCATCAGTCAAGCTGTGTGTTTGTTTGGTTGCAGAAACACGAGAGAATTTGCTTACTCTCTCGTGTTCAAACCGGTACTATAATGAGTTTGAATTTAAATGTGGAAAGAAAATATCTTTCGAAGAATTGAAATAGAACGACAATATATCTTCTGGCAAATTACTGATTATTTAAAGACTGTTGACTTCTTTGTTAAAATAACTACCTATAAATTTACAATTTAAAAATACAATCGACTCGAAAATCCCTTCAATGATTAGAACTGATGATCTTCGAACGGCTGAACAGATTTTCTTGAATTATATCTAAGAACACTCTCGATCAAGTCACCTTTCAAACAAAAAAAACGAACATATAGTCTATCTAATCTAAGAAGTACCGTTTGACGTTTCATACTTTTCAAGCCGAAACAACTTTGTATAGGCGTAACTCACACAGTTTCAATAACCTTTTCCGTAAAACCATGGAATAATGAAGCTATTTTTATTTTATCACAAGATGTACAATTTTTAATAACTAAATTCAAATTTAAATCTTTTAAATAAAGCAAAATAACTAAAATATACAATAGATAGCTTTTTTTTAGACTTCGTTTCAAAGTCACGTAGTTAGGTCCTTTACCGTAGTGTTGCGACTCTTCAAATTCGCTTTTATACGAAAAATCGTTAAAATATACGCATAATCGCACTTATTAATAACTATGTTTTTCAATCCAGGCATCTTTTAGTATTTAATAATACTTAAATTTCAGCTGACATCCAACTGTCAACGAAAACGCATAATTAAAATTAAAAGTATGTAAGTTCATGTAACTTTAAATAAATCTTTGTAGGCAAAATCACTCGTGTCCAAGTCTCTAGAAAGAAAACACTTTTCTTTAAAACTGGCACCACTCCTAACTATAATCTATGCAGTCTCTCGCCATCTTGGAGGCTGACTGAGCGCGCGCTTTTTCCGTTTGTGTATTTTATCAAAATTTTTGACTTAGCTATTACTTTTCTGGACTGATTCTTTTTTATTCGATTCATCATCTTCATCATCAGCCTTTCATTATTCACTGCTGGAAATACGCCTCTCCTAATGGACGCTACAGAGCTCAATCGTCAGCTCTCCTCATCCAGTTTTTCACCGCCGTTTTGCGCACTCCACCTGACCGATTTTTTCTTTATGCGATTACCTTGGCAATATTTATACTAGACTTTGAACTAAGCAAGTGATAATAATGTGCAGCAAGACACAATACGGAGCCGCCCTTCAGTGTAAAGAAAATATAAGATTTATTGAAGGAAGCATGTGCCCAGGTCACAAAGGATGGTTGGGGCAAAGCAGTAGAAAAAAACCAAGAAAATAATAATGGACGACCTGTTTATTTCGGTCATTTCATGGACCATCAAATAGTGATTAATTTAAATGACGATGATGATGACGACGATTTTTCCAATAGTAGTAGTGAATAAAGAATTTTTTATCCAATCCTTTTTTTTTCATTTATATACCCTCAAAACACTTGTATACGAATCACAAAGCAGCGTCCTATGTAAATAACTACAATATTTATGGTGCCAAATCTAACGAAATAAGTTAACTAACATTAATAAAAATTTTAGTTAGTTAGTTTTCAACATAATACTTCATGAAATTGAATGATTTTAAGTCAAATCAAAATATATCACCTCTGTTTAAGTGTACTTACGTCAACTTCACGCATATTACTTAGACCCAACCCGCCTATCTTGTGTAGTATATATAATACTGTAAATCTCCAAACTTCAGTAAATCCTAAGATTTTCCAGTAAAACCTAAAAAATTTCAACTTTTTATGGCAAAAGTCCAAACTACTCTTTGCTCACGTATGTACACAACAAGTAATGACAGCGGTCGGTGAGTTCCAGGACCGAATCACTTCTACGAAAATCAATAATGTACAATGTTGGTTATGTTAGGATTTAACTGAAAAGCCCAAAAAACTATCTCTCTTATAAAATTCTGAAATTTATCTAAACACTTTGGTATATACTAAGATTAACCAGTAAAACCTATGATAAACCAATATACGGGCTTTTACTGTAACACACATAAATCTGTAAAACTGTAATCGATTAGTAAATACAAAGAAATGATATCGATATCTCTTAAGATTCGGATATTGCACTAATCGACTTCTTTGACCCCATGCCTATTCAGCAATCTGTCAGAACTGTCAAACGGTACTTCTTAGATTAGATGGACTATAAATCGTTATATTAATTTGGAGGTTACGATGGACAAACACGCAGACACAGACACGTCAAACTTATAACTACGAGTATAATGTTAATAAAAAGTTAGCTAATAATTTTGTTTCTCTTGTCAGCCAGCATCAGCATCGTTGGTGCTGCTGGTGCACCTTGGTGCAGTGGGTGCTATTGCGAGTGGCGCAACGCTTTGCGGAGGAGGTGGTGCCTGTGCATGTAGCGCGCTCCTTCACGCACTTCACCCACTGCAGTTATGGACCGTCTGCGGTCTGCACGCCGACAGGGCAGCGGCTATCGCTGCACCTCTGCACTATGCTGCTATAGTGTCAGCCAAAAAGGTAAGTCCAAATAGCCGCTTTTTTTAAATATACCTTTTTCTGTCTATTAACGCAATGATATATTTTTTTTATTTGCAGGTGATGATTTGCGTCGTAGGCGGTTGGGTGGCCACAGCAGCTCTCCTTGCACCATTGGCTGCTGCTCAGCCACCGCTGGTTTTTATCACTGGGTTCGGTGGGTGTGCCCCAGACTGCAGCGCTGGTCCTATAGCCCTTAGCTTCTGCCTCGTGTACGCGCTGGTAACACTGGTGCTACCCGCCGCGCTCATCCTACTTTGCAGCCTTAAAATACTCCGCATCGCGCGGTACCACAGACATAGGATAGCAGCGGCAATATACGAAGTGACGCTCAGTGCTCAAGTGACAGTCACTCACCAGAGGAATCCTTTTTCGCCTCCACCACCGCCACGCCGACGCGCTCTCTCTGCAGTATTGCAGCCATTGGGCTCTTTAGCCATTTTGTATTTTCCTTACTACTGCGTTTTAATATGGCCCGCAATAGCTGTTCCTCCGCAGTCCGTTGCTGCTATATCTGCAGCCTTGTTAGCAGCTGCGCCACCAGTTAACGGCATACTATACGGCATACGAAGTCGCGCGCTACGTGACGCTCTTCGGAACTATAGAAGAAAACGAATGACAAAAAGTGAAGTGACGCAGGAGATACAGGCAAGAACACCCAGTGCTTGTGGTTCACGGAGACCGTCGCTATCTGCGGGCTCAGGATGTATCCGACCTCCAACTACAAGACGGTTATCAGATGCAGCAGCGATGGGTTGCCGGGGATCAGAGCGACCGGCGCAACGTGCAGCATCATGTAATGTGCTGCAGGATTCGCAGGAGGAGGAAATGCCAAGGCCGCGGACGTCAGCCATTCCGATAATTCGTGCGCCACCACATGTGGTGCTTGGACGAGCACTGGGTCTGGAAGAAATGGGGCATCGAGACCGTCGGCGCAGACAGTCGCCACGTATTACGGTGACGCGTGCCATGTCAGATGAAAGTGAATCACCAACGCGAAGGCCTCTTTGCCGACAGCAGTCACGCTCGAGCGGCGCGTTGCTAGGTTGCGTGCCATACTCACCCGCAATCTCTGAGCATGTGCACCTAGACAGCCACGCTGACGAGCAGCTCTTGCTCAATTGGCCGCAAGACAACAATCACGAGAAACAGGACGCTTTATAAAACGGGTATTAAGCTTAGAATAGTCCCTGAAATAGTGTATATTATGTAAAGACAATAACTATACGTGCGGTTCGAAGTCAAGTCAATGTTTTGAAATGTTATTTTTTTAATCGCTTCGTACACTTGTCTCTCTGCTCGACCTAAGGCCGGGTGGTGACCAAATAGAAAGGTTTCTTATTAATATTTACAACTGTATCGTAGGCGTACGATTTCTCCTACAGGGTTCCTCCATATCGTTAGCTTTACCTACTGAAAGTATTACTTTAGTATATTGTAACATAATTTCTGAAATATTCCATAGGTTAGTGTTAAATGAGATTTGGTTTGTTATCGTTTTAGATATACTTTAAGTTTAGTATAATTTATTTATTATGTTTGAAACGCTTATATTATAGACTTTGTAAGAGATAACTATTTATTTTGTGACATACGTACAACTAAAGCCAAATATAATTTTATAGTCTGCTAATCGTTCAATTACAAATTTACTTTAACGAATACTTGGGCCGAAGTTAATACGCTAAAAGAATATAGTTTACCACTGCTGTCAACTGATAAATGTAATAGATATTATTAGGACATTACAGTGTAAAAGACATAAATATTTATAATAATATTTATGGTAATTATTAATATTTACCTCGGAGCTCGATATGCAAAATGTGGGTGAAGCACACATCTGCCTACTTTTTCGAGATTATACAGGCATGAATAGGTATGTTAGAAATAAAAATGTTAAGCTCAGCAATCAGCTTGAATTTTGTTTTGTGTGTAAAAATTGTGTATCAGGAGCGATATAACGCTTGTGGCTTGGGGCATTGTGTTATACCTATTAGTGTGTCCATATTCGTTGCTCGATGCAGAATCAGTTGAAATTCAAAATCGTAGAAGATAATAATAAAGTTTAATTTAGCACTTGGTTAATCCACCAATCCGCCATACTTGGGAGCCGCCTACTGGGAAGTGTCAAAATATGTACTTAATAATATGTTATGGTATCGAAAAAAATCAGTTGCCACTACGATGCTGAGAAAAAATGTCTTGAAATTTAAGACACCGAATATAGATGCTAATAATTTACCTTACGACGTCGCTAAGCTACCAAAAAAACTTATCTATAGTACGACTTTTCCAAAGACAATTTTAGTCGGTAAAAAACCTTTGGTCTACGAGAACCATTTGTACACGTTGTTGTGCAAGAAGATAACCCTAGTCGTCGCTATACTTTTCTTTGAGAAATAGGTGAAAATGCGAGAAGTATTCCTATTAAATTTTTGACTTTGCTATTATAAAAGACTAACATTCATTCAATTTTAGACTTTGTTATTGTAAAAGTATAAAATTAATTTAAGTATTATTTCCAATTCGTGATAAGACATCAAAAATCGTTGTGCCACTATTGTCAACAGGTAACAAAAAAGCTACAATAGAATTTAGCTTAGAAGAAAAACAAATAAGTTTTAATATAGAAAAGAATGTCGACAAAGTTCACTAGAAAACAACTACACTGAGTGTCTGAGATCGCATATAATTTTCATGGCAAGTCTAACTATGTTGGACAGCACATCCTGTAACATGAGAAGAAAGAGAACCCCGATAGCGAGGAGGCTTCAGCCAAAATGCCTTTAAAAAAATCCAACAGGGTCTATGATGGCAGTAATGGGCTCACTACATCCGCATCCCTAAGAAAATATGTGTCAATCTCTGGTGTCGTAAACCTACATCTCCTAAAATGTGGTTGGGATTTGATGAAAAAAATAATGGCATACTGATTTCTCACAATTATTTTGTCACTTTTCAGATAAAGATCAAATAATAACCACTTAAAAAAAACCATTAAGTCCTCATCTATGAAATTTGCCGATATTACTTTCTAAAGAAAAAAAAACATTCAGGTATTGGACATACTGACAAATAAAGTCTTTTGTTTAACATTAATGGAAGTCGATTTATGTTTATACCTACTCCTGTATTCCTGTATACGGGAATCTATGCTACCGCTTAATCGGATTTGAATTTGTTTCCCCTAAAAAGTTATTCAAATGGCGAAAATTGGTAGATAGTTGAAACAAGATCAGGAAAGTGTTATGGCTGACTGAGAGCTGCCCGTTGTAACGCCCCTAGTATAATTGATAATTAATATCGATTGTTTTGACAGCGAGCTTTATCATCATCATTTCAAGTATTCACAGTACTATCATGGTTTAATTTAGATATGTTTTAATATGACTTTCAATTCATCGTTATCCATTTTCATGTCCGGTCAGCCATTGAGGATTATTGTTGAGAGTCAGCATTAAATATCAGCAATTTCATAGGCAAGGGCCTAGTATTAATAAAAAGTGTACACTATAGAACTGCTGCAAATAAACCAAATAAATAGGGCTTACGGGGTCCCTTATGAGGCCTGAAACGTAAGATTTTGAAATCTGTCTTAATACAATAATTTATTATGCCAAAGTCTTTGCATGTAAGTTGGAAGCAACAATTTTCTTGTGGCCTAAAATTTCTCATGTCTATCTTAATAGACACATAAGTCTTAGACTAGTCTTATAGCGTCACAGCCGTCCAAGTATAAAATGTCTACGAATTCTGTAGAATAATATTACGGGCTGATTTCACCTTCATGTTTTTTAACTATATATATAAATATATACAAGGCTTGTTACGAAGCTGTAGACCAATAAATGACCATCAATAGGTAAGCCATGTAGAATCTTTTTATATGAACTATTTACTATTCAGACATATTATCTCTCTATAGTTAATAGTTTATTAAACGTTACTATCTACTAACTATCATATAACGTTAAATATTAAAGTTAGGGTGTAGGGTCGTAATACATAAAAAATCCTAGCTATTTGAATTTAGTGGAATCTAATATCTTTAAATAGAATTTATGTTTCGCCAATATAGCTTATTACATTTTACTTGCCTTTATATTGAATATTATTTAACCCTTTATCTTTCCGCCTGAGGGAACAAATATGTACATATTTATTTTCGTAAATTTTATTATATTTTCAAAAGAACGTCTTACACAAAAGTGTAGTTTGTCATCATCATCATCAATACATTTTATACATACATACATACAAATAAATAAAATTGCAGCGTCTGTTTGTAATATCAAAATAAAACCTTATGCGGTTATTTGCACGATACCTATGCCTAAAAAGTTTCAGTTTTTTTTTATATTTGTCTGTCTGTTTGGTCCGGCTAATCTCCGGAACGGGTGAACCGATTTCCACTTAAGCTGCTTTTATTTTGGAAGAATTAGAGTTCCGAGCAAAATATATAAATATGTACACGCGAGCGAAACCGCGCGGGAACTGCTAGTATTAAATATATTAAAATAATATTTCGCAAACAACAGGGCGAAAATGAATGAAATGATAAAATAATGATAATATGTTTAGAAAGGGAGCTTCTATTTCACGCAGTTTATCCATCTTATCTTTGATTTAAAATATAGTATGCATATACACTAAAAATGAAAGGATATTAATCTTTTTAAGATTATTTGTCCAAAAAATAAGCAAAAAATTGTAAATTACATGTAACCTCTTCTTTGATGACTTATCAGTTGTACTAATATTATTCTAAAATCCACACATGTCATATCCGTGACACTTTGTAAAAAAATTAATAAGTTGCATGTCAGTCAAATTTAATTTTAAAAGAAAGTGTCAGGAAATGCTTCATATAGATGATATTCTAAACATCCAAAGCTATTATTATGTTAAAGCATTCCAAGAGTCATATGGACTTTATCAATGAAACGTCTAAATGCTAGGTTTTATTTTTATAACACTTAAATGAAGGCCATAGGTACACTAAAAACATACTAACCATTTATATCTACATAATCTTATTTCTACAAGGTCATATCACTGAATAGATATTTTAAAATCAAGATAATATTCCCTAAACTGTTGCTACAGTTAAGTAAGCTACAGTTTTGGTTTCTGTTGTGTAACAGGAAGCAAAACTTAAACATCCGTAGAAACTTAAATGCACGATAGGCAGAACTGATTCTTTTTTAAAGTATTTTTAGCAAGCATTTTTAGCCTAGAGTGACTGCTTAAAATAACCCTAAGCGCTGGCTTAGGCACATGTGGGATTAGTATAAAATAGAAAAGAACGCTTTTATATCGTGGTCATTAACGGATGAGTCCTAATGGTCGTGTTCATAAGTCGACTGCCAATTCATTCCAATTGTTTAAAGCAGTGAGTGAACCGTGGACAATTATGGATTTGGAAAAATAATGTAGCGGCACCATTGCAAATGTATTGCGACTTTATTATAACATCTTTGATATTTTTATTTTTATAGAATGCATTCTCCTCCTTTCGAAAAAACTTACATGTAAAAGTTGTAGATAATAAGAAGGTCTAAACCTTTATGAACATTTTTTCTTTTTAGTTTTTCATTTTAATCTCCCAAAAAAAAACTTATTTCACAAATTTTGGTGGCAGGCCAGGCCGCTCCGCAGTGTCGGTATAAAGCTACAAGTGATCGGCGAATCGACTTATCGTGCCAAAATTCAGTGGGCTGCCGCGCCGCACCTGATTTCGATTCTCACTCACGCGCTGCGTCGCGTGATCCGTTCGTATCTAGGCTATCCGAGTTATTAGTACCAAAAATAAAGTAATAGGCACATAACTTACTTTTAATTAAATATTCAGATTAATTAATACTTAAAAAAGAATTCTCTAACATCGCAGCGTCGTCAGAATAGATAAGCGTTACGCGATAGAAAGACCTCAATTGCGACTTTATTGTGTCAGAACAAGAGTCGTTATTTATTTAATTGTAATTTTATTTAATTATGTATGCATGTAACATTAAATTATGTATTCTGTGGCACTGGTTTTCGGTACATTTTTTTCGAGCCTTCGTAAAACTTAGTAAAGTATTAATCTATACACGAATGTTTAAAAAAGGGTGCACTAATTATTAAAGTAATAATTAGTATTTTTCAAAATGAAACAATAATATTACATTTTTGTTAGTCAAATCACCAAAGTTTGTGATTGCGTCATAATATTGAAATCACTGCAATATGGAATACAAATTATACATGTCACCGTAAAATTATGAACATCGTTAGTTTATAAACTGACTCACGATATTATAAACTGCACCCACCCGTTTACAATTTAACGTATTATTTCTCATTAGTTTATAATCTATCAATGTCAAACCGTCAATTGTGAACAGATTTCCGAGCCGCGATTTTTGATTTGTAACCAAATTTAGGTGATGATTGTTTTTTGAAACAACCTTTATTTTAGCTGCAAAGGTTATAAGTTTTTTTTTTTAATGTAAAGGAGTTATCTAGTAACGTGTTCATCGTATTCTGTCCATTTATAAACAATGTCCTTGTACTTTTCTTTATTGATTAGGTATTATGATGTATATTATTGTCATCATTATTCTTCTCTTCATATCCTTAGTACAATTACAATACTATCCCAACAGTCAAAATTAATAAACTATATATTAAAAATTAAGATTATTAGAGGAATTCAAATTCATCAGAAGGTAATCAAGTATAATTACGATTATATTTATCACAGATATGTTAGATTCAATGTAGGTTTGATTTGTATCTCTAATGTAAGTAACATAATATTATATAACAAACCTGATATATCTGTACTCTAAATAATCCGTTTTCAATAATCAGTTTTTATTACAAAGTGTTTAACAAAAACAGAATATTTCTAAATAAAAGATATTTATACCCTACAACAGTAAACAATTTTTTTGGGTGTTGTGATACTGATCAGAGACCTACTTTAACAGGCTATCAAATCGCATTATACTAGATATATATATATACCAGATTTTTTATTTTTCTACCCTTTTGATAACGATTTTAATCTTTCGCGACTTGTACATAACGGTTGGGTAACAAAAAAATGTACCGATACTTATAAATAATACCGCAATTAAGTTCTTACTTTTACACACACAGCAACTGCATCCAATATATGCGTGCCCTACATGAATCCATGTTCATATTATGCGAATCCATGCCTATGGTCTATAATATGTACATACCCAATGATATAATAGTTTCCAATGTGTGTGTGTGGAACAAAAATTATATTATTATTCTATTTGCATTTTTATTAACAAACTACACATATTTATCAAGCTTTTAACGACTTGGCTCAGAACAGAATGAAGGCTAAATTTGTTTTTTTTTTCTAATAACAAGGGGATAATACAATTATTTGGCAACAAAAAGCAAGTCACGTTTGGAGTATAATATCAATATTTACTTGTTTTTCAACATCCTAAGTAGGTGTTTATTTAATTTCGTTGAAATCAAAGAAATGTAATGCTGTACTTAGACTTAAATATAATTTTATTAAGGGCCCTATACGCGTTATGCCAACAGAAGCGAATTTTCTCCACTAAGTGATTTTTGTTTATTTGAGATTAGCTATTGTATACATCATTATTAAAAATAGAAATACGCAAAAAAGCGCATATACTTCTGCGGGTTCAGTTTTAGTATTATATAAATTATATTAGTGTTTCATTATTGTTATTTTTTTAAGTTTTTAATTATACCACTTTATAACTTACTCATGAATCCATTGACTGGCCTGTTGGTCTATTGGTTAGTGATACTGACTGCTAAGCCAGAGGTCGTGGGTTCGATTCCCACCCAGGACAAATAATTGTGTGATGAGCACGATAACTTGTTCTGTGTCTGGATGTAATTTATCTATAATATGTATGTATTTAGAAATATATAAGTTTGTTTATCAGCAGTCTGGTTACCAAAGTACAGGCTCTGCCTAGTTTGGGATCAGACAGCCGTGTGTAAGATGTGTGGAGTTATTATTATTATTATTCATCACATTAATGCAGACGAATGAACTAAAACTATTTTAATGACCAAAAAGAATTTAATATCATAATTTGGATATGTCCACATTTTGTATGGACGTTAGTTATTGATTCCGATTAAAATCCAACATTGATAAAATTACGCTAATATAAAATCGGCTAAAAATATGGATCTGGAAATTGTTCAATAATAATTTTAGACACCAGCACTTAACAGAAAATCAAAAAGTTATTTAATGTTAGTAGATATTTTTATTGGTGAATGGCAATACAAAATATATTATGAAATTATTTATTTTATATTCCAATTATAAAAAAAAAACATTTAAGGCGGAAACATACTATTGAAAGTGATGCGACCCGACCAACAACTGGTGTTTGTAACTCAAACACCACGTGCGTTGGAGTCGAATTTAATCATATTATTTTCTATAAACATCCGACATCATTGATCCGATTCATTTTGTTCTACCTCTCCTTACAATGTCGACCTGCCACGGAACAGCGCTTTCACTTTAATCGCCTTGAATTTATTTCCCACGGAATGAACAACTTTACTGTGTGGTATTACTACTAATGAGATTTAATTTGTAAGAAGCTTTAATTTCATACTACACGAGCATGTTAGTAATGTGCATGGTGCACGTGAAGTGTCCACCCGTCGTGTCGCGTCGCGTTTCAATAGTATCTTTTCTCGCCTTGATGATAAGTATTCGCAGAAAATACCATTTAATAACATAACATAATTTAATTTCCCCAAGCAGTAACCTCTTAGGAGGATTCGGTTTCAAGTCTCATAATTTCAAAACATTGCGTGGGAACAATTTCGGAATGTAGTTTATATTTGTCACTCTCACAATTCCTCATGACTGTAGTCATTATAGCAATCCTATCAATAACAATGAACCGTCAATAATGGCAGATCGTCAGTAATAACTGTCATCTTATTTAATGCTGGGCACGGCTAACAACATTTTTGTTTGTATTCAGCCTAAAACCAACACTAGAATAAATAAACGCTTTCTCAAAATTGCAGGTGTTTAAAATTCTGTTTTTTTATATTAAAGTATTAGTTCTTAGAAACTCAATCCAAAAATATTTGATTTATTTCATGTCCGCACTTTGAAGAAAAATCATTTTTGGGCAACTCCATTATTTAACAAAGGCTGAGTCACTCGACCCTTTGCAGTTATTTCTACTTGATGTGTAAATTGTCGTTTCGTCACTTTGGCCTAACGTGTAGAGGAGCCATTAGAAGTCGGTGAGCTTGTTTTTGCGATGTTTTTCTAGAATGGTCATGTAGACTTAGTATAAAGAGTAAAAATTATTTATAAACAAAGGATTTAAATGTCGTTGTTCTATGATAAATGTTTAATTAAAAAAAATACGAGTTGTTATTCTAGTCAATGAGCTGTTGTTTTATGTCTGTGTTAATTTAAATTATATATTAGAGAATTAATTAAATACAATAATATAAATCAATTTGTGTTTTATTGTAACGATTTCAGCAGAAGAAGAACAAAGTAGACTAGGCAATAATTTAAACAATAACTTTTTTTTTTAATGGCATAGGATTTTGTCTTCCAATTCACCTGATGAAAAGTGACGATGAAGGTGATAGCCAAGAGAAACCTATTCCCTCTATACTTGAACGTTCCAGGATTATAATTGACTGAAAAAATAGACGCAGGTAGTTGCTTCCACACTGTGACGACTCGCACCAAAAAGAAGCTCTCAAAGCGTTTAGTTCGACTTTTTGGTGTTTCGATAACGAAAAGATGGAACCTCCGTCTGCGCCTTGTAGTTCGAAAAAGGAATGGTGAGGGTTCAATTAATTTGAAGATAGCTTTCGCACACTCACCAAAGTGAATCCTATAAAAAACCGATAAGCAGGCGACTTTACGACGATGCTCAAGGGAGGGATTTTACAAACATACAAACAACGGACACAAAGAACACCCAGACTCAGGTAGGAATCGAACCCACGACCTGTAGCATAGCAGTCAGGGTCACTAACCACTGGGCCAACAGGCCAGTCAATGTAGTTCTATGTATAATAGTATGTAGTTCCCTATTCGTGAGCACATCGTCATTTATAAGCCTACAGGCTCTTCGGTCAACAGAGTCCAGAGCTTCTAGTTGGTACTTAGCTGAGCCATCCCAAAGGTGACTGCAGTACTCCACGCAAGATCGAACTTGGGCTGTATAGAGATGTATATTGGTATGTATATTGAGCCAGGATTGTCTCTGACTATATACCTTAATATAGGTTATAAAGTTACGGACAACGTGGAACCTAACTTTATGGTGCTTTTATATCTACTAAAATAATATGATACAATATTGAAAAATACAATGCAAAGGAAGCTGATATATTTTACAAGATTCTTAGTTTAAACGTTAAAGTTTTTTTTGTTCCGTCTCTATCACGTCACGTCACGTCCACGTGACCTAACTAGTGCCACTTCGTTTGCGCTAATCTTACACACCGTCTTTACACTTTGCCTGAAAGGCTTTTATTCTTGGGAAGGTATTGCAAAACGATAAAACATTTTCTAAAATACTTGTAACTTAATTTTTTTTAACTTGAAAATATTAACTTATTTCCTAACAGTTTATGATTTGTACTTTTATTTTTATACTTTCGCGGTAAAATCTTACAAACATTAAGGAGGAATATGTTTCCTTCCAACGGTCTGTGGCGTAAAATAAATAGCATGAAACCAGAGCCACAACTGAATACACAAGAGTCGATTGCAAGATTCAGTACGTACACGTCGTTATTGTAGCGTGGGACAGTACTGTCGTAAATCAAGAAGAATAAGTGCTGGTTGATGCTAAACTAAGTGCTGCATGCTTCGATCATATATACCAATGTTTGATCGGTGCTCAAAAAATGGCACCTAAGCTGTACTTAAATGCAGTTGTAAGCACTAAGCACAGTTGAGCTATCAGACGCTTGATAGCGGTGTGACGTTTCAGGTATAGCCAAAAAATGCTCAAACCATGATAGGAATGTCATCTGTTTTTTTAATAAATATTACATCAAATTGATGTTTAATATTTGCTATACGCGATAACTCATGGTTGCCAGCAAAAAATGGCCGCAAGCAGTGGTTGCCATGATTTAAATTAATTATTTTCACTCTAGATGAGTGTGAGCAAAAGAGAAAAGATGCACGTAATAGGTAACCTTTGAATTGCCTGACGTATCAACCAGGTTACACGGGCCGTGGTCAGGCCGTAAATATTCATAATTATATCGTGAAATGAAAGTTTAAAGTTAGTATAGGTTTGAAACAGAACACTCCTTCTATTTACCACTTCACCTGTAGAGTAATAGTTGAGTCAGTTTTTTTCAAAGTTAAAGGCAACAACACATTGATTAAACCCTCACTATTCCTTTATCGGACTACTAGGCGTAGGCAGAAATCAGCAGAGGTCTTTCGTTGTCAAAACACCAAAAAGTCGAACTACCTTGTTGGTTCGAGTCGCCAAGATGTGGAATGAACTGCCTGCGTCTATTTTTCCAATCAATTATAATTCTGGAGCGTTCAACTGTAGAGTGAATAGGTTTCTCTTAGATAAGCGTGTACCATCTTCGTCTTCATCGTCACTTTCCATCAGGTGAGTTGGAAGACAAACGCCTATGCCATTCTCACATTCTCTATAAAAAAAGGTGTATTCATAAGTTTAAAGATTAATCAGTTGTTAAAAATCTTTGATCTCCGATCTCAACCGCATTTATGGTCACTACTCTGCCTCTAAGAGTGGTTAGCGTGATGATGAATAGCCTATAACCTTCAGATGTAAAAAAAAATGCGACTGGTAGTAACAGTGAGACAGAGAGAGAAAGAGAGAGAGAGAGAGAGAGAGAGAGAGAGAGAGCATTCAACCAAAAGTATAAATAAAAAGAAAATAATACTCAAAAACAAATCAGGGATGTAAAATATCCAAATTCAGCTTCTACCAATCTATCTATAAGTTGGTGAAGAGTTGGGTATCCTGCTTATTCTAAAAGATGTTGAAAGATTTGGTCAAGGTTACCATGTTATTGTAATATCATTAAACTCAATGGATACGAAATCGATCAGACCGGTGAAATTAATCACATAACTCCAGCGATTAGGAAAGAGCTGATCTTCAAATGGCTTAACAGATTTTCTTAAAATATAGCTAAAAACGCCCTCGATCAAGCCACCATAAATTTGCGTCGGTTGGTTACAAAAATAAACTCTTCAGTTTTATTATTAAGATAGAAAAGTAACCCGTCAGTTTTATTATATCTTGTTATTACATTATACCATTTTTCATCAACTGACCACGATCATAGTGTAGTCTGACATTCCACTGCGTACAGAATTACAGAGAATTACAAGATTTTAACATAACATCAACCGAGCTGTTGATAGTTATGCACTTAGTAATGATATTTGTTCCGTTGTTCCACTTAAAATTAGCATATATTTATTATAGACATATACATTAAATAATTGTAAAACTAAACTTCAAAATCAACCTTGCTGATCTAACAAAGCAAACACTTTAATTAAATTAAATCAAAAGGAAGCATTCTATTGTGTTCAACACTTCAATCGTAGATTCTTGTTCGGACGAAAATCTTTAACTTCGTGAATAGGTTTTATCGCTATTCACTTTTCTCGAATCGACTTGAGTATCTTGTATTGCTCTTAATAAAAATATAGACTTTCCTATCATATTATTACACACTGCAAAGACTGCTATTGCATGTTTGTAAGAGAAGTCTCACGCTTTGTTATCCTAACAATTTTAAGAGTCTACATCTACAGGGTGTATTTGAAAATAGAACACTCAGTTAAATCACTGAAAAGGTTTTTTTTAAAAAGACAACTCCCGCATTAGGAATAATACTGTGTCGCGGGGGGCTTCACAAACATTCAAACAACAGACACAAAAAACACCCAGACTCGGGACAACTATTTATGGATAACACAAATTTTTGTCCCGTGTGGGATTCGAACCCATAACACTCGGCGCGGCGTAGTGGCTAGGTGACCACTTAAGCCATTACTAGTTATTAGTAGTATATATATTATTAGTATGACCGTTGGAATTCTCTGGTATTTTTACCTCGGTTTCTCATAAAAGCTAGTCGAACGTGTAATGTTAAAGATTTTAAATCGTACGTATTTTTTATTTTGGAAGTATTAGTAGTGGAACAATCCATAAAAAACTAACTATAAAAATTTCGAAATTTAGGTAAACACAAATTCATTTAAAATTCATTAGAACCTTTTACAATACAAATCATGCGTTGCTTCTATATTAAATATATAAGCTATGCTCTACCAATATTAAAATACAAGAATGTGTTCAAAAACAAAACATAAGCTAAAATAATGTAAGAGTTATTTAAGCAGGTAAGGTCTATCTAAGTATATATTTCTATCTATTCAATTTTATTCTATTCTAGACGGCGCGGCGGCTTCTACAATACCTGTGCTATATAGGCTAGGGAAAGTTTCTGACCATGGGTTGAAATAGAGCCGCGTGTGATTTCACCCATTCGTGTGCATAAAGTGAGAGGACGGACGGCGATCCACACAAGTGCATTCACTCCTGCATTCCACAAAAGTGATCAGAAGAAATTTACGCATGCCTAAGGCATCGTAAGCTGCTGCTCATAATCCAAGAGGCAGAACGTTTAAAGAGATATAGTAATTAAGATTAGCATTTCAACACCCGAAGGGACCCTAACAACCAAAATCATCACCTGTCACTTCCTTTGGCGATACCTACTACTCTATTCGGGATTATCCGCTTTTCCTTGGTAGTTTGTTCGTCCGATTTCTTCTCACAAGGCTCAATTACTTGCAAACGGGTGGTTATAGATCGACATGATCTTAACTATTTTCAATACGATATTATTTGTTATAATATTTTTACTTTTTACAAAGCAACTTATTGTTGCGGTGACATGGTGTTGATCTTAATTTTTAGATAAAAAAAAGACTACATTTATAAAGTCTATTTGACTTTGACTTAATGTTACTCTAGTTTTATTTACCTTAATGATTACAGAATAAATAAACACTAAACCAAAACATATTCTTATAACTTAACTACATAATAAATCTATAATAGTTTTTCAATAGGTACAATTCAATATCAATTATCCTATAATACGCGGGCCATCTTACATAAACTTAAACAGAGTCAAGGCAGTCATGTCCAAAAATACTTGTTAAATGCGTTACTTGTATAGCCTGTAATAATTTTAAGGTTATTATAGCCTATTATATTTGTACGGTGGATGTTGATCTATTGTTCGTACGTGGTTTCAATTGCTCTGATTTTGGTTTGTTTTGAAATATTCACCCAATTATAGAGACAATTAGGAGTAAGACGAGTCTGGCTATGGTAACAATTGAAATTCTCAGACTTAAGTATATAATAAGTTTAATTCATGTTATAATCATAATGCCTGAATGGCTTTAAATTTATTAATTAAAACCTTGTTCGTTTAGGAAATTAGTGATGATTATTGCGGGGAATTAGCGCTGTCACATTATACATATACACTCGCGCATAATCGCACACCTGTCCTGTCATGAGTTATTTGCACATGGGTGACAATAATTTATTTTGCTTTCATTTATATGATATTGTGGGAGAGCCATGCTTTGGCACGTCGGTTTTTTTTTTAAAAACAAGGTGTTTACATCGATTCGTCGAAACATTCCGATTACTATAGATTAGGTTATCTTTTACAAATAGAAAGGTTAGGGAAGTGGTAATAGAAGCTGTATTTACAATGAAATCCCCAGTCCAGCCTATATTCGAGGAGAAAATAAATGTGTTCGGTCCTATACATAGATACATAATTTTTCTAGTCACATTCCCTAAATAATTTACCCATATTTTATATCAATCTTTTTTTTTAGATACAGTCGTTCTATATCACAGAAGTCCGGCGTTAGTTTTGGCAGTAAGTTGTACAAATTGCACATTGTCGTATTGCGTAATGGGGTAGAAAAACAATTACTTACTATGTGGTCTGAGACGAAAAAAATATTTGTACACGCAGAACAATAATAAAGGCCCACTCTCCTTCGCAATACGGAAAATAAACGTAGTGTTGAAATCAACAAAAACAGGAAGTCGAGTTTAAGAAACCCTAAATTTGTCAGACAAATTATTATCTGAAGTTTGCAATATTTAAATTACGAAAGCATAACTACCATATTTTTGTATGGCTCCTAATGGGAGAGAGCGTTAAGATTTTTATTCTAATTTAGGTTTGGGTACTTATTTATCTTTTTATTCAGTTCATTTCACTCGCGATTGTATTCATATTTACATCAGATTACGAATCTTGACTAAAATTAAAGGATGCAGGGCGACACAGGACGGACAGGCGGTAGAGTAATCGACTGCAAAGTCGCTGGTTCTATTCAACTCAGTGCAAACATTTGTAGGCATGAATATGTGTTTCCAATCCTAGCCATTCCCCACAGTTTCACACTCGTTTATGGGTACTGGTCAATGGTGAAATCTTTATTTATTGAGGGACCAAAGCCCATAGCAAACAATCATTAGACAGCAAATTTAAAATAAATAACATATTTCCCGGTAAATAAAATACTTAAAATATAAAATCATTTTAAACAAACGGACGTAAATATACAAAAAACACAGAACTTACTTACATTTTCCCTAATGAGGCTATCCAAGTACTCCATAAACCTGCTGAGAATCCAATTTTGTTAACAACAGATACTCTCCGACAACGATGCGATACGTGATATAATGATCGCAAAGAAATCGGATACTCTGGGGGTGGCGAACATACCGCACGCAGAACGATGGCTAAATAACCGTATCAATATCCGAAAAGTATTATTGTATTGCCCTCGAAGTGCTGCTTCCCTTCTTGGTGAAATTATACCATAGATGACACGTGTAAAAACTTGAAAATTTGTAGGTATGTATAAAATATTGAACATAATAATGCTACTTGTATTTGCCGCGTCAACAACTTTTATGTACTCTACAAATTCAGGTGAATTATTAACCATGTCACCAGGCGGAACGCTACACTGAATTCTGTGTTTGCCCATTTGGCTAGTTTGTATTTGGCACACAATATATATCCAGTTGCTGAATATCGTATAGGCTTTTTAGGTCAGTCAAGCAACACGGCTGAATTTTGTTACTGTTTCACTAAATTGTTTTTTTCACCTGAATATCGCACAGTATTGGAGGATGCGAAGAGTTTTTGTGTAGTAAGTGCTGTTATGGTCGATTAAAATTACGGGATGGTGATAAAAACTGTTTTAAATCTTTTAAGGCATTTGCTGTTGGATCAGAAAAATTACTAAACCCGTTGATATTTAAAAAAATGCAATGTGGTGCAAATCACCTCGTAAATTTAAGGGTTTATCATTCTTTTCATGGATTTCACATCAAATCTGAACCAAATTGAAATACTAGGAGGAATTTTTCACTTTTTTGTTATTATTTGTTTAATTATCTACCGAATTTCTTGATAATCGTATCTACTTAATATTCAATACAAGCCTAATATAGCAGAGTCATAATAGGAATTTGGAGGATTGATTCAAAAACCTTTCTGCGGACAGCTATTACCCAGGATATAGTTTAGGCGTATTGCCGCTGTGATACAGTTTAAAAGTTCATTTAGGTTCTTAAACATTATTTATTTAGGTTTTTTATAAATTAACGAAAAGTGTTTTACTTATCTCTATGAATTATTATTTATACAAATTGAAGACTGCAAAATACCACATAAATACGTAGGTACTTTTGGTAATAATTTTAAAAGATTATAATAAAATTTTGTGATCATCATCAGTCTTTGATCGTCCACTGCTGGAGGTAGGCCTCTAATAATGTACGCCACTGAGCTCGATCGTCACCCCTCCTCACCCAAATTTATTTTTTAATCAAATCTAATGCGCATCTCAATCTTGTCGTATCATTAAAACTCACCAACACAAGACAAGACATTCACAATAACAGGAACAAAGATAATGGAAAAATAAATCTATCCCGCTTCCAGTCGTTTGTCATGCTTCCAGTTTCTCTCAGCGAGGCGGCAGGAAGCCGTGACCTCAATAGTTCAAGTGACATCTCACCAGGGACCCATACATTGAAATATAAAACTGCACGTTCCAATTTAAGTCCGTCTTATGTCCATTTTAAAATGTGAACGTTCAATTCTGACTAAGTGATGTAGTAAGTAACAATAGGGACTCTTGAGGTCACACATCTTTGTTTGACGTATTATTAAACCCTTGATATGTAATTATTTTATTAATGTCGCAATAAGAGTGACAGGCTGACACCGTTTATGTAACTGGTAGTATTTATGAAAAAAAAACTTTCGAAAGATTTTAATACGGATTCACATACCTTATATTTTATTGTTACTATTAATGAATATGTCAAGTTATGTAAGATGTTGTATCGAGTTATAATATATTTACATAAGATACGTCGTTGAGTTGTATAAGATATTAGATTTTATTCATTTATTTATTTGTATAATTTGTTATTGTTCTGTTCTATTTTTATTTAATTTGTAGTGCTAGTTTCTATTTTTTTTTTTTTAATTATATTCACCTTCTAGTTAAAGTGCATGTACAAATGCCGTGAAACTCTATAATTAGCTTAAAAATAATTTGTCCCAATATCATGTTTGTACTGTAAATAAGCTATTGAGTTTCTTAATAAATAAATAAATAAAGACTTTCAACACGTAACTCTATCATTAGCCATTATTCTACCCTGAAAAGTGCATTACTGTTTTAAATTTATAGAAACTATACTCTGTCCTTTTTTTATTTTCTTTTTGTCAGTTCGACTGGCAGTTAGTGAAACCCTAACACGTGCCGATAAATAATAATCGATGTTTTATAAAAGTTTCAATCGATTTAATAATAAAATTATTTTAGCTACAAAACACTCAAGTTATTTATACACGTTTAATATGTTATTCATTAGAAATTATTAAAATGTATTTAAGTTATGTAATTTATAAACATGCAGTAGAAATATTTTGTTTTCAACACTATGTACTTATGGAATCATAATGTCTACAAATTGTAATAAATATTAGATATAATTAAATGAAAATAGGTTATTTATACATTTTTGTTACTTCGCGTTTTAAAGTTTAATTTTACGAACTCTGGCATAGTTAAGTTCTCAAACAATTGCAAACGAAAATAAATGAGTGGACAGAGTATAATTCCTAAGTGTATTCTATCCAATAAAAAAAAAAAACAAATATACTGGTTGACTTAGAACATCCACCGATTTTTCGTCGTTTAAAAATAATACAATCATTAAAATCAGACCAGTCCGTATAAAGAAATAACAAAGACAACCTCCACCTTCCGTCACGTCCGTTTAAAATGATTATAAACAATATGTGTTCAATACAAATACGTATTAACTATCAATCAAATTAATATAAAATCTTAGTCACGACATTTTTCCGACTGCAAAACTTGGATCTTTTATTCCTATTAAGGATTAATAAATACGGCAGAAATAAAGATCCATACTAAGATCACTTCAGCTCAACTTCAGCAAAATGTATTTATATTTTTTAATATTACTGATTTCGAAATGACAACTCTCTGGATTTATATAATAAAAAAAATGCGGGCACGTCACTGAGGCATTAGGAACAGATTTTAGCTTCAGCTCGATCGAGAGGGATTTCTCTACTTGACGCGGCGAAGTACCGCACTTCACACCTCAAAGTACCCCACTCGAGATTTGTACACACTTCAATCCACTCCGGTACTATGAGAGTAAGTTAACTTTACGATTCAGTGCCTACTATGTACATTACACAATAATGTAGATATATTGATGAAGAGTAATATTGGAGAAATAATTTGTTTTTGTTTTCTAGTTATTCGGCAGAGAAATAGAGTAACTGACATCTCACAGAGAATCAGTATGCTAAAGTGGAAGTGGGCCGGTCATGTCTCTAGGCGGATGACTGATGGTCGCTAGAGCCGACACGTGCTCGAGTGGAGACCACAATTAGGCAAACGTAGTGTAGGACGCGCTGCGGCACAATAGACCAACGACTTGACGAAGGTGGCTGGCAGCGGATGGATGCGGATTGCCCACGATCGGGATAGTTGGCGCTCCTTTGGGGAAGCCTTCGTCCAGCAGTGGCCGGCGAAAAGCTGAGGATGAATGACGTAACTATTTTTAAAACATCAACACAACACACAAAGAAGATTTCTTCTTCTTCTTTCTTCTTTTAATAGTCATCGGTAACCATTTATCGTCGGTGAGTAATTCCTGCTTGTTTGCCAACTTTGTTGTATAAGGAAACAGAGGGAAAAGATAATTATACAATTCAAGCAAGTGGCTATCAATTAGTATTAATCACTTGCAAGTTTCTCTTCTCTTAACCCTAATTAAGTAAGTTTCAACAAATTTTCATTCAACTTTCAAATACAGCTGAACCGCACCTCGGTTCTTTTTTTGAACCCTTTCATAAAACATGATTAATTGTTTAAATATTCAACCCAATAAAAAATAATTTTTCAAAGATTCAAGATTAATTATCTCGATGTTTGCTCTGAATAATTTGTAATTAATCCATCACAAAAATGAATTCAATAACTTATTCACTAAAGATAACATTTTCAGTGAAAACAATTTTACATTTTGTTAACACCGGATGAATCGAAAGTAGGGCTGGGCTGACTCTAGCCTGGAAATATTTATTATTTTGTACACATTCATTTTATAGTTGTCTGTCATACATTTTATAGTGATTATCGTTAATGAAGTGATGTGTCTAAAATGCTCGCAGATCGACCAATCAACGCTAATTATATTGATCGATCTGCAAATGCTTAGGGTTACAGTTTACTAATTTGTAATTAATCCATCACAAAAGAAGTAAAGAAGTAAAAGTATCCGATACAGAAAACAAATTATTTGACGTTTTCTTATATCATGTGGATTATGCTAGGAATAGATCCCTTTTCGAATTATTAAAAAAAAAAAAAAACTAAACTAGTACTAAACTATTGACTTCATAATCTGTTGAGCTGAAGTCATTCGAAGAGAGGTTTTCGAGCTAATGATCTTCACCACTACTCGACTACTAGTAGGGAACCGGTTTTTATAAAGATTTGCAGTTACGCAACTAGAAAAGCGGCGGTAGCGTAATGGCTAAGGCGTCGGACTTGCGATCAAGTGGTTGCGGGTTCGAACCCCACCCAGTGCACTACCGTCGTGAGCCCACTCCTTTTTTTTTTTTTTTTTTGTGCGTGTGGAAACCCCCTCGGGCCGTCACCCCACCGGGGTTTTCGGTGGGGCGGTGTGTCGGAATCGAACCGACTAAAACCACACGGTGTGCCATACTGCGCCTTAAGTAGGAGGGATCCGGGAACAGCTTTTATTAAGACATCCGGACCCCCCCTAGCGCCTGCCCGCAAAAGCGCGGGCACCACCTTCGGGTGAAGAACCTCTCAATCAGGCGACGTCCAGGCACACGCGGACGCCGCCTCCTCGCGGGGGGCCACTATAGCGGGTGGAGGGGAAAAACCCGTCCCGTCCACCCGCGGCCACACTCAGGGCGGCATGAGGCGCTGGTAAGCGCGCCTCCGCCGCCCGGTTCGCCGGCGGCGAATTAAGTCCGAGTGGAGGTCGTCCTCCCGGACCCTTTCCGCCGCCTCCTTCTGCGAGATGACTTCCTCACAGAAGGTAGCGACCGCGGTAAAATTCCTGTCGCTACCGGCCATGGAGCGTATGACAGCCGGTAGCGACAGATCCACTCCGATGACTGCAGTGAGGGCCCGACGCTGCGCCGCCCAACTGGGGCAAACCGCCAGCGTGTGCTGAGCCGAGTCCTCACTGCAGTCGCAGTGGTGACAGGCGGGACTCAATTCCCTCCTAGCGACCGAGTGCAGGTACTTCCCGAAGCAGCCGTGCCCGGAAAGAACCTGCGTAAGTCGGAAGGAAAGGGTCCCGTGCTGCCGCCCTGCCCACTCGACGATGACCGGCTGGAGCGCCTCCACGGCGGCAAAGCCAGCACGTGGAGCCTCCAGCCGGGACGACCAACGAGCCATCGTGGCTCGGCGAGCGGCCTCACGCCACTCGCGTACCTCTTCGGGCGGGGGCCGACTGCCGCTTCCCGCCCGGAACTCAGTCGTCCGCCGATAAACTTCGGCGAGCACTTCCGCCTCCAAATCCCACGGGGGAGTTCCGGCCAACGCGCACGCCGCCTCCGTCGACACGGTGCGGTAGCCGCGTATGGCTCTAACCGCCATAACCCTCTGAGGGCGCCAGAGGCGCGCCCTATTCTGGGCGGTCAGAGCCTCCGCCCACACCGGTGCACCGTAAAGTGCCATTGACCGGACAACCCCCGTGTACAGCCGTCTCGTAGCGACGCTGGGTCCACCCAAATTGGGCAAGAGTCGCCCAAGGGCGGACGCAGCGCCGACCAGCTTTGGAGCAAGCTGCAGGAAGTGCTCGTCGAAGCGCCACCTTCCGTCAAGGATCAGGCCCAGATACTTGATGTGGGCCTGAACCGGTACGAGGACCGAGTTGACCTCAATAGAGGCGCCAGGGGGTGGACCACGACGGGGCCCATGAAATAATAGGGCCTCCGTCTTATCCAGGGCCACCCGCAAACCCAGCGCCTCTATGCGCCCGACCACCAGAGAGACTCCCCTGGTGGCCAGGCGCGCCGCCTCCTGAAAGTTCGCCCCCCGGGCTGTGACCAACGTGTCATCGGCGTAACAAATTACGCCGAGCCCGGGGGGGAAGTCGCCTCGGAGGGCCCAGTCGTACCCCATGTTCCACAGGAGTCGTCCAAGGACAGACCCCTGCGGAACACCGCACGACATGGGCCGACGACTCAAAACTCCATCTCGGTCCTCGTACATGACGGTACGCTCCTCGAGATAGTCTGCCACTAGCCGCCTCAGGTGCCCTGGCACTCCGTGATAGTGGAGTGCTTCCCTGATGCAGCTGAATGGCAGACTATTGAATGCGTTGGCGATGTCCAACGACACCGCCAACAACACGCCGCCACAGCTCACTACCTCTTCGGTCACGGCCCTCAGGCGCAACACAGCGCCGACCGTCGAACGCCCCGCTCGAAAACCGAATTGGGCTTCCGACAAATCGGGGCCGACCTCGCCAAGGTGCCGGACGATGCGGGCAGAGAGGACCCTCTCAAACAATTTACCCGCCTCGTCCAGCAACACGATGGGCCTGTAGGCCGCGACCGAGTCGGTAGGCCGTCCCGGCTTCCTTAAAAGGACCAGCTTCCCGCTCTTCCAGCAGTCAGGGAAGCGCCCGGACGCCAAGCAAGCGTCGAACACCTCCCTGAGGCGGTCGGACATGTGGTCGAGGGCGAGGGCCAACACTCGGGCAGGGATCCCGTCTGGCCCGGGGGCGGTGTTCTTGGAACGGATCCGTAGAACAACCGCCCCTACCTCCGCCTCCGTGACGGGCGGAACACCATCCTCCTCGTTCTCCCCGTCGTCTCCGGCCAAGGGGGCCATCGACGGGGGTACGTGCTCCACCCGTTGCGGGAAAAGGCCCTCAACCACTTCCCGCAGGAAGCTGGGCTGGAGAGTCTCCGTAAGGGGGGGGCCCGACGCGCGGAGCTTTTGTTGCGCCGCGCGATATGGGCGTCCCCAGGGGTCACCATTGAGACCCTCCAGCATCTCCTTTCTTTTATCCTCTTTGGCGCGGCTAATGGCCAGCTTCAGAGTTTTCCGCGCCTCTCGGTACTCCTCATGAAGCTGGTCCTCCTCCCCCTCTTCGCGGCGACGCCGCCGGCTGCGAGTGTAGGACCTCCGGGCACGAGTACAGGCCGCACGGAGGTCCGCCAACTCCTGGGACCACCAGTAGACCTCCTTCCTTGGAGGCCGACGACCTCGGATGCGGGGCATGGCCGCATCGCAAATCTGCGTAATCGCATCGCGAAAGCGGCCCGCCCCCATGTCTGCCTCCTCAGTCTGAGGCCGCGGAGACAGCCAAGCGTAAATAATGGCTGCCTCCTCCAGTAGGTCCCTATCCACTTTTGTAACAGCCCACCGCGGGAAGCGGGAAGAACGCCGCGCCGTGTGACCCCTTCTGGGGTCCTGGATCCGGGAGAGCTCGAATCGGATATAGAGGTGATCCGAGAGCGTCTCAACCTCTTCCAGGACACGCCAGTTCCTTACTCGTGCGGCGAGAGCAGGGGTAGCGAACGAAAGGTCCACTATCGACCCCCCCTGCTGTCGCACGCACGTGTTGGTGGAGCCTCTGTTTAGGAGACAGAGGCCCACCGATGCCGCCCACTCCTCCACGGCATCGCCACGTGCGTCCGTCCTGGGGGAACCCCACGCAACGGACTTTGCGTTGAAGTCCCCCAGCACTAGGACGTGCCCAGACGGTCGTGAGCCCACTCCTAACTCAAGCGTTAAGCTTAGCTGGAGGGGTTAACAAGAATACTAGTAATGTGTGACCCACGTTACTAGTAATCTTTGAAATTAAAAAAAAAAAAGTACATGCGCTTAACAAAAAAAATAGGTTGTTAAATTTAACTTGCAATTTCTTTCAATGAAACCTTCAAAATTAAGAGTTGTACTAGTCGCTTTAACATGTTATTGGAATTGGAATTAAATACAAATGGTAACCCTGCAATGATTGTAATCAATTATTAAAAATGAAATTAATCAATAAAACTTTCCCGTGAACAGTTAATAAATAAATTGACATCATAATTGTAGACGATCACGCAAATGAATTATTCTGTCTTTCATGTTAATCAAGTTGCGATGAAGTTATTATTGTTACTTAAAAAGCTCTAACAGTGCTATGTACGTATTTAAATAATAAAAAAAACCGAACAAGTACGAGTCTGATTCGCGCACCGATGTTTCCGTAAGCAAACAAACTTGTATGTAGATAATAAATACGTCCATCTCGAGAACCAATTCTGAAATATATTTTTACCCGTCTTTTCCAAAAGACAAACTTAACTTTGCAATTCTAAAAATAAATTCCCATACATCGATTGACGACAAAGTCAACTTTTCAACCGAAAAAAATAACTTTGTAATCATAAAAACAATTTTTAATGTGTTACTAGCGAACCCGGCAAACGTTGTCCTGCCGGAACGTAAAAAATATTATTCCTGGAACCCTATTGCAGCGCCATCTACCGAGTCCAATTGTAAATCTAAACTATTCTCGAATCCACCTGAAGACACACAAAATCGGTCCAGCCGTTTAGGAGGAGTTCAGTGGCATACACACGCACAGAAGAATTATATTTATAAAGATAACAATAAATTAACGACTTTTTGATTGTTTCCTTTATTTGTGCTATAAGACCTTGCTTTTTACGAAATTTCATGATTCTATGTCAATGGGAAGTACCCTATAGATTTTGATTCAATTGCAAAATTTTAAAATTTAATCAAATCTAAGCCTTAAATGGCCGTATATTTTGATTGCGTTGACTTAGAAGCTTGACTTTTTTACAGCTTCCAAGGACCGCAGACATAAGTATTTGGTATTAATTTCTATCTAAATATAACAACTCCAGAATTTCATAAAGCCATTATGTAACTATCCATAGTTTAAATCTTTAGGAATTGCTAGCCTCTTATCTCCCTCTTTGTATTCCTGCCATTTAACTTTAAATTTCACCTCCACCTTACTGTTATAATATCCCTTTTAGTACAATCCGTTCTCACAGCTTCTTAACTCTCCTTTCAGTACAACTCTTACAAAATGCCTATGCAGACCCGTAAGTCAACTGCTCAGGAATTGGAGTTCAAGTTGAGGACGGCTCTTAAGGAGTTAAAGACATCCAACCTTCAGTGTCAACAACTGCTTCAAAAGAGAGAGAAAAATGAAGAAGAAGTCAAAACCATGATTGATGGGAACTCCAGCCTGAAACAGGAGCTACCTGAGTTACATCAATTACACTTGGATGTTGTTGGTGAACAGGATAAGCTGCAGTCAATTACAGATAGTTTCTCTCAGTGTAGCAACCTATATGAGGAGGCTTTGCGTAAAGTTAGGGACCTAGAAGAGGAACTTATATACGCAAATATTAAGATATCTCAGTTGCAGAAGGAAAAGGAACAAACTCAGGTTATTGAGACAATTCATTTGTATAATGAGTTAGTAAATAGTAGTTCAAATCATACAACAGAACAATCTTTAGTCACTATTGACCTTACTGAGCAAGACTCAATATTAAAGGACAATAATATTTAGCAAATCAGTCATAAAAAGATTAAGAAATACATCAAAGTTAATAAAATTATTAAACAATGTTACAAATTAAAGAGACAACAAAAATCATTTTCTAAAAATTCTCAACTCAGAAAGGAACGTGTTGCATTAATTTCACAACTTAAGAATTTCCAAATAAAATTAGAGGATAGTAAATTAATTTATGAAAAAGACACTCAGCACTTACAAACAGAAATCAATTTATTAGAAGAGTCACTAAACTCCTTGTATAATAAATATGTTAGTTCACAGAAACAAATAGATGAACATATTCTTGCTGCCAATCAGTTGGTAGACCTGTGTAACTACAATGCTGACTGCTTAGACTCGCTCACTTTAGATTCACAAAAAAATTGTATTAGGGATTCTTGTGCAGATGATATTCAACTGAATCCAACACTTCATCTTTCACACTCTGAGAACACACAGGTCAGTGTACCTGTGCATGAAATTCCTGACAGTGTTTACAACAATCTAGTTGAGTCTACTAGTTTAAATAGTACCATTCCATATCACTCAATTTTATTTTCTGATAATATTGGTAACGGTTTTGGAGAATTATTAAGCAACAACCTGGGTTATTCCATTCAAAATTGTTGTATGCCTGGTGCGACATATAAACATATAATTTCAAATATAGTTAAAAAAAATATAATACATTTACAAACATAACATTGTTTATAGGTGGTAGTTTAAATGTTATAAAGAGAGATATAACTGACAGTGTTGCTCAACTATTAAGTGTAAATTGTCAAAAAATTATACTGTGTACATTTCCTTATTGTGACCATTTTTCTCAAAAACAAAATAACTATATTCATATGCTTAACAATCATATGAGTTTCTTAGTGGGTCACCATGGTGACAAACTTTCATTTTTTGTTGACACAAATATATTTGTAAAAAAGTTAAACTTGACCAGGGAAACTTTGCACCTCCCAAAAAAACTTAGAAACCAAATAGCTTCGCTATTGGCATATACTATTACCTCAGTCATAAATAGTATGACTAATTTATTATATTTTACACCATTTAGTACATGTACTAATGTTAGTTTAGATACCAATAGTTTTAGGACGAAGGAGAGTGCTCAAGCTATAGCTACAGGTACTGGCAGTAAACTTTTGCCACCTGCTGATGGCATAGTTAAGAGCCACACTTTGGATACGTGTTGAAACTAGTCAGTATGACAACAGAAGATACTATTACCAACAGCTTTAGAGCAATAAGTCATGAAACATCTTCTAGCTCTAGTCAAGTCTCAAATTGTATTGGTGTTAAGCAGAACACAATGACACTCTTCTACCTGAATATTCAAGGTTTTTCTTGTAAGTCATTAGAAATAGAGGTGCTATTAGAGAAAACACAATATGATATTGTGTGTTTTACAGAACATTGGTTGAAGGAGGAACAGATGTTAATTAATTATAAGAACTATAGTGTGGTCAGTTGTTTTAACCGAAAGTCTATGTTGCACGGAGGTTCCTTAATCTTAGTTAAAAATGGTATTAAATGCAAACAAAGGAAAGATATAGTTAGACTTTCAGTGGAACACGGTGTTGAGTTATCTTGTGTTGAGCTGGATAGGCATGTTGTAGTGTGCGTTTACAGGTCCCCAAATATTCAAAACTATTCTATCTTTGAGAAAACAATGAAAGATGTATTGGCGAAAGTCTCTACTAATAATAAATCAATTATAATCTGCGGTGATTTTAACATTAATATTTTAGAAGGTAATTCAAGTACTACTCAATTTTTAAACCTTTTTAAATCATTTTATCTAACAGACGTTTTTTTAGCACCAACTCGAATAACTGAGACATCTGCGACTTGTATTGATAATGTGTTCTGTAATTGCGAATATTTAGAGAAAGCCATTGTAAATTATCTACCTTCAGATCACAGTGGATTGACAGTCACCTACAGAGCCAACACACCCTTGCAGAAGGTGCAAGTAAAATATATCTATACCTATAACATCTGGAAACCTAAAGAAGTTTGATGATGTTCTAAATAGCAAATTGGCTTTACTTAAAAGTAACGTTTTTGATGTAAATAGATTTTACACAGATTTTTTTTCGGTAGTGCACAATGAGTTTGATAATCTCTTTCAAAAGAAAACTAAGAATGTGTACCCCAGATTTGTTTTTAGTGATTGGGCAACCACAGGTATTAGAAAAAGTAGGGATAAACTGTACGAACTTTATGGCCTAAGGCCTTACGTGAAGAGTGAGACTTTCAATCAGTACGTCTCCAATTATTCAAAAACGTTTAGAAAAGTATGTAAGACTGCTAAATCTGATTTTATTAGTAATAAAATAAAATCGTCTGAAGATAAAATAAAAACTACCTGGACAATAATTAATAATGAAACTGGTAGGAATAAAACATCCAACAATAAGTATGAATTAGAGACACGGCGAGGCACTTTAAGCTCTGACAAGGACATAGCTCAGGAATTTGTTGATTTCTTTACTGATATTCCAATTAAAACTACTGAAACTTTGGATTCCTCCCCTGCCCATTCTATCACTCTTTTTAGAAAAAATGTTCGTACCTGTCCCGTAGTTTTTAGTTTCAAACATAATTATAAACCCTACAGTAGTAATAAAAGCTTTTAAGAATATTAAGATAAAAATGACTGAAGATCTGTGGGGAATGTCCATCAAAACTTGTCAGTCTATTATTGTAACTTCTGCTCCCTACTTAGCCCTAACATTTAATTTGTGTGTAGATCAAGGAGTTTTCCCTGATCTCATGAAACACAGTGAAGTCATACCCCTTTTTAAATCCGGAAACACTAAAGATTCTAATAATTATAGGCCAGTATTTAGCAAGATTTTTGAAAGGATCATGCTTAATCAAATGCTTCTTCATTTTAATAAAAACAACATCCTTCACGATCAACAATACGGTTTCACTAAGGGGCGTTTTACAACTGACGCCGGTGTTACCTTGCTACAGCATATTTTTACCGCCTGGGAGGAAGCTCAGGATGCTCTAGGTATCTTTTGCGACCTCTCAAAAGCATTTGATTGCGTGAGTCATGAAACGCTGCTGCTAAAACTGGAGCATTATGGACTTTGTAAGCAGGCCCTCTGTTTGCTTAAATCTTACCTGAGTGATAGACAACAGCAGGTTCAGATAAATGATGTCAATTCATTAGGATCAAAGTTGAAAATGGGCGTGCCACAGGGATCGATATTAGGCCCGTTTCTATTTCTCGTTTATATTAATCTCCCCCATTTACTAGATAACCATCCCAAAATAGTATTATTTGCTGACGACACATCATTAATTTTTAAAATAGATAGACGCGCCGATAACTTTGACGATGTAAATAATATTATTCAGCGAGTACACGGTTGGTTTACTGCAAATAATTTATTGCTAAATGGAAAAAAAACTAAATGTATAAGATTCTCTTTACCTAACGTAAGACATACGGAATGTGACATCTTATTAAATAACGAAAACATGGATTTTGTGAATGAAACTGTCTTTTTAGGGATAACGCTGGATTCTCGACTACAATGGGGCTCTCACTTAACATATCTCTCTAAGCGGCTAAGCTCTGCAGCACATGCGGTAAGGAAAGTGCGCCAATTTACAGACATAGATACTGCACGACTAGTTTATTTTAGTTATTTCCACAGTGTCATGTCTTATGGCATTTTACTATGCGGGCGTGCCGCTGATATAGAATCTATATTCGTTTTGCAGAAAAGAGCTATCAGAGCCATTTATAATCTACGTAGTCGCGATTCCCTCAGGGATCTATTTAAAGGAATCAACATCCTGACCGTGCCTAGTCAGTATATTTATGAAAACATCATGTATGTCAGAAAAAATTTGCATCTCTTTACAAAACGGTGTGAAAAACATAATTATATTACGAGTACTAGAGATGGAAATAAATTAGTTCAACCTAAATTTAGATTAACAAAAGTGCAAAAGTCTTTTATGGGGCACTGTATTAAGTTCTATAATAAAATACCTCCTAATATTCTTGAACTAAATGAGAAAAAATTTAAAACTTGTATAAAACGCACACTATGTAAACAAGCATATTATAAACTTGATAAATATATGGCTGATAGTACTGCTTGGCAAAATGCTGGTCCAGCTCCACAGCACTGTACATGAGTGGGTAGTTATGGTGGTCTTTAGATTATGCTTTTTCTGAATTTTCACTTTAGAATTTTATTTTTTATTTGAAATGTATCTTTTTATGGATATTTTCATTCTTAATTGTGACATTTTACACAACATTGATATTATCTATAGGTATCCTGTGTTTTTACGTAACATTGATATGATCTACAGTTATACTGTGTTGACATTGAAAGTATTACATTTTTATAGTTATTATTATGATTTTTTAAGCTTAATTTAGAAAATTTTGAATTGTTCATGTGAGAACTGTGTAGTCACTTATTTAGTTAAATTTCCTATGTTGCTTGGCAGTTCTGAGTATATCATGCTCGCCTAGAAGTCCTGCCTATGGTGGCGTATATGTCGGGTCGTTCGGTTCCCTTTAATATGGTTGATCTGTACGATGACTGGCGTGTGCGTCATGCTCGTGAACGGGTGCCGTTGGTCGGGGCTGGTCATCTCCGGACTGTTATTACTTAAATTTGTATAGTAGTAATTAGCGCGTCTATTATATATTTTAGAATAATAGGTATGTTACATTGTCCTCACATTTCATTTACGCTTATAAGCAATGTAACCAGAAATTTGTAAAAATTATTTTGAAAAAGAGTGTCCTTGGAGTTTCTTGCCTGTTCTTCTCCATAGGATCTACGTATTGGAACAGGCAACTAGCTTCACGACTGACTTAGTCTGACTGACTTCTACTCCTGACAATTCAAAAATACCTATTATTGGTTTAATTGAAATAAATGATTTTAATTTGATTTGATTTGATTGATTCAATTTGATCCTACCATGGGTTCCAGAGAAAAAGGATCTTATTATTATTAAATTACTATTTAATAATTATAATTAATGCTCCTCCCAGTATAGAACCCATACTATTTCACCGTTCCGTTCCTCAAAAGGAATAAAGAAACTGTTATAGGATCATTTTGTTGTCCGTCTGTCTGTTTGTCTGTCTGTCAAGATCCTTTTTCTCTGGAACCCATGGAAGGATCAAATTGAAATTAATACCAAATACTTATGTCTGCGGTCCTTGGAAGCCATCTTAGGAGAAACAAAATAGTAATATTCAGTAGAATATTACAATTTTGTTTCTCCTAAGAGTAGTAGGGGATGAGTATTCATACTAGCGTCCACATTAATCTCAACAGCTTTGTGAGAACTATTTCGCAAATAGGTCAAAACGGTTGCGTTGAACCATTACGGAAACCAGATCTTACCGCAGAGCTTTGTCTTCATTAGTTCAACTGACCGCTGAAATCTGCAGTATATTTAATTTTGAAATTTACTGGGATTATTCTTAAGGTATTATTTTAAAACGTACTAAACGTTTATAGTAGAAAAAAAAATGTTTGTAGATGCTATTAAAAGCTATTAGCCTATTATATACCACGGCCTCACAGAAAACCGGTAGTGAAGCAATACTTTCATTGCATTTCGCCGCGTGAGTGAGGTTACCGGAGGCCCTAACACTTCCCTCTCCCCTATTCCCATCCTTCCCCTCCCCCCCTCACCCCTCTTCCCACTCTTTCCCCCGTTCCCCTCTTCTCCTACTCCCACCTTAAGAGCGGCAACGCACTTGTGACTCTTGAGTTACAGGTTCCCATGGGCGGCGTTGTCATTTACCATCAGGTGACCCGTCTGCTCGTTTACCCCCTATACCATAAAAAAAAATCAAATATTAAAATATTTTTTATGTCTTTAATTCATTTCATTTTCTTTTTTCTCCTTTCTAAATGCTATATCAAACCAAGTTTCCATTACAGTCTGCCTTTCTTAAACGTGACTATATATTTTTAAGTTAAATTGTAGACTTACCTAGACACTTAGTCATTCAGTGTTTTGTTCGAATTTTATAAGCATTCATTGCGTTATTTTTCATTAAATTAAAACTTCCGACAGGAACTGTGAACACATATTAGGTACCTATCCACTAGAGTTGTTTATAGATGTAATTGTGACTCAATCACAAGCCAGTTTCCCAAGGGAACTGGCCGTTTTCTCTCAAGAGAAATTATGGCTTTGAGTATTTCACCGTTCAGCTCTTTCTATTTACCACTGTTTATTTTATTTTTATAAATTACTTTTCGAAAAGAATATTTGCTTTTGTAGCTGTACCACTGTTTTTATTGTGTCGGCGCGTTTGAGAACCCATTTGTGTTATTGTGGACTGATTTAAAGTGATATTTAAAGATGCACTTGGATTTGCATATTAACTATGCGTTTTGAAATCATTATACCGATCAATAACACGATTATTAAATTCACTCGCTATAATTTGAGTATCTGTAGTTTTAAACGATTGAACACCAGTCCTTATTTTATTGGCGTTCTAAATCATTTTGTCAGTCAAAAGACATGTATGTATGTAAACCATCATTAATGGCTAAGGCATTGGACTTCTAGGGAGTGCAACTTCGATCCTCACCAAGTACTTAGATATAAAACCACCCCGCGGTGAAATCTGGGGAATGAAAGCGAGAACGCCCAGTTTCTTTGGGAAAACTGTTGCTGCTTCCATCTAAACTTCGCCGAGATGGTAGTAGTAGTACCCATATAAATAGCCATTCTGTTTCTCAGCATATGTCTCAAATTAGCAAAGTGTACAGAGAAAAGATGGAGAGTGTGTCGTCGTCTCTGGATTTCAAAGCAGTGCATATTGTGTTCTGGTGGTATCCAGGACCGGTTGCGTGTACACCAACTCGCCTTACAACGGTTCTATTGTAGGAGTATATAATTATGTATTTATAAGGGAATTAACGCGATCACGAAATAGCAAAATAAAATTCCCGTATTATTTCACTATCATCACTACATAAAAAAAGTCCCCCGTTTCGTCTGTCTGTCTGTCTGTTCGCGATAAACTCAATAGCTACCGATTGGATTTTCATACGGTTTTCACCATATACAGTGATTCATGAGGAAGGTTTAGGTGTCTAATTTATTAAGGTTTTGTGTAACTGAAATATAACAATGATTGTTGAAGAGGTCGGAAAAAATCAATATATGCTTCGCTAGTTAGGCAGCTTGCTAGTAAATACATAATTATATCAAGTTACGCAAAAATTTGGAAGTTAGCAAGATTCCACACTACCTGATGTTACTAAAGTTAGCAACGCGCGTGACCACCGTGTTGCTGTAAACATCCATAGGCTACGGTAACTTCTTTGATTCTTCTCCCCTGCAGTTCTACCACTCCTTCCTTAAAGGCCAGCAAGGCACTTGTGATTCTTGAGTTGCAGGTTCCCATGGTCGGCGGTATGCCATCAGGTGACCCGTATGCTCGTTTGCCACTATTCATTCTCTTATTTCATAAAAAAAAACTAGGAAGGCTATGTAATTAAAAATACTAATAATGTGTCATCAACTTTACATAAGGTAATTTTTATATAGATAATAATCGCCTATTACTTAACATATATTATTATTATTATACATATTTATTACGTACTAGCTGCACCCTGCGGTTTTATCCGCGTAAGTCCCGATGCCGTGGGAATGTTATGATAAAAAGAACCCTATGTGTTAATCCAGGTCTCCAGCTATCTACATACCAAGTTTTATCGCAATCGGTATAATAGTTTTTGCGTGAAAGGGTAACAAACATCCATATATCCTCACAAACTTTCACGTTTATAATATTAGTAGGATTGTGGAAGGAGCTTTACGATAAACACAAAATGTTAACAGGACATACTCGTATATCTGCGTTAATTACATATAATGTACAGAGCGTATCTGACAATGGAACACTTACATAAGTCACTCAAAACGAAACAAGTTATGACCGTACACAAATAAAAAATATGTACGATTTCAAATCTTCAACTTAACACATTCCACCTGCTGTTATGTAAATAGTAAAGAGAATACACTCTGAACGATTCTTCACGGCCATTTTTATGACGTCATTTATTTTTAAAGTTTGCCGGTACTAGTAAAAACTTGCTAAATCAACCACGCATCCCTTGCAATTCGTAAATACCACAAGGAAACCATATATAAATATACAGAGTATATATTACTATATAAATTCGTTGAAAAACATTGTTAAAGTCTGGGCCGTTAGGTACCTGCCGACAGGATTTTCTTTCGTATGGTTTCAGTTCTCAATCTTATTGAGTTCATTTATAAGATTAAAATTCAAAAACAATTATTTATATTTACAAATGGTATTCCAGAACGGAATTTATACAAAATAGTGTTAAGTTATAAAAGTTTTGGAAAAGGAAACTATAAAGCTTCAGAAACTTGAGTGAAGTGCTAACATAGATCTTTAGTTTAACATAGGTAAATGTTCATAATTCATTAATATACAGAGTGCATCTGACAATGGAACACTTACTGAAATTGCTATTGAAGTTTACGAATTTTCTTAATAACAGATGGAATATTTACAAAATAAAAAAAATATGTTCGATTTAAAATCCTTCACTTTACCGTTCTACTTACTTTTATTTACTTATCAATTGATAGTAAATAAATAATGAAAAACTAATAAATCTGTTTTATTTCGGGGGTCGGGTTTCAGTCTAACTACGATACGGCCAGACTATTTTGCATGAAGTGACTGCCATCAGACTGGATTGTAGTACATCAGTTTGCGCTTTAAAAATAAAATATTGCGTAAATTTGAACTGCTACCCTGTAAAAATAAGAATAATGTAAGATTTCACTTTTTATAATGTGACCTGATTTTATATATATACATTACTTTAGTAATTAACGACAACGTAAGCTTTATCCCACTAATATTATACATGTGAAAGTTTGGATGGATGGATGTATTAATGGATGTTTGTTACTTTTTCACGCAAAAACCACTGAACCGATTGCGATGAAACTTGGTATGTAGATAGCTGGAGACCTGGATTAACGCATAGGCTACTTTTTATCCCTATATTCCCACAGGATCGGGACTTACGCGGGTGAAACCACGTGGCGCTGTAAGTAGAAAATTAAATTTTATTCTAGTTTAAACTACCCATGTTAATGTACTGGATGTCGTTGCACGGTATACCCAACATTCTTGAGAAAATAATTGTTTGATTGTAGCTGCATTACTAATCAGTTGTGTTATGTGGTACGCTAGAACTTTATTGCAGAGAGAGGCGCGTACCTCGGCTGTTCTACCCTGCTATAATATATGCCAAGATGCTGATAAGCTATGCTGCAGAACAAATGCCGATGTACGTGCTCTTCGCTATATCTTAGAAACGTACAACACATTTCAAATCTTAAAATCCTTGTGTTATTATTCTATTGTTGCCATTTCTCTTCTTTGTTTATAAAAAAATTAAACCCCTTTTATGTAATACATGCACGACTTATAAAGAAAGCGATTTTCAGTCTACTGTTTTATAATGATGAATTTATACGGGAATTAACGCGATCACGAAATAGGTATTAAATACCTCTGAATTGCCTGACGTTTCGACCAGGTTGTACTACCTATTTATAATACTTATTTCGTGAACGCGTTAATTCTCGTATAATTACATAACTATATCATGCAACGCTTAAAAGTTTAAAAGTTAGTACTATTTTATTTTTTATCTACTAGTTCTATGGTGCAATGTTACTTTTATACACTTTCTAGCCCCATATAGGAATTGCATACAATACTTAAGAAATAAACTTCCTAGGAAATGTTATTAAAGAATCGTTGAAATTATTTTACACATTTCCTTAATTGTATAGATTTAGGTTTCGTACATTTCCGGTAACATACACCAGTTACAGCACCGGCCGTTTACAACACGTCAGATTAATTATGAATTACTTGGCGCGGAGATGTAGCTGCTACAAGCTAACCCAATTCTCAGTTCTTCTACGGCGTAGACTATTGATGTAACTACCAGACGCTACGAAGTAAAACAAACTAAAGTTGATTCGACGAACGACGCTGACACCGAGCGACAGTGTAATTGTCAATTTATCATGTAGAAACATAGCGCATAATTTACGTGTTTCTTACTTTTTTTATTAAATTACCTACTCGCTATACTTTCTAAATGTTTTTAATCCGTTTTATATGATAGTCATGGTTAGAATACTGTAATACTGATGTTAAAATTTCCTAAATAAATTTATGCACAAAGAAAACGCTCAGAGCGCTAATATTAGGTAGATTTGTGTTGTAGGTATATACATGCTATTACCGTGTGAGATTGTTAAGTCATTCTATTTTATTAGGAAATAAAGGTGTTTGCTGTTAATACGGTCACTATAAAATGCTGTTAGTTAGGTAATTAGGTAACAGTTAGATATCACCGCTTTTAGCGGTCGAAAAACTGCTGCGAGACTTGATTGTTTTACATGTCATGTTTTTGATGAGATTGTTTTGTAGTTATATAATAAAGAAAACATCTGTGACTTACTGTACCTACTATTTAGGTATTGTAAGTGATGTTACAGAGGGTCGAAAACGCTGTGCTTACATTTATTTTTTCTGAACTTGGCGAGATTAATTATTGAACTACACAAAAAATTAGATCTTTAATTAATTCAAAAACATGCATAGCTAAACATTTTATTTCTTTCATTTCGACGTAGGCTAGCCTCTCTTTCATTTTACCGCCAAGATCTTAATATTTTATCAAAAAACCTTGGCAAGTTTTCTTCATCATTTTATTATTTCTCAACAAATATATAAGTGTTTATTGTAAGGAACGAATATTGTTGCCTAAGAGTTATTTTTATCTTTATAAAGTACACTGTTTCAAAATGTTATTGTTTATTTACCTCAAGAGAAACCTTATTGCTGGGTAATTTGATTTCAAAGTTTGAGTTCACTACCTACAATGTTTATTAAAATCTAGCTGTGCCCGCAGCGTCCCCCGCTCGTTTTGTTTTACTTAATTAAAATGCGGAAATATGAATACAATTTGTTAACATATTTTTATATACATGTAGGTATACATACAAAAATAAACATACATTTGAAAATTGTGGCGACCCATAGACACACTGTAATGTTAATAATATACATAATTACGGTAGAAATTATGTATTACGATGTTAGAAGTAGACCTAATGGGGGTGTACATACAAAGATTAATGGGGTTGCTAACGCGAGACTGGGCAACATACAACAGGCATGAAGACGCTGGATTGTGATCTAAAGCTTTTTCCTGGCGAAATCAAGGCCCAGAGGTCCCAGGTCTACCAGATACTCATGGCTGAATGGAAAGAGCGACTTGGGCGACCGAGTGCAGGGCACGTCACAATTCTGGCAGTAAGGCCCGTCACGGAGGAATTGCTAGAGACACCAAGGCTTCTTTCTTTTCTTCTTTCTTTCAATCACCGCGGGGGCTGTTCCGAGGATACTGCACTCCATACCCTGGTGGAGTGCCTGATTATATTTGAACCCCTGGCCATAGACACCCGTGCAGAACACCATGTGTTAAGTGGAAAATTATTTCAAATGAGGAGGATTAAGTATAAATACAATATCACCGCACCGGCACCGCAACTTGCTAAAATTTCGGCAGACAAATCGGCAAATACAGACATTTACAGACACAATGTTGTAGATTATTTGTTCCTCTTAGTAGAGTTCCATTACAAAGCGTAAGGGTTTTTTTAACAAATTCAATGTGCAAGAAGACCTGGTGCGCTACGGAAACATAAAATACTGGTTAGTTGGCGTAGCCTTCTTTGATTTGTTATTTATAGAAACAAATTCCATCCTGTCGCCATAAACTGCCTCAATATTTTAGAGGGTGCCATAATAGCTTTCTGATCACCATGAAGCTGTTTGATGATTTTTTCAGTTGGATTATCATACATGAATTTTTTGTCATTAAAAAGTGCAATCTCCACTGTCAAAATCAGAAAAAAAAAAAACATATATAGTGCGAATAAATTACTTAATTACTATTTTAATGCTATTTGTAAGCGAGACTAGTCCTAGGAGCCAAAAATCCTCCATACCCATTTAAATACGAACGCGCTCATATTCACGGTGATATATTTAATGGGTCTGGGGGAGTTTGGTGGTTGCTAACAAATAGCATTAAAATAGTTCTCTAAACATCAGAGATAAAAATCAAGAATGAGACTAAAAGTAAACTCTCCTTATTTTTTCGTACTTTAAAGCGTCAGGCTTAATAACAGCCAACTGTTTTGATGATATTGTGGACTTTAAACAACTATTTAAAAGTCAGCACCCAGAATTTAAGATTATTGGCTATCATTTTATGTAACTAACGAACAAAAGGGGTGAATAGAGACAAAACAGTGAGATAAATTGTTCCAAATCTTTTATCTAGGAGGCTTGTACTCGTGATTGCGTTTAGTGTAATAATTTATGAAGTCTCCTACGGTTTTGTTACTGGTTAGTCTGTAAAGCAAATAAGAAAGAATTGTCAATCATTTATACACCGCTTACATTTAATTTACCCTCTTTTATTTTATGCTTATGTCACATTACATAAGTGATTTACGATGATACCATTGATAATGATTGGAAGAGGTGTGCTGTAAAATACTTACCGCAGTACCTTTTAAGCGAGGAGTTTAGTTTGATTATGGATGTTATAAATAGCAATAAGCGACTATATGGACGCGACTTTTATTACGGTGTACTCTGCACGGAATAGGGGGCAATTTTTATTTCATTAATAATTCCTTATAAGTAAATAAAATAATATTATAGTATAAGGCTTCAAGACTTTAGTAAATATGACTATTCTAACTTAAGGGACGGCGCAATCCTGGCAATAAGACTGTTGAGACCACCTATCCTGCAGGCTGATGTATTCAAGTAGTACCTATGTACAATAAGCTGGGAACCAGAGTTTTCGAGCCATCACTGTCAAGACTGTCGCGCGGACACATTCATGCATGTGGAATGCTACATGGTGGGAACCTCAGCGTGGGCGAAAACTGCCGTGATCTTGCGCGGCCATGTGGTTAGTTTTGGTTGAAGATCATAATTCTGTCCATGATCCACAGAGAGAGTGCATGGAATACCGCCCCCATCCATCATCATCCCGCAGACTATGCAACTTTTAATAGTGGTTTTCGGCACCAAAAACAAAATTCTACATCCTTAATACATCTACCATTAAACAAACAGTTTGAGGCTGAATAAAAATAATAGCATTCACAATAGGTACATATCAATACATTTATTAAGGAAATTAACTTAAAAATTACATAATATCACAAGAATAACAACAACTTAAAAGAAGTACAAACTTAAAAGAAGTCTAAGTACCTATTACTAAAAGGAAATTTTATAAAACTTAAGATACTTTGTTTATTTAATATAAGTCTAATTAAGCTACATGCTTGTCATATTAGTTTGCATCTAAACTGCAATATAATCTTTAAAATACACATTCTATAAATGCAAACAAGAGTAAGGGAGAAATTCTCTGAAGAATCGGCACCACCGGAAGTCAGTGTGCATAAGCCTATGAAAATATTAAGCTAGGTTATGAACTTTAATCGCTAACAATTCCAATGTCTTCTTCCAATGCAAAGATTCAATAGCAATAGGGATCGTTCTTTATAGCCATGCCTCAATGTAACTCATACATACTTAAAGCTCAAAACTTACAGCAAAGCACGTTACATAGCTGTAACAAGAAAAAAATACATGAGTAAATTAATAAATAACGTTTCGACCAGGTGATCTAAGTGTACTGCCCTAAGTTGCACAATTAAACTTTGCAAGAAGTAACACAAGAAAAAAACAGACAAGTGCGTATCTCAAAAGGATTAAGATACGGAACGCTTAAAACTACTGTTTTCTTTATAATTTTTTTTCTTTGTAACGTACTTAGTTTGCGTCTAAAAAAAAATTGCATAGGATAATTAGAAAACGTCACATTAGGGCTTGAATTCGAACAGAAACCTGCTGAACGCTGCTGATAATATATATGAATGAAAATGTTATATTTTTTTTAACAAAAAGTAATTATAGTATATAAAATACTTTTTACCTTTTATTCTTCACAACTAGACGATGAAGAGTATACACTTCATTTTATTTCTCATTTGTCAAATATTCATAAATTACTTTTCCGAGGACTATTCCTAACACAACGGGCACAATTACAAAAAATACTTTGCATATGATAACAAATGGGCAGCTGAAACAATACATAAAAATTATAAGCAATGTGTTACAGCAAGGTGTAGCCATCACATAGGATCATATAGTAGACACAGAGACTAAATGTAAACCCGCGCTCACGTCGCGTCGATTGCCCAACCTGTAAAGCACTACATTTCTTAGCAAAATTTGATTTTTAAAACGAAAACCGTATTTTGATAGAGTGATGAAGAGTTCCACTATCCACCTCCTGGCTCCATCATCAGATCAGCTCCAAAATGTTAAATTTTAGTACCTATTGTCAAAAAATATAATTAATATATGATAATATACGATACGAGGGATGAGCCTCGTATCGTGTTCTACGTACTGGTCTACGTATATGGCCTGGGTGTACGGTGGATCGTGTTTTACATGTGTAATACGATCCACAGTCCACAGTACATCCAGATCAAATCTCGACATTACGATTCTGTAAATAGATAAGATAACTACATATATATAAACTTATAGTGTATGTATATGTAACTATAGTACAACAATACCTACCCAGTACGAGTCAGAACTCGGGTAATTAGTGGTCTACAACGTAATGAGTGTTGTCCCGGTAAATTGCTATTCCGCACTAATATTCTACATGGTTATACGAGTCGTAATAATACAAATGATTTGTTTATGCTTTCTACTCTCTCCCTTTAATGCTGTTGGCCACAATAAAGTAATAAAAAAAAATATTTTCTTTTTCTTTCCTGGCTATAGTTCTAATGCCTTAAGAACGTCAGTTACCGTCAAAATTCGGTGTACATTAACATGCTAAGATTTTCTGGATACCTTCGAGAAAGCTTTTTTACCAGATTTGCTAGTATCGTGGTATAAAGCAAGATGGTTAATAAATTTAATATTGAACTATTACACTAGAGGTGTCGTTCGCGCATTAGCAAGTCTGTTCGACTCCCTATATGATTTTTTTAGAATCCTTACTCTGTTTTTTTGGCAAATTTTACTGAGGGTATTTTAAGATTCGGAGTCTGTGAAAGAAAATTCCTTAGACATAATTGTAGTAATTCAGGGTTACACCGCAGTGGACATTTGTGTTTGCCCAAATAATTTGCCACAACAATGTTTGTTCTCCAGCCACTGTAGTCATTTTCAGAAAAACAGTACTAGTCTGGAGTGCTAGTTAACCGTGTCAGTCAGATGGTTTCCATTTTAACAGAAATCTATATATAACGCGGGCATAAACACTCCGAGCAGGCACCGACATATATAAAAATGAAATACCACTCACTGATTAATCACAATATCTCGGAACTAATAAATGCTACAAACTTAAAATTTATCAGGTATGTTCCTCTGTGGGTAGGGAAGGTAGTCTCTCCTCCAAGGAGAAGGTATTCACTGAGAAACAATTTTTTTTTATGGGTTTCGGGGTAAACGAGCAGACGGGTCACCTGGTTTTAAGTCACTACCGTCGCCCATGGGCACCTGCAACTCAAGTCACAAGTGCGATGCCGATCTTTAAAGTAGGAGTAGAGAAAGGGGGAAGAAAGGGTTAGGTGGAAAGGAAAAGATTAGGGTCTCCAGTAATCTCAATAATTGCTTCACTGCCGGTTTTCTGTGAGGCCGTGGTATCACTCCGGTTGAACCGGCCCATACGTGCCAAAGCCTGGCTCTCCCATTTTAAAAACTCAACCACTTGAGGGGTTAAAAGGAGTTGAAAGTTGGTTACAAGTACATTATATAATACACAAATAATAACGAAGTCGATGATAAAAGCCAGTTTAACATACATTTAATCAATAAAATGAATGATTTAATGGTTTTAAAAATAATGTTATAAGCGTACCTTTTCTCACTTATTCCACAAACATTCCCTCAACGGAGACTACTCTTTGTTAGAACCTTCAATAAAGGTATTGTATATCCACAATCCAATCACAACTGCTAACACAAACGGTAGGAGTAAACATAATGTTTTGCAGACGATGGATATAAAGCAGCTGAAACAATACAGTGAAAATCAGTACCTAGGTACTTACTTAAGTTTAACGCAACTAAAGAAATAAAGGTAGGAAACAACAGATAACTTTAACCAACCAACTGACTAAAAATTACTTATATGTTGTCCACATCAAAAACTCTTATTAATTTTATTAAAAATAGGGACAAACTATAATAGATGATAACACAGTTCACTATTTAATAAAAATAAGTTAATACACATTATTTTGACTGGTTATACCGGTGACGCAATGCTATTGGTCGATTGATAAATATTAATGAATAGTAGGGCTATAAAAGGGTAGGAAAAAGTGGAGAACGATCACTTAAATGCGGATAGAGGTACGTACAACTTTTCAGTTACTGTTAGTTAGTGATTTTCATAGTTTATATCAGTGGTTCTGAGACTGTTTCTTACATATACGAGTTCGCGATTAAACAGCACTAGGAGCGGCGTAGTTTTTTATTTACCTTTGACGTGCTACACCATACCACAGAATACATTATGGTCATCATACCTCAAATACGATAATGGGTACTACGCAACGGCCTGTTTTATGTTCATTTTGAAAAACAAGTGGGTACTATGTGTTTTGGTTTTCAAAAAGTGTTTGTTTTAAACAGTTTACGTATAATTAATGTTATGAAATAATCTACAATACTAATTAATGAATAGTGGGGCTATAAAAGGGTAGGAATAAGTGGAGAACGATCACTTAAATGCGGATAGAGGTACGTACAACTTTTCAGTTACTGTTAGTTAGTGATTTTCATAGTTTATATCAGTGGTTCTGAGACTGTTTCTTACATATACGAGTTCGCGATTAAACAGCACTAGGAGCGGCGTAGTTTTTTATTTACCTTTGACGTGCTACACCATACCACAGAATACATTATGGTCATCATACCTCAAATACGATAATGGGTACTACGCAACGGCCTGTTTTATGTTCATTTTGAAAAACAAGTGGGTACTATGTGTTTTGGTTTTCAAAAAGTGTTTGTTTTAAACAGTTTACGTATAATTAATGTTATGAAATAATCTACAATACTATATATCCCAATTAAATATATCAGTTACAGTAACTGTTTCATGTTAAAAGTGAAATGTTTCTAACAGGATAAAGCTTTCTTGTGGACATAAATAAACCTTATTTTTGAATTTTCTGATAATTTCTGTTTATGGATTAAAAAAATACATTCGAAAATATTTTGGAGAACTTTTGGGTATGCAATTTTTCTAAAAGGTATTCCTTCAACTAAAGTACGCAAGTATTCATTTGTTTGTAAAACACACATCTACTTCGAAAAATCCCAAGTAGTAAGATATTGATTAAAAACTATACGGTTTTACTTACGTTTGTATTTCGGGGATGCCCGACTAGTTTCGGACCCGACGGGGGCCCTTTCGTTTTATTGTAACAGTAAGATATTGAGCCAATTGGCCAGAGACTACATACATTCATACGAAATAGATGACTATATTGACATATTCTAATATTATTTAATCTCCAAAACTACTTGTCCGATTTGAAAAAATATTTAAACAACTTTAATGAAGGTTTGTTATAGATCTTGCGCTACAACCAATAGGAGTAGAGTAGTAAGCATAAACGTAAACCAATCACTGTGCAAGGAACACAAGTACGAAAGCGGGAAGCCTCCAAATGTAACGCGGGTGAGCTGGTTTTAAATGAGTTGCGTAATATTAAATTAAATACTACTCATGAATGTGTACATAATATTTGTACCACTGAAGGCAATAACCATTTCTCAATAATAAAAGAAATTGATGATGTTTGTCATGTTTTTTGCCATGGCATAAAATGATAAATGAGCTTAATAAGACTAGCCAGACGCCAATCTGCCTACGAGTATACGCATCCGAGTACAAATTGTTCTGTGGAAAGCGATTTATCTGTGTATTTTTTAACTACCTACATGTAAATATAAAATTAATATATTACCACATAATAAAACAGGAACTTTAATGCAGTATCACAAATTTCCATAGTTTCGCAAATAACCTCTGTGCCTTTGTCAGTGTATCAGTCAAATTTGACACACGGTCATCACGTAGACATAAAATTACTGCTCCGTTTTTTTAAGGTCTGAAACAATCTTACAGAATCAAAGGAGGTCATACACGTAAACTAAAGGATATAAAAAATATTTACCTACCCATTGCACAGTGTGAGATTTTGGCTGAGTTGGGGACATACCTTTTAAATTTTTATTTGATAGGTTACATAAAGTATGAGCAAATAGTGGAGCTCCGACGTAATTCCTTTGCTTTATTTAGAAAATATGTTTTTTTTCGTGAAAGGACTTGAATGACATGTTAAAATAAATAATGTTGTTATTACTGCTAAAATATTGCAAATTTTAACTTACTGAGCTTATTGACTGAACTGAACTTACAATATTTGTAGAGTTGTTATTATTTTTCTATTTGCAGATTTTATTTTATATCTCAGATTTCCTTCTGCTTCCGCATTTTATTTTAATTGTAAAATATAGGAATAAATTCAGATACCATACCCAAAAATGGAAATGTGAAAATTGTAGGATCTTTGAAATATTCTGTTTCTAAGTTTTTTTTTTCATTTCTATGGAAATAGGGTTGTCAAAAGCATTACTTACAAATCACTTTAATAGAAAAGAAACCTATAAAATACAGGTATTTACAAGAAGAACAAGAAATAGTGTCCATATAAAAATATGGACACTATTTATTGTTTCTGTTTATACATACCGATGCTTTGCGATAGCAATCTTTATACATTTTCTAGCATTTAATTATAAATTTCGAGATTATGATATTATTAGCATTTCGGTGTTCAGTAATTTCACCAGGAATAATATGAGGATAAAGAGATTCAAAATAATAGTCAGAGTTTTTCTTAACATATCAGAAAGATTAAATATCTCCTAAACAAAGCAAAGGAGTTTGGTCGGAGTTCTTACTTTAGATAAACTATCAAATAAAAGTGCATTTGCGTAAGCTAAAGGATTTCTTTTGCAAAGTCTATAAGAAAAACTTCTGTTAATTTTCTCGAACTTCAAAGCGTCAGGCGTAAATAACAGACACGGAAACCATCTGTCTTTTTAATGATATTACATTAGCACCTGGTATGCATACCTTCAGAGTCCCTACTTATAAATGACTACTCAATACGACACATTATGTAACTCTGAAAACAAGTCTGGTGGTACTGGGATCTAGGTCTATATTTCATGTCATGAATAAAATAAGTAAGCATTGTTGATATTTGTTACATATTATCTGCATTACACTAATATTGCTATACGCTATCTTCCTAGTTGTTCGATTTTGTAAGTTATGTAATTAGTTACTGCAACAATATTCCAACAACGCTTTGATTATCTTTTATTACAATTATTGATATTTTAAGGTTTAGTACGATATATTGATTAAATCAAATAAAATAAACTTGTAAATATATAGCTTGACGCTTCGTTTTCTTGGAGAAAATACAAAAAAAGTAAATTGGGTACCTAAGTATTCATTTTTAGACTTACTGTACTATGTATACCTACATAGTACGGTACGGAAGTAAAATTCAGGATCGTAATGATGTAGGGTCTATATTATAAGACAGTACAAGTACATATTAATATTGATATTCTAAAATTATAATTGAAGTGCCGTCGACGTTGTTAATTCAGATAGCGAATAACTATGTTCTGTAATATAACTGTTATTTTCAACGTCTCTAATCTTATTTACAAAATTAACCGTATTTTAGCGACCCCACTAGACTACTACTAGTTTTCTGATATATAATTAAACATACCTTTATTTCGAACATTCCCAAAACTCATCGAAAATACAGTCTACGTCTCTTTTGATTTGCTTGTAACGAGGGTGTATATCCACGATCCGAACCAGTAAACTAACACAAACGGTATGGCTATAAATAATATCTTAAACACAGTGAAGAAAATGCTGAAATAATGTGATGAGAATTAGTAAAACTAGGTATATATTGCGGAGTCGCAAACTAACCAAAAAAAAATATTAAGTCATTAGTTTCACAGGAAAAAGCTTCTATATTCATTTTTAATGTTAACAATACATTTTATTGTAAATTAAATATATAACGTCTTATTTAATTTTGTTAATTTTTAAGTATTGTTTCTTATCTTGTACCTATATTTGTGATTTTTAATTAGCTAAACTATGTACCTCACATTCCAATTTGTTTACACTGAGAACATTCGAGTATAAGTAGCCGGTAATTCAAATAATTTAATTATATATATATATATATATATATTATATATAAATTCAATTTTAATATTTTCTTTCTCGTAATTAAAATCCCTATACCTAATTTTTCTTCTGGTTAATGTATTTACGACTAATCTTTTTGCATATTTTAAACACTGTACACAGTTAGGTACACACTGTCAGTTTGTCCAAAAACATTAACCTAATTCCAGACCTAATATAAATATTTATGTAAATAAGTTTAAAATATTATTACCACATTATAAAAGAGTTATTGTTTCGGTGCTACAAACTTTCATTATATCACAATAAGGAAGCAACACATATATTAGATAGGTACATAATATGTACTTCAGGTAAAATATGACAGTATGACATATTTTTTTGTATTTTTTTATATTTTGGATTTTCAGTTTGAGTATCGATAAAATGGAAGGCAGGGGAAGTGTCACTGTGATATCTGAGCATACCTGGGTTATGTTGTAATCAAATGCATTTTGTGTCTTGTCTTAACAATATAAATAGTGTATATTCTTGGGCAATTTTTTAAATAAATTAAGATTACTACCAATGACAACAACATACTCGTATTTTAAGTTAATACTCTTTTGTAAAAATCGAATAGCTCTCAATAGATGCAGCTTACTCTTCACCCCCGTAGTTGTGCCTACTGACTACCAAAATTTTATAGGAACAAAATTCATCGTGTATGAGGATTAAAAATGTAGAGTATATATTTAAATGTAAATAAAATGTCTCGTTCATAAATCGCAAGGTCACAGAGTAATTTAAGTGTGATTGCATTTTCTGAATGTCTGATGCAGTATCTACCTATGTGTACTTACTTATTCCGACTTATTCCGAATATTATTAAAGGGGTCACAAGAGCAGCTATATTTTTTTATTATAAAATACTAGCTACCCGGCCACACGGTGCTGTGGTTAAGTTATTTGGAAAAAAAATATTGTGACCATCTCCTATCTCTCAAGTTGGACCAAACTGCACAGTTACCAAAATTTCATTAAAATAGGTTCATTAGTTTAGGAGTTCATCACAATTTTTTAAATATACTTAAAGATAAATGGTCAGGTTAGAATAACGCGTTAACTACAAACAAAATAATAATCTTATATAGGAAGTTATTCATATATAGTAAAACTACGATACCCTGATAAAAAATCCTGAAATTCGCCTCCGAAGCACTCTTTTTCAAATACTAAAACATTCGAAGTCTACTTTGTTCATTTATTTCGCACTAATAGAACTTTTCTTCAATAAAGTTTAATTGGAAACATTATTTTATACAAAGCTATTACGCTTTAAGCTTTGCTAGATAAGAGTTTATCTAATGTTAGTGACGCACACCGGTTAGGAATTAATGGACATTCGGGAATATATAAAATACTAGCAGCGCCACGCGGTTTCACCTGCGTAAGTCTCGATCCCGTGGGAATATCGCGATAAAATGTAGCCTATATGGTAATCCAGGTCCCAGCCCAGCCCATCGAAGCCCAATCCTGCACACAGTATATCAGTAAAAATAAAGATAAAGGTTTTCGTATTAGACACCTTTGTATTATGTACTGAGATACTGTATATTATAAGATTGTACAAACTACTCGTCAAAACCATTTCCCTCTTACCGTGGCAGTCTGCTGACCCGACTTACTGGACTCAATTTCAAGCAGCAAGCTGTTAAGCCCTACCTCTAATAACATTAATTCTTACGGTTCATTTTTAGAATCCAAAATCTAATGGTTTGAATTTCGATACCACACAAGAGTGAATCTCATTGTACCGACCTAAAACAATGTAGGTAATATGTTTGTTTAGAAAACTCGCCAAAGGTATTTGCTTATTAAAAACAATTTTAATTAAAAACACTGTTTAATTTTACTTTCAATGTAATGTTTAATATATGTATTTTGTATGTACTGAATAAAAATATTGAATTTAATTTACACTTGGGGCAGGGATCAGAGTCGCGTTGTTTTGAAGACTGTTGAAAGTATTTTAGTTATGCAGCTTTTGTCTTTTTGAACCATTTTTAATTAGAATAGAAACCTTCGTGAGTCTAATAAAGATATACGGTTTTACTCACGTGTTTACTTCAGGGATGCCCAACTAGTGTCGGTGTGAAGCCACCACCGCGGCTGGATGTTTCACTCCTTGAAAAAGAGCCCTCGTCGGGTCCGAAACTAATCGGGCATCTCCTCAATAAACACATAATTATACAAATTTTACAGTCATAGAATATATAGGAACCACGTTACTTTGCATTGCTTTTATTAATGTTAATGTTAGGAGTGATTTTCGTTGCTGAGCCATGAACATATAAGTACGTACGTACTGAAGGCTCACTCATTAGAGATACCTTAATAAATGGCGATCTTCGTGATTTCGAAAATAAGTGCCAGCTTCAACACAATAACAAAAAACAATCCATGGAAAAAGGTAACATTTTCCTATGTTTAAATCGGCTGAACTGTTAAAATAATGTCTTACACACGCAGGAGTTGTTGATAGCTACTTCTATCCCAGATCTAAGGATATTATTTGATAACTGTGACATAGAATACTATGTATGGCATTTAATTGCTCCTAGAAATGCTTACCCTAATACTATAACACAATACCTAAACCTATAACATATACCTATGAATATGGCCTGTAAGTATACGTGTACCTTGGTTAAAGTGATTGTTGTTCATGGTAATGCTACAGTCTTTAAAACTTTGAACTGTGAGATTCCACCTGTGACTTTATCCCTGACATGATGGCGCATGTTGACTCACGTAGTTACGAAGTTCGGCTTGTCGCATTAGATGTTATTAATACAAGCCGAACTCAACTACCAATCTTGAACTAAAGTAACGTAGCTACTAATCTTGAATCGCACAATTTAAGTTGTTGCGCAGGTTACTGTATAATAGTAAAAGTTTCCATCATATGCCATTGGGCAGCACGCTACCGATAACTAACTTTCGAGAATGGTCAGAGAATCCTTTCTATTTCACTTTGTGATATGTCTTATACCTCAAGTCGTTCTCCCAAACATCCACGACAAAACTGACAAACATCATTTCAGAACATCATATTTGTATATTTTTGCTTTCACTTTTACTTTGTAATATTCTCTTTATTACTTCACATTCGCTCCTTTAGATGGTATCTCGAAGAAAAAAAAGTTGTCTTTTATCTTCGTTAAGGGTCTGTTGCATTACAATTTTCTTATTAACAATTCAAATTCGTCCAAAAACGAGTCCTGCTGTGTGAGAGAATTTTTATTGCGACATTAGTCCCTTGGTCGTTAGGGGTCTTGTTTGGAATAAATGGGTCTCTGCCTACACGTTCATACATAATGTAGTTTTCGTCTGGATTCACAAGTATCCTTTGCGCATATTCAATAACATTGTAAATTTCGATTAATCTCTGATTTAAAATGCTTTCCACAATGTTCTTAGAATTTAAAATTTTGACTGGCCTGTCGGTCTAGTGGTTAGTGACCCTGACTACTGAACCAGAGGTCGTGGGTTCGATTTCCACCAATAATTGTGTGATGAGCACGATAATTTGTTCTGCGTCTGGGTGTAATGTATCTATAATATGTATGTATTTAGAAATATATAAGTATGTTTATCAGCAATCTGGTTACCATAGTACAGGCTCTGCCTAGTTTGGGATCAGACGGCCGTGTGTGAGATGTGTGAAGTTATTTTTATTATTTATAATGGGTTCAGAATCGCTATTAATATAATAGTTATACTATTTTAAAATCATGCTACATTAAATATGTAATTCAAATTATTTTTAAAACCCTCACCACTCGCAACATAAAGTACAATACATAAATATTTGCAGCAACATAGTGTTTTAATAATACGGCCAGAGAATCCTTCACGTCAGAATTACCTCGTCGAAAGCACTAAAGCTCGATATTAGACGATTTTGACTTTTAAATTAAATTGAATATGCGCTTTGATTACAAAAACTTGTAAATTATCAAAGCTTATACGATTTTTTTGCTTCTGGCTTGTGTAAATATGCGTGTAGATATGATAGTTTACGAATTTAAGAGCCAAAAGGGTCCGGGTAATTAATCAAACCAAGGGATATCGATAGCGTATTGCCCCTTCCCTCATCTTAGAGTACTGGCAACCGTACTCACTGGAAATATACCCAACACTGCGCGGTCTTCTGTAATACCTCAAATTTCTCCAAACGAGCCGACATTTTTTGATCAGAAATCTTGTGTACCATACGATCATTCTGCATAAAACCATATGGGTATATAAATAGCCCTTCTAACCAAATCGTAGCATAAAGTAATCCGGAACGACGCTTTTAGATAGGTAAAGTCAATATTAGTTATCCATAAAAGTTGTTATTTTATAGCTGCAGCAACTAAGTGCTATTGTAGCTATCCGAGAACTCTCGTAAAGGAAAATCCACTTACCGATTTTATACGTTCATAAGATAAAAATATATGTGTACATTTTATGATCTACAGTTTGTAGTCTTGTATGTGATGAAATTTAATATATCGTATAGGTTAATTAACTTGTGGTATAACAGGCTTACGGTATTTGAATGTTTGCTTTTGAACGTAGGGCGAGGAGGACACGGCAGATTCCTACGTTGTAAATCTGAGTTGGACTCTATTCCCTGAGATAGACCTGACCCACCAAAAGAACGTGTGGAACTACTAGCGTTAGAAATGAGGGATTGCGTTGTGAATGTTTGTAAAAACATTTGCTAGCATGCACATTTGCCAACTTAGTCTGTAGTACTTTAATACGTCAATTCAATCCGCTTCCTGAGGCCAAACGGTCTCTTCTTTATTCCTCATCTAACTACCGCGTCCTATGCATGAGAACACCACAACTTTTTAATAGTTCTAACTATGTTGGTAGCAGAGTTTCGCATATTTATCCTGTGCGGTATAATTTTCTTTAACATAGTTACGACTGATAAACGTAACAAAAGAATGTGGGATACGAGGCCCACTACTTTCTTGGTGCGAAAATTATCTGCAAAACCGCAAGTTCGCAGTAAAGGTAGATAACATATACAGCGACCCCAGACATGCCCGACAGACAGGCATGGCGCAAGAATCTGTATTACCAGTTTGCAGATGACACCTGTCTTGTTGTTGCAGTCAGCATCATAATGCACAAAAAGCCGCAGAACGTTTACAATCCGACTTCGATACACTCTTAAAGTGGTGCCATGAAGCGGATCTGGTGTTAAATGCTGATAAAACTAAACTGTTGCATATAAAATCTCCATACCTTGAACAACCTCCATTTACAATATTGAAACACCAGTGTAATTGTACTAACATACAAACAGCTACCACACATACAACCTTGGATTAATTATCGACAGCAAGTTGAATTGGTAACCATATAAAACGTGTATGTGACAAACTAAGACAGTTCCTTGCTAATATTACTCTGCTCAAAGATCGAATTCCCTAAAAAGTCAAAATGATGTTATACAATTCACCAACTGAATCCTACATCCACACTGACCTCTTGTATAATAGAGGTCAGTGTACATCCAGTATAGAAAGTACTGTAACTAGGTAGTAACTAAGTAGTTTTGGTCGCTCTTATAACACCTATGTTAATAAGATATATAACCTTTAACGTTAGATCCTGCGAACTATCGTTTCTGCGAACGTCAAACAGCAGTTTTATTATGACGATAATGGTCTTTTTAATTATAGACTGTCAACACCTTCCAGTCCAAACCCAATTCAAATATACTTTGCTCAAGGAAAACTTCTTTAGCGATGCATTTAAAAAAAAAATAGTACACGGTGTATATACACGAGCCACTTCTCGGAATCTACTATGTGAAACCAGTTGGGCCACTACAAACAAAATATACGAGGAACGAACAACTGATTACTTGGTTTCTAGATTTATTAACCTACCCACTGAATTGCGAGATATTGTTACGCCGATGAATTTAAAGTCAAAATTAAGACCTTATTTTCTAAATAATACTATTATTAAAAAAATAAAGTCTTAATTTCAAATCGCATGGATCATTATTATTTTACTTGTCTTGTTTATTATTTGTATCTTAGTACTTTGTTTTTAGACTTACTTTCCTTATAACATTCATTATAAACCTTCGTGGTTTTTGAAAATGCTGAAAATGTTGAAAGAATAATAAAAATAAAATAGGGTCTAATATAGATTAGAGGTCCATCAAAGAGTATTCAAATACTACAGGTCAATTGTAAGTCTATGGGAATCGGTCGCAAAGACAAGTAGACATCAAAAATATTGACGAGTCACGTCATCACTCACAGAGAACTTTTTATTGTACTTTTCTCATCAATATTGCATTTCATAAAAGTTATAAGATGTGTTTAAGATCCCAATAATTGGAAATATTTAATCATAAATCATCTTCAGGTTATATTTGGATTTTATTACACTTAAAAACAAAATGGGTTCAATTGTGAGTTGCTATTCTTATGCACTCTCAATTATTGAAAGGTCAGTATAAAAACCCGAAGAACACTCTTAAAATTTGTGTTCCAAATCTAGAGCTCACTGAATTAATTTACACTTGATTAAAATTGAATAACTTGTCCCTAAACTGGGGCAAGAAACTAATTTATTTTCACTAAAAAAAATTTTTTTTAGTTATTAAAACTAGGGAACAGTGCGTCATAAGTGTCTATACCTTTTAAGCACGTCTTCGCAAACGACTGTGTCATTGCAACTGCCACCTTCCAACACCAAGCGACAGTCAGGGTTGTTACCGGTCACGTTTAAGTGTTCAGTGCTAGCAAGAATCACCAAAGCAAAATAAAGTTCTTAATAAGTATGATAATATAATATACACTTCTCTATTTCCCTAGTGTGTCACTGTGGCTCACATGCACCGTTCTAGTCTGCTGCATTGTGACCACTATCACATTGATATTGGGACTCGGTATCGGCCTTGGATACAATTACTGTTTTGTTGACATGGTGACTAGATACAAATATGGTATGACTTGCATAAACTTTTATTATATAAAAAAAAACTTAGTAATAGCCAGTAACTCTAGCTGACCTCGCTGTGAAAACAGCAGAACAGGCAGGAATAACTGCATTGTTTAATCAGGCTGCGTTTCCACCAGAGATGTGCGAGAAAGCTGAGTGGTGTGAGATTGCGTAGCAAAGTTTTGAATGGTGTGAGCGGTTCCACTATAGATTTGCGAGGAAGCTGGGCACGCTCGAGATAGCGTCCTTCATACTCATTCCTCACTTGTTTTGTTTGTATAAAGACCTCGCTTTGCTAAGCCATTTTCCACCAGAACTTTTAACTAACGGCCAAATTGAGCTTTGATCCAAACCACCCGATTGAAAAAGCACGTAATGACTCTAAAGAAAACAGACTTTTACCAACCACAAGAGCTTCTGCACAGAAACGCTAAGATTGGCAACACTTGGTAATCGCTTTTCATCAAGTTGACTATATATGTGGTTTATTGACAACTTTGTTTAATAGAAAATCGTAATCTTGATATTTCAGTGCATTTAATAAATGTATTAGGTACCATTATTACTGTTAACAAAACAAATTCTCAAAGAACATTTCGACATGTTAATATATTATATATTTATTTTACAGTGCCAGCTCGTTACCTCTATCCAGATAATTCTCATTGGTCTTATCAAGAAGAACAGGATGAAATAAATCCTCAAGATACGTTACAGAATGTACCACATGTGCTAAGAATAAAAGAAGACGCAGAAATGTTTGAAAAAGTATTTGACAGTGAACGTCAACATGATCACGATATACAAAAATATCAATTTCACTCAACTCTAGAGAAAATTATCCCAGAGAGTACAATATCCAATGTTAAAGACATTACAAATCTGACACCTACCAGAAAGTCTCTTGTGAACAATACTACAGGTACTTATGATAATGAAATGGATGTAACCAAAAAAATATTTTCATATCAATTTCACTCAACCCTGGAGATGAAAATTATTCCAGAAAGAACAATATTTAATATTGAAGACATTACTAATCTGACACCTTCCGGAACGTCTCTTGTGACCAACATTACAGGTTCTGATGATAATAATATGGAAGTGAGTACAAAAACATTTTCAGAGTCTGCAACTAATGGCTCCACGGTCAAAGATATAGACTTGAAAAAGCCAATACCCATATCTCCTTCAAGCTTATTAACTTTGCTGGCGAAGTTAAGGGCCGAAAACAAGAATTACACCCTACAGATCGTTACAACTTAACTTTAAGTTATTTGTTCGGTTTTAGATATATTTAAGTAATTTGTTACTTTTAATTTATTTTAGATACATTTTACTTTATTTCAATCGTTATTTAATTATTTTATTTTAATACGATCCTATCATTCCATAGATTTATCCTATCGGTTTTTTGAGCAAATTGCTTTCCATATTTGTAATAAGAAACGAGTAAGGGTTAACAAAAACTCAGTTAAGGAGAACAAAAATAATTTATTGTTCAAGTTACAAGTTCCAAGGTTATGTTTTTGTTACGGGCTCGTAATTTTGCAAGCAATGACGCAAAATCCATATTGCCATGCAATGGAAGCGTCAAGGTGTATTTTTCGACAGCAACAGCAGGTGCTGTAACTATTACCGTTGTAGTTGCATCCGTAGCTGGTGACGTACTTGAGCCAACCAATCGTCGTCTAGATTCGTCTGGAATTTCATCTACACTTTCCTCTAAGCCACTCCTCAACATCGGAGGCTTTTGTGAATCTGCAATAAAATTAAAAATTATCGTATTATAATATAAATATTTGTGTTAGTTGTGAGTTCGGTAGTGTAAATTAGAAGCGCATTAAGCCCATTTTGCATACTTATTAGTTTGGATGTTTAGTGTTACTGCATTCGCTTGAGACTATCCTACACTAAATGCATTTGTAACATAACTGATTAATGTGTTAACTGTTATTTTTTTTGCGTTTCCCATCTACACTTTGAAATCACCGTGTGTTAGTGTGTTTGGAAGGTTATGGAATAACATTTGAAATGAAATACGGTAACCTAAATCTGTAAAGGCAAAGGTGCGAGAGCAAAAACTAGTCAAAATTAGCATAAACATTTAAAATATGAAACTTTATATATGAGGAAGCCAAATAGCACTCAGAATTTCTTACTTATTTCTTGCAATGGTAATAGTTGTGGCTAGTCTGATTTTAACTTAACTAATTAACTATAACTAAACTAACTTTAACTTAGCACTAGCACTACATATAATTATGACATTGATCACTCTCGGTAATGAAAAATCACTTCCACCTGAACTAATCTGTGTGCAAACACGATTTTAGCTAATACGCAATCTATCTACATCGATAGATAGGGATAGACTTTGATATACATTTGAATCGTATCCTAACTACGAATAATAATTAACGTTTAACTTATTCTAGTTTTAATTGAATAAAGTTACTCCTATATTCTCGAGATCAGTTGCAAATTGATCTACCTATTTCTCAATAAACTTCTTACAGAAATCACCTGTTCGGTTGTGAAATAGAAATGCACCTATGTTGTATAATTACCCCAAGAAAATACGGGGTAGTTATACGACGTTTTATATCTCATCATGTTGAATGAATTATTCTTACTTCAGAAGAAAAATATGTAAATAATACCCACATGACTGAACCTTCAAGTCCACGACGCAGTAGTTATAACCAAGACCAATTCCAATGCCCATTGATATGGCGAAGAGTATCACGATGCAACACACCACAGCCGTAAGAGCCAAATACGAGACCACTCTGCAGAGACGACAGCCAATTTAACACAATTAAAGGCACGTGGGGTTTATTCTTACTAGGTCGGTATTTATTCAAGAACATTCATAAATTAGCTCGGATTCGATTATTAAGTACTGTTCACGTTTTCGGCATATGGAACAAGATTTTAGATAATACGGCAAATTGATCATTACGGTGTACCTTCTAATTTTATGTTATACACACACGCATGCGTATCCCCAAAGAAGTATTTTCAATACCCACCAGCTTAAAGTTTGGTCCTTAGTTATAGGCAGCGAGTCTATTTTCCAACGTAAGATTAGTTTCTAGACTGCCTGTTTAGTAACAGGCAGTCTAGAAACCACCTATATACCTACTGAAAATTTATTATTGAATTAATTGTTAAATTTTCTTTTTAAAAAAGCTTTATACAAATTAAGTTTTATTTTATGTAATATTTTATGTTTAAAAAAGTACTCCTCAAGACGAATCAATCGAGCCCAAACTCGATTGGTTTAGCTTGTTTAGTTAAGAAGTTCCTATGGCCACCTTCCGACTCCATCATCATACCCTGTATATCATGTAGAACCAAAGTACTCACAAAGACAAAACAAATGAGCCCAAACTCGATGGGTTTGTAAGTGTTGTACCTATTATGTAAGTGGGTTGAAATACCATAGGAACTTCTGAACTAAACAAGATAAACCAATCGAGTTTGAGCTCGATTGGGTCGTCTTGAGGAGTACTTTTTTAAACATCAATTATGACTCCAATGGTCCAACTAGCTCGGGCTCCGTCTACTAAGTGGACGATATCCTACTAACGGGAGATTTCCACAGTTGGCGCTGGTGAAAGAATTGGCTAGAACTCTAGCAACTCCTAGTCTCCCTACAGTTCTTTAGGTTTTTTAAGTAGGTATCTTTAATGCTACAATAAATTTGGAAGTAAGTTCAACTAAATGATTATTCCAAGAATCGCGTCTCTATTGTCGTCTATATGTATCTGACAATATTTAAGTATTCTCTTCAGCTGACAGATTGGACAATAAAAAATGGCCTATTCGCACCCTAAGTTTTATATCTAAAATGATGAGCAATGTTTCCGATCTCATATAGCGTTTGGGATGAATCCGTATGCTAATAGCGGTGGTAGTCAGAGCCTGCACCAAAGTATTCCTCTCAGAGGCATCATATAGTGCAGATGTTTCAGCGTGTAAGCGTGACATCAACTGAAGGCTCACCTATGGGGATTCAAAACGTTGGTAGCCCATTGGGGAATGGGTACCCGGTCCACGCAGGCTGAGCCTCATGCGTAAGCTTGTAATTTTATAAAAAGGTTTGTGGAAATATTACGCACTAACTAATACTTATATTAATGAAATTTGAAAACCAGATATTATTTTAGATGAACACAATGACTTACGGGAACGATATCGAGTTTTTTTTATTAAATTATATGTCCTTACCTTTCCGCTATAACGAATAAGTTGCCTGTGCAAAAAGGTATACCCCCGCAACCACCGCAGTCACAACCACACATTTTTTATTAAAAAATAAATACAATTATACCAAAATAATCTAAATGGTATACAAAAGTAAACGACATTAAAATATAAATCTACATCCATGTAAAAATAATATAATTAAACTCATAATACTTCAAAAAACATGACAGATTAACTGCTATCAACAGGACAGGTTAACCCATAGACTAAGTTTATGGGTTAACCACAAATAAAACAGATAAAGCAACCACGAACAAGACGGATAGACAGACTTTCAAAAGAAAATACTATACTTAGTCAATGGTGTTTTGCCTTAAAAAGGGAATTGAGATGAATGTAGATTACTATGGCAGAATGTTCATTAATTACCAATTACCATATAGCTTTTGGCATGTTGCATTGGATTGCATCGGAATCCTTAAAAAACCAAAGATTTTGTTTATCCCACACGGCCGTCTGATTCCAAACTAGGCAGAGTCTGTACTATCATTATGGTATCCAGACTACTGATAAACATACTTATATATTTCTAAATACATACATATTATAGATTAATAACACCCAGACACAGAACAAATGATCATGTTCATCATACAATTACTTTGTCCTGGGTGTTTCTAGCTTCCCAATTGGTCGGACGAATCGAGGCATTAGGTCGACACAGTTGTTTAATCGCGACAGGCGATGTACTAGGAGAAGTTCTTGCATAAAAAAGTGGCAGAGTGGTTCCGGCAGGAAAACCTCTAGGCGTCTAAGAGTGGCTGCAGGTGGATGAGACGGGTTTTATGTCCTTCACCCGCAGCAGAATCTCCCGTGAAGGGTGAGTTTGGATATCGCACAGTTAGTACACGGAGATTTAAAAAAAAAATGTTTTTCACACTTATGTCGTTATTTTGCTTTACTTTTTCAATAAACAATCAAACAATATTGTTTTTCGACAAAGGCACAGCTAGTTGTTATAAACAACAAGTTGGTCTTCCTGACTGCTGAGCCAGAAGTCGTGGACTCGATTCCCACCCAGGACAAATAATTGTGTGATGAGCATGATCATTTATTTTGTGTCTGGAAGTAATTCATCTATGATATATTTGTATTTAGAAATAAATGTTACAATTAGAATTACTTAAAGTTTGTTGTATCAATAATTGCTTACTAATCGCTACTTTCAGGAATTTAAGTTTGAGCTTCGTACATACATTAGGTAAAAAGATATAGCTTTTATTAAAACTTGTACAAAGAAGTGCCTGATAATTTGGGAAGGCAACGGTTTTTCTACAACAGCGTCGTGTTGAAATCACGCAGGCGTTTACAATTATGTGTCACCCACACTCAGATCTGTTCACGCGGAATCGACTTAGATATTTGAAATTATTAATGACAAACAAAAAGACAACATATTATCAATCAAATATCACATACCTACCTACAAAGCATAAATATATATGAAGTACGGGAAATGTGAATTGTTAACGCCTGCGTGATTTTAACACGACGCTCTGTAGTAAAAAAAACTAATGCCTTCCCAAATTATCAGGCACTTCTTTGTACAAACTTTAATAAAAGCTATATTTTTTTCCTTATGTATGTACGAAGCTCAAACTTAAATTCCTGGAAGTAGCAATTAGTAAGCAATTATTGATACAAAAAACTTTTAGTAATTTTGCGTCCTTCATGCTGAACACGGAGGCGATCAGCCATCCTGACGTCAGAATGGCTGGTCAAAAAATATTCAAATTTCTCTGAATGTATCAAGTGTAGCAATTATTGAAGAAATGTAGCAAATATAAGCAATTGGGTAGCAATTCTTGAATATACTTTCAGAGCCGCTTGAAATAGGCAACCAGCTATTCTGACGGTAACAAATAAATAAGTATGTTTATCAGCAGTCTGGTTACCATAGTAGAGGCTCTGCCTAGTTTGGGATCAAACGGCCGTGTGAAAAGTGTCAAGTTATTATTATTAATTAAATAAGTAGGAAAACGTAAATTGCTAATATATTTAGGTATATTGTTTTTTTAGAAATGCTGCCTAATATAATAAAAATAACTTGAGATACCTCACACACAACCATCTGCTTCCAAACAAGGCAAAAAAAAATATCTTTTGGTGTTTAACCCATTAATGTCTCATGTGGCATTAAGTTTGCCTAGTGCAATGTATGTGCAATGTATAGTAATTCTTAAATAAATAAATTTGTAATGTGTTTTTGCAGTATGGCTTCAAGTTGAACAACGGTTTGACAATTCTTGGCCCGATGGCCATATTCCCAAGGTATGGTTGAACAGACATAATTTATCTTTGTTCTTTTTAGGATTCCAATGCAATCCAATGCAAAAGCCTTACAACATCATTTTAGTGATTGTGTGTCTGCTTTCTTGGGCAGATGTGCTCCACGATCCAGGATCGCCGCCATAATGCAGTAGTAAAAAAACATTCATAGATATAAACTGGAATGTTCAGCTGTACAGGTGCAAAATCAAATTGGAATCTACAACACCTAGTTCTGTAAATAATATTTGTAGAAAATCTAGACATACTTTCAATAGCAGAATATTCAATTAATTGTACGCAGCAACTCCTCTTGCCATAAATAGACTCTCTTTTGGTTGCCTAAAAGAGATTGTAAAATGCGATAAGGTCGCCAATTGTATAAAGTATCTAGTTTGCAATATGTACCTATATATAAATTTTTAACTTTTTTTATGCTTTTGTACAAAAAATGTAATCTACCTCTATTCTGACGGTAACCTACAATCGAACCAAAATATTCGGTTAAAAACATTAGCTGAAAAATATGAGTTTTTGTAACTGTGACTGCTAGAGCGCACGATGAACTTACGTTTTGGTTTTTGTAAGTTTTTATTCGCCTCCTTTGTTAAACACTGGCAAGAAGTTGCATCAATCAGTAAAAACCCAAAAAAATATATTCATTTAGTTCTGTCATTTCGTAGGTTTTATTTATGTATTTTTAAATTTAATATTTTTATTTATACATTGAAGTGATTATGGTGGGCTACGCTATTTTAGAGAGAGAAAATATTCCAGAGGTCTTGAAAAGGTTTGTAGTCCGATTAGTTTTGTATACGATAAACTAGTAAGAACACCCCAGTATCAGTGCACGCTTTCGACCATGATAGCCCATAGTGCTAACTAAAACCGGGATGTTATTTTTTCAGAATTCAATGTAACTTTTCATTTCATTAAATTAAATTTTATAAGAACTGTCGATCATATTTGGTACCACGGAATTATAATGAATTACCTCAAGCACTAGATTAAATGTAAATTTTATTTGTGTATACTAGATTAGTTACCTAAGCAACGTTTAACGGTAACCAATGCCTTTAAACACTCGCGATACCACTGGTGGAAACCAAACCAAACCCCCCCAGCATTAATCATCGCCCGCGTCGTTGTCTTCAACTGTTACAAATCAAGTATAAAGTCGTTCTAAAGATCTTCTCCGCTCGTTAGTCAAATTACTCATGACGATACTATACCTTTGTGTCCAGTAAGCCTCGCTGGATGGCATGTGTGATAATAGCAGCGATGGTCATGACCATCACCATGTCTGCGGTTGCTGCTGGCGCGTTCATCGGCTACACATACTGCTACCTTGAACACAGACACAGCTTAGCCACAGGTATAATAAAAACTATACTGTTTACCTGAAGTTTTAATAAGTAGTAGGAGATAGGTGTTCCAAAATTAGGCACTAGTATAATAATTAGATAAGTAAAGCTAATAAAAGCGTGTCAACAAATCTTGTAAGTAAATTTTAACCTACTTCGAATTGTCATATCGAAATCAAACTTTGTACCTACTCATATATGTAATTCGGGTCACAATACTGTAATTTGGTGTTTTGGAGCAGATCTGATGATGGAATCATGGGGTGGATAGTGGAACTCTTCAGTTCGTTAGTTAGATCACTTTCAGTACCGTTAGTTCTTCCTGACTAAAATATATGTCAAAACGTATACTTCGTCCAACTTTGTGTAAGGCTTTTTTTTTCAAAATCGTTAGTTTCTCAAAGTGCAATAATACAGATTTATAGGTCTTTGCTATAGGTCTTATAAGAACTATTTGTCAATTATTTTGTTGCGTATCAGTGCGCGTTCAAATGTTACATTGCCAGTTACCGCCAACATAACATAAACATTTTTCCTGGGAAATCGACAGTTCTTTGAAACTTTGGATGGCGCGTGGCGTTGTCAAAGAATACCCTCGAATATTATTGTCAAAAAACCAATGGCCGGGACACTATGTAAACTATAGCAAGTAAATCCAGACATTAATACGCTAACTGGTTATTAAACAATGTATTTTGTCGACTTATTCCTTTTGTTTCAAGCGTCTTAGATTTTCTAGTTCCTACGCTCTATTTATAAGAAAATATTTCTAACAGGAAACCTAACACAGTCAACAAGCTTCCAAATAGTCCACATGCCTATGATGCAGGAGACTGAAGATACGAAGAAGAAGAATAGGACAATTAATTCTGCTTTATCCAGTGTTCTTGTATCCAGAATATTGAAAATTGGGCACGCTTTATTAGATGAAGAGATATCAAGTCTGCCGTGGGCGGCTGAGGTCCCAGATGTAATTCACCCCACACTTTGAATTTTGTTCCTTTTCCAGGTATTTGGTTTAATTCAGTGGATTCCTATGAGCTAGTGTACGTTAGGCTTGGGGAAATAAATTACGGGTTTATAAACCTTGTTTGATTTCAAATGCTCTTATTCACTTAGCTACAATTTCACAACTTATTGTCCGCTTACTTTCAGAGTTAATAGTTAGGTTTGTCCGAAGTTGCCCCAAAATGACAAAAAAACAGTAAAGTATCAAGTTTTGGGAACGTATTTAATCGTTCTTTAGAAAAGTTATTCATACTAATAGTTTACTTGGGTATCGCCTGTCGCTGAAACATGACTGGCATGTCAAGACGGGAGTTACATAAGTCTTTATTCAAAACTTTTGAGCCCAATTTAAGGATAAGTAAATGTAACCCTGATTATATAATGGTTTTGAAGTCCCCTACGTATGATTTACGTACGAGGCTTACAAAAAGATTGTAAAAAAAAAACAACTTGTAAGTATTTTAAAGAAGCTTTGTGTAATAATAGTAGGGGAGCCCATTAAAGGATTTTTTTGGATTTACTCTTGCGCTGCAGATTATTATAAGGGGGGTTAATTACATGCTGACAAGTGTACATTTTGATAATCTGACGATTTGAGCGTGACGCAAGGCAGTGGGTGGGTTACAAACTGGCAAAAAAAATCGTCGATTTTTTTTTTATTTTGAAGGAAATCATTTAAGAATAACAGAAAAAATATAATCTGCCCATTTTGACAGGCCGAAGTTACAAAAATCGTAAAGAAAGGTTAGTGCATACAGCTGGAGTGAAGCATGTATTTCCCACTCCACGCCTCTCTTTCCTTTTTACATTCTCTCTATCTCTCAATCTCTCAAACCATCCCCACACTATACTCTGTTCATTTGTTTATGTTCTTTTTGAAAGTTGCTGGAGAACATAAGGGCGCATGCGTGCAAACCGATTTCGATTATTTACTTACCTCATCTTGTTAAGAGCTACTACGAAATAGTGTTGTTCGTGGATGATAATTTACTCTTATTTAGACTAAAACGTATGAGCACAAACTTTGAAGACGTAAATGATACTATTTCGATAGTGATTTGTTGGTTTAACGTCAACAACTTACTTTTTAATGGAGAAAAGACTAAATGTATCCAATTCACTACTCCAAACGTTAAACAGGTGGAAAACACTATAATGGTTAAATAATACGAATTGAAACTAGTTGATACCACAAAATTATTATTAATTAAAATAAATAAATATTATCGAATAGACTCAGCTCAGCAGGATACGCAGTTAGAAAAATTCGTGAACTGGCTGATATTGAAACAGTCAGATTAGTCTATTTTAGTTATTTTCATAGTATAATGTCGTATAAAATTATATTTGTGCTGCAGAAGAAGACTATCTTCTGTGTTGTGATTCACTCGGGCAGAAATATAAAGAAATAAACATCCTGACTGTGGCTTATTTATGAAAACCTACTTTACCTTCATAAAAACAGAGATCAGTTCTGTAAAAAAAAGCGGTATACATTCTTTCACACACGTAATAAAAACAACTTGTACCTCCTACTATACGACATTTTTTTTTTTTTGCCCGCGATTTAATACGCTTAATATATTGATTTATCTAAACAATTCCCTTTGGAATATGTTTTTCAAGAAATTTGAAATTTAAATGGTATTCGTAAATTAACAAAATTGATATTAGCTTAGAATCATTCCTTAGCTGACTTCTCTTACTCATAAACTACCTCCCTGAAAAGTTTCATTTTCATAGGTCAAGTAGTTTTTCAGATTTCGTGATTAGTCAGTAGATGAGTGAGTATCTTTTCGCTTTTATATAGGTATATAAATAGTTAAGTCTATTTGTATTTGCATGCTATTTTCCGTGCACATTTGACACTTTTAATGATAAAACTACATGTATTTTTTTTTCAAATCGTCAGATTAAGAGAATCCCTCCAAATAATCGTCAGATTGTTGGTCAGCTTGTCTAGGACATTAAGCTGAACCATCTGTATGAAAATCTGACGCGCTCGAGTTGGTCAAAACGGCGATATTTTTTTTTGCATTTTCAAAAAGCCGCTGCGAGCGTGCGTCACTTCCGAATCGTCAGATTATTGAATGGGGGTTTCTTTCGGGTGTACTTAACATCCCCTCTTAATATCTGACACGCTCGAATAAATTTTTGTTTTCTCATTTTCTACCCTTCGATACGGCCACCCCCACCATTCAAATGGGCAGATTAACCTACCTCCATTATCAGAGACATGTGGGGTATCTACACTATTAATATCTGACACGCTAGAGTAAGTCCGTTTTACTAATTTTTTTTACATCTTTGAAAACCTGTAGAAGCTCACCCCGCCAATGAAACGGATATATCGCATGAACTCTTTTTCTTTCTACCATCTAATCTTCAAAATCTAATAGGTCCCAACGACGCTGGAGTAAGTACACATTTAGCATCGTGGGCTCCCCTTCCATAAGTCTTGCTAGTCGTTGACACACGTAACATAGTTGAACCACACGGGTAATAGATGACATGAAAGTGGGCACACAAATCAAGTTTCAAAGAAAAGAATAAGTGCAATTTGAGTAATAAGTTACCAATGTTGACTCATCTGTTGGTTGGCTTGTCTCATCTTTAGGCTCTGTAATTAAGGCTACTTTACAGCTAATTGACCTCTGATGAACTGTCGAACGGTCAACCAAGCAAGATTTATCGTTATCGAGTTTCAAGTTCGTCTCAAAAATATCATAAGGACGTCACGAAGGTTAAAGGAGATGATCCCCTGTGGGTAATGGCGCAAATCCGTTTAACAATTCATATCAATAGACGGTGAAGTGGAATTTGTTGTGTGGAAATGCGGATAAATTACGAGTTATTGAACAATTTTAGTAGAATTAAGTAAAATAATAAAATTATGCTCAATTGTGATTAATAGATAAAAATACTATTTCATTAAATATATTTTGCATGCTAAATATTATTATTTCATCTGATTAGTATTATAGAGGTGACAGGTTTGAATACTAATATACCCATTAAAAAAGGGTAAATAAGTAATAAATTGAATTACGGATCCAACAATTATTAACAAATATCGGGAAATTGTTAAATAGCAAATATGGTGAATCACGATCTTTAAATGGTACTTCTTTTGATAAACGATCTGTTGATTCTGTACTAATTGAATCCTATACTCTAAATCTAAAATTAAGCTATTTAGGCCTAAAATGATCGACGCTAGATGTTTACTTAACACCAGCTTTGCTTTTAGTCTAAAAAGCATTTGGATCCATACGAGTCAATAAAATCTAGACCATTGCCCATATATCATGCCAATTTTAGCAAAGAATACTAAAAAGAAATACATCTGTCAACATATTTCGAACACCAACACTGGACAGCGGTAATGTTGCAGTAGACAACCAGACGGCGGACCCGATCCAATGGTCTTGTATACCATTCTTTTTGAAGAAGCCGGACATTCAGGACATTTTGGACCCCCTGTAACTTTGTTGTGGATAAGCCTGAAACCTGAATTTTCGGTGACCAAGAAGGCAATATTTAACTAGTACTTTAATTATATTAAGTCTGAAAGCGTAATTTGTAAACTATTGCAACATATAGGTAGTTCCTAAATTTTGTCACTGACAAATTTTGATTTTTACCGATTTTTTTATAGGGTGTAAGTTTTAAGGGTGTAGTAATTTGACTGCACGGCTTTGACGACGGCAACAGTTACAGTGGTCGTGTCGCCGCTTCGCCGTGTTTAGGGGTTCGATTCCTACACGGGACAAATATTTGTGTGTTATAAAAATAGTTGTTTGCGCTAAACATACGTTTATCGAACGCCTACGCTTGTCAAACGCTAGTGTCAAAGAAGCCTAAGTCCATCCAAATTGACGGCATTGATTGAGGAGAGGACCAGCGGCTGACACGAACTAAAAATTTTATAACAGAGCACTCCTTATACGCCTTAATTTGGCGCGGACTAAGTCCATTGTCCGGTCCGTATCACGTTCTAAACTAATTCGTAAAATGTCGTGTAATTAATTCGGCCATAATTTTAGTGGTTCATTTTCAAGATTAGTTATTCATTAAAATTTTGTTTGTTATTCTAGTATTACGAGCAATTCTCATGTTTTATATGCGATAGACATCGCTTTAAGAACTTTGTTATACTTAATATAAATTAAATCTTTAATTTATAATTGTAAATTTAATTTTTTAATCAAATTTCCTAGTTTTAAATTTGGTTTTTAATTTTCTTTGTTTGGCTTGGAAGCAGCCAAAAAGCGTAATGAGTTTACAACGCACGTCGTGCGTGATAAAACTCGTTTAGGTATCGGTTGTTTATGTGGGCGAGGTATATATATTTAGTTAATAAGTTGAGAAGGAATCGCTACCGCATGACGATAATATTTTCAAGTTAACATACAATAGTGGGTCAATATTACACAACATGATGATCGTCATGTTTATTTTGAGCGCAGTGTTCGTCCTTGACCGGCTTGGTTTTACTACGCGTGTCTCACTTCTTAAAAGCTTTATTGACCTATTTAACTACTTGACTGATAAAAGATGCTTCATCGGTGGCGATGGATTGGTATTTTAGAAAAACAAGTGATCGATATAATAGACGAATTACAAAAGAAGAAGTATTACAAAAGTAGAAAACCTATCACACCTATCACTATCACCTAACACACATACATTGTTTAAAATAATAAATACATCTTATTATCAGTTGCTGGTTAACAGTTAACTGTAACACTTTCATAATGTTGTATAGTTACTGGTTAAACAGAGTGCTGGCTTTCAATATTTTACAAGACCGGCTGATTTACTTTCTCTCGCTGTACATCTCACCCCAAGTCATCACACACCCATATATTAAATCAAACAATGCCATCTTAATGTTTCTTAACTAGGCTGATCGCTTGATATTCGCGATCACCATTACATCACAGAATTTCATTTTATCACCAATTATCTCTTAACAAATCGGATTTCGTTCTAAAATAAGCGGATGCCACGAACTATGTTTAATAACTGCAACAGTTTTTTACTAGACTAAGTACGTACTTTTACGTGGGAGAGCCATGCTTCGGCACGTATGGGCCGGCTCGACTCCGCTCGATACCACACGGCCTCACTGAAAACCGGCAGTGAAACAACTTTTTTTATTTTTTTTTATATTATAGGGGGCAAACGAGCAGATGGGTCACCTGATGGTAAGTGACTACCTCCTTTCTCAAAGGGCGGCAACTCACTGTGAAGTTGTGACTCTCGAGTTGCAGGTGTCCATGGTCGACGGTAGTCATTTACTTTCAGGTGACCCGTCTGCTCGTTTGCCCCCTATACCATAAAAAAAAAGTATATTAAAACCTTACAACAAGAGTGTAACAGAAATATATTATCTTGCTCTCTGAGTATTAGAAAAATAACGTTTTTAGGGTTCCCTTCCTGAAAAGGATAAAAAGGAACCATTATAAGATCACTTTGTTGTCCGTCTGTCTGCCTGTCAACAAGACCCTTTTTCTCAGGAGCTTGTGGCCTCGTCATGTTGAAATTAATACCAAATACATAAATCTGCGGTCCTTGAAGCTGTAACAAAAGTTGAACGAAAGTTGTTAATATGTTTTATTTCACATAAAAAAATAGTTTTTGTGATTACAAACTTATAGTTTGCGGTTGGATTGTTGACTTTGTTGTACATCGCAACCGCAAAGTTAAGTTTGTTTTCCTAAAAAGACTGGCAAAAATCTTAAAGAATTGATTCCCGAGATGGACGTACTATCTACATACAACTTTGCTTGCTTACGGAACCCTCAGTCGGACTCGCACTTGTCCGGTTTTTTATTTATACAGGGTATTTATCTGACAATGCAATACTTACTTAAATCACATAAAGCGCATAGCATGCAGTTACAAAAATGTTTTTGGAAAAAAAACTAGGTACCCGTTAAAAGTTATGACCGTTTTAATTTCCAGGTATATTATTTCTTCCGGTTCTCATAAAAGCATTTTAAATTGAATATATATTTTTTTTTGTTTTTTAATTCTATGCATGTTAGTTTTTATGGATTTTCTAAATAACGTGTAAACGAGTTCACCCTTATCCTTTGATACCCCGTGATTATACGCCCTGTATAGTCCATACTTTAGCTGAGTATGAGACATAATTTGGGAACCAATTGATGAAAAGGGTCCGCCAGACTCAACAAGAACAATTATTATTGACAGAATAATGCGGAAGAATTTAGGATACTTTATCACATGATTGCAGTATCATGTGATAAAGTATCCTAAATTCTTATGGGCATAGCCTTGTTACATCAATTTATCGACGACGCGTTTTTAATTACTTTTTACGGCCGTCGATTAATGTTTCATCTTCTCATTGGGGCGTAACAGTCATTAACTGATTGTCAGAAATCATTGGTGCCTAGTAAGTTCAAATCATTGCCAACAATATACGGTGCAAAACTAATGAAATCGTTGTACTTTAGGATTACCCACCTTAACACTGAAATACTGAAAACAATTGTTATTAGGCTTTACTTTACAACTCTTAAGTGGAGGCAAGAAATCGTTTGTTCGACTAAGTCTCCGCTGTCCCTTCGTCCGTCTATCTGTCAGCGGGCTGTAGCCAATGATCCGTTATAGGTAGACAGTTGCAATTTTCATAGAATGTGCATTTCTGTTGCTGCTCTAGCAACAAAAAAAAATAGTCAGTCGTAGGACTGCACGTCAGAAGTGAAAACATAACTTCACAATGTATTTGCATATACATACACACACATACACATCTGTATATATATAATTAGGTTAAAAATAAAAAGTATGTAATAACATATCTATAAATGTATACATAGGGTACACTGGAAGTTCTGCGCTCCTGGCCGCTCATAAATGTTTGAATTTCGAATGTTATATTTTTTTTATATAAGAAACTCGGCTCCGTCTTGAATTTTCGATCAGGGTCACGTGTCCTGACGCGACTTTAACATTTTTTACAAAACTAAATTAAAGGGTCTGCTAGAAACGTGTTCTTTTTGCTCGCTCTCAATATTTTGTTTGAAGGTGGTACAGAACAGAATCGTGTGCAAGTTGACTCGCACTTGGCCCGTTTTTTAAATTAATTTTCTAAATGAAAATGGTGAGCTTCTCTCGTTATGACATTCGTGTAATTATTTTGTATAACTCTCAGCGTGGCTTAATTAAACAATAATGTTTCGAGGAAATGAATAGTGCACTGAGTGAAACTTGTACATCTCTAAGGACTATATAACGGTGGTATATTCAATTCCATCGCGGCAGTTTCAACTTGGAGGATGATGCAAGGTCCGGCAGGCCGATAGAAGTGACTACCGATAAAAAAATTGAAACTGTAGTGATTGTAGTAGATGAAAGTTATTGTTGTTGGCACGATAACTTCTATTACACGATACAGTTTCAGTATTATGTATCTATGTAGTTCGGCTTGTACTCGCTAGATGGCACTAATATATGTTTTTTATACACTGTTAATGTAGTATCAATGAATCGACTCCATTGAATATTCTATTTTTCATGTAAATACTGTATTAAATAAAGATTTGATATTTTGTTACATCATACCAAATTATTTTTATATTGGAAGTTTCTCTTTAGAATTTCACAATATATGTACAATTTCTCTTACATATCAACAAAGGTGGATTCGGTTTTTACTATTTTTTATAATAATATATATATATTGTGGTCACATCTCATAGTTATCACTAAGGGACATAAATGCTTGATGAACTTTGTGTCCATAGTTTTGACAGCAATTATCTGCGATTTACACAAATGGTTCAATTCTATTAATTTTTTTACATATGGCAAACTATGCCGATGTCGATAATTCCGCCAATGTCATTGTGCGATGGAAATACGTGTATTTATTGGAAATAAAACAATGTCCCAAATAATTATCATACACAAATGGTTGTCGAGTGTTGTATGTAGGACTTGAAGGTGTCAAGCCCTAGTACATGGTGTTGCCTCATCCGTTCAGTTAAATTCTTTTAGGAGGCGGCTTGTAGATCAACTGACAAATTTATTATAAAACATATTAATAAACAAAAATCATAAAATATGTTTTTAATACAGGTGTAAATTATTGAATCTGTCAGAAACGTATACGGCTGAATATGTCATTTGAACAAATATATAATCAAAGCATGGAACAATACCCGCTATGAACCCAAACCATCGTTAGGAACACGATTAATTAATGTGTGTGAGACACGATAGTGTTTGAGTTATCCTGATATGTACTAGTAATTAAGCAAGTAGTACGAATTGTTCTTCGGGTCCTTGCACAAAATTAAAAAAAAAAAAACAAAAATCTAATAATTGTATCCATCCAAGCAAATACAGAGCAGACGGGTCCTAGAGTGGAGACCGCGAATCGGCAAACGGAAGGTAGGACGCCCCCCAGCCAGATGGACCGACGACCTGAAGAAGGTAGCAGGGATGGACTGGATGCGGAAGACGGAGCTGTGGCGCACATTGGGAGAGGCCTAAGTCCAGCAGTGGACTATGATAGGCTGATTGATTGATTGAAGCAAATACAGTATACTGTAATATGCTTTGAATATCTTTAAAATAAAAAAAAAAAATTTAATATATCACAATAAGTTGCATATCTTACTAATTTTAATTAGACTAAATGTCCTGAAGGACATCGTAGTCATCATTCAAATTCTAAACTTTTAATCGTTGTTGAGAAAGTACGGCAGAAAGAATTTCATCAGATTATGAGCAAGTTATGAAATGCAGTAAAGATGATACTTACAAAAGCAAAACTCTAAAACATAATAAAAAGGAAACATTTTTGTCATATTCGAGTTATCTATCGAAACGAATCTACTAAAAACTATCGTATTTCCATATTTGTACAAGCGCGTTTATTAAAACTCTGTTTAATTTAGAGATTTACTCTATTGTGGATATTTGCACGATCGGCGGTATTCCGCTCTGGGGTGACAGTGAATTTGGCGAAGTTTTTAGAGAAAAATGGTTTTATAGAAGTTTTTTTTACCGGTACCATAAACAACCGTTCTTTTCAAATATATTGCCGAACGAAGATCCTGCTATGTCCAGCGGTCCGAAAGTCTTTGCCCAAGATACACCATGGGTAGATTTTGCTTTAGATTTTCTAGCCAAGATAGATAAGATGTATGGGTGTTTAACTCTTTATTGTACAGCATATAAATAAATTAATACAATTTTGTATACATATATATTCTTACCAAACTGAAGTCTATGTACAACTGTACTTATCGCTATTTGCGATTTCTTCCAGGCAACCATTGGATGGAAAGAGAGATTATGGATGAGATGAGGAGTTGCACTATACGATTAATTCAAAGCTCCTTTAATATTTTATAGCTTCGTGTAGTTTTATTTTTATTCATTACTAGCAGCGCCTCGCAGTTTCACCCGCGTAAGTCCCGATCCCGTTGGAATGTCGGGATAAAAAGTAGCCTATGCGTTAACCTAGGTCTCCAGCTATCTACATACAAAGTTTCATCGCACTCGATCCAGTAGTTTTTGTGTGAAAACATTCTAAACATACACACAAATGTTTTCTCTTTATAATATTAGTATAGATTAAGATGTCCGTGGTTCCGAAAGGCTGATTTAAAGAAACCAGATGTCGACAAAAGCATGTATAACAAAACTATTAATAGCTAATTTGGCAAGCTAGGGGCGACATGGGGAGTAACAAAAATGTTAGCTCGAATGGTTATTCAATTTGGGTTCTGTATTTATATATGATGAACATTCACAATACTTTAATTAATAATGTGCTGTCGTCAGATGTATGAAGATAAAATAGAAACTATTTTAGTGTTTAAATAACCATAGTAGAATATGTGATACAAATTGTTACCTTGCAGATATGTTTTGAAAACGAAGCAAATGTTATTGGACGATAATTAATAATGTTTCAATAACCTTTAATGGTACAGTAAAATTAGTAGCTGATTATATTATCTTTGATATACTGCAAATCTTTGAATTTTATTACCCTTAGTAGTTTCTTAACATTTCTTTATAAAGGTTTTCTATTGCTTTTCGATAACCAATTTTATGCCCTTTCAATCAATCAATTAGCCTATCCTAGTCCACTGCTGGACATAGGCCTCTCCCAATGTGCACCATAGCACCCGGTCCTCCACCTTCAGCATCTAGTCCCTCCCAGCTACCTTCCTCAGGTCGTCGGTCCATCTGGCTGGGGGCGTCCTACCTTCCGTTTACCGATTGCGGTCCCCACTCTAAGACCTGTTTGCTCCATCGGTCCTTTGGCATACGTGGCCAGCCCATTGCCACTTAAGCGTGCTTATTCTGCGAGCTATTATATTTAATGCGTTGTCGGATGACCTCATTACGAATTATCCCCTTAATCACATAAAAATATAAGTAAGAAGGCGTGAGAATATGTATGTAGATATTCAATATAATTATGTTTCTATAAGATAAATATAAGATGAAAAATTATATATATATAGGTACACATATAAAAATGAATCCCTATTTCCCTTGGTCACGCCATAACTTGAGAACGACTTAACCGATTTCATTCATCTTTTATTTAATGTTTTCTAATACTTTGTAGAAGGAAATTAAGAAAATTTATCAGAAAATCGGTTCCCGTGGGATTTATTTGAATTTCTACGCGAACGAAGTCGAACACGAACAGCTAGTATATATGTATAGATAGAGTCCATTATAAAAAAAAAAAATAGTTTACGTTTATGCAAGAGATTATTTGGATAGTCTAAGATCCGACTTGGATTGGCCTTTCCTCATCTTACTTATTATATCTTATTTATATATTTAGTATATTATTTATATATATTTACATAGTAAAAGTTATCGCTTGCTTTAAAAAGCGTAACATTAACTAAACATGTCAAACACAAAAAGAGATTTTTCATATATTTTTTTTTCATAACATTATAAATGTAACTATTGTCTATATTAATATTATTTACTTCAATACGGATGCGTAATTTTTGAAGTGAAAACTTCTTTAGCGGCGTTGTGCACTTTTAGATGGGTAAAAAATGTTAAACTCGCGTCAGGACACGTGACCCTGATGTCAGACACTGATGTCCGACCCTGATGTCCGTCCCCGTCGAAAATTCATACGACACAGCCCAGTTTGTTATATTTACATGTACAGCGTGAGAGAGAGCGTAGAGAGAGAGAGAGAGAGGGGGAGAGAGGGAGAGAGAGAGAGAGAGAGAGAGAGAGAGAGAACTGAACTCGTGACCGTCGCGCTAATAATATTTTTTAGGTTGGGTTTTGATTGGGTTCTAAAGATGTTTATTACACATCTTTAGAACCTAATGCCCTCAAATCTGGTTCTCTCGTTGAACCCTAAAAAGGATGAGTGTACAAAAAAGTTTAATCACGTCACTTCGGCTTCGTAGTTACATGTTCCCGAGTTGTTCTGAGTGATCGCACGCGCCGGTCGACGATGTTGCGTGCAAGCATCCATCGCGTCTACAACACAAACAAATTTCTTCACAAACTTTAAACTATAGTTATTGCTTTATACTATTAAAACTAACACTATAAAAAAAGTGTTTTATTGTTGAACAGTGTCGTGTTTTATTAAATTATGGCTCAGTTCATAATCTAGGTTCGACATCGAGGTGAAACCAGATAAAATTAAATCGGTGATATATGAGTTGCGTTCTATACGGCTTTGAAATAATTGGCTTCGGGTTGTGAGGCTGTGATAAGGAAGTACCCTACTGTTGGGTATATTGCTAAGGTTTGCATGTTTTTTAACTTTTATTAATATGTAACATTCTATAGTACAGAAACCGACTACAAACTCAATGATCCCGACAAAAAAAAATTTGAGAGAGCTAGGAAATTCTTTAAATAAATAGGCGAGTTATCGCCTCAAAAGATGGAAAGTATGCGAAAATATAGGAGGACTTTGAAACAAAATTTTCTAGTTAAGTCTAAAACTCGAAAAGAATTAGAATATATCAACAGTATAGAAAATTACCAAGGGAAAATAAAGATATGAAGTAAAAAATATAATTATTAATCAAATCAAAATCAAATAAGAAAACAGAAAGAATAATAAAATAATGTTCGAACATAAGTCTATGTCCATTGTCCAGTAGTTTCACAAAATAAGATTTTTAATGATTAAATAAAATATAAAGGTCTAAAAATTGTTTTATTTACAACTGTGAATACAGCCTTTGTTTTCCTTTATGTTACTTTTATGTTATTGTTACATAAAAGTAACATTTGTGAAAAGAGGAATTATTTTGATTTTGATCCTAATAGGAACTGTCTTTTATTTTGAATTAATTACTTTATAATTCGCCGGCAACATAAATAGATATTGTTACGAATAATCTTGTAAATAACTTCAGGAACAGGAACTTCAGTGGAATTTTAATGAGACGAGGTCAACTCTACACGAAAAAATATTTTACGGTCGAATTGAGAACCTCCTTTTTTTTCGTTGGTTAAAAATCACAATGTTTGGAAAGATTTCTTACAGAACAATTCATACAAACATATAAGGCTTAAACTAATTGAAACATTTGTTTAAAATATTCTATAAATAAAATTAAAGTGACAAACATCCAATGGTTACACGTTTTTTACCAATCAACCTTAGGCTGATATACGCATACAATACTATAGATTAGACTTCACCGGGATTTCTTGAGGAGCTAACATCAGATAGCGAGATGAGGCCTGCGATATTATTGTAAATATTTCTAAACACCGGTAACCGCTTAATATCTCGCGTACCGTGCGATAATTAATCATTGATTTGAAATTCTGATGCCTGATTTATTCATGTATACTACTGCGGCAATTAAGAACCGAGAATTTGTCAATAAAACACAAGCAATAAATAGTCTCCCACCAACGGTACTCAACGATTTCAACGTTGCTCCCACGATTGGAAAACCCTTGGTAATCCTCCGAAGATAACGCGTTCAGTACCGCAGTTATAGTTTTTAACTTGACCTCCTCTACTCCGACATGATGAGGTTCCATGAGGTGCGACTTCATCTTAGGGAATAAGAAAAAATCGCAGAAAATGGTGAAATCAGGCGTATAAAAAGGGGGCGGCAATGTTGGACTACCTTTTTTTTGCGACTTATCCAATCTTTTGACTGGCCTGTTGGTCTAGTGGTTAGTGATCCTGACTGCTAATCCAGAGGTCGTGGGTTCGATTCCCACCCCGGACAAATAATTGTGTGATGAGCACGATCATTTGTTATACCAACTTTTAAACTTTCGCGTTCCACGATATAATTATGTATTTACGGGAATTCACAGACAATTCAGAGGTATGTAATACCTTTTCGTGATCGCGTTAATTCACATAAATACATAATTATACGATCACTTGTTCTGTGTGTGGGTGTAATTTATCTATAATATGTATGTATTTAGAAATATATAAGTATGTGTATCAGCAGTCTGGTTATATGAAATAACAGGTCATAGGTCATACTCGTAGATATACTATTAACATTAGAGTGACGGTGACGCGAACCCATAAGAATTCATTCCTCTTCCAACAATTATTTTTTTTTTTTCTTTTTTTTCTTTTCAGTTTTCACTGCAAAAACAAATTGTGTGGTGGTTAATTTATTAACACCCCTTGTCATCGACTTCAAAAGACGACTTGGGCTAAAGAAAGTCTCACCTCTTTCTAAAGATATGTTTAAGAACGACACAGTAATAGACTAAATAACTATATTATAATTAAATATACATATATATGATTCAACATAACACAACTTAAAACATTAAACAAAATTCAAATTAAGTAAAGTAAGAAAATGATGCCATATCTACTAGTGACATCTATCAAACTGACGTACGTTCGGACGAAATTTTTAATAAAGGTTTTCGCTATTGAGCACTATAGGCCTAAATTTTTATTATAAATATTAGAGGGCATTGCTCATTCATTAATAAATCCTTCCTTACGTAACCTACATTTCTTGGTAGTGATTCCGTACATTTTCAAAGTGTCTGTTAAAAGTTTAAATAAGTTAAATACACTGTTTTCTAATGTTTTCCTTTGCGTATACCCAGCTGGATGCCAAATTTAATTTTTCTAAGTAACCGGGAAGTGGGTTAGATTTTTGATTCAGTCAGTCAGTCAGTGATAAAAATGGTGATTTTCAAACGATAATATCTCAATGACTGTTTAAGCTGTATTAATGAAATTTTCTGTTTCTAGTTAATCTAGGGGGTTTTAATAAATAAACAAAAATTCAAGTATTTATATGGAATAGATTATGACTTATTATGCGGTCGAAAGTGGTTCCTAATGGTTCGTGTAATATAACACACAGCTGCTGCGTCACCAGTTTATTTTTCTTGAACTTTGCTTGACACGCTGCCGCGTGTCTAGATATATTGTTTTTTTTCCGACATCTTGAACAATCATCGTCATATTTCAGGCCAGTTCAGCGTATGAAAATCCGTTCGGTATTTAGTGTGTTTATCGCAGACAGACAGACAGACGCGGCCGGGGACTTTATTTTATAATACTAGTGATCATAATTAATGATGTGATGACATTCACTGTTAAACGTACATAAAACCAGCCATTAGGGACAGACAGACGTAACTCCATTATAGTTTAAATCTATTACATTTTTGTTGCAGCTGAACAATGACGAATCAGAGTATGGCTGTCACCGAAGCACATGCTGGAACCAAACGGCGTTGTTGTCAAAGGTACGTTTCTAAACAATCTATTTACAACCACGCCTAGCAGAAATTAAAATCATATATTATTTAGAAACACGAATAATATAAAATTATATACGTGGTATACGTGGGAGAGCCATGCTTCGGCACGTATTTGCCGGCTCGAATCCACTCGATACCACGGCCTTACAGAAAACCGGCAGTGAAACAATGCTCGCATTACTTTTTGGCCACGTGAGTGAGGTTACCGGAGGCCCTAACCCTTCCCTCTCCCCTATTCCCGTCCTTCCCCTCTCCCCCCTCTTCTGCCCTCTAATCCCCCTCTCCCGTCTTCCCGCTCTTCCCCTACGAGGCCCTCCTTGACGAGGTGGAAGATCCTACATGGATGTCCTCTGCCTTGGGGAGGCAAAGGGGACCACTACTTGCCTATGATCAGGAGAGCGAGAATCGATATTGTATTCTTCCGCAACCCCCGACAGACATTGACCCGTCTCACCCTAGACGGGACCCGTCAGCCGATGCGACCATCACCCGCATCGGCCGCACTCCTCTGAGAGCGCGCGCGGAACACTGTGTGCTGCCTCTCGGGTCTGTATCTGTTTGGACGATGACTTCCCTAAAAAGTTCGCCGCCCGTACGCCACTTCCTAAGGTGGCTGGAGGTCATTAAATGCCCTCCGGCGCCCGGTGCGTCTGCTCTGGGCAGAGAGAGTCGTACTCCGCTCTTTCTCCTGTTCTGCCGCTCCTTTGTGGACATCACCTCCTCACAGAAGGAGGCGACAGCGTTCCATGCGCTCTCGCTCCGAACCATGGCCAGAACTACGGTTGGGAACGAAAGACTACCCGCAGCACTGACTGCCACGACAAGATCACGGCGCTGGTTAGCTCAGGCTGGGCATTCCGACAGTGTGTGCAACGCCATGTCGTCGGAGCAGTTACCACAATGGTGGCACCGTGACGTCGGCTCCCGGCCGATCCAACACAGGTACTTGCCGAAGCAACCGTGTCCAGAAAGCACCTGCGTCATCCAGAAGGTGATGGTCCCGTGCCCTCTCTCCAGCCACTCTCGTAGGACAGGTCTTACCACCGCTATAGCAGCGTACCCCGCCCTGGGTCACGCAAGTCTTTGGGAGCTCGTCCCGGTGTGCCTCTACTTTGCGATGCACTGGTCGGTCGTCCGGATCTGGCGCATCTTTGCGCGATCGTACGGTACCCTTTCCCTTAGGGAACGTACATACTACGTGACCCGTTCTGGGGGCGGAGGGCGGTCTTCAAAATACCACGCTTGGTCACAGGGGCGGAGGGGGGGGGGGACTTAAGTTTTCGTCATGTAGTCAATATCCTCTAGGGAAATCTCGTGCTTTTTCGAGCTATATTCAAATATGACCCGCAGCGTTTAGCGCTTTTTAAACTCACAAGTAGCAACAAGCAAGCCTTTAGCGCTTTTTAACTTTCTGTCGGCAAAACATTATTTAAAACCATATTTGTAAATGACTACGTCAAAATAAGGGGGGAGGGGGGGCGGTCTTGGCATATACTACGGGTGGTCACCGAGGGAGGGTATAAAATATGGGTATGTTCCCTTATCACCCTGACGGTTATTACGCGTTGCGGCTTTCGCAGAATTGCAATATTACCGGCCGTCAAAGCGTCCGCCCGTACTGGTGCCACTGGACACTGGACGAACCTAAACCATCCCTTCCATTTTCCTTTTTTTCCTAAAATCCATAATATATTCTTATTTCAAAATACCCGCCCCTATGAGTTTTACATTTTTTGTGGCATAACTAACACGCCCTAGTGAAGTAAAAAAAACTACAACCGCCTCGTTCGTTCTTATACAGACGCGCTGTTTGACACACGTCTTCAAAAAATTATATAAAAATTCAACTCGTTAGAAGATAGCTGACCATTAATACTCCTAACTACTGTGACGTAAGTGCTGGTAGTGTGTGTTGTTGGCCGCCCGGCCCCCTGCCCGTCGAATACACCTACCTATCTCTCCATTCCCAGTCTTTCCAGGTGAGTGTTTGCTTCTTTTCAACCCATAAGAGTCACAGGGTTTCCAAGGGTTACTGCAACGGAGAATGCAGCAACTTCTCCAGCGAGTATAATACATTTTCTTTTTATGGTACCTCCTGTGAGGACTTCCTCACGAAATCTCGTAAAATATCAACGCTTCTAACATTAAATTAAAGTTTTCAGTATAAAACATAAAATTTTACATTATTTCATGTAAAATCATTTCCAATTCTTTGCAAATTTCGTAATTTTACATCAAGTTTAAGCCGCCATTACGTGTCACTTTAGTAGGTATTGTTAGCGGCCGAGCGTATTTTACCTAATACCTATTCAATTCATAAATTAATAATATTCTATCGAGTCGTAACTGTTTACTCGCAAAACCTTTCAAATCATTCATTAGGCGATTGTAATTGGGTACCTACATACTTCTTATTTTCTTGCTGCTTTCGCCGGTGATACCTACCTAAGGAGGTTCATAGTTGATGGTTGTGCTCGAAAGTTCTAAAATAGTTTACCTATGTTATTACAATCGTATATATACCTATTTATATAGTTGCATATAATATATTTTGTTTGTCATATTTGCGTAATCTCGTAGTCTACTCGCGTAAACGCTCATCGGCCGCGACCCGCGACACATATTTGTCTTACAAGTATTTTCCTAGTTTACTTGTTCAAAACATTAAATATCCCCAGTCATGACAATTTATCCATGAATTGAGAAATTCTTAAAAAAAAGCCACTCAAGAAAAATACCTTGACCTAACATTGGACAAAAACCTGACATGGAATGCACACATACAAGCATACAAAACAAACTTTTATCTCTAGTGGGATCACTAGATCACAAGATGCATTTTACAACAAGCTCGACCGCTCATATATAATGCACTAGCAAAACCTCATCTACTTTATCTCATTGAAATATGGGGTAGCGCAGCTAAAACTAATATAAAAGCGATCCAAATACTACAAAATAAAATAATTAAAATCCTGTACCACTATGACTACTTAACACCAACAAAGACTATATTTGAAGAATCCAAGCTTATGAATATCCAGCCAAATATTCATCTCGTCGCGCAAATCACCTAGTATTACCATCAATAAGAACTAACTACGGTAAAAACTCTTTGACATTATTTGTGGGAGCACAGCTGCTATACAATGTACTTCCAGCAGTCATAAAAGAAGCGACCTCGCTGAACATATTTAAGAAAAACTTTATAATCATATTTTAAATAAAGTAAATAATTAAAAAATATAAATCGCATGTAATCCATAACTCGGGCCACACGACTTTGAACGCAGCGAAATCGCATCTCACAGTACGTCGTTTATATTTTATTTTTTAAGAACCCACCTGTATCGGGTTAATAGGTTTTAAAAAAATATATTTTGTTGTTCTCATGTAATAATAAGTGACATTTTGTCTTATTGAGAAATAAAGATCTTTAAACCGAAACATTAACTAAGTAAGTAAGTAAGTAAACATTTAATACAGGCACTTTCACTGATATTGATAGTGCGGAGATTAAAAACCTGTTTGGTTCGACACCAATAAATTGTTCTCTTTGTGTTCGTGCTTTATTTTAGTTAGTAATCTTCGAGTGAGATGGAAGTTGAATTACAATCGTGTTTTAAAAAACGCAATATGCCTTTAAAAATATGCAAATTAGTTACTATTTAATTAAAACTTGTAAAGAACGAAACTAAATTAAAAACTTTTAAGGTTAGATACGAGTCGATTGAAAAAATCCGTGACAGTTAGATCGAATTGTGTAAAGAGATAAACAAATTGCAATTGAAATTAAATCCTAAATATGTTATTGATAATCTCACATTGTTGTCGTTTGATGAGTTGTATTATGCGACCGTTGAGTTCACCGACTCGCTCACCACAAGCACTGACGCTCTGTTAGATCCTTGTCATAGTAACCCTTCTAAGGTTTCCGTGAATTTACCTAAATTGCAGATTCCGAAGTTTGATGGTCATATCGAAAACTGGCAGACTTTTAAAGATAGTTACGAACCACTCTACCACAGTAAAGGCTCTGCCTAGTTTGGAATCAGACGGCCGTTTGTAAGACGTGTCCAGTTATTATTATTACTTGTCTTGTTCAATGTAATAATGCCTCATTATCTGACATAGAAAAGTTGCATTATTTAATTCCATGTTTATCGGGCAGAGCCTTGTCGCTTGCTAAAGCTGTCCTCATCACTTCGTCGAATTATGTCCTTGTTTACAATGCGTTATTAGATAGGTATGATAATAAGCTTACTTAAATTGACTCCGATTAAAAAACCCACTTTATCTAATTAAGTGAATTTATTTCCGTGTATTTTTTTATGTGACCGTTGTAATTACTTAATTAATGTAACATTAAGGAAGAGAACCAACAAGTAGTAAGCCACAAATTATGAAGTTCAAGACAACTTTCTCTAAGCATGTTAAAATACCGTTGGTTACATAACACCAGTGTATAAGAACAAGTGACCCTTTTTTTGCGCACAAAAAAAAAATCAATTTTGCCTTATGTTTTTGGATATTTCAGATTTTCGATTGAAGAGAATTAGGTGAATAGACATAAGTTTATAAAATAAAGGTCTTTAACTGTCTCCTACTAAATTTAACACCTTGTGTAGCTCTAAGTACGTAAGAATATACAAGTTTTCAAATTTAAATTATAATCTTTATACATATACAGGTTGTATTTAAAGGAACATGGACATGAATTTAGCATGCAGTTACAAAAAGAGTTTTTGAAAAATAACAATCCGTTTACAGGTTATGACTATTTGAATTTCCAGGTACTTTTACCTCCGTTTCTTATAAAATCTGGTGTAATGTTTAAAGTTAAAGATTTAAAACTGTAAATACTTTTTTATCTTCCACCTACTTTTATGAAAAACGGAGGCAAACATATCCGGAAATTCAAACGGTCATAACTTGTAAGCGAATAGTTTTTATTTTCAAAAATTCTTATTGTGCATGCTACAACTGCATACTAGAGTCCTTCCTTCTCAAATACATCCTGTATATATATGTACATAATTCTGATCAGGTTATAGGAGATTAGACAGGGTATCTTCTGCCAATGGATCAATAAGAATATTTAGTGGAACACATTAAATAGTAAGTTGGCAACACAGGTTTTAATGTTCTCTCACTATGTAATGGCGGACACGGACGCATATACTGAGTTAAGTTTTTTGGTACAATACATAATACAGAATTACATTGTGCAACTCAAATAGACTATTATTTCTTTAAATCCTAACATCTTCAAGCTACATACCAACCTACATACCACATCTACAGTATAGTGTTATATTTATGCTGCTGAGTTAGACGATTTATTGTGTCTAAACCGGAAGCGGTATGTTGGAATCGTATCGATTAAAACCACACGGTGATTCAAAACAAGTGAGCGTATTGCAAAGGACTCGGGTATACCCTAAGGATTAAGCCTCCATGAACCACTGCAGACCTTGGTCGCCTCTTGAAGAGCAAGCGGCCACGCCGTGAAGAACCTTGCAATTGAGATATGCGCGAGCGGAACAAGTCGTGCCACCGCCTCAAGTCTTCTTCTGCCAGGTTACGGACACCCCCACCCCACTGGTGGTTGGAGATCGTTCTCCGGCTGCTAAATTGGATGCTAGAACTCCAAGAGGGGGAAATTATCCTGAGCGGTGAAGTAGTCCATGATTATATACCTATATTTTTTCTAGCAAGCAAGTAACTAATATAGATATTACTCAGTAACACAGATAGATGAACTATTTTCAACGTGTATTTCAAGGTTAATTTTCTTTAATCAGTACACGGTATGAAATGGATAAGAAGTAGGTATTTTTTTTATTGGTGTTATTTTTATTAAAGTATGTAACTTACCTGAAACTTTTACCTTTTTTAATTAATTAAAAATCCACCTTTTATTGAATTTGCTTAATATTCAACTCTTTGAAAGTAAAATAATTGAATTGAACGCCTGATATTTTATGTTTGCAATATGTAGCTCAAATACTTATTTTATGGTAATATAAAAAACTGTCAGGAATAAAAATTATATTAAATTTATTTATGTACATATTTCCTAAATAAGATATGAACTATGCATATGCATCCCTTGTTTTTATGTTACCTTTAACCAGTACCGCCATCTATCTATAAGGTAGATTAACAGCCGTTCCTCATTGGATTTTGAAAAAACCTACATCAAGTTCACTGCTTCACCACCTGCCGTTTCTTGAAAACGTTATTGTCATGGTTGAACATCTAATAATGAACGTGTTACGCAATAAAAACATAATATAAAATTTACCCGTTTTGGATTTCTATAATTAAAGTTACCTTAGTAAGTTGTTCACTGGTGTGGTGAAATCTAGTACAAAAGTGCTTAGGTTATGTTGTGACGAGCCCATAATCAGCAGTAAAACTGTCACAACTGAAACTTATACTCATGGAGCATTCTATACGTACCGGCTTACAAAGGCGACACTTTATAAGCAACCACGCTGACGAAGTACCCATAGATACCATACGTCTGGTCTCGCCTATCAATAGATTTGCTATATTTCAAGGAATCTTTAATAATGATGACGATGATTACCCTAAAAAGAAAGTTATTCTATTATTTAGAGGGATTTGAACATAAATACCTCATAAATATTCAGAAAAAGTTGTGTTAATTTGTTTTGTTAAATAGTGTGAAATACAAGTATCTATGTATAGTAAATGTATAGTATATGATTATTTATATAACATTATTGATATTATTTATATGTAAAATATGAATATAATTACAATATGTATATTTTTTATTAATGTAGATATTTAAATTTAATTGGGCCCTGCGAGAATACCAGCGTTGCAGAGCGATCTGCGACACTAGCTGACGCAGGTACCCTATTTGGTCTTCAGTACCACCCTAGTCTTAAGGCATATGATTTTTATTGTTATAACTGAAGATACAAATAAAATATTTTTCTTTCTTTCTTTCTTTCTTTCTTTCTGTTAAAATTTTATGACATAAAATATAACACTAGTAACAGCTATGCTACAACAGATGACGTTACCAGTTCTTTTTCTTGTTACAGGCCCTCTAGACTCAAGACTAAGATAATTATAACAGCATTAGCAGTCCTTGTTTTCGTGTCTGCATTAAGTGGCTACCTCATTGGAAGCGCAGACTATTCCTCGAGGACGACAGCGGAGCCTCCTGACCCAATTGAACCTCTGAAACCTTCAGCATCTCGGCTCCAAGTGTTCCAGAAATCCGCTGTATGTACAGATTCACCCTCATGTTCAGAAATTGGCAAGTAAGTGAATCTAGTAAAACTAAATATATAGCTAATATAATAAACTTATAAAATATAAGCTTAGACTATCGAGTTGTAGTAATGAAAACAAATTCCAAATATATGTTTTTAGGAAACCAAATTAGGTAAGGGTAAAATAGTTTGTTTTAGCATTGGACACTGAAAATGTTATACTTTGGTACCTAGGCCTAGTTTTAGCTTTAACGGTAAAATAATAATATATAAGTATCAAATCTTACGGTTTATGTACTGCTGCAGCTGGAGTACAATACGTTTACCATAACCTGTAATAAACAGTACCTCTACCCTTCTATCACCTTTCATACTTCAGTTCCACAATGCGTAGGTGTAGCGATTTCTCAATACATTAAACATTGTTGAGAGCGCCCCTGGAGAAAATGATGGCAACCAAAATACTGTATATACTGCAGTCAATTGCTCCAATGGATAACACGAAACATAGTGATATAAAAACGCGTTTCCTATAATCCAGAAAAACAAGTTTTTAGTATAATTGATTATAATAAAATAATATCTAATGCAATTTTATTATTATTGGTAATAGAAACATCAGTGTTAGTCTAGTGTATAGATTATTACTGCCCAACCCAACACAACCGCTGGCTTTGATAGACTGGTGACCTCCCTCACAGGAACACAATATAGTTGTTATGCATCACATAGTTTTCTGGAAGAATGAAAACTAGCATTATAGAAATATATATAAGTCAAAAAATATTTACCAAGTGCAGTAGAACAATTCTTAATATAATGTTCCTTTCTTGGCGGTCAAATCTCACAGGATATGTTCTTGATGCATATAATATAGACCGTCCACAAGAAAAGCACTTCCTTCATCAATGAATGTGTTTGCTCGATCTTGAAGTATCAAATACCATACACTCCGTACAAAGTACACTAAAAATTTTTTTTTTAATTTCTACGGTTTAACTGTGTTATAACACTGCTGATTTTCAATTTAAGTATTATGCCAATGGTGGTGACAAGATTCTGACTGGAAGACACATTCCATGCACTTATTTTATTTTTCATTTTATTTTATTGTTTTTTATTTTAATTCTGACTAATACGATAGAAAAATTATATTTATTTTACATTATTTCTAATAATATTGTTCTAATTAAATATTTATACTGTTAAAAATGAGGTTCTGTAGATAATTGCACGTTATGTCACGCTAGTGACTGCTACTGACCTATAGATGGCAGCATAAGTAAAAACAAACCAATGTTATCGTTTCCATATTTTAGACTTAGACTTTGACTTAAAGCTAAGTGTAAAATACCTATTCAATACAATAATCTTATTTTAGTTACCTACAATAAGATCTACTTATGTACACATTTACTATCACTAATATTATAAATGTGAAAGTTTGGATAGATGGATGGATGTTTGTTAGGTACTCTTTCCTGCCAAAACTACTGAACCGATTGCGATGAAACTTGGTATGTAGAAAGCTGGAGACCTGGATTAACATATAGGGGTTTTTATCCCGATATTCCCACGGTATCCGGACTTACGCGGGTGAAACCGCGGGGCACTGCTAGTATCTACATATTAATTATGCACAACCACATTGAGTCGCCATTGAATGATGCAACGGTATCATTTTTCTACTAAAGTAGTAGTATAATTAAGAACGTCACAATATAGTTTGGAAACAATTTTAGGATTTGAACTATTTTATTTATATCCTAATTTATTGTCATTAGAATAATGACACCAACTGTTTCTCAAGAGTGTTCTGGGTACGATTCCCAGATAGGACAATTATAATTAGGGTGATTTGTTTACACTACGTACTCTCATGCTATTTCTGTCAATCGTAGGATTTTAATTTCTTGGCGATTTTTTAATGCAGAAGTTACGAATAGACTGTTTTTGTTCTTTCAAAGTTGTTTTCCGACCATCTTGATTATATCTGAAATTTGAAATACCTAAAAGTAACGGCCACTATTATTAATATTATGCGTTCGAAAAAGCTGACTAGTTGAGCCAGCCTAGCTCCTTCCAGAAGCACAGAAGCCTCCTAGGGCGTTAACAGGCTTCTAGAAGCGACCTCGCACCCGCGAGGATACTTGCCCCATTGTGTGGCCACTCCCTCGCACTCCAGGATAACGTGGGCGGCTGTTTCCTCCGCGTTGAGACATCCTCTGCATAGGGGACTGTCTGTCGCACTGATGGTGAATAGGTGCCAGTTTACGGCCAAGTGGCCCGTAATGGTTCCTACAACTATTCTGATGTCAAGTCGGTTAAGACTGAGCAGTCTGCAAGTTAAACGTGGTGAGATCTCCGTCAACACCAGTTTAGACTGCCTACAGCCGGTTGTGCGCTTCACGAGTCCGTTGCCTTACCCATGATCGAAGTTGATTAAAGGGAAGTGGCAGCAGTATAGTTGGACCTGCCACTGACTTTACAGATCCCTTTCTTGCCAGTTCAGCGGCGGCGTTGTTCCCGAGTGAATTACTATGTCCTTTGATCCATTGAAGAATGGGGTAACCCATTGGCAGAGGCTAAGCGCTCCAGCGTCTGGTGGCATTCATAAATGAGACCGGAGTTCATGGTGTTGCCCTCCAAGCCTTCAGGATGGCCACACTGTCTGACAGTATACGGATCCTTTATACCTTTTGACTTTTGCCACTCACATTGGAATATGGAAATGTGTAGGCCTAACGCCAGTGATATTTTTATATTTAAGTTTTGTGAGAAAACTCCGGCTCCAGTCCCTGACCCCATCTTGGAACCGTCCGTGTAACCGTCCGCAGTTATGCGGTTCGGAACACACAAACTTTGTACACGATGTTGTGGAGTATTCTCTCATTCCTCTATGAGAACAGACATAACTTTACTACAACCTTTTTAATTTCATTTAAGGAGTGTTAAATTGTCTATTAAACACAATTTGTTTCGCGGGGTTGTCATTGTTGGGTTCCGGTCTTTATGTGACCCGGTTTCATTGCTCTCGAGTGTATTATCTAACCTAGACTGGCGGATTGATTGAATTATTTTACTTACGTTTTTGTCAGATAACCCTGAGAACACGTCTTAACTTTTAAAGTGTGTAAGAAGTAATAAACATATCAACTCGATATCACGCGACTGTGTATACATTACAATATCACACAGCTGTACGAGTGAGTATATTGAGTATGATGCAATACACGAATACGTTAACACATTGTTTTTATATCAATTTTGTCCTGAACACAAACAAATACTACTTACTCATTCTGATAAAAAGTCTCGAAATGCACATCACTACATATTATAAAACAAAGTCCACCGCGTCCGTCTGTCTGTCTCCCTGCCTTTCTCTCTGTCTGTTCGCGATAAACTGAAAATCTGCTGAACGAATTTTCATGCGGGTTTCACTAATAAACAGAGTGATTCATGAGGAAGGTTTAGGTGTATAATTTGTACCCATGCGAAGCCGGGGCGGGTTGCTAGTACATTACAACAAAATAATTAATTTCAATTAAACCACTATGGGTATTTTTGAATTGTCCGGAGCAGTAGTCAGTCAGACTAAGTCATTATAATTCTATTATTAAATATGAATTCGCATAGAAGGGGACACAGTGCATACTGTAAATATTAGGAGGTATTCTTCCTTGCAACACTAAATACCTACCGGTGCCGTCTATTGCCGGTTAGAGTTAAGATTTGCGCCGAAGGAGGTCCGTGGTAGACTGTTTTCACCGCTCCGACATCCAGAGGTAGCCATACTGTCAAATCCCTTACCATTTCTGAACTGAACCCCTGCTAATCAGAGAAACGCACAGAAACAGCGGTGCTAAACGTGGGTCATTCCGCTTCGGCTGCGTATTATAGCCTCAAAGAAGCAATGTCTATAGAAAAGACGCCTTCGATTTAACGCGGGATTGTGTAAAATAACCTGATAAAGTAAATAAAGTAAGCTAATTTTTGTAAATTGAAGATAATTATTGGCTTTTATACTAAAGGTTTTTTATTAACGGTTTAACAGAGAGGGTATTTATACTGTTAGTTTTTGGTACATCTTACTGTTTTGTATAGCAACTTCGTTATCAAAATAAAACTAGATAAACGTTTCACTGCTTACTGCAAGGTTAACTAGAAGGCTGCGTTTCGACAATATGACATGATATAATTAAAGTATATGGCTGAAATAATGATGATGAAACAAATTTTGTAAAAAATCCTATTTCGGAAAAAGCTAACTAAAAACATGCGCACAAGGTAACATAAAATTATAATAGCATCGCATTGTAAGGCATCAAGTTTCATGATGTTACAGCGCCAAATTCTGCAAATGTAAATATTTATTTTATATATTTAACATATCTTTTTATTTTATTTATTTTACACAAATATAACATTATTATATTATACAGGAAATAAAATAGCACGTACTAAGGCGGTCTTTAATCTATAGTTGAGTGTTCTTCCAGCAATCCTTGGGAGTACACTTACACTATAAATTATATGTTAAAGTTATACTTACATATATATATACAAATTAACAGTCTGATTATTGCTGAGAGAAGAAAAAATCCTTGATTATTTTCTTAAAAATAGTCAGAGAATGGCTATTGGGGATAGAATGGGGAGGGGAAAATTCCACTGCTGTACCGCAGTAACAGTAAAAGAATGATATAAGATATGAATCATAAACCTTCCCGCTTACCTCAACAACATAAGTAGTCCATAACAATTTGCAATCAATAAATACCTCGAGATTTTTGACATTAGATGAATATGGCATTACAGTATCGTTGTATTATATAAGACAAGATTGGTTAAGATGACTGTACATGTACCTGCCACTAATAATGAGAGCTTTATTTTATACACTATATTAAATGTTTTATTATATTGCTAGTTTCTTTCAAAGTTTTGCAGTCAAGCTTTTAATTTATTTCTTTATTGCTGACATGTTACTTTAATTCAATAGAATGAATGAATTGAATGCGTCAAATTAAAGTTACCACAAACAATGTTTAGCCTTTAGCCAGCCACCTTAAGGGTAAAGCTCATTTGTTCATTGAGATATCGCCCATCATCCTCTACCTACCCTTGTCCCAATTTTGTTTGGGGACGGTGCAATATGTTTTATTCTTCCATTCTACTCTATTGTTCGTAATTGCACCGATTTCTAGCCATATCTCCTTTCACACAGTCCATCCATCTTTTCTTTGGTCGTCCACTTCACTTGTACCCGTCAACATCCATACATAAAACTCTTTTCACCACATGTTGCTTATCCCTCCGCATCACATGTCCATACCACAATAACCTTGCTACGATAATATTGCTCCTCAGCTTTTCATCCACTGGTGCTACTTTCAGAATCCCCCTAATATATTCATTTCTCACCTTGTCCATCCTAGTCACACCACACATCCATCTGAACATTCGAATTTTGGCTACGTGAAGGCGTCTCTCATCCGTTCTCTTTGTGGGCCAACTTTAAGATCCGTATCCAAACAGGACGACACACATTAAAAATAAGGTTTGTCGCATTTATCATGCTACCATAATCATCCCTTAGGGTGTGAATCCGGCCCACTCTTGGCTTTCGCTTATGTAGTTGTTCTTGCTTGTGACAACTATAGTGTTTAAATTTAGGATAATTTTTATATTATTGTTTAAACTATTTTGCTATGTACAGTGTAATTAGTACCAGAATTGTTGATTTGATGACTGTACAAAGTTCATAATCAGTACATACAAGTACACACTTTAAGTAATCAAAGTGTAAGAGTTTTGTAAAAGAAACATAGTAGAGATGTAATGCTTCATATTACTTTTATTTTATATCACATTAAATGACTCAGTTTACCTTTGTTCTAGTCGTTCCTACTTGCGAAAGTAGTCTCATAACATTCTAATAATTCAAAATAATTATTACGGTAGTATTATGAGTCATGAATTCTAATGCGATATACGAGCATGCTCCAGTAAAATCGTTTTTAATAGTATTCTAGGTTTTACATTTATATTGGGAATAACCATGACTCTTGCCTAATGTTATCATATCCATTATTACACTCGAGATCAATGATGCCGGGTCACATTAAGATACCTGAAAATCTAAGAAGCTAATAATGCTAGCTTAGTTTAATAAAGTATGTTTAATAGACAATTAATACCCCTTAAATGAAAGTAATAAAACTTCTTGGTTGTTATAGAGTTATGATAACAAAAATGTCAAAATAAAAAAGAACTGGAAGATTCGTATCTTCTTATGTGACTCGGATTCATTGCTCTCGAGTGTATTATGACTGAAATGGAAAGTTGCAAAACCCTGCACTGTAATGGCATTCATCTAAATGTATTCTTGTAACATCCTTCATGCAGGAAAAAGGACTTGTATTTATGGATTTTGCTCATCACCATTGTACAGGGCACCAAAGTGTAGAAGAGTCGCAATTTACTAAATTTAACACTGGGTGGAGTTCGAACCCGAACTTGATCGCAAGTCCGACAACTTAGCCATTACCCTACCCGCCGCCACACTTCAATGTTATAACGAAAGTTATTATTTCGGAGCAATTTGTGTTTATTATTATTATTTATCTTTATAAAAAATGTCTACATTTGGCGCTTTCCAAATCGTATATTCCCTCAAAGTAAGGAGATTTATTGAACTAAAAACTTTACATTCATACTTATCATCTGCTAATGTCATACAAGTCTCATGATTCTTGTTGTGTGCAAATACCTTTCAAATAACCGGGCCGCAGCGTAAACTCCTAATGTGTCCGTATTTAATTTAGTCTGAATCAATCCGGGCTCAAATGAATATATAATTCTATTGTTTCAGCAATATTCTGGCCAAGAATGGGTCGGCAGTGGACGCAGCTATTGCAGCGATGTTGTGCAATGGTTTGTTCAGCCAGCAAAGCATGGGGTTAGGTGGAGGATTCTTCATGACGGTCTACATCAAAGATGAGGCGAAAGCCTATGCTGTAAATGCAAGAGAAAAAGCTCCAGGTGCTGCAACAGTCGAAATGTTCAAAGGCGATAGGGCTAAGTCACACACTGGTAAATAAAACTATGGTTATTCTAACAATACCTACTTGTCGAATTTGTTTTTATATGATCACAATTATCATTAATATTCTCCATATTTACAATTGTCAACAATAAATTAATTGCAAATCTGTCCGACGTTTTTCAGGAGGATTATTCCCACTGTCCAACCCCCGGCTTGCACCCCGGGTGGACAGTGTTACAACTGTAAAAATAATTTCCACTGCCCCCGGGGGGTGGCCAGTGAGACTTATCATATTCATTGTAGCCGCCGCTGGTGGACACGGCTACAACTTTCTCAAACATTTACAATGGCCACCTCTGGTGGACATCTTCTCTATTAAAACCAAACATTCCCTTTGTCCACCCTAGGTTGTTAGACATTTATTTATTTTAGCAATTAATAAAAATAGATTCAATGTCAAAATTAAAATAATTATCTTTAAAAAAAAGCATCACCGACTTCCAATGTGCTTTTTAGTGCAAAGTGGATGTATTTTGTTTAAATATAATATGGGTAGGCCAACTAAACGCTCTGCTCCAATGAGACAGCGAGGTTTAGTTTACCGTTTACCGAGTAAACAAAAATATCATCCATGTATACAATTTTTAGATATTTGTTGATTTTTCAAAAACCGCTCGACCGATTTCGATAAAATTTAAAGTGTACCGAAAAGTATACCCTTTGAAACAAAAAAGAATTTTCCCAATTGGTTCAGGCGTCTTTGAGTAAAGGTGAACATACATAAAAAAAAAGATTCTGACGAATTGAGACCACCTTTTTTGAAGTCGGTTAATAAAAAATAGTATATCATATTTACTTGCCAATTTATTTATAGATGATTTATTTTGCTCATATTATTTACTAGTACTGCTGTATCTATAATACATACATTATACATGTACAATAAAAAAAAAAAATTAAAAAATTCAGAATAAAAATTTAGGGGTGGACTACCCTTAACATTTATGGGGAAGGAAAATAGATGTTGTCCTATTCTCAGACCTACCCAAAATGCACACAAAATTTCATGAGAATCGGTCAAGCCGTTTCGGAGGAGTTTAATTACAAACACCGCGACACGATAATTTTATATATTAGAAGATTATATATATAAATATGTATGACATACCTACTTTTGTGTTTATTTTTATATCTAGAAAGTAATAGCGAGCTTGAATTATTGTGTTTAAATGGTTCTTTGTATTAAAATGTAAGAATTTCTTAAATAAGTAGTAAATTAAATATTATTCTCTTTATTTAGCAAACTTTATATACATATAATTAGCGTTTTAGACTCTAATTGCTTAAAAAAATAATCACTTCAACAAAAACATTTATTAAAATAATTACAAATCATCAACTATTCTAATCCTAAAATGAATTTAAACCGTAACTGAACAATGCCAGTGAACGTCCGTTCGATCCGATGGTCGCAGGCCGAGAGAGGCCGATACCTGCCCGTGTCTCTGCTCGCCAGCTTGCGCGCCCCTCTCCGTCTCGTACCCGGCACTACCATCACGCCACTCTGACTTCACAACTGAAGACACGCCCCTTGGGGCCTATACTTTAGCTAACTCGGCCGTTCCTGATGTCGGCTCGTCCTCGACCTCAGCATCTTCAGGCAGCACCCGACGTGGTCGCGATGGTTGAGCGTGGACCTCCGCTTGTACGTCTCGGGACCTTGGTTTGGGGAACTTGATGCAGGTATACTGACCCTGCTCATATAACGTAAAGTTGGGTGGGGTAGGGGCAGTATAAACAAATACGTAGTCGTGAGGAGGAGAGGGCCCTGTACTTCTTGTATGTTTCCCTCCGCACTTTCATGGGATTCCAAGAAGTCGTCTTCCACCTCATCGGCGGCACCTATAGGCAACATTGTTTTCGTTAGAATACAATAAAAAAAATACGTAAAAACCTATACTCATCGTGAGATGGACAGCAAAAATCTGAAAAGTACGGTGGTTTATTTTTTATGTTAAACGGGGCCTAGGACGTAAAACATAAAAATAGACACTTTAAACACTAGCAGAGCCCTCAGGTTGCTAGTTAGCATACAGAGCCCTCGGGATGTATGACTGGCAGAGCCCTCAGGGTACCAGATTTCATCAAGTACAGAGCCCTCAGGATGTACCACAGGCAGAGCCCTCAGGGTGCCAAACAAAAATGCAGCAATAAATGGGAATACAACTTAGGCTATCAGAGGGTTATAATTTATCACACGCAGAGCCCTCGGGATGCGCACCATTCATAGCCAAACCAAATACTCATACTTACATTCGAAGAATGCCGCGCACACATCGGGGGTCCACTCTCCTCGCCACAATATTATATGTTGAGCCGCAGCTTGCGTGCTCTTACCATAAGACCCACTGACTAGTCGAAGCTCATATCGACCTTGGGGCAATATTTTCGTAACGGCGTAGGGGCCTCGCATCCCGGAGTCTAACTTGCCGGTAGACTGGCTTGTCTTCCTCACAAAAACCAGGTCATCGATGCGGAAGGGCTGGGGCGCTTTGCAGCGCTCGTTCACGCGAGCATCCTGCTGCGCTTGGTTGTCTTCAAGCAGCCCACTAGCGCGCTGCCGCGCAAGCTCGCGCAAAGATTCTAGGTTCAGACTGACTGCTTCGTATGCGATGTCGCGAACCACGGATTGTATGACAGGCGTTGCACCATCACTGCCAATTAATAAATTTAAAGGTGAACATTGGGTAGATTTCTGTAAGGTAATATTCAGGTTGAGCTGTAACTTTCACAGAATGTTAGACCAACTTTCCTGCCGAAAGTTTGTTTCCACTCGAATCATGTTCATGACAGTGCGACAGTACCTCTCAACCTGCCCATTACTTTGATGCATCTCTGCAGTTATAAAATGAATCTCGCAACCTAAGTTTCTAATCCAGTTACAAAATGATGAGCTCTCATACATTCGTCCTCGATCTGACACAATTAAACGAGGTGTACCGAATAATGAAACAGCATTTTCAAAAACACGTTTTAGTTCATTAGCATTTTGTCTAAAAATCGGATACAATAAGCAAAATTTGGTAAAAGCATCTATGATTAAAATAACAAATTTATAGCTGTTTGAGTCTGGGAGTGGCCCTAAGTGATCTGTATGCACTGTATCGAAAGGAACACTAGGTTTTTGCCATGAATTAATAGGCTGCAAGGGTTGACGTGGTACCTTTTTCTGTGATAAGCAAACAATACAGTGTCCAATGTATTTTCTAACAAATTGTCTTAATCCCGGAAACCAAAAGTGACGGAGTATTAAATCAGTCGTTTTCTCCGCACCAATATGTTGATGTTCATCATGGAAGATTCGCAGTAAGCTTAGGCGGTGACCTTTAGGGATATAACATAAAAACCGGGGTTGTTCTCCAGCTACATCAAGTCTGTAATATAAAACATCATCACGTTTTATATAATGTTTCGAATTAAGCTCACCGTCACTCAACTTCTGCATAAGCGATCGAGTTTCTTCGTCAGCGGCTTGCGCTATCTGGGCCCAGTTATGTGGCCTTGGTACTTGGCACATATTGATCGCATTGCGGCTCAAGTACTATGCGTGTGATAGCGCAGTCCCCTTACGATACTCCAGTTCAAAATCGTAATCTTGTAAATACATCCACCACCTAGCTATCCTAGGCAGCAGATCCTTTTTGCGTTGGGTCAATTTTAAGGCGTTGCAATCTGTTACAACTTTAAACTTATTACCAACTAAATAATGTCTAAAATGTTGCAACGCCTTGAGCACAGCCAGCGTTTCTAACTCGTATGAGTGATAGCGTGGCTCCGCTCCCTGAGTGACTGAAGTACGCAACAGGTCGTTTGCGACCTTCAGTATCAGTTTGCAGCAAAACAGCACCATAACCTCGTGACGACGCATCAGTGTGCACTTCTGTGGCTAACAAAGGGGCATAAATAACCAGCACAGGTTCATTGGTTAACCGCTCAATAATATCTTTACGAACCCGTTCGTGCTCGTCAGTCCACTGAAATTGCACGCCCTTGCGAAGTAAATTAGCAATGCAAGCCGTTTTGAGAGAGTAGCCGGGAATATATCGCCGGAAATACCCAGCTAGACCAAGAAATTGTCTTACCTCCTTCACATTGCTAGGTGTTCGGGCCTTGACCAAAGCTTCAATATTATGCCGACTCGGCTTAACCTGGCCATAGCTGATCGTTCGTCCCAAGTAATCTACTTCTCTAGCCAAAAATGTGCATTTCTTTAAATTGATAGAGAAACCTGCAGTGGTCAAAGTCCGTAGCACTTCTCCGAGCGTCTCTATTCCCCCGTCTATTGTCTCATTTGGTATCAAGATATCATCGATGTACACTAAAGCCTTGCCAGCTTCGATGAAAGGACGGAGGGTATCGGATATTATGCGCTGATAAACAACAGGTGCATTGGCAAGTCCTTACGGCATTTTTAAATACTCAAAGTGACCCTCGGGCGTGACAAAACCAGTGTAGCGAATGGAGTCGTTATCAATTAGTATTTGATGGAAGCCTGTAGCCATATCTAGGCTTGTGAAGTACTTGGCTTTGCCCAAACGATCAATATGGTCCTCAATGAGTGGCAATGGATAACGATCCTTCACTGTGTTTGCGTTCAGCGCCCGAAAATCGACACACATCCTGTCGCTACCCTCTTTTTTCTTGACTAGCAAGATAGGGCTGGAGAACTCTGATTCGGACTCTCTGATTATCCCTTTATCAAGCAGGTCCCTAATTATTTCCCGCACGCGAATCGTTTCATGATATGACACTTTGTAAGGTCTATACACTATAGGGGTCTCATTGTGCAATCGAATATGCATAGACCCGGTATTCATGGTCGTAGTAGCGGTACCAGTAACAAGAAATTCAGAAAACTCTTCGATAATATTCAGCAAACGTCTTTTATCAACACCGTCAACAGCCATATTTATCGGGTCATGCACGCTCGACTGCACATTAAGAACTAACTTTGATCGCGTAAGGCGTTGCACACCGCGTGTTCGAGTGTAGACTACACCATCTCTATTAAGGATATCTGTACCTAATAAAACTGGGATAGTCAAATAACAATCAGGAACCACATGGAAATCCACTTCAAGGGAAATGTCAGGGAACTCGATGGTTAACGTTGTAGAAAAACTAGACTCTACTTCTTGGCTAACGATGCCACGCAAAGTACAAAAAGATGGTGTCTGGGTACATTGAAAATGTTTCACAACCGATTCCGCAATTAAAGAAATCTGCGAGCCACTGTCTATGAGGATATCTACGGGTATACCTTGAATCACTGCAGACGCTATATCGTTCCGTCGATAATCATCTTGAATCTCATGATAAAATTTAACATTCGATTTGCCGCGCGATTCACTGCGCTGGTTTGCAAAACAATCCTCTACTTTATGCCCCATCTTTTTACAAAAACTACACGTCTCGGGTCTACTCGTAACCCAATTAGAACCACACGGTTCCAACCCTGACGGCTCATTTCTATCAACCGTATTTTTTTATTTCATACGTTTAGGACATTCGTTTTGCTTGTGACCAAAACCATTACATTTAAAACATTTTATTCTAGAAATAAAATGTTCTCTTTTTCGCGAATAACTCTGAGGCTCATTAGGTTTATTACGAACGGGGATTTTCTGAGCCGGTTTAATATAAATCGACAAATATCCAACTAAATCGCATGGCAACAAGTTAGCGTTTGTAGCAGCCGCACGAATCTGCGGGTCGGTAATTCCGTGAGTAATTATTGCACTAATTGATTCTTCACTTAACCCGTTGATAACGTGCAATCGCAACAATGAACGCCTAGCATACTCAGCGAGTGTAGGATAACTATCAGAATCTGTCTTCATAATTTCGAATAAAATGTTCGCACTATCTATTCAACTATTCTAATCCTAAAATGAATTTAAGCCGTAACTAAACAATGCCAGTGAACGTCTGTTCGATCCGATGGTCGCAGGCCGAGAGAGGCCGATGCCTGCCCGTGTCTCTGCTACCCGGCACTACCATCATGCCACTCTGATGTCACAACTGAAGACACGCCCCTTGGGGCCTATACTTTAGCTAACTATATATTTACTTATATACGTGTACTTATTTATGAATGTTTTTTTGCTCGTTAAACAGGAGTACTTTCCGTGGGAGTGCCAGGCGAACTCCGAGGGATGTGGGCAGCCTATAAGCGATGGGGAAAGCTTCCCTGGGAAAACCTGGTCACTCCTACCGTAGAAAAGTGCAGGGCTGGTTTCCGGTTGAGCAAGATCAATTATGATGCAACCACCGTTTCGGCGCCTGGAATCAAAAACGATCCACATTTCAGGTTTGTAGACTTACCTTTATTGAAGACTAGCTTTTGTCGTCGTTTTGTTTGTCCATTTTAACCGACGAAAAAACGGAGGAAGTTCTTAAGTCGACCCGTATTTTTAAGTGAAAACTTATTTAGGCACGTTGTGCACTTTTGCTATGGGGAAAAGCACTGAACTCGCGTGACAAGTTACATATATAAATCCACTAGAGAGCGCTAATTTAAACATTGAGTTCTATCAGCTCCTTTTTAATTAATCTTTAAAAATATAATTAGTTCAAAGTGTAAAAAGTGAAAACAATAAAATTGTCTGTGAAGTGTTATCTTTATTTTTAACCGACTACCAAAAAGGAGGAGGTTCTCAATTCGTCGGAATCTTTTTTTTTATGTATGTTCACCGATTACTCGAAGACGCCTGAACCAATTCCGAAAATTCTTTTTTTGTTATTAAGGGTTATACTTCCCAGGTGGTCCCCATTTAAATTTTATCGAAATCAGTAAGTTTTCGTTTGCTCCGATACATCGCTGTCTCATTGGAGGAGTGCGTTTAGTTGGCCTATCCATATTATATTTAAACATAAAAAAAAATATACGGTCGAATTGAGAACCTCATTTTTTTCGTCGGTTAAAATATATATCTACTTTCCACTAAAAAGCACATTGAAGTCGATGATACTTTTTTTTAAAAGATAATTATAATAAGCTTGTGAACTAAATACGTAGTGACAAAATTAACGACACGAAATAAAAAAATTCAACACACGACAGGTATGGCAGTTTTTCAAGTATCTTGGTATTGGTAAAACCGCCAACGACAGCTCACCTAATATAAATCAAATCAATGTGCTCAATAAGCATTTTTCCACTCCACCAATATGTGTCGATGTTTCAGAAAAAAACTCTACTCTTAGTCGTCTTTCCAGTCTGCCTTTGCCTCAATGTTCCTCATTTTCGTCTTTTCTTTCTGATAGACCGTGAACATGGAAACCCTGGCCTATCGCCGACATATGCTATCACAGATTCACAAATCTCTGGTTATCTCTTGGTACCATGTGCTCGCGGCTTGCGTAACAGTTCTGTTTCCACCCTCGGGAACGGCAACTTTTTTTGAAAGAAAGCAACCTGAATGTTTTCTATATCCGTGGCAATGTGTACGCAACATTTCATGATGATCAGTAGCGTACCTGTTAAGGCGTGAAAGCGTTTTAAACTAAGACCTCACATTCATATTTATATTGTATCTAACGTCCCGGGCACGCGTTGCTGTGACTAAGTAATTTGCAATATAATAATATTGTGACTATAAATTAAGATAATAATAATAACCTGTAGTTCTTAGTACTAATGACCGAAGGGAGGTATGGAAGGGCAAAGCACTTCATGGTCGTTTTGATCGGGCCCTAAATGGGCCTGATATAGACTTAAAAGCGTCCACATCTTGGCTACGGTTCGGTGTTCTCTTCGGAGAAACCGACGGTTTTGTCTTTGCAATCCATAAGGACGAAGTTGTTGTTTCAAATAACTATCGGAAATATATCCTGAAAGCTGGTACGGTTGACATCTGTCGGACATGCCACCGTCCCGATGAATCTGTCTGGCATATTATTTCTGGTTGTTCTTGTCTTGCCAATGGTTAATATTTGCACAGACGCAACCAAGTGGCCAGGATTGTATATCAACATCTAGCCCTTAATTACAGCCTTGTGAATTCAGAGGTGCAATATTACAGGTATGTGCCCGACCCAATCTGCCAAGCCAATGATCACGTGACTTGGTCATATCTATTGTCGTTCTCGTGTTAAGCGCATATTATAACGTACCTACGTACATATTTCCTTATTGCTATATAAACTTTGAATAAATTACTTCCTCTCCGTGTTATTTATGTAAATTATTTGCCATAAAATAAGAATAATAATATAACAACTCCACATATTTCACACACGGCCGTCTGATCCCAAACCAGGCAGAGCTTGTACTATGGTAACCAGACTGCTGATAAACATACTTATATATTTCTAAATACATACATATTATAGTTCAATTACACCCATTATAAAAATAATTAATTGTTACAAAGTGGTACGGAGGAAATCACTGGTTTAACAATGTAAACATGAAATACATAATATTAAGGGTACGACCACATACGCCGAATATACTGCTAATGCTATCTAGTAAAAAAATCTGAACTACTACTGCACCTGTACCGTGATATGAAAGCTCTTAAACTAATTACTTACAAATGTCTTCTCTTTCCCAATTCCTGTTCCCCCTTTACACAAAATCTTTTGTTTGTTATGCAGGTCTATGTACTTCGATTCTGCAAAAGGACAATACCACAAGCCTGGAACTCTCGTGAAACCGCCCGAAGCCATGTGTAACACTTTCCAAAGGATAGCGGAGAAGGGAGGAGATGAGCTGTACAATGGTAGCCTTTCGATAGACTTCTTGGACGACCTAGAAAGGATAGGCAGCATCATTACTGCGGAAGATCTACAGCGATATGAGTGAGTATTGCATTTCCTTGTAAAATTCAGTTGTGCTTTATAAGATATCAGATCGCGTCGCCTTCCTTCGGGTGGAACAGAATGTATAAAAAATAGGCAGTCATGGGACTGCCGACAGAAGTGAAAACTTAAAACGATATTAGCATGTCGGTGACGCGAACCCATCAACTTCAAGGCCGATTTGATAAAATAAACATTATTTTTGGGTTGTTAAGACATTTTTAAGAAGTATTTTTTATTAGATATTATTTTCATCAACATATTAATATGGTAATAAAATTTTAATTTATTGCGCTGCTTTAAACAAAAAGAAATGGTTATTATCTTTAAAATAGGTACAAACAAATTTATAAATACACATAAATTTTATAAAATTTTATCAATTGCATTTTCATCCATAATTTACATTATGATTACAACTAAGTACGCATTTTGACTTTCATCCCCCATCTCAAGCAAACCGTCCGAAATTTTGGGATTAAAAAAATCATGCTAAGTTTCATTTGAATTCGTTCAGTAGTTTCAGCGTAATGCGGGGCCAAGATACAGACAGACAAACAGAGAAAAATGAAGAAGAAATATAGTTTTGACTTCCGTATCGGTTATAGAGTGCACCCAAAAAAAAATCATAAACATCTTAAATGTGCATAGAGTTGTATCAATCTTATACAACTCCATCACCCTCAGGAGCCACGTATGCGGCACAGAGTCATAGGCTTTCTTATACTCCATCCAACATGTCGCCAGATCTTTTCGATTACGGCGAATTTGTTGGTTAATGGTCGTGTCAATAATAAGGAGCTCTTTAGTGCCACGTGCCCCACTTCTACACCCATTCTGAGAGTAAGACACAACAGAGTTGTTGGTAACATGAGATGCTATCTTTACTCTCAGAATGGACGTCAGTAATTTGTATACTGTTGGTAGACAGGTGATAGGTCTGTAGTTCTTGGGATCCGTGGCACAACCAGATTTATAGAGCAGGTGCAGGCAGCAATGCGCTCTGTGACTTGTGCTGTATAATCACAGGAACTGATACCAGTTCCCGGAAAAGCCCGATTCACAAAACGCATCACTCTCAGGTGTTTGTTACCTGATCTGAAACAGTAAAGCTTGCCAATGAGTACCCTCGACTCAGCGATACGACGCTCAATCTTGCAATGCCACGCCGGAACAACAAGCTTTGACCGAGTAGCGGTGTCATTTTCTGGGAATTTAACACCAGCTACTCGACATGCTGTAACAGCCGTACAATACAAAATTGAGTGTGTATCGCTGAGATCTATGCTTTCTTCAAAATATATAGGTAACATCAAATCAAGGCTAGGCACTAGCGCATTGTTTCGTTTATGCATTGGCGAACGCGGTAAACGTGGTCTACTTTCAAAACTCATGGACTGATATTCCAGAATAGCGCCTTCCAAAGTTTTCCTTATTATATCAGAGTACTGAGTACTTACAGATGAAGCATCATTTTCTTCCCTTCCTTCAGCAGGATAAGATTGCAACAACAAAGAGCCTGCATTTGTCACAATTTGTGAAGGAGGAGAAGTAGTAAGGCTAACCTGCAAGCCCGAGCGTAGCCTTTCAAGTACGGAGTTATCCAGCAAATTACATCGCTGGATGGCCCACACTTGATCCGATAATTTTTGCACCGAAACGTTAACAGCTGGCTCAAGTTCCTGAAACAGAGGCATCATACGATTACGATACGCAGTGATGTTAGTTCCTCCCTCTGTAGCCCCAAATTACGCTCGCATGACGTTCTCATTCCTCGAATTCGTCCATTTCATGCGACGCACGTTACCACCGGTAACGGGGGCCCTATTCGAAGCCGATGGGCCTCGGGGTCCCAAGCAGGTCGGTGGCTGGCCTCTCCCCGGCCGACGTACAGGTGTTGGTGACGTTGGCGGGGAGAAAAACGTCGCTTTCTCTGTCCCTATATCCCTATGTATGCTTAAATCTTTAAAACTACGCAACGGATTTTGATGCGGTTTTTTTTAATAGATAGAGTGATTGAAGAGGAAGGTTTATATGTATAATAACATCCATTATATAGTAGAGAAACACTGTTATTTTTAAGGTTTCTACTGTGATGTCGTAAATAATTACATAACTACTGGATCGATTTTAATAATTTTTTCAGTGAATGACATAGGCCATATATATTTTATACCCGTGCGAAGCCGGAGCGGGCCGCTAGTCGGTTAATAAATTAATTTATAAATTATTTTGGTATGACATGACATGACATTAAAATGAAATGTCTTATTATATATACCTTGTTATGGTTAATTATGTGATTTCTACCGTGTTTTCATTTTAAATTTGTTCCGAGTAATCATTGTCGTGTATGAATTTATAAAATGTGTTGTTTTATTGTTAAATTATGATAAAAAATGTAAATATTACATATACTGTTGGTAAAACACGACGGCTTCTTAGTGTTGCTTATTACTATTATTATTTGAAGATTACAAATTAAATTGTCCCGTCCCGCAGTGACGAGGCGACGACAATAACCATTTTGGGCCACCACTATAACCATTTTGGGCCATCCGTGCAGTCGGATTGCGTTTCGCATACGCGAAACTCACAAAGGTTGTACTCTTTCTTAATTGTGTTAAAATAGATTTTAAGTAGGTAAGCGTGTGTCGAGTAGTTCCTATCAATGCTGATGTTTTTAACTCGTTAATATATTTAGAAATAAAACGTTTCCCCCTTGGACCGCGATAGCGAGTAAACATTACTTGTTTTTAAGTCAATAAATACGTATTTTAAGTAGATAAATAACAGTAAATAAATAACAGTAAATAAAATAGTGAAGTACCAGGCAACCAGGAAGTCAGTGTGCGAAGAAGACAGCAACAAGCGAGACGGACATAACAGGTTGAGTCTCACCTCACATCATCTGACATACCAACTGTCACTTGTCAAGCGTCATCTGTCAAGTGTCAGCTGTCAAGGTCACCTGTTATCCAGCCTTCAACTTCCGGGTTGTTGCCATAATCTAAATCCAAATCTTCACCTGTAACCACATCTTGATAGTCTAAATACCAAAACGATAATATGCCGCTACGTCATTCACCCCAGCGACAACCACCTACCCCCACCAGTGATATAATGCCTATTGTAGTGCAGCAAGTATACGACTCGGACACTCGGTCTGAACGAGGTGGTAGAAGTAATGTGAATGTTCGCGCAAAGAGACGTCGAGATCAAGACGAAGATATCAAGGAGCTAAGAAGGAAGAGAACCTCCAGTTCATCTCCGATAAGTACGATGGAGTGCTTGCAAAAATTAAACAGTTGGAAGAAGAAAGAGTAGAAGACAAACTCAAGATACAAACCCTAGAAGACTAAATCGAAACTTTTGAACGTAAAACAAGATCTACGGGCATTGAACTACGAAACCTAACTCGAGTGACGGGAAATGATAAAATACCAGAAAACAAGCAGAAAATGTGTGTCTTAGTAAAATCTTTGGCAAAAACAATTGGTGTAAGTCTGCAAGACGATCAAATTAAAGGTGTGTATAAAAACAACTCAAGCAAAGAGTATATACAGTCACTGATAGCAGAATTCACTAGCATATTGATAGGAGAATGTTTTATGAGCTGTAAAAATCTTAAATAATACGTCTGTCTGTCGTACGTATTCATTCGCAGCAATATTTCACTTTTTAAAACTCGACAACCGGAATTCAGGACTGATTACACACATAAATGTTGGTGAAATCTACGGAAGCCGTACATTTTGCCCGGATAAAAAGTGGCCTATGTGCTATTCCAGACTAATCTATCTCTATTTCTACTAATAATCTATCTCTGTTTCTACTAATAATCTATGTCTGCTTTTGCGTGAAATAGTAACAAACATCCTCCGATCCGTCCACACAAAGTTTCACCTCTATAATATTAATAAGATTGCTTACGTATTATTCTTTTCTTTCTAGAGCACAAATCTTGGAACCCATTACAGTACCTCTCGACAGTGGGGACACAATATTCACGCCGCCCCCACCGAGCTCTGGGGCTATCTTGGTCAACATCCTGAACATCCTTCGAGGGTATAACTTTAGCGCCTCTAGTATAAACACGACGGAAGACAAAATCCTTACCTACCACAGGATCATCGAAGCTTTTAAATTTGCCTTTGTACAAAGGACCAAATTGGGTGATATGGATTTCTTGGACTTGAAAGAGGTACGTGAACCAAATGATAGTTCACAAATTTGTGATCAGTATTTGCAGCACAGTTATAGCAGATTTTTTATTGAGATATCTAAAGATAGTTCTTTAACTTCCCAAAAGACGTTTGTTTTTGGGTTTGCTCAAGAAACACATTTTGTTTTAAACTCCACCGTGATATAAAAAATACCGAAATATCAAATAATTCTGATTTTAGGAACTTAATTATTATTCTAACTTTTAAAATTTAGCGTTTCATGATATAATATTACCTACGTATTTACGGGAATTAACGCGATCACGAAAAAGTATTACATACCTCTGAATTGCCTGACGTTTCGACCAGGTTGCACTGGCCGTGGTCACAGGCTGACTGGCTCAGCGGTGCACGCCCTCCGTCGTCGACATCGTGAGGTAGAAGGTTCTTCATCCACCTCCACTTTTGCGATATTTTTGATATTTTCGTTTCGCCATGTACCATCACATACTATACTAACAGTGTCCGTATTCTGTAAGCAAACCGATGTGGCCCTATTCTAGTGTTCACCCGACTGCGCATAAAAGCGAGGTGGCATGTTTTTTATTTATTATTATTCTTATGTAAAGGCTGGATAGATTCTAATTAAGAAGTAGAGTATACAGGAATCACAGCATTTTACTTTATACTTATCTGTAAAAATACTTTTTGTATTGATAAGGAGCGATCTTACACCGTCTTAATCCGGCCCCCTGCCACATTGACCAAGTTGTCAGTCCACCTAATGAGGAATGTCTATACTAGTTGGATACCAATCCTTGGTCGAGAAACTTTCATCCGTATATGGTTCTCGCTTTTCCAGCGTATATGGGAATCCCCTTAAAATTCATCGTGATGGCAAGAACTACAACAATTAATTTCGTACGCCATGACTCGTTCTAAAATTTGTCACTGTCACACAGATTTACCTGAACATGGGGTTCAGCAAAATCTTAGGATAGTGCATAAATTCGCATCCAAGATGAATTCCTCGACTGAAGTTTTTTCGATGTCAGACCTTATTTTGTTGAATTATTTGGCTCTGCTGAAATGACTGCGGTACCGCCGACGTTTCCATGATATCTAGACATTGTCATAATCACGAATTTAATATTTGACCATCCATGAGACTTGCTATTTTTATCAAGTGTAATTTATTTTGTCTAAATTCTCTTTAGAATGAATTACTGAGTAATTTTTCATCATTCATTTATTCAAAACAACCCCTGTGAGTTACCAAAATTTGCCAAGTGCATCAAAGTTGATCTACATTTATGTATATTATCTACAAAAATTGTGTTTGTTAAGCTTGATACCTAATAGTTTTAAGTTATTAATTATCAGTACTCATCATCATCAACTCGTTTAAAGGAAAGGACATAAAAAGTTGTTAGTCACGTTCCTCTGGCGTTTCAATATTCCAGTAAACAATTTAAATATATATTTCTCCTTATAGCTATTAAACAAGTTGTCGTCGAAAGAGTTCGGCGCACAGTTGCGCTTGCGCATAAATGACACCATGACCAGTAACAGCTCGGCTTCGTACGACGCAGATTCTTACAACCAACCAGATTCAGGCACCGCACATATAGCCATCATCGCTCCCAATGGAGATGCTGTTTCTGTCACTAGCTCTGTGAACTTTTAGTAAGTAGCAATAGCAGACAGGTAAACACATCATGAGGATAATTTAATGAAGTTGATTCATTCATTCACACACTCAAATTTTTCTGCAGTAGAAACATTTTTTCACATCAGACGTAAATAAAAGAAGGAAAAGTAAAAAACTTGTTACGTTCATAAATATTTTTACTGCGTATAACAAATATAATTTATTTAAAAAGAAATACTACATGTACGTACTAGATAGTAGTAGTAGGTAATCTATATATTTTCAAACAGTGGGTTTTAAAGTTTAATTTTATGACTCGGCACAGTTAGGTTCTCAAGCAACTGTCAATAAAAAATTAATGGAGTGTAAGATTTTGAATGAAACAAATTAAATTGTAGAGGAAAGGTTATATTGATCAATACAATGAGTGAGGTTAGATTCACTGTGGCTGTTGGCAATCACTAGTACCGGCCTATTTTTCATATACTTGGCTATTGCATCACATTTTTTTATTTTTAATAGATACGGTTTTCTAGACACGAAGCCAGACACAAAAACCATTGTGAATACATATGGATCCATCGATTTTTTAATGGCCACACACACATAAGGTCTTGAAAATCATCATTGTTGTCTGTTGTCAATGGTAACATCAGATCGGAAACTAATACACTTGAAACGCATGCTAATTAAATCACCAATTGACATTTACAGCTTCGGAGCGGGTTTCATGACTCTCAAGACAGGCATAGCAATGAACAATGTAATGGATGACTTCGCGTCTCCTGGCATTATCAACTATTTCGGCGTGAAGCCCGCCGCGGCTAATTATATCGCGCCTTACAAGAGACCTGTCTCGTCTATGAGTCCCTGCATCATTGTGGACAAGAACGGTAATGCTAAGCTAGTCATAGGAGCTTCAGGAGGTACTAAAATTATTACTGCTGTTGCTTTGGTAAGTACTTTATTGGTAAGAATCTTTATTGTACATCAACGACATATTGCTTAAATAAAATTCACACAGTGATACTGTAAGTTCAATATAAATAACGCAGATATGTACCTACATGTGGCAGTCAAAAAGTAAATTCAATTGTAATGTAACTAACTAAAACAGAGCCTGAATAGAGTAACATAAGTATTTATCTAAAGTAATATAGTGAAATTGTTAAAATCTAAATGAAGAATGAAATGATAAATCATTTCAAATCCAAGACGGTGGGCGTGTTATTCAATTACCCTTGTAGCCCACACCGGCTAAGTATTATAATTATTACAAGAGATCTCTGTTGTCTATGCGACAAGGATAAGGTAGACCTTGTACAGTGACGATTTTAAATGTGGAACCCATTTAAGAAGAAATAGCTTACAGCAATACGTTAGGTACCTGTTGTTTTTGCTGCCGTCCTTATAGAGTAGTCTTGTCGTGATGTTCTTTATGTCTCATTGTTAATATGTTCACAGGTGATAATGCGCAAGTTGTGGTTTAATCAGACTATAAAGGAAGCTGTAGATGAAGCTCGCTTCCATCATCAAACAGCACCGATGATAACAGAATACCAGTTCGGTATCACAAAGGTAAGTTTTAATCACTATTTTGTTTAAACACCAACGTAGCAGCATTCTTGATATATCACTTTAAACACTAGTCTAGCAACGTTATGACCTACTTTAAAGTCGACTTGTAAGCAGTTCAAGACCCTTTACCATAAACAACAAAAAAAAGTTATAACAACTCCAGCTTGTTGGTGTGTGCGTCTATTCGACGCTTGCTACCATTCACACGTACTTGATCTCAGGCAAGCATGACCAAAATATCGTGTCTGATAAGGTATTAGAAATGGATCAATAATCGGCTTAAAGCGATAGGTGTCTCTCGAAACCGATTACTAATAAATGTTTTGATAAGTGTGGTCATCTGTGTTATTATTTACTTATAGACTTGTACCTGCTTTGCTTATGAAATGTAAAGGCCTTTGGATTCCAAGAGTTCGGCTTCTACTAAAATCGTCGGCATAAACGGTTAACCGAAAATATTTTCGCTTGTTACCAGTATGAACCCAACTCTTCTCGAAGCTATTATCATATCGGCAATGCTTTTGTAATTCGGAAAAGTTTAGTAGTCTTAACTGACAATGTTGACATGTATCAAACGTTTAAAGCTAGAAACACATTAGAAAATTGACCCAGGAAGTATTGTAAGATTTCGTACCTCAGCTGCTCCAGTAACAAGAAAAAACCATGTCACGTTATCACATCATTAGAATAAGAAGGTACCTAATCAAAACGAAAAGAAGCAATCCGTTTTGTCGAAGTGAGTGTGCCGATTTTTGAACTGGATAGGTACTGACTCCACTTTTTAAATCAACATCTTATTTGTCATCAGGATCATTTTCTCAAGTTTATAAAGTTATCTTTGTAAAAAAGCAGAATGCAGAATTTTATGTACTCTAATACATCTTTTCAACTACCATGGGGTCCCATCTCTAAGGAAAAATGGTTCAAACAAATATCAATAGATGGCGTTACGGGTATCAATTTGTTATTGAATTTATGGAAAATCAATATAAGGTCCTGATAAACGTATTTTCTAACTTCATAAAATACCCTTAACACGGGAAATTTGAATAAAAGCTTTTAAATCCAGTTTTCTTATTTTGACAAAATTCAATATTGTCGTCGTTCCTCTGGCGGCAATGATTTCTACTAAGTTAAGGTCGATAACAAAACTGTATCACAGTTTTGTTATCGAGTTTGTAGGTACTGACTATTGATAGTTGGCGATATTTTCAATCCCTGTATTCTTGCGTTATGTTTTTGCATTTTCTATTGTAGGTAAATTATTAATCCATAAAGATTTTTATTTATTTTTATTTTAGTTCATAACAATTTTCAAGGCACAGTTGTAATTATTTGGTAAACAATAGCAAATAACTAGCAAAAAAATATGCCATAAAATCTCTTTTGATAAGTGCAGGAGATCTGGAGATATAGTGTTGGCTACGCTGGCTTAAGTCTCAAGTCAGCAGGACTATTGTTTTTCGGAAATAGCTGTAGCAAAAAAATCAATTCTTTGGCAAAAAAATAGCAAATAATTAGCATAAAATCAAGTGTAAGATTTATTACGGCCCTATGACTTGGCTACGCTAGCTTCATAGACATGCATAATTTGGCATGGGATACAAATTTTACACAACAATGATCGAATTTTTATCAACTAAACACCTTTTTTTTCTTTACTTCTATCTTACACCAAAACTACACGTTATTCTTTTATCTATTAGGTATAGATTTTGTCCATCCAAAGGTTGCCTGTAAGAGATCGCTCTTAGCGATAAGGCCACAAATTTTACATATCCTCTTTGTGTATTTTTTTTAAGCAATATGTCGTTGGTGCACAATAAAGTTTATTCTATTCTATCAAAGTGAGATTGACCTTGAGTGGCCGGTCCGGCCGGTGTTGCACGTAGTTCTGATCGTATGTAATAATAATAAATAAATTCGTTCAATTATAATAATGCTTGCAAGCTGTAGTAAATAATAGGCCGTTTGATTATTTATAAATAATAAGTTATTTTATCGGTTATCTAATATAACGAACGCTCTTGCTAATATAATCGATAATATACGAATTATTGCCATCTATTGGTAACGCGTTTTATTAGTAGGTAAATAAATTCACTTTCATCGCTAGGTGGCCCTAGCTATCTATCAAGCTGCTAGCGGCATCGAGCGCCTTTGTAGGCCAAACAAAATAACCCAAAAAATTGCCCGAGTTAGGAGGGTAGCGTTTCGTTGTATGGGATGAGGTATATGTACTAGTATAGTATTATATTATGTGTGCACCTACTGATATTTTTTGTGGAGTGCTGTGCTAATGGTGTATGTTATGCAGGACTTGGTGAAAGGGCTGCGAGCTAAAGGCCATGGCATGCTGCGCTACTACGGCAGAGGCTCCACCGTGTGCGCCCTCTACAGAAACAAAACCGCCATTTTCGCAAATGCTGACTTTAGAAAGGGCAGTGTCGTTGCCGGCGACTGATCATTCGACACCTTCGCCTAACCATAGATAATATTAAGATTAATGAACTTTAATACGAACATGTGCTGGTTTTCATTACCAAGATGTGATCATACTTATTTCAATTGTTTTGTTAAATAAGTGGAGTTGAAACACAAATAATTAAGTAGCGAAATTCTATCCCATTTTTGCTAGTGTATAAGTGTAAAGATATTGGTGTATTCGAGGTATGACCTACAACTTACCAATCTTGATTTTTTAAATTGATTTTTTTGCTTGATTTTAAACATAGGTCTCGTGTTAAATTCACTACTTAGAATCAAAGTATTAGTATTTGTAATTGTCGATACAATAACAAATAGGCAATAAGAAACTTATTACAATAAAAGTGGGATAGTAATAAATTATAGATAGAATACAAAATGTTGCCGTCTGCCGAAAAATATTGTTTAATTATCCAGTTAATAATCCAGTATTATACTGCTGACCTGTTGGCGGCATTTTGGCATTTTGAATATTAAATAAAATTATCATTCAAGGGAAAAAACAAAATCCTTTTTTACTTGGCCAATTAATAACAGTATTTTTAATTTGATATTTTTCGAGACGCTAATTGGAACAATTATTTTCCATTATTACAGTATTTGTATCAAAGAGATTTTATTTGAAATGTTATCGCACAAAATAACCTATTTTTTCAATTGTCTTTTTTTTTTGTGCATACTACTTGTGTTGTGGCAAAACATTTTATGGTACTATTATTGTAAACTCACTAGGTTAAGTTTTATTATTTTTCTAAACCGTTGCCCAATGTTATTTGCATTTTTGGTCATACTGCTGTCTTTAGGTCAAACACAACTGTCAACACTTAAAATTAAAAGTATAATATTGTGTACACCATAGATTTTATGTTCTTGCTTGAAATAAAAATATTTATTTACATAGCTGGAATTAGAACGGATGGATAAACGCAAAATAAAATAGTCAAGAACTGTTGATATTACAATGTTATGTAACACTAGCAGCGCCCCGCGGTTTCACCCGCGTAAGTCCCGATCCCGTGGGAATATCGGGATAAAAAGTAGCCTATATGGTAATCCAGGTCTCCAGCTATCTGTTTCATACAATAAAATATATACATAACAAGTTTCATCGCAATCGGTTTAGTAGTTTCGTTTGAAAGAGTAACAAACATCCATACACACATACATCCATACATCCTCACAAACTTTCACGTTTATAATATTAGTAGGATAATCTAATATAGAGTAAGTACTAAATGTTTTTCTAAAATGTAACTAATGTAACTAAATAAAATGTGTGGCAACACTGCGCAGAAGGATTTTGACAAAATGGTGGAAGTTATAAGATTTGTATTTTTATAAAATAAATAATAAATATTTAAAAAAATAAAATGTTATAAAACCTTTTGATAAAATAAAGTGTGTGTGTGTCACCTAGCTTAAAACTTATTTACCTCAAGAACGACTAGTGTTTGAAAAATAAACTTTTAAATGTTATCGAAATTTTATTACCTTACCCAAGTCTTACATTCTTTTAGCCCATCAAATCTAAGAAGTACTGGTAGACGTTTCATACTTTTCAAGCCGAAACAACTTTGTATAGGCGTAACTCACATAATTTCAGTAACCTTTTCCGTAAAACTAAATATAACTAACTAAATATATAAAATTTAGAAATTTTCTATGTTCCTCAAAATAAATTCAAAAGATGCGATTCAAGGTACGCGATGTTTTGACTAGTAAATGATTATAAAATTATTTCAAATTAATCTATCTACTAATTCTCGGCAAATAGGCACTATATTAATTACTTGCGCATATACCAAATACTCTCTCTCAATTTCTTAATATGTCTGTGGACATTGGTGTAGGTTATACGTTGATCTTATTTAAAACACTGTTTTTTTCTTAATACGAGTATAGTAAGATAGAGCGTGTAACTGTTTTTTGTCGCAATAAAGAAAAATAAAATAAAATGGAATTATGAAGATTTTTTTTATTTTATCAAAAGATGTCCAATTCATAATAGCTAAATTTAAATCTTATAAACAAAATAACCAATATACACAATAGCTTTTTTTATCCTTCGTCTCAAAGTCACGTAGTTAGGTCCTTTACCGTAGTCCTTTAATCGTTAAAATGTACAAATAATGGAACTTATTAATAACGAGTCGTTTTCAATTCAGGCGTCTTTTAGTATTTAATACTACTTAAATTTCAGCTGACATTCAACAAAAACTCGTAATATTAATTAAAAGTATATATTTTCATTAATGTAATTTTAAATAATGTAATTTATAGGCTTTTTGAAGCAAATGGTGCCAAAAGTAAAAAAAAATCCGGGCCCGCAGCAGGCCCGCAGAGGTAGATTTCGTGTTTTTTATCTCCAAAAATATGAGTGGCCTTAAAAACTTTATGCTATGAATTTTTTTTCCAACAAATTCCCCCCCCCCCCCTCCCCAAGTTAAGGATGGAATTATTTAGGGTTCAAATAAAAAAAAATGCGTATTTACTATGGGCATGCTATTAAAGTTAACGGTCCAAAATCTTTCCATAGGAACAAAGTTATTTAACTGGCGGTTGTTTTGGGGTCTAGGGATAATAACTAGACCTTCTGTTAAGAAATTTTTGGAATACTCGACAACTGGTACAAAACCAATAGGTAGACTTTTCTTCGAAATCTACCTAAAGTGAACTAACATGAATGAAAATTTAGTTAGTTTTCAACATAATACCTACTTCGTAAAAATGAATTATAAGTCATATTAAAATACTAGCTGGGCCCGCGACTTCGTCCGCGTGGAATAGTGTCTTTGGGTAGAATTTTTAATTATTTAGGCTAATTGACGATACTTCCATACAACTTTTCATCCCCACCTCACCAACTTTACACCCCATTTTTCGCATTAAAAAGTAGCCTATGTCCTTTCTCAGGCTCTAGACTATCTGTGTACCAAATTACCAAATACCCTATCAAGATACGGGCTTTTACAGTAATATATCTGATATTGTATTAATCGTATTTTTTTGGACGTCGCGCAATCTACAATACCACGGCGACTGCATCGGGCGATGTCCGTCAGAGTCATACAGCAGCGAGCATACATATAGCAGCGAGTCTCTTAGCCGGTTCTGCCCCCCCCTGAGGACCTAGAGGCGTCATTATACCAATGGCGCACGGAAGCACTAGAGTAAGAAATTGGGGCGCGATGGCTTCGCCAAGGCCTAATGGCCGAGTGGAAAAAACGACTAAAGCGACCAAGTGCAGGGCACACCACAAAGCCGCCATATTTGAATATTAAATAAGATGCTGGAGAATTGGACAGAGTGCCGCGTCCGTGTGGCCGTGTCCAGTGTGGCGCAGGTTGCGCTAAACTGGACACGGCTTCCCGGACACACGGACGGCTGCTTCGGTAAGTACCTGTGTCGTATAGGCCGGGAGCCAACGCGACAACGCCTGCTTACCACCATTACGGAGGCTGTTGCGAGGACTCTTTGTTTGAGGATTGTACTTTGGTGGAGTGCTCAGCGTGGAAGCAGCGATACGACCTCGCGACGTCTATTGATATGGAAAGCCTCTCGCTATAAACCAGGATTCTGTCCATGGTCCAAACAGAGAGTGCTTAAGATTCTACCGTCTCATTTTGCGAGGAAGTGATGTTAAAGAATCGGCAGAACAGGAACGGTAGAGTACAAGCACTCTCCCGTATCCCGGTTCCACTCCAATATACTCACTTATGAGGTGATGTGTGAGGGGAGAGGGGAATTAGGGGGAAAAGGGATAGATGGAAGGGTTAGGGCCTCCGGTAACCTCACTTACTCGGCGAAATACATCGCAATTATTGTTTCACTGCGATTTTCTGTGAGGCCGTGGTATCACTCCAGTCGGGCCGGCCCATACGTGCCCAAGCATGGCTCTCCCACATGGAAAGGTTGGTCACATTTATCCCTTAGAGGCGTAATATGTTCTTCAATTTTGAATTCTAAGGGATGTGAATTTATCATAAGGTGCATTGAAGCCGGTAACATGGCTGTCACATTTAGAATTTTTGTAGCATAATTTTTTGGCTGATGCAGCCAAAACTTGCATGAAATCGGTTTCTTCATTTGGATTTCTCTAAAGACTGTTTTTCTTTCTCCAGATCCACAAAGCTATGGGAAGTGATAGCTTATTGGATTATCGCTGAAATAAGGTTTGTAAAACTCGCTGGAAGTGTAGACTTTCTAGCCTTGCTGCTGTTCGTATTAAATACACTTCACTTCGTGATGTTTCTGAATCTTCATAAAGAAACAAATGACTCAGTAGCAGCATCAAAGGTCTTGTAAATGATTTAGTACACAGAGCAATTTGATTTCATATTTACAATGTTTACCTGGCCAAACGCTTTACAATAGCTAAAAAAATGCTTGGAATTTGTGAGACAGTGACGAGCCTCTTCATTTGCATTAATAACAAATAAGCTAAGGAAATACAACAAAAATATCCATTTGCTCAAAAGTAAAGGTCAAATCCCTATGATTATATGAATTCTTGGGAAAAGTATGAAGAAACAAAACTTCCTTGTAAAAAATATTTCTTCAATACACTGAAACAGGAATAAATTACTGATGTTGAATATGAACACGCCAAAACTGTCTGCAATACATTTAATGTTCACACTATTGGCGAGTATACTGATTTATACTTAAAATGTGATGTTTTGTTATTGTGTGATGTATTTGAAAATTTTCGTAACATAAGTTTAAAATATTATAAATTAGACCCTGCATATTATGTAACAGCACCCGGCATGAGCTGGGATGCTATGTGACTGTACACGCGTGTTGAATTAGATTTAATTGATAATCTAGAAATATATGAAATGCTATCTCGCACAGTGCTCTTTACGTCATGCAAAGGCTAATAATATGTATTTGTCAGAATACAATGATCTTCAACCTTCAAGCTATTTGTTATATTTTGATTGTAATAATCTGTATGGTTACGCAATGACTAAGAGATTCCCTATTTCAGAGTTTAGATTGTTGAGTCAAGAGGAAATTAATTGTTTTGATGTAATCAGTAATACAGATGAAAGTAAATATGGGTTTATATTAGAGGTGGACCTTGAATATCCTGATCACCTACATGATTTTCATAGTGACTTACCTTTCGCTCCAGAAAAATTTGTACCACCTGGAGGGAAAACACCTAAACTCATAGCCAATTTATACGATAAATTCAACTATATAATTGATTATACTAATTTAAAGCAATGTTTGAAATATGGACTCGTGTTAAGAAAGATCCACCGTATTCTACATTTAGACAAGAAGAATATTTTAAAAAATACATTGATTTAAACACTAGCCTACGACAAGCATCCACAACAGCATTTGAGAAAGACCTTTTCAAGCTTTTAAATAACTCTATTTTCGGTAAAACTATCGAGAACAAACGTAAACAGGTTTTTTTTTTATTTTTTTTTTTATTTATTTAATAGGTCTGTGTTTAGTAAGTAGTTTTGTAATCGGTTTGACTGTGGGTAACGAGCCTCTATAAATCTATGTATTACTTATTACTGTATAATTGTTATGTCTGTGCTATTGTTACTTATGTGTTATAGACACTTATTTACAGTCAAATTGGTATCCTTCCAGCACTCAGGAATGGCTGCTGGCAGCATGTCATTCACAAATACTGAAGTAATACTCCCTTAGCTTCCTTTTAAACGTCGAATTGTTTTCCTCTTGCCTAATGGCTTCCGGTAAGCTGTTGAGCAAATACGGCAGTCTTTTTTTAATTGTTCTGTCGCCATAGTAATTTCTTATTCTAGGAATATTAAATTTGGTTGATATTAAATTAGCTACTAAATGGGTTGATACGGATAATATCACAAAAAAAACAGCTTGGCGCTGAAGAATTATTTTTGTAAACCTAATTTAAAATGTGTTACTACATTTTCAGACAACTTTATAGCAGTTCATCTAAAATCAGAGAAAATTGTTTTAGACAAACCTATTTATATAGGTTTTACTGTTTAAGAATATGCTAAGTCACATCTTTATCAATATCACTACAGTATGAAAAGAAAATATATGAGTAATATCAAGCTTTGTTACACAGACACTGACAGTTTACTTTATTTAATTCACACAAGGGATGTTTACAGTGACATAAAAAATAATTTAAATGAATTTGATACAAGCAATTATGATGCATATAATCCTTATTTAATACCCCAGGTTAATGAAAAAGTACCCGGACTATTTAAAGATGAACTTGGTGGAGATGTGATTAGTGAATTTACGGGCTTAAGAGCAAAACTGTATTGTTTATTAACCTCCAAAACTCAAATTAAAAAAGCAAAAGGTATTTCAAAATCAGTCACAAAAAAACTACAAATATCAGATTACAATAAAACGTTATTAACAAACGGAAGTAGTGACTTTAAAATGAATATGATCAAATCGATCATAAAAGTATTATATTCGCAACAAGTATGCAAGAAGGTGATGAATAGAAATGATGATAAAAGATATGTATTGTCAAATAACATAGAAACATTGCCTTGGGGTCACAATAAAATTATATTTTAGGTATAGGAATTATTCTCATTCAATAAGTTAAATGTTTCTAGCTTAGAATACTATAATTTGTTATTGTTCACGAATAAAAATGTATGCATTGACTTTCTATATTTGTTTTATTTTTTTATAACCTTTGTTTCTCCAATTATGCATATGAGACTTTGCCTGTCCTTGAAAAACGTACATAAACGTTGTTTATGTTTATATTACCTCATATTTCACGATGAAGTTTGTCAAGCAAGCCCAGACTTTGGAAGTAAATAATATAAAATTAGAAAACCCTACACATAAAATTAGGCATAGTGCTCTATTACCGAATACTATCAGATGTATAATATGTGGTCCATCTAACTGTAGAAAAACCAACAATATGCTTAATTTGATACTCCATAAACACGGTCTTAAATTCAACCATATTTATTTATACTCTAAGGCAGCTTTCCAACCCAAGGATTGTTTTTTAAAACAAGTTGTAAACAATATTCCTGCTGCTAAATTCTTTGTCTTCAATGATAATAATGAAGTTATACATCCTAATGATGCTTTAACTAATTCAAAAATGATTTTTGATGACGTTGCCTGTGAAAATCAAGTAAACGTTCGTAATTACTTTGCAATGGGAAGGCATAAACAGATAGATTGCTTTTACTTATTGCAAACCTATTCCAAAATACCTAAACAATTAATACGAGATAACGCAAATTTTTTGATTATCTTTAGACAAGACGAGACAAATTTAAAGCATATTTACAATGAGCATGTGAATACGGATATAGAATAGTTTCAATTTGAAAAAAATTGTTCGATTATATGGCAAAATAGGTTTGACTTTTTGTTAATTAATAAAGATTGTCCTCTTAATATGGGAAGATATAGACAATGTTTCGACACGTTCATTTACTTTTAGAATATACATAAATACCAACACAATTAAGAAAATATCTCAATCGATACCTAATATCTGCTAATAACGGTCGGAAATAGTTACAAAATATAATGGATGTCAATATTAAGGAACAATTGATAAAACCAATTGACACTATAAAAAATAAAATAAAAATAATACAAAATGAAGAAGATAATGCAAATTTATAATTTAAAAAAGTTTTCAAACTTATAACAGATACACTTGAAACATTGATTAAAGTGAATGATAAAGATAAAGCTCAAATATTTGATACTTCGAAAAGTGAGAGTACACTGGGAAGACTGAGCTCATCTCCAGATTATGAAAGCTTTGAAGAATTTATAAAAACAGATGCAAATGAAGATTCGAAATATTATAAAAACGCTTTTTCACCAAACCTTTTTAAAGATTCAAATGATACACTGATTTCACTGAATAAAGAAGATATGATGGAACTCTATGATAATAACATGAATGTTCCATTCGGGATACGTAGTGAAAATGATGATGGGCAATTCTGAAGTAACTCTTTCTCTTGTAAATAATGCTACTAATTCACCCAAAACGAATATAATTACAATTAATAAAAAGCGTTATGAGTTAACACCAGGTCTAAAGGAACTTTTGCTACGCAGTAAACCAGATCTTAATTTGGTGACTGAGGTGGATAAAATGGTCTATAAAGATATGCTTCACAATACGCATGTACATAAAAGAGACTTTCATCCCAATGGTCAAATAAAAGGTGATAAGAGTTTGAAATATCGTCAAATTATCAAACCATTATTTTCTCAAAATAGTTATGTTCAAGATAACGAACATATTAAAAAAACAAAAAGTGGAGGCTTTTTGCCAAAATGAAAAAAATATAGAAGTAATACAGATTATATTTATTGGGATGATCCTAATGAACTAATTGAAAGGTTAAAACTTTTGATTGCTTCAAAAAATGCTGGTAATTCTAATCATGACAATGAAATTATATCAATTATAGAAGAATTAAAAGAAGCTGGTATTATAAAAGACTAAAAAGCTTTAAAATATTCTCAGTTATTAAGTCTTATTGAAGATGAATGAACATAAATATGTTAATTGTGTTCGTACAAAGAAAACATTACACACTACTGATAGTCACATAAATGTTGAGCGTGTGGAGATTAAAAATAAATCGGAAAAAATTTAACCCAGCAAGGCCATTTCAGAAGAGCAACTTGATTTACTTAAAGCTAATATTTTACAGAAAATAGAACAATTGAGGACATCGATTTCAGTTTTAAACGAGAGGGTAAGAAATGCTGAAAAAAAAATTGAGTTAAGAGAAATTGCAGGAAAATTAAATAAGCACTATGAGCAATGTAGATGTCATAAATGAAATTCATAAATGTGCCAGAGTTAACTATCCAAGAAGACAGGTCCTACTTAAAGATATGACCTTTGGCAAGCAGATTTAATGGATATGCAAGCAATTTCCGAAGTCAATAGTGGTTACAAATACATATTGGTAATCATAGACGCTTTTTCAAAATATGCTTGGACTGTTCCTTTGAAACAAAAAAATAAGCATCAAGTAGCAGACGCTTTCATAAGTCTATTAGATAAGGGACGTGTCCCAAAAAATCTGAAAACTGATATGGGTAAAGAGATTTATAATGATAAATTTAAGAATATTGTTAAAATTGATCCGTTGCTTGACTTAAATCAATTCAAAGAAATTGCTCCACTTTTTGTGATTGACTGTTCAAGACAAAACGATTCGCTCAAAACTGGACCTGTCGACGTGCGACTAGAAATTGAATCTTCTAAAGATATTCCAGATAATACATCTGCCTATTGTTTAATAATAAACGACCGACTTTTTGAATACAAACCTTTAAGTAATATTGTGAGAAAATTATCATGAATGTTATCATGGATGTCCAAGGGTTCAAGAGCGAAGAAAACGAATTTATTCCTAAAGAAATAGCAATAATGTGCAAAGGACGCATACAAGTCTTGTTGATAAAACCACCGCGACGGTTTTACGACTTATCTAGGAAAGAGCGATTACAGGTAGCTTGGATTGAAAGAAACAGAGGTATATACTGGAATGAAGGCTTTGTACCATATTTTAATTATAAAGCTAGCTTAGACAATTTTTTAAAATATAAATCTATATTTACAAAAGGTAATGAAAAAGTGTTATGGTTAAAAGATATATTTCAAACGGATAATGTATATAATTTAGAAAATAAAAACTGTCCTAATTTAGCAACATTATATGAAAAATATTCAACTTCATATGATATTATAAGTTGCGTATATCATTCCAATATATGTGCCTTAAAAAATGTGTTTTGTTTAAATAAGTGGTGTATGGAAAATAATGTTCTTTTATAATGCGGATCAATAAAAATATACAAGTTACGTACTTTAGTTTTATTTGAACACCTTTTACTGTTAATTTAAACTTTGACTGAACGGATGCTGTTCGTAAGCGCACATACATACACACATACACTCCCTCTCTTGAATGCATTTATCATTGAATAGAGAAACTAAACATGTAACTATCATTTTGCATAGACAAACCATGAATGCATTTATCATATTGAATAGAGAAACTAAACATCTAACCATCATTTTGAAAAGATAAACCTTGAATACATTTAATATTTTGAATAGAGAAACTAAACATGTTACCATCATTTTTCATAGAAAACCATGAATGCATTTATCATTTTGAAAAGAGAAACTAAACATGTAACTATTATTTGCATAGACAAACCTTGAATATATTATTCATTTCGAATAGAGAAACTAAACATGTGACCATAATTTTGCATAGACAAACCATGAATGCATTTATCATATTGAATAGAGAAACTAAACATATAACTATAATTTTGCATAGAAAACCATAAATGCATTTATCATTTTGAATAGAGAAACTAAACATGTAACTATCATTTTGCATAGACAAACCATGAATGCATTTATCATATTGAATAGAGAAACTAAACATAAAACCATCACTTTGAAAAGATAAACCTTGAATGCATTTATCATTTTGAATAGAGAAACTAAACATGTTACCATCATTTTGCATAGAAAACCATGAATGCATTTATCATTTTGAATAGAGAAACTAAACATGTAACTATCATTTTGCATAGACAAACCTTGAATGTATTTATCATTTCCAATAGAGAAACTAAACATGTGACCATCATTTTGCATAGACAAACCATGAATGCATTTATCATATTGAATAGAGAAACTAAACATATAACCATCATTTTGCATAGAAAACCATGAATGCATTTATCATTTCGGATAGACAAATTTGAATGCATTCATCATTTTGAATAGAGAGTATTGGGGGAGCTGGATCTATTGATCCAGGTCCCCCAATACTCTCCTACTCAAAAATATACATACTGCTAGAATGGGTAAATGGTATTTACGTCCCTGGCAACATCTCTAGTAATGGCGTCGCTATTTTATTAATTTTAAATTTTGTTATATTGTTTATAAATACATTAGCAAATAGAATACTTAGATATGAAATGTGATGTTCGGACATATATTATTTTTATTGTGTGATTTTTACAGGATTTGACAGCACAACCAGGCATTTTTAAACATTATAAACAGCGGCTCGGGACTTACTTGAGCGGCGAACGTTCTCTCACGTGTGACGTTAGTGAGTCGCTTATATTTCTTGTCGTCAGTTTTGGGGTGCGAATTAGGCATCTGGACCTATATCTAAAATCTAAGCAGCTATGTAAATAAATATTTTTATTTAAAGCAAGAACAGAAAATCTATGGTGTGCATAATATTATACTTCTCATTTTAAGTGTTGACAGTTTTATTTGAACTAAAAACAAATACAGCAGTAGGTATGACAAAAATGCAAATAACATTGGGTAACGGTTTAGAAAAATAATAAAACCTAACTTAGCGAATTTACAATAAGAGTACCATAAAATGTTTTGGTACAAAACAAGTAGATGCACAAAAAAAAGGGTATTGAAAATATAATTTAAATTGTGCGATTATATTTCAAATGAATCTCTTTGATACAAATACTAAAAATTTATTGTTCCAAGTTGCGTCTCAAAAAATATTAAATTAAGTAATAAAGGTTTTTTTTCCCTTGAATGATAATTTTATTTGATATTCAGAATGCCAAAATGCCGCCAACAGGTCAGCAGTATAATACTTAATTAAATAAGATTTTCGGAAGACGGCAACATTTTGTATCCTATCTATAATTTTACATTTTTCTTGTAATAAGTTTCTTACTACCTATTTGTTATGGTATCGCCAATCACATATACTAATACTTAGTTCTAAGCAATGAATTTAACACGCGACCTGTTTAAAATCAAGCAATAAATCAATAAAATTAAAAAAAAAATCAAGATTGGTATGTTGAAAGTCATACCTCGAACACACCAATACCTTTACACTTATACACTAGCAAAAATGGGATAGAATTTCGCTACTTAATTATTTGTCGTTCAATTCAGCTTATTTAACAAAACAATTGAAATATGATCACATTTTGGTAATGAAAACCGTTCGTATTAACGTTCATTAATCTTAATATTATCAATGGTTAGGCACAGGTGTCGAATGATCAGTCGCCGGCAACGTCACCGCCCTTTCTGAAGTCAGCGTTTGCGAAAATGGCGGTTTTGTTTCTGTAGAGGGCGCACACGATGGAGCCCCTACCGCGGTAGCGCTGCATGCCATGGCCTTTAGCTCGCAGCCCTTTCACCACGTCCTGTATAACATACACCATTAGCACAGCACTCCACCAAAAATATTAGTAGGTGTAATAGTTGAAAAAATGTATTAGAGTACATAAAATTCTACATCCTGCTATCTTTTACAAAGATAACTTTATAAATTTGAAAAAGTCATCCTGATAACAAAATAAGATGTTGGTCTAAGAAGTGGAGTCGGTACCTAGCTAGTTAAAAAATCAGCACGCTTCTGGCTTAGACAAAACAGATTGCTTCTTTCCATTTTGATTGGGTACCTTCAGGTGCATATTAGTACAAATTAGTACATAGTTGACACCATAACCGCCAGCACTAAATCATTACAGTCCTGTCCATCCTAAGGTTGCCTGGAAGATATTGCTTATTGTGATAAGGCCGCCCTTTGTGCATTTTATGTTTAGGTGGTTTTTTTTATATGTATATATATCATGTGTTTGGTGTACAATAAAGAGTACTATCTATCTATCTAACTATCTTCTTATTCTAATGATGTGGTAACGTAATATGGTTTTTTTTTGTTACTGGAGCAGCTGAAGTCCAACATCTTACAATACCTACGTAGTATTTACTAATATTCTTGGGTCAATTTTCAATTCAACGGTTTGCGAGAATAGCGACGGAACTAAAAATTATTGATTTTAGAGAATGGCGATAATTAATTTGTGATTTTCGCTAGAGTGTTTTGTCTCAAACATATAATAAAACTTGTCGCTTTCCAATGAACGTTAGCAGGAAATTGGCGTTGCATCTCTGTTCACGATAAAATATCAAAGATTTATGATTGTTTGGCATACTTAGTTCAATTCGACTGAATTTTGAATTACGTCGATATTCTGGAAAACAAGCGAATTGTTTATTCTAACTTAAATTTTTCGAATTACATAAGCATTGCCGAAATGATAATAGCTCCGAGAGTTGGGTTCATACTGGTAACAAGTGAAACTATTTTTGGTTAACCCTACATGCAGACGATTTTAGTAGAAGCCGAAGCTCTTAAAATCAAAGGTCGATACATTACATAAGCCAGGCAGAGACAAGCTATAAGTAAACAATGGGCGCAGAACACAGACGACCACAGTTATTGAAACCGATTAATACCTTATCAGGCAAGATGTCTTGGTCGTGCTTGCTTGAGATCAAGTACGTGGGAGAGGTAGTAAGCGTCGTAAAGACGCACACACACCAACAAGCTAGGTATGTTATAACTTCTTTTTTATTGTTAATCGTAAAGTTTCTTGAACTGCTTACAAGCCTCCTTTAATGTAGGTTATAACGTTACTAGACTAGCCAAATGATATATCAAGATTGCTGCTACGTTGGTGATACCAAACTCGCAAGGTTCATCTACAGCTTCCTTTATAGTCTGATTAAACCACAACTTGGTGTTTAAACAAAATAGTGATTGAAACTAACCTCTGTGATACCGAACTCGTAATCTGTTACCATCGGTGTTATTTGATTATGGAAGCGAGGTTCATCTACAGCTTCCTTTATAGTCTGATTAAACCACAGCTTGCGTATAATCACCTGTGAACATATTAACAATGAGACAAGAAGAACATCACGATAAGACAACTCAAAGGACGGCAGAAAAAACAAAACGTATTGCTGTAAGCTATTTCTTAGGTAAGGTTCTTTTTTCCAATTTCCATACGGCCACCTCCACCATACAAATCGGCAGATTAAACTACCTCCATTATCAGAGACATGTGGGGTATCTACACTATTAATATCTGACACGCTAGAGTAAGTCCGTTTTACTGTTTTTTTTTTTAAATCTTTGAAAACCTGTAGAAGCCCCCCACCAGTGAAACGGATACATCGCATGAAATCTTTTTCTTTCTACCATCTAATCTTCAAAATTCAATAGGCCCCAACGACGCTCGAGTAAATACACAATACATCTAGTCCAGTAGGTGGAGGGGTTAAAATGAATTACCTGTCCTGTAAATTGAAATTACCCATCCGCCCACCAGTGTGTTGATGGGTAACCATGAATTACCACTCCACCCACCAGTGGGAAAGCCGAGGGGTTGGACGGGTCAGGACCCTTAGCATCGTGGGTTCTATTAAATTGTAACAGTTTTGTTTTAATTGTCTATGGTAAACCAACAATGCCTTTTACTTTACAATAAATACACTTCAATAAACGTTAAATTTAATGGTTATTAATTCTTTTTATATTTTATTGCTTACATCCGACCTTATGGCTTAAATAATTATAGTTTATGAAAAACTCTGGGTACGTAATGTGCACATCCGATTTGTGCTTGCAATTTTTTTGGCTAAACTGTAATTTAATATGAAAATGTAGCATTATGATTTTAACTTTTAAACGATGGTAAAGGACTGATGTGATATTCTTCACAACTTCTAAATCAATTAATAGATTATCATCAGATAAAAGGTTGAAAAAATAAAAAATTAAAATTATTTAATGCAGGGTGTTAGTGAAACGCTCCCGCTCCCGAAAACGCAAAGACAGACGATAGTACTAACGGTACCTTTGATGATGGGTCAGAAAAAAAATCGATCCTGATGAAAAAAAAAACTATCTTTTTACAGTAACAGTTACAGTTTTTTATGCTCCATCTTATTAGTACAGGTAAATGAAACGATAATTTCATAAAGAATAAATCAAAAACAGCTGACATTCGGGTCAATAGACGCGCGGGCACCAAATTCGCTCAGCCTTCTGTGCCTGCGCGTCCTTTGACCTGAACGTCAGCTGTTTTTGATTTATTTTTTATGAAATTATTATTGCATTTAGCTGTACTAACATATTGGAGCTTAAAAATTCTAAAAAAAAAATTAAAAAACACATCAGGTTCAATTTTTTTTTGTGACCAAGGTACCATTAGTAATATCGTCTCTCTCCGTTTTCGGGAGCGTTTCACTAACAGCCTGTATACTTTAAAATTACAAATCATCATAACAAAAAGGATGTATATATAAAAATGAAATGAATGTAGATAATATAAAAAAATGTATATAATAATTATTGTTATTAGGTTTATAGGGAACTAAATCTTTTTTACTGTCAGAATTACTACTCAAATATCTGTTTTCATAACAGTTAACGATGACTCTTTCCAGACAAGGCTTATTTGTAGGTAGCAAGAAAAAAATTTTACTTTCCGAGACATCACACATTTTTAAGATAATTTATGATTTATTCTGTACTAGCAGCGCCCAGCGGTTTCACCCGCCTAGGTCCCGATTCTGTGGGAAAACGGGATAAAAGGTAGCTAATATGTTATCGAGATCTCCTGCTATCTATATACCAAGTTTCATCGCAATCGGTTTAGTAGTTTATGCGTGAAAGAGTAACAAACATCTATACATCCTCACAAACTGTCACGTTTATAATATTAGTGGGATAAATGTATTTATACAGAGTCTTTTAACAAATCGCTTGTGTCTTGAAAATTCCCATGTTTTTTTTTTGTTGTTCAAAATAATTCCAGATATCTAACATTAGCTACATGTAAGCTACTCACTTAAACTATAACGGTTTTTGTGTGAGCAGTGTTCGCCATACATATTAGGTAGGTAACTATATCTTATACCTGTAAGATATAAATACCCTTATATTACATACAGAATCTTAGATTAAATTAGTTCAAAATACATTATCTTATTAATAGTTTATTTTTGTTGGTATACGCGTGCACGCGCAGGTGTACACGCACTAGGCTTATATAGTTATACACATACCTATTGTGATTAGGTAGGCTATTTAATATCAGAGGTAACAGGTAAGTATTGGTTCTATTACCTTATTTGTTTTTCAAAAACACACACATCCTCACAAACTTTCACGTTTATAATATTAGTAGGATATAAAATCTTATATTAATTCATAATGACTTTCTGAGTAAGTTTCTAAGTATACTGGCGCTTCAGTTACATTAAGTGATGATATGTGCCATTTCACAGGAAATTCGTAGTTTTTCTTATGAAGTGTTTTTTTTTCTGGAAAAAATATGCGTCTTTTTACTCGATTAACACTATTTTGTGTGGGAGAGTTGCTAATTTCACTAATCGTCGCTGTCGTAGTCAAGATTGGCTTGTGATTCATCTGAAAACATTTAAGTTTATCTATGAATTAACTTATGGTATGTAACAATATAACCACATATTAACATTGCTTTACTTGAATATAATTGAGTGTAAAAACACAATAGGTATAAAATTATTTTGAGACGAGTGATCTACTTACCATAAACAGTTCTATCAGGGGGGCTGTTGACGGCCAAAGGTAAATTGTACACAGGATCTTCCATCAAAGCATCTTTCTAGATGCGTTGATGGAAGATCCTATGTACATGCTATGTATATAACAAAATGAAACTGTTTTCATCTGAAAACAGCTTCGTTTTGTTATAATGTGAATGTATGCAAAGTTAGCAAACTATAGCACTAGAACACGGATAAACATAACGAGACAAAACTAATATAATAATACAAAATAATTCGATTTAATTTTTTCTTATTAAATTACAGTTATCTTCGGCACACGGCACAACACAGCAAATAAACACAATTAATCACTGATTTTATACAGAAATATAATATTTTCGTAAAGGTAATGTAGTTCCGTGTAATATCAAAAGTTTATGTTATGGTTGATATTTCAAAGCTAGCCGGCTGCCACCTGCGAATCTCACCACAGTGAACTATTACTACTACTATAATTCAATCAAGGGGTACGGTAGACTCAATTGAAACCTTAGCTGAATAATAAAACATAAAAAAATAATGATTTCGAGTCGACAACATAATATCCGCAAAATTCAGGTTGTCAAGTATTTTGTTAAATTCTAATGGTGCAAATGGCAGTTGCCATATTGGAAACTCGGATGCCATCTTGAGTTCGTTAAGGCCGATTTACACGTATTTCTTGAGTTCGTTAAGGCCGATTCACACATATATCTACCTACATTTTGTAAAAGACTGTGTATTATGAGTCACATTTCACCCGAGCGAAGCCGGGTTTTCATCTAGTACATTAGTAAAATGCTAGACAAAAAATGCCTAGTCTCGCCTCCCGAGGCCTCCAGAACTACCCGTGCAGCGATTTCTAATGACGACGCTATTTGAAATAATCCAGACTATCTTCGGTACCGACCAAGGCGCGGCCTAACAATGTAAAATAAGTTGAAGGCATAAAGGTTTATAATGAAATACGTATAAAAATTATTATATATTGCTGTTATTATTACAACTAGAACGTCTCATGATTGCATTCGACTTTGTATTATATTATCTGCGTTTGTAAATTTGAGCCGTTTTTGCAAACTTTTTTCATTGATACTCAGCTCCTATTGCTCGTAGCGTGATGTTATATAACCTATAGCCTTCCTTGATGAATGGGCTATCCAAGACTTAAAGAATTTTCAAATCCGAACCAGTAGTTCCTGAGATTAGTGCGTTCAACCAAACAAACAAACTCTTCAGCTTTATAATATTAGTATAGATTATCTTATTCATTACATCTTATGTGTAATAATTTGAAACTAACGTTTTATTATTAAAATATCCGTTCGTGATTTATAAATAAATATTCAACATTAAAAAGATTTTCAATTTATTTTAAATGTTAGTTGTGTTTACTTATTAAATGATGGCAGCCCTTAAACAGCGGTCGTTAGGGTCAGAAAATTGTTCTAGGTGGTTCTATAATAATTAGGCGTTTTGGCACAGGTCGGGTATCTGTAAAACACTTCCGCCATCTTGAATTTGAAATTATTTATAATTTCATTCTTCATTTAGTTTTTAACAATTTCACTATATTACTTTAGATAAATACTATTCAGCCTCTGTTTTAGTTAGTTACATTACAATTGAATTTACTTTTGTCTACTTGATACTTTTATCTCTACGTTATTTATATTGAACTTACAGTATCACTTTGTGTATTTTTTTTAAGCAATATGTCGTTGGTGTATAATAAAGATTATTCTATTCTATCATACCAAGTCAAAGACGAACAGTTCATGACTTAAGGTACTTACCAAAGCAACAGCAGAAATAATTTTAGGACCTCCTGCAGCTCCTACGACTAGCTTAGCATTCCCGTTCTTGTCCACAATGATGCTTGGACTCATAGACGAGACGGATCTCTTGTAAGGCGCGATGTAATTAGGCGTGGCGGGCTTCAGGCCGAAATGGTCGATCTTGCCAGGAGCCGAGAAGTCAGCCATTATATTGTTCATTGCTATGCCTGTCTTGAGAGTCATGAAACCCGCTCCGAAGCTGTAAATGTCAATTGGTGATTTGATTAGGATGCGTTTCAAGTGTGTTAGTTTCCGATCTGATGTTACCATTGACAATAACGTTGATTTTCAAGACCTTACGTGACGAGTGTGGCCACTGCAAAATCGATAGACCCATAAGTATTCATATTTTTTTTTGTACCTGGCTTCGTGTCTAGAAAATTGTATCTATTAAAATAAAAACATGCGATGCAAGAGCCACATATACGATAAATAGGCCGGTGTAAATTGTATTGATCATTATAACCGTTCCTCTACAATTTAATTTGTTTCATTCAAAGTCTTATACTCTCTGTTCATTTTTTATTGACAGTTGCTTGAGAACCTAACTGTATGAGAGTAAAAATTGTAAAATTAAACTTTAAAACGCTTTGTTTGGAAATATACAGATTACCTACTTACTACTACTATCTAGTACCTACATGTAGTATTTCGTTTCAAATAAATGATTCTTTTATACGCAATAGAAAGAGTTATTAACGTAAGTCTTTTTATTTACTTTCTTTTGTACGTAGTGATGTGAAAAAATGTTTCGACTACAGAAAAATTATAAAAGGGTCGGAGAAATTCTTTAATTATGCTCAGTACTGATAATTTAGCTATTACCTAGTGAATGAATGAACTTCATTAAATCATCCTCATTTATGTGTTTACGTGTATGCTATATGCACTTACTAAAAGTTCACAGAGCTAGTGACAGAAACAGCATCTCCATTGGGAGCGATAATGGATATATGAGCGGTGCCTGAATCTGGTTGGTTGTAAGAATCTGCGTCGTACGAGGCCGAGCTGTTACTGGTCATGGTGTCATTTATGCGCAAGCGCAACTCTGCACCGAACTCTTTCGACGACAATTGGTTTAATAGCTGTAAGGAGAAATATATATTTAAATTATTTACTGGAATATTGAAGTTCCTCAAGGGCAGTATGAGTTCAAAAGAATGCCATTTGGCCTCAAAAATGCTCCATCTGCGTTTCAGCGCTTGATGAATACTGTTCTCACAGAGTCCTGCGAGAGAGATTTTAGAGAGATTTTCGATATGACCTTGTGTGACATAACAGTGTAGGCCTTGAAGTCCCAAGGCCTACACTGTTATGTTTATTTAGATGACATTGTCATATACTCTCATGGGCTTCAAGGTGATATCGAAAATCTCTCTAAAACCTTCTATAGACTTCTATATAATCAGAAACTTCAGCCTGACAAATGTGAGTTTCTCCGGAAGGAAGTGGGTTATCTTGGACACAACACGTTAAGCCCAACCCGGACAAGGTAAAAGCAGTTTCTCAATTACCGGTGCCTAAAGGCCCAAAGGACACCAAATCCTTCCTAGGCCTTGTCTCATATTATAGACGATTTATCCCTGTCTTCTCCAAGATAGCTAAACCCTTAACTTCTCTTCTGATAAAGGACACCCCTTTTGTCTGGTCTAACAAAGAACAACTTGCATTCGAGGAACTAAAGAATAGACTCATCTCTGCACCCATATTAATATACCCGGATTTTTCCAAACCATTCATTTTAACATGTGACGCATCCAACCACGCGATATCCACTATACTCTCACAAGGAGAAATTGGTAAAGATCACAAGATGTCATACGCGTCCAGAACCATAAATAAAGCAGAATCAAATTATTCTACAACTGAGAAAGAGTGTCTGGCTATCGTGTTTGGCACCAAAACGTTTCGCCCTTATCTCTATGGACACCAGTTAACCATCGTTACAAACCACAGATCATTAAGGTGGCTGTTTAATTGTAAGGACCCTGGGTCTCGCCTCATCAGGTGGCGTTTAAAACTGGAGAAGTGTGATTACAATATCGAATATAAGAGGGGTAGAATAAACAGTAACGCTGATGCTTTATCTCGGTTTCCGGTAAACCCAAAAAAAATAGAAATATTATATTGAAACGAAAAATCACTATAACTAATTCAAACCCTCAGTCAGAAGATGAAAATGTCCCTATTCCTACTCCTGCTCTCCGAATTGGTTAACTTCAAAATATTTTCTTAAATTCCCGTAAACTCCAAATGTAAATGTGTAGTTTACTCTAAATCGGGGGGCTGTTACGAATCTCCAATGCTCCCAAAAGTGCATAGGCCACCCCTATCCCTGCTGAATGGATGGAGCAGCCCTCTAATTCACAAAGGTGCCTTGTGAGCGCTTATTACAATCATATCTCCGTGCTCGTGAGTCCGCAACCATCTTCCGTCGCGTAAACTCATGTAAATATATTTCACGTGTGCCAATTTTTACAGATATCTATATCTCTGTACTTCAAGAATAAATCGCTGTTATTATAAAAATATATATTTTTTAAAACCTCTTCAAAATCGGCCTGCAATCGATACGCCTATATTGGGTTATCCTGACATGAAAAATTGAAAGTCGACACAGACGCGCGTAATACGGGTATTGGCGGTGTGTTGTCGCAACGGAAAGGCATCTAGAAATTGTAATAGTACGCTATCTTTACGTGGGAGAGCCATGTTTCGGCACGATGGTCCGGCTCGACTCCGCTCGATACCACGGCCTCACAGAAAACAGGTAGTGAAGCAATACTCTCATTGCATGAGTGAGGTTACCGGAGGTCCTAACCCTTCCCTCTCCTCTATTCCAGTCCTTCCCCTCTCCCCCTCTCCCCTCTTCCCACTCTTTCCCCCGTCCCCCTCTTCTCCTACTCCCACCTTAAGGGCGGCAACGCACTTGTGACTCTTGAGTTACAGGTGCCCATGGGCGGTGGTAGTCATTTACCATCAGGTGACCTGTCTGCTCGTTTGCCCCATTTACCATAAAAAAAAAAATTACAATTTCTTGATCGCCTTTCCGTTGCGACTAGCTGAAGTACTCTTCAGCAAGTCTCTTTCTAGACCGGAAAGGAATTACTGCGTCAACGCCTACTGACCATGCTGCATTAAAGTGGCTGTTACAATTCAAGAACCCGGAAGGACAAGTAGCGAGGTGGATCCAGCATCGTAGCGGCATATCCCATGGCAACGCTGACGCACTGTCAAGGAGGCCTTGCCCAGAGGACTGTAAACACTGCGTTAGGCAAGAGACCAAGGAAACTGTGCCCGTCCGAATTTCAAGAACGGACCTGAGTGATAAGTGGAAGAAAATCTTACGGAAGGCTCAGGAAGAGGACACAGATGTCAAGCCAATCCTCGAGTGGGTCAAAGCCAATGCTCCGCGGCGGCAGTGGAGCGATGTTGCAGCTATGAGCACAACGACAAAGGGGTATTGGGCCGTAAATTGGAGCACTCCCCCTAACACTCCGCGCAGTATTACGGATTATGCCAACAATTTACGCACCAAGATGAATGACGTTTACGAGCACGTCAGACAGTTAGGACAGCAGACGTCAGAGAGAAAGAAAACCCCGTACTACCGAGAGATGAATGACAAAAGCGTTAAGGAAGGATCCAGTGATCCTTCCTCAAAGCTGTTGTCATTCATAACCCTTTCTGGCTTCATAACCCGGTTCGCAGAAAAGGGAAATCTCCGAAGCTGAAAGTGAAATGGGACAGACCGTACAAAGCACTACTAAGTACCAGACTCAGTAACGTAACGTACGGCATTCAGAAAGGACCGCGGGGCACTCCGAAGATCTCGTCCATGTGGATCGGTTGGCGCATTATCATGCTCGGGACGAGCATGCCTAAAAAGAGGGCAGTGTTACGAATAACCCGCGCCATCTGTTGGAGACGTAGAGAGCGGCAATTAGAGTAAGATGCACGCCATCTGTTGATAGAGAACGGAACTAGTAACCCATTAATGGTATGTGCCACGATGTATTAGAGGGTATTCTGCTCCGTGGTATTATCTGATGAGGATGTATTAGAGGCTCGACTGTGTTGTCTTTTTCTGTATTGTTTTCTGAAAATAACGTGTTGGCTATATAAGACGTTGCATTACGAAGTTATTTTAGTTTTCAAGTGAGTAACAAGAGAGTAAAGTGGGAAGTGCGATAAGTGAATTTAGAAGTCTAATAGTGTAGTTGTTAGTTAACCTGTGTATTTTGTGATTTATTAAAATAGATTGTATCTATTTTGGTAATAAATTGGTATAATTTTCTAATCCCGAACCTCAGCGTAACAATACTAAACATAAAAAAGTAGATAAATTTTGATGCACTTGGCAAATTTTGGTAACTCACAGGGGTTATTTTGAATAAACTAATGATTAAAAATTACGCAGTAATTCATTCTAAAAAGAATTTAGATAAACTAAATTACGCCTAATAAAAATAGGAAGTCTCATGGACAATAGGTCAAATATTAAATGTCGTGATTACTCGTGACGTGATACATATGTTGATATAATAGGTATTGTCATCACGTGAGTCTGTTTCGTATCATTTAATTCTGCGTCGCATAATTTTTCCTTTTACTTGTTTATACTACTTTTAAATTTATATCATTTAATCGAGTTGACAAAGAAGTGACGTTTATAAAGGTCAAATAGGTCACTTTATTATGACAAAGTTTTTGATATCATCGAAACTTCGGCGGCGCTGCAGTCACTTCAGCAGAGCCAAATCGTTCAATAAAATAAGGTCTAACTTCGAAAAAGACCTCAGTCGAGGAATTCATTCATGCACGATTCTAAGATTTTGAAAGCTGAACTTGCAAATGGCAGTGACTAGGATGTGTGACAGTGAAAATTTTTAGACCGAGTCATGGAAGGGCAGACCTAATTAATTGTTGTAGTTCTTGCCATCACGTTGAATTTTAAGGGGGTTCCCATAAACTCTGGAAAAGTAAGAACGGTTTACGGAAGATAGTTTCCCGAGTGCTTACCGAGGATTGGTATCCATCTAGTGGAGACTTATTCCTCATTAAGTGGACTGACAACTTGGTCAAAGTAGCAGGGAGCTGGATTAAGGCGTTGTAAGATCAATACAAAAAGTGTTTTTACAAACGAGTATATAGTAAGATGCTGTGATGACCCTACTTCTAAATAAGAATCTATCCATCCATCCTCTAAATAAGAGTAATTATAAAGTTCCTAAAATCAGAATTGCTTGGCTTTCCTCACTCCTTTGTGAGAAAATGAATTAGTGAACTATCATTTGGTTCACTTACCTCTTTCAAGTCCAAGAAATCCATATCACTTAATTTAGTCCTTTGTACGAAAGCAAATTTAAAAGCTTCGATGATCCTGTGGTAGGTAAGGATTTTGTCTTCCGTCGTGTTTATACTGGAGGCGCTGAAGTTATACCCTCTAAGGATGTTCAGGATGTTGACCAAGATAACCCCCGAGCTCGGTGGGGGCGACGTGTATATTGTGTCCCCACTGTCGAGAGGTAGTGTAATGGGTTCCAAGATTTGAGCTCTGTAAAAAAAGAATAATATATAAGTAATCTTACTAATATGTATTAAACGGTGAAACTTTGTGTGGGTGGATGGATGAATGTTTGTAGTAAAATTTTCACGCAAAAACGGCTGAACGGATCATTGGTACAGAGATACATTAGTCTGGAATAGCACATAGGCTACTTTTGCTATTTGCTTAATGCTAAGAACCATTCCCAAGCTTTAATTTGACCTCTGTCTGCACACAATATGAGAGTGGAGCGGATACAGAAAGCGATATGGGGATCAGCCAGTGTCAGTAATTTAAACCCGTTACAAAGAACTTAAAATAAAATAATTAAAATCTTATTCCACTACCATGATCTTACTCCCACGAAATTGCTACCCGAAGAGACTAAACTACCCTTGTTAACTTAAGATGAATTTACATCTATTATACTTGCATTCTATATAGTCCTCACAGAAGGTCGCGACCGCGGTGAAATTCCTCTCGCTAAACGGCCATGGAGCGTATGATGGCCGGTAGCGAGAGATCGTCCTCACTGCAGTTGCAGTGGTGACAGGCGGGACTCAATTTTCTCCTAGAGACCGAGTGCAGGTACTTTCCGAAACAGCTGTTAAAGCGCTAACGGGCCCCCGCTAAGCGGGTGAAGAGGGGAAGAACGCGGAGTCCCTCTGCCCAGCTATCCTGCATCGCGCGTCGGTGGCGACGCGATCTCACTCCGCGTTCGTCTCCCGCTACAGCCACACGCTAGCCCACGCCCGTCGTACATGTCGCGCGTTAAACATATTGTAACTGTTATGAAGCGAGTACTCGTAGACTCATAGAAGCAAAAAGTAGTTTTTCTTTATAACCAAAAGGAATATCACACCAGAGCAGAATGACAGCCCCAACAGCCGTGCCCGGAAAGAACCTGCGTCATTCGTCTGCCCACTCGACGATGACCGGCTGGAGCGTCTACACGGCGGCAAAGCCAAAACGTGGATCCTCCAGCCGGGACGACCAACGAGCCATGGGGACTCGACGAGCGGCCTCACGCCACTCGCGTACCTCTTCGGGCGGGGGCCGACTGCCGCTTCCCACCCGGAACTCAGATGTTCGCCCATATACTTCGGCGAGCATTTCCGCCTGCAAATCCCACGGGGGAGTCCCGGCCAACGCCTCCGTTGACATGGTGCGGTATCCGCGTATGGCTCTAACCGCCAAAACCCTCTGAAGGCGCCACAGGCGCGCCGAGTTGACTTCAATCGAGGCGCCAAGGGGTGGACCACGACGGGGCCCATGAAATAACAGGCCCTCCGTCTTTTCCAGGGCCACCCGTAAGCCTGGCGCCTCGATGCGCTTGACCACCAGAGAGACTCCCCTCGTGGCCAGGCGCGCCGCCTCCTGAAAGTTCACCCCCCGGGCTGTCATCAAAAATGCCTGCACACTCCACGGCATTTTATGATAAATCCTTTACAGTAACTGCAATTCGTTTATGGAATGCATTACCTGTAAAAATTTGACGAGCTCAAACCTTAACTTCTTTTAAAGCTCTTGTAAAAGAACACTACCTAACATTATAAGTGGTGTACAACTCTCTCACGTTGTGCAATTGACTCCATAATAAGTAACTCCACTAAAATGTCTTACTAATTATTATAGTTATTTCGTTATGTATGTGTATGTATATGTATGTATGTGTATATATATATGTATGTGTAGATACTTCACGTATTCCTATTCACCCCATTCTTACCTCTCAGATAATATCATTCGCTTTACCTAGATACTATATTTATTATTTCATTGCTCCTGTTCTAAATATTTTTGGTACGCCACCAGCTACCGATTACTTTCCTCTGTTGTTTCCATACAAAGGTTGTCTGGAAGACATCGCTTTTAGCGATAAGACCGCCCATTGTACTTGCCGCTTAGTATAAACTGACTAGTTATGTTTAATTTCTGTTCAACTGTGGTGTACAATAAAGAATGTTCTATCTATCTATCTATCTATCTAAAACTAGCCTATACTAATCTCTCAAAAAAGGAAGATTTTAATTAATAATATCATTCGTCAATAAAACAAAACAAATATTTGTGTTTAACTCGATTCATCTAACAGAAGCGCTAAAAGGAGTCTATACCTCCCTCTAATATCATAGACATCTACATCAAAGTTATATACATTGCAGTAAAACTTACGCTGTTTTTCTCTCGGCACGTGCATCTATCCGTGAGGGGCACACGTGTGAGTGTAAAGTTGACGCATATACTAATTATACCTGAGTTTAAAAGAAACAGCATGCGTATCGCGTAACGAGTTCTCATTGTAACATACCTTAGTTAACTTTCCACAATCACTACAGAGTGAATGGCTTTTATTTGCTAAAAAATTGTCTAGTATGCTACCTTTCAAAAAAGAAACACAAACATTCCTAAAATCGCTCTTGCTGTACAACTAATCAGCTTTGCGGATGCTTCAAGCACCACGGGTTATGGCTGTTGTGTTTATCTTCGAGTGGTGGATGACTCAGATAGAGCTTCAATTTCTTTACTTTGCTCTAAATCTTGAGTCAACCATAGAGATAATAAAGTACTCACAATACTTAGATTGGAATTAAATGCAATGCTTCTGCTATCAGAGCTCATGAACAGAGTCTATGACACTTTGAGCCTCAAAATAAATATCAGTAATGTTGTTCATGGATTGCCACAAAGCCTATGAAGCTCAATGACTATGTTTCACACAGAGTAAAGTTGATTCAAGGCCAAACACCTCGATGGCGCTGGCTATGTGCCCACCAAAAAAAAACCCTGCCGATTATTTTTTATTTTTTTTATTTACACTTTATGCAGAAAAAAAATTACAATAGCGGACTTAATGCCGTAGGCATTTTCTACCAGTCTATCATAAGGTGGTGCAGAAATGAGTGAATAGGTGCACTAGATTTAAGTAGAAAAGAAAAAGAAATTAAGAAAGATCACAGGACAACATATATTATATACTAGTTGTGCCCGCGACTTCGTCCGCGTGGAATAGTGTCTTTGGGTAGAATTTTTAATTATTTAGGCTAATTGACAATACTTCCATACAACTTTTCATCCCCACCTTTCAACCCCTTACAAGCCTTTTTTCGCATTAAAAAGTAGCCTATGTCCTTTTTCAGGCTCTAGACTATCTGTGTACCAAATTTCATTTAAATCGGTTTAGTAGTTTCGGCGTGAAAAGGCGACAGACAGACAGACAGACAGACAGGCGGATAGACAGAGTTACTTTCGCATTTATAATATTAGTAAGGATATACCTATACACACATAAATACAAATCCATATAAACATAGATACGTGCTAACTTACATACATAAATAAATAATATATTACTGTTGCGATGAGTATTTAAGCCGAGGTTCTGATCCAGATGAGCTGATTCACTGTGAGTTGTGGTGGACGGGTCCACAGTTTCTACAGAACTGTAAGTACGATTTATAAAACATCACTCGTTCATTTCCCATAGATGACTTGCCCGACATCGAAGGAGCCGACATCCACCCTTGCTAAAGTATCTCTTATTGCTCAAACGAAAGATGATCCACGTCTCTTTCACGAAAAATTTTCGGATCTCAAAAAAATTACACGAGTTATGGCATACATACTCAGGTTTTGTCACAATATAAAAAATAAAAACTCCCGAAACCATTACACTCATTTCTCGATGGAAAAGGTATGCTTAGAGTAGGTGGTATCTTATTCATCGGAGGGGATCTCTCGCTACCGGCCGTCATACGCTCAATGGCCGGTAGCGACAGGAATTTTACCGCGGTCGCGACCTTCTGTTAGGACGTCATCTCGCAGAAGGAGGCGGCGGAAAGGGTCCGGGAGGACGATCTCCACTCGGACCTAATTCGCCGCCGGCGAACCGGGCGGCGGAGGCGCGCTTACCAGCGCCTCATGCCGCCCTGAGTGTGGCCGCGGGTGGACGGGACGGGTTTTTCCCCTCCACCCGCTATAGTGGCCCCCCGCGAGGAGGCGGCGTCCGCGTGTGCCTGGACGTCGCCTAATTGAGAGGTTTTTACCCGAAGGTGGTGCCCGCGCTTTTGCGCTGTCTGCGATGTCTTAATAAAAGCTGTTCCCGGATCCCTCCTACTTAAGGCGCAGTACGGCACACCGTGTGGTTTTAGTTGGTTCGATTCCGACACACCGCCCCACCGAAAACCCCGGTGGGGTGACGGCCCGAGGGGGTTTCCACACGCACAAAAAAAAAGGGCCAATTATACAATGCAACACATAATTAACTCAAGTAAGTAAAATAATGAACTTTGAATATAATTCTACTGGAACAGCTTTTATTTAGACAAATTTAGATATAGAATATTGCATAGATAGATTCGAACACAACTTGCTTCGATGCTATTGGAATAAACAGTTATATTTTTATACTTCAAGACTCAAGTTTTATTCATTATCCAAGTCACACTAATCGGTACAAATAATACACGCCTACAGTTTGTATACGAAGAACTAGAATAGTTTTTGTTTTTGTTAAGTGATTGTTGTAAGAGATTCAATCAAGAGAATCAACAACTTAACTTATTAATTTTATTTTATTTATTAATATTTTATTGTGCATGCTGTCATCATTTTTATTTGTAAGAAGGTAAGGGGTCGTCCATAAATTGAAGCCTGTGATTTTCAGATAAATACGTCATTCCTTTATTATTTTTATGCCAGTCAGAAACAATCTTTAATCATAATGTTAATCTGGACATTTTTATCACAGTTCTTAATTTTCCAGCATTCGGTTATATCTTTTATAACATAAAGATAATATTCAGATTTTTTAAGATACTTTGTGCAATGCGGTTAGTCTAAAACCTCACCACGTACCACCAGGGGAGCTAAAAACATCACGTGATGAATGGACGACCCCTAAAATAACTCTAAGGACACTTTAAAATTGTAAAAATTATTTTGACTTTCATTACCACACTCAGGGACTGATTGAATGTGTCCGAAACACTGTCGTCATCAAACTAATATTACATATATGTACTATAAATGCCAATGTCAGTTTGTTTGTCGGTTTGCTTTCACGCTTTAACTACTGAACCGACCATCATGAAATTTTGCAAACACGTTTTCAGTTGTAAATTGGATCAGTAAAGAAAAGGATGTAGATATAGCTATAATTTTATAATATATCAACGAGTTAAAAACATCACCATTGATAGGTACTACTCGACTTGAAATTATATAATTTGTGTAATCTTCAAATAGTTGTCCTGAGTCCTGAGGGAATTGTTTGTTAAATCTCCTGCGACACAGGAACTTTTCTTAGTACGGAAGTTCGCTTTTTTTAAAATACAAAAAATCGCCGGGACTACTGCACCAAGTTTAAAAATTCTTTCACCACTTGAGATGGAAATAGGGTATTTATTATACACTAGCTGTGCCCGCGGCTTCGCCCGCGTGGAAATCAGTTTGTGACTATAAGTTTGATTGCAGGAAAAGGCTGCCTATGAGGCGGTAAACCTGTCCATTCAACCTTAAAAGTGAGCATGAAGTTTCCTTCCTTAATTTCATAACTTATTTTATTCCCAAACGAAGGCATATGAAAGAGACTATTGCACCTTTTCAAAAAATGTCTGGACAATAGACGAATGTCCGTCAAAAGATTTTGTATCGGTTGTGGTACTTCCTATATATTGGGAAGAATAAATTTTTTCGGAAGCAGCACACACTTCTCGCTTCATCTATCTATTTTTATGATGGCACTTAGGGCAAATCGTAACTGAAAAAAAAAAACTGAGAAACTTCAATCGAATGTTCAATTTTTCTTACGAAAAATCACTATTTTGCACTGGTGCGTTGAGTAAGGAGCAGACCGCGCGAGTGAGCCGCTCGACTACCTTATACACATCGTCAGACGTCAACTCCCCTCCCGTATCGAAACGCAGAACGCGCGATCAAGCGCCACTCTGATTTTATACGTATCAACGACTTTATATATTTTTCTTTATCTCCTCAACTATACGTCCAAATAAGTCGTTATAAATGACAAAGTTTATTTAAATGAGATTATCTTGATGATAAAATCAGTTTTTGAAGTGAAATCTTTTTAGACACCTTGTGCACTTTTGGGTTGGGGAAAAAGCACTGAACTTGCGTGATCGTCACATACATGTATATCCTCAGATACATGTTTACAAATATGTGTATATAACACGTCGTTGTGCAATTGTGGGATGAAGAAAAAGTATTGGACTCGCGTGACCCTCATTCTCAGATGCATATATACTGGTGTGTGTTTATAACACACGTCTCACTCGCTCGTGTTCTCTAGACGTAGAGTACAGGTTCAGTGTAGTAATAACGTACTTTTGTTTTAATACAAAAGGTGCTATAATTTTCGAATATTTATTTTAAAAACTGTACCTAATTTGGTTAGCTATATAGTTATCGTGTAATAAAGTCTAGTCCCTAAGTTTTTCTCAGAAAAAAATAACTTAGGGAATTGAACACATTGAAATTTCAAGTGTTGGATAAATTCTTGCATGAAATATTGAACTCTGCTGGTCTAATCATAAGGAGCATAATCGGATTTTTAATTAAAATACATCGATACGACAGAATTTATATTTTATTATAATATTATATACAAAAGTTATTTTGTTTGTCTATTAAAGAAACCTCTTCTATTGGCAACTCACTATTATTATAAACATTTTTCATTTTAATTAGGTACCCAATTTTTAAGGGGTAGTATTTAATCGTAAATACTATATTATTAACTATAAATATCTTTTTTTCTAACAAAATATTCGAAAGTAGCACCAAAAATAATGAATTGCATACTAAATATGAACAAAAATTAAATAAAAACAGTATACTGTCTATTAGATAAAGCAAAACTGATAAGTAAATCAGTGTAAACTGATCTATCATCTGTTATATAAAAGTAAATCTAAAAATTCTTCGAGTCACAATAAAATATTATAACTATTTAATTGAAACTTATTGGCCCCAATTCTGTTACTTCACTCGCTAAATTAAAATCCACTAAATTTTCTTCATATAAGAAGTAAACCTTGAACACCTAGAAACAAGGTCTTATTTCAAATTGAAACAAGTAGGTAACATATGTCGCTATCGAAATAAGCAATTTATTTGTCGACTAAAGTCTGATACGCTTAAATAAACTTTAATACCACGTAGCAAGAGCCGCTTTCCGTTGAATGCCATCTCTTTTGCTCTGTGTTTTTAGTAAGCGTCTTCGTAGGTGTAGATTAAAAACACGTCATCCTTGTTCGTTTTGAACAAGTTTTTATACGGCAACTAGCGGCCCTCTCCGGCTTCGCACGGGTATAAAATATATAGCCTATGTCATTCACTGAAAAAATAATTAAAATCGATCCAGTAGTTATGTAATTATTTACATCACATTAGAAACTTAAAAAAATAACAGTATTTCTCTACTATTTAATGGATGTTATTATACATATAAACCTTCCTCTTCAATCACTCTATCTATTAAAAAAAACCGCATCGAAATCCGTTGCGTAGTTTTAAAGATTTAAGCATACATAGGGATATAGGGACCGAGAAAGCGACTTTGTTTTATACTATGTAGTGATTATACAGCGTTTGAATAAATGAAGACTCTCACTGCGTGGAAATAAAGTTAAGTATACGTTGACAGGTTTTATTGAAATTTAGCGGCGCTGAGAAATAGATGCTAGTAACAAATAGACCTTATTACGAGGCACACTAGGTTGATTTCATATGAAGAAATTAAGTCGGGTTTTAGTTTAGTCGAGTGTACAATAGAATCGGCACCATTATCTAAAACATCCAGTGTTCAAATTATGGAATGTTAGTTACAAAAATTTTAGATTTTACAATAGAACTCGGTTCTGGCACTCGCCGGCCGCTGCGCTGCCGCGGCACGCTCGCTTCGCTCCCTCGGCTCGTGCGTTGTGGTCGCAGTTCTAACCTAACCTAAACCTAGCTTATATGTACTCTCTGTGAAATGAAATTTGGTCGTGCATACATAATTAGAAATCAATTTTAGAAATTCCATAGTAACTTGATAATTTAGTGTGCAAGTCAGTATTTTTGTTGGTCAGCTAGATATTAGATGTTAATTAGATAGAAACGAAAATGTTATTTTAATTAATTTTAAATAATTTTGTGGGAGAGTCATGCTTCGGCATGTATGGGCCGGCTCGACCCAGGTTCTTTCCGGGCACGGCTGCTTCTCGAAGTACCTGCACTCGTTCGTTAGGAGGGAATTGAGTCCGACCTGTAACCACTGCGACATTGAGGACTTGGCTCAGCACACACTGGGTCTGCTCCGCCTGGGCGACGAAGCGTCGGACCCCTTACTGCAGTCATCGGAGGGGATCTCTCGCTACCGGCCGTCATACGCTCAACGGGTTCGAGAGGACGATTTTCACTTGGACCTAATTCGCCGCCGGCGAAACTGAGTGTAGCCGCGGGTGCCTGGACGTCACCTCATTGAGAGGTTTCAAGATTTTTACCCGGAGGTGGTGCCCGCACTTTTGCGGGCAGGCGCTAGGGGGTCCGGATGTCTTGATAAAAGCTGTTCCCGGATCCCTCCTACATAAGGCGCAGTACGGCATACCGTGTGGTTTTATTCGAATAATTATTTACAGTAAGTTAATTAGTGGAGACAATTCGATAGCTTAAATTGAAAACAGAAGCGCTGTTATAAATGTCCAATTTTTAAGTACCTTCTCATTTATATAAAATTTTATAAAGTTGATGTGTATTTATGTGGAAAATATAGCCTGTGTTACTCGCCGATAATATAGCATTCTATAGGTGACTTTCTAAATAAATAGAAAACCAAATCTTTCCTATAATATTAGTATAGATATTGCTCTACAGTTACACTATTTACTTAAAGGTAAGGTAAAGGTATATTGTATATGTTTATATTATACATAGATGGCGCAATGGCTTAAGTGGTCGCCTCGCCACTCCATCTCATCATCAAAATATCTTCAATGTTCTGTACATTGGACTTATAATAGTTTTATCATAAGTATGGATGCGTGTGTTCTATGCTAATAATAAATATCAAAAAAAAATTGACCATTTATTTTAACGTTATAAGTATTGTTTAGTTAGTATTACTTGGGACAAACAACAGATGTCGCTGTGCGGTGTTTATTTTTTCTTCAAATTTTTTAACCTTTTTTTTCTATGGATAAAGAGAACCAACTGTGATCAATCAAATACTAAATGTTACAAAGAATTACACACAATACTGCATAATACGTTTCCGGGATTATTTTGTACTTTTTACGTGAACAAACCAAACACAAACTCCACGTCTATAGATTTATTATACATATAGATATAGAAGCAAAAAGATTACATGACAATCTACAAAGTGTCTACTTTCCAACAAAAAAAGAATAATTGCAATCGGACTACGCATCAATGAATTACAACGAAGAACACATTTTGACTTTTATCCCCCTCTCAAGGAAACCGTCCTTGTTTCGGGATAAAAAGTATCCTATGTCCTACCTCGGAGTATGAACTCAAATCATGCCAAGTTTCATTTGAATCCGTTCAGTAGTTTCAGCGTGATGCTCAGCCATGATACAGACAGACAGAAAGACAGACAGACAGACAAAAATGAAATAAATTATAGTTTTGGCTTCAGTGTCGATCATAGAGTGCCCCCAAAAAAAAATTTCAAAAGATCTAAATGTCCAGAATTGGACCTGTTACATTTTTATTATAAGTATAGATTTTGTTCAAACCGAAGGAAGTCGACGCGATCTGATATATATTATAAAGCCCAACTGAAATATAGAAAGAAATGCAATACTCACTCATATCGCTGTAGATCTTCCGCAGTAATGATGCTGCCTATCCTTTCTAGGTCGTCCAAGAAGTCTATCGAAAGGCTACCATTGTACAGCTCATCTCCTCCCTTCTCCGCTATCCTTTGGAAAGTGTTACACATGGCTTCGGGCGGTTTCACGAGAGTTCCAGGCTTGTGGTATTGTCCTTTTGCAGAATTGAAGTACATAGACCTGCAGTAGAAAAAAAAATAGGCAGAATAAAAAAAATAGTTTTGGCTTTAGTATCGGTTATAGAGTGCCCCCAAAAAAAATTTTTCAAATATCTTTAATGTACAAAATTGAACCTGTAACAGTTTTACTAAATCTTAGATCACTTGAATGTCTAGCTAGATGGAGTGTCGCACTACAAAACAAATAAAACAAATGGGCCAATTTTATTATGCACGATAGACAGTTACGTTTTACACTCGCGAAACGTCATTACATTATACTTTATTAGTGTGCATGCATAGTGATACCATTTGATGAAATACTCCCATTGAAGTAGGGAGAAATTTACTCCACGAAAAAAATATAATTTTAAATCGAGTCACCTGCACCTCTAAATGGTTTTCCCAAGGCCCAAGGTACCGGAGATTTTACAGCTTTACCTCGACGGATGTTAAGGTGGCCATCTGGGTGTGAAAAGGCCTTTATTGAAGATTTATGTGCGGTTTTATTGGATCCACTGCCGCGACGATGTGGAAGACTGTTGTGCAGCAGTGAACGGACCCCACACACGCAGCAGGGGTGCATTGCAGCTGTGTAATGTGGGAGCTCCGTGGAAACGTATTGCCGTGGATGTAGCAGGTCTATTTCCTGAGAGTGAAGATGGCAACAAATATTTCATGGTTGTCATGGCTTATTTCACGAAGTGGCCGGAAGTATTTGCGCTTCCGAACCAAGAGGTGACCACGGTAGCTGGTAAGCTGGCCCATAAAATCTTCCGTCGATTCGGGGTACCTTAAGAGATTCACAGTGATCAGGGGAGAAATTTTGAGTCTTGGGTATTCCAGAAAACGTTTCGCGTGATGGGTGCTTTTAAAATCCAAACCACCTCTTACCACCCTCAGTCTAATGGAATGGTGGAACGGTTTAACCAGACATTAGAGAGGTACTTGGCAAAAGTTGTGAAAGAGCTGCCTTCCAAAGGGACTGCAATAAGCACATCCAGCCGTTCCTCCTTTCATACCGAAGTGCGGTCCACAAGAGCACGTCGGTAACATCAGCCTTTGCAAACTTCGGTCGAGAACTATGGTTGCCTACGGATTTGATCACGGGCACTCCCCCTCACACTCCGCGAAGTATTACGGATTATGGAAACGATTTACGCAGCAAGATGAATGACGTTTATGAGCACGTCAGACAATCAGAACAGCAGACGTCGGAGAGAATGAAAACCCGGTACGACCGAAAGATGAAGGACAGAAGCTTTGAGGAAGGATCACTGGTCTGGCTTCATAACCCGGTTCGGACAAAAGGGAAATCTCCGAAGCTGCAAAGTAAAATGGGACGGACCATACAAATTAGTAACCAGACTCAATAACGTAACGTACCGCATTCAGAATGAACCACGGGGCACTCCCAAGATCGTCCATGTGGATCGGTTATCATGGGGATTATCATGTTTGGGACGACCTAAGAAGGGGGCTGAATAACCCGCGTCATCTATTGGCGACTGTAGGAAGTCGTAGAGAGCGACAATTAGAATACCATGTATGCCATCTGTTGATAGAGCACGGAACTAGTAACCCATTACGTGTGACGCCTTATCTTTCTAAGTTTATTAATTCTCTGCAGGACATTTGAGAACGTGTTGGAAAGCAGCAACACCTAAGGAAGGAATATGCTGACTCTTCTCGGCGGCCATCTCCAGTTTTTAAGGTTGGTGACCAAGTATTGCTCTCTACTCACGCTCTTGGCAACGCTATCAAGGGTTTGACCCGAAAGTTTATGCCACAGAGAAATGGACCGTGTACCATAAAAAAAGTTATCAGCCCTACAACCTATGAGTTGGTTGATAGTCAGGGACAACATTTCGGTCGTTTCAATGTTTAAGACTTGACAGCTCTCATTAGTGATCAGACTAGTATAATTGAGCCGGTCCAACCTCGTCGTCTGCGAGGTCGGCCGCCTAAATCGAAAGCGCGCTCTTAGGTTTTAGCCAAATCACTCTCGGGGCCATCTCGAGACTTGGAGGAGAAGGATGTAGCGTGCCATCCTAGTAGCCGACCAATCACGAGCAAGCCACGCGACACTCACGCCCCCCTTCCGCTCCCAGGAGTCAATTTCAATTCATTCAGGAACTACTTTTCATAAAATAGTCTTAGTCGCCATATTGTTAAAACCGACGCGTTCATTATGTTTGTCGCATACAATAAACTGTGGAACGTTACTTGAACGTATATTTTAATATTGACAATCAACCACGAACCCTACAATATGCATTTATAAATGTGTTTGTACCTATTATAAATATAATAATCATTCTTTTTGGTTTAAAGCAGCGCAATAAATGAAAAGTTTATTACTATATTAATACGGTGATGAAAATAATTTCTAAAAAAAAATACTTCCCAAAAATATTTCTAAACAACCCAAAAATAATGTTTATTTTATCAAATCGGATTTGAAGTTGATGGGTTCGCGTCATCGACAAAATTTCGCATACCTCTAAAGGATCAGTAGCCGTCGTACCATTTTCAAGTTTCAAGTTTAGGGGAGCACAACTAGTAACAATTTTATTGTTTGAAAGAGTATTCATTAATTTCCACATGTTTTTGGGCTTTACTTTAGATTTCATGAATTCTCCGTAAAACTACCTCCCAAAAATATTTCTTAACAACCCAAAAGTACATACAGATTCCGGTATCCCTGGATATTTAATTTTTTTGCTAATTTTATCACTACGTATCACATGTCCACAAGCTTAAAAAAATAAAGATAACACTTCCACAGACAAATTATTTTATTGTTTTCACTTTTTACACTTTGAACTAATTATATTTTTAAAGATTAATTAAAAACGAGCTGACAGAACTCAATGTGTAGGTAAGCGCCCTGTAGTGGATTTATATAGGTATCTTGGTGTGACGGTCACGCGAGTTCAGTGCTTTTCCCCATACCAATGGTGCACAACGTGCCTAAAGAAATTTTCACTTAAAAAATACGGGTCGACTTAAATACGTCCTCCGTTTTTTCGTCGGTTAAAATGGACAAACAAAACGACGACAAAAGCTAGTTTTCAATAAAGGTAAGTGTACAAACCTGAAATGTGGATCGTTTTTAATTCCAGGCGCCGAAACGGTGGTTGCATCATAATTGATCTTGCTCAACCGGAAGCCAGCCCTGCACTTTTCTACGGTAGGAGTGACCAGGTTTTCCCAGGGAAGCTTTCCCCATCGCTTATAGGCTGCCCACATCCCTCGGAGTTCGCCTGGCACTCCCACGGAAAGTGCTCCTGTTTAACGAGCAAAAAAACAATCATATATAAGTAACACGTAAAGTAAATAATATATGTATAATTATAAAGTTAGCTGAATAAAGAGAATGATATTTTATTTACCAGTTATTTAAGAAATTCTTACATTTTAATACAAAGTAGGTACCACTTATAGTGTGAGGGTTTATAACGCTTTTGGGATTGGGATAAAAAAAAAATATGCTATTTTTTTAACCTGTGGGGGTTTAGATCCGAACATATCAAACTCGCTATTAATTTAATAGATATCGTGTACAGACCTACTCGCACGAATAATAAATGAGTTTTTGCTGTAATTAGTACTTTCTCGAAACACTGCTAATATTAATTTTTATTAAGGGTAGGGCCATTGCGATCTCCATTAACTAAAATCATCCATTCTACATTATTTTAGTTTTGCAGATGCAGTTATTTCTATGTAAAGTTGACTGCGTGGGTGGTTCACTAGTTTTAATATTCAAGTCCTAGACTGCTATTGTATCGAATGTCATGGGGATGGGGACGATCCTAATATGGAACAACTATTTGTGCTAGTCACAGTTAGTTGTCCTGACTCTGGGTTCCTACTTTATGTCCCTATTAATTTTACTGCTAGTGGTTCACAAATACACGTAGGCAAAAGAATATACCCGCATCAAATATGTATTTATTGAGGTAGTCCGATGGTATTTAGAAGGTACGATACACCTTATAAATATTGTCGCAATTAATTTTCGATTTACACATCTAATAATTGCTTATAAATTTTCTGGTTTAACGGATTGGTAAGCCAACTTAAAACTCCACAACATATATTTAGGCCTTAAGTAGTTTGTATGATTAAAACCCTATTTTATAGATTATGGGGACTCAAAAACACCTACTAGCGAGTTTCGTTAAGAGTTTCAAATTTCTCAAATATAATTAATTATGCACATGGATAAAAATACTAGAAATAGAAATGTGACGGATTAATATTTGTTTAGCAGAGTCTTCTGGGTGATCTAAACTGGCGTTTAAAGAATGTATGATGGGTTAAATATGGTGCTTTATTTCGATTTTATCCTTCTTAAAGTAACACACCAGTTTTAAATATGATACCTATTGCGTGTAAATCAAAAAATAAATCAAATCAACGCAATTCGGCAAAAATGAGTTCATTTACACCATGTTGTTCTAGTTTATACTCACCGGAATTAGCGTGTACGTTACCCCAGCCCCAGCAGGAAAGTGATTCCTAGAGTGATATGAGTGGAACGTATAATTAGTGCGTAATCTGCTGTAAATATGCGTCGCATAAAAAAATTGTGCATGTTGTCGTTTTAGAAAAAACGGAAAAACGATTCCGAGTAACGAACACGTTTAATTCCGTTGAGTATAAACTAGAACAACATTTTTGCCGAGTTGCGTTGATTTGTTTGCGACACGCAATAAGTATCATGTTTAAAACTGGTGTATTACTTTAACAAGAATCGAAATAAAGCACCATATTTAACCCATCATACATTCTTTAAACGCCAGTTTAGATCACCCAAAATACTCTGCTTAACAAATATTAATACATTTATATTTCTAGTAGTTCTATTCATGTACAAAAAAAATATATTTGAGAAATTTGAAACAACTTTTAAGCCACCAGTAGGTGTTCTTGAGTCCGCATGATCCGATAAAATAGGTTTATAAATCATACAAACTAAACGTGGAGGCGGAAAATTCTAAACGAACTATCGGATAGAGAAATATTTGCAAAAATGTGGGCCGAAAATATAATTTGTGCGTTTTCAGGTTTTCGAGATATTACGATTCCTGCTGGAGTAACGTTTTGGAGAAACGTGTATCTCAAAAACCATTGTATGTGCGCCTGTAGAATAAACATACACGAGTAGCTCTTTGTTTGTGCGAATTTGTGACAGAATAAGATTCAAGAAAATAGTTCGTGATTCTTGAGTCCGAGGGCGTCAGCCCAGATGGACACTCCTACGTCAGCACCGACGTGATGACTGACGACAACAATGTCCTCCTGCTCTACTTCGGGCCTCCAACATTAGGCATCAGTCGTGACAAGCTTAACCTCACTACTGACGCTTTAGCACTTACATGCTCTGCCTGCTGTTTAAAATTGAGTCGGGCATCAAGCATCACTCAAAGGTAATGAACGGCTGCAAAGTAATAACGTGCTCTCTAACTCTAAGTGCCATGGTTTCCACCTGTTTTCTGCTAGTGATAAGCACTGCCTCGGTTTTGTACTGTGCTAATCGCAGGTTCACCGTCTTCATCCACTGGTTGGTTTTCTCTAAAGTGATGTCAAAGTCGAGATTGATCTCATCGAGATACTTCGCGACGATCACTAAGGCCACATCGTCTGCATACGCCACAAGTTTGACATTCCCTGGCAGTACTAGTTTCAGTAAGCCATCGTACATGAGCGGCCTAGAACCGAGCCCTGGGGTACTCCTCCACGTATTCTATATTTCCTTGGACCATTCTTCGTGTCGCATTTCAGGAGCCTATTCGTGAAGTAGCTCGCAACCATCCTACACAGGTATCCTGGTGTATTTTTCTCTTCAAGTGCCCGCATTATGCAGTCCCAATTAGCGGAATTAAAGGCATTCTTGATGTCTAAAGTAGCCACTAAGCAATACTTCTTCATGCCACCCTTCCATGTGGTCCCTGCGATTGCAGCCTTGGCTGTAGTCACGACCAGATTGACTGACTGCGTCTAGGGTTGATCGCTCTTTTCGGAAGCCATACTGGTTGCTAGCCAGAAGCGGCTCAACTGCTGCTTCGATTCTTTGGTGGATTATTCGCTCGAGTATCTTGCCCGCTGTATCTAGCATGCAGAGCGGGCGATAGGGTGACGGTTTATCCCCAGGTACTACTCCCAAAAGGAAAAAAGCCGGCATTTTTTCCTTTTGTGAGTAGTGCCAGCCTCTGTTGCTTCCACTTCCGAGGGAAAGTCCCTTCTTTGAGGCATGCATTGTAGACTTCTAGGAACCACGCCCGTGCTGCTTTGATAGCTGCTCTCAGAGCAATGTTTGGGATTCCATCCAATTGAGGAGCTTTATTATTCCCCACTCGATTACACGCCTCCATCAGCTCGTCTTTCGTAATAGGCGGGATCTCTGCCAATTCACACGACACTGACGCGTAGTTGAATTCTCGTTGTTGAAGAAACAGCGCGGTGACGATCGTCTGTAAGAGCTGTGGGCATACAGGTGACGGCATTGGCTGGCTTTTTAGGTGGGTCATGACCAACCTATATGGCTTACTACACGGGTCCTTCTCCACCTCGTTGATAAGCTCCTCCCAGCATTTTTTTTTACTATCCTTGATAGTCATGTTCAGTTTCCGACGTGTCAATTTGTACTCTGCTACCAGTTCCGCAGAGTTTGGTTGTCGAAAGCCACGCTGAGATATTCTCCTTTTTCTGAAACACTCTTGACGAAGAACACTGATTTGATCGTTCCACCAATACAGCTTATTTCACATTTAAGTCACTATCTAAGGCTACTGTGAAGGCATGGCAAGGCTGCTGTCCGTTTCCTATGATTGTATACTTAAGTGTGTTTGGCTCTGCTATTAGTACTAGGTCAAGCTCTAGTTAACACACGGTCTGCAAAAGCCAAATGATGCACAGTCTCACCGTGATTGAGGTTTAGCTAGATATCTTCATGTTCTTCTGTTTTTTAACTTAAGGAGTGCCTTTTTAAAAACCGGGCCTCTGCCAGTACCAGCATGGTGGGTAATATTCTCTGTGCCGTGTAGTTCAACACATAAAGCATGTTTAGCTGCGTTTCTACATTCAGCAACTTTGTGGCCTCCTTGTCCACATTTAATGCAGAGTTGAGACCGGTCTTTTTTGCTTTTACATTGGGTAGCGATATGGCCAAAGTGCCAGCATTTATAGCATTGAATTAGTCTTTTCGCTGCTCTTATTCGGCAATTGACCCAGCCAATTCTAATTTTGCCATGTTCGGCGAGTGCCTTTTGCACTGTTAGTGCTGTCAGTGTCACCACCACAATCTGGGTACCTCTGTAGGCCCTACGCAGTGATCTGACTGCATCCGACGGGATCTGGCCCTCCTCTCCAGCCACCTTTTACAAGGCTGCCAGGATTTCATCCTTTGTCGTCATGTCATCAAGATCAAGATATTTCGATCATTCAGTGACCATATATGTTGTCCTGACTCGTGAATATGAGCGAAAATAATAAGAACCCTAATATTGTGATACAGCAAACATTTCATAAAAGCATGTTTATAAGAAATCGTTTAAGTAGCGTACCCTCTACGTCAACTGCAGCAACGACAAGCACCGACAACCCTATGGAAACAAATTACACCCAAAAAGCTAAACCCACACAAACACAAGAGAATCATCTTGAAACAAGCACAGAAAAAAAGGGATAAAGTCCCACAAGAAAGACAAAAAAGGAAAGATACAAGCCCAATACAAAATGACCAAAAGAAAGCAAAATATATTTGAATATATACAGTACCAACACGCAACCAATTTGACATCCTTGAAACTGAAGACACTAATATTGACGAAAAGAGAGACTATACACCCAAGCCAGAGACAATCTTTGTGACTGGGGTACTTGATGTAATTACCCTCAAAGAGAAGTTGAACAAAATAACTGACAATCAGTCATACACTATGATCACCTTACACTCTGGATATGTAATCAAACTTATGCCCACTGACATACCTACGTATAAAACCATAAGGGACTTTACCACAAATAACATCTCCCACTACACTTATCAGCTCAAAAGCGAACAAGCATATCGAGTCGTGATTAGAGGTCTACATGCTACAGAAGATATTGTACAAATGAAATCTGAACTTAAAGGACACAATGATGAGGTTCGTAACGTACGACATAGAACGACTAAAGAAGTAGACTGAGAGATGTCAGAGGTTTCGACATTCAAAAAATCAATGACCATATCGGTGTGTTAAATGTGGTAATGACCACCCCACCTCATCCTGTACCAAAACACCTGACACTGAAACCACCTGTGCAAACTGCCAAGAGAAACACCTAGCAAGCTACAAAGGATGCACGAAATTTAAACAATATAAAGACAAAATCAAAAAAATCTACCCTAAACGTAAACAAGCTACACAATTTCAGCGGTAGCGTAATGGCTAAGGCGTCGGACTTGCGATCGAGTGGTTGCGGGTTCGGACCCCACCCAGTGCATTACCGACGTGAACCCACTCACCCACTCCTTTTTTTTTTTTTGTGCGTGTGGAAACCCCCTTGGGCCGTCACCCCACCGGGGTTTTCGGTGGGACGGTGTTTCGGAATCGAACCGACTAAAACCACACGGTGTGCCGTACTGCGCCTAAATAAGAAGGGATCCGGGAACAGCTTTTATTAAGACATCCGAACCCCCCCTAGCGCCTGCCCGCAAAAGCGCGGGCACCACCTTCGGATAATAACCTCTCAATTAGGCGACGTCCAGGCACACGCGGACGCCGCCTCTTCGCGGGGGGCCACTATAGCGGGTGGAAGGGAAAACCCGTCATGCAGCCATGCCCGGAAAGAACCTGCGTCAGTCGGAAGGAAAGGGTCCCGTGCTGCCACCCTGCCCACTCGACGATGACCGGCTGGAGCGCCTCCACGGCGGCAAAGCCAGCACGTGGAGCCTCCAGCCGGGACGACCAACGAGCCATGGTGGCTCGGCTAGCGGCCTCACGCCATTCGCGTACCTCTTCGGGCGGGGGCCGACTGCCGATTCCCGCCCGGAACTCAGCCGTTCGCCGATATACTTCGGCGAGCACTTCCGCCTCCAAATCCCAAGGGGGAGTCCCGGCCAACGCGCACGCCGCCTCCGTCGACACGGTGCGGTATCCGCGTATGGCTCTAACCACCATAACCCTCTGAGGCCACCAGAGGCGCGCCCTATTCTGGGCGGTCAGAGCCTCCGCCACTCACCCACTCCTAACACAAGCATTTAGCTTAGCTGGAGGAGTTAACAAGAATACTAGTAATGTGCGACCCACGTTACTAGTGCTCTTAAAAAAAAACGAACTTCCGAACTAGAGATGACACAGAAAATACATGAACCCAAACGCCACATAGAACGCTCCAACTAGGAAACAAGGGTAACCTAAGAGCTAAACAAAGCCAAACGCAAAATCTGACCTATGCAGAGGTCTTAACATCTTAGACAACCAGCTCAAAACTAACAGAATCACAATTAAACCTAAACAAGCTCACAGAAATACTAGAATGTATGTTCGCAAAATAGGAAGTCGTGTTAAACATTATGGACAAAATAATGGATCGTACGGTCCAACTCGTCGCAAGCCTGATGTCGAAATGATCCACAGCATCAAGATTATGACATGGAACGCCAATGGCCTTACAGAGCGTCGCCAAGAACTCTACACGTTCCTAGTAACGGAAAAAAATTTACGTGGCATTGATATCAGAAACGAGATTCACTGTCAAATCATACATTGCAATTAAACACTACAACACTACACCACGAATTACCCATCAGGCAACAGTCATGGAGGAACCGCAATAATTATCAAAGAAAACTTAAAAGCATTACATACAGGAGGAATACCAAACTGAAAAAAAACATGCTACTACTATTTAATTGTTGCTCAAAGATAAATCAGATGTTTCAATAGCTGTAGTGTACTGAGATGGATTGTGTGTAAAATCAAACGATTAGATTTGATTTAAAGATATTTTATCTAAAGCACGTACGATACAAGAAAAACACCGGTAGCCATAGCAGTGTCATAAACAATGTTCAGTGACATATCTGAAGCTGACACATCAGGAACTAACAGAATTGGCTCAATATATGATGACGTGATACGGCAGTGAATCGTTTCTCATAACATTCAATCGGTAACTTAAAAAAAAAACTTTTGATACTTATGTGACATCACATGGCAGTGCGACTTCGTATTGCTCATAATATTTTCCGCTGATGTTATTTAAAAACTGCATTTTTATTTGATGAAATACAAAAACTATAAAAAAGATTTTTTACACTGTCCAGAAAAATGTCGGATAGATTTGCAATTAATTTATTATTGACAATTGTAAATATGGAGAATATTAATGATAATTGCGATCATATAAAAACAAATTCGACGAGTAGGTATTGTTAGAATAACCATAGTTTTACTTACCAGTGAAAAAGTTGAACATATTGACTGTTGCAGCACCTGGAGCTTTTTCTTTTGCATTGACAGTGTAGGCTTTCGCTTCATCTTTGATGTAGACCGTCATGACGAATCCTCCACCTAATCCCATGCTTTGCTGGTTGAACAAACCATTGCACAACATAGCTGCAATAGCTGCGTCCACTGCCGACCCATTCTTGGCGAGAATGTTCCTGAAACAATCGAATTATACTCGAATAAAAACTTTCGTGAGTGGTATTCATATTAGTAAAGATATACGGTTTTACCCACGTGTATATTTTGGGGATGCCCGACTAGTTTCGGACCCGACGGGGGCCCTTTATCAAGGGGTGAGGCATCCTGCCGCGCCGGGTATCTCCGAAATATACACGTGAGTAAAATCGTATATCTTTACTAATAGAATTATATATTAAATTGAGACTGGGTTGATTTAGACTAAATTAGATACCGACACATTAGGAGTCTTACGCAATGGGCCGGTTCCGGCCGTGACACTTGAATGACATTGGCAGGTGACAAGCAAAGAGTATAAAAACACTACGTTGTGACAAGTATGAATGTAAAGTTATTACTTCAATAAATCTCTTTACTTTGAGGAAATATACTATTTGATGAGCGCCAAATGTAGACATTTCTTTTAAAGATAAATAAATGATAATAAACACAAATTTCCCCGAAATAAAAACTTTTGTTAAAACATTGAAGCGGCGCGGCGGCTAGTGTAATGGCTAGACTTGCGATCAAGTGCTTGCGGATTCTAACTCCAACCAGTGGTAAATTTAGTAAATTACGACTCATCTACATTTTGGTGCCCTGTACAATGGTGATGAGCAAAATCCATAAATATAAGTCCTTTTTCCCTGCATTGAGGATGTTACCAGAATATATTTAAAATTATGAATACCATTACAGTGCAGAGTTTTGGTACTTTCCATTTTAGTTGTAATATACTTAGAGCAATGAATCCGGGTCACATAAGAAGATACGAATCCTCATTCTTCCAATTCCTTTTTATTTTAAGATATCATTAATTTAAAACGACCAAGAAGTTTTGTTACTATCATTTAAGGGGTATTAATTTGTCTATTAAACATACTTTATTAAACTAAGCTAACATTACTAGCTTCTTGTGGAGCTCAGTAGAACTGGTGTCGGTGGTCATGAGGCTGACTCTTGTCTGAATAACATCAGTTACGCAGATGATATGGTTCGGCTGAGCCCCTCAATATAAGGACTACAGGTACTGTTAAAGATCTGCGAATCTTACGCCAAAGTACATGGGTTACTGCTGTTTGTGTTTATCTGGGTCACAACCTTACCAGTAAAAAGAGTAATGATCTGGATTTAGAAAGATAACGCCGGTGTCTGGCAAAAAAGACAAACATGCTCAGTCGTAGATTTGGCATGTGAACGTTACAGGTCAAGAAAACACTGTTCAATAGGTACTGTCAATCTTTTTATACGTGTAATTTCTGGCTTCAGTATATAAAACATTCCCTCGTAGAGTACAGTAATAATGACGCTTTCCGAAGTCTCATGCGTTTTCCTAAATTTTGCAGTGCTTCGAGTATGTTTGCTGATGAGCGGGTCAATGACTTTTTGGCTATCCTATGAAAACGAATTTATTAATTTAGGTCACGACTAAATACTAGTAATAATTTAATAATAAAACAATTATATGACAATTAATTTCATAAAATTGACATGATTTGGAATGTATACTTGATGACTGAAAACAAAAGGATGTACTTATTTTTATTTTGTAGAAATAGTGCTGTAAATACTAACATTAGATTAAGTTATTGTATACTAACAAAATATGGTTGAAGTGCCTGAAATAAATGATTATTATTATTAATGTGACCCGGCTTCATTGCTCTCGAGTGTAATAATGGATTAGATCACATTAGGCAAGAGTCATGGTTATTCCCAATTTAAATGTAAAACCTAGAAGACTATTAAAATCGATTTTACTGGAGCATGCTCGTATATCGCATTAGAATTAATGACTCGCAATAATATAATATTGATCATTTTGAATTCTTTGAATGTTATGAGACTACTTTCGCATGTAGGAATGACTAGAACAATGCTAAACTGAGTCATTTAATGTGATATAAAATAAAAGTGATATAAAGCATTACATCTCTACTATGTTTCTTTTACAAAACTCTTACACTTTGATTACTTAAAATGTTAAAAAGTGCAAACAGTGCTACAGCAATTCAAAAATCAGCAATTCTCGTACTACTTACACTGTATATAGCAAAATAGTTTAAGCAAAAATATAAAAATTATCCTAAGTATAAACACTATAGTTGTCACAGGTAAGAACAACTACATAAGCGAAAGCCAAGAGTGGGTCGGAATCGCATCCTAAGGGATGATTATGGTAGCATGACAAAAACGACAAACCTTATTTTTTTATGCGTATATTTGGCGATATCTCAATGAACAAATGCGCTTTAACCTTGCGGTGGCTGGCTAAACATTGTTTGTGGAAGCTTTATTTCGACACATTCAATTTGGTTGAATTAAACTAATATGTCATAAATAAAGAAGTAAATTAAAAGCTTGACTGCAAACTTTAAGATAGAAACTAGCAATATAATAAAACATTTAATCTAGTGTATAAAATAAAGCTCTCATTATTGGTGGCAGGTACGTGTATAGTCATCTTAACCAATCTTGTCTTCCCCCTATAGGATACAACGATACTGCAATACCATATTCATCTAATGTCAAAAATCTCGGGGGTTTAATTGATTGCAATTTATCATGGAGCACTCATTACTCATTACTGACGCGAGCGGGAAGGTTTATGGTTCATATCATTATTTTACTGTTATTGCGGTACAGCAGTTTAAATCTTTCCCCCATTCTATCCCCGATAGCCCTTCTCTGAATTAAGGATTCTTCCTCTATCAGCAATATTCAGACCACAGATTACTAAGTAGTTACTACGTATTCGTGATTCAGACTGTGAATTTGTATGTATGTATATGCTTAATATATTATTTATATATCTTAAGAAAAGTCAAGCAGCAATATGACAGGCAGGAACTTAATAAGGCTAGCCATAATCCAAAAACACTCTGGGATAATATTAAGCGTATAACGAACACTGAAAAACATAAAATCCCTCCATCACAACTTCTAGGGACTGCTTCCTCGCCTAAACAATCATGCAACGATGTGAACCAGTTTTTTGTTGATATTGGTCAAAATCTAGCGGATATTATATCTACGAAGCGACATGTCCATCACAATACTTCCCAAATTACCAACAGTAAAATCTTATCATCGTTTGTGTTAGATCTAACTTACCCTGCGGAAATAATAACTGTTATTAACTCACTACGATCTAATGCTGCCACTGGCTGGGATGGTGTCTCGGCTACTATCCTAAAGAGATACTCTACCACCCTGGCTCCAGTACTAAGCCATATATTTAATCTTTGTTTCGAGACTGCCATCTTTCCTGTTTCTTTCAAAAAGGCTATTATTCATCCCATTTTCAAGGGTGGCGACGGGAAGGTTCCGAACAACTATCGTCCTATAGCTGTTTTAAGTGCCTTATCTAAAGTGCTTGAGCGCCTCATTAATAAGAGATTAACACATTATCTAGAACACTTTCAATTAATATCCCCACAACAGTTTGGCTTTCGGAAAAATAAATCAACATGTGACGCAGTACATCAATTATGTAATTATATAGTAAAAAGTTTAAATTCAAACAGTAAAGTCTTAACAATATTTCTAGATCTAACGAAAGCGTTCGATACCATCCCCGTTCCCACCCTGCTTCTCAAATTAGAAAGTATTGGTGTCAGGGGCTTACAATTGGATTTTTTCCGTAGTTACCTTACCAATCGCTCGCAAATAGTCACAATAGAGGGTCACAACAGTAGCGAGTTGCCAATTCATTACGGCGTACCCCAGGGAAGCATTCTTGGGCCAACGTTGTTCTTAATTTTTATTAATGACCTCTGCAATTACTATATCCCAAACGGTCAAATAATATCATATGCGGACGATACTGCTTTGACCTTTTATGCAAGTGCCTGGACGGAACTAGAATCAGTTGCACAACTTGGCTTAGATACAGTTCTAAATTGGCTCCAATCCCACTATCTTACTCTGAACGTATCTAAAACGAAATTTATTCACTTTTCAATTACCTCAATCTCTCAACCTAAAATCCCCATATACATAAAAGCACATACTTGTGACTTGCAAACACAGCCTTGTAAATGTCCACAATTAAATAATGTTGATAGTCTTAAGTATTTAGGCATAATTTTGGATAAAAATTTCAACTTTAAAGCTCATATAAATTCCCTTACATGTAGAATTCGTAAATTGATATATATATTTAAAACGCTCAGAAATGTCGCGAATCCCTTTATTGTTAGTAATGTTTATTATGCTCTCTGTCAATCAGTTGTAACATATTGCATCTCCACCTGGGGTGGAGCAGCCAAAACGACCATGAAACCGCTCGAAATTGCACACAGAGCTATTCTAAAAGTAGCTACCTTTCGACCCATTCTGTATCCAACAACTGAATTATATAAAAACTGCAGTGTTCTAAATGTACGTCAGTTATATATCTTAAAAACAATTCTACTTCAACACCATGAAAAATCAGAATTTACCACAAATAAGAGGCGAAAAGATAAAATCTTTGTAGTTCCCCCAACACGTACCACTTTTGCCAAACGCTTTTTCTATTTCCTAGGACCATCACTGTACAATAAAATTAGTGCAACATGCCATATCCATGAGATGTCGAAATATGATTGTAAAAGAGCGGTAAAGTCAATCCTTCAGGAAAAAACTTATGACGAAACAGAAGCATACCTAACCTAATGCAAAACACACACACACACACACACACAAACACCTTCACACACACACACAAACACCTTCTCACACACACCCACACACACACACACACACACACACACACACACACAAATATACGCGCAAGTTGTTCAGATTTAAGATATCTGAATGTCTGGATAACTTAATTAATTTTAATTTTAATTTAATCTTAAAGATAATGTATACTAGAGAACTCACCTTTAATATAGGAGGGAAAGGGACTGTTACTCCTTAATACAGATTATTTAATAATCTAGCTAGGAGAACAGTACACTTCACTCACTAGATTGTAGATTAATTAGTATACTAACTAGAGAATAAGACAAACCTTTGTACTGCAATCTCCTTATTTGGTAAATAAAGTTATTATTATTATTATTATTATTATTTATAGTGTAAGTGTACTCCCAAGGTTTGCTGGAAGCACACTTAACTATGGATTAATCTCGCCTTAGTATATGCTATTTTCCTTCCTGTATAATATAATTATGTTATTTTTGTGTACCTACATAATATATTGTTATGACCTATGTTATTGCTTTATTGTTAGTTTAATTATTAATTTCAATCATAAATCTAATCAATATAATTATGTAACATTCGTTTTTAAATACCCAGTATGTCACTATGTTTCGTGTTTTCCATTGGCGCAATTGACTGTGGTATATACAGTATTTTATATATTTATTTATTTATTTACACTTTATGCACATCTGATACATAGGCGGACTTAATGCCTAAGGCATTCTCTACATCACCCAATGGTTGACTGAACCATTGGGTGATGCAGAAAAAACAGGAAGTCGCACCTACTTCCTGTTTTCGGTAAAAGTAGTTTATAAAACAAAATATTATGTAATCACTCTAAATATACTACGTAATATGTTACCATTGACATAAATACCATACATGAATATATACCACATACATACATACATACATACCTATATATAAATATATATACATATACCTACGCATATATATAATTATAACAACAATAGATAACAAATTATGGGCAAGTTGATTCTGCCAGTTGTTTAAAAGTATTTTGGTTGCCACCATTTTCTCCAGGGGCGCTCTCAACAAATTTTAATGTATTGAGAAGCCGCTATACCTACTCATTGTGGAAGTGAAGTATGAAAGGTGATAGGAGGAGAGAAACGTATTGTATTCCAGCTGCAGCAGTACATAAACCGTAAGATTTGATTTGATTTTGAAGATTTAATACTCATCATATATATTTACCATAAAAGCTAAAAATAAGCCTACCAAGGCATAACATTTTCAATGTCCAAGCAGAACCACGTGGAAAGTTTTCGGGCTAATAACTCTTTTTTACTCTTACCTAGTTTGGTTACCGAAAAACATATATTTGGAATTTGTTTTCATTACTACAACTCGATAGTCTAAGCTTATATTTTATAAGTTAATTATATTAGCATATATTTAGATTTACTAGATTCACTTACTTGCCAATTTCTGAACATGCAAGTGCATCTGTGCATACAGCGGAGTTCTGGAACACGTGGAGCCGAGATGCTGAAGGTTTCCGAGGTTCTATTGGGTCAGGAGGCTCTGCTGTCTTCCTCGACGAATAGTCTGCGCTTCCAATGAAGTATCCACTTAATGCAGACACAAAAACGAGGACTGCTAATACTGCTATAACTATCTTAGTCTTGAGTCTAGAGGGCCTGTAACAAAAAAAAAACTGGTAACGTCATCTGTTTTAGCATAGCTTTTACAGTGTTATATTTTATGTAATTTTTAGAACACAACTTTTTTGACGCTAATGAAAAATTAATGTAAAATGGCTGAAAGTAAAAACAAAGAATACGGTTACGTGAATGTCGTGGCCAGATTGTTCACTTCATGATGTGTCCGACCATTTCATGGTATATCCGTATTGCATGATGTGACCGGTTACATCATGATATATTATGGTCTGGCCAGATCAATGAATAATCAGCCTTTGACGAAATGAATTATAGCCAACTACTATATACTTCATGATACGCATGATGAGCAGGACAGCTACTTCATGATATGACATTATCCACGTTAGAGGCGCTGACATCGTTTTGATTTTGTGATGCATCATGGCGGCAGACAATTATTGTGTTTTGAAAAGCTAATAATAATGTACAAATAGAAGAAAAATGTGCAGCGAAATGCCGTTACGTCAACTTAAAAGAATCTTCTTTATTTAGAATTTTCATAAAATCATTTACATCATGGAGACCCTACATTAAAGAGAGAAGAAAAGCTACGAGTACCTAATTTATTCATCTTCTTAAGTTTTTAAATCTTTTAGTAGAAATAATTATTAGATTTTAACAGTACTGCGTTTTCTTATAAATTTTCACCTAATGTTGGAAATGTTGTATGTATGGTGGTATTCTTTTTCGGATCGTAGTCGTTTTTTAAATAATCTTATCTTGGACTAGATAACTCATTGAAGGCTGTATCCGTCCCCGAATTCCTAAATATTTCTCATTTTCCATTACGTTGATTATGAAGTCATTATGTGAAATTAATGAAATATAAGAAAAAAATAAACATTACCCATTTGTGTCTGAATCCGGCACTCGGATGAGGACAAACCGTTTTTTCTCCGTTACTTTAGGTTTATCTTCCTTCTTCAACGAGATTTGTCTTAATAACTGTTCCTGTTTCTTTTCCGTGTTCTCCGACATTTTGTTGTAACACTCTTATTATTACTATCACTAGTTCAGCTGCCACTTTTTTGTTTAGTTTAGCACTTCTATGATTTAATTTATACTTAGTTAATACAATACCATATCGAATCTTTTTATAATTAATTTTAGCCCGTGTTTTTTTCGAAGTAGCGCTTTAAAACATCTATGGGAAGTCGACGATACTCGTAAATGTAATCTGTAAAAAGTAATCTTAGGGAGTCTGCACATATACCTAAATAAAATATATTACATACACTTTTAAATCAATTTTATAAAAATAATCCAGTGTGTTTTTATGCGTGTGTAATGTGTGTATTCAATTGTTATTTAGTTGTTGTGAACGGTTACCTACGAGTTAAAGAGGCGTTCAAAACTCAGATCTTAGACCATTTATATATCATAATCATCATAATAATTAATGATCTAAGGCTCAGATATTAGTAGGTTTAAAATGGTGTTTCAGTTTATTGATTTGTATCGCGGATTATTTTTAACGAATAAAAAATATGTATATTGTTTAAGATGAGTAAGTAGGACATGATGACGAAAGACTGGTATTTATCTGGAAATTTTACGAATTTAGGTACATAGGGTCGTTATTCATGCTAAGCATTGGCTGAGTTTGCCTTACATTAACGCGTGTACGTACACAGTTACCTTTGTAAAATAAATAAATAAAATAAAAAAATATTTATTTGGAACTGATGACAAATTACAATTTTTTTATGTGTTCGATAATGACCGCATTATTGAAACACTGTGGCGCGGTCACTAACGCCCACCTCCGGATGATGGGGCGTATATGTTCCATGACATTTTTATTTGACTACATCACATATTTAATAATAATATAATAGTAGTTTTATATAACTTTACTTAACTGTGTGGAGTAGAAACCTGAGGATATGTGTGTGTGTGGTGTGTGTGTGTGTGTGTGTGTGTGTGTGTGTGTGTGTGTGTGTATGTGTGTGTGCGTGTATGTGTGTGTGTTTGTGAGTTTGTGTGTGTGTGTTAGGGGGGTGTATATCTGTGTGTTGCATTATATAATAGATGTGATTAAGTCTTCTGTTTCTTCGTAAGTTAGACCAAGGAGCCATTCAGTAACTCGTGATTTGCATTCTAGTATAGTGTTGAGATAAATGTTCAAAATTTTATTTACTTTGTTATACAGCGAGGGGGCAAAAAAGTGAAAGTGTCGTTTAGCAAATTGCAATGTACACATTTTTATTATACAAACTCTATCTATTCTGCGTGCTTACGAAGTATTACTGTTAATAGGAAGAGTTTCCTTATTGTTAAGACATTTAATTCATTTTATAGCTGAGATGTAGCGAACAAGACAGACTTTAAGGGCATAATTTTTAACACTCCCCTATGCGCTCTTTCGAGCGTGAGTAATTTGGTCTTTCCTGTGCAGCACCAGGCTGCAATACAGGATCCAGCTACTGACTGTACCAGAGCAAAAAATATAATTTTAAGCATAGGGACGTTCAAAACTGAGCGTAGATTTTTGAAAAGATACATAAGTTTTCTAATTCGGCAGGTGGTTACTTTAACATGTTCTTTCCAAGAAAGATGATTGTCGATCTAGACTCCAAGATATTTGATTTTGGATTCGCAAGCGATCCGCAAACAGTTACAGATAGGTTTCAATTTACAAGATGGTACATGGGCAATAAGGCTAAAAGAGGGAGGAGGAAGTGAAATTGAGTTGGGTGCGAAAGTGAGACACTTGGTTTTGTCTACGTTTAGTGTTAGAAGATTCGGCGAAAGCCAGTAGGTTACTGTAGACAAAGCTGCCTCAGTATGAATTTGGGTGTCATTCCAATTTGCCCCATCTACAAGTAAAACTGTGTCATCAGCGTACGTTATTATCTTGCAATTTTGAATGGTCAATTTGCAAAAGTCATTGATGTAAATTAGAAACAGGGTAGGTCCTAAGATACTACCCTGGGGTACCCCAATGAGCAAGGGTTCACGTTCGCTAATGACACTGCCTATCTTGACTCACTGGAAACGGTCTTCAAAATAGCTTCGGAAGAGATTGTGGACGACGCCTCTAACACCGATGCATTCCAGCTTCCTGAGCAGGGTGGAAATAGGGACAGTGTCAAAAGCTTTCGAGAGATCGAGAAATATAGCAGCTGATTTAAGGTTTTTATTAAAATTTATAGTAATAGAATCTGTTAGAGTTAGGACGGCATCTTCAGTGGATTTACCAGCTCTGAAACCAAACTGATTATTTACAAGAACGTTAATAGAATTTAAATATCTTTTTAGTCTGTTATTGATTATTTTTTCCAATATTTTAGAGAAACTTGTTAGAATAGAAATAGGTCTGTAATTATGGATACTGCCCTTTGTGTATTGGTAGTACAAGACCAATCTTGAATACATCAGGGAAAACACCCTCCAGAAGACATAGGTTAAAAACATGTTCCAGTATAGGTACAAGAATAGGTCTCGCCTGTTTAACAATCTATACCGGTATATCGTCCCATCCAGTAGCTGATGTATTTTTAAGACCAACGATAATATTATCAATCTCATCACAGTCAGTGGCGAGAATAGTCATCGAAGCTGAGGGAGGAGTCGTGACATCGAGTTCAGGGTGAGTAGCATCAGAAATTGACGTTATTTTAGAAGCCAATTTTTTTCCTACGTTAGCAAAGTAATTGTGTGTATTATTCGCAATAACGATCGGGTCTGCATTAGAACTTAACAAATCGCTACAAGATATATTATTCGTTCTTTAACCATGTTCCCATGTTGCTTTATAAGTTCCCACGTAGCCTTCGAGTTTTTACTAACACGCTGAAATTCACCACGTTCGTACTCTTTCTTAACCTTCTTCAGTAAATTATTGCAGATTTTTTTATAGCGGTTGTAAGTCACAGATGCAGTGGTATTTTCAGGATCTTGTTTTATTTTACGGTATAGTTTGTCACGATTTTTCATGCAACGTAGTAGGCCAGGAGTAACTCAAGGTTTTATAATTTTTTTCCTGCTAGGAATGGCTAACGTATGTGTATAATTTCTTACAATATCCGAAATTGTCTATACAAATAATGACGCTGCTTCATTTGCGTTTCGACATGACAATACAGGACCGAAGTTGGTTACTTCCAATTCACTTAAGCAAGCATTAATGTCTAGGCACTTGGTGATTTGTTTTATTTGCTTAGATTGAATATTAATGCTACAACTTACGATTACAGGCACATGATCAGTAATACGAGTGTCGAGGACAAGAGTGGTAGCTTTAGATTCGGCTTTTAAAATCACGTGATCTAAGCAGTTATTTTCTCGAGTAGACAGGTTGTGATCAGGCATAAGACCATGATACATTAGTGTATTCAGATTTCGATAGTTATCACTGTCGTTACTGTTGGGTGCTACGTTGATATTTATGTCACCGATAATAGCTATATTTTGAAAGTGTTTTAGAGAATTTAGGGTATCATTTAGAGATTTTGTAAAATTATCGGTGCATTTAAAAGATGGGGACCGATAGATAGCAATAAGAGCAAATTGTTCTTTATGTTTCATAATGGGGCAATTTGAGTCGGCCAAATTCGGTATTTCTACAGAACACCTTATATTTTGTCTTATGTAAATTACCATCCCGTCATTTTGAAGACGGTAATCTGATGTGTGAACGGCGTAACCACCTAATATTAAGACAATAGAACATTGACTCAACCGGCACTCAGTTAGAACTATAATGTCCACCGGTATCTGAATTCTTTGTAGTAAAGTTTGGAATTGGTCAAAATTACAAGAAATGCTTCTGATATTAAGCTAAATTATTTTTAGGGAAATCACGTTATTTCTGAAGTATATATCACACTGTTCAGGAGTACAAATATGGGACTCGGAGACTTCCAGTTGTTCGATGTCATTCAATATATTTAAGCTATCGATAAACTATTTGCTAAATAAAGAGAACGTATGAATTGTACACTGATGCAGTATGAGTTTTTATAATGAACACTATAATATTGAACGGTTAGTGCAAATTGGGGTAGTATTTTTCTTAGTACTAGAATAATCACATAGAGTAGACAGTTCCGTCCGACGGTGACTTTTATCGCTATATTTTGTTTATGTGTGGTATGTGAGTGAAGTGTGGTGTGATTTTTGTTTGAGTGAAGGTAATTTAAAAGTTTAGTGTGGAATAAATACAATAAAACCGTTAAATATGAGAGATATACAAAGTAATGTGAAATATATAAGCTAATTAACATGCTTAAATAAAAAAATATCTATTATAATAAGCAGACAATTTTCAATCCGTAATAATGAGCTCAGATATGGTATAAAAAAGTTACAGTAATTTGAAGATTTGAAGAGAGTGTTCTAAGGTTAAAGTGAAGATTATTTAACAAAATTTGGGAGACTAGTCACTTTGGCACTTTGCTCAGCTCATTTTCATTCCTTACTAGGAAATGAGGCGTGCCGTCGATTTTACGAAGGTAAATTTTACCGTGTGCTGACCAACAATATTTGTAATTATTCACCTTTGCGAAATCTCGTGTCAGGAAAATTAATCTTTTCATTTTGTAAGTACATTTTATTTGGTACTATTACGTATTCTGTGATTTTATTGTTTGATATCTAGCTGTTACATTTAGATCTGTTTAATTGTTTTCATACAATAACAATTACATTTATTAAAAAACCGGACAAGTGCGAGTCTGACTCGCGCACCGAAGGTTCCGTAAGCAAACAAACTTGTATACGTCTATCTCGCGAATCAAGTCTCGAAGACCTTTGGACGTCTTTTTTGAAAGACAAACTTAACTTTGCGGTTGCAAAGTACGACAAAATCGACAATTCAACCGCAAAATATAAGTTTCTAATCACAAAAACTTTTTTTATATGTGATATAACAACAAATTAACGACTTTCGGATTTTTTCCTTTACTTGTGCTGTCAGACCTTACATCTTACCAAATTTCATGCTTCTAGGTAAATGGAAAGTACCCTAGAGGTTTTCGACCCAAAACCTACAGGGTACTTCCAGTTGATCTAGAATTGTCAATTTTGGTTAAAAGCAAGGTCTTACAGCACAAGTAAAGAGAAAATTCCGAAAAATAAAAAAAGTTGAAAATTAAGGTAAATTTTGGTACTTACAAGTTTTCGCGAAAATCTAAATTTGCCCAGATCTTTTTATCGTGTTGACAGGACCTTGATTTTTATACATCTAATAGAGACTATAGACCTGAATATCTAGTATAAATTTCAACTAGCTAGGTCCACCCGTTCCTGAGAAAATCGGTGGTGACACACGGACAGACAGACGGACAAGAGAGTGATTTTATAAGGGTTACTTTTTACGTTTTGTGGTACGAAACCCTAAAAATGATTATGACGACATAACCGTGTCCTGATAATTAGTTTAGATATAGTTTATACAACAACCAATTGGAATTGTAAAGAAGTTTAATTTTTATATATGAATCATATTTTGTTTCCGTGGGCTGCAACTGTTTTAGATAGATCACCATTATAATTTAATTTTTTTTTTTGTACACTTTGTACACACGTTTAACTTGCATAACCCACACCTACTCGTGATGTAACGCATGTCGATTTTTCAAATTCGCGAATACGAATGCGAATATTTATCTCTAGTATTCGCGAATGCGAATTCGAATATTGACTTTTCAACTAAAGAGCTATCAAAATGTACGAATAGCTTGACATTTCGCATCGCCTTTTATTGATTCGAGATTCGATTTTTTTTTTGAATGATGAAAACTTCTGTGATGGATGGTTAGAGAGAGAATGACCTGAGAATATTTGGTTACTCCACCAACCACCAACAAGTGTACCACTGAAAGGGTTTTTAGTAACGCTAAGTATGTAAAACAGTCTACTGTTTTACATACTTCAGTTTGTTTTTGAGTTTATTTTTATTTTTTTTATTTTATTTAATTATCTTCAATTGGTAGAAAAAATATGTAAATGTAGCAGGCTCAATGTCGCTTGCGAATTTAGGATCGTCGACGATTCACACAGCCCATCTTTGAAACGTGTCCAAAGACCCGAGGCACAGATTACTGAATAGTAGTAACAGATCAATCACTCCCTACAAAATATCGATACCTACCGTTATAATTGCCTACTCTTTCCGATCCTTAAAATGTGTAAAATGTTAACTTTTAAAATATATATATATATATAATATATATCAAAAATTATAATTATTACGTTATTATTAAGTACGCTTACTTTCCATTTCCAATGTTTTATTTGTAAACGACTACAAAAAGCTTAAGGTGCTCTAGGTGTGGGCGTTATTTCACGTCACTAGTTACAGTAGCTAGCTACGTAACATGTAACCGCATAATTAGTCTCAAGCCAGAAAAGTCACCAGAGATTTTTATGACCACGTTATTTTCGCTACAACGCACGCGATCCTAGTAACTATGAAAGGTTGAGACGTCATTTTACATATCCCAAAAAAAAAACAGAAGTTGCAAAAAAGCAAAATTAAATGTTTAGCTTTTTTAGTTTATTTTCAACTTTACACAGTTCTATTTTCAATAATTTTACATATAATCGATTGAACTTCTAAATAAGCCGGTATTAATATTTAAGAAAATAGAAAAGAGAAAACTAAAAACAAGAAACGCAAAGAACAGAAAAAATAACTATTGTAATACGGAAAAATAGAACTACACAACCAGTGACACTGAAGTTATTGATAGTGAAGGTGAAGAGGATATCCCCTTAGATTCGGACACTGATCCAGCTCCTATAATAGACGAAGATGCTAGATGCTAGTTCTGAATATGCAGAATGTATGTTCAACTTTTTTCAGGGAACTCTATGGGAGAACTCTGGGTTCGATGTTTGATGTGTGAACTTTGGGCTCGTAATGATTGTGCTGGGCCAGAATTCGATACATAGATTTGTGATTATTGCAAGTAAAATAATTAATTTCTTACAATTACCAAAGTTCTTTGATCTCTTACTAGTTTCGCATTTTATTTATTTATTAAAAAACTTCATGCACATTTGTACAAAGGCGGACTTAATGCCCAAGGCATTCTCTACCAGTCAACCTTAGGGTGATGTAGAAATGTTATACGGTAGGTGCAAAGATGTGTCGAATGATCCATTTGAAGTTATTTATATATAGAAGTTAAAATAATCAATACAAATTGAAATACATATATAATATACGGGATACACACTATTATTTACATATGTATATAGAAACATAATATACGTCATTAATACATTATATATACACAAATCCATAATATGTACACATACATACATAATATATATATATAAAGATTCATAAACTATGAGTAGGTACTGCAGTACGGGGTCTTGTACTAGCGTTCAGCTTATTCTGCTAACTCGCTGAGGAGGAGATCGCGGACTTTCTTCTTAAATATAAAACGGTTTGTGGACATCCTGATTTTGACTGGGAGCGCATTCCAGAGAAGAACAGATTGTACGAAGAACGAAGAGTTGATGAAATCGGTGGTCGGGCACAGGAGAAGTAGATTATTTGTTGATCGAAGATTTCGATCGTGATTTGAGCACAAGAGCTGGAAGTCCCTACTTCCAGCTCTTGTGCTAGGTAAGAGGGTGGGGATGGAGAATTAAGGAAAGAAAAAAGAGAGGTCAGAGCTGGCAGTTTGCGGCGCTTTCGAATAGGAAGCCAATTTAATTGGGAACGTAAAGTAGACACATGGTCATACTTGCGAAGATTGAAAATAAATCGAATGCAGTTATTGAGAAGGTCGGTCTAGCTTATTGAGGAGATCTGCATTCAGGTTGAAATAACACACGTCACCATGATTATGGTCGTTCCAATAATTGATTAATTATTGGAACGACTAAGGACTGCATAAGCATGGTCTTGGTGGGAAGGAAATTCTTCAGTCTGTATAAAGTTCGCAGAGTGCCAGTGACTTTTTGGCTCACGTAAATAACTTGGGCTCGCCAATCTAACGTCGAGTCAATGTATAAACCAAGGTCCTTAACCACTGGACTCAGAGGTATGATAGCACCGTTGAAAACAACGGGCGGGATGGCAGAAGTATCCAACCTATTCACCATTTGTTTACTGCCTACAACGATTGCCTGACATTTTTGGTAGATTTCGAAGAAAATTCTTTTCTTGGTTTTGTACCAGTTGTTGAATACACCAATACCAATACCAGTTGTTGAGTTTTACAAAAAAATCTTCACAGGAGGTCTAGTTATGACCCCTAGACCCCATAACAACCGCCAGTTAAAAAGTTTATATATATGTCGCATCCGGGTATATATATACCCCGGTAACATAGAGTTGTAAAACGACACAAAAACGTCAGAATGACGTGTGCGGAGCCTAGCAACTGATATGGTTCCTTGTAATAGTTTTAATGTTGGCTGAAAAAGAGTGTAGAAGCCTAGGAACTGTGATGTGTGTGATATTACTTCTCACCCTTACTACTGCGAAAACCCACAATTAGTGATCGAGCCTCCGATTGATATATATTATATGTGTATATGTATGTACCTCAATTTTACCGGCACGATAGAGGTCGCAATTATGCACCGATTGTTTTTAAACTTCGACAACAAATCAACAGGGCAAAAATGAAGGTTAAGTTCGTGAATGGGGGATATTCCCCCAAAGGGGGGACGACTGTGGGGCAAAAATAAGAAAACACGAAATCTACCTCTGCGGGCCTGCTGCGGGCCTGCTGCGGGCCCGAATTTTTTTATTGTTATTTTCTTAAAAGATACTCAAGTCCTAATTTATAGCTCATATATGAGTATCTGGTCCATAGTTAGTGCGGATTTTGCAATTTTGTTTAATACTCAATTTTGATAACATAGTTTATTAATAAAATATAAGACTGTTACTATGTTAGTTAAAAAAAGGGGCTCGTGGCTAAGTGGTAACCGAGTAGGTTAGCATATTACAAAGTTAAGTAATACTAGCCAGGTCAGTCTAGGATGGGTGACCATTCTTAACACATTGAGACCCCTCCGTGCCTCGGAGAGCACGTTAAACCGTCGGTCCCAGGTGCCATACAAACATCTGTGGCATTCGTTACGGGTAGTTGGAGCCCTAAAAAGTCCGACAACCTGGTCTAACTACAGAACTTCGATATCGCCTAGTACTCGGGTTGTGGAGGTCTGATGGCAGTCGCTTCACGTAAAATATCAAAGTTCGGCCGTATCGTAGTTAGACTGAAAGCCGACCCCAACTAAGTTGGGAAAAGGCGCGGAGGATGATGACTATGTTAGTTAAAAAAATGTGACTGATTAATATTACATTAATAAAAAAATCCTGTACAAATAGTTTATTATTTTTGATCCAAAAAGAAAATTGTAGCCTATATTTAGTTACTCTCCTCTACTAAATAAGTAGCTGTACACTGAGACAAGACTAGTTACGACAATCACGTGTACTCGTAACTAGTGACGCCTTTAAAGTAACTAGACACGCTACACCTAAGGTGTCCAGTATATGTTGACCTGTCATGTAACGAACGTCTATACACTTACTGTTTAACTTTTACAGGCGATCTCTAGTGATTTTTAAAATTATGAAATCAATTGATTCGGTAATACTACAGCCAAAAAAGTGAAGTAAAAAATGTTAATGTTACGCAAATTAGTTTGTGCAAACCGTATTTTTCAAGTGACAGTTAACAGATTAAAGTCATTGACGTTCCTATTCTTATTTGAAAAGCACTGTATGTAAAGAAAGAAGCAAGTAACGAGCTTTTGTCTCTGCCTACCCTGAAGACAGAAAGGCGTGAGCGTGTGTATGTATTTATTTATCAGTTTTATTGCCTAAAAGCTTAGAATACATTTCCTTATTTCTGATACTTCTAGTTTTCTGTTTTCTGTACTAACCCATTTTGATAAGCCGTACGGACGTATTGTTTTATAATTACAAGGTTTTATTGGTGTTTGGTTTATGTACGCTTTGTATAAAGTAAATGTTCACATTTTATAATTGATTATACATATATACATAATCTTAACATCACACCTTTCCTGGAAGGGATTTGCAAAGTTAAATGACAGTCACGTTTTGACAGCTTATATGTAAACCGTGGAAAGCATTTAATAATACTCCATGAGGCTTTAGGTACGCTTTCTCCATCTATTATAATCTAGCTTGCCCGACAATCGTTGTTCTGTCAGATTTTCAATAGTTGTTTGAAATTTTGTGTAATAACTGAACAGAAGTGAACGCGATAAACTCCAAAAGTACCGAACCGATTTTCATACGTTTTTTACCAATGGATAGAGTGATTCATGAAGGGTTAGGTGTATAACTTTTTAATATTTTGTACAAATTTGCTGAAATATGACGACGATAGTTGAGGATGTCGGGAAATATAATGTTTTATTAAAATTTTATTAGAAAAATGTTGCAAAACCGTGAAAAAATATTATTATATTAAACATCAATAAATTATTAAAATTATACCTAATTAATATATGTCAATATGAGTTCAGTCATCATTTAAAATAGCACAAGTATGCAAGACCATCTAAAAATGTGACGAAGTCCATTGTTTCCTTTCTTCCAAATGTTTTTTAAATATTTTTTTTCTATTTTCTTTGCTCATTTGGTTTCATGAGACCATGAATCACATTGTTCACATAATAAAAAAAATACTAGCTAGTGAATTATCTATATAATATTAAATTAAAATCAATTGTAACATGTATGACGGAGCATTACTTGAGAACGGCTCAACCGATTTGGATAATTTTTTTTTGTTGTGTTTATTATTCTCAGGACACGCTAGTGTACCAGCAGGTAGGCCCTTAAATCATATAAGGAAACAGTTAAGTTAGTTGTTAAGCGTTTTAAAACCACACTATAATTAGTTAATAAATTCTTAAGTACCTACCTTTATATATACCAAATAACTTGTCATTTTCTGCTTTCCTATGGTAATTAGATGTTGGAAAAAAGTTACTAAAACAAAATAAAAAAGTGATTGAGCTTGATAAGAAGATAAAAATAACGAAGACATTACTGAAAAATAGTTAAAGAAATAAAATATTTTAACATGACAAAACGGGAATCAATCTTTTCTTCTGCGTCTAGGCTAACAAATTATGTTATTAGTTAATATAAAAAAACAAACGAATGCACTCTTAGGCTTAGCATTGACGTTCTTCATAGTCATTATAAAACAACACCCTGTTTCAAAATCATAACGGACTTGATTGTTAATTAAAAAGTACTGTCTGTTCAGTTTGCGATTGCGTCTGTTTATTTTTACTTTTGAAATATGTTCCAGACATAATTAGGCACTTGTCTAAAGTAATCTAATCACAAAACTACAATAAATTAATTGATTTTAACAATATTTTCGTTATATATTGTGGTGTCGCCAGCCACAGTGACAAATCATACAAAATGGCGGACATGGCGTCGTGACCTGTGATTGGTCGATTGGGTGGACATAGAACACTCAAGCACTCAACTTCTCTTACGATGTAGGATATAAAACAAAAACTGGACATAGAACAAATAAGCACAAAATTTTCATGACGGTATCGTGTCACAAATCAAATTCAAATGGATTTTTTTTTGCTTTAAAACCATAAAGTTTTAAATATTCCATAACCAACAGGTGTGAAATTTGGGTCTTAACAATACTGCATTTAAAGTTAATTTTCGATAAATGTGGTCGATAGGACAAATAAGCACTAAGGCGACGTATTGGTGAGGCCGTATATCATGCTTAAACCAACTAAAACTACACGGTGTGCCTCACAGCACCGTTTATAAGTTGACCGTCAGTACGGCGACGTTTTGCCTCCAATGAGCCACCCATCGCTGGCTAGCGGACGGCAACTGGGCGATGTCCAGACATTCTCTTCACGGGAGACTCTGCTTCGGGCGAAGAACATAAAACTCGTCTCATGCACCCACGGCCACTTTTTTTACCGAATCTGATCCGAATTTTTTACCGAAGTTTTTCTACCGAATCCACACCGTCACCTCCTCTCAATTTTTTTTTACAAATTATTATATTCAGTCAAAACACGTGATTAAAAGGTTTAACTAAAGCGGTAATATACGCCTTTTTGCTTCTGGGCGCCGATCACAACTGACTGTTAAAGTAATATTACACATTTTAAATTGTGCGATCCTCAGATTGATAGCCGCCCTCTGATTATTATATTATGTATAATCAAAGTAGCTGCCATAGTATAGACTAGCTGTGCCCGCGACTTCGTTCGCGTTTTTTTCGGAAAACAGCAATTTGTCGCTTATTGCATAGTACCTTTTTCTCCAGGCAGGATTTTTTATACTGTATTGGCGGTGAAACAACCTGGAGCGTACAAAAAAGGTTGTTTTGGTTGCTTACACGTAACATTACTCATTTGTTTTTCGTGTTTAAACTCACCTCACTGGGCTATTGGTGAGGCCGTATATCATGCTTAAACCAACTAAAACTACACGGTGTACCTCACAGCACCGTTTATAAGTTGACCGTCAGTACGGCGACGTTTTGCCTCCAATGAGCCACCCATCGCTGGCTAGCGGACGGCAACTGGGCGATGTCCAGACATTCTCTTCACGGGAGACTCTGCTTCGGGCGAAGAACATAAAACTCGTCTCATGCACCCACGGCCACTTTTTTTACCGAATCTGATCCGAATTTTTTACCGAAGTTTTTCTACCGAATCCACACCGTCACCTCCTCCTTGCGCGAGATGTTCTCCTCGCAGAAAATCGTCATATAGCAACTGTGACGACCTAACATCTCGATTCGTCCGACCAATTGGGAGACTTGCTGTAGTCAGTCAGTCAGTGCCGCTTTCTATAAACTATGGGCCCCCTCGGTATACCTAACAGATAAATGTTTGCTTCTGAGCTTTGTTTAGTCACGGTGTAACATAAGATTTCACACTACTGTAACCGAACGGAAAATAAATGGTCTGAAAGTGTAAAAAAAACTTCACCGGTTACATGTCAATATTTCAGCTTAGATGTAATTTTTTGGCGATAGTGTCTGCCATGCATTTAGTATAGTAAAATACTGTAATCCTAGCAAAGTGTTAAGTTAAACAAAAAAGTTAACAACTAAGTCATAGATGCTTTAAATAAAAATTCTATTTTATTCTAATATAATCATGTTGACGGGAATCAACGCGATTACGTATTTAAAAGGTATGACATACCTTTGCTTTGCCGTGGTCGTGGCCGTAATCATAGGCCTGTAGGTACGGTAATACTTTTTAAATACGTGATCGCGTAAATTCCCGTCAACAGAATTATATTATCATTAGAGATCGGATAATCGGATGCATATTTACCTAAAGTTATTTTTTGGATAACAAATTATGGAAGCGGCTTCTAAGTATATTTTTATATACGAATGCAGTTGTATTGTCGCGTCGCTACTTGCGCACAAGCAAGTATAATTTGCCGTCTCACTCGCACTCTTACAAAATGCTTACATTTCGTGGGGTTTAATAGGCCCGATTTGACACTTGTTACAACGTAATAAGGTTGTTTTTGCTTCGTCAAAAATCACTGACAATAAAAGTAGGGAAAAGCAACCATTATACGTTGTAACAGAGCAAGTGTCATTTGTGTCAAACATATATATACACTTAAATTTGAATTTCCTGGAATCGCGGGATTCTTTCGATAAAAAAGTGCTTTCCATAATAGCCAACATCTCAACTTTAGGTAAATATGCATCCGAATATCCTATCTCTAATTATCATGGAACGCAAAAGTTTCAAAGTTTGGATCGTCTTTTTCTATAACACTATTTATAAATATATGTATATTTACTGGACTGGTCTGATGGTCTAGTGGTTAGTGACCCTGACTGCTGAGCCAGAGGTCGTGGGTTCGATTTCCATCCAGGACGAATTATTCTCTGTTTGGTGTAATTTATTTATTATATGTATGTATTTAGAAATATATAAGTATGTTTATCAGCAGTCTGGTTACCATAGTACAGGCTCTGCCTAGTTTAGGATCAGACGGCCGTGTATGAGGTGTGTAATGTTGTTATTATTATTAATGCCCTGAAACATATTTATGAATTTAATGGCTGCGAGAGGCAAAATAGCTCGTTGGCATAGTCAAGAACCAACTATCGATTACTCTGGGATCACCAAACAAAGAAAAAAAAAACTCCTGCTGCTTCAGCAATCACCACAGAAAAGCACATTCCCCTATGATGTCCTACGATTGAAAATATACATTCACTCGAAATCCTTCAAACAGACATCAGGTAAAAATCGATTCTTTGTACTCTTAATATTTATTAGTTAATTAAATTGAGTGGTTTTATAAAAAATAAAAAATAAAATTAAATAGACGAAAAGAACTAAAACGCAAAAAATAAATAAACCTTCTAGGTCTTAAGTATTAAGCTTATTTAAAAGGTTTATTTATTTTTTGCTTTTTAGTTTTTTTTCTTCGGTTTAATTTTTTGTTAAAAAGATTATTATTTATGATTTTTTTTCATCATCAGCTCGGCTACATGATGTGATGATTTCTAAACGCAAATACCTGATGAAGGTAATGAAAAGTAAACAGAAACACTACTCGTTTCTACAATTTTCGAGGGTTTCTCTCAATTTTATCAGAATTCTATCATCAGATTCTGACTTCCTTGACATGGGACCACCCTTGAGGTATACCCTATCTAATAAAAAAGAATAATCAAAATCGGTTCATACATAACGGATAGGGCTGAACATACAAAAAAAAAAATGTATATAAACGGTCGAATTGAGAACCTCGTTTTTTCGTCGGTTAACAAACGATACCTAATGTAAAAAAGTAAATTAGTTTATATATTAAAAAAAGTGCAAAAGAAGAAAAGCGTGTCAAAGAGGGATTCGATCCGGCACCCAACCAAGTAGAAACCGTACTCTATACCAGATAAGCAAGAGAGATTCGATCCGGCACCCAACCAAGTAGAAACCGTACTCTATACCAGATAAGCTAAACGCTCGCTGTCATGTAGTTCAAAATAAGTATATACATTCTACTAACGTTACAATGATATTACAACTTTCATTGATTTTCCTGTGGGAACCAAAGTTTAACCCGGGATATAAAGTACCCTATAACCTGCGCAGGCACTCAAACTATTATCATACTAAGTTTCAAGCATATCCCTTCAGTAACTTCTGAGAACAGACAGACAGAAAGATAGACAGACAGACAAAAATTGTTTGAATCGCATATTCGGCTCAGTATCGATATCTGAATACCCCTCAGTCGATTTTTTTTAAATATATTCAATGTACAGAATTCATCCCGCTACAGATTTATTATAAGTATAGATACTACAGTAGTACCACTTTCTTCAAAGTATAAGAATATTAAAGTGAATTTACATGTTTTATGAAAAAAACAGGTATAAATGTTATTTACTTGATTTGATATTTTTCAAAGTAAAAAAGTTTAGGTGCCTATTCCTTTCACTTTTAACCTTGGTTTTGGGATATTTATATTTAAAATGAAAAACCACTTCAATTCAATACACAATACTTCTCGTACTTCCCGGCAACAGCTAGTTCGAGTTACAGGAATGCGATCATGACCACTTTTTTTTTTTAATTAGATTTTTCGCTAAAAATGTTAGCTTAATTTCAAAGTGAGTATAATAATATTTTTAAAGCTGTTAATACAAATTGGGAACTGAGTAGTTCATTGTTAAATTGCGTCAAACTTCAGACGAATACCTAATACTTTTATGTTAAAAAAAAACATACTTATGTAACGATAATGATTAGAGTTCAGCAATTGTTAGAAGGGCCGCAAGGTCACAAATGAAACTTAGTGGCAATAGTTTAATGATATGATAAATCAGAATGATTTGACGTTTAGAATATATAATAATCATATTCTTTATTTTTATCGCTTTAAGAGTGACATTTAGAACTTGAAAACAAGGAGGGTTTGCTTAACGAAAATAACTAGTCAAGTTTGTAAACTTAGCTAAAACTACATTGTTTAAATTTTTATATAAAAAAAAAATATTAAAAAGCGGACAACGACTTTTCATTCTTTTAAACTTGATAAGATTGTTGAACAATGTTTCGTCTATAACCCACGTCTTCCCTGTTGTTGTAATTATGTAATAAACAAACGTGACAACGTTGGTTATTATGTGGGAGATATTATATCTCTTATTTATGTCATACCAATTACTGATTAAATAAAATTAGCCTTGAAATACACGTTCATTTATTTGTGTTACTGAGTGATATCTATATAAGTAGGTCCGCTTCCTGGAAAAAATATTTATTAAGTACCTAACTAATTATAAAACTTGGACAACAGCATTATTTACATTGAAATATCTATTATTAATTGCGTTTATGTTTGTTATCATTATTTTTAAATTTGATAAAATTATTAAATAAATGGACTTACGTTTAATTCTTGAACATGTCTAAGGGATTTACTAAGTAGGAAGTTTTATTTTTTTTGTAAAAGTTTTTAAATATTACATTATACATCTCAGATTCAGATTCATTTATTGTAGAACATAAACAATAATGTGCATTACAGGTGTCAGAACAACGCATAGTTATTATGTTCTACCAATGGGCATGCAATATAGAGTACCTAAATATGTCAAAAATTTAGCATTAAATACATCATATTACCAAACAATTCCACATGGATACAATCCTTACAATAAACAATCTTACATCAACATCTAGTTGCTAGACGTAGTGGTGTTTATTTCGGTGTTCAAGGGGAAAAAAACGTTAATTTGAACTAGGAAACGTTGCTTCCGAGATACCCGATAAAATATTGACATACCGACATCACAAAGTGTAACTTAATTTTATAAATATAACCGTTCGTGTATATCATCTTTTTGTTAAATTACTTTGCAATACTCTTCGTGGTATCTCAAGCAAGAACTATGCAACTGCAAACAAAATTTGTTTTCAAAAGATCGTTATCGAAATATCACGTAAAATGTTCAAGTACCTTGCAGTAATTTTAGACTGAAAAAATAAGTTTTTAATTATTTTACATAGCTCCTTGTACACAGCTCTCATGTGTAAGTTTCAGAGAAACGATGCTGTAAGAGGAGCAGTTACTTCAAAAGCGGTTAAGCACGCCGCCCTCTAGGGAAATATTGAGCTCCTGTTCGAATAGAAAAAGTCGCAGCCAAGCACGGGTTCTTCATTCGAGATAACACCATGAAGATTTTCACGACAGAAGCTTACACACATAGCCCGTTCCTGCAACGCGAGCAAATGCTGCTTTGTACACCAAGTCGCCGAACTCATGGCTACTGCGACGTCGATGTACAGCGGCTCCGGGGACCATCAGATGTCGAAGTCGGCGCATTGACTTCAAAGCTGAGTAAACGGTCAGACAGTCCTATTTTTACTTTGAAATATTGTCATATTATTTATATATTATAATATTTTAAGTCTTATAAAGTCATTAAGTAGACGCAATGTAAATTATGATATTTAACAGTAGTAGTAATATGAACCACATACATTTTATTTGACTTTGACCCCTGAGATATTTGGATCAGAAAATTAACCAATGTGCCATTGTGTACGGTTGAGATGACAAAAACAATCAATCATTTTAGTAATTCAGAAACTACAAGGATTGGCCAAGATATGGTACGAGAGTCTAAATCTATACTATTTAGGCGGTATGAATATCCATGATGAAATGTTGTTAAATGCTTCCATTTGAGCAAAATTATGATTAATCTTTGCAAGGTATGCTTAAGCAGAAAAGTAACTTTGATGAACCTCTAGAGATTTATCACTATGAGATACATACTCAACTGAACGGATGTGACATTGATGGTAAACGTACAATTGAGTGTTTCATCCAGATTTTGAGTGACAAACCCTGGATTAAACCCTTAGGTTTAGCGCTAACGCGATGTGTTGTTCTCATCACGAACAACTATTAAAAGTTCTGATTACTAAAAAGATAGATACAAGCCACCGCCGTAAAATTTTAGAAATAAAACCTCGTATTGGTATAATGCAACAGGCATTAGCATATCTAATCTTGTTTTAATTGGGCTAGCTTTACCTTACATGTCTTATGCCGTTGATTGTGTGGGAAGTGTTGAAAGGTTTTTTTTATAAAACTGAAAACTCTGCCGGTGCTAATGTAAACACTAATAAACCTGAAGATGTGCGAAAGACAATTCATATATCTACATCGGCATCCAGTTCCAAATTTCATAAATAATGTATCATTAATAGTATAACACCCCCATCCTTTTGGTTTATAGTTTTAGGTAGTCGGGTATTAAAAATAATAATAAAAAAAATTTATTTGCATGAATTACACATTAGTACAGGGTTAGACAATTTAATAACAATGATTTATAGTTCATCATATCTACTTGTTAGGCATGCTGAACCGATAAGAGTCCACATTAATAAATCGCAAAAGGTAAGCTATGCCGCGTTTAAGTCTTAAAAGATTTGAAAACTTATCAAAATCAATAAATTTGTCAGTTTCAACTACAAATATGTGTAATGAAACCTCAGTGACACACTCTGGTAAGGTTTCCTCTACAGAGGTAATGTTATCGGTAGGCCACTGACTCTTATCCTGACTCAAATATTGAGGTCCTGACCACCAAAAATCCAATGACTGTATATCATTTATGCTAACTCCTCGCGAAATGATGTCAGCGGGATTTTGATCTGTTGGTACGTGCTGCCAGCTGCAGCTACTGATATGCTCAATGATTTCTCCTACACGATTCCGAACGAATGGCTGAAGTTTGCTTGGATGCATTTTTAACCATCCAAGAACAATATTGGAATCAGTCCAAAACGTAATTCCATTAACTTTGTAACGTAATGAAGCCATAACCTTTTGATATAATCGGACACCTACCAATGCTCCACATAGTTCGAGCCTGGGTATGGCCAGGGGCTTTATTGGAGCTACCCTGCTATTGGCTATCAGTAATCGAACCAGAATCTCACCTTGGGCATTGGTAGATCTCACATACACACAAGCACCAAAGGCGGAAATAGATGCATCGGAGTAAATGTGTAACTCTAAATTAGTATTTTATTGTTACAAAGTAAGGTACAAAAGTAAAACAATCTGTAAGATGCCGCATAAACTCGTTCGAGTTTTTCCGTGCATCAGTGTCATCACCATTACATATTTTTATTATTATATTCTTACATAGTTAATTATTGCAAAATCATAACTAATGCTATACAATCTACTAAATGCTATACAAACACATTAACATATCTCCTGTACAGTTGTTAATAGGAAAAAAGTACAAAGACAAAAGGCATAATTAATTATTTAATTGGGTGGGTAGTCATTGATATGTATGTGCATCCAGTTCCTAACGAAAGTTGAGTACTACGTCACCGGCACCGAACATTGCCGACCGGCGGCGGCCGGCCCGATGGCAACAGGTTTCATGCAGAGATAAGTAAAGCGTTATACAGAGTGATACATTTAAGTGAGATAAAATATAGGTAATGGATGCAATTTTAAAAGTATTAATGTTATGTTATACATATATTATATACTGAACTAATGTTATACAGATATAAATTGTGTGCTGGTTATATGACCGGTATGTATGAATGAGTGTATGCATGTACATAAACGTAAGACAGAACTATAAATTATACATATCGTATAATTTATAGTTATGTATTTATATTTTAGTTATAGTTATAGTTTGCAAGAAATATTGTTTTAATTTATTTTTAATATTTTTTGGAGTTAATTGTTTCCGAAGTAATATCTGTAATTCGTTAATCAGGAATGGAATGATATATGCTAGTTTCCTTTTACCGTAATTGTTAGTGTATTTAGGCAAAATTAATGCATTTTTTAGGATGTGGCGTGTTTGAACCGTATTACTGTTATATTGTCTGTTTTTTTTTAATTGTTCGTTGAAAAATTCTTCGCTTAGTAGAGTGTGTTTAATTTTTTCATGGATTGGTAATATTTTACAAAATTCAAACAATGCATGGTAATTATTTTCAAAATTCTTTTTAATATTATAGGGTACAACTTCTTTCAATAACCTCATTTGTAGTGCGTAAATTGAGTCGAGATGGGTTTTATAAGTTCTTCCGTAGCTTGACATACCATAACTGATTATCGACTCAGCCAGAGCTGTATATAGTTGGAGCCGTATCTTATAGGGTATTTTTGCCTTAATCAGAGAAAACTTAGCCAAAATACCCCTCAGTTTATCACAGACTAGGTTTATATGGCTTTTCCATGACATTCGACTATCTATTATTAGGCCAAGGTACATTTGCTCATCTACTACATCAATAGATCTGCAGTTACACTTGCTAGGTATGCCTTTATTATTATTCCTATGTAGGCAGTCGTGAGTGTGTGCAATAAGACTTGGTTTCGTTGCCTCTCTATTTTGACTAGAGCTGATGTACATTACTTTGGTTTTATCTTCGTTTAACACAAGCCCGACGTCATGAGACCATTTCGCTAATAGATCGAAATCGTGTTGAAGTTTGTATAATGCGTCTTCAACCGAGTTACCATCTGTCACTAGACAAGTATCATCAGCGAATTGATAGATTTCACATTTGGTAATTAGGTTTTGCAGGTTATTAACGTATGTAAGGAAGTGCAACGGTCCTAATACTGATCCTTGTGCTGTGCCATCGGTCACCTGTGTTATGCTGCTGTCGTCACCATCTACCCTAACAACGAAAGCTCTATTTTTAAGATAATCACCACACCACTTCAGAAGATTACCTCTGATACCAGATTCTTCGAGACTGCTTAATAGTTTAGAATGTCTGAGCGTATCAAAAGCACTGCTGTAGTCTATAAACACTACCAATACATGGCGTTTATTATCAAGGTGGTCATAAATGCTATCCGTGAATTTACTAAGGAGTTGTGTTGTATTTTTCCGTGGCTGAAAACCATACTGATTAGAGGAGAGGATGTTGTTTTGCCCGAAGAATTCGTACATTTCTCTGCTTATGTACTTTTCAGCCAGTTTATCCACGATTGGGTGAATAGTAATTGGCCTGTAGTTCGAATATTCACCACGGCTGCCTTTTTTATGTAGAGGTCTAACTATGCCTGTTTTTAGTGCATCAGGATATATGCCACTGTACACGCTTTTATTGATCAAATTAATAATTATAGACGTTATTTTACTACATAGTTTCTTAATGTCTAGTGCTCTTATACCGTCTAACCCAGGTGATTTTTTAGCGTTAGTTGATTTAATGATTGTAGCTATACCTTTACGAGTAGCAGGCCTATATCTCATTGAGACATTTGCCGTTTTTATGTAAGTGGATTTGTCCAGTAGGGGGCTAGAGCATTTTGGTGTTATTTTCTTTACATTGTTGGTAAATGTTTGTGCGAAGTTGTTGGCAACATCCTTCTTACTTGCACTATTATTGACTAATGCATTTGTTATGACTGTATCAATTGACTGTTTTATTCTACCTGTGATACGGTTGAGAATTTGCCATAGGTGACGTGGGTTGTGCCTGTTCTGGGTTATTTCTTTTTCGATATTTTTATTTTTTGTCTTTTGTAAAGTTTTATTAGCAAAATTTCTGGCTTTATTGTAATCGTATTTTAGGTTTAAGTTATTAGGGTCTTTAATCCATTTTACAAATTTTTCGTCCCGATACTTACAAGAATTAATTATATTATTATTTATCCAAGTATTTTTATTTTTTAGTTATTTTTAAGTTTAATTTTATAAATTGATTTTGAGTAGCATTCTTTAAAATTATTTTCAATAAAATTATATATCAACATATGACAAGGCGAGGAATGCGAACATTATGTAAACTTGGAATGTACTCTAGTATATCACGCCAGCTGTTTAAGACGTCAGACGGTAAAGGATCATCCCAAGATAACTTTAACAACCATAGCCTTTGCATTAGAATTTTTATTGTGATTATACAAGGGGAGAGAAGCCCCATCGGATCAAATATTTTACCGATAACTGAGAGAATTCCACGCTTTGTTAAATCTGTTGAAAATGTGCAATTAATTGAGAAGCACAGTTCATCAGACGATGTTAACTAGCCCAATCCTAGAGTTTTATAGTGTTCATTACCCATATTTAGTTCCATAGATTCATGAGCTTGACTACTTGATACTTCAACTGATTACTTTGAGGAGTAAGCAAATCAGGACAATTTGACTTCCACTTACGTAGTGGCATTCCAGCTCAAGCAAGTATATCAGTTACTTTTTGTTTAATATCTAAATCGCCAGCTATAGTATTATCTCCTGTAAACAAATCATCGACGTACATGTCATGTTGAATGACTTCTGAGATTCTATTGTCCGTGCAATCTATTCCTAATTGCTTAATACACCTAGTAGCTAAGAAAGGTGCGCTCGCAGTGACATAGCTAACTGTATTAAGCTGATACGACTTGATAGTCTCTGTAGATGATTTCGCCAAACGATTTGCTGCAGGTGTCTATCCGCAGGGTGTACAATGACCTGGCGGTACATTTTCTCTACGTCAGCAGCTAAGATATATTTATGTTGCCTAAATCTAACAAGAATTGATAATAACTCCTCTTGTACGGTCGGGCCGACCATGTGTATATCATTACATGAAATCTGTGACGTAGTAGGCATACTAGCATTAAATACAACATGTAATTTCGTAGTACTACTACTCTCACGCAGAACTCCATGGTAAGGAACGAAGTACGCTGTTGAATTTGAATATATATGGTATTCAGTCATGTGACCCAAAGAAAAATACTCAGACATGAATTCCACATACATACGATGAAATTCTGGATTGGTTTTAAATTTTATTAAAATTGAATATTAATGACACAAGGCACTGATTAGAACGCGCTAACGAGTCACCGAGAACACTAAGTGATTGCTTTAAAGATAAACGTACACAAAAACGACCCTTGGTGAACGAGTAGTATGCTTCAAATAATGTTTTTCACAAAGTAATTCTTCTTTGGAAAATAATGGCTTACATTCCACTTCTTCAACCTGCTAAAAGCGTGAAAATATAGTTTGGCAATCATCAATTTTAGAATGATCAGGAATCGAGACTATTTTTGTGAAATTGCAAGAATCCGATTCACGACCATCTACAGGACCTAAAACCAACCAACCTAACCTGGTCTCCCACCTAAATCACCTAAATCGGCTTGTCTACGTCAACAAATGGTAAATCTAACAACCGGCTCAGCCATTCTGTCATGATGCAAGAAGAGCTTGCACAATCAAGCAGTGCTAGAACTATGTGCCCGTGACCATGCCTGTCTAGTACTTTGACTAGTGCAGTTGATTGCAGTACGTTCTGTTCAGTGCCTACAGGCGCCTGCATGCATGTGGTCAATGCGACCCTGGCTGGTGTGAAAGTCACAGAAGTTCCGAGAGCATTTTATTATTATCTGTCGGTATGACTTGGCTGATCGTTGACTTCTTATCTGCAACATGAACGTGTTGTGTTTCCGTTTACAAATTTTGCAGCCAGTCTTTTTACAATTATTGGCATAATGACCGCTGCGAAAACAATTGAAACATATTTTGTATAAAGGTATTAACTCTAGCCTCTTATCAGGACTTAAAGAAAGAAATTGAGCACAATTGTATAAGGGATGAGCACCACTACACACCGGGCACGACTTGACAACCGATTGATTACTTGTTTCGTTTTGAACCCGAGAATTGGTAACTGAAATCAAAGTTTTAAGTTTCACATTGTGCGTGGCCGTACTTTGCCGACTTTTATTATTGCGAGACATTTCTAAGGTTTCTAATAAATCAGCTCGGTTTCACATAAATTCAAAAAAGTACTTAAAGTAATTTTATGATTTTTATCAAAGCGACTTTTACATTCCTCCTACTCACGAAACGTTTTCTGATCGAGTTTCAGAGACACGAGGTGAATAAGAAGGGTGTCCCAATGTGTAGTAGGTTCATTAAGGGCTTCCAGAGCGCGTAAATTTTTATTTATTTGATCAACGAATCGTTTAAGGCTCACAGATGATTCTGTCTTAATAGCATCGATATTAAAAAACGCAGTGACGTGGTTTTGAATCAACAGCCGCGTGTTGTCAAACCTCTCACACAACAGCGTCCAGGCTACGGGATAATTAATTGCAGAAAATTCGATAGACTGAATGACTACAGCCACTGAGCCTTCCAAGGACGCTCGTAAATAATGAAACTTGTTGATGTTGTCAATGTCAATGTGGAGTGTATAAGGCTAGTAAAGGTATCGCGGAACTCAAGCCAGTTATCATACAATCCACTATATTTAGGTAAAACTGTCATAGGTAACTTAACAGATCTGCGATTGTAATGACTGTGAGAACTGTGCTCACTACCTAGTGCCTCAATTTGTGTTTTATTATTTTGAGCATTTTTACTTAAGATGTCTTGCGCCTTTGACAGACTCTGATAATATGATGACTCGAAATCATTACGCTCAGTTATTTGAGGACCGATGTCGTTAACCAAACATTCTAACTTCAATTGTATTGTTGATACAAATTTTCCATCTTACTTATACCTACGTAATTGCAATTCGTTTACCTGAAGAGGGCTTTATGAATCACTCAGATCGTACAAAAATTCCAGAAGGCAGTAAGACGTCCCGTTTCTTTATTAAATCCCTTTCGTCCTTATCCTTAACTATGGCCTTATCCTTATCCTGATCCGTTGACATTTTGGTAATCTCTGAGAGACTGATGAAAATCTGAAACTTAACAATGTGAAACTTAGAAAATTTCTTAATTTGCAATGATACACAGTTAAGGATTTAATTAGAATGTTACTAGTAGGTAGATATATAAGTAGATAAGTTGTACAATTAATACTATAAGTAGGTAAGTCGAAGTACCTAACTAAAACATACTGTTCACAATAGCATAATTGTAGAAATAATTGTTCTATCAATGACTAGCTACACACATCTAATTGAAAGACTACTGAACAATAAATGTAATAAACTGCATAAGATGATTTCTCTAATATTTCTCAATAGGTATTTACAATAAGTCTAAGGACCAATAATTAAGGTATTGCAGTTGATAAATATGAACCCTCAAATGGGAGCAAATCCTTATTTCTGCCTAAAAAAATGCCTTTTAAAATTTTACAATTAAATACCTACTACACTAGAGAATACTTAATTTTAAAACAAAAAGTTTACTAACCTTTTAATTTAGCCTTAATTATAATACATGTTGTCGCCACATTAAAAACTCTTATTTATTTTATTAAAAATAGGGACAAACTATAATAGATGATAACACAGTTCACTATTTAATAAAAATAAGTTAATAGATATTATTTTGACTGGTTATACCGGTAACGCAATAATATTGGTCGAAGGATAAATATTAACAAATTGTGGGATTATAAAAGGGTAGGAACATATTTAGAACGATTGACTTGAGTGCAAACAGATGTACGAACAACTTGGCAGTTGCTGTTAGTGATTTTCATAGTTTATATCAGTGGTTTTGAGACTGTTTCTAACACACATACTACCTTAATAGGACACTGGGTGGAATTAAATATAATGAATTGCTGAAAACACTTTATTTCACTGCCAATGACCTATGGACTACTGTTGAACCAATGATTAGCAATATTTGTTAATGCAATTTTCAATTCCAATTCTTATTTCTTGTCGCTATCTTCAATATAATCATAACAAATAGGTTCAAAAACTGATTGAGGTTTACTACTTAGTTAATGACATTAGCAAAAAAAAAATACCAATAACAAATATAAGGTGACTAGTAACGCCTTCAATTACGTAAATACCGTGTCCTTAAAACATTAACTAATGAAACTGTGAAAATGATTTGTTTACATAATATAATTATACAATTTAATATTGAAGAGTAGCCGATTGATAAGTCGACATACAAAGCTTGCATTACTGACTGTGGCTGACTGTGACCACGGCATACAAAACCTGTGACCACGGCCAGAGCAACCTGGTCGAAACGTCAGGCAATTCAGAGGTATGTTATACCTTTTCGTGATCGCGTTAATTGCCGTAAGTACGTAAATAAAATTATATCATGGAATGCAAAATTTGAAAAGTTAGTATAGTCATTAATAACATCATTAATAATAATTATGTAGTAGTAAATAATATCGTGTTTAGTGTGAATTTTATTGACCACATACTTAAAAAAATCAATGTTTGCTTTAAATAAAAAAATACTAGAGTGGAAATCATACTTCATTGTGCCTATTATGTAATAAAAAAAACACGCCAAGTTCAACGGCTAGTGTTTCAAACAACAACCTAGAGGATTCGTTTTTAAATTTACGTTAAACATTGATTTAACTGTGACACACATTACTGTTACACAGGAATAATGAAAGGAAATACCTATGTAAATATCAGAAGCACTAGTTATTGCCCCGTGCATGTAGCAATGTATTTCATATTCATTTACGTTTCATCTAATCACCGCTCTATTAGAGAAAAATTTAGATTGTATGTTGTACGTGTGGATCCAGGGAAGATTTGTTTGGCTGGATTTTTTTGTGCGAAATCTATGATACTCTCCATCAGTAATATTGGAAGTGCCTTTGTGTTACGGTCGTTACGGATACGTGCAACCATGTTTCTCATTAAATCGCGTGGGAACAGGAAGGACACTGACATAACAGCCGTAAGATGTTTATTTATAATCTGATAGAATTGTCTTCCTTAGCAACATGTATAATTTGTATAATTTTATATATTATCTATGTAATTGTACTTTTTTCTTCTTCTATCACGATACCTAATGAACAAGAGCTATCACCGCATGGATAATGGTGGATAACGCGGTGGTTTCAGTGCTTAGTGGTTAAATGGATAAGGGCCATACTTTTTTTTAGTACCTGGGAGACCGAGATTGCGTTTTTACAGTAAATTAAACTACGCAGTTGAACTTAAAATGCAAAACTGTATCTGTAAACAAAATTTCATCAAAATCGTTAGAGCCGTTTCCGAGATACCCGAAATAAATATAATACGTACATAAATAAATACATACATACAAGAATTGTTCGTTTAAAGTAATAAAATATTAGGAGGGCTTGTTTGCAAACCCGATCGTGTGAAAAAGAAATCAAAACTGAATATTCGTTTTACTTTCGAGTACAATTATAAAGCCACCACGAATGACGGACAGCCAGTTTGAGATCCCGGTAACAGCCAGCTCGAGATCCCGGTAACAGCCAGCTTGAGATCCCGGTAACAGCCAGTTTGAAATCCCGGTAACAGCCAGTTCGAGATCCCGGTAACAGCCAGTTCGAGATCTTGGTAACAGCCAGTTCAAGATCCCGGTAACAGCCAGTTCGAGATCTCGGTAACACCCAGCTCGAAATCCCGGTAACAGCCAATTTGAGATCCCGGTAACAGCCAGCTTAAGATCCCGGTAACAGCCAGTTCGAGATCCCGGTAACAACCAGTTCGAGATCCCGGTAATAGCCAGTTCGAGATCCCGGTAACAGCCAGTTCGAGATCCCGGTAACAGCCAGTTCGAGATCCCGGTAACAGCCAGTTCGAGATCCCGGTAACAGCTAGTTCGAGATCCCGGTAACAGCCAGTTCGAGTTCCCGGCAACAGCCAGTTCGAGTTCCCGGCAACAGCCAGTTCGAGTTACAGGTATGCGACCATGACCTGCTCGAGCTATTGTTTACAGTCCGCAATCCGTCCGTATAAACAATTCCTTTTCCATCCATTGCCTTCCCTTCGTACCTACGTTCACAAAGCGCCTGGTCGACGGCAATAAATAGGCTTGCCGCCTATTACGGGAGTTGGATCAAGTAGTTTGCGTGTTTATTAAACCTCTTCCTACAGGTGCGTGTGTAATGTACAGTGGTCGGCGTAGGTAGTGCCATTTCGTGGGATTCGTCCATCGTGGCATAACGTGGACATACCCTCTCATCTCAAAATCCCGGGATTCTAAAGATTTAATTTCGATCAAATGTTACCGATATATAATTCAGAAATCCGCACCCTAAAAGTGTCTACTTTTTTAAATATATGTACCTAGTTTTTATTAATAGAATACTAGTTTCATAAAAACTAACCGAATAGCGTTACGACTCTTTATTACTCGTATACAAACACCGTTTTTAATGTTTCGCGATTTTAACATTTCTTATATCTGTATAATCGTGTAAATCTAAACTAATACTAGCTTATTACCGCGATACCACTGGCGCACGGAGGTGCTGGAGAGGGCCTGAGACCCATGCCTTGCAAAATCAAGGCACAACGGTCCCATCTTCACCAGGTCTCAATGGTAGAGTGGAAAGAACGACTTGGGCGACTAAGCGCAGGGCACGCCACAATTGCGGCGGTAAGACCCGTCATGGAGGATTAGCTAGAGAGGTGACATGGCAGCCTCTCTTACCGGCTGACGCACATACTCACGCCTCAACCTCACGATGGCTATTGGTGTGGGAAGCGTCTCGCTTGAGACCAGGGTTCTGTCCATGGTCTGAAGCGAGAGTGCGTGGAATTCTGCAGCCTCATTTTGCCAGGAGGTGATGATGGCTAAAGAGGCGGTGGAAAGGGTACGGGAGAGAACGAGTACTCTCCCGTCCCGCAGTAGACGCACCAGGCGCTGGAGAGCGCAGAACGACCTCCGGCCTCCATGAGCGCTGGCCTGGGGGTGATGGCTTATTCCCGCGGCTCCACTTTCGTTGTATTTTGCAAAAAAACATCCCTGACCGGGATAAAAGTCATCTCTCTAGTTGGGGTACCTAAGCAATAGAAATTTACAAAATTTCATTAAATCTGTTGAGTAGTTTCGGTGATTAGCGTGAACTAACATCAGTACATCACACATCACAAGGGATTTTTAAATATTCAGATTAAAAAGCTAAAAATGTTATTGCGTTAAATAGCACTAGTTTATCGCGAACAGACAGACAAACGCGGCGGGGGACTTTGTTTTATAATATGTAGTGATTTTGTATAATATATTAATTACTTTTATTTAATTTGTGTTAAATTTAAGATAATTTATATGTTGACAAATTGTAATTTTTAACCAACGAAAAAAAAGGAGGTTCTCAATTCGACCGTATATATATATATATTTTTTTGTTAAATAAATGTTGATAAATATTTTGAGTTATTGGTATATCGCTAACCCCTACATAAATCTAAATCGCTCTAAACCGCTAAACCCTCAATATTCTTTTTTTTATATTAATTTACGTGCACGGTGTACAGTTTAAAACAGATCACAAAGATGAGCATTAAGACCGCTTCAGTATAAGGGTAGGTACTGTACATATATTAAAAATAAAAACAAATGTCCTAGAGTTAAGTTCAGAGGGAAGTCTAACTAAGTGAACTCGAACTCGAATTGACTCAAATTTTAAAATACAAGAATCTCGGGGTATATCCACGTTAATATAACATTTGAGGTCATTCATCCTAAATGGCACTACCTACGTCGACCACTGAATATAATACATTCGGCTCGTGATGGACTATGTTATTTTGTGTGTTTATGGTCGAAGAAGTAAAAGAAAACTTGTTAAAAAAGCAGATCAATTTTAATGTGTTGCTTGAGTACAATAATTTTTGCTGAGAGAAAAATTGTGACACATTCAACAAGGGTAGGTAGGTTAGATAATATAATATAATGCGCTCAGCGCCTAGGGTAAAGGTGATACCATCATGTAGCACATCTTGAAGTTAATTTGTCCGAACAATGTTTATTAGAAACGAGTCACGACAGCTCTTCTGTACCTATGAAGGTTTTGGGAACTGCGTTTCACTCTTGAAAGGTAGTATTACTGAAGACTTAAATATTAATAAAGTAAAACTACTATAACGTGACAAGTAATTGATAGGTTTTGATAGTTGCTGATAGGTCCTGCTTTTACGGAGCACCCGCATATTGTGGTATACAATGATGCAGAAGTACTTTAATGCTTTTGACGGTAATAGTGAATCAGCTCTACCCCAACTGAATGAGGACGAGGTTATGTTGGTCACCGTATTATTTATATCGACGTTTATAGTCCAGCCGTGGTTAAAGCTCGTGTCGAGACTCTAGTGAACGGAGTCATTACGTTTGAGTGGGAAAGTTATTGGTAAACCGGAGTCAAAATTCACCGTTAGCGGAGGAACGTATCGTGTCAGGAATAGTCGTGTTTATGTTTACTTACACCCTTCATCAAAACTTTATAAACTACAAATGGGAGAAATTTTATCGAAAGACACGAAGTTGCGATTCGTTAGACATATAATTACCAGAAGTGCCAAGTAAAGGTATTAAAATGAGCCAGGTACACATAGGTGACTCTGTCAACTAGTCGCAGCAAGAACAATGATCTTGTTGATGCCTAAGCACTTCGCAACTTCCTTGAAGGAACTAGGATTTTAATAAGTAATTTCATTTCATTTCATTTCATTTCATTTAATTTATTCACAAACAATTTAAAATTGTGTTTGAATGTTAATACAATAAATTAAATAGTAACATCATATAATTTGAGCACCAATTTAAACAATTAAAATAAAACTTACGTTAATAATAATATAATAATAATAATTAGCAGTAACCATTAATAATAATAAAATAAATTAATTACATATATTTGCATTCATAAAATCTGATACTGAATAATAAATGTTGTCTAGCAGGAAGGCCTTAAGTTTTCTTTTGAATGTACACGTGTTATACACAAGATCTTTTAAGTCAATCGGTAAACAATTAAAAAGCCGTATCATTTGGTACTGAACACAGTAAAAAAAAGAAAAAAAGTTTTAAAAGAAGTTAATTTTCAAGCCACACCCCTGCATGAGTCAAAAATGGTCGTTAGCTCAGCTTAATGCTACCTCGGGGAAGTAGCGCTGGTATTCTGCTAACACCTAGTGATATACACGGACGGAGAGCAGCCAGGCTATGACAGTGAGAGAAAAAAGAAAAAATCTAAAATCTGATCGACATATATATTATAATATATAATAAATAAAATTAAAACTGTTTAAAAAATTTGATAAGTAGTATAAAATAAAAATAAAATATGCACACAATAAACAATATTAGATAATTACAATATACCACTTAAATAAACGAACATGATTAATAATGTGTATATTACGCAGAGACTAAATGCATTGGTTCGCCAGTCTTATTTAATGCTGAACAATATTTATTTTAGGGCCGATTTGAAGTGTAGATTTTAAACTGCTAAATTAAATTACGGTCAGGGGTCCAATCATTTATTTTTTTTCATAACCTTACATGTCTTTTGGTCATTATCAAGTACCTAGATCTCAAGCCAACCGTTGAGATCTTTTTGTCACACCAGAAAGTTGGTACGAAATTAATCGCATGCCGTTCGGATTGGCAAAAAGACATGGGGTTTTACAAAGGTATTTACATTACATTTACAAGGCAATATTAATGTCATCCTTATTTATGGAAAGTCAGTCTCTGAATTTTTTATATAGAATCGATCGAGCGACACTAACTTGTCCAAATGTTACTACTTACAAAATAGGGTTTTGTATTCGGGATACGAGATCAGTGCTGCTGGTGTACTAAGTAATAAAGCCAGTACGTAATATCAAGACTCAAACAGCATTAACTGTTCTATAAATAATTATTTTTAGACGTTTAGGTATCCCGACCAAATAATTAGTGAAATACGGCTATGTTTCACGCGTAATGCATTTAAGCAGATTTGTGTGGGCATAAAGGTATGAAACATATTTTAAATACGGCTGCTGGTCCTGGGGCAAATGGACAGGTTTAGCGATGCAACCGCACCATTCTTAGCTCTTTATCAGCTAATATTTTGATGAAAAGATTGGGATGACAAAGTGGGTCATCCCATCCCAGTCCAATGGGGCATAAATATTAACCAAAAAAAAGATAGGACTCCTTCCGAAGCTATGTTTGGATTGAAAATGAACGCGGATATTGACCAACGGTTGAATGAGGTAAGACGTAATCCTAACTAAAATTTGAGTTTAGAAATATTGCGCAAATCCGTCAAAAACAAAATATATGTACAGCAAGAAAAACAAAAACGTGTATATGACAGCAGCCGATCTTATGTTACCATGGCTTCATGTAGCTGACTTAAAGGTAGATGATGATGATGATGATACAGAACTTTCCCGCAATAATGACAGGGTAAAAGAACAGAAAAGTTAAAATGTTCCGTAAACATTAGTATATGGAATTATGATGTTGAGGATTTATTTTGTATAGGCATAAGGTACCGAATATATAATATTATCTACCTATTGCACAGAATTCATAACAGTTCACGTACAGAAGTCACACTCTGCCAAATCATTTAAATAAATAGCGACTCCTATTCCGACACAATAAAGTCTCAATTATCTATAATATATATAAAATTATCTATATAGTATATTCAACTAGAAGATGCCTCTTTCTATCGCGTAACTTTTATCTGTTTCGACGACGCCGCGATATCAGGGTTGTCTTTTTCTTTTTAATTATGTAAACCGAATATCTAATTATTGCCTTATTTTTGTGAACAAATAAACCTAGACCAGATTCTAATAACTCGATAGTCTAGATACGAAAGGATGACGTGACGCATCTTGTGTGAACCGTGACACATCTGCGAGTGAGCAGCAAACAAACGTGCTGCCCGGGTCGGGGCGCGGCATCCCACTGAATTCTGGTACGATTGGTCCAACCCGAAGTGTATTTGTAGCTTTAAACCTACACTGCCTAGTAGACCTGGCATGCTTATTGTGACATTGCCTTATAAATTCAGCTGAATGTAATAACGATTGTCTATCGGTACAAACTGTTAAAATGATATAGATAATTGTATTTGAAAATATAAACTATTAGTATAAAGTTAAATATTGATCATAATAAGCTAGTTATGTATTACGTAATAACATGCACTATCATGGATAATATAATATAAACAAAAAAGGGGAGACAGCAAAAAGAAATGATTTATGATGAGATATATCACTAAATATTATAAAAAAGTCCCCCGCCGCGTCTATCTGTATGTCTGTCTATTCGCGATAAATTGAATAATTACTGAATGAATTTTCATGCGGTTTTTACTAATAGACAGAGTGATTCATGAGGAAGATTTTAGGTGTATAATTTGTTAAGATTTTGTGTAAATTTATTGAAATAAGTTGATGTTTGTTGAAGATGTCTGCTACCCGTGCGAAGCTGGGACAGGTTGCCAGTGATGAATAAGATTACTAATTATTGTCATCCGCCGCACTGGTTTGTAAGAAGAAAGGTTCACAGCCAGTACGTCGCTTGTGGGGAGGCAGTACCACTAGTAACGTCTGCTGGTTTGTGAAAAGGAAGGTTCACAGCTATTATGAGATATGTTGCTTGTGGGAAGGAAGTACCACTAGTGACATCCGCTGATTTGTGAGAAGGAAGGTTCACAGCCATTATGAGAAATATGTTGCTTGTGGGAAGGAAGTACCGCAAGTGACGTCCCCTGGTTTGTGAGAAGGAAGTATCACAGCCTTTATGATTATGTATATTATATATTTATGTATGGACCTGTTGCTTGTGGGAAGGAAGTACCACTAGGGACGTCCGCTGGTTTGTGAGAAGGAAGGTTCACAGCCATTACGAGATATATGTCGCTTGTGGGAAGGAAGTACCGAAAGTGACGTCCCCTGGTTTGTGAGAATTAAGTAGTCCGCCTTTTGCAATATATTTGCAGGAAGTGTTAATAAATAAATAAAATAAAAGTATCACAGCCATTATGATTATATGTATTATATAATTATGTATGTACCCGTTGCTTGTGGGAAGGAACTATCACTTGTGATGTTCCCTGCTTTGTGAGAAGGAAGTATCACAGCCTTTATGATTATATATGTTATATATTGTGGGAAGGAAGTACCACTTGTAATGCCCCCTGGTTTGTGAGAAGGAAGTATCACAGCCTTTATAATTATATATGTTATTTAATTATGTATGTACCCGTTGCTTGTGGGAAGGAAGTACCACTTGTGATATCCCCTGGTTTGTGAGAAGGAAGTATCACAGCCTTTATGATTATATATGTTATATATTGTGGGAAGGAAGTACCACTTGTAATGCCCCTGGTTGGCGAGAAGGAAGTATCACAGCCTTTATGATTATATATGTTATATATTGTGGGAAGGAAGTAGCACTTGTTACGTCCCCTTGTATGTAAGGAAGTATCCTAACCATGGTTTTGACGCTAGGCAAAGGTTACTATTGGCCGGGTGTTAGGTTAATACGGCTGATTTGCGTTCGTGAGTGTTAGGTTTACAAAAAAAGAAATATTAATTTGATGTAAATTCGAAATATTGTATTCGTTTGTTGATGTTTGGGACTTTGGGGAGTAGAAACCAATGTTACGGGCAACACCGAAGGTTTACCCGTGAGAACAGTAAATTCAGACGGCCTATTTGCTCGGAGCCATCATAGAGTTCGGACGTGTGATTAAAAGGGTATCGAAATAGAAGAATAAGTCTTCCCTACAGTGTTCACGTGAGTTTTATTGTACTTCCATTTTTTACCTTTACTTGAGAGTGATTACAGATACTCAATTGAGGGTGACTTTGTTAACTCAAAGGTCAATCCTCACACAATTTTGCACAATCACTCACATTAGTTTTAGAAGTTTTTACTTGTCTACGCGAAATATAGATTATACACAGCTTTGATTTTAACACTGTTTATGGATGTAGTATTGAGGCACAAGTTTGGCGTGGTGGCGTAACTTGCTACCGGTTGCGACCAAAATTGCGCTTGCAGAATCCCCTCTTCTTTTGATTCTCGATTACGCAGATGCCAGCTATCCTGATATCACCGAGGACCAATTTAATCAATAATTTTTTTTGATTGCGCAAATTTGACCACGTTTCTGAATATCGTAATAAGCTAAACTGGTTACCTATACGCCTTCGCCGGAATATTCACATCCATTCACTATTATACAGTACACTTTTCAACCCCAATATCCTATCCTAAAGAACGCTTTCAAATCTTACATGATACACATTCAAGGTTCCTAAGGTCGTCGGAGAATTTGACTTTAAAAATGCCACAGCATTCCACAAATTTTATGGATACATCATATACAGTGCAGGCCATCCGTTTGTGGAACGCAATACTAATACCTATTAGACGGGCACAAACACTGCCCAGCTTTAAGAGACTACTAAAAGAACACTACTTGACTTGCTAAGTGGTTAAGGCTCTTGATACCGTGTATTTGTACCTTTCTATTTGTAAGTACGTATATTTTTATTGTATATATGTATGCTTGTATATGTATTTGTTCGTACGTGTATGTACGTGTTACATTTATAATTATAGTTTTAAGTTTATAATATTCATAGAAAACTCGAAAATGTATAATTATATTATTACATAAGGAAACTAATCCAAAATTTTCAATTAATTGTACACTGCAACTCCTAATCTCATTCATAATCTCTGTTTCCATCCAATGGTTGCCTGGAAGAAATCGCAAATCGCGATAAGGTCGCCATTTGTACTCAGGCTTTAGCTTGGTAAGAATCTACATATATGTATACAAGTTTGTATTAATTTCTTTCTATGTTGTACAATAAAGAGTTTATCTATCTATCTATTTAAACAATCGTATTCCTAACGATTGTTTGGGTTCATAGCGGGTATAGTTCTATGCTTTGATTATATACTTGTTCAAATGACATATTCAGCCGTATACGTTTCTGACATATTCAATAGTTTGCACTTGTATTTAAAAACATATTTTATGATTTTTGTTTGTTATTATGTTTTATAATAAATTATTCAGTTCATCGCATGTACAAATCGTCTCCATAATATAAATTAACTGACACCTACAAGTCCTACAACACACGACAACGATTTATGTAATTCACAGATAATTGCTGTCAAAACTAAGGACACAAAGTTCATCAAGCATTTATGTCCGTTAGTTGTATGTTGTGTAAACACAGACATTTGGTAGTAAAGTGGCATTGTCTTTGAAATTTTAACGAAGCATACGACATGTGGCTGGAATGATGGTGAGATGGTAATATAATTACGTATCGAGTATATTTCTTGCCCAAGATTACTAGCACATTCGTGCAGAATAAGCGTTTAGGAAACGAACTTTGTGGTTCTGTCTAGAAGATCCGCTTTCAGCGATAAGGCCTCCATCTCATATCCACTTTCTTTATTCAACCTGTATGCGGGAGCTGACGACAAATGAAAGTGCACCTTAACTGTTAACCTTCAATAGAATGGATCCAAGAACAAATTGCTAAAATCCTTAAGTAAGTAATTGGGAGGTCGACATTTTATTAAAATCCTAAGCGTATGAAATTTTTATATAACTAACTCTGAAGACCTAAATATTTGTATCATAAAACATATATTTAAATATATAAAGTAAATTGTTACCTACGAGCCGGTGGAAGGTGATAACTATGAGATGTGACCACAATGATTGTAAGATATGGCGACGAGGTCTAGATGCTAGACAGGTTAATCAAAACATGAGAGAATGAATACAGATCTCTGTTTAACCTCCAACACAAAAAGCCCCTTCATTTTGCGTGGGGGTTAGAAGTTTAACGTGTGTATCTGTGTGTATGCTTGTGGCATCATAATTCCTAAACGGATAGACAGATTTTGATTTAGTTTGTTTTTCTTTGGAAGGTGACTTGAGCGAGAGTGTTCTTAACTATAATTCATGCAAATCTGTACATCCTTCCGAAGATCATCAGCTCTTTTCTAATCGATGAAAGGCTTTTTGAGTTACGGGCAGTCTAAATTAATTATTTATACTAGTAATTTCGATGTATAAAAATTCAGTAAATACGCGTACATAATTTATGTAAGATACCTACTCACACAGTATAAACGTACAAATAATAGTGCTAACTACTAATCAGACTTGCGTTACAAGTTTTTATACATGAGCATGAAAAGTCAAGGTTTGAGCATCATTGTGTAAAATATATTCATTAGTTTGCATAAAGCGCGACTTATGCAAAAAATAACATGGACAATTTTCTTGATGCGCAAGTAAAATGATATATGAGTATAAAACATTCATAAAAAATAGAAAACCCGAATCCACCTTTGTTTATATGTAAGAGAAATTGTACATATATTGAGAAACTTCCAATATATAAATAATTTGGTATGATGTAACAAAAGATCAAATCTTTATTATAAACATTATTTACTTGGAAAACAGAATATTCAATGGAGTCGATTCATTGATACTACATTAACAGTGTATAAAAAACATACATTAATGCCATCTAGCGAGTACAAACCGAACTACATAGATACATACTACTGATCCTGTATCGTGTAATAGAAGTTATCGTGCCACATTAATATATATACTAGGGCGCTACATAACTTTTGTCGTACTTTTTCTTTTCTTTTCTAAGTAGTCTCCACTGGCAGTAATACAGATTTTCATACGTGTAAATCAGGTGCTGAACACATTGCTCCAGTATCACTCTATAACACAGTCGCACATTGCCTCAAAAGCAACTATAGGCTCCTCATCAGACAGAACTACAAAGTTCGTTTCTTAAACGCTTATTCTGCACGAATGTGCTAGTAATCTTGGGCAAGAAATATACTCCCTACGTAATTATATCACCATCTCACCATCATTCCAGCCACAGGTCTATGTATGCTTCGTTAAAATTTCAAAGACAATGCCACTTTACTACCAAATGTCTGTGTTTACACAAAATACAACTAACGGACATAAATGCTTGATGAACTTTGTGTCCTTAGTTTTGACAGCAATTATTTGTGAATTACACAAATGGTTGTCGAGTGTTGTAGGACTTGTAGGTGTCAAACCCTAGAACATGGTGTTGCCTCATCCGTTCAGTTAAATTCAAACGAAATCATTAAATCGAAACGAATCTATTAAAAACTATCGTATATCCATATTTATACTGTGGTATATCGCTTCAGTTTCTTAGTACAGGCGCGTTTATCAAAACTCTGTTCAATTTAGAGATTTACGCTATTGTGTATATTTGCACGATCGGTATTCCGCTCTGGGGTGACAGTGAATTTAGCGCAGTTTTTAGAGAAGAATGGTTTTATAGAAGTTTTTTTTTTCCGTTACCATAAACAACCGTTCTTTAATGTTCTCAACCTTTCCGTTCTCAACAAGCGGTCCAAAAGTCTTTGCCCAAGATACAACAAGGGTAGATTTTGCTTGTAGATTTTTTATACAATTTTGTATAGGTACATGTATATTCTTACCAAACTAAAGTCTATGTACAACTAGCGACCTTATCGCTATTTGCGATTTCTTCCAGGCAACCATTGGATGGAAAGAGAGATTATGGATGAGATGAGGAGTTGCACTATACTATTCATACAAAGCACCTTTAAAATTCTATAGCTTCGTGTAGTTTTATTTTTATTTTTATTCATTATTAAGAGGTCCATGGTTCCGAAAGGCTGATTGAAAGTAATAAGATGTCGACATAAGCACGTATAATAAAACTATTAATAACTAGTTTGGCAAGATAGGAGCGACATGGGGAGTAAAAACAATGTTAGCTCGAATGGTTATTAAATTTGGGTTCTGAATTTATATATGATGAACATTTACAATACTTTAATTAATAATGTGCTGTTGTCAAATGTATGAGGATAAAATAGAAACTATTTTAGTGTTGAAATAACCATAGTAGAATATGTGATACAAATTGTTACCTTGCAGATTTGTTTTGAAAACGAAGCAAATGTTATTGGAAGACAATTAATCAAGTTTCAATAACCTTTAATGGTACAGTAAAATTAGTAGCTGATTATATTATCTTTGATATACTGCAAATCTTTGAATTTTATTACCCTTAGTAGTTTCTTAACATTTCTTTGAAAAGCTTTTCACTTGCTTTTCGATAACCAATTTTATGCCCTTTCAATCAATCAATTAGCCTATGCTAGTCCACTGCTGGACATAGGCCTCTCCCAATGTGCACCATAGCACCCGGTCCTCCATCTTCCGCATCTAGTCTTCCTCAGGTCGTCGGTCCATCTGCCTGGGGGCGTCCTACCTTCCGTTTACCGATTCGTGGTCCCCACTTTAAGACCAGTTAGCTCCATCGGTCCTTCGGCATACGCGGCCAGCCCATTGCCACTTAAGCGTGCTATGCAAGCTATTATACTGACGTACCTTTAGTGCTTTGTCGGATGACCTCATTACGCATTATCGCCTTAATCACATAAAAATATAAGTAAGAAGGCAAGAGAGTATGTCTGTAGATATGTAATATATACTTGTATAAGATAAATAGAAGACGAAATATCAATAATTGCATAACCACAATATCTATATACGAGTATATATATAAAAATGAATCCCTATTTCCCTTGGTCACGCCATAACCTGAGAACGACTTAACCGATTTCATTCATCTTTTTTTAATGTTTTCTAATACTGAAAATTGATCAGAAAATCGGTTCAATTTAAATTTCCACGCGAACGAAGTCGAACGCGAACAGCTAGTATATATGTATATATAGAGATCAATAAATAAAAGAAGTAATATCATTATGAGGTTTTTCATTAAATCTTGTAAGTATAACATTACCATAAAGATCTTTCTTCTTTGATTCTCTTTGAAAAAAAATGGTGAGTAGGTAGATTCCTGTCCATTATAAAATAATAATAAAAATAGTTTACGCTTATGCAAAAGATTTTTGGATAGTCTAAGATCCCACTTGGATTGGTCTTCCCTCATCTTACTTATTATATCTTATTTATATATTTATATATTTAGTATATTACTTATATATATATATATATATATATTATTTACATAGTAAAAAGCGTAACATTAACTAAACATGTCAAACACAAAAAAAGTTTTTTCGTATATTTTTTTAATAACATTATAAATGTAACTATTGTCTATATTAATATTATTTACTCCAATACGGATGCGCGTATGCGTAATCTTTTGTTTCTACTTCTTTTTCTATTACGGAGAGTAAAATCGCGACAACTGGCGACAACCCTATGACTTGCGTACTTTTGCCAAGACAACTCTATACCATCGAGTTCATAATATTAATATCTACATTTTTATATCATTTGTATAAGGATACTCTACGAGGGTAAATGACTAAACTATGCACCTCGCAACCCTAAGGTTGCAAACAGGTTGCAACGCATGCACACAGAGTAAAAGATGTAAATAAATCCCCAAAATATGGTTGTCTCTTATATTTTTTAAGCAAGGATTACTTCTTGATTCGAAAATAATGGACAACCTTATTTTGGCGTTTTATTTACTTCTTACTATTGATTAGTGTTAAATATTTGGGAACTTGATCACAGTGATAATAAAAAAATATGTTTTTACCAAAATTCCTTTGTTTAAATTATACATGAAATTGTATAAAATATTCATTTTAATACAGAAAACTCGATGAGGGAAGGTGAATCCAATGCTAAAAGAAAGGTAAAAAATATTACATATAAATGAAACTAAAAAAGTAAGACCGTTAATAAATGTTACACAAAATCTTTGTAACTTATTGCTTATAATAACCCTGATGCGACCTTCAAATTATTAAACACAATAGTAGGTAGTAATAGACATCTTTAGAACCCAATGCCCTCAAATCCGGTTCTCTCGTTGAACCCTAAAAAGGATGAGTGTACAAAAAAGTTAAACCACGTCACTTCGGCTTCGTAGTTACATGTTCCCGAGTTGTTCTGAGTGATCGCACGCGCCGGTCGACGGTGTTGCGCGCAAGCATCCATCGCGTCTACAACACAAACAAATTTCTTCACAAACTTTAAACTATAGTTATTGCATTATACTATTAAAACTAACACTATAAAAAAAGTGTTTCATTGTTAAACAGTGTCGTGTTTTATTAAATGATGGCTCAGTTCATAATCCAGGTTCGACATCGAGGTGCATAAGACCAAGTAAAATTTAATCGGTGATATAAGAGTTACGCTCTATACGGCTTCGAAATAATTGGCTTCGGGTTGTGACGTTGTGATAAGGTAGTGATATACCTACTGTTGGATTTATTGCTAAGGTTTGTATTTTTGTTTATTTATAAATACGTATGTAAAGTTCTATAGTGTAAAAGGATAATATACGACAACTGATTTAATCTGTAGCTAATAGATAGATCTGTTTTAACGAACTAAACATAAACTAAAATACAGGTATTCTATTTTATTTTAATTTAACTAAATAGCAACCAAATAATATCACACCTACGATACCCATAATACTGGCGTCCATACCTTACAATAAAAAAAATTAGAACATGGCTAGCTTGGCAGTATAGAAAGCAAAAATCTAAGCCAAGCCAACGTTAAAAGTAAATTAAAAGTTGTTAAGGAGTTAGGAACTGCCTTTTATTTTTAACTGAAGACTCGAACGTTCTAAGCATTGATTGATATTGATATTGTTAGGAATAATCTTGTAAATAACTTCCACTGAGTGAGGAACTTCAGTGGAATTTTAATGAGACGAGGTTTGTGTAAAATATCCTGTAAATAAAATTAAAGTGACAAACATCCAATGGTTACAAGTTTTTTACCAATCAACCTTAGGCTGATATACGCATACAATACTATAGATTAGACTTCACCAGGGTTCCTTCAGGAGCTAACATCAGATAGCGACGGGGCCTGCGATGTTATTGTAAGTATTTCTAAACACCGGTAACCGCTTATTACCACGCGTACCAAGCGATAATTTGTTCCGAGAATTTGTCAATAAAACACAAGCAATAAATAGTCCCATTCTAACTGTACTCAACGATTCCAAGGTTGTCGTGGGACGATTAGGACCACCCGCCCTCAGTAATCCTCCGAAGATATAGCGTTCAGTACCGCAGTCATAGTTTCCTTGACCTCCTCCTCTACTCCGACATGATGAGTTACCATCAGGTGCGACTTCATCTTGGAAACAAGAAAAAGTCGCAGACAATGATATATGATGATATCAGGCCTATAGAAAGGGTGCGGCAACGTTGGACTTCCTTTTTTTTGCAGAGGACAAATACGTACTCGCATGTCGTTTCTCATTCAATAAACGAAGCCACTATATAAAAGTTACTTTCTAAAAACAGGCGTCACACACAAACTAAACTTGTTATTGACTTCAAACAACGACTTGGTCTAAAGTAAGGTCACCTCTTTCTAAAGATATGTTTAAGAACGTTACAATGTTGCCAGTTCCCGAGTTATAACTAAATTCCCGGAACTTAATTGCCACACTATTTATATGTATATGTGTACATTTTTCTCTGGTTATGAACCCCAGTCTCCTGTTTCGGTATCACATAATCGGTTGACTCGAACCGATTAGAATAAAACAGATTTCTTGGATCACAAGGTTTTTCTCTAAAACGTGGTTAATCCTAAATGTTTGACCAATACCTTGACCAATTTCTATAACTCACGTTGATTCAAATGACGGTGAAAGTGATTCAATGATGTGGCAATCTTCTTCCACTGGCTCTTCACAGCTTGTACATCACACTGGACACGGACTCTAAACTCTAGAAAGATAAAACAAAACCACTCTTTTATCTAAAGTTATGGTTTGTATATGTTTTAGATTTAGAGCTATGGTATGATTAAAAAAAACCGGACAAATGCGAGTCTGATTCACGCACCGAGGGTTTCGTAAGCAAACAACTATGTAGATAGTACGTCCATCATCATTTTTTTTCTGAAAGACAAAGTTAACTTTGCAGTTCTAAAGATACTCTCCCATACATCGATTTACGACAAAGTCAACTTGCCAACAGCAAAATTTATATCCATAAGGATTCTTTTTTTTCCTATTGAGGAACAGAACCCTAAAAATATATCTTTTGCACTAAAAACTATTCATGTCTTCTACTTATGCGCTTTCAATGGTTAGCTGTAAAATTGCTTTTACCAATGACGCCTTTATAAATTGCTACTATAAGTAAGGTATTCCTTGAAAGCTTTAATAAGGGTGTTGAGGAAACAGGTGTTTGTTATACATGGATGTCGCCACAAGGATACGTTCGTCAATGTTTAGGTTTAGCGTATTCTACTCTAAAAATGTCATCACCGCCATCATTTTATATATATAGGACGTCCAGCGCTGGACATAGGTCTCCCTCAATGACTTCCATGAAGACAGCTTGGAAGCGGCCTGCATCCACCGACGACCTGAAATCTTTACGTCGCTGCGCTTTTCATGGTCTCAATTAAAGGTAAATTTTCGGTCCCATTGACAATCTCCGTGCTATATGCCCTGCCCAGTCAAATTTCAATTTGCTGATCCGTTGGGCTATTTTTTTAAATTATTTTTTTTAAAAGACAACTCCCCGCATTAAGAATTACTCCTGTGTCGCGGGGGACTTTACAAACATACAAACAACGGACACAAAGAACACCCAGAATCAGGTGGGAATCGAAGCCACGACCTCTGGCTCAGCAGTCAGGGTCACTAACCACTAGACCAACAGGCCAGTCATCTTCTATCTATGTCTATGTCGGTAATCTTGGTTCGTCTGCCTATCTAGTAATGCCCTCTCCGTGACTCTGAAATAAATAAAAACCGAATTTCTATCTTAATCAATCATTTATTACACAGTCACGTTTTTAATGAAATCCACAACAATCATTAATCCGCCTTAGTGCAATTTCATCCAGATCTATTTATAGCTAGGATTTTGCCTCTTTAACTGTAATTATAATTCACACGTCCATGCATAATATTCCTACTAGAACACAGACATATCAAATACCTTGTATAAAGTTATTTAGTGTCAGATATATATAAATTAAACATGTTTGTGTCATGATTATTAAAACATAATTTACATTCCGTGTCTATGCAAGTATTATTAAGTATAATTATTTTAATGTACCTAACAAAGTATTGAGTCGAACCGATATATTGATTTAATTATTATCAAACAATGAATCTTTTTAAGAACGCAACGTAGACCGTATGTAACGTTTAAACATGTGATATCGCAACGGCGAAGAAGTTATGTAGATAATTTACTTTTGACATTTCGATTAATATAAATCGGTTGTCATTATTTTGTCCTAATGGCGGAGTTGCTGCCGGACTTACAAGAGATGTTGTCCGGATTAGCTGACGCCTCCAAACGCATTGGCCTCGGAATGAATATAGATAAGACGAAAATTATGCTCAATAGTCATATTAACCCGGGGCCGATAGTAATAAAGGGCGTTCATCTTGAAGTTGTTCAAGAGTACGTGTACCTTGGGCAGACCTTGCAACTGGGTAAGAATAACTTCGAGAGGGAAGTCAATAGGAGGATTCAGCTGGGATGGGCAGCATTTGGTAAGCTTCGCCAGGTCTTCACGTCGTCCATACCACAGTGCCTTAAGACAAAAGTCTTTAATCAGTGTATCCTACCTGTAATGACTTACGGTGCTGAGACGTGGACACTCACGGTGAAGCTGGTCCACTAGCTTAAGGTCTCTCAGCGAGCTAGGGAGAGGGCTATGCTTGGTGTAACTGCGGGACAAAATTCGTAACGAAGTTATCCGACACAGAACCAAGGTAACCGACATAGCTCAAAGAATTAGCAAGCTGAAGTGGCAAGGGGCTGGTCACATTGCCCGCAGAATCGATAACCGCTGGGGTAGACGAGTTCTGGAGTGGAGACCACGTCAAGGGAAACGTAGTGTAGGACGCCCTGCGGCCAGATGGAGTGATGCAAAACGGCGGGGAAAAACTGGATGAGGAGAGCTGACGATTGAGCTCAGTTGCGTATATTAGGAGAGGCCTATGTCCAGCAGTAGATAATGAAAGGCTGCTGATGATGATGATGATGGTTGTCATTATAATCGATTATTATTACTATCAACTACCAAAAAAAAAGGGGTTACCTTTAACTAGGCCTGCCATCACTGAAATTGTCAACGCCGAACAAAATCTTCATGAATCCCGGACACACATGGGTGAAACCGAGATTCTTTCCCGGACACCTTAAAAAAACGCCGATTCCATTTTTTTTATTATTTTATCATCTAACAATAATATTTCTCCCCTGAGTACTCTATGTACCCGGACACTTTTTGAAAACACCTCCCAGAAGTCTCCGGACGCCCTGTAAACTAGGACAAATCCGGGGAAACTCGGCCGGAGTGCAGCCCTACCTTTAACTAATAAAGACTGGCAACATCAAACTGTTAATCAACGCATTGACGTCCCTCTCCTCCTCTAAAAGGAGCTCTTGCGCATCACCCAGCTAGTACTGTTATTTAGCCACTGTTTTCTGAAGGATGGAAGTAGCTGCCGAGTTGGGCGGTCATGTTTCAAACATCTCCTTTTTTATCTCTCTTCTGCAGGTAGATATATGGTGACCGTTTCATATATAGGTTTATAACACAAGTCATTTCATCAAACACAAAATCAAAAGTGTATAATTAGGTATTACTAGTTCTGAGAATAGTAGAACAAGTGAGCACTAAGATGTATTATCGGTGTTCACGGCTAGATACCCTCGTACTACTCCCATCCTTTTCCAATTTTTTACTTTAGAATTCAATACTTATTGATTTAAGCAATAAATGAAAATATGTCATTTGATAACACCGCAGTAAACTCCCTTTGACTGCCACCTAAGATGTAGTCCTGATCTTAATCAGGCCTGATCATAATCGGAAGGTGATACTGGCCTACCAGTACTATCAAATTTCACATAAACTTATTTTGAGTCGGCGCCAAATAATAAAATGATTAATTGAAAGAAAATAAATAAATAAGCTCAATACTTATGACTTAAGGTTTACTTATTTTTTACTTTTTAGTTCTTTTCGTCGGTTTAATTTTTTGTTAAAAAGATTTTTATTAACTCCGTAATCAGATCACGAGTCGTTTTATTTAAAGAGATGTGTCATTCGTTTTATTCGAGCACCGTCAGCCAGTTAAAGACCGCTTTGTTAGTGCGATTGAGAAATGATCTTAGAGTTGAATGCTGATTGTGATAGATGGTTAGGTCTGATTAGAGTATAACCGACTTTTTTGACAGTTAAATTGCTGCCACTTTTGTTTGTTATCCGTCAAAATAAATCGTACTTTAATAACCATACTACACCGTACCACAGTGGTATGTATAGTAAGCTTCTGATTTAGCAGGTCATATGCAATAATCCTAAAGCTAAAGGTGCATTGCGGGCAAACTGGGCAGACCTATTAACCCCAACAGTTACTGAGTACCTGCTGCTTCTAGCCATCAGAGAGAGGTTTTCATAGACACATCGTGTAATCTCCATTGAAAAGTATTAGGCGGTTATTGCAACAAGTTGCCAATGATCTGTCAGACCGAAACCAATACACTGCCTACAAAATAGTTTAATAGAAAGTTTTCAGCTCAGCCACCATTCCTGACTGTTAACGTACATGTTTGCAAGGACTGTAGGGTATAGTACCCTACAGTCCTTGCAAACATGTACGTTTTATTTAATACTTAGTTTCGGACTAAACCCACCCTGTGGTCAGGGTGGGTTTAGTCCGAAACTAAGTATTTAAGTTTACCCGCAGTACATGCGTAGTTACATGAGTACAGCTATAGGGGATAACGGGGGATATATTACAATTAAGCTTGTTAGCGATGTCCTGTTTTATGCTAGATAATACAAATAAAATATTTCTTATCAAACATTACGTGGTTGATTACAAAAAAAATATTTTGTTGACACAGTATTATAATTATAACAACAGAGTCTTAACTAAAGTTATACCAATCTGTGGCCATGCTTATGTTCACTGGGTGTTCTAGGGTTGAGATGATAATTACGACCTTAATCCTACTAGATGTTTAAATCGGGATTAATCGCGGTAGTATATAAGGTATGATACGATACCTTTTTGTTTACCTGACCTTTCGTTCGACATTCTATGGAATGAAAGTCGACAAAAGTCTGATAGATATTAGCGATATTTTATAAATCCTACCGCAATAAAGAATATGAATACAATAAGAAAATACAAATAACTTTATGTCGAATAACATCAGTTTGTTTTTTCTTTGAAATAAGTATGCTTATTTACGTTAAAATGCAAAGGTTGTGAATGCTACTAACTACCTATCCATTTGTCTCTATCCCACCATCCCTAAATGTTATACGGGTATCTTGCTCCCACTCGGTGACAGTGGTTTTATGAATGCAAGTCCAAGTTACGACGCTAGACTAACGATCGAACTATAACATGTTACGTGAAAAACCCTATCAAGCCCACCTAATTTTAGTGGAATGTTGAATTTGAGTGGTAGGTACAGTATTAACTTCCTGAAAGTCAAAAGCGATCATGAGAGTGTAGAAAAAAAAGTGGAAGTTAGCCTTCCACTTTTTTTTCTACACTCTCATCGATCACAAACTGCAATTCTCTGCTACGTGAAATATATTCCAAGTCACAACCAATAAGGTACCTAACAGTTCAATTCTAAATTTCAATATAACCGTCCTTCTATTCAAAATATAGGAAACCTCATTTAAATCTACCACCTCTAAATTAGTTAATAAATACACCTACATAATAATACAGCATCAATCAATGAGATCTGATACTTCCTACCTAACTGAATTCATATAAATTAGTTAAGTTTAAAATGGGTCAAAGTTTAGTACCTGATTTGTGCTTCGAACAATCAGTTCATCACATAAAAAGCTTCACAGTACTACTACTTATACAACTAGTAATCCATGGGTACTAAGACAAATTTAATGCGTAGTACATAAATCAATTTGATTTCCAGTTCAACGTTTTAATATTTCAACTATGTATTAGAAACAGGTTAATAAACCTCATTTATTTGATACAATAATGTCACGCTTCAGTGCCATTGGTAACAATTTGAAAAGGCTGAGTTCACTTTCACAAACTTATTTCCGTACCGTTTCCGGACGTTTCGTGTTTTCAACAAATAGTCGCAACCAAAAATTCACAACCAGTTTCTGCCCGCAAGTTCGCTCGCCTTAATGTAGGTTTTGTCAAATAACCTATGAAGAATCCGATAAACAGTTAGTGCACTTAACTTGAGGATTTCCTCGATCTGTTGATATGTCACACGTTGGTCTTACTCCAATCATTTTCGTACAGTCTCAATGTTGTTATCTTATCTGCCGGACCTTACATCAACCTCCAAGATAAAAATACTGCGATTGAATTGAATATACCACCGTTATGTGAACCTTAGAGGTATACAAGTTTGCCTCAGTGCACTAATCATTTTCTTGAAACATGTTTTAAACAAACATGCTGGAAGTTATACAAAATAATTACACGAATGTCATAACGAGAGAAGCCTGCCATTTTCATTTAGAAAATTGATTTGAAAATGGAACAAACGAATCCTTGCCTCTACGTGACAGGCCATGCCTAGTGTAGGAAGCCTTTGTAAAATCTGACATCAACATTTCTTCTTACTCGTAAGTTGTGTTCAAATGTAATTATTTTATCAGAAGAACTTGTAAACAATTTTAGCAACAAATTTTTATCTTATCTTATATTTGTTTGTGATCTTATATATCTAACTGACAAGTTTATAATCTTGAGTTTGGGTTTGGTAGTAATCTTTGTCTTCGACTGGATTTGTACTAGGAAATAATTTATTACCCATATAGGGTTTCTGTAAATTTTAACAATGTCGTTTTGCTTCAATTTCGTAGAGTTATCTCGTTATCATTCTGAATTGCTTTGGTTGCGCAGATACCTGATTAAAGAAATCAAGTGAACATTGCACCTGTTACGAAACTTATTCTTAGGATGTTTCAAAAACTTACAGTCTAACATTGAATAAAAGTAGTAAATAAAATATTAATAGTATTAGTGTTGTATAAACTACAACGTCAGCGTATAGGAAGTTTCATTTCTTGTTATGATTACATATTACAAACAGAGTATTGTGTTCTTTGGAAGTGTAAAACAGTATCATTGTTAGAATTCATTTAGTCTCTAGATACATTTCAAAATATCAACATATTCACGGTGTGGAGCTGTTCGTAGATTATTGACTGAAAACAAAGCTTCTTAGAGCCAACAAAATTACTTATATTATGGAAACACACGCGCCTTGATTGTTGTAAATTGATATTTTATACGTAAAATGATGATTGCGTTAATTCTCGTAGGGTTATTATACTTTTTTTCTACAACTAAAGTCTTTAAAGTCAGTTTACAAACGATAATTGTACGTGATAACGTCATAAGAAAACATTGATGAAAAATTGCATACTTTCATAAATTAAATTGAATTATTATCACTATTTTGTACAATCATCCTCATTATTTTGTATAATACAAAGAAGAAATTAATTGAAAATTAATTTTTTTTCGATAAATTAACATTTATTTGTACTCGTTAATACAATTTTTTTTTACTTAAATTATACAGATTAATTGACTTATAAAATTATGAGTGAGACTTTATAACATGGGGGGAGTCCGCATCTGCATCGAGCGTACGATGAAGTACCTGGGACTCATCCTCGATAGCCGATGGGATTTCGGACCACACTTTCGGCAGCTGGTCCCCCGACTAATGGGCGCCGCTGGGGCACTCTCACGGCTCCTGCCCAATTTGGGGGGGCCCAACGCATCTTGCCGAGAGTTGTATAAGGGGATCGTACGGTCAATGGCGCTCTACGGGGCGCCAGTATGGGCGGACGCTCTGACGGCCCGTAATATTGCGATTCTGCGAAAGCCGCAACACGCAATGGCCGTCAGGGTGATAAGGGGGTACCGTACGATCTCCTTTGAGGCGGCTAGTATTTTTGCCGGATCCGCGCCCTGGGATTTGGACGCAGTACTCCTTGCGTTGCAGTACCGGTGGCGCAAGGAGGCGCTCGATCGGGACGACCAACTAGTGCCTCGCGAAGTAGAGGCACACCGGGACGAGCTCCGCCAGATCCTGGTGGTGGAGTGGGAGCAAAGACTTGCGCGACCCAGTGCGGGGCACGCCGCTATAGCGGCGGTAAGACCTGTCCTACGAGAGTGGCTGAAGAGAGAGCACGGGGCCCTCATCTTCCGGATGACGCAGGTGCTTTCCGGACACGGTTGCTTCGGCAAGTACCTGTGTTGGACCTGACGACACGGCGTTGCACACAATGTCAGAATGCCCAGCCTGGGCTAACCAGCGCCGTGATCTCGTCGTGGCAGTCAGTGCTGCGGGTGACTACCCGCATCACTGACTGCCACGACGAGATCACGCTATCTCGCTCCCAACCGTAGTTCTGGCCATGGTTCGGAGCGAGAGCGCATGGAACGCTGTCGCCTCCTTCTGTGAGGAGGTGATGTCCGCAAAGGAGGCGGCGGAACGGGAGAGAGAGCGGAGTACGACTCTCTCTGCCCGCAGCAGACGCATCGGGCGCCGGAGGGCGCTTAATGACCTCCAGCCACCTTAGGAAGTGGCCTGCGGGCGGCGAACTTTTTGGGGAAGTCGTCGTCCGAACAGATACAGGCCCGAGAGGCAGCACGCAGTGTTCCGCGCGCGCTCTCAGAGGCGTGCGGCCGATGGGTGATGGTCGCACCGGGTGACGGGACCCGTCTAGGGTGAGACGGGTCAATGCCTGTCGGGGGTTGCGGAAGAATGCAATAGCGATTCTCGCTCCCCTGATCATAGGCAAGTAGTGGAACACCGGGGTGGTTTATAGTCGGTAAGAGTCCGACAGACCCCTTTGCCTCCCCAAGGCGGAGGACATCCATGTAGGATCTTCCACCTCGTCAACAAAAAAAAAAAAAGACTTTATAACATAATGGATCGTCACAAGTCGAACTCTTAGGCCTCGGTCACGAAGTCAGCGTTAGCAGAGCGGCGCGTTTCAATGCATACATTTATATGGAAAAGGGCCTCGAAGGTAGCGGTGCGGGGAGCGGGCGGCGAGCGGCGTACGAGAGCGTTACCGCGCCGCTTGCCGCGCATTTCGTGTCCGAGGCCTTAGGCCGATCGTGCCTCTCTATCGCTTGTTCCGCGCTCTCGCTTGCACTCTCGGGTGAGGCAGAACGTGACCATGAGTCATGCTTTATGGTGCGTGCAGCCGGCGTTCATCGATTTATAAGACGTTATCACGTCAAAAGTTCCACTCTCCACCTAACTTCACTATTGATCTGACTCCAGGTACATAATAATTTAACTACCAAAATTATTCTATGAGACATTTCAATTTATCCTTGTTCGCATATCCAACATAGTAGATCGCAAATAATCATATTCTCAAAACGAAAATTACCTCAGTAATTCATGCAACGTTTCGCACTCACACATAATCATCGGCTAAACTTTAGAACACGCTGACAATATGTTATTAGACAGCTCCACGTAAACAGAGCTCCCTCTAATTTTCTTCTGTTTGTTCAAAGTAAATTAGTAGAAACAGTCGGAACATTGAAACAGGTGCACTAATTAAACATGTGCTAATGTAATATAACCAACCAAGTGAGCAGGTATCGCGTAACGTTCACACGATATTTTAGACATTTCAAAATGGTAGTATTTGATATAGGAGACGGAACTATGCAATTAAAATGAAACCGAGAATAAGGCCTCTAAACAACGGACTTATGAAATATGTATAGATAGGATTGTGTTTAATTTTAATACCTATTAATTATCCATAAAGCCATGAAGCCATATTGTTTAGTTGGCAGTCATCTTGAAGTTTAATTAAAGCTTCCGGGTTATTAATAATAGTAATAATAACATTTATTTGCTATATAACATGGTATAAAAGGTCTTACAGTGGGAGGTGAGCAACATGTTTTGCTATTACATACATAGCATGCAAATTTTACAAGTAGGTATTCCTTATAATATTGATCTCGTTTATGTACCTAGTTTAACTATTTAAAACTTTTTATCAATGAACTCTTTTACAGAATAGAAACTATGTTCAACGAGCCATTCATACAATTTATTTTTAAGTTGCTTCCAGTTTAATGTTTTCAAATTGCTAGGTAATTTATTATAATATATACGTATACACATAGCAGTCACAGTCTTTATTATATTTTGTAGACCTTGGAATATCATTTAAAACAAGTCTATGGGGATCTCTTCTATTTCTGGGATTAATATCATTAGCGGTTTTGAAAAGCTTATTGTTTTTTGGCTACAAACATACAAATCTCGTAAACATATAAAGACGGAAGTGGTAACAAACCAAGTTTTTTAAAGATTGATCGGCATGAGAGAGTATTGATAGATATATGGAGAATGACATGTACATTGTCACTGAAGGAGACGAGTAGAGAAGAGTATCAGATGTACTACACAATATATTGATATTGAAGTAATTTAAACGCTCATATCTCCAACCGAAATCTCTTATGTACCAGTATTGATGAATTGATGTTTCCTGTGAGCTGATATGCAACGAGTAAGCTAACTACGAGTGCTAAGAGATAATTACATACATATGTATAAGACATTCAGTACGATCCTTTATCAAAATTATAACTTTTATTGCTTTTAACTGTGTTTTATGCAGTAACAGAAAGAACTTGTATGTCTTAGGAAAAAAATGACAACCAAAATGACCTTGTTTTGTTTTCCTACATAGGTCAAGGGTCTCTACAGTTCCACAAAGCTACTCCTTCTGACTCTATGACGTCAGAACATGTGTTCCAAAATGACACAGAGTCGGCGAAACCGACTGGTTTTCAGCTAATGTGCTGCAGAAATCACAGCATTAAAAAATGTGTTCCAATCTGGCCTCTGACAAAATATTTCACAAATAACAAAATCGTGTTGAAAACTTCGACACGCGTAACGAATAAATGAAGGGATTTTAAAACGGGTTGTCACTTGTGGTGAAAAATGGATCCTGTATGACAATTGAAGATGTCGTCGCTGCTTGTTGCTATTACGGCATTTTTTATTACAGCTTCTTGAGACCTGGCACAATGAATACTTCAGAACTATACGACGCCATTGAACGCCCGAGACATATCAATTGCTTTAATCCGGAGTGAATTAAAGCAATTATCATTGACTATAATGCTCCTCCAGTTAAAGGCACCTTGATGCGAGTCGTTTGCTTGTTTGGCCACTGGGTTGTAGAAAGATATGATGACGTCATAGATCCCTAAAGGTATAATAACACATCCCATCCTAACCTACTGTACTAGAAGAGCTTGACTGATTGTCTCTTGTAGGTGTGTTATACCTACTTCACAATCAGACCATGTCAGTAGTAATGCAAGCCGATAATATGTTTTTTTCAATCCGTCTATTGTACTGAGTGTTCAGACGCTCGACGGATCGGGGCTAGACGGAAAAAAAGTATTAGCGCATCAAAAGATTCTGATCACGAGTTGATTCATTTTATTTGGCATCTGTGGATTCAGCGCGATACCTACTACTGTAATTTGATGTTGGTTGTACCTATACTAATTATCCATAATTATATTAATTGGGGCAACTTTCACAGATGGGCGGAACTTTAATTCGAGTTTTTACAATATTTACAATTTATTCAATCATAATCATATCAACAATAGTTCCAACCGGGTGTCCCAAAGACACCTCGCGTGTTTTTTCATTATTCCCTCTCCCCTCCTCTCCCCCTTCCTCTACTCTTACCTTAAAAGCCGGCAACACACTTGTGACTCTTGAGTTGCAGGTGCCCATGGGCGGCGGTAGTCACTTACCATCAGGTGATCTGTCTGCTCGTTTCCACCCTATACCATAAAAAAATCCTTTCATTTCTTCATGTGGTATCAAATCAAACGAGAATACAAATAACTAAAATTAATAACATTGTATTATAAAGAACGTGGTCCGAACGATTTAACTTTATAAACGCAAGAAATAGGTGTTCAGCAAACATTTATCTCTAATGTTCTATAATTTTGTGTAGCTTGATTGAAAATACAACACAATACTCGTGGCAGTAAAAAATCTGGTGAAAATGTCGACGACGGAGGGCGTGCACCGCTGAGCCAGTCAGCCTGTGACCACGGCCAGTGCAACCTGGTCGAAACGTCAGGCAATTCAGAGGTATGTAATACCTTTTCGTGATCGCGTTAATTCCCGTTAATACGTAGATAATATTATAAAAAATCTGGTGTTTCCTGCAACAGTGTCATGCCATCTAGTTATATATATACCTTTTGTATGTTTATGATCTATGGCTAAAAGATCTAATTTTAAAATTTTAACTCTCCTACAACACAGATTACTAAGTAGTGACTACGTACAGTAATACCTATTACTCGTTGAAACACTCGAATTCATTCTAATTTGTTTAGGAAATATTTTAAATTAGCTATGAACTTAAGTGGGCTTGAGTTTGTTTACCCGATTTATTATCCCAAGGCTCAGCTATTTGGAAACGGACGGTTATAAATCGACGCTGGCAAATAGCGATCTTAAGTATTTGCAACACGGTATTTGTTATTTATTGTTACAAAAATTTAACTTTTGACAAATCATCTAGTCTTTATAAGAAAAAAAGTCAATTTTCGTTAATTTTTAAGGATTTTCTTTTGGTTTTTAGTAGTTAGTATTAAGAAATAAGTTGCTCATGTTTAGACTTGAAATGGAATGAAAACATATATATATGTATATACATATATACAATATACACCTAGTATACGTAATATAGGTATCTAATATGAATAACAACAACACAAACAATTTCCAATACATTAACGTACGTGTGTGTGGAATTCCTAGAAGTCACAACTAGTTCTATAAGTAGTTCTTTACTCTTTTGTGACTTTTAAGAAGTTTATTTGTTAAATTGGGTCTAGAATCTGAACGTACTTTTTTTTTATGTGATAGGGGCAACGAGCAGACGAATCACCTACTGGTCGCCCATAGGCACCTGCAACTCGAGAGTCACAATCACAAGTGCGTTGCCGGCCTATAAGGTGGGAGTATGGGAAGGGGCGAAGAAAGAGAGTGCTGGGAGGAGGAGAAGAGGGGAAGAGAGAAGGGTAAAGGTCTGCAGTTAAAACCGCAATTCGAGAGCTAATTTGTTTGTACAAAACTTAAATGACCAAACTGTTGACACACTACCTTGACATCATCAATAGGTACATGATCATCAATACAAATAAATAAAAAGTGTCTGTTACAATACACGTATTAAAAATTATGTACAACGTTTAAGTTGTACATAATTTTATTATCAAATCATTATATAAAACTTTATTAATTTATTACTTAATTATGCCTTATACTAACAATAACAAACCAATTAATAATAATAATAAATGTCCAAATTACAATAAACTTAACTAAACTAATCAAAAAACCCGCCCATGACCGTTCCCGGCGCAAAAGTACCCATCACACTCGCCGCGTTTCCACGCTGGATTGCAATGGCCAGCCTCTGCACCAAGAACGATCCGGATCGAGAGTTACCAGTCGCCTCTATGAGCCTTTGTCCAATCTCCTTTACAACGATTTTGGCCTCCTTGCCCCAGCTCCCCAGGGTCTCCACTGCTACTGGCACGATGTGGTATCGGCGTACTTAAGCCTCTTCTTTAAGCTGGCGTCTTCCGCGGCAGCAGACGAGGAATGAACAGTGCGGCCAAGGTGGCTGGCGGCTACAGTGCTGACGCAAGTTGCGTCCCAAATTAGGCACTTGCCGTTCTTCCAGGGCACTAAAGTCAGCCCGTCCGGCCTCTTACCATCCGACCTGCTCAGACCCGGAGGCTCAAGCACGCAGGGGACGTTCGCAGATACAAGGGCCCTGCGGACGATATCGTTCAGAGCGTGGTGTCTCGGAAACCTTCCAGTGCACCGCCGACAACTCAGAGCGTGATGGCCATTCACTTCCACCATGGAATGGTGTCTGTTTGTAATGTCAAAATAATGGTTTTTTAAAGCTATACAGTTATTTGCATTTAAAATTTTGTCTGTCTGTCTGTCTGTCTGTGTGATTGTTGCGGCCAATCTCCCGAACTGGTGGACCGATTTACAAGGGACTTTCACTGGCAGATAGCTGGTGTTGTAAGGTTACTTAGTACTGCGCAAAACATTTAAATATATACGCGCGGGAACTGCTAGTCCTCAATGAATGTAAATGGTTAAAAAGTCTATTAATATTTTTCCCCTTAGTGGTAACAAAATATTTACTATTTCTGCTTTAACTCATTAAATTTTTTCTAAAGCTAATATGGCTTGGCTTAATAGTAACCGCAGCCTCAGTTTGTCAACTTACGTCATCTTTGATTGTTTTGACTTAATGACAAGCAACTCACTTACCCACTATGTCAGTGATGATCATTTCATCATTGATCGGTAAAAATAGTTTTAATATTAAAGTATAAGTAAATATTACGACCGACGACCTGAGGAAGGTAGCCGGGAGGGAGTGGATGCGGAAGGCGGAGGACCGGGTGCTATGGCGCTCATTAGGAGAGGCCTATGTCCAGCAGTGGAGTACTTAGGCTAATTGATTGATTGATTGAAATATTACGAATGCTTAAAATAACATACGAAACACATTCACTAATATAACACGCTAAGAAATTCATGAGCCGTAAATAAATGTCGAGAACAACAAATAAATTTATTTTACCACCGATCCCTAACTTTCTCTATACCAGGCTAAACCGGTAAAGGATGGGACGACATTTATGCATAAGGTACTCATCTGTGAGACCTCGAGAATACGAAATAAGCTTTTTATATCACCAACCCGGCTTCGCCTTGTTTTTCGGCTCTGATTATAATCTCTATCATGCGAGATTAACTTTTCTGATCCTGAAAGACAAAACCTATGAGGCTATGATCAAAAGTCATTTCAGACTGCTGTGCTGCCTGTATGTAGCGTATTGGCAGATAAATGTAAGCGGCGGTAGCGTAATGGCTAAGGCGTCGGACTTGCGATCAAGTGGTTGCGGGTTCGAACCCCACCCAGTGCGCTACTGACGTGAACCCACTCCCAACACAAGCATTTAGCTTAGCTGGAGGGGTTAACGAGAATACTAGTAATGTGTGGACCCACGTTACTAGTATTCTTTATAAAAAAAAAAATATCCTTATAATTTCGTAAACCTGCTACACTGTAGCCAACCATAAGTACCGTCGCGACCCCTTACTTCGCCTGGATTTTGACACTTTTTTAACAGTTCTTTCGGATTTAAAAGTATTTTGAATATAGTGATTAAAAAATGGTTTACTTATCTGTTGCTATAGTTATAGAAAATTGACGTTTTGAATATCGTTTAATAACTCCAAAGGTGATATGCAAAGTATGGGTATTATTCCCTAACTTCGCCTACCTTATGTCACAGCGTCATAATAAACAATTTGTTTGACATTAGCTAGTCTATAGAAGTTAAAATGTGCCAGAAGAATTTGAACCATACTTTTAACACAATAAAGTCATATTTTTTCTTCAAAAAATGTGTAGTAGGCGAAGTTAGGGAACAGTCTGAAGATTTTCCATACATTTGCTATAACATTGATAGGGTTGCCACAATTGTTGGTAACTCACCCAACTGTAAAATAAAGGGGTTAATGGTTTAAGAAAAAAAAATTTATAAGAGATAAACATTTATGAATTAAAAATGTTCTCTTAGGTACATCTATACATCTTTCTATTTGTAGCCTATTATTCAATAAATCTCCTGTTTATTAATATGTAATTGTTTGTTTCTATGATAGACATTTTCGGAATGATTGGTAGTGTATATCGGTTTTATGCGTTTCTTCACTTTTTTGTTTTCCATTATGGGTACCTATAAAGTTCGGCAACAATCGGTTTTATTATCGAAGCCTCGAACTCGGTAATGTACTCACCACCTTACTATGACATTTGCATTCATATGACACAACAGGATTGACAACCTTAGGGGCAGGCGAAGTTTGGCAACAAGATGCCACTATTATAACCCAGATAACATTTTATTATATTCCGAGTTCCAAACGTAAGGTAGATGAAAAATAATAACGTCATATAAAAAGTAATTCGTTGTACAATATAAACAAATAAAAAGTTTAGCCTTACCTGATATGTAGCACTTTTTAAAACTGAAGTTTATACACAAACAAAAAAAAGAGTACTTTGTCCTACGTCAAAAATGCACTGGTCACTAACAACGTGACGTTAGCCACAATTAATCCTCAAAATCTTGCCATATATCAAAAATACTTGTTATTTAACAGTTTTATGCGCGGCTTGGCCAAAACAAATCGTGGAAATTTTAAATTATGTGAAATTAGGCGAAGATAGGAAACACAGGCGATGTTACGAGCCTTGACGGTATGTATTTTTAAGATCTGTAGCTAGTTATCCTAATTCTAACAATAACCAGTAAAAATATATAAGTATAAATTCGAATGTGAGTTTGTTTGTTTGTCACACTTTCACACCTCATCTGCCTAACTGATCATCGGATACCATCATCCAGAGTAAAAGTCATGTTTCCGAGGGATAGGCAATAACTTTTAAAAGGTCGTCCGGCAAAATCTAAATTAACACGAGAGAAGTCGCGGCCAAAAGCTATCATATTTATTTACATTAGTATGAATGTTGTAATCCATTGCTATTTATATTTAACTAACAACCCACCCCGGCTTCGGACTGATAACAAAGCATCCAATCAAAAACATAAATGTGAAAATTAGAGCTAAGTTCAATATTAAGAATATACGTGGTTATCGACTAATAAAGTCGAATCCTTAGGATTATCTACAGAACTTGGCAATCATATAGATCTCAATTCTTTGGTCGGCGTAGTCGATAACCACGTATATTCTTAATATTGAACTTGATAACTTTTGTTTAAAAGAGTAAAAGTTTACTGTTTTATGATGTTTTCCTTTGCATACACACAAATACCCAGCTTGACGCCAAATTCACACTTTCTAGGTCATCGGGAAGTGGGTTAGGTTTTTGATGTATATGTCAGTCAATCAGTGGTAAAAATGCGGATTTTTAAACGATAATATCTCAATGACTGTTTAAGCTGTATTTATGAAATTTGGGGTTCTAGTTAATCTAGGGGGCTTTAAAAAATAACCAAAAAATCAAGTATTTATATTATAGATTAAGAGTTTTTAAGCGGTCAAAAGTTACTACAAATGATTCGTGTAATATAAAACACGGCTGGTGCGTCGCCAGTTATTTTTTCTTGAACTTGGCTTGAAACGCTGCCGCGTGTCTAGATATATTATTTTTTTCCAACATCTTCAACAATCATCGTCATATTTCAGCCCAGTACAGCGTATGAAAATCCGTTCGGTAGTTATTGCGTTTATCGCAGACAGATAGACAGACGAGGCCGGGGACTTTGTATTATAATATGTAAATGATGTGATGACATTCACTGTTAAACGTACACCAATCCAACCATTAAGGACAGACGTAACTCCATTATAGTTTAAATCCATTACATTTTTTGTTACAGCTGAACAATGACGATTCGGAGTATGGCTGTCACCGAAGCACACGCTGGCGCTAAACGGCGTTGTTGTCAAAGGTACGTTTCTAAACGATCTATTTGCAACCATGCCTAACAGAAATTAAAACCATATGTTAGTTAAAAACACGAATAATAAAAAAATTATAAAATACGAAAATGTTTTTTTTTATTGATGACTGTTTTTTACAAACTCATCTGATTTAAAAATGACGATGAAGACTAAGATCGTAACGTCAACCGAATTCAAACACACCGCATTGTTTTTTTTTACTTTTTAGTTTATCAAAGCTTTATATTTTGTATATACTGTTACGAGCTGAGGTTCGGGATTAGTAAGGTACACAATTAGTGTAGGTGTGAGTTGCAAGGGCCCTTGGGCGGCGGTAGTCACTTACCATCAGGTGACAGGTCTGCTCGTGGCCCCCTATAACATTTTAGTTTAACACGATTTAAGTGAATTTATTTTATTTTGCTTCTCGACCTCTTGACCTTGAAGCTAGGCGAAGATTCGAGTTAGAAAATAAGAATGAAATTCCTATATTTAATCATTTCCTTAAATAATATTTACAAAATTACATAAAGGTGTTAGAAGTGAGTCAGCCACACACCTTAGCCACTCTTCCACACTCTTCGAGTTCGAATCCTAACTCAGCTCCGCGCGGCTTTGCTCGCGTGTACAGAATAACATATTTTGCGCGGAACTCTAATTCTCTTTCCAAAATAAAAATAACCTACGTTACTCCTTATAACACCAGGTATCTGCCAGTGAAAGTCCCGTGGAAATCGGTCTACCCGTTCCAGAAGATACCCGGAACAAATAGACAGACTGACCGACATACAGACAATAATTAAAGAAAAATAAACTTTCAGATGCATTCAGTAAAAAACTTATTATGACATACACTTAAATTTTATTGCATTTATAATATCGCAGCCTAACACTAAATCGACCGTTTAATATTAATATTATACGTATACCATGTAATAATGACAAATTTGCAACTAATTGCTATGTATTATACAATAAGTCAATATAGAAAGTGTAATAAAAAATAATAATATATGTGTGACCGCGACAACCACAGCAGACATTAAACAGTAAATTAACTTCATACAATGTAGGACGAAGTTTAAATGTGACACTGAGTAACAACAAAGAAAAAATATACCTGACTAGCAGCGGCTTGCGGTTTTACCCGCGCAAGTCTCGGTGCCGCGGGAATAACGGGATAAAAGCCTATGTGTTAATCCAGGTCTCCAGCTATCTACGTACCAAGTTTCATCGTAATCTGTTTAGTAGTTTTTGCGTGAAAGTGTAACAAACATCCATACAGCCTCAGAAACTTCTACGTTTATAATATTAGTAGGATATGATGTCACATATTGCGGAGACTGCTCAATTAGAAACCCATAGCAGATTTCTTCTAGAATCCTACATTTCAAAGGTTTGGCTGTTTTTCTTTTTTATGGTATAGGGGGCAAACGAGCAGATGAGTCATCTGATAATGAACTGTAAATGAATACCACCGCCCATGGGCACCTGCAACTCAAGAGTCACAAGTGCGTTGCCAGCCTTTAAGGTGGTAGTAGGGGAAGGGGAGAGGGAGGGGTTAGGACCTCCGGTAACCCCACTCACTCGTCGTAAAGCAATGCAATCAGTGTGCATGCATCTGTGAGGCCGTGGTATCACTCCGGTCGAGCTAACTCATACGTGCCGAAGCATAGCTCTCCCAGGAATGGCTCTGTTGAGAAGATCGAGAGGGTTAGTTGTAGTTATAGGCCGGTAATTTATTAATTACCTACGTAGAGCTATGTCCATTTCTACGTAGGTACATATAAAATTTTGATAATTATTAGTTTGTTGTTTGGCGCTATAAATAAATATAAAAAAGCTCAATACTTAAGACTTAAGGTTTATTTAATTTTTGCTTTTTGGTTCGGTTTCATTTTTTCTCTTCTGTGGCTCCTATAATCTAAGAAAAACTAGATCAAAAATTGCTTAAGATATTTACATTTGAAACATTTCATTTCTGGATTGGATCCGATTAAACGTTTATTGTCGGTTTTATATCCTTATTGTTTGGTTTGTGTTGTACATTTTTTATTTAATTAAAAAAGAATAAAGATATAGTTTTGGTTATCTCTGTTATTTAATTACAAGATGTTTATGTATTATTGATGCCTTGATGAAATGTTTTTAAAGTAGTAAGTACATTTAAAGGCCGCCAAAATGTTTCTTGCACGCGGACGTCGATGACTCCAAAGCGGAACTTTGGCGACCATTTAAGCGACCAAATCTGAGCACCGTAGATTGGGATGGGATACACCTATATTGATCAGTTTTCGCTTCAGGAAAATCGGAAGATCACCCTTCATTAGCTGTTTTAAGGACCGACAGCTTTTTAGACGTATACGACTTGGCAATGATTTCCCTTTGCCTGTTTTCGAATGAGACTTACCTACTCCTCGACCTTACGCTTCGTGCTGTCTTACCTTGAGGCTGGCCTTTCTCAGGTCATAATGCATCGTGACTAATTCATGAGCTATGGACACAACAAAGATAATATCGTAGGCAAGTCGTAAATTTGTGTTTAGTGACAAATTGAAAGTGCATACACGTGTATTGCTGTTAACTACGTACGTGGGTTTGTTATTAATTTACGTAATGACCAGTACAAAACTCGTGTAATCTTGATATTTTTGTAAAATAAATAATACAACTTAAAATTATATTTCAATGCCATCTAGCGGTAGTCGTTGACAATACAGTGTTACAATTACAAGTTAATGATATCACCTCTTTTATTTAGATGGCTCTAGTATCGCAAAAAGTATGTAATTACCTACTCGTTTTACGATTAACGTCATCGGATCTACTTTGACATAATGTCCATAGCGAGGTTCCAAGCAAGTTATACCTACGTCTAATGAAAAAGTCACGTTATCTTCAACCTGTGATCTTTATCAGCTAATTAAGTGTTCAATACGCTTCGACACGTTTAAGTTACGAAAAGGAAGCAATAAATTATGTTTACAATAGTAAATCAGCCGTGCACTTTGAAACTCAATTTTTATAAAAGTAAAGTTAAGGAGACGAATGAAAATATAGCAATTGCAGTACCTAACTGAGATAGTTCATTAATAATTTATTAGATATTCAAGGAATATGTACGAGTAGGTATATATTCCTTGAATGTCTAACTAGGTAACACGTCTTTGTCATAATAATGATTAGCGCAAGATCAACTCCCTATAGATGTTTGGTTTTCCCCCAAACATATCTGTTTTCCTTCCTATAATGTGAAGAATTTATAACGCCAGCATGAACCAAGAATAGGTACCTAATATTGTTGAATTGACTCATTGATCCCATAGTATATAATATAGTATATCCCACTTGTATATAATTGTACGTATAGCATAATTTAATAAAATTGTATATATTAAGTAAACAGGATTTTGCGACAATTGCAATATCTCTTACTTGCAATATCTATTAGGTACATGATGATCGTGGTCTGTCAAAGTGCCTTTATTACACGAACCAAAGAAATTGTATTCAGCGGATTTGGATTTGCCTGGTATTATGAACTTTCCACCGATGCCACACATTCTCACATCACACATGACGCTTTCATGAAACGGTTTTTTCGGAAAATTTGGGTCCCGAGTTTTGTAAGATTAGCGTTTTAAGCTCGCTTTGTAAGCCTTGTAACAAATTGACCAAAAGGGGGTTATTTGACTAGGGAAATCGCACTCCTCGCAATGATACAAAGACAGAAATATTACTATTAGGTTTTTTTTTCAGTAAGACTTTTTTTTTTATGGTATAGGGGGCAAACGAGCAGACGGGTCACCTGATGGTAAATGACTACCGCCGCCCATGGGCACCTGTAACTCAAGAGTCACAAGTGCGTTGCCGACCTTTAATGTGGGAATAGGGGAAGAGCGGGAAGACGGGAGAGGGGGATGAGAGGGGAAGGACGGGAATAGGGGAGAGGGTAGGGTTAGGACCTCCGGTAACCTCACTCACGCGACGAAAGGCAATGAAAGCATTGTTTCACAGCCGGTTTTATGTGAGGCCGTGGTATCGAGAGGTAGAGGCCCATACGTGCCGAAGCATGGCTCTCCCACGTAAATCTCTCTCCCACGTAAAGCTCTCCCACGTAAAAATAATCAAATTTTTTTTACATATACTGTGGCCTTAGGGCACAAAACGTAAACGTATGAAGTACCATGGGGATGTTCTGCTAACTGAACTCCCTAAGGCTCATTTTGGATTATAGCCTTATAGAAAGTATTAATGAGATTAGCGGCCGTGACCTTTATGTGGTAAGTAGCAGTACCATACCGTAACAGGTCTCTGTTTACCTCCTCGTAGATGTACCAACAACCAAATCGATGGCACAAAAGTGTTGTGTCTTTAAGAATTTGAGAAAAATAAATTATCTCTTCCCATCTCGTGACAATCGCATTTCTAAGTGTGAGTGACAAAACGCGGATGCATATGCATCGACGTTGTATTTTGTGTATAATAATAGTGTACAATTAAATCCTTTCTAGTACTATTAGAAAATAGAATGTCTGCCCATTATAGTGTTGCCCAAAATCAGTATTGGTCTTGCAGTCTCGGTCTTGGTCTTGCAAAAATGCAAGAACTGCGAAACTCTTGCGTCTAGCAGTAAAGGCAAACTGAGATTTGGGTGTTGTTTAGTATTTGCTTTCTATACCAATATTGATAGAAGTTCAGCAATATCGGTATCAAAGCTACGATTCTTTACATCTAACAACAAAGTTGGTCGTTATAATATTTGTATCCGTGGTTGTAATACTAAAAGCTATAGTATTGATTATTATATTAAGTAATAAGTAGTGTTTTATCATATGAATAAAATATTTATCATGTGATGTAGCACCAAAGAAAATTAATTTCTAGTTAGCGTAGTTAGTTGTTAGCGCTGTTTATATCTTGCGTCTCAGATTAATAAAATTCAGCATAGTTAAAATCTAACATTATAGGTCGAGTATAGTAGCAAAGTTAATGAACTTCATAAAGAATATACAAGGATAGGTACAATTACCAAGAAATAAAAGAAAGTATGTAGGTGAAGCTGATGACGTAGATAGATAGATAGATAGATAACACTTTATTTGTACATTAGCAATACAGTAGAAGATACATTTTCATAATTACAGTAAACAGATAATGTACAAAGGGCTACCTTATTGCTAGATGCAATCTCTTCCAGGCAACCTTAGGATGGATCAAAATGATTCGGAGAGATAGTGGCATTGGTGTTATATTTGAAATTTTAATTATTAGTAATTTCTAATAAATATGAAAAATAAAAATATACAGATATTAAATATTAACGTACTTTAAATACCAATAGACACTTATACATACATAAACCTAACTATAGTATATATATATATATATATAATTAATATACCCTACAATATATAATATTCCTTAATACAGTATTCGTTAAGCGATCAGTAGTAACTACATACATACATATTAATGAATGCTAAGGTGAAAGATAGTGTTCATGAACCATTTTTTTTAAAATGGTTACTGATTGTGCTCGCCTAATATTTAATGGTAACGCATTCCATAAGCGTACAGACGTAATAGAGATTGAGAAACTGTATGCATCTCCCTCTACGTCATCCGGATCTGGTCTCCAAAGAACCTAAGTAAACCGAGAGCCGCCTGCTTGGAAGACATTTTAGAGTGATGGAGGGCGCTAAGACAAAATATCCAATTTTATCCAAGACTAGCTGTGCCCGCGACTGCGTTCGCGTTTTTTTCGGAAAACAGCAATCTGTCGCTTATTGCATAGTACCTCTTTCTCCAGACAGGATTTTTTATACTGAATTGGCGTGAAACAACCTGGAGCGTACAAAAAAGGTTGTTTTGGTTGACATAATTTGACCGTGGTAACATTACTCATTTGTTTTTCGTGTGGAAGCTCACCTCACCGGGCTATTAGTGAGGCCGTATATCAGGCTTAAACCAACTAAAACCACACAGCGTGCCTCACAGCACCGTTTATGAGTTGACCGTCGGTACTGCGACGTTTTGCCTCCAATGATCCACCCAGCGCTGGCTATCGGACGGCAACTGGGCGATGTCCAGACACCCTCTTCACGGGAGACTCTGCTTCGGGTGAAGAACATAAAACTCGTCTCATACACCCACGGCCATTCTTAGCGTACGCATGAGAGCGCGAGTGAAAAGGTTCCACCTGGAAGTTTTTCGGCCGAATCCACACCTTCACCTCCTCCTTGCGCGAGATGTTCTCCTACATAAAACAACTGTGACGACCTAACATCTCGATTCGTCCGACCAATTGGGAGACTCTTGCTGTAGTCAGTCAGTCAGTGCCGCTTCCTAGAAACTATGGGCCCCCTCGGTATACCTAACAGATAAATGTTTGCTTCTGAGCTTTGTTTAGTCACGGTGTAACTTAAGATTTACTATTACTAGTACTATTTATAAATATATGTATATTTACTGGACTGGCCTGATGGTCTAGTGGTTAGTGACCCTGACTGCTGAGCCAGAGGTCTTGGGTTCGATTTCCACCCAGGACGAATTATTCTCTGTCTGGGTGTAATTTATTTATAATATGTATGTATTTAGAAATATATAAGTATGTTTATCAGCAGTCTGGTTACCATAGTACAGGCTCTGCCTAGCTTAGGATTAGACGGCCGTTTAGGAGGTGTGTGAAGTTGTTATTATTATTAATGCCCTGAAACATATTTATTAATTTAATGGCTGGGAGAGGCCAAATAGCTCGTTGGCATAGTCAAGAACCAGTTATCGATTAGTCTGGGATCACCAAACAAAGAAAAAAAAACTCCTGCTGCTTCAGCAATCACCACAGAAAAGCATATTCCCCTATGATATCCTACGATTGACAATATACATTCACTCGAAATCCTTCAAACAGACAAGACTATTTGCAGGTGAAATAATATTTCTTTAAATCACAGGTAAAAATGGATTCTTTGTACTCTTAATATTTATTAGTTAATTAAATTGAGTGGTTTTATAAAAAAAATAAAAAATAATTAAACCGACGAAGAGAACTAAAACGCAAAAAATAAATAAACCTTTTAAGTCTTAAGTATTAAGCTTATTTAAAAGGTTTATTAATTTTTTGCTTTTTAGTTTTTTCTTCGGTTTAATTTTTTGTTATTTTTATATTTTATTTTAATTCATGAATTTTTTTTCATCATCAGCTCGGCTACACGATGTGATGATTTCTGAACGCGAATACCTGATAAAGTAATGAAAAGTAAACAGAAACACTATGCATTTCTACAATTTTCGAGGGTTTCTCTCAATTTTATCAGAATTCCATCATCAAATCCTCACTTCCTTGACATGGGACCACCCTTGAGGTATATCCTATCTAAAAAAAAAAGAATAATCAAAATCAGTTCATAAATAACGGAGAGGGCTGAACATACATAAAAAAAAGAATATGTATAAAAACGGTCGAATTGAGAACCTCCTTTTTTTCGTCGGTTAAAAACGATACCTAATTTAAAAAAGTAAATTAGTTTATATATTTAAAAAAAGTGCAAAAAAAAAGAGGCAAAGAGGGATTGGATCCGGCACCCAACCTAGAAGAAACCGTACTCTATACCAGAGAGGCTAAACGCTCGTTACGATATATTATGAAATAAGTATATACATTCTACTAACGTTACAATGTTATTGCTTTCATTGATTTTCCTGTGGGAACCAAAGTTTAACCCGGGATAAAAAGTACCCTATAACCTGCGCAGGCACTCAAACTAATATCATACTAAGTTTTAAGCATATCCCTTCAGTAACTTCTGAGTTTATCGTGAACATACAAACAGACAGACAGAAAGACAGACAGACAGACAAAAATTGTTTGAATCGCATATTCGGCATCAGTATCGATATCTTAATACCCCTCAGTCGTTTTTTTTTTAATATATTCAATGTACAGAATTCATCCCGCTACAGATTTATTATAAGTATAGAGATAGCTCGTGATTTTCTTTAAATACCTGCGACTTCAGTAGGTACATACTGAAATTATTTTCAAGCATCATTATTAGTATTAATTAGAAATAAGTCGAAATAGGTCAAATGATGAGTCAGTTACATGGTAACTTTGTATTAATTCTTGATAAAAAGAAATTTAATATAAATGGTAAATTGTAAAGCAATAAGTATGAAATGTAAAAGTGGTAGAATAAGGACAATTCTTTATTCTACAACTCTTCCATTCCATATAAAATGGGAGCCCATCACTTAACACTATCAATACCTGGGAGACCGAGCTCCGTTCGGTAGCTTTTTGTAAAATCGTGCTTTTTTTGTAAAATTGTGTTTTTACAGGAAATAGATGCAGTGCATACATAGTTGATGCAGTTGAACTTAAAATGCAAAACTTAATCTGTATAGAAAATTTCATCAAAATTGTTAGAGCCGTTTCCCATATACCCGGAATATAAATACATACAATAATTGCTCGTTTAAAGTAATAAGAATAAGATTAAAATATTGACAAGTTACTTTCATTAATTTGTTTGGACTTCACACTGTCTATGTCAAAATAAACCCCTAAAGCACCAGCTCTGTTGCGTTGTTCTAAGATCTAAACTGACGTGTTTAATAAATAGCAAAGGCTAAGAGACCAAGACTAAGACCAGGTGTAGTGACGCAAGACCAATACCAAGACTGCCTAAGTCTTGTCTAGGTCTTGTATTTAGACAACACTAGTCCATTAAACACACTCGGGAAACTCAACCCCATTGGAGCATGACAGAACAGAACATTTACTGTTAGTACCTAAGCTTTTTGTACAAATATAAGCCATTATATCGGCTGCGATAAGCCTGTCATTTAGACATTTATCTTAATCACTTAAATAGCAGGCGGATAATAAATCAAGCTTTATCATGATTAATATTAGAAAAATAATCAATCCGTATAAAAATTGATTTATCTTTCTTTGTGAAAAGTTAAACGGACCAATAAATTTTCAAGAAATAATTAACAACTTATCAAATTATCAGGTTCTACAATTCAATGAAGATAACATTTAGCTTTTGGGGCAGACTCAAAATTATTTAGGTATTTACATTAGTGTAGGAGTTTAGTTAGGCTAACAAGGTTATTTTTCACTTTTTAGTTCCTTTCTTCTTTCGTCGGTTTAATTTTGTGTGAAAAAGTTTAAAAAATTTAGTTTTTTGTGGCTAAAATAATCAACTACAGAAATTTAAATGGGACCAACTTCGAAGTATATCCAATAAAAAAAGAATTATCGAAAGCGGACTACCGTGTAAAAAGTTATGCGTCATACAAAAAAAAATACAGGGTGTAAGTGACACCGTACCGAATCCTGAAATAGTGTATTCAGACCATCATTCTGAGTGGATAATCATTGGAAATTTCTAAAATTCATAATTTTTTTTTTGCTTAAAGTCATATCACTATGAGTAAACAGGACATTTTATCCAAAAAAAATCAGTAAATACCCCATACGGCCAAAAACTGCAATTTAAAACATTTATGCAATCAGGTGTTTCGACGGCGCCATGCGCTGAAGGTGATTTACCGTCCCGCGCTTGCACCTGTGTCGCGTAACACTGCGTAGTTCAAAATCAAACTATTGACTGTAAATCCTTAATGTCGCATTTTTTTTGATGAACTGAATTTTGCATTGTGATAAGTAGGTATCCCAAGAAAGACGTTTTTAAATATTGAACTGTTATGGTAGGGAAAATATAACAATGACAGTTCAGTTTATACTGGCAATTAAAAGATAAAAATATAAAAAAAAAAAAAATTTAATTAACAATTATAGTTGACGATCCAGACAATCTTTAGTAAAAATAAATAATTGAATTTAGATCACAAGTAGCGTAAATATAGTGTTAAATATACGTAATAAATTAGAAACTCCTTCGAAGGTAGATAAACAACAGCTTGAAAAATATTGCGTCATGCGTAATACTTCTGAGAATGTTTTATAAATGTACTTCACTAGAAGTATCGATAATAATTCTGCAATATTTACATATAATTGTCATGCCCGACAAAACAGACAGAATAAGACAAGGTTAGCTTTAGTGAAATAAAATTAAAATGCTCATAAATGGATACAGACAGGGAGTTTTATGGGAATGTATTGGGGATTCCACATCACCGATCACCTCAGGAAATTGATTGTTGTATTCGAACGGACTAAAACCACACTGCATCCCGATCCAGGGCCCAGATATAACATTGACAAGTTTGAGGTAGTAAGAAATATTAAGTGACTTATAAGTATTAAGGAAGTGTGTATTCATTATACTGCAGTACTTGACCACCTGCGAAATAGACTGTAGCCATTCCTAACACATAACTGCATAATGTATTATTTTGGAGTACTAGCTAACACGACAGACGTTGTCCTGTTCGATTTTTAACCATTTTGTTTTTGAAAAAAGAAAGCACTTTTACATCACATTCTTTTTATTTTACCAGTCACTTTTTATTTTACCAGGCACTTTTCATTTTACCAGGCACTTTTCATTTTATTTGGCACTTTTAAAATTTTTCTCTGCTCAAAAACCTATTTTTTTTTTACTCTAGGAGGCAAAGGAGCAGACAGGTCACCTGATAGTAAGTGACTACCTTCGCCCATAGACACCTGCAACTAAAGAGTCACAAGTGCGTTGCAGGCCTTTGAGATAGGAGTACGCTCTTTTCTTGAAGGTTTAAAAGTCGTATCGGTCCGGAAATACCGCAGGCGACAGTTTGTTCCAAAGATTGGTTGTGCGAGGCAAAAAAAAACTGGAGAACCGCACAATGGTGGATTGCCAATTATCCAGGTGATGGGGATGAAAGTTTTGTCGCGTTAAACGGTGGCGAAACGTTGCGGCCGGTATAAGTCCGAACAATTCCTCGGAGCACTCCCCATGATACATGCGATAGAGAATTCAGAGTGAAGCTACATCTTTACGCAACGCCAAGGGGTCAAGCCGATCTGAAATATCCTAATCCTAGCAATCGATGATACTAGTTGCTCTCCGTTGAATGCGATCAAGAGAGAGAAGCTGGTACTGGGGTGCTCCTGCATAGATATGAGAACAGTATTCCATATGCGGCTGAACCTGCGCCTTATAAAGTTGTAGGCGGTGGGCGGGGTGAAATATTGTCGCGATCTGTTGAGCACACCAACCTTCTTCGAGGCTAATTTGACCTTACCCTCCAAGTGACCGCGGAACTGGACACCGGCATTCACAGACTTGAAGTCGAAGCATATGCACTGTCGACAACGACCTTGATGCTTCTGTCTGCGAGAAAACTGGTGATCCAGTTGCATAATTTCTCGGGAAGCCCATAGGAAGGAAGCTTCGAGAGAAGCGCTTTGTGCCAGACCCGATCGAAGGCCTTCGCTATGTCCAAACTGACTGACAACGCCTCCCCCTTGCTCTCAACCGCCTGTGCCCAACGGTGAGTCAGGTATACGAGAAGATCACCAGCTGAGCGACAAACCGTATTGTCGGTCATTGAGTAGCTGGTGGTCTTCTAAGTACCAAAGGAGCTGACGGTTGACAATGAATTCCATTATCTTGGAGAACAAGGTGGTTGTACCATTATGGATATTTGAAAACCAAAAGACAAATCCATTCAGTCTTACTGATTTAGATATCGGCTTGACTATACGTAAGTACGCAACCTTCGGAAAACACGAGAATTTTCTGTCTGGGCAAAATCTCGTGGCATATAGTTTAAAGCTACGAAAGTCAAAAAAGACTTCGATCGCGTTAATTTTTGGTCATCATCTCTCATCAAAAAATAAAAGGTGTCAGTCTTAGGACTGCACTTCAGAAGTGAAGACAGAACTTACATATATGTATATACACACACATACACATCTGTATATATATATGAGCGTGGCGTAACGGTCACGCGAGTTCAGTACTTTTTTCCCATATGTGTATATATATCTAAGCGAGACGGTGACGCGAGGTCATTGCTTTTTCCACAAACCAAAAGTCTAAAGTGCCCAAGGTGCCTAAAAAAATTTAGGTGGGGTTTTAAATTGGGGTCGACTTTCAGTCTAACTACGAGGCACGGAGGGGTCTCAATTTGCTAAGAATGGTCACCCATCCTAAGGCTGACCTGGCTAAAGTGCTAAAGTGCTACTTAAACTTGTAATGTGCTAACCTACTCGGTTACCACTTAGCCACGGCCTTCTTTCCAGAACCTATTAAGATTCTAGTAATTTTATTTCAAATCAACTTAATTATTATTGCTTGTAAAACGTATAATCTACAAGCTATTTATCATTTAAAGTTCCATCGATCTTTTTTTTTTTGACCAAAGTCCCATAATCGATCATATCGATATATTATATCACAGATTATTTATGGGATATGCACTTTTTGAAACCGAAGCTTAAACAGAATGCAGGAAATTAAATGTTATCTTTTATCAGAAACCTTGAACAACGAAATTCATTATCTTATCACGTTTCCTATTTATAGTATTTATAATCATCATCAAACAGCAAAAGTAAATGATTTGACAGTAGTGAGGTATGACGCCACAAGACATTATTTCATATAAGTTTCAACAGAAATTACAGTCTCGATTTAATATAAAGAAAATTATTGGACTTGACAGTCAATTACCAAATTTAATCCGGTGATAATAATAATACAATCTAACCTTGCTGATTGAGGACAATGATGCTTCATCTAAAATTATTCGGTACAATGCAATGATTAAATGGAATTCGTTGGAAGGGGTCGTCAACGTGGGAGAACCATGCTTCGGCACGTATGGGCCAGCTCGACTCCGCTTGATACCACGGCCTCACAGAAAACCGGTAGTCAAGCAATTATTGCATTGCATTTCGCCGCGTGAGTGAGGTTACCGGAGGCCCTAACCCTTCCCTCTCCCCTATTCCCGTCCTTCCCCTATGCCCGCTCTCCTCCTCTCCCCTCTTCCCACTCTTCTCCTACTCCCACCTTAAAGGGCGGCAACGCACTTGTGACTCTTGGGTAGCGGGTGCCCATGGGCATTACCATCGTCATTTACCATCAGGTGACCCGTCTGCTGGTTTAACCCATAAAAAAAAGGTGCTATTTCGGCATATCGGACCATGCGTTTTGAAAGTAGACCACCGTTTATCGATGCATAAACAAAATGAAGCGATAGTGTGAGATCTGATGTAGTTGTTACAAAATAAAGAGCAAAGTGTACAAAATAACATTGGTGACATAACTTGAGGACTGAATGTTGTCTCTCTGTAACATCATAAGTAATCGATATTTATCTTTTGCTACGTCCCTAAAATTATTTTCCGTAGACGTAATCTTGTAAAGAAGTAATGATAATTAAGACGCATTAGTTTGTGTTGAATCTGGCGCTAGTGCAAGATTATGTTGTTTTGAGCTGTCAAGTGTCAAAAGTGATTAATCTATTGGATATGTTTACACACCAAACTACGTTATAAATAATATTATGATTTGCCCATTTATAGACAAATATGAGAGCACCTCGGGTCCCCTTTAATAGTAAGTGTTATTTTTAAAAGTTTTTAATTCGGTTAAGGACAGTAGGTATACAAAGTTTTGCTGATTCATGAAACATTCATTAAAGAAATATCACAAGATAACCATTTTAATAATAATTGGGTTTCTTGTGATAATTAGGGTTCCGTTTCTCAAAAGGAAAAAACAGAAACCCTTATAGGATTACTTTGTTGTCCGTCTGTCTGTCTGTCTATCAAGACCCTTTTTCTCAGGGACCCGTGGAAGCAAGAGGCAAATCAAGTTGAAATTAACATGAAATACTTATACCTGCGATCCCTTAAAGCTGTAAAAAAATCTAGCTTCTAAGTCAAAGCAATCAAAAGTTACGGGCATTTAAAGCCTTAGATTTAACCAAATTTCAACATTTCGCAGGTAAATCAAAAACGTATAGGGTACTCTCATTGACCTAGAATCATGAAATTTGGTAAAAAACAAGGTCTCACAGCACAAATAAAGGAAAAAATCCGAAAGTCGATAATTTGTTGTTATATCATATAAAAAATGTGATTACAAACTTATATTTTGCGGTTGGAAAGTAGTAGTATGTGGAAAGTATATCAATGTTTGGGAGAGTATTTTTAGAACGTACAAAAATCTTCGAGAGTGAATTGCCGAGATTGTACTATCTATCTACATATACGTTTGTTTGCTTACGGAACCCTCGGTGCGCAAAGCAAACTCGCACTTGTCCAGTTTTTTTTTTATTAAATAACTTTTTTGCATTGTTTTTCGTTTAACGATCCTTTAAACTCAAGTCAATATTATTATTGCATATCGATAAAGCATTATATTTTTAATAACTTACTATATTAAATCAATTACAAAATCAGCCTCAGCGTGAACTAAATAATATATTATATACCTACTAACTTTTTTTGATAAAATCATTCCAACCTTTTTTCAATTAAAATTATTTTACAGTAGCACCATAAATCAAATGATCAATTACTTATATTCAAACATTATGAAATAGATATAAAACAAAATATCATTTTTTTTATCTTATTGCGAAAAGTAGCTGATGGTCGATGAAAGAGCATTAAATTGTCAAATTAATTTTGGCTTTCCGCTGGTTTATAGGAACTTATACTAACGTAATATACTAAGTTTATGTTTATAGGTCACCCGGTCACATGAGACTGCACAATATCACGTCAAATTCTAAAAAATAACGATTTCCATATCTATTCAAGTACTTTATTATTTTTAAAGCGGGAAGGATATGTCTGTGGGCTCAGCTGGGAAGGTAAATCAGTTTAAGGTCGAACATGTGTCCGTCGGAATTATTTAATTGATGTAATATTAAGGAGGAGAACCAACAAGTACCTCACCACCACTACGGCCTCACAAAAAACCGGCAGTTAAGGAATGACTGCATTGCTTTTCGCCGCGTGAGTGAGCCCTACCCTTACCCGGGGCCTTAACCCTTCCCTCTCCCCTATTCCCGTCCTACCCCTCTCCCCCCTCTCCTTCCTTTTAATCCCCCTCTCCCGTCTTCCCACTCTTCCCCCCTCTTCCCCTGTTCCCCCCTTTTAAGGGCGGCAACGCACTTGTGACTCTTGAGTTACAGGTGCCCATGGGCGGCGGTTGTCATTTACCATCAGGTGACCCGTCTGCTCGTTTGCCCCCTATCGTATACCATAAAAAAAAAGTAGTACGCCGCAAATGATGAAGTTCAAAACCGCTTTCTCCTACAAGCATGTTAAAATTTAAAATACCGTTGGTTACATAACACCGGCGTATAAGAACAAGTGACTCTTTTTTTGCGCCCAAAAAGATCTGAATTTTGCCTTTTACTTTTGGACATTTTAGCTATTGAAGAGAATTGGGTGAATATACATAAGTTTATAAAAGGCCTTTAACTGTCTCCTACCAAATTTAACACCTTGTGTAGCTGTGAGTACGTAAGAATATACAAGTTTTAAAATTAGAATCTTTATACATATTCAGGATGTATTTGAAAAAGGAACACTTTAAAATCACTTTTAGCATGAAGTTACAATAAGAATTTTAGAAAAAAAAAACTATGCGTTTACAAGTTATGACCGTTTGAATTTCTAGCTATTTTTACCTCTGTTTCTTTTAAAATGAGGTGGAACGTTTAAAGTTAAAGATTTTAAATTGTACATGCTTTTTTATCTTCCACCTATTTTTATGATAAACAGAGGCAAAAATATCCGGAAATTCAAACGGTCATAACTTTTCAAAAATTCTTATTGTGCATGCTATAACTGCATTCTAGATTTCTTCCTTTTTCAAATACGCCCAAGTATATATATTTACATAAGTCTGATCAGTTTATAGGAGATTGGACAGGGTATGTTCAAGCTACATACCAACCTACATACCACATCTACAATATAGTGTTACATTTCTGTTGCTGAGTAGATGTAGCTGTAGATACTTAAGGTTTATTGTGTGGAAACCCCACGCGGCTAACGGTGAAGTGATTTAATCGATACGATTCCGACGTATGTCGGAATCGTATCGATTAAATCACATCGACGAAACCACACGGTGTTTTAAAACAAGTGAACGTATTGCAAGGGACTCGGGTATACCCTAAGGATTAAGCCTCCATGAACCACTGCAGACCTTAGCCGCCTCTCAAACACCAGGTGGCCACGCCATGAAGAACCCTGCATTTCATAGAGGCGCGAGCGGAACCAGTTGCGCCGCCGTCTCAAGTCTGGTTCTGCCAGCCCCTACCACATTGGTGGTTGGAGATCGTTCTCCGGCTGCCAATTTTCTTTAATCAGTACATGGTATGACATAAGAGACATATGTATGTACGTACCTTCATATAATGTCTCCCACATAATAACCAACGTTGTCACGTTTGTTAATTACATAATTAAACCAACAGTGACAACGTGGGTTACAGACGAAACACTGTTCAACAACCGTTGTCCGTTTTTTTAATTATCTTTTTTTTTATATAAAAAAAATTTATTAGGTAGTTTTAGCCAAGTTTACAAACTTGACTAGTTATTTTCGTTAAGCAAACCCTCCTTATTTTCAATTTCTAAATGTCACTCTTAAAGCGATAAAGATAAAGAATACGATTCATCGTTAAAATTCAATTTTATATTCTAAGCGTCAAATCATTATGATTTAACAAATTAAAAAAAAAATCTTTATTTAATAAAATTGACCATCAATTATTCGAAATCGTCGATTTTATAAATATTTATTATAATTAAAAATTATAGATCAACACACACAGAGTCACCAAATCAAATGTAAAATTATTAAAGAAAACAAAATGGATAACATAATATCACATCTGCCTGTTTCGATCTATAACCGCCCGTTTCCAAATGGTTGAGCCTTGTATAATATCATTAAACTATCGCGACTAAGTTCCATTAGATAATATCTTAAATCATAACTTAAATCGTTTCGAACACCGCAGGCCGTCGCCACCACCGGGGTTTTGGTGGGCAGCATGTTGGACTTGCACTTACTAAAACCACGGGGTATGCCTTCGACTGACGGCCGTTGGAGCAAATGTTGAGGTGGAGACCGTAAATCTGTAAACGGAAGGTGGGATGCCCTCAGCAAGATGGACCGACGACCTGAAAAAAGTAGCTCGGATGGACTAGATGCGGAAGTCGGAGGATTGGCTGCTATGGCGCCCATTGGGAGAGGCCTATGACCAACACTGGACTGTAATACGCTGATTAGGCAGCATCGTAGCTGATTGACACAAGTCTGTATTCATGAAAGTTACCTAAAAAATGTAAACAAAGTATTTATAAAAACTTAGAAGTAATTAAATTTTAATACTCTTACTACCGCATTACATAATTTGAAGCAACACAACATACTAGTTTGAAGTGCTCGTTCTAATAACCTCATTGATTTAAAAAGAATAATTTGATACAAAAAACTTACAAAATCAATAAGTCGTCTAACTGGATTACTAAGGCGTCCGTTAGACGTTCATGCAAACCTCAATCATTACCAAAAGTTATGATTTGACGGATGTTCGTTGGTGATTGATGAAATAATATCGACATTAAAATCTCATCATGGAACCGTCAATCACAGTATTAGACGAAAACCAAAAACGTCATAAACTGACAGCAAAACCTACCGTGTATTGGGCGCCTTAGAAACAACCCTATTGCAACGGGTTTGTTACTTGATGTAATATATATGTACTATATACTCGTATACAGGGTGTATTCAAAAATAAAACACCTACTTAAATCACTGAAAGGGTATGACTCTAGCATGCGGTTACAATAAAAACATTTGAAAAAAAACTCCGTTTACAAGTTATGACCGTTTGAATTTCCAGGTATTTTTGCCTCGTAACTATTATCTTATCTGTGCCTCGGTTTCTCATAAAAGCAGGTGGAACGTGTAAAGTTAAAGAAATTATTAGACGCTCATGCAAACGTCAATCAATCCCAAAAGTGATTTGACGGATGTTCGTTAGTAATTAATGAAATAATATCAAAATTAAAATCTCATCATGCAACCGTCAATCACAGTATTAGACGATAGGTTATTCGTCAATCACCAAAAACTTCAAAAACATAATGACAGCAATAAGGCAAACGGGTATAACTTGTAAACGGAGTTTCTTTTCAAATGTTTTTATTTTAATAATTGTATTGTAGGCGTCTATTACTTCAGGTACTATTTTTTATTATGGCACTATTCACTCAGTTTTTAAGAAAATCCATAAAAACTAACTTAAAAAATTTCGAAGTTAGTTTTTATCGATTTTCTTAAATAAAAAATATGTATCATTTAAAATCCTTAACTTTACACATTCCACCCACTTGTAAAACTTCAACTTTTTATGTAGTTGATCAAAAATAAAAGCAGAACTTATTTTTCATAGTTCATTTACCAGAATACTAGCGACTACCCAGCCCTTAAACCCAACATTAGGATCCAAACACAAATGTAGCTTACATTTATCAGGTTTTGTACAATTGGCAGATGTTTGCTCTTGTTTGAATGAACTGGATTAAAATAGAGGAGCAAAGCTTCCCTGAGGACATTCCATACCCATATGAGGTATCCGAGAAAGGGACTAAAATCTAAATCTACTAAGTAAAGGTATCAGGAACTATAAGTAGTTCCTGATATATCTAGTTAATTTTAAGTGATATAGGTACTTCTGACGTTCATCCAGCCTTTGAAATGTTTCATAAAACAGAATATCATGATAATAAACCACACAAGTACTTCAAGTAGATACTGTACTTATTATTTGGCCCCGACTCAAAATAAGTTTTTATAAAATTATTATTAGTTTATGTTAATAAGCTCAATACTTAAGACTTAAGGTTTATTTATTTTTTGCTTTTTAGTTCTTTTCGTCGGTTTTGTTGTTTGTTAAAAAAAAAGTTAATTTTATGATTTTTTTCATCATCAGCTCAGCTACATGATGTGATGGTTTCTAAACGCAAATACCTGGTAAAGAAATGAAAAGTAAACAGAAACACTATTCGTTCCTTTAATTTTCGAGGGTTTCTCTCAATTTTATCAGGATCCCATCATCAGATCCTGACTTCCTTGACATGGGACCACCCTTGAGGAAAAATAATAATCAAAATCGGTTCATAAATAACGGAATGAGGGCTGAACATACATAAAATAAATATATATATATATATATAGACAGTCAAATTGAGAACCTCCTTTCCAATGTACCTCAACTATTTTGATGGAAATTACAATAAATCGCCTGATCCATCCAGCGGGGACCGCGGTTGTATATTGTTGTATAGGGTACATTTCATTGACCTAGAATCATCAAATTTGGTAAGAAACAGGGTCTGACAGCACAAGTGAAGGAAAAAGTCCGAAAGTCGTTAATTTGTTGTTATGTCACATAAAAAAAAAGGTTTAGTGATTATAAACTTATATTTTGCGATTGGATTGTTCACTTTGTCGTACATCGCAACCGCAAAGTTAAATTTGTCTTTCGAAAAAGACGGGCAAAAGTCTTTGAGAATTGATTCCCGAGATGGACGTATACAAGTTTGGATGCTTACGGAACCCTCAGTGCGCGAGTCAGACTCGCACTTGTCCGGTTTTTTTATAATCCGATCTATTGGTATACAATCATTCCGCAAATTGCAAGTCTGCATGTCACAAATTAAATTTTGCGCAGTTATCTTTACTGTTATAACTTATAATCAATCAATTACAGGAAATCTAAAAAGTCTTATCTTTTTTATACTACCACAGAATAGATGTTACCAAGTCTTCTGTGAAGAGGTTAGCGGTACTTTTAAACGCTTGCGACATTATTTATTTATTTATTAAAACTTTATGCACAAAAATGTACAATGGCGGACTTAATGCCATAGGCATTCTCTACCAGTCTACCCTAGGGTGGTGTACAAATGGGTGAAGTAGGTGCACTAAACGTAAAATAATAATACACTTTAACGTTTTTTTTAAAACAGAAAAAAAAGCGAGGAGTAACATATGGGAATATATAAATATATACACATATACATACATAAAAAGATACATACATGAATATTTACATACACTTTATTATATACAAAGTATTAATATTGTGATGATCCTGCTAGGTTTTGAGAGAGGAGAGCTTGTACCTTCGCCTTGAAGGATAGGCGACTGGGTGCTATTCTGATTTCCTGAGGAAGAACGTTCCAGAGGAGAACAGATTGTATGAAGAAGGAAGAATGGACACATGCAGAAGTATGAGAGGGGCATAACAGAAGAAGATTATTTGTAGAACGGAGAGTTCTGTTATGATTAGAACAGAGGAACTGGAAGGAGGAAGAACATTAATGAGACATTTTTAAAATAATATTAGTAAAGTGAGTCATACATTACTAGTATTCCTGTTAACCCTCCCAGTTAAGCGAAATGTTCGGTAGTGCACTGGATGGGGTTCAAACCCGCAACTACTGGATTGCGAATCACAATCGAACATTTTAAAGGAGGGGGTACAATTGGGCCAGGGGGAAGGCGTACACAATGTAAGCAGTGGAACCGTAATTGCTAAGGCGTCGGTCTTGCGATCCAGTGGTTGCGGGTTCGAACCCATTGCATTACCGAACATTTCGCTTTCATAGGTGCGGCTAACCACTTCACAGAAGACTTGCTATAACATCTATTCTGTGGTAGTATAAAAAAAACCGGGCCCACAGCAAGCCCGCAGAGGTAGATTTCGTGTTTTTTTTTAATTTTTTTCACGAACCCATTCACGAACTTAAACTTCATTTTTGCCCTGTTGATTTGTCGTCCAAGTTTGAAAGCAATCGGTGCATAATTGCGACCTCTATCGTGCTGGTAAAATTGAGGTACATACAGGATACAGGTAAACCAAAATTTGTTGGAAAAAAATTCATTGCTCTAAAACTGTAAACCTTTTTACAATCGGTAATATTTTTTTAAATGAAAGCTAATGTTTTATTTTACTCTACAATTAGACATTTAAAGTTTGCGACTTATATTTTTGGAGACAAAAACTAAAAAACACGAAATCTACCTCTGCGGGCCTGCTGCGGTCCTGGTGTTTTTAACTGGCGGTTGTTTTGGGGTCTTGGGATCATAACTAGACCTCCTGTGAAGAAAAACTCGACAACTGGTACAAAACCAATAGGTAGAATTTCTTCAAAATCTACCTAAAAGATAAGGCTAAATATTTTTTTAACTTCCTGGAAATAATTGATTATGTTGGTAAAGGTAACTACGCAAATTCAATTTGTGATCCGCAACCGATTGCAGCCTTGTAACATTTGCTGAATCACCGTGTACCAACAGATGTTATTAAAAAATGATTATCGTTACACAAGTATGTTTTTCCTTAACATAAAAGTATTATAGTAATTCGTCTGAAGTTTGACGAAATTTAACAATGAAATACTCAGTTCACAATTTGTATTAACAGCTTTAAAAATATTATTATACTCACTTTGAAATTAAGTTAACATTTTTAGCGAAAAAAAAAATTAATCTATTTAAAAGAAAAAAAAGTGGTCATGATCGCATTTCTCTAACTGCATCTAGCTATTGCCGGAAAGCCCGGGAAGTACGAGAAGTATTGTGTATTGAATTGAAGTGGTTTTTTTAATTTTATATTTAAAATGATCCAAAACCAACAGTGGGAGAGCCATGCTTGGCACGTATACGCGCCGGCTCGACCGGAGTGATACCACGGCCTCACAGAAAACCAGTAGTGAAGCAATGCTTACATTGCTTTTCGCCGAGTGAGTGAGGTTACTGGAGGTCCTAACCCTTCCTTTCACCCTCGCGCTTGTGACTCTTGAGTTGCAAGTGCCCATGGGTGGCTGTAGTCACTTACCATCAGGTGACCCGTCTGCTCGTCTGCCCTCCTTAACATAAAAAAAAAACCAAATTTAAAAGTGAAATGAATATCTAAACTTTTTTACTATGAAAAATATCAAATCAAGCATGTTGTGCATCAACGCACGAAGTAAATATCATTTATACTTTGTTTTTCATAAAATATGTAAAGTCATTTTAATATTTTTATACATTATAAAGCGGTACTACTGTGTTATCTATACTATGGCGGCTATCAATCTCAGGATCGCACAATTTATAATGTGCAATATAACTTTTACAGTCAGTTGTGATCGGCGCTCAGGTGCGAAAAAGCGTATATTACCGCTTTAGTTAAACCTTTTAACACGTGTTTTGACTAAATATAATAATTTGTAAAAAAACTGTGACTATAAGTATTAAATAAATAAATAAAAGTGATTGTATTGACTGTGTTATGTACGAAGTGATTGCCTTTTTATATTTGTTAGCCTCTATTCGGTGTCATATCCGTGCGTTTATGTGTGTGTGTTCATTATATATTATATACATAAGTATGACAAAATTATCTATAACTAATTATTTTCGTAGCTACATAATTCATTGCAGCTACTGTCTACTTGTCTTAACTCCACAAATAATATACAATTTTGTACAAATAAATACAATTAAGAAATAATTCAATATACACTACATTGTATAATACTAGCAACTCGCCCCGGCTTCGCACGGGTAGCAGAACCTATTTTCATATTTTTCTTCAACAATCTTCGTAAAATTTCAGCAATTTTAAACAAAACCTAAATGAATTTTAGAGGTAACGTAATTAATGGCTGAGTTGTCGTACTTGCGATCAAGTGGTTGCGGGTTCGGGCCCCACCCAGTGCACAACCGACGTGAACACACTCCTTGCCTTCCTTTTCAATATACTCCCAATGTTCTCATCATTCATTCCCAAAGTTCCCGTTTGGCGGCAATAGGTTATTTTATTGTTTTTTTTTATAAAGAATACTAGTAACGTGGGTCACACATTACTAGTATTGTTGTTAACCCCTCCAGCCAAGCTAACTGCTTGTGTTAGGAGTGGGTTCACGCCGGTAGTGCACTAGGTGGGGTTCGAACGCGCAACCACTTGATCGCAAGTACGACGCCTCAGCCATTAATTACGTTACCGCTAAAATTCATTTAAGTTTTTTTTCATTAGTTCATTTTCATTCAGTTCATTCATTAGTTCTTAAGATCCTATAAATACATATTGTATGTAGAATAGCAATAAATATGAGTATAGGATCTTGTATTACATAGACTATTCTTTAAAGAAGAATACATGCTGTAAAGTAGCACGCTACAAATAAGCAGTTTCCTATGGTTCAAATAAATGGTTTGACACTTTCATAAAATTTAATATGACAAGGGACTCTGAAAAACTTTTTTCGTTGCTGTTTTCAAGTTTCTTATTATTTTTAATTGTTCAAAACAAATGATTTGGCAATAAATAGGTATGACGTCATAACTCATTATTTCATACAAATTTCTAACTAACATGCAGTTTTGATGTTTAATAAGTATACTACCGTATAAGCAGAAGCGGGGCACTGATCATAAACGGATATGTGGGGTTCACTTTTCCCACAGCTTTTGTCTCAAACGGCTAGAGCAATTTCACTAATTATTTCTTTTATATGATAATACTAGCAACCCGCCGAGACTTCGCACGGATTTTTTTTTCTTCTCATAGTCAATAGCTCGTTTTAAGAGGAATAACTCCGTAATACATAACTCTATTGGTATTTTCGTGGTACGCAAAACTCGCAGTCGGCATGATATTTTCCGACATCTTCAACAATCGTCGTCATATTTGAGCAAATTAGACAAAACCTTAAAGAAAAAAATTATACATCTAAACCTTCATGAATCACTCTATCCATTGGTAAAACCGTATGAAAATCCGTTCTGTACTTTTGGAGTTTATCGCGTTTAGTTCAGTTTAGTTATAGTACAAAATTTCAAACAACTATTGAAATTGTGACAGGACGTCTGTAAGGCTAGCTAGATTATAATAGATGGAGAAAGCGTACCCAAAAAAACGACTACACCAACGACAATGGTAGTGTATTGAGGGTTACATAATAAAGATACAAAAACGATCTATGTGGCGCGTGTTAGAGCGTTCGACTGCAAATCGCGACAGACAGATTAGATTCCAGCTCAGTGAAAGGAAGGATCTGAGTAGGTATGTTTATCCGCGTTCTATAATCCACAGTACAAGCAATGCTTAATTTGGGCCCTGATGGCGCTGTATAATTTATCCCAGTATATTATTATTACTTTTAAGCCTTTTACATGGAGTATTATTAAAGGCTTTCCACGGTTTACATTTAAGCTGGCAAAACGTGACGTAATTTCTTAAGATTTTGTGTAAATTGATTGAAATATGTTGATGATTGTTGAAGATATCTCTGCTACCCGTGCGAAGCCGGGGCGGGTTGCTAGTCAATTATAAAATGTAAATATTCAATTTGTACACGGCGTACATAAACTCAACACCAATAAAACCTTGTAATTATCAAACAATACGTCCGTACGGCTTATCAAAATGGGTCAGTACAGAAAACTAAAAGTATAGAAATAAGGAAATGTAGGTATTCTAAGTTCATAAGCAATAAAACTTATAAATGAATATATACACACACAAAAGCTCACGCCTTTCTATCTTGAGGGTAGGCAGAGACAAAAGCTCGTTACTTGCTCTTTCGTAACATACCATGCTTTTCAAATAAGAATAGGAACGTCAATGACCTTAATCTGTTAACTGTCACTTGGAAAATACGGTTTGCACAGAAAACTAATTTGCGTAACATTAACATTTTTTTATTTTACTTTGTTAGCTGTAGTTTTACCGAATATTGATTTCATAAGTTCATAAATAACTAGAGATCGCCTGTAAAACTTAAACAGTCATTGTATAGACATTCGTTACATGACAGGTCAACATATACTGGACACCTTCAGCTTTTTGTAGTCGTTTACACATAAATTAAATAGAAACAAATATTTTATCCTATTTTTCATGTTTTTTTTGTAAATGAATTGATTATTTCAAAAGTATCTGTTTTGCACACCCTACCCTAATTGTTCGTAATGGTTCGAATTGACACCTATGACATCACAATATGGCGCAAAGTCAGTCCTATTCTTATTTGAATCGCATAGTACCTCACTAGCAATTCAAATCATTTTCTCTATATGAAACATTTGCGGCATAAACGGCTGTATCTTCTGATTGCGTTGGCTTAGAAGATTTTTTCACAGCTCCAAGTATTTGGTATAAATTCCAGCTTGATACCTCCACGCGTTCCTGAAAAGGGTCTTGACAGACAGACACGGACGGACAACAAAGTGATCCTATAAGGGTTCCGTTTTTTCCTTTCGAGGCACGGAACCCTAAAAACTATTATTCTGACATTACAAACAGACACTTCAATTATATTTATTTGTATTGATGATACAATATAAAATTTAAATTCGACATAATACTTGGTACAGCATACAATAATTAAAAACTTTCGTGAGTGGTCAAGGAGTGAAGCGTCCTGCCCTGAGAAAGGGCTCCCGTCGGGTCCGAAACTAGTCGGGCATCCCCGAAATACAAACGTGAGTAAAACCGTATAGTTTTTAATAAATATGAATATCACTCACGAAAGTTTTTATTGTAATCCCAAAAACAATTGAGAGCAAACGTCAGTAAACCATATTTAAAAATATCACCACTACTCGACGCTAGACACTCAACTCACAAACACGGGTTCAACTCAAAAAATAAAACAAATACACAATACATTGTTAGGCAATAGGAAAATAACTATAAAATTAAATAAATAATATAAAGCGCCAAAACTCCAGTTTTCCGCTTTTTCTGCAAAAAGTGCTTTTTTGAGTTAGCTCCCTTCAGATCTAGGTGAGCGATATGCTAACCTCCTATTTCGAGGACTGTATTACAGTACACAAATAATGGAAAATATTATTTTTTAAACTTTATTCGCATGTAATAAAAAACACATTTGGTTACTGGCAATCATCACACACGTCATTTAGTTATCAAACTATCGAAGTAGTAACACCGATGTGTTATGCTGCAGTTGATGATATTTATAACGTAAACACTTGACGATGCTTGACTTGAATTACTACCATTAAAAGACATTACATATTAACACTAATATACATAACATCACTCCACACTACCTGTCCCCAAAAAGGAATGGCGTAAAGTGGCATTTCCAAAATGTGACGATGATTCTGTCTTTATTATTGTAAGTGATTTACGTCACATGAGGTGATATTTTTTTTATACATTCCTTCGAGTCAAGTTGAAGAAATGTATATCACAAACTTAATAAAAATAACTCAAACGACAAGTTAATCCTCAAATACCTAAAAGACATCTTTGCAACCACTCGATGACTTTCCAATTAATTGGAACTCTGACATCTTCATAAACATAAGTACTTACTACATAAAAAACTCGCCTGAAGGGGTAAGCAGAGGTCTATTAAACAGCCTCATTTTGTTCATTTGGCGGCTTTTAATACGTCTCCGGTCCCACTCACGTAATAGTAAGCAAGCTTATTGCCCTCAACCGGGCTCTTGTGAAATAAAAAATGTTAAAATTGGGAGTATATTGAACAAGAAAAAGCTATATAATTATGTTACCGTGAATTGACGCGATCACGTACTTAATAGGTATTACATGACTAAGTCAGCCTGTGACCACGTCCCGTGCAACCTGGTCAAAACGTCAGGCAACTCAAAGTTATTTAATACTACCTGTTCGATGAGCCTGTTGGTCTAGTGGTTAGTCATCCTGACTGCCAAGCCAAATGTCGTGGGTTCGATTCCTATCCAAGACAAATACTTGTGTGATGAACAAAATCATTTAATGCAAGTTAACCCATTGTAGGTACTTTTGAATTGTCAGGAGTAGGAGTCAGTCAGTATGAGTCGGTCGTAAAGCTGATTGCCTGTTCTAATACGTAGATCACTATTATATACCTAGATGGACACTCTTTTTCAAAATTTTTTTTGCAAGTTACGTTTTACATTGCTTATAAGCATTGCAACACGATAATTTCTTCTGTGCCTGGATGTAATTTATCTATAATATGTACAATATAAGATATATATATATATATATAACTAGCTGCATCCGGCGTTGCAATGTCATTTTTTATATACAGGTTGTAAGCGACACCGTACCGAATCCTGAAATAGTGTTTTTCAGACCATTATTCTGAGTCGAAAATCATTGGAATTTTCTGCCGGAAAATTCATCAAACATTTTTTTTGCTCAAAAGTAATATCACAATGAGCAAAACAGAACATTTCGTTGCCAAAAACAGAAAAGTAATCAATCAACAACATTAAATTTTTTTTTTTGTTTCAAGACTTTATGCGCAATGTGTACAGAGGCGGACTTAATGCCAAAAAGCATTCTCTGTCAGTCTAACTTAGGGTGATGTAGAAATGAATGAAGTAGGTGCATTAAAAGATGAGGTAAGAATGAGTGAAATAAGGAAAAAAAAAGTAAATAAATTAATATATACTTAGATACATACATACATACAAGAATATTTTAATATAAGTAGGTATATCTAAACTAATATTATAAAGAGGAAACATTTGTGTTTTTGTATACATGTTTGTAATGTTTTCACACAAAAACTACTGGACCGATTGCGATGCAACTTGGTATGTAGATAGCTGGAGACCTGGATTAATATAGGCTACTTTTTATCCCAACATTCCCACGGGATCGGGACTTACGCGGGTGAAACCGCGAGGCGCTGCTAGATTACCTTTATATTTCTACTGTTCTGATGACTCCGCCAATTTTATGCAATCAGCTGGGTTGAAGGTTATTCACCGTACCGCACAAAAAGAATACCTACGCACGTTGCATGTACATTGCATAGCACCAAATGAAACTAATGACTATAAATCCTTAATCTCGCATTTTTATAATATTATGACTATTGTATTGTTCAAATTCAAATTCAAATTCAAATTGTTTTATTGTGAATCACAGGTACAGTACAGAGGATGTTACACAATTACATTATCGATCAGCTGTGTTCCGCCATTTGGGCATACAATATTAATCATTACATAAAATTTACAAATAAACACATGTACAAATAAGAATAATTTATCTCTTACCCTATACAATACTAGTGAAAATAATAATTCAGATAACCTTAAAATATACATCCGTTATAAATTAAATCTCATTTATTAATAATTTTAAATAAAATTCACATCAAAATTATCCTGTTATACATATTACGAAATAAACAATATTTATTACATAGCCTGTCTGCATTTTTATATTAAATATTATCTTAGCGAATAGTAACATTTGGCAACTAACTATTTGTGAAGTTTCTTTTTTAAATAGATGTTTCATTTATACTTCTTATCTCCAATGGTATATTATTATATATGCGTGGACCTAAACAAAAGACACTTTCATGCAATAACTGCGTGTTGCTGGCAACTATGGCCAGTTTGTCCTTATGACACGCTCTCTGCCGATATTCAAATAGGCTTATATTTGTTTTTCTAAATATTAAAATCTCATAAATAAAGAGACTGGGTAAGGGTAAATTATTTAGTTTAATAAAATACGGTTTGCAGGAATCTGTTTGTTGTAAATTACACATACTTCTTTTACATCGTTTTTGTGCAATGAATACATGTTCTCTTTCTGTTGAGTTTCCCCAAAAGACTATCCCGTAACGAAGCGTAGAAGCGACATAGCCATGGTAAGCTGTAAGTACCGCGGATTGGTTTACTACTTTATTTAGTTTGTACAGGGCATATGAAAATTGACTTAGTTTTTTGCAGATATATTCTGTATGAGATTTCCAATTTATTTTATTATCAATGTACAAACCCAAAAAATTTGTAGTGTTAATCGTGTTTAGTATAAACAGAAAGAGGTTATTGTAAGTTTTTCGCATAGCTCTAACTTACACGTTGTATAGATTTTTTGGGCCCGGTACCCTCGCGGGCGTCCCCAGAACACCCTACCATAGTTTCATCACAATTTGATCAATGGTTTCGAAACGCATAGAGGACAAACAAACAAACTTTGATTTTTATATACAATATATATGACGGGTGGTCGGCGTTTTGATTATTTTTAAAAAGAGTGACGTCAGCAATGCTGACATCACACTCTTGATCATTTGCCATTTTATTCAAATTAAAACTTAGTACACTTTCAATAACTTTTATTCAGTGACAAAATGGTTAGTAAAAATACAATGACTCACAGGGATGTGTTCCGTCCGATGGTTCGTGTGCGAATGACTAGCTCTGGAGCCGTCACCTGTATTTATAGAAACCGACTACGCGCGCGACGCACGTGTTCAAGTTTTAGGTTAGGAATTAAACTATGTAAATAAATTATAAACTTAACAATATTCTCGAATAGTTTTAAAGATAATTTGATTTTAACATTAATTCAACCATGTAATTAACAATCTAGAAGAAAATAACATTAACTTAACTATGTAATCAAACGAAATTGGTTAACTACACAGACATTTGTGTTTTTAAATAATTATTTCATAATCCTAATGTAAATCAACACTTAATTTACTTATTCATAGATGTAACTGCATCTTACAGATTACTATATGTTGATCAGATGCTTTAAATAATGTAATTGCGCCGATACGGCCATTCTGACAGGCGGTGCGTGCTCTGCACCAGCCTGTGTTTTAGATTTGTAATTATCTGAAACAATGACAGTTATTTTTGTTTTTTGAGTTTGGTATCTGTAACCAGTAGTGCTATCGATGGGGATATTTTATAACTGCCGAACATTTAACTTATGTTGGGCTTTTTGTAAAATATTTTGTTGTCAACCATAATGTTTTGTACTTTAAAAGTACTTATGTATTGTTTGTATTTTATTATGTGTTTCGACCATCCATCACGTCTACACACATTTTATTTCTCGGAGATTGCCTCGTTGAAATGGGAAGTTTATTTCTCGGAGATTGCCTCGTTGAAATGGGAAGAAAATTATGATGCTGTGCTCTGGGCGGTCCTGTTCGCCGTGGTACACAGAGGCTCTATTGGGAAGATGAACAAGGTCGATGCTGTGCTATACACAGAGGCTCTAAATGGTAAAGGATAAGAAGTAATTATTTCTTTATAAAAGCACTTTGTTGCTCACCATTTATTGTAGATGTGTGTTTTCTGTATTCGAGTTTTGTGTTTGCTGCTCTAACACCTCAGTTCGTGAGGTGGAAGGCACTGGCTGTGTTGCCCCAGCTGGCATTGTAGGTTGTTCATTTTCAACCGCCGATACGGTTGCCTGATCACCTGGTTTTGGAGCACGCCGAAGCTGATCATGCGCAACCTTTCGTGGTCGTCCTCTACCAACCACTCTTTTTACTAAATAACGGTCGTTTTCCAGTACTCGACAGATCTCGTAAGGTTCACTGAACTTAAGATCTAACGAAGTTTGATTACGTGGATTGTTTTTTATAAGCACGTAGTCTCCTCTTTGGAAAGGATGGATCTTAGCTTTCCGCTGGTTAAAGCGATGTCTATCTTGCTCCGCAGATAAGGCCATTTTTTGTTGTGCATGTTGAGTCAGAGCTTCCATATCCACCGTTTGGTCATCAATATTAACGAGACTCAGGAGTTCTGGAGGCACACAATGTTTGCGTCGGGTAATGAGAGTAAGTGGAGCTATTCCAGTGACACGATGAGGAGTACAATTTAAAGCCAACTGCAGTTCTTCGAGGACACTGTGCCATTGCTCAGTCTCGTAATTTTTTATCATAATTAATGCGTTCTTTAGTGTCGCCACTATTCGTTCGGCTTGTCCATTCGCTCGGCTAATTCCTGGTGCTATGGCATGGATATTGATTCCAACTTGGTCACAATAGTTTTTAAACTCGCCGAGGAATTCTCTCCCTCCATCAACAATTATTTGTACAGGTGTGCCAAATAGATGTACGTGGCGTTTTAAGGCACCTAGTGTACTGTACTGATTTTTGTTGGTAGCATAGTGAAAAAGTACGTACTTTGTGAAGGAATCAATTGTAATGATGACATACTGTTGATCGTTTGGAGTCCCCAGCTTTCCTGTTATATCCATATGTATAACTTGAAATGCAGCGCTTGGTTTCTGGATTGGATGCAGTTGGACTTGTACAGCACCTGATGATCCCTTAGATGTCCTGCATATCACACAATTGTCTACAAAGTTGCGAACAGTGGTACTCATTTTATCAAACCAATAGGTTTCTTTGATTTTCTGCAAAGTCTTTTCCCAACCAGGGTGTTTAAGTGCTGTATGGTAGGAGTTTATTATGCTCCACTGGAATGATTTGGGTACAACTGAAGAAGCACGTTCCCCAAAAACTTGGTCCTGTATAACTTTCTTTAAAACATCATCTTCTAACCTATAACCATCTACTGGGTTGTTGTCTCGTAGAGTATCCATTAGTGGCCGTAATGTTTGATCGCGTCGTTGTTCAACTTTTAACCAGTCCAGATCTCTTGTCATGACATTGACTGCAAGTTCAGTTGGGTTTCTGCTGAAGAAATCAGCGTGTTGAAGGCGTTCACCTTTACGGTACTCTACTTCGAAGTCATAGTTCTGTAAGAAAGCCCACCAGCGATGAATTCTTGGAAGTAGATCTTTCTTGTGTTTAGACGCCTTCAAAGCATTACAGTCGGTAATGACAATAAACTTACGACCATAGAGGTACTGACGAAAATGCTTAATAGCGCGCACCACTGCCAGTGTCTCCAATTCGTACGAGTGGTATCGGCTTTCAGCATCAGTAGTCCTCATACTCATGAAGGCGACTGCATGCTGACGTCCTTCAATCGTCTGTACGAGTACTGCACCAAATCCCAGACTGCTTGCGTCGGTAAATAAATGTATTGGTGCTTCTTCTTGAAATATTTTCAGTACGGGAGCTGATGTCAGAATCTGTATAACGTTATTCCGAGCTTCCTCATGTCGATCATTCCATTCCCATCTTGCGCCTTGTTTGGTTAATTCATATAATGGCACCATAATACGCGAGAAGTCCGGAATGAATCTTCTGAAATATCCCGCTAAGCCATTAAACTGCCTCACCTGTTTAACCGTTTTGGGTAATGGTGCTTTAACTAGAGCTTCCACTTTCTTTGGACTTGGACGCACCTGTCCATTCGAGATGACATTGCCCAAATATTCTATTGAGCGTTTAAAAAAACTGCATTTGTCAGCGTTGATTGAAAATCCAGCTTCCTGTAAGGCTATGAGGATGCGCTCAATCTTCGATATTCCTTCCGTGAATGCCACACATTTGCTTAGTACGTCATCCACATAAACTTGAGCATCGGTACCAAGCAGTGAATATAGGGCTTTATTGATGCATCTCTGATAAACTGCACAGGCATTGCTCAGCCCAAATGGCATGGTCACATATTCGTATAAGCCATCAGGAGTTACAAATGCTGTCTTTTCAATTGAAGATTCTGAAATTGGGATCTGGTGAAAACCAGCAGCCATGTCTAAGCTAGTATAATATTTGCCATTGGCCAATTGATCAATCTGGTCTGCAATTAGTGGTAGCGGGTAATGATCACGCAATGTGTTGGAGTTCAGTTCCCTAAAATCCACACACAGACGATCATCGCCGTTCTTCTTCTTGACCAGAATTATTGGGCTTGAGAATGGCGACTTGCTTTCACGAATAATCTTATGATCCAGTAGCTCCTTAATAATTTCACGGACTTTCTCTCGTTCAATTGGGCTCAGACGATATGGTCTTCTTTCGACGTATTTGTCAGGATTCTTGAGACGAATTTCTAATTCACCGGTGTTAACTCGTGTTGTTGGAAAGCCACGAATAAACAAGTGCTCATATTTATTAAGAAGTGAGTGTAATTGAGCAATCTCATCAGCATTGGTGAGATCACAATCCAGTTTGTCAAAGATCGGGTTCTTAGTGTTCAATTGATTGATTGATTGTTGCCGAATGAGTTTGGTTCCAGTTGATGTGATAATCATACTTAAATTCGTGTTGTTGATTAAATTCATCCCAACTAGTATGTCTGTAGACATTTCGTAGTCTGGCAGTATATAAAATTGTAATTCAACTCTGATATCATCAATGACACATATGGTAGACAGCGTTGTTAGGGACAGTACTGGAAACCGTCCAATCCCTCTCAAGTAGTTTACCGTTCGAGTCCTTTGTCCCGGTAATGCGCCAGCAATAGTTTCTTTCATGATTGAGCATTCTGCTCCACTGTCAAACACGGCTTGTATGGACTGCAAGCCTATTTTTATATTGATAGGTGCAAGCTTGAGGTTTCCTATACAGTTCACGTTTGATGTTAATGAACGTTCCCGTCTAAAGCACACTTCATAAGTGTGACCTACTTTTTTGCAGAATGTACAGGTAGGTGTGTTTATTTGCTTTGTATCCTTGCTTGGTGGTGCAGCATTAGTATCTGGAGTTTTGGGCTTGAATCGACAATCATTAGAGTTATGATTGTTTCTTTTGCAGAAACGGCAGGATGAAGATGATTGGATGCTTTCTGAAATTCGTCGTCGTTTGTTTGGCACCGTAGAATTTGAACTTGGATGTGAACGTTTTGAGCGTATGGAAGAGGCAACTGAAATTAGTTCAGGAACTGTAGTTGCCCTTGCATTTAATAGTTCTATTCTCAGGCGCTCATCATTAATACATCCAATGACGGCTTCCACGGCATCTTCATTGCCAAGCTTATCCTTGGTGAGCCTTTTCCACAACACCCAGGCGCGTGATAAATATTCTGCTATATCTTTTGACGAGTCGTAAACATGTTCACGAAACCGAAGAATGTCTCGAGAATATCTGTTTTCCGGTTCAAATGTAGTTATGAGTTTATGGCGGAGTTCTTCCCAGGAGGATGTGGTTACCATCCAGTCATCCACCCACATTTTGGCTCGCCCCTTCAAGAGACCACCAACTTTCATGCGTACATCAAAGTCACTTAGTTTGTATGTCTCAATGGCTTTATCAAGGTGTTGGCACCACTCCCGTACCCCGACATTGGTATCAGGGTCGAAGGATGGCAAGTAGATGTCATTGATCTTGACCCTTACTTCAGCGGGCTTACAAAGGCGCTCAGACATTTGTTGCATCATCTGCATCATTTGCATAAGAAATTCTGGAGGTACACCCCCCATGGGTATGTTAGGCATGGGTAAATTCATCAGCGTTTGCGTTTGTTGCTGTGGCGGTGATGGATTAGCTGATGAAGTAGAAGCGGGAATTTCTTCGAATCCCACTTCTGATGACGGGTGGTCGGCGTTTTGATTATTTTTAAAAAGAGTGACGTCAGCAATGCTGACATCACACTCTTGATCATTTGCCATTTTATTCAAATTAAAACTTAGTACACTTTCAATAACTTTTATTCAGTGACAAAATGGTTAGTAAAAATACAATGACTCACAGAGATGTGTTCCGTCCGATGGTTCGTGTGCGAATGACTAGCTCTGGAGCCGTCACCTGTATTTATAGAAACCGACTACGCGCGCGACGCACGTGTTCAAGTTTTAGGTTAGGAATTAAACTATGTAAATAAATTATAAACTTAACAATATTCTCGAATAGTTTTAAAGATAATTTGATTTTAACATTAATTCAACCATGTAATTAACAATCTAGAAGAAAATAACATTAACTTAACTATGTAATCAAACGAAATTGGTTAACTACACAGACATTTGTGTTTTTAAATAATTATTTCATAATCCTAATGTAAATCAACACTTAATTTACTTATTCATAGATGTAACTGCATCTTACAGATTACTATATGTTGATCAGATGCTTTAAATAATGTAATTGCGCCGATATATACAATAATAATAAAAAACGTGTGCGTCTCGGGACGCCCGACAGAAGTGATGAAGTGAACTTTAAACGCCAGACAGACTGGCACCGTAAGGCGTTACGTAACGAAGCGGTTTACCCTCCCATAAGAAGTTATCACTTCAATATACAAAAAAAAAAACAGGTTTTATGTGATTACTTTCTAATCAATAAATGAAAAATATACTGAATTGTGTACATGGTTTACTTAGGACGTTAAAAATTTAAACAGCGTTATTGTGTAGATACCTATGCAAAATAAATGTATGTACAAAGTGTACAAATCCGAACAAAGAAAAATTAAATTATAATGGTGATCTATTTAAAACAGTTGAAGCCCACGGAAACAAAATATGATTCATATATAAAAATTAAACTTCATTATAATTCCAATTGGTTGTTGTATAAACTATATCTAAACTAATTATCAGGACACGGTTATGTCGTTATAATCTTTTTAAATAATGTCATTGTACTGTATGAAAACAATAAAACAGATCTAAATCTGACAGCTAGCTATCAAACAATAAAATGTACTTACAAAGGTACACGCGTTAATGTAACTCAAACTCAGTCAATGCTTAACATGAATAACGACGTAAAATTTCCAGATAAATACCAAACTTTCGTCATCACGTCCTACTTACTCGTCTTAGTCGTCTTAAACAATATACATATTTTTATTCGGTAAAAAGTCCGCGACATATCTATAAACTGAAACACCATTTTAAACCTACTTTATGATGATGATGATTAAGAAGATATAAATGGTCTAAGATCTGAGTAAGAAAGTTTTGAATGCTTCTTTAACGCGTAGGGAAGCGTTCAGAAAAACTACATAACAATTGAGTACACACACATAAAAACACAATGAATTATTTTTATAAAATTGATTTAAAAGTGTATGTAATATTCTATTTAGGTATATGTACAGACCCCCTAGGATTAGTTTTTACAGATTACATTTACGAGTATCGACAACTTCGGTTTCTTCCGCATTCGCCTCGCTGTTTTGACCCACATTCCCAAAATTTCCTTTTTCGCCTCAAAGTAAATTTGTTGTCTGTTTCGTTTCACACTACTATAGTACTTAATGCATAGCCAGCAAAACCAAAATTGGCTGTGCTTGTTTTTTAAGTATATAACGATGAGTTTTAATAACCAGTAGGTATAAAATGTTACGGGATAAAAAGAAAAATTTAGTGAATTGTTTTCAGAACATTATTTTCAATAAATATTTAACACAAATAAAATAATTTAAAAATATAGAAAAGTGTTTATTATTAAATAACAATCAAATTTCTAGTTACCCTACCGTGTAGTGAAACGATTGGTTGGCCATTTGGCCTTGAAACAAAAGGGTTCTGGCGAGTGGACCTCATCCTTTTGTCTTTCGTGTACCTGTTTTTACCTGAACCCTTTATTCTTATTTCTAAATGTTGACCTGAAAGTGAATTGAAAATAGTATACATAACAACATTTTAAAATATTTTAAGTAAGTACAGAGCGCGCTAAATATTAAATTTTTCATTATTTGTGAAAAATGTTTTGGGGTGTCTGTACTAAATTTGTAGTGAAACACTTAAAAAAACCAAGCGAGACGAAAAAGGAACAAGAAATGGGGCAAAACAGGAAAAAAGTAATAAATAAATTAATTAAATGATTTTCGAGGCGAACAAGGAATAAAATGTGGGACGAAAACAGAATTTTCAAAGTGCAATTGCAATTTAGTGAGACGAATGCCGAATGAATTTCAACTTCCCATGCATGTTTAAAAGCGCTCGAACGAAAAAACACAGCCTAAAAATTTCGATAGGGTATTGTATTAACTTAGTATGAATTAAATCATAGAAGTGCTAAACTAAACAAGAAAGTGGTAGCTGAAACTAGTGATAGTAATAATAACAGTGTTGCAATAAAATGTCGGAGAACACGGAAAAGCAAGAGGAACAGTTATTAAGACAAAGCTCGTTGAAAAACGAAGATAAACCTAAAGTAAAGAAGAAAAAACGGCATGTCCTCATCCGAGTGCCGGATTCAGACACAAATGGGTAATGTTTATTTGTTCCTTATATTTCATTAATTTCACATAATGATTTCATAATCAACGTAATGGAAAATGATAAATATTTAGGTATTCGGGGACGGATACAGCCTTCAATGAGTTATTTAAAAAACGACTACAATCCGGAAAAGAATACCAGCACAACAGTTCCATCGGCCTCAAGGATGGATTGAGTATTATCAGTGGAAATTAGGTGGTATTTATCGACATGGTATCACTACCAAGGAATAAATGTGGAAAAACCTTACCCGCCATATTCATTTCGTGGCTAATTCTTAGATATGACCACTTCAGTCGTGGCCAGATCCTGGAATTGACCACTTCATTATGTGTCCGACCATTTCATGAAATGGTTATATTTCATGATATAGCCAGTTAAAACTAACGAAATCAATGTATGATGATATGTCAATCCACGTTTGGCCGCACATTAATGTAGGGTCTCCATGATATAAAAAAGACTACGTGTTGTTAAATAAATAGATAAAAGATAAAAGAAATAAAAGATTTTATGAAAATTCTAAATAAAAAAGGCTCTTTTAAGTTGACGTAACGACTTCTGCACATTTTTCTTCTATTTGCAAATTATTATTTAGGTTTTCAAAATAAAATAATTGTCTGCCGCCATGATGCCACAAAAACGAAACGATATCAGCGCCTTTAACTGTGGATAATGTTACTATTTTACGATATGATAACTAATGATTAATCATATCATGAAGTAGTCTTCGTGCTTTTAGCTGTTCATATCGTCAACCTCTGATTATTCATGGATCTGACCAGACCATATCATGATGTGAGCGATCATTTCATGCAATACGTATATATTATGAAATGGTCCGACACATCATGAAGTGATCAATTTTAAAATTTTGCCACGACATTTACATAACCGTATCCTTTGTTTATACTGACAGCCATTTTTCATTAGCGTCACTCTAATTTTCCGATTCTTATAATTCAAAAAACTACTGCTTTATTAGTGTTCTTGGTGCTATTTTTAATAAAATATATAATTTATATGAAACTTTTAGTTTTTTATATATTAAATCCACCTTTTATTGTATTCACGCAATATTCAACTCTTTGAAAGTAAAATAATTGAACTTTGCGCCTGATACTATTATGTTTGCAAAATGTAGCTCAAAAACTAATTTTATGGTAATATAAAAAATTGTCAGGAGTTAAATTAAAAATTATTTTAAATTAATTATGTATATTTCCTAAATTAGATATGAACTATGCACTGCTAGTTTTGTCTGTTACTTTTAACCAGTACCGCCATCTGTCTAAAACGTAGATTAACATCAAGATGAACGACAGCCGGTGTAAAACAGCTGTTCCTCATATCGATTTTGAAGAAACCCGCACCAAGTTCACTGCGCCACCACCTGCCATTTCTTGAAAACGTAATTGTCATTGTTGAACATCTAATAATAAACGTGTTACGCGATAAAAAACATACTAAAACATTAACTCGTTTTGGATTTCTTTAATTAAAGTTACCTACTCACTGGTGTGGTGAAATCTAGTTCAAAAGTGTTTAGGTTATGTTGTGACTAGCCTATAATCAGTACTAAACCTGTCACGACTAAAACATAAAGTCATGGAGCATTCTATACGTACCGGCTTACACAGGCGACACTTTATAAGCAACCACGCTGACGAAACACCCATAGATACCATACGTCTGGTCTCGCCTATCAATAGATTTGCTATATTTCAAGGAAATTTTAATAATGATGACGATGATTACCCAGAAAAGTGAGTTATTCTATTATTTAGAGGGATTTCAACATAAATATGTCGTAAACATTCAGAAAAAGTAGTGTTTAAATTTTATTACATAAAATATATAACTCGTAACAGCTGTCCTAAAACAGATGACGTTACCAGTTCTTTTTATTTTGTTACAGGCCCTATAGACTCAAGACTAAGATAGTTATAACAGCATTAGCAGTCCTTGTTTTCGTATCTGCATTAAGTGGATACCTCATTGGAAGCGCAGACTATTCCTCGAGAAAGACAGCGGAGCCTCCTGACCCAATTGAACCTCTGAAACCTTCAGCATCTCGGCTCCACGTGTTCCAGAACTCCGCTGTATGCACAGATGCACTTGCATGTTCAGAAATTGGCAAGTAAGTGAATCTAGTAAAATTTAGTAAATCCTAATATAATAAGCTTAGACAATGTAGTTGTAGTAATAAAAACAAATACCAAATATATATATATATGTCTTTAAGAAACCAAATTAAATTAAATATTAAAAAACAAAAGTTGGTAAGGGTAAAATCATTGAGATAAATAAACATTTATATCGATGGGTAAAATAGGGTGATTAGCCCGAAAACTTTTCACATGGTTCAGCCTTCTACACTAAAAAAATCATACTTTGGTAGACCTAGTTTCAACTTTTACGGTAAATATAATGAGTAGGTATCTAATCTTCAAAATTAAATCAAATCTTACGGTTTATGTACTGCTGCAACTGGAGTACAATACCTTTACCATAACCCAGTGGCGTAACTATACCATCTGAGGCCCGTGGCTAATTTATTAATACATTTTGGCCTATTGTGTTCAAGGCCTTTGGTGCCCGGGGCCCCCCGAGCCAAGGGCCCGTGGCTTTTGCCCGCTCTGCCATCCTATTGTTACGCCACTGCCATAACCTGTAACAAACAGTACCCCTCCCTCCTTATCTCCTTCTATACTTCACTTCCACAATGAGTAGGTATAGCGACTTCTCCATACATTTGTTGACAGCGCCCCTGGAGAAAGTGATGGCAACGAAAATACTGTAAATACCACAGTCAATTGCTCCAATGGAAAAGACGAAACATAGTCTTATAACTGGGGATATAAAAATTTTCGTCGTTTCCTATGATATCTACCAGAAGGAATATCTCTTTAAAATTTATTCTTTTTTTAAATTTCCGCGGTTTAACTGTGTCATAGCTGCTGATTTTCAATGTATTTTGCTGATGGTGGTGACAAGATTCTGACTGGAAGACACATGGCATGCATTTTTTTCATTTTATACTTAACTTTATAATAAAAAATATATTTAATTTACCTTATTTCTACATAATTGTTCTAATTAAATGTTTATATTATTAAGAATGAGGTTCTGTGGATAATTTAATTGCACGCTATGTCACGCTAGTGACTGCTACTCACCTATAGATGGCAGCGTAAGTAATAACCAATGTTATCATTTCCATATTTTTCATAGCATAGATAATAGGATTTCTTATCGACTTAGACCTATGTGTAATATACCTATTCAATACAATAATCTTATTTTAGTTACCTACAATAATATCTACGTCACATTTACTGCTAATATTATTGTGTGTATATCATATGTCTACATATTTATGCACAACCACATTGAGTTGCCATTGAATGATGCAACGGTATCAAATTTCTACTAAAGTAGTAGTATAATTAAGAACGTCACAGTATAGTTTGGACACAATTTTAGGATTTGAACTATTTTATATCCTAACTAGCAACCCGCCCCGGCTTCGCACGGGTACAAATTATATACCTAAACCTTCTTCATGAATCACTGTGTCTATTAATGAAAACCGCATGAAAATCCATTCAGTACTTTTTCAGTTCATCGCGAACTGGGACTTTGTTTTATAATATGTAGTGATTTCTTTTCATTAGAATGGTTTCCCAAGAGTGTTCTGGGTACGATTCCCAGATAGGACATTAGTGTGATTTGTTTACACTACGTATTTTCATGTTGTTTCTGTCAATTGTACAATATAAATTTCTTGGCGATTTTTTAATACAGGAGTTACTATAAGACTTTTTTTTGCTCTTTCAAAGTTGTTTTCGGACCATCTTGATGATTAGAGATATATTTGAAATTTAAAATATCTAAAAATAACGACCAATATTATTAATAGTATCGAGTTGGATAAAAAACTACAATAGGTGTCGTTTCAGAGCGCAATCCATGGATAAATCGAGAAGTATTTGTATGTGTACATAATATTTGAGACGTTAGAATTAAGGTCGTGTGTAAGTCAAATTAGGTACATTATTTATCAATTTCCAGCTTTATTTATTATAAAAAATCAAAAAAAAATATTACAATCTGCTAATTGTTGTTTTCACACCAATACACTTCTACCAAACCAATTGCTTATTGCGGTAGAAACCGTAGATGTGATATAGCAGAACTCTAAGCCGGCTTACTCACACATACAAATGTTTAAAAATAAACAAAACATCCTTCATAACCGGGTCGTCGGCGGAGTTTCAACCAATCATGATTCGAGAATTTTATCGACGCGCATGCGGTCAGTGACGTGTCGCTACCTCGCTACCAGCCTTTATAAACGCCCCGCTCTCTTCAAAACGAACATTCAGTAAAAACAAACTCTGAAGTAACGTTGTCACTGCGACAAACTCTCTGTACTTTTATTATTTAAATATTCACATATTTTCAAAACGTAAATATGTCCGAAGCTTTCTTTGACGAGTACGACTACTATAATTTTGACCACGACAAACACATTTTCTCTGGACACAGCGGCAAACAGCGAACCAAGAAGGAGGTGAACGAGCACACAAATCACTTCGACCCGTCCGGCCATTCCAGAAAGATCGTCACGAAGCTAGTCAACACGGAGAACAATAAGAAATCTAACAAGCATTAAATGGGTCTTTGAATGTGAGTAGACTATGGCTTGTAAAAGGACTTCTGATATGCCAAGTGAAAGGAGGATTTTATGGCGGATACCCGAGGAGAGTTCGGGCCGTTCCTCGTCTCAGAGATCAACGGAACATCCACGGCGGTTCTTGCTGACGCAGGGCTTCTACTTCGCACACCACAGTCAGAGGATGAGGTGGAAAGTGAGGAGCCAATGGCTGAGGTGAGCCGCGCGATATTTACATACCTACGTTTCATTGTAATGGACTTTATGGACATAACACCGTTCCACATTTGATCTCAAACTCTACTTGGGCTTGTTGTAAAGCTCACTAAAACTGCTGTGTTATTATTACTAGTAAGATTATTATTATGTTTTCCATACCTTCATCGAGGTACTTGAATGACTAATAATTTAAGCAAATAAAAATTATACTTAATATTATGTTGTTGTTTAATTTCCTCTTTGCGTTTAGAGGTCGTTTGTGTTGAATATGCGCGGTAGATCGCCGCCTACGCGATCGATCCTACATGTTTATACACAAAAACAACCTTGAATGAAGCCGGGCTGGGTAGACCGCTAGGTAGCCGGCCTTGTCGATTTATTCGCTCTGAACTTGTGTCGGTACTTATTGCGTCGTAACAAATTCAAACTAGATACGATTTAATACGGGACGGAATGGTTTCTACAACTCATATAATTAATTTACTTCCTAGATTTCATCTACCTCCTACTTATAGGGTAGATGTCCCGAATATCGGCTTATTAATAATAATAAGTCTTTAAAGTACACCAGGTATTAAATACAAAAAAAAAAACGCACAAGGCATACAACCAAGGATAAAAATAATAGGTAAACATACCAGATACATAACTGCAGTTTTAATTTTGACCTTTTGATACCTAAGAAGGTAAAGTAATATTATTATAGTATAGTAATAGTATTATTGAATGTTCTGATGTGATAATAAAATATTACAATATATACATGCTGCTAAACCTAGGTACCTACGAAAGGTTTTTTGCATTTTATTATAATTATCTGCTTCTCTTCTATTCTCACGTAAATAAGTATTATTATGTGATAAATAGGTTTACACATCTTTTTTAAATTATACCTAAAGATACAGAATGGAGTAAACAAAAATGCTTGATGACGAAATCTCTGTTTTTTCATTCATTTCATTTCGTGTTTCGGTTTTATTAACACTTAACACTCTGACATCTGCAAAAACGGATTATTGTAATGTCTTGCACGGTTTGTTGTAGGTAGGTAGGTACCTATAATATTTTATGATTATTTCGTCCATTCGATGCAGGTTTAAATGAATTGAAACGTCGCACCGGCCCTGTTTTATTTCATAATGGCTTTTACTTTTATCTCTTTCGTATAAAAAATGTTTTAAACATTTAAAAACATCTATTATTTTGTCTACAGTCACATTCACGCTTCTCACTAAGAGTAAAGTGAATTTACTGGATGAATTAGGTAATTTTATAGGCGCATAATAGTCATAAGTTAGTCAACATATTGTACATTGCCGACTTTATCATTCTGTACTGGTTGGTACTACTGGTTTAAATTTAGATTAAGAGTGACGAACTCAGTGTTCCAGATTTAGAACACAGTTTAAATTAAAAATTAAGGTGACGAAACTAGTAGAGATAAAGGTTTCTAACTGTCATATATTATACAAAGAGCGCTAATACTGTTTTAGGAGCAAACCCGGTATTCGGGGCATCCACCCTATTACAAGGCGCCTTTGACATGTCCCAACCGAACCATTGTCTAAGTAAGTGTAAATATTTGATATGTTTGTAATATATTATTATATTATTAGGTTGACAATTTTGCATTGATTTCTGCAATGCCATGGCGAAGTGTGTTTTTAATGGAAATCGACTGAGTTCCCTTATAGCAGTCGTGTTCGTGTTCCTCGCGTGAGACGCGCTGTTCCTTGTCTTCACACCGAATTCGGATTATCGGCGGATACGCCGCGCGGGCATGCCATTTTAGCAACTCCACCAGCTGAATCTGCAGCAGGCGACACATGTGCATTTTATTTAAAAATGTAGCGGGATTCGGGAGGACGAAGTGTTTTTATTTTTACTTATTAGCGAAGAATGAAAAATAAAAGAATGTTCAAGCAGAAGTATCAGTACAGGTCAAATTTTCACCCCTGACAATTTTAAATCGTAACGCCTGTGTCGTGTATCATCAAAGAAGTTGATTTCTATATTATAGATGACATATTGCCAACATTCAACGACGGCGGAAATTTTTGTTGTTCCCTGGATTGGTGGCGATAACTCTGCAACTTTTACCCTAATATTGCCATTCTTGTGCAACATCAGCGACTCAAGAGTCACAAGTCCGTTAACGCCCCTATGGTGGGAGTAGGGGAAGGGTGGGAATAGGGGAGAGCGGGGAGAGGTAAGGGTTAGGGCGTCCGGTAACCTCACTCACCACTCTTGCTTCACTGCCAGTTTTCTGTGAGGCCGTGGTATCACTCCGGTCGAGCCGGCCCATACGTGCCGAAGCATGACTCTTCCACAAACGAAAAGTATGTTATTTATCTTCCATTCCATATTACAAATAATAATTAGGCCCGCCATATCCTGCCTGAACCTGCAACCGCTCTATGTGTGTATTGCGCTTAAAGGCCGTAAGAATGTATTTAACCGAAATTGATTCATTTTAGTCATAACTTTCTCTTCTTTTAACCGACTAAAGACGGAAGAGGTTCTCAAGTCGACCTGTATTTTTTTACGCATAACTTTTTACAGGGTTGGGCCGATTTCGATCATTCTTGTTTTATTAGATAGGGCTTACGTCGAAGTTGGTAACGATTAAATTTCAATTAAATATTTTAACCTTGAGGGTAGAAAATTAGGGGATGAATGATTGTTCACTCATTGACTTTTTTCACTTGTAAACCGATTTTGATGAAACTCACACACACTCGCACACATGTAGTTTTAATGATACTACAACATAACAGAGACCTGTCGTAGATTGTTTTAGGCACAAAAAACTTAAAAAATAAAGTTTGAACAAAAAATTCAACTGACGCGACGAAAGAAGGAAGAAACTGAAAAGTGAAAAATGAACTCATACACTGATGTAAATACCTAAATAATTTTGAGTAGGCGCCAAAACTACAAAAAAAAATTAATTCGGAAACACTCCGGCAAGAAGACGCGTCGCAGTAGCGTCACGGTAATATTATCTATTCAGTATTGTGACTCGGCGCTGTTCTTGAAATAATTACCTACAGCCGCGCGGTACGTAAACACGCGGAAGGGCTGCCCGTCTTCAGTATTTTAATTTCATCTACCAACTTGAGTTCCTTTTAAGTTTTGTGATTGTGAATATTATAATATATTTTTTATTTAAAAAAAAAAACTGTTGTGAATGAAATACGAAGTGTATTATTACTATTAAAATACATCATCCTCCTCGCCTTTTTCAACTAAGTTGGGGCCGGCTTTCAGTCTCACTACGATACGGCCGAACTTTGATATTTTACGTGATGCGACTACCATCAGACCTCCACAACCCAAGTACTAGGCGATATCGAAGTTCTGTAGTTAGACCAGCTTGTCGGACTTTTTAGGGCTCCAACTACCCGTAACGAATGCCACAGATGTTTGTATGGCACCCGGGACCGACGGTTTAACGTGCTCTCTGAGGCACGGAGGGGTCTCAATGTGTTAAGAATGGTCACCCATCCTAGACTGACCTGACTAGTACTACTTAACTTTGTAATGTGCTAACCTACTCGGTTACCACTTAGCCACGAGCCCTTGTTCAATAAAAACACATTTGTGTTTTTTTATTAGTAGATTTAGTAAAAAAATCACCCTTATTTTAAATATTTGTACCTCGACTGAGAGGTACGAAAAGCTTTATTGTTAAATTTAATAGTATAAAAAATCCATTGCCATATTAAGTAAGTACTTGTGTTTATTTTAATCAAATATACAATCGCTAGCTTTCTGCTTACAAATGCATCATACCGTTCGTTCGTCACTGCGGCGCATTCGCGACTGGTTGTGTACCAACTAGACTAGTACCCGTACCGAGTGTATACCGAACTTGAGACGTGTAGGTATGACTCGCTTTTCGACCGTTTGTCGACCGTGACTATGTATGTATAGATACAGTGGCGGATTTACACATTTGCCGCCTGTAGGCTAGTTAAATTTTGCCGCCCCTACCTCCTCTTCGATTACAACTTTTTTTTTTCAATGATTTGTGCACTAACTACTGGTGTAATTAGTACACAAATCATTTTTTCCATAATTAGTATTATTGTGAACTAGGAGATCGATGTCTCAGTTTCTAGATTTTTTTTACAACCTAAAGATTTAGCTAATATTGATTGTATTTTTTTTGTGGTACGTTTATTTCTGTACGTTTACTAATAAAAAAGCTCGAATCGTGTACTACTGTTAAGATGAGGTAAAGTGTGCCTTAATGCTACTTACACATGTACATTCAATAAACGTTCAACCGATCAGCCTATAGCAGGAAACTGCTCTCCTAACGTGCGCCAAAACACCCGGTTCTCCGTCTTTCGCATACAATCAATCCCAGCTACCTTTCTCAGTTCGTCAGTCCATCTGGCTGGGGGGCGTCCTACCTTCCTTTTACCAGTTCACTCTCTCAACTCTAGGACCCGTTTGCCCAACAACATTTTTTTACACCAATCGGCACGAGTCCGTTTTTGCTCTGAGGTGAGTTCATGAGAAATCCAGCGGCAACAAAGTTTTCTCTAACTTTTAAATGCTGATGTAAATTTTTTTGAATTTAGCTCATACCAATGCTCTCGAATCTCCTCATAGGTGAATACGCCCGTTTTCTTCAATTAGTTGCCTGACAGTAGCCACATTTTCCTCAGTGATCTCAGTTGAGGGCCTTCACGAATTTCATCATGGAGAGAAACACGGCCACGATCAAATTCTGTGTAGAAACGCCTTACGGTGCTCAAATGAGGTGCTTTCCTCCCAAAAGTATTTTGAAGACGAGCAGTGCAGTCTTGTGAAGTCAATGAACTTCAAAAATCATAAAAAATCATCGCTCTAAAATCTTTCCCGTTAATTCCATTTTTGTTACAGACGACGAACTTCAACTTGTGATAAAAAACAATTGACACGCAATTTCCCAAGGGTGTTATGGTACGGTTCGGTACGGTTCACGGTGCCGCAACACCTAGGTGTTAAACCTTGTTAGAGGACGGAACTAAACTCTTCAGTAGTCAGGGCGGCAGCACGGGACCGTTTCTTTCCGACTGACGCAGGTTCTTCCCGGGCACGGCTGCTTCGAGAACTACCCGCACTCAGTCGCTAGGAGAGAATTGAGTCCCACCTGTCACCACTGCGACTGCAGTGAGGACTCGGCTTAGCACACGCTGGCGGTTTGCTCCGCCTGTCGCCTGTCGGGCCCTCACTGCAGTCATCGGATTGGATCTCTCGCTACCGGCCGTCATACGCTCCATGGCCGGTAGCGACAGGAATTTTACCGCGGTCGCGACCTTCTGTGAGGACGTCATCTCGCAGAATGAGGCGGCGGAAAGGGTCCGGGAGGACGATCACCACTCGGACCTAATTCGCCGCCGATTTAGTCGGTTCGATTCCGACACACCGCCCCACCGAAAACCCCGGTGGGGTAACGGCCCGAAGGGGCTTCCACACGAACATAAAAAAAAGGACGGAACTAAACTACTACCTATTATTATAATTGTTTTTAGTATCTAGTGCTATCTCAACTATTTTTGGTCTTTTGTAATGCACTTTTGCTTTTTAGCTCACTGCTCAGACTTATGGCTTCGAGAAACCTCCAGATCATATCATGGATGCATAATGTGCAACTCTAGGTTACTACTTCGGTACCGCACTAGTGGGCCACAAAAGCATAAAATATGCATTGGAGTTTCTTTTGCCTTTCGACAGAATCTGCATATTGTGTTCTCGCCAAATTTAGATTGTAACATTATATGTTTTGCAGGGTCCGGTGACGATTGAGAAGGAGCTCAGGTTTTGTATCTCTTGAGCTCTAGAACTTCTTTTGATACTTTGTTATCATAGTCATTTATTAAGGCTTTCGAGTGTTTTAGACCAGTCGTGGTCTTCCATCTATTAATGGCCATTGATATGTATTGGGCGTTTATGATTGAATGAGCTCGCGGCAGAATGGTTCCGATCCATGCTGTTGGTTGTCTGCAAAAGCTCTGGCGAGTTCATTGGCTTTTTCATTGCTACCTAACTTAGACTCTCTAGCTCTTTCAGGAGTTGCCTCTGGCCTACCTTTAGAGCTCGGTAGTAATTCCGTCATCCCCAGGAGATCCGTTCTTATAGCTGCTCGAGAGCCATCTCTTTCTTGCTATGGACAATTTCAGGTATGTCCTCCCTCTAATGGCGCGTTAATGGGGCTCTGTGATCATCACCACTGGGTCTCGTTGGTTCTATCATCCGTAATGCGTACAGCTATAAAACTTCTCGATCTCATCGAGAATCTGGCACTTTGAATTGACTGCCGTTCTCAGTTTTGAGTTTAGTCAGATGGGGAGGCCAAGTGCTGAACGAACACTTAACCCCATGTTCCATTCAATTGCATTCTCTATGGTGTGAATGTTGAAGTTTGGGAGATCCCGTCATAACAGTTTTTAGGCTCTCCTATCTGACCAGACGGCTGAGTGGCTGACAGCTCGCGCATTTTACTCATAAATTCGAGAGTCTTGGGATAGAGTTTGGACTGTTGCTGTTTGCGTTTCCCGGGGAACAGCTTTCGAGACTTAAACATAATAAAATATTTTTTATTGCGTTTAAAAATTTATATTCAATTATCTGGTAACAATTCGCCTGATGATGACGATGAAATTGAATTAGATTAAATTATGAAAGTTCTTAAGGGAGATTGGCTTAAGGGAGATTTTTAGATAACTTTTTAATTGTGTTTTAAGTTAGAAAATCTTCTCTCACCCGAACTGTGTTGGCCCGACACACTAGTGAAGGGTCCTGTCACTCGTCCCCGCCCACACAATTTTCGAAGTCGCGTTTAACCAAACGCGACTACGAAAATTGTAGAAACATTTATATAGGTGGTGAAACATTTTACATGTTGTATTGTTTGTGTACCTATTGAAATTTAGGTAGTTAGGTATATATGTAAATATGAATCTTTTTAATTTTTGTAAGACGAAAAAAATATTTTAAAAAATTCGCTGTCCCTAAAATCTGCCGCCCTAGGTTTCAGCCTCCTCAGCCTATTGGTAAATCCGCCACTGTATAGATAGTATTACCGTGGTAGCAGCGCGGTGTCGCCGTTGCCATCATTTTACTTAATAATTAATTCGCTTGTTTGTATGTTTAGCCCCAGATTACTAAGTAGTTACTAGTTTAGCGCCGACTCAAAATGATTTACGTATTTACATCCCTGTAGGCTGCTGTTTAAGTAGGCTAACGAGTTTATTTTTTACTTTTCAGTTTCTTTCTTCTTTCGTCTCGTCGATTTAATACTATACCTACCATTATAATATATTATACCATTTGTACACATGATTGACGCCACTATTGTAATAATTGAGAATAATATCTTAAAGACTTCTCCATTAGGGATACATTTTGGATGAAGGGTTATGCTGTACACCTCTTATGATTTTACCATTTAGCGCATTGACTTAGTTTTCCAGTAGGTATGTAGTTAAGCATCTGGAAGACGTCGACGTGTCGTCGCATTGCTGCAATCTCGAAAATGAAGTCGTTTTGCGATATGTACATTTATACCCCTTACGATCAGAAGCAAAACGTCAATATATCTAAAAGGTCTAAGTAGCAAAACGTCTAATTGCGCAAAACGTCCAACTCTCAGATGGTCTGTGTAGCAGAACGTCTATTTAGCAAGTCGTCACATTCTCAAAATGTTTCACAAATTTTTCAATTATCTGTACAACTAAAGAAATATGTTTAAATAAATGGTGTAAATGTTTGAGAATTCACACTGATTAGATCACAACCATCGATCCAAAATAATGTACTACGTACATCACACCCAAAATTATTGCGTAATGTTTTAGTACTGCTTTGACTTTGGCCAGCCAGCTAAATATGATTTAATTAAAACCTGTGCTTAGTTGACAGTGTACACGTAGGCACATACGTATTTAACAACGCCTCATTTACACAAACACCTACATGTCCTACATTGCCAGGTAGCTTATTATGCAAATTAAATTATCGAAGCCATAACGTAGGTAACGAATGATTGCAAACTATTTGCTATAAAAAAAAGAATGCATCGTTTTGTGTATCGGAGTATGTCGATTAGGTCTGTATTTTCCAAACATTTATAAGTACCTACATAGCAGAGAATTACGCTTGAACATCTAACCAAAAGGCCGGTAAATACTCATAAGTCTTTACTGTTTACGTTTAAAATTCGTGTGGTGTGATCGATTTTGTCGTCCATTTACATTTGACAGCAGCTCTTGCGAAAACTAAATAATGGATGGAAAGATTCCTGAACGAGAATATTAAACGTAATCTGTAAAAAAAAATTAACTAATAAGGTCTGTTGTATACTAAATGATACCAGTGAGAATCCAAAACTAATATTGTATAGTTTTTTAATGTTATTTTGTTATGCCTACCAGCTCTTGCGAGTGACGTTTACCAGTAGGACGCGTGTTAATTGAAGCACATACTCTCTGTGTCTGAAAGAGATATTAATTATATGAAAATAAAATATCTACAACTGGTTGGCTGTAGAACAGAAGAATGTTATTTTTCACTTCTTTGATGTATCTGCATCACCCAAAGGATGACAGATGTAGACAACGCCTTACTAGGCATTATATGTGGGATGTGTATAACTTTTAAAACAATAAAGTGTCTTCATACTGTGCCTGGTAGGAGTGAAAGCCAAACTGTTGAGGTACTAACGATACATAAAGCGTCTTTTATCTATACAGTTCTGCATAGATCGGTATTTTATTGCTTGCAACCTGAAAAGCATAAAAAAGAAAGTTGTACTCATTCCTAAATCTAAATACAAATCTATGTTAATACGATAAATTACTGCGTCTACATAAATAGCATTAATTGGTAATTATAAAGAATATTATTGCTACTAAACAAACAAACAAGCAAAAATTTACTTAATAGCCCGGCCATTATCTTATCTGTGGCTACTGTGCTGTGGTTTACTAGGCGGTTTGATGTTAGAACATCAAACCGCCTAGTAAACACTGCTATTTCCTCTTGAAGTCAAAATAATGCACTGTAGTCTACTGTCTACAGTCTGTCTACAGTAGTTTAAGAGGAAATAGCAGTGTTTTAACACGCTTACATTAGATTCACTTTTAACTAACTATTGCAAACAAATCTTGGAAGTTTAGAACCCTCTTTATTTACAATCCTCCCACTTGGTGGTATTACGTGATGAGGTTTCAGACGAACCCCCCTCCCCTCCTAGCCAAAATCACGTGTATAATTTTTAGTTTAAAATATATTTAAAATTAGCCTTGCCTTGCCCTACCAGCAGGTATTGTACTTATGTATTGCCACCTAATACTAATTATATAGTAAGTTCTGGTGAACCTAATCAAATGTAAAATAAATGTGTTATTTATTTACCCGCGGCATTCCATAGGATGGAAGTTTTTCCTCAGTTGGGCTATAATTCGAGTCTTAGCTATTTATTCTGTTGTAAAACTACTAGGTACCAGAATTAAGAATTTGGTTTCGTCCTATAGAAAAAAGCACTTACTGTTTTTTCCAATTTTTTCAATTAAACGGGAAAATAAATAAAAATAAAGTTTTAATACTTAGGTAGGTACTAAACTTGTCCAAATCCTTTAACCGTCGTCAAGTGATGCGCTTACTAACGAAATTGCATTTCCTACTATTATAATCAAATGTTTGTATTATTATATTGTGGAAGTGTGGATATTGCCACAGTAGGTACTATTTTAAATTACTGAGCGCTTACCACAATAAAATCCATTATGACAACGAATTCTTGTAGTTAAATAAGCAACTTAATGCGAATGCGTTCATAAAACATTGTAGAAATATCTCTCCTCGTGACTCAAAGTCAAAACAGAAAAAACATCGTTATCAATTTTATTATTAATAAGGTACTTACATGTTCTCTTATTTGTTTTTGTAGAACGAGATATCTGGCTTTGTGATTAACATTTAATGGGTTTTGTATTAATGTGGACATCGTTATTTTAGTCACGTATAGCTAACCACTGTAGATAACCTTTAGTGACGTTATTTCATTTATTTTATTGGATAGGTTATATAGGTATCTTGTCTTTATTAATACGTGAAAATAATTATTTGTACATCTTTTTAAGCAAATTTCGCGGACGAAGGAATGTGAAATTTGGAGTACTTCAAGTTTATATGCAGAGAGTTTACTATAAAGATTATTTACTCGAGTGATTTAGTTTTTTAAGTTTCAAAGGTCCAGTACCAACATAAAATATGTGATAAAATCAATGAAGTCTAAAACAGACATCCTAATGCGTGTGTAGAGACGCTAGAGCTTAGAGAAAGATCCATTCGAAGATTGGTCTTTTTTATGAAAAAAAGTCTAATAATTTATAAATAAAAAAATCAAATATATACCCCGACTCCAAAATCCCAGCAGCGGTTGAAAAGGAGCTGATGATCTTCTACTCTAATCATCTTCTCTTTAATTCATCTTAGTTCATCAGCTGATGAACTAAATCAAAATCGGTTTATCCATTTAGGAGCTATGATGCCACAGACAGACACACAGACAGACACTCAAAAAGAACAATATAAATAAAACCTTTCATAATTTTAAAGTACCTAATCCAGAACAAAAAATAATAATAAAAAGCATTTTCTGAACAAATTATTCCAAAAAATTAAAAACAATAACAGCTCATTAAATATTTTTCTTGCTTTCGTTTATGACATCAGCATTCTAGAACTTAGGCGTATAATTAAGTATACCTACTTAAGATTCTTATGTAAGTATTCATTTATAATTATGTAGTCTGTAAATTTTGTAATAGTGGTCTCATTAAAATTCATGAGGCGAACCTGTCAAAGAATTCTAATCCATTGACCTATCCATGCCATAGCAGCAAGATTGTAAACAGCTTCATCTTATATAAATCCAAACCTACGCTTGTTAGAAATAAGATCAAAATTAGAATAAAAGGAAATTTTTTAACCGGCATTATCATTTAAAAATATTTGAGTTGCAATCAAAACTAGACCATATTTAGGTATGAGATTTAAGATAGAAAATGGGAAAAAAATTAAGATTTCTTTTATTCTTTGGTCATTGATCTACTTGTTTGGAAATCTTGTAGTACAGTGTTAAACATTTCAATAACATTGTAGTAAAATTAACAGATTTATCAGAAAATATTCCAGAATTTGAATACAGTACCCACATTTTTGTGAAAGGTGACTCGATCAAGACGAGTGAATCTGTTCAGCCGTTCGAAGATCATCAACTCTTTTCTAATCATTGAAGGGATTTTCGAGTCGGGGGTGTTTTAAATTTTAAATGTATATTTATTTTAATACAAAAATGAACTGAAGCTACCGTTTTGGCGTTCAGAAAAAATATATCTACTGACAATCAATTACCTGGGTACCCTGTTGTTGTGTTTTGTCTATGAGGGTACCTCCTCTCTCCACAATTTTTTCCTGATCTCATTAATCGTAGTTGCCAGTGAATTAGACCGGCCCACTGTCAAAGACCGGCTTACTCTACAGCAACGGACTCCCCTCCACAATTTTGTCGAAGGTTTTGATGATGTTCGAAATAATAAATATTAACATGATATTCATTAACACTTATGAATTTCAAATATCATAAATATCGACCATAAATAGGCTTGTGTGTTGTGCGACTTTGTTAATATTGCATCAAAAGACACATTCAAATAGAATTCACTGAGAGAGGACTTTGACAAACTACTACTTTCTCCCGGTTTCAGAACGAACACATACTGAAATAGACGCCTATTTTAGGCAACAACAGACTCACTCCCGGCCAAACATTATGAATGTAGAGCAAATGATTGAAACTGTGTAAACTGTTAGGTACTTGAAAATTGTGCCAGAATGTTGTGGTTTTGGTTAACGAATAGTAATTGATTTAATGCATCGAAAATATATGGCGGTAACTTCTTCTATACTTCTAAATTTAAAAAAACCGATAAAGGTCACAATGTTTGACGTTTACGTCAACCTCTAGTTGGCAATCTCATTGGGCATAGTCGAATTTGAAAACAGCAGAATTCTATTCCACGGAAAATGTTTCGTATCATGAGTTTATAGATCGTACAGGTAGGTACTTCTACCTATGCGCTTAAACATTTTTATTCTGTGGCTTAATTTGAGTAAATATTGTGATCTCTCAGGAATTCTAAATGTGATGTATGACTCAAAGTTTAGTTTCCTCGTTATTGTATAACAGACTAAGTAATATTCTTAACATAAAACAAGTAAAGCTAATGTTTACAGAATACGACCTAAGATGTTTTTTAGTTAATATGTCATTAAATACGACGTCATTTTTCTTTAAACCGATTTATTGACGTCAGGACATTTGGGTTGTTTTTTTTTTATTATCTTTACCTCCACTGACTCTGTCTGTCTTTACACGGACTTCCTTTGTCTTCAATAAACATTACATAAAGTTCGTCAGTTAGATACCTACTTTTGACCTTTGACTTTTCGGGATATGACTAATTGCGTCTTGATATGCTTTCCGAGGTTAGAATTACATTGATTTCATTCTTTAGGTACATATGAATACCACTTGGGGTACTTTCAGAATAACAAGCAACAATAAAAAGGAACTAAAGTATAAAACCCAATAATTAAACTCAAGAATTCATCACAGACGCCTAAAAGTACAATTATTTGAGGTTCTTGATCAACGTTGGTCGTGGTCCCTAATTGTAAGTGCAGGACCAGTCCCAGCATATTACATTGAGCGTACCCACGATTTGTTATCCAGCACGAGGACGTTCCATACAATGCTTTGTACATCAGCTATTAATACAACAATGTTGCTTTTCTGGTCGGAACCTTGATCTTGTCTATTCAACAGACTGTGTGAAATAGGCACTTAGGGCATTCTAGCCGATTAGTCGAATTCTACACAAGTTGTGGCTTGGCTCACAGTGAGAAGAACAGAGCATTATTGAGTGAGAGTCTCAATAGCTCGCTAACATTGCATTGAAATTCACGATAAATTTGAGAGTATCAGTATTTGTTTTACTATTGGTCTTTGATTACAATACTTATATGCGCAGTTAAGTTGATGCTAATCAGTTCTATCGCCGTGTCTAATGATCCGTTCAATTTAACTATTGTACTGCAAGCCAACCATGATTGTTGTAAAATAATTCAACTGAGACTGTATACTTATAGCGTCTTCAATCTACATTGCCTGTTTGTCTAGCTTTATTGATTGTATAACTGTAAAGTAGTTGTCAATGTTATATAATGCATGTTACGGAGGTCACATGCTACGTCATGCATTACAGTTATTACAGCTGGAACCCCGTTTAAGGTGCCCCAGCACAAATGAAATTCATCATTAATAGATGACAAATGCGTTAATTAAATGTAGGGTTCAAGTTTCTCACTTTTTGGATAATAGCAAGCAAGGTAGCAAGCTAGTTATTTAAAACTTACGTTTATAAAATGTACACAAGACTTTGAATCGTTATTTCATTACCAATTATCTTGCTGCATTTGAGCGGTGTAGATATATTGAGTCAGTCATTTGAATCGCTTAAAATCAAGTAATGCTTAGTTGAATATCTGTCAAATCAATAGCGAAGGGAAAAAAATTTGAACACTGAAACTGACAATACAACCCTATCCATCTAAACCATTCAAGAATACCTAGTTTATTACTGTGAGGTATGCGCCACCACCTGCCGAAGACTGGCGTTAACCAATTGTATTTCTGCAAGGTAAGGTGTTTGAGGTTTAAAGTCCTGGTAGTGGACTATTAATTAACCTTTTCCTTTTGTAAGGGTTTCTACACACGAGTGTAGGTACTAGGTAGACTTTACATATATTCGAGTTTTTTTCCTTCAAAATGCATTTCTTTTCAAGCTATAGGTAACACCCGTACAAGACTTTCACACAGAAATATTTTTTCAAGTTCAAAAGTACCTACTTTATTAATTAACTTTAAAATATAGCTTTACTTTAGAAACTTTGTAACTTAAGCAATAAAAAAATTGCTGTCCAGTAGTCGGAGCGTTTACCTTACTTGATCGTAATGGCTATGATTGTAATCATAGCTTCAGTAATATATCAAAACTTAAAAGAGTGTAATTTATTTAAAGAGATTTTATTTTGTGGAGCAAATTACAGGTTACGTAGATTAAAACATAAAAATTATACCATTACATCATACGCAACAGAAATTTTACTTCGACACGATGACGTTCGAAACATAATAATATGTTAATGATATACGTGTTTATGTGATGCTGTAATAGACCGTGTCTACCGCTTCCAAATAAATCCGCTGATCATAAACAGGTCCGTCTCTGCTTTGTCATTTTTAACATCCGACGCAAAAAGAGGGGTGTTCTAAGTTTGATATGTCTGTATGTCTGTCTCTGGCATCGTAGCTCTAAAAAGGAGGAACTGATTTGAGTGCTGTTTTTTTTGTTTGAAAGGTAACTTGATCGAGGGTGTTCTTAGATATAACTAGCAACCCGCCCCAACTTAGCACGAGTACAAATTATACACCTAAACCTTCCTGAAACACTCTGTCTATTAGTGAAAACCACATGAAAATCCGTTCAGTAGTTTTTCAGTTTATTGCGAACAGACAGACAGACGCGGCGGGGGACATTGTTTTAAAATATGTAGTGATTCAAGAAAATCTGTTCAGCCATTCGAAGATCATCAGCTCTTTTGTAATCGTTGAAGGGATTTTCGAGTCGGGGGTTTTAAATTTTTTTTTATTTTTTGAGGGGTTTTCTTGTGTTGCATGTTATAGAGTTTCCAATGCGCCAGTGACAATTTTACTGTTGTGACTGTGCATGCCTGATGGTGGCTGATAGTGAGCAGTTACAGAGATAACCTTTTACTATCGGTCGGGTCAACTACCATCTCAGTTATATAAAAAAAATATAAATACATACTTTCCATGTGTATAGTCGGGATTATCAAACGTTAGTACAACTGTAAACTTTAATACATAGAAAAACTAGAAATGTTGATCGTAAACCGAACATTTTTCCGGGATAAAAAAGCTACGTGTTATTCTATACTATAATCTATCTCTGTGCCGAATTCCATGCAGATCCGTTCAGACATTCTGGCGTGATTGACTTACAAACATTCAACCAACTGTGTTTAAAGTGAAATCATTACCATTTTTCAGCTACGAACAACCTCTCATAAAGTACTCGAAGCATAAAAATATAAATAATAAATAGTTTAACAAACAAATCATATTTCTTATGTATGATAGTATGCACATACATATATATAATGGTGTCTCAGTTTACTTTACACTTCTAAGCTATTCAGTTATTATCACCTGAATAAATAATATATCTACATGATATTGAGATAAGCGACATATTATTATATATAGCCGTCCCGGGAGTTTCACCTGCGTTTATGGTCACTGCTCCGCTCCTATTGGTCGTAGCGTGATGTTATATAGCCTATAGCCTTCCTCGATAAATGGGCTATCCAACACTAAAAGAATTTTTCAATTCTAACTAGTAGTTCCTGAGATTAGCGCGTTCAACCAAATAAACTCTTCAGCTTTATAATATCAGTATAGATAATCATATTTTTTATTTATATATTCACGTCCAGCACCGGCCCTGGGGTAGAGCGAGTGGGTCATAACTTCATAACTCTAGGCGGCGGGTAAAAAGGGCTCCAAAAAGCCAAAAGCGAAAAATAATTTATTTTAGGAATAATTTCCAGCACCAATAAAACTTTGATGGCACCATTTTAAAGGCGCTAGGGTGCGCGGCTACCCTGTAATTAGTTATTGCAGTACGGTCTACCCTAAATATATTATTACTAGCTGTGCCCGCGACTTCGTCCGCGTGGAATAGTGTCTTTGGGTAGATATTTATAATTAGTTAGGCTAATTCCCCACCTTTAAACCCCTTAGACCCCTTTTTCGCATTAAAAAGTAGCCTGTCCTTTCTCAGGCTCTAGGCTGTCTGTGTACCAAGTTTCATTTAAATCGGTTCAGTAGTTTTGGCGTGAAAGAGCGACAGACAGACAGACAGACCAACAGACAGACAGAGTTACTTTCGCATTTATAATATTAGCAAGGATTTAGTGAATGGTAGGAAGTAAATTAGCGGTAGGAACTCTCTTAATGTACAAGAAGCAGGAGTATACTTAATAAAAAAATAGATCTAGTTATTATTTAATTTAATTCTTATTATTATTTCTTTATCTTCTTAATCTTATTATTATTTGAATCTTACTATTCTAATTTTAATCTAATATTTGCAATAAAAATTGAGTTTTAAAAGTTTGGTATTTAATATTTATTTAGCGTAATACTGAATTATAATTTACGTGAAGTGAAAAAAAAATGCGCACTGAAGGACAATCTCACTCTATCCTAATCAAGGGTTAGATGTGACGCCGTTCCCGTATGTCTATAGGTACCTGAAAGGGGAGGAAAACTGTAAGACTTAGTTTATGAACTGTTTGATTGAGCAGACTTATTTATTGATTAAGATCATAGTCTGCACTTTGATGTTTCATTGGGACCAAACCAGGTTCATGCGTGCGTGCGTGTGTAGGTACGAGCGAATGACAACCTGGTGACAAACTGTAAATCGGTAGCATTCTCATAAGAAAGAACAGAAAAGAACTGGCCTGTTGGTCTGGTGGTTAGTGATCCTGACTGCTAAGCCAGGGGTCGGGGGTTCGATTCCCATCCATGACAAATAATTGTGTGATGAGCACGATCATTTTCTCTGTATTTGGGTAAAAGTAATTTATGTATAATATAGAGGTATTTAATAATTTACATATAAGTATGTTTATCAGCAGTCTACCATACCGTCTACCATAGTACAGGCTCTGTCTAATTTTTGATCAGACGGCCGTGTGTGAGAAGTCTCAAGTTATTATTATCATATTTAGATGACTAACTACTAATGCAGTAATTATCTAACTCCCTCCATATCGGAGATATGACTTGATGTGCAGTACTCGGCAGTACTCGACTCTTAACTGTCGCCACCTTAAATAGTCAAACTACTTGCAAGAGCATACGTTCTTGAACAGTTGCGACTTCCTGATGTTGAGTGAGTTATTGACAAGTGACATGTTTCAGCTTAAAGCCGCATTTAGACACTGTAACGAAAATTTTGTCTTAAAAGATATCTAGAAACTCTTACTATACTCAATAAAATAATATGATTAGTGATTAGTCTATTTGTAAACGGGTAATGCGGAAGCTAACAAAACAAGAATTACCTTGAGCTAGCACGCGTGGACGACAGTCTCTCATGTATTAGAATTTAGATTTTATCAATAATAACACAGAGTTTGATTTACCTTTACGTCGCCGTCGTGTTACAGACCGATATAGAAAAACAAATTTTGTGATTTTTTAATAGGTATAGGTACTCAAATTCAATATTTGATATCAGTTGGCCTTATTTTTTTATCAATATCGTAAGAGTAAGTCATGAAGAAAGTAATAAAATTTATTTGTCATTTAGTATTATATTCATAAAAATACATATCAAATCAAATCAAAATCATTTATTTCAATTAAAACAATAATAGGTATTTTTGAATTGTCAGGCGTAGAAGTCAGTCAGACTAAGTCAGACGTGAAGCTAGTTGCCTGTTCCAATACGTAGATCCTATGGAGAAGAACAGGCAAGAAACTCCAAGGACACTCTTTTTCAAAATGTTTTTTCCAAATTTCTGGTTACATTGCATAAAATAACCAATCTCATCTTAAAACAAAAACACATACAATTTTATAATTATCCCAAATGTTAGTAAGTACTTTGTGTTAACTCCACGTGCTGCCATTACTGCGATTATGCGGTTCGGAACACGCCAAGCTTCGTACACGATGTAGGGGAATATTCTCCCATTCCTCTATGAGAACAGGCATAACTTTACTACAACCGAGAAGTTTTATTACTTTCATTTAAGGAGTGTTTAATTGTCTATTAAACACAAATTGTTTCGCTGGGCTGTCATTGTTCGGTTCCGGTCTTAATGTGACCCGGATTCATTGCTCTCGAGTGTATTATCTAACCTAGACTGGCGGATTGATCGAATTATTTTACTTACTTTTTTGTCAGATAATCCAGGAAACGTGTCTTAACTTTTAAAGTGTGTAAGAAGTGATAAACACTATCAACTCGATATCACGCGACTGTGTTTGTATTACAATATCACACAGCTGTACGAGTGAGTATATTGAGTATGATGCAATACACGAATACGTTAACACTTTGTTCTTATATCAATTTTGTTCTGAACACAAACAATACTACTTACTCATTCTGATAAAAAAAAAAAACAAAACAAGAAATAATGTTAAGTCTCGATATGCACATACACTATAATTCTATTTTTAAATATGAAGTCGCGTAGAAGGCTATGACGCAGTGCATACTGTAAATATTAGGAGGTATTCTTCCTCGCAACACTTAATAGCTACCGGTTCCGGCTTTTGCCGGTTAGAGTTAAGATTTGTGCCGAAGGAGGTCCGTGGTAGACCGCTTTTACTGCTCCGACATCCAGAGGTTACCCAGGATTTAACGCGGGATTGTGTAAAATAAACTGGTAAAGTAAATAAGGTAACCTAATGTTTGTAAATTGAAGATGATTATTGGTTTCTAAACTAAAGGTATTTTATTAACGGATTAACAGAGGGGGTAATTATACTATCAGTTTTTGTTACATCTACATAATTCCCTTGGCCCTGTTTCAACAACAACTTCTTTATCAAAATAAAACTAGATAAACGTTTCAGTGCTTACTGCAAGGTTAACTCGAAGGCCGCGTTTCAACAATAATATGACATGATATAATCAATATGAATACATCAATACAAATATATAAAATTGAAGTGTCTGTTTGTAATGTCAAAATAATAGTTTCTTTTTAAGGTCATACAATTATTTGGTCATACAATTCATAAAGGTATCATACCTATACCTAAAGGTCAGTTTTAAACATTTTTGTCTGTCTGTCTGTTTGTTTCGGCTAATCTCGGATTTCCACGGGACTTTTACTGGCAGATAGCTGGTGTTAAAGGGAGTAAATTAGGCTACTTTTATTTTATACATTTTATACAAATAAATAAAATTAAAGTGTCTGATTGTAATGTCATAATTATAGTTTTTACGCTCATACAGTTATTTGCACGATACCTATACCTAAAAATCAGATTTAAACATTTTTGTCTGTCTGTCTGTTTGTTTCCGATGGGTTTACCGATTTTCACGGGACTTTCACTGGCAGATAGCTGGTGTTATAAGGAGTAACTTAGGCTACTTTTATTTTGAAAAAAGAATTAGGGTTCCGCGCAAAATATAAAAATATGTACACGCGAGGGAAGCCTCGCGGGAACTGCTAGTTCAATAATATGATATAATATAGCTAAAGCTTAATCCATAGTTGAGTGTTCTTCCAGCAAACCTTGGGAGTACATTTACACTATAAATAATATGTTAAACATATACATACATACAAATTAACAGTCTGATTATTGCTGAGAGAGGAGAAAATCCTTGATTATTTTCTTAAAAACAGTCAGAAAATGGCTATCGGGGATAGAATGGGGGAGGGAATTCCACTATTTCCACTGCTGTACCGCAGTAACAGTAAAATAATGATATACACCATCAACCTTCTCGCTCACGTCAGTAATGAGTGGTCCATGATAAATTGCAATCAATAAAAACCCCGAGATTTTTGACTTTAGATAAATATGGTATTACAGTATCGTTGTGTCCTACAGGGGGAAGACAAGATTGTATTGACATGTACCTGCCACCAATAATGAGAGATTTATATTATACATTAGATGAAATGTTTTATTATATTGCTAGTTTCTATCTTAATGTTTGCAGTCAAGCTTTTAATTTACTTCTTTATTAATAAAATATTAGTTTAATTCAACCTAATTGAATGCGTCGAAATAAAGGTACCACAAACAATGTCATTAGCCAGCCACCTTAAGGGTAAAGTTCATTTGTTTACACACACACATAAAAAAATAAGGTTTGTCGCATTTGTCGTGCTACCATAATCATCCCTCAGGGTGCGAATCCGGCCCACTCTTGGTTTTCGCTTATGTAGTTGTTCTTGCCTGTGACAACTATAGTGTTTATACTTAGAATAATTTTTATATTATTGTTTAAACTATTTTGCTATGTACAGTGTAAGTAGTACCAGAATTGCTGACTGTAAAAAGTGATTAATCAGTATATACAGACAAGCACTGTATGTACTTTTTAAGTAATCAAAGTGTTATTTTATATCACATTAAATGACTCAGTTTGTCTTTGTTCTAGTCATTTCTACTTGCGAAAGTAGTCTCATAACATTCAAAGAATCCAAAATAATTAATATGTTATGAATATGATTCATAAATTCTAATGCGATATACGAGCATGCTCCAGTAAATACGATTTTAATAGTCTTCTAGGTTTCACATTTAAATTGGGAAAAACCATGACTCTTGCCCAAATGTATCAAATCCATTATTACACTCGAGAGCAAAGAAACCAGGTCACATTAAGATACCTGAAAATCTCGGCAGCTAATAATGTTAGCTTAGTTTAAATAAAAATAATAAAACTTCTTTATTGTTATAAAGTTATGATATCAAAATAAAAAGAATTAGAAGAAGGAGGATTCGTATCTTCTTATGTGACTCGGATTCATTGCTCTCGAGTGTATTACGACTGAGATGGAAAGTTCTAAAACCCTGCAGTGTAATGGTATTCATCTAAATGTATTTTTATAATATCCTCCATGCAGGAAAAAGGGCTTATATTTATGGATTAGTAAACAGAACATTTTACCGAAAAAATTTAATAAATACCACATACGGCCAAAAACTGCAATGTAATCAATCAAAAGACATTTAAACATTTTGTGCAATGACGGCGCCGAACGTTTAAATTCACCGTAACGCACAAAAAGAATACCTACACATGTTGCGTGTACATTGCGTAGCACCAAATGAAACTAATGACTATTAATCCTTAATCTCGCATTTTTATGATGAACTGACTTTTGTATTGTGATAAGTATAAACAGAAAGAGGTTATTGTAAGTTTTTAGCATAGCTTTAACTTACACGCTGTATAGATTTTTTGGGCCCGATACCCTCGCGGGCGTCCCCAGAACACCCTACCATAGTTTCATCACAATCTGATCAATGGTTTCGAAACGCAAAGAGGACAAACAAACAAACTTTGATTTTTATATACAATATACAATAAGCGTTTTAAATGTGATAATCGAATATAAACGGAAAGAGGTTATTGTAAGTCTATTGTTTCAGGAATATTCTCGCCAAGAATGGATCGGCAGTCGACGCAGCTATTGCAGCGATGTTGTGCAATGGTTTGTTCAACCAGCAAAGCATGGGGATAGGTGGAGGTTTCTTCATGACGGTCTACATCAAAGATGAAGGGAAAGCCTACGCTGTCAATGCAAGAGAACAAGCTCCAGGTGCTGCAACAGTAGAAATGTTCAAAGGCGACTATACTAAGTCACACACTGGTAAGTAAAACTATGGCTATGCTAAAAATACTTGGCGAATCATCATATCATTAACCAACAACCCGCCCCGGCTTCGCACGGGTACAAAGTATACACCTAAACCTTCCTCATGAACCACTATGTCTATTAGTGACAACCACATGAAAATCCGTTTAGTAGATTTTCAGTTAATGGCGAACAGACAGACAGACAGACGCGGCGGTGGACTTTGTTTTATAATATGTAGTGATATTCTCCTTTTTTAACAATACATTTATTGCAAATCTATCCGACATTTTTCTTAACAGTGTAAAAAATTGTTTTGTATGGTTTTTGTATTTCATCAAATAAAAATACAGATTTTAAATAACATAAGCGGAAAATATTATGAGCAATACGAAGTCGCACTGCCATGTGACGTCACATAAGTATAAAAAGTTACCGATAGTGTACTTTATGTTATGATGAGATACGATTCACTGCCGTATGACGTCATCATATATTGAGCCAATTCTATTAGTTTCCTGGTCATATGTTGTACATCAATACAAATAAATAAAATTGAAGTGTCTGTTTGTAATGTCAAAATAATATTTTTTTAAACTCATACAGTTATTTGCATACCTATGCCTAAAAATTAGTTTTTAAAATTTTTGTCAGTCCGTCTTTCTGTCTGTCTGTCTATTTGTTTATTCCGGCTAATCTCCGGAAGAGATGGACCGATTTCCACGGGGTTTTCACTGGGAGATAGCTGGTGTTATAAAGAGTCATTTAAGCTTTCGCGACTTTCTACTCATAAAGTCCAAACTTTGAACCGTTTATCGTGGGAGAGCCATGCTTCGGTGCCGGCGCGATAAGACGGCCTCACAGAAAACCTTGCTTATGTTGTTTTACCGAGTGAATGAGGTTACCGGAGGTCCTAACCCCCCTCCCCTCCTTCCACTAATTTCACCTTAAAGGCCGGCAACACACTTGTGACTCTGAAGTTGCAGGTGTCCATGGGCGAAGGTAGTCGCTTTATCCCAAAAAAAAAACTAATTTCACATACTTGAAATTTCTTTAAAAAGGGTACAAAGAAATCTCTTCACCTATTAATATGTGAACGCGCTTCCACAAGAAGTCAGGATGTCCACTAATCGGTTCACTTTTAAAGTTAAAGTACGCAAGTCCTACAGAGATTTATTGGCGGAATCATCAGAATAACACTTTACAAGTGTCTCTATCATTTATGTATTTGTATTTATACATGTATGTATATACGTATGTACATATCTTTACTATATGTATATGTATACCTAGTACATTTATGTAGGCTTATTTATGTACTTAATACATTTTTAATTCCTCTATTTCATGACTAATAAATATACACCTGCCACACACAGTTTTGCATCACCCAAAGGTTGACTGGAAGAAAATGCCTACGGCATTAAGTCCGCCTCTTGCAATGTTTTTTGCAGGAAGTATTAATAAAAATATATATATATATGTTATATCATTCATTTTGTATATTTCACACACTATATATTAAACAGCACGTGGACCGTAATGATAGCACAAAAATTATAAGTTAGAATAAAAACGTTTCCAACCAAAATACAGATAAAAAAATCAATGAAATCAGCGGAACATATTTTTATAGCAATATTTAATCTGAAACCAGCCAGGTAACAAATAAACATATTTATTATTGTTTACCTATCTTATCAAAAACCTTTTAGTAAAAAAAGTATTATATTACTTTAAATTCTCTTAAATATGCGTAGATTATCATATTTATCAAATACATAGAAAACTGTTATTATTTCTAACGTGTTACGTGACTTATGGTCTGTAAACACTACAGATAAAACAAATTATCTTCATCATTTTTATCTGGGTGATGGATAAGTAACTGATTACTATTATTTATAGCAAAATAATACATTTTATAAAAGATTAAAAAGGTAACGAATTCCGTAAAGAAATTATTTATAACACCTATTTCTTTCAATTTTAAATTTATGCGTTTAATACGAATTGCAACAATGCGAAAGTTTACTGTTTTCGTTATATGTACAAGATGCACCATACTAAGGTTAGCATGTTAAGTAGAAGTAAAAATTTACGATTTCTGTAAATCCCACAATCCAAGTAATCCGCTTTCGAGTTTATATGATGTCAAATAAATGAGTTTTATTCCGTTTGTAATTGTGAACTGTGGGTTGTCCGATTTCACTATTATTACTGTCAGTTGTTTTATAATTTGTTATATTTAAATATTCATTTACAATTCTCCTTTCGAAAGCACCAGATCTATTTCTTTCTTTACACATTAGGTAAATAATCTCCGCACACACGTTACTAATTCGTGACGACTCTGTTAGTAAAGCAGGCTAAAGCTGTACTATTGATACAATTATTTTTTTTCCTTTTTAAAGCACCCTTGTAGACAAGTTACAAAACCACTGTCTTCACAAGAGTATCCAATTACGTTAAAAGAATAAGTTTTATAATGGAGTTTGCATATATTATTGTTCAAAAACAAGTATCGAGTGATACCATAATAACACTTAAAGCTGTAGTAAATTAGAGATCACGTGCTTAATACAGCCTTTATACAGCTATAACGATAAAACTAACTTAAAATGTCACAAAATAAAGTTGTTTAGTAGAGTTTTCATATTCTGTTTTAGCACCCTAACCTTAAGCTCTGATCCCTCAATACAGATGTAATACAGCTCAAGCGTATAATAACTGAAAAATCGCTCTTATAAAGATAAAAGTTTGACACTCTTATAGGTCTTTAAACGATCTTTAAGTTCTAAATGAGCTGGTTAATTGATGTCTAAAACGCTTGCGTGCTGCTTGGGAAGTGAGTAACGACCTATACTAGGCACAACTATATCACGATCAACTTTGGAGGTACTTCTCAAACAGTTATGTTGAAGTTGGTATTGAAAAAATATCGTCTAAAGCAACCTTAAATGTGAAGTGTAGGTATTTGTTATGCAGTGACCTATTTATGTGATAGCCTTCAGGTGTCATTAACACTAAGCTCATTATCTCTTCCGCTAACGCTATTCCTTTATCGCACTTCGCTAGTAGTTTCCAGAAAATTCTTGATAGCAATTATGTGAACGGATATTGCGGTACTGCACTGCCGTTACGCATCACGAATACACATGTGTTCGAAAAAGTATAATGGAATGTAGTACTATGCGATCCAAGTAAAAATAAGAATGAATTTGCGCCATATTGTGATGTGGTAGCTGTCAATCCGAACCAATTAGGTAGGAGTAGCATTTTTTTTTTTGAAATAATCAAATTATTTACAAAAAAACATGAAAAGATCAGATTTTTCTATTTAAATTATGTGAGAACGCCTACAAGAAGATAAAGGTGTCCTGTATATATGTATATTTTGTGACCAGTTATGTTTGGATATCGTCTATACAATGACTGGTCGGCGTCCATTAAAAGCTCAATCATTACCAAAAGTCATGATTGACGGATGGTTCGTTGGTGATTGATGAAATAATATCGACATTAAAATCTCATCATGCAACCGTCAATCGCTGCATTAGACGATAAGTTATTCGTCAATCACTGTTTTTATTGTGGCAAAACTGACAGCGAAACCTACCGTGTAATGGGCGCCTTTAAGTTATAGTGGTCAATGAAATTAACCAAAACATTCCGAACTTAATAAATGATGGATATCAACCAACCGGTAATAGTACAGCTAAAAAAGTAAAGTTAACAAAATAATAATGTTACGCAATTTAGTTTTGTGTGCAAACAGTAATTTCCAAATGACAGTCTGTTGTAGATTAAAGTCATTGACGTTCCTAATCTTATTTGAAAAACTTTGCCGTTAAGGGTCATGGATTGGCTGGGCAAAAGGTATGTGCCAGTGCTTCACTCCCACGTACATATATATATATATTTTGCGTGGAACCCCAATTTTTTTTCCAAAATAAAAGTACCCTGAAATACTTCTTATGACACCAGCTATTTGCCAGTTAAAGTCTCGTGACAATTGGTCAAACAGACAGTCAGATAAAAAAATTGAAAATTGTTTTTTTTTGAGCATATGCCATGTGCCGTGTAAACATTTGGATGCATTTAGTAAAATGCTGTTATTACGAACAGAAACTTCAATTTTATTTATTTGCAAAACATATTCCAATTTGCCAATATTTTTTTAACATCTGTTAGAAAAATATTGGCTACGTCACAATGGCTACCTGACTACTTTATCTAAGGTAATCACGTAGCCATTGTTCCAGAAAAGACTAAATAAATAAATATAATCCACACAAAGTACATTCATACTTAACGACAATATCTAGTAATTACTTCTGAAAGGCTGGTAGATTAATATCTCGTTCTACATTTAATCATATTGTTTTCACACAGTTGAACAAACAAATATGTACCTAATGACATTTAAAGTAAAAAATTAACATTTCTTTCTATTCTTGTTTTGTAGTAAAATTAACAATACAACGATAGTAAAAAGGATATCTTCTTCCTCTCTCATTCCCACTTTATGTGGTCACTCCTATTTTTGTGGCATCAGGACAGTCTGTCCTTTCTTCAACTTCAATTGTTCCTCTAATAAGAGTTTCGTCACGGTGCACTATGGAAAATCGAGGTCTGTTTCGGATCGATAACTTTTTTATTTGTCTATAAAGACGATTAAAATTTTCTACAAATATAGAGTAGTATATGAGGCTTCAGATGTTATACTTTTGTCAGGATTTATTTTAGTAGTATATGTTAAAAAAATTAACGAAATCAAAATGTTTGAAAAAATTACTTTTATTTTATTTCCTTAGTGAAAATACTATTTATATTGTGAATAAGATAATATTATTATACTCGTCTATTATAAGTAAAAATATTCAAGTGCTAACCTACTTAAATAAGCAATTAAAACTTTTAATTAAATATAATTTTTTAATGAAATTTTGAAAGATTTTTAATACCAATTTATAATTAAAATCAATAGGAGAAAAAATATGTATAAATGCTAAATTATACTTCCTGAACTTCGGGATCTAAAATAAGTTCTTTCAATTGCAGAAGATCTAGGGTATCTTCATCAAGTTCCTTCACACTTTTGCTATATGTTATGTTATGTATAGAGAAGAGTATGAAATACATCCTTATTTGTAACTGATCGAGAGCACTTCCTGGCATGATGCAGGCGAAATGATTTTTTATCTTTACGGGATTCTTGCGATTCTTCTGAAAGTTGACCAATAGGAAGCACAGCAAAATGCTTTATGATATTATTATATTATCATTATACCTCAGGAACGAACTTGCAGAATTATGTAAAATCGTTTAATCAAATTTACATCCACTCCTGTAATTTCAACAGAACAATTTGCATTGTAAAACAATCTTCTGGCAGTATTGCCATCATTTACTTGTCGTGGTTTGTCGATGATCAATGCTAGCTCCTCACGAAAACTTTTTTGTACTAGAGCTTTCTTGCTTTAGCCGTTTCTTTTCTTCACTTGTGGCTGACCATGTTTGAAAAGAAAGGTTGTAAGAAATATGTAATATAATTTCAGATAAAACGCTCCATTACCAATTATAATAAATACTTTATATAAAAACATACCGCAAACTAGTCTACATTAGAAACCGCAACAGATAAAGGTGTTCCCGTTTCCCGACCTTTATCACATTTTTCGCAATAACTTTGGAAACCGCACATATCCGCAGCTGATTTTTATAAATATTATTTATAAAAATATCTAGGCTACCAAACAACATCAAATGTAAAGCACCGGGAGACATCGGCAACTGTCAAAAGTCTCGGTGAAGTAAAAAAAATGTTTTTTTTTTATTGTTTAATTTTTTTTACATGGAAATAGAAACACGAAACTTACAACCTTAGATTTGTTTTAAAATCTACATATAATGAGCTTTCTAGAAATGCTAGCTATTCCCATAAAATTTTACAAGTAATTAATGTGAATTTATTAAATCCATTAGACCTGAATTGCTAATTCATAAGAACCATAAACTTTGTGGTATTAAAAAAAAAAATTAAATATAGATACAGAATGAATATATAGATAAGAAATATATAGAATAACTACATTATAGATAGTAAAGTTAAACTCGTAAACTATACAATAAACTTAAAAAAAGTGTGCCAGTAACGACATTAGTAAAAACTATTTTTGATATGCCATTGTGCTACCATTTTCCATAGTGCGGTGGTCCACCACGTGGCGGGAGGTCGTCCTTGGTCCTCGTCTCTTCTCATCACGTGACTATACTATATGCAATATCAAAAAGGATTATTACCCATTCCATAAAATGTAGACTTAAATTTTACGTTATAGTATGAGCTTTAACAGTTTACTGTGTGTGTGTGTGTATTGCATTGTAGTATGAGTTTTAATAGTTTTCTGTCTGCCAGAAGCACTGTGAGCACAGATAAGATTATAGTTACTTGCTGTGAGCAAATGTGCACGTAAACTGTTTATTTACAGTATGATGATGTTGATTTACAGTACCTAGTACGATTAATACTAAATCATAATAATAATACTTTTACCATTTATTTTTTACCAATAAAGTTTTTTTATAAGTGACACAGTTCTCTAGAACAGCAGAGTAGTATAGAAAGGAAAAGAAACCTGTAATATTGTACACTGTCAAAGTGTCAAGAGTAGAAAAACCTTAGAATAACAAACTCTTGTAGAACAATTTTTTTTTAAGGCAATTTTTAAACACTGAATTTCGTTTTAATTTTTTCAATTAAGAACATTCTGTGTCACTTATAACACGGAGCAGACGTGACTTATAAACATATAAGAATTTAAACCTTTTGAAAATGTAACTCGAAACCGTAAAACACTAGCTGTGCTCCGCAATTTCACCTTTCGAATAAAAACTTTAATGAGTGGTATTCATATTAGTTAATGATATACCGTTTTACTCATGTGTATATTACGGAAGCCCGACTAGTTTCGAACCCGACGGGGGCTCTTTATCAAGGGGTGAGGCATCCTATCGGTTGCAGGCGCCAGTCTGTCTGTCGGGTATCCCCGAAATATACACATGTGTAACACCGTATACCCTTAACTAATTTTACATTTACTGGTACGTACGTATGTAGGTATACAAACCAACGATCATAGGGGTTCTTTCCGGTTATGCATGAAGCCTACCTAAACCAGTACCACCTCTAATAATAAAAAAAAACGTGTGCGCCCACTTCTCTCGGGGCGCCCGACAGAAGTGATAACTTAAACTAATCTAAGTTGAAGCCAGACAGTCTGTCGCCGTAACGCGTTACGTAACGAAGCGGTTTACCCTCCCATAAGAAGTTATCACTTCAAAAATCAAATTAGAGGAATCGAACAATTTCTTCTGCTTTCTAATATTAGTATAGATTAGTGATATAAGGGATGTTAGATTTTTGACGTTCACGAATATGAATGCGTATGTTTATCTTCAGTATTCGCAAAACGAATGCATGCTGACTATGGTGTCAGTGAAAAATCGAATATTCGTTACATCACTTACTGATTAAAAGTTGTTTTAATAATGCGACACGTGGGAACAGTGTTAAGGTTTTACAAAAATATTTACCTTAGCTTCAATTTATATAATTGTTCAAGATATGACCTCAAACAGCTGAACAAACAAATGGGAATTAATGTGAATTGCTTCAGAATGCTTAAACAAACTTTGATATAATTCCTGCTGTACCTACTTACTCGTATGTGTGTGTGAATAATAGTCATGTTCCAATAATAATAACTTGTATGTCGAATGAAGTGATTAAGGAGCACATTTTTACACTGTCATTTGTTTAAATGTTCCCTTCTTAAAATGAAAAGATTTTGTAATCTAATCTTAAAATTAATCATTTTTCTTTTTATTCCCCAAGTGTCAATTTTATAAAATCATCTCTACCTATTTGACATGATCACATGACCATTTCTGGAATCCTGAGTAATTCGAAGATACTCATTGTCTGATGACCTAAACATATTATGTTTATTCAGTTAGTTCATTACTTTTTGGTATAGGGTAAAAGTGAATATATCGATAAAATTATGTCTAATACATTATGTATGTATTATAGTACTTATTACTACTTATACATATTACCAATACGACAATATTTATAAAATAAAATCGATATTATCAGTTTTGGCGACACTATTAGGTTCTAAAAGAATTTAACCCACAAATCGATCGAGGTTTACAACTGTAAACCTCGATCGATTTGTGGGTAAAATTTTTTGCCTTTCATTATTTGACAGGTATAATCAAAGCTTTTTAACAAGAAATAACCTAAAAAAAGGTTGCCTAACCTAAACTTAATTAGCAAAATATCGACATCTATTAACATATTCAATAATATTAATGGAATAATAGATAATACCTATATGTATATTATTCTGTTATCGGTATACAATATGTATCTTAGCGATAAGGCCGCTTATTGTACTACATATCCACTTTGTGTATTTATTTTAAGCAATATGTCGTTGGTGTACAATAAAGGTTATTCCATTCTATAAATTAAATATATATATAGGTTAAATAGTAAGCGTTGTCAATATTTATGTGTATCGATATTTTTATCGATTTATACACCCGGAGGGGAACTGCTCTGGGATTTCTTATTATGCAATTAAAAACATTTGTTACATGTAAGCTGCTAATACGTCAGAGCGTTGCAAATTTCTCGAAGGCTTTCTCTCAAATCTGGTTCAATGTTGTAGTGAGACCTAACGCCGGTGTTCACAGTTTCACTTGCTGTACTTATTGTACGAGTCTACACCACCTTTCAAATTTATCAAACTTTTTGATACACAATTGTTAAGAAAAGAGAAATGTTGAATTCTACCGCGAGAATCACAGTACCAAAGAGTATACAAACACTACGTCACAGTACTGGATGTTGCTGGCTACTTGATTCGATTATTCTAATTTAGTTAATATATCAAAGTAGTATTCTAATATAATCATAAATTTCTCTTTTAATTAAATTCAATCTTTATTATGCGTTCCAAAAGGTTTACAAAGGTGTGAAAATCTTAAAAATAAACCTCACCGGAGCTACCGGTGAAGTGGTGTGTCGAAATCGAAACGTTCTGTGACGGAACACGGGTCTGTTGCAAGGGATCCGGGTGCTCAAACTACCTGGCTGTACAAAATTTTGGACAGTTTTGGACCCTGACGGACACAGTATATTCATAAAATAGTCATTAATTTTAACAAATATTTACCAAGAACATACCTAGATGATTGGATTGTAAAGCCAAAACAAAAAATGCTTAAAATTGTTATTATAATTTACGTTGTTATCATATGATGATTGTTTGAAGAATGCAATCTCAGTTACACTGTTCAAAACGCTGAATGTAAACAATGCATTATTACGAAATTTTGAAAATATTTAAATATGGCCAGGTGTAATAAAATAACATTATATCGACAATCAACTGTTTATAAATTTCTTAGAACCTAAAATGTTTAAGCTATTTAGATAAGACCCTCTTACAACGACATGAATGACAATCTGACAAACAACCTTTTTTTTTTCTACCTACTTAAAATGCACCAAGTAAACCTCTATAGCACGTTAAATATATATTCTTATCACTGTGTCTATGGTATTAAGTAAATTGTTGCCAAGAGGTGTGGCTCAGTACCGCTCGGCCTATGCAATAGCAAGTTATTAATGAACATACACAGAAACACCGTTAGCTTGCCTCTTTAACTCCATAGCATAAACATTTTAACTATAACAAACTTACTGATGCAGTGCAGTTCCTAGCAATAGTAATATTTCTATACAAATTTCTTCTTTCTCTCTTTCTTTCTTATTCACATGGCACATGTACCTACCAAAAGAACAATTTTTGAAGTTTTTGTCTTTTTGTTTTCTGTCTGTCTGGCTGTTTATTGCGGCTAATCTCCGCAACGATTGAACCGATTTCAATGGGACTTTCACGTGCAGATAGCTGGTGTTATAAGGAGTAACTTAGACTAAGTTACTCCTTATAATACCAGCTATCTGCAAGTGAAAGTCCCGTGGATATCAAACCACCTGTTCCCGAGATTAGCCGAAACAAATAGACAGACAAAAAGATAAAAACTTTAAAATTATTTAGCTTATAATCAATTTAATAATTATTTTAATAAAATGCTGTTATTTATACATTACAAACAGACACTTCTATTTTATTTATTTTTATAGGTATATAATTTACACCCAGACCACAGATAAGTTAATAGTTACTTGTCCATACACATAACAAATGAATATGATCATCAAACAATTATTTGCCCTGGGTAGGAATCGAACCTACGACCTCTGGCTCAGCAGTCAGGATCATTAACCACTAGACCACAAGGCCCGTCATTTCCATTTGGCCTGCGTGTAACTGCGTGTAATGGGTTTAATTCCGCTGAGTATAAACTAGAACAATATGGTGTAAATGAACTCATTTTTGCCGAGTTGCGTTGATTTGTTTTATTGCGACACGCATTAGGTATCATATTTAAAACTAGTGTTTTACATTCACGAGGAAAAAATCGAAATAAAGGACCAAACCCATCATACATTATCTAAACCCAAATCACCACGCCAGTTTAGGTCACCTAAAATACTCTGCTAAACAAATATTTGTACGTAACATTTCTACTTCTAATAGTTTTATTAATATGCATTATCCTAGTGATATTATAAATGTGCAAAGTTAAGATGGATGGATGGATGTTTGTTATTCTTTCACGCCAAAACTACTGAACCGATTGCGATGAAACTTATTATGTAGATAGCTGGGAACCTGGATTAACACATGGGCTACTTTTTATCCCGATATTCCCACGGGATCGGGACTTACGCGGGTGAAACCGCGGGATGCTGCTAGTAAATTATATTTGAGAAATTTGAAACAAGTGTTAAGTTGCTAGTAGGTGTTCTTGAGTCCCCATTTTGTATAAAATAGGTTTTTAAATCATATAAACTACTTATTTAGATGTGATTATTACTTTTAAGGCCTTTGTTTTGGAGCTTTAAGATGGCTGCTATAATAATTACCAATCTGTTGAACCAGAACATTTATAAATGTGTATCGTACCTTATCATAATCATACCTTCGCGATTAAATTTTTCGTTCATTTTTTGGTTACCCGATGCGCACCGATCGTAAACACCTATTACTGAGTATATATATATATATATATAAATTCCGCTAACAGTCTTAGAATGGCATAAATACAATGTGTTTTAAATCATTTTTAAATAATCTTTTTTATAAATTATCTCTAAAAGAAATTTAAAGAATATGACTGATGCATGTCAAGCATGTATACCTATATAAATACGTCTTTGATGCGGGAACATTCTTTTGCCTACGTATATTTGTAAACCACTAGCAGTAACATTAATAGAGATATAAATTACGAACCCAGAGTCAGGACAACTAACTGTGACTAACACAAATAATAGTTCCATATTAGGATCGTCCCCATCCCCATGACATTCGATACAATAGCAGTCTAGGACTTGAATATTAAAACTAGTGAACCACCCACGCAGTCAACTTTACATAGATATAACTGCATCTGCAAAACTAAAATAATGTAGAATGGATGATTTTAGTTAATGGAGATGTCAATGGCCCTACCCTACTCGGAAAAACTAATATTAAGGTACCGCATTATCTACAAGTTCGGCGTAAACCACCCTTAGCAGTACCACGAGCAAGTACTAATAACAGCAAAACTCATTTATTATTCGGGCGAGTGGATCTGTAGGTAAACGTATCTATTAAATAAATATAGAGTTTAATATATTCAGATCTAAACCCCCAGAAGTTAAAAAAAATCGCATTAATTTTTTTAAACCCAATCCCAAAACTGTGACAAATCCTCACACTATTATTTTTAGGTCTTTTATTTGTTACTTAATATTAACATTGGTACTTTTGTTTGTTTATTTTTATATGTCAATAGTTTTCTAATAAAACTAGACTCAAGAGGTAAAGTTTGTGAGTTTGGATGTTCGGGATAATCTCCGGTACTACTGATCCGATTTTGAAAATTCTTTTAGTGTTGGATAGCTCATTTATCGAGTAAGGCTATAGGTTATATAACATCACGTTACGACCAATGGAAGCGGACCATCAATGAAAAATGTTGCAAAAACGGGGCAAATTTATGAACGCAAAACGAAGTAGCGCGGATCAGCTAGTAGCTAATAAAAGTTTTAACTGTATAGTACTTTGTATTCAAATGTAAGAACTTCCTAAATAACTAGTAAATAAAATATCATTCTCTTTATTCAGCTAACTTTACTTACATACGTGTACTTACATATGTTTTTTTTGCTCGTTAAACAGGAGTACTTTCCGTGGGAGTGCCAGGCGAACTCCGAGGGATGTGGGCAGCCTATAAGCGATGGGGAAAACTACCCTGGGAAAGCCTGGTCACTCCTACCGTAGAGATGTGCAGGGCTGGCTTTCAGTTGAGTAAGGTCAATTATGATGCAACCTTTTCGGCGCCTGGAATTAAAAACGATCCACATTTCAGGTTTGTACAATTACCTTTATTGAAGACTAACTTTTGCCGTCGTTTTGTATGTCTATTTCTAACCGACGAGAAAACGGAGAAGTTCTTAAGTCGACCCGTATTTTTTTTTCTTGTATGTATGACCACGCATAACTTTTTACAGGGTACTGATTCAAATTCAAATTCAAAAACATTTATTCAATTAAGACACTAAGTGACATTTATGAACGTTAAATTGAAGCTAGAGTTAAAAATCATAGGCAAACAGACGCCACAGCATGTACTGGATTGTCTAGGTAAATTAGGTGAAAACACCAAAATCTACTGCCTGCTTGTGTCGATCTATAACTTCCAGTTTCCAAAATGCGTAGAGGCTTATGAGAAGAATACCGGCAAAGAAACTCATGGCCACTCTTTTTAAAAGTCAGATCTTCAGGTGCAATAGTGTTAGTGTTACATGAAAGGTAAACAGGATGCAAGCTGATGCCACCTGAATTTCATTTTATTGAGATTGATTGGATACTTAGAATTTGGTCATATTTCAAATAAATACTTCAACACTATGGGTGGAAAAATAGGAGACGAATGATGTTCACTCATTGACTTTTCACTTGTGAACCGTTTTTTTTTAAACTTAGCAGACATATGTAGTTCTAATGAAACTGCAACATGGCGGATACCTGTAGTTGATTATTTTAGCCACAAAAATTAAAAAATAAACTTTTTAACAAAATATTAAACCGATGAAAGACAAAGAACTGAGAAGTGAAAAATAAACTTGTTAGCCTTACTAAACTCCTACACTAATGTAAATACCTAAATAATTTTGACTCAGCGCTAAACCTACAACCCAAAAATTAAATTCGAAAACACTCTGGTAAATAGACGCACCGCGCCGCTGTCATCATTTTGCTTACTAGTCAATTTTCTTGTTCTTGGATTACCAAGTAAGAGAGCTAAGACCAGAATGCTGGCTGAGTTACGTTGTCTAACGAGTAGGCATATGCATGTATCATTTCATGCATTATTAGGCATAACATACATTATTATTCACGTGTGATTTACAAACCTATCGAAAAACGCCCGTTAAATGTTGTGTGAGTGTGATTTAAATTCACACAAGAAAAAACTCATACGGCACAGTAGTCAGTAACAGTACGAACGTGACTACGCAAGCAAAACGCCTCAAGTGTCTTTGGAACACCCGGTTGGAACGAGTTATTTTCGCCATATTTAAATATATTTATGCTTTGATAATAAAATAAGTTTTCAAGTGGGAGAGCCATGCTTCGGCACGTATGGGCCGGCTCGACTCCGCTCGATACCACGGCCTCACAGAAAACCGGCAGTGAAACAATGCTTGCATTGCTTTTCGCCGTGTGAGTGAGGTTACCGAAGGCCCTGACCCTTCCCTCTCCCCAATTCCCGTCCTTCCCCTATCCCCCTCTCTAATCCCCCTCTCCCGTCTCCCTGCTCTTCCCCCTCTCGCCCTCTTCCCCTATTCACACCTTAAAGGGCGGCAACGCACTTGTGACTCTTGAGTTACAGGTGCTCATGGACGGCGGTAGTCATTTACCATCAGGTTACGTCTGCTCGTTTGCCCCCTATACCATAAAAAAATAAAATCTAAAATTGTAGACAGTGAAAGTAAATAACATGGCAAATCTCATTAACATTACAAGCAGTCCCGGGCTATTTGTAAAGTTAAAGCAATACCGAGAGGGAGCTTTAAATACACACCGGACTCCAGTAAACTTTGTCAGTGATTTACATTCTGCCAAGACAATGACCACGTAACTTGGTCATATCTGTTGTCGTTTTCGTGTTGAGCGCATATTGTAACGTACCTACCATACATATTTCCTTATTGCTATAAAACTTTAAATAAATGACTTCCTCTCCGTGTTATTTATGTAAATTAATTGTTAGAAAATGATACGGTGGATTTGTCTGGTTTTACAATGTAAACATGAAATATATACCTATATATTTTATTAAGGTACGACCACATACGGCGAATATACTGGTAATGCCATCTAGCAAAAAAACATCTGAATTACTACTGAACCTGCACCGCGATATGAAAGTTCTTACACTAATTACTTACAAATGGGTAAAACAGGTCCACATCACCATCCTATAGTAATACCCTGGTCCGACTAGAACGTCTTCTCTTTCCAAATTCCTGTTCCCCCTTTACACAAAACCTTTTGTTTGTTATGTTATAAAGTTACAGGAAATGATTTTGCTACTGCAGGTCTATGTACTTCAATTCTGCAAAAGGACAATACCACAAGCCTGGAACTCTCGTGAAACCGCCCGAAGTCATGTGTAACACTTTCCAAAGAATAGCGGAAAAGGGAGGAGATGAACTGTACAATGGTAGCCTTTCGATGGACTTCTTGGACGACCTAGAACGGGTAGGCAGTATCATTACTGCGGAAGATCTACAGCGATATGAGTGAGTATTGCATTTCTTTTTAAAATTCAATTGGGTTTTATAATATACTATCAGATCGCGTCGATTCGGGTTGAACAATATGTTCAATAAATACCCTATTTCCATCTCAAGTGGTGAAAGAATTTTTCAAATAAGTGCACTTGTCCCGGCGAATCTCTTTTATGTTTAAAAAAGAGAACTTCCGCGCTAGGAATAGTTCCTGTATCGCGGGAGACTTAACAAACAGCTCCCAGACTCGGGAAGTCGGGACAACTATTGGAAGATTACACAAATTATATTGTCCCTTGCCGTTGTGGCGAGGCGACCACTTTAACCATTTTGGGCCATCCGACCAGTCGGATTGCGCTCAAACTCACAAAGTTTGCACTCTTTCTGAATTATATTAAAATAGATTTCAGTTAGTTAAGCGTTTGTTAAGTAGTTCCTGTAATGGTGACGTTTTTAACTCGTTAATATGTTATAAAATTAAAGTCTTCATGAACATGTAACTATTTCACAAATCCGACAATCGAAAATTTAAGTAATTACTTCTGGGTACCAAGTGTACCAACACGTCGCGGACATGAGATAGCGTTCATGTTGGAGTCGAACCGACTATAAACACAATTGTCTTTGTCCTGTTGCCGTGACAGGTGGTAGAATTGCTTTACTAAATTATTTGGTTCATCTCTGTAAAGGTTTGTTAAATTCAAGATGATGTTTCCTAGCCAGTTTACATTGAATCATAAAAAATAGATAATTAAATTTCTAATCGTAGTTAGTACCTGTAGAGAAAGAAAACCAGCATTTCTCCTTATGAAACACCAAATAACCTAATATTTTGCAACCTGACATGATAAATCTTAAAACAATACATTCAGACTAAATGTTTTTTTTAACACCCGAAGCAAAAAAGGAGTGTTATAAGTTTGACGTGCCTGTCTGTCTGTGGTATCGTAGCTCCCAAACGAATGGACTGATTTAAGTGCGTTTTTTTAGTTTGAAAGGTGACTTGATTGAGATTGTTCTTAGATTAATTCAAGAAAATCTGTTCAACCGTTCGAAGATCATGAGCTCTGTTCTAATCTTTGAAGGGATTTTCGAGTTGGGGGTGTTTTAAATTCATGATTATTTGTCACAAAACTCTAAAAAACAAACTTTAACTAACTACCTAACTGGTTAATTAACTTTAACTTGTTGGGTAACTAACGTACTGTTGGTAACTTTACATATTTTTTTCTATTCCTGTAAAGGTTTTTTAAATTTACTTAAGTATATAAGTTGCTAATTTGACATGTCGTGGGTCGCCATTATTTAATTTACCACCACAGCACTGGAATGTCATAGTTATTGCGATCATCGCGCATCGTTGCGAGTGAATCCTAAAAAGTTGTACTAAAACCTTTAGAATATTCTCAAAGAAACAAAAATTGGTTACAATTACATTTAATATATAACATAATTTGACTGGCCTATTGGTCTAGTGGTTAGTGACACTGACTGCTAAGCCAGAGGTCGTGGGTTCGATTCCCACCCAGGACAAATAATTGTGTGATGAGCACGATAATTTGTTCTGTGTCTGGATGTAATTTATCTATAATATGTATGTATTTAGAAATATATAAGTATGTTTCAGCAGTCTGGTTGCCATAGTACAGGCTCTGCAAAGGATTCGACTGCAACTTCAGAAGTCGTTTTGATACCCGCTCAATGCTAATATTTATAGCATGAATATGTCTATTTACATAGTACTTTTATATAAATTACTAGCAGCGCCCCGCGATTTCACCCGTGTAAGTCCCGATCCCGTGAGAATATCTGGATAAAAAGTAGCCTATGTGTTAATCCAGGTCTCCAGCTATGTACATACCAAGTTTCATCGCAATCTGTTCAATAGTTTTGGCGTGAAAGAGTAACAAACATCCATACATACATACATCCATACATCCTCACAAACTTTCACGTTGATAATATTAGTAGGATGTTTATCCGTGTTCTACAAGCAAACTATGCTTAGTTTGGGCCTAGACGGCGCTGTGTAAGTAATGTACCAGAATATCATTTTATTATTATTAACATCGGGTAGTTATAATTCTGTCTTTCGATTTTTCAAACCAGATCAACAAACTCGAATACTATACGTAGATATTATGATGATAATAGGACAAATTGTGCAAGTCTGTGCATTACTTTGTTTATTCACGCACAGATGGCGCATTGTCGACTTAAAGGCATTCTGCTTTATTCATTCCAGTTAATGCTAAAGGAATTCTTGTTTAGTCATTCCAGCAGACCATTAATAATGAAAAGATAACATTGTAAGTGCATAACATAGTTATAGTTGCATTATTATTAGAAGTCTAATAACATAAAAAGTTTAAAAAAGGAACACTTATTAAAATCACTGAAAGGGCATGACTTTAGAATTCAGTTACAATAAGAAATTAAAAAATGAACCAAAAAATATCGGTTAAATTGAGAACCTCCTTGTTTTTCGTCGGTTAAAAAAAAAACTATCCGTTTTCAAGTAATTATTTATAAGTAAATTAAAAGGCCCTCAAAGTGCGTCGATGGGCTTAAGCGGTGTGTAAATTTTCAAATCATTTTCTTACAATGCATAAAGTTTTTACACGGTACATCGAAGTTGTTTGGAAAGTTTTTGAGGATAGTTACCTACTCCACCATGCTGCAAAATTGGCACCACAGAACCTGTTGGATGCAAATTTCACTGCTTGTATGTCTCAAATACTGAAGAGCAATGTTGCGACGAAATTAAAGCTGCTAATTTGATGTCATTACTTCATTAGTTACAAAGTAAAGGTGGCATGAGTTTTTCACGGTTACACGGTTAGAACGCAGACACCGTTGCCCATCCAACGTACGAATAAATTTTGGTCGAAACGAAAGTCAAGATCAGCACGGGGTTTCTTCTTCATATGTTTCACTGCAACTATTATGTTTTTCAGCACATCCATCAATTTATCAAGATGTGCCTGCCTGGATTAGTGAAACTATAAGCTTATAATTTCATTGAAGGCATCTGTTTTACACCAGCGGGGTTCCGCAAGGTTCCGCAAAATTAGTTCTATCTCTTAGTTCCAGCGAACAGTTCGTCATTGCTACTTTCCCAGTCCTATTCATCTCGATTCGTGAATTCTTCAACTCTTACTTAATATGTCTCGCTGAATAGCGTGCAATGCTGTGTATATGGTCCACATCATTATCTTCTTTATAGATAAAGAACACTTGGTTCTGCAGAAATTGCTACTAAATCTATCTCTGTAACATCGTCTTCTTCAAGCATCACAGCATTAAGTGCTTCTTGAAACCCGAGGTAGTCACTATAACTGTTATGTTTGTCTAGACATTGATTTTCCAAAATCACATGGAGATAATAATACAAATATTTTGCCTCTGATGTGTCCATTGGCCCCAATTGGGGACACCATTTTAAAACGCTCCTAGTACAAATAATACTCAACTATTTTATTATAATAAACTTTAACCCTATTGTACGGAATATATTTATGTATTTTATCTAAAAACTAGCAGATTTAGAGGAAAGTTATACTTAAATAAAAATTCCTTATTCTTTGTAATCACCGAAACCTAAACAGCTCGACAAGATGCTCGGCACAATCTCTTTTATCTATTTCTGATCACTACTTTGTCTAATAACGAGTCAATAGCTTTTTAACCATCAAATATCTTCATTATAAAAAGCAAAAAGATAAAAAAGTTGAGTGTACTTCTTTAGGTGTCCTCATTTGGGGCATAGGGACAGCGGGCTAAATATAATCTAATCTAAAATGCAATGATTTAAATTTGTTCTTTTGATGTTAATTACTATTTGTGTTTATAAAATGTTTAAATACGAAAACATTCTTAATACAAATGAAAATAAATGTAATATTTTGACTCTAAATCAAGAACGACTATTAATACCTCCTTACCATTATTTTGTATTCGAATCCCGATGTAACTCAAGTTTATTAGGCTATAACCAAATTTCACCTTTTCGAAATCTCAACGATGATTCAGAACCGTAGAGTACCGACACGTAAAACATACACAATATACACGGTAAAATAAAACCTTCATATGAACCAGAAACATATTAAGTTTGAATAAACGAATACATTTCAATTCTCGAAGCATCACAGGCTTCCTGATAGCGAGTGATTGATCGCGTTTTGTCAACAAAGCAAGTAGGCACATTGAGTGCCCAAAACAATGTTATCATCAAGTATAAATATTTATATGCCGATATTATTATCGCAGACATAAAATACAGAGTAGGTAATATTATCGTAAGTAGACTGATACTTGAAGCTAGACTGCATTTATGGAATCTTTCTTTATTTTTCACCCTCGTGAGTCCCAAAGCCGTGGGAATATCGGGATAAAAAGTAGCATATGAGTTAATCCAGGTGTCCTGCTATCTATATACCAAGTTTCATCGCAATCGGTTATGTAGTTTTTGCGTGAAAGAGTAACAAACATTCCTACATCCTCACAAACTTTCACGTTTATAATATTAGTAGGATTTAAGATTATTTAAATAAGTGAAGAGTCATTTTCTGCCTTTTTCCCAATTTTCATTGGGTTTGCGCAATGTGTAAACATTGCAAAGGATTTTGACTGGTTCGTTTTACGACCGGCCGCCAGCCTGACACCAACTCTTCTTCGGAATGTAGTCGTTTTAAGACGGGAAAGAAGGCAAAGCAGAAATTTGTAAAAGGAACAATGAATAGGGAGAGGAACCTAGGGTAAGGGATACTTACCGCCAGTCTCGGATGGGGAACGGGACTGAGACTACAGTAGATCACAGAGGCCGGGGTCGCGTACCCGAATGTGCTGTATTTCCTGTGACTGGAGAGGCCACAGGACAGGAACACCAGCTGGCGATGTGTTAAATAAGTGAAGAGTATTTATAAAAAAAAACAAATATATACTCAAAGCTCCTCCATGAGTTACAGTTTACGTCTACCTTAGTGTACATTATGCCAATCATAGATCTAGTAGCTTTTGGCAAATCTATTAGCTTATCTGTGCTTTTGTGAATAAGACGATTGAATAATACATAATGTATAGCAGAGTTGCAACTGCTTTCATGTCAATATTGTGCATACGCTTTCTCTTTCTTCCCTAGTATAAAATAGTGAGCAAATGATACGCTTTGTCGCCGAGATATTGTAAAGGTTAAAGATATTAAGTGTTCACTGACGCTAATGCGCGATAATTTGTAACGATATTACAAATTTTACATAAATACCTACGTGTAATGTTTATTTTTTAAATTCTGTATATCAATGTTATTGTAAAGGAAGGCATAGGTCACATAACTGCTTTCCTAAAAAATATTACCTATGCGTCATTTTTTACTTGTGTTCGTTGGTAAAATAAAATGTTATCTATGTATGTGTCATTTGAAAAAAAATATACGCTTCCTGATCTGTGCTTTGTACTTTTTATACCTGTCATACCTAACCTACGTATTATGTTGTATACTAAATTAAGATTGTTTACTAACATAGGTTTTATGTTGGACTAACACATATGAGTAATTGTTACTTAAATAAAGAATATTTATTAATACCAGGTCAACGATAATTACATCCCCTGCAAACTAAATTTCATGAAAATCGTTGGAGCCGTTTCGGGGGCGATAAATCGATATACACGTACGAACGTAAAAAAAACCGATCAGTGATCCAGGTACTAAGTCAAAAAACTAAGTCAGATACTAAGTAAAAAAGCAAATCGTTTGTACGTATGATTTGAGTTTCAATGAATCAATACGATTTTGACCAACTCTTAGAGGTTTCATTATTTTTTTTAATTTTTGAGAGCCCAGATGTTAAAGGTTTCAGATGTCAAAATATACACACATCTCAAATATTCTTCAATTGCTTTGATAGTTATCTTCAAAGTTTTGTGTTAAAGTGTACATATTAAGTGACTAATTACAATATGTGATGTGAAAAAAAAACAAAGTATAGGTGAATTAATCATTTCATTGTCGTGGCCTGCAAATTAATATTTAATATTAAACCAACAAATTTGCTCTACAGTTTTAGGATAAAACCAAAAGAGCAACACTTCAGAAATCATAGCTTTTAAGTTGAACAATGTATTTATTCTTAAATTAAATGTTTTTCAGTTTTGGTAAACAATTTGCATTTTGCGAATAGGTAACTATGTGTTTGCATTATATCCCTCATTATGATGCAACCGATTTCATCGACGTAAACCCGATTTAAGAATTAAGCTCCATTCCACAGCTCTTTTTTAATTTAAATATATGTGAGAAACTTTCTTTTTGTAAGAAACTAGCGGCCGAAAACACAAAATTCGCTCAATTTGTCGGTATTCGCTCGTTTTTTCGGTACCTAACATATAAAATTTCAGTGTAAATGTATGGACGGAGTTCGGAGAACTTCATAATTGGAATGCAAATGGTTTAAATTGTTGAGTTTTTGGCGTACAATTTTTGTAATAATATTATGAACTAGAGAAATAATACTGCAAAATATTAGGTGAGAACTCATGAATTCTAGAAAGTTCTGTTTATGAAAGGTTACCTAACCGATATTTAACCGTAGCTAACATGATTGACCGTGAATTTAACGAATGCATGAATTCGTTCCGAATTTTTTCAGCGATAACATTTGAAAGATCCAGGTACTTTATGAATAAAATTTCTTTTGTGAAATTCTTGTAAAATTCTCTAACCGGCAACTGTTACTGAGTTTCTCTTACAATAAGTAATCAGTAGGTAGGTATGTCATGTGCCTTTTTTGCGATAGTGACCTAAAGCGTGGTGATGACCGTCCACATGCAAAAAAAAAGTTTTTATAAAGTGTAAAATTATAAAACATTTAACGAAAAGTATTTCACAACGTGTATGTATTAAGAGTCATTGTTATTCAATTGTATTCGACACCTGATTACATGATATGAATGAGTCACACAGTTGAATAAAAAATTATGAATTATTTGTGGTGAAATAGTTAGCAGTACGTTATTGTTTTAACAAAAATCGTATCTTATTGTCATTAATTTACTTCAAACCATAATAACTGATATGAACTTTTTTTTCTATTGTTCTCTATGGAATGTCAACTAACCGTTCGGAATGAATGTTTGATGTGACGGCCAGTGACGGGGCAGATGGGGGACGGGTCGAGGAGATTTATGGAACAACATTTATTGATTTTCAGGAAAATTTTCATAATGAAAATATTTTTTTACAAACAACATTTTACAGAATCACGAATATTTTACGAAAATAGGTATTTATCCACTACATACAGAAAAGTCATTGTGAAACTGAAAATATGCAAACAGATAGAGATATAAGAGTACACAGCGGAGAAACTGTAGAGAATTCTTTCTCGGCCTAACCAGCAATAAATTTGAATGGTAGCTTAACGTAGTTAAACTTAGTCTGTGAGGCAAAAGCTCTCTGGAAAAATACTGAATAGCAGTGTGATGACTCCCGATTCGTTCAAAGAATGACCACCCGGCTAACCCGAAAGTCTGACCAGCAATCAATAAGAAATTATATAGGCCTGTGAGAAACACAACTAAAAGTAATGACTAAAGGCAGGTGAGAGGTTTCAAAACATTTCGGAATGTCGATGGATTTAATCTGCCAACAACCCTTATCAGTAAGAACAGATGCACTAAAGAAGCAGTAGATACATCTAAATCTGAAGGCACTAGACATCAAGCTCAATATACATGTTCGCTCCTTCTCCATGCTTCAATATTTCCTGTGAGACATAAAGACTATACGTATTTAGTACTTGCAGAGATATATGATAATGATGTATATGTAAGGGGATCGTCCCGCAGTCCCCTGCGCCGTTGCGCGCATTGCGACACTCTGATAAATTATGTAATAATGTATATAATATGTGGTAGTGTCTTTAATAAACGTATTTTCTTTCTTTTTAGCTACCAGCTGTGCTCTACCTTATTATAATTCATCCCATACATACGCATAATAGATCTAGCAGGTCATGTATGATTAAACACTGTATGTAGTTTGCAGTTATGTATAAAATAGCCCTCCCCGCAATTAAATCCGCGTCTATGGTCACTCGCTCCGCTCTTAAGAGATGTAGCGTGATGTTAAAGGCCTACAACTTTCTTCCACAGTTGGACTATTAAACGCAAAAAGATTTTTTTTATCCGATTTAGTTCTAGAGCTTACTGCGTTCGACCGAAAAACATACTAGGTATTTAGGTTTATTTTAGTACTTTCCCCCTTCGTCCCCGCAGTTTCACCTGCGTTTATGGTCACTGCTCCTATTGGTCGTAGCGTGATGTTATATAGCTTATAGCCCATTTGGCTATCGAACACTAAAATAATTTTTCAATTCGGACCAGTAGTTCCTGATATTATCGCGTTCAACCAAACAAATAAACTCTTTAGCTTTATAATATTAGTAAGTATAGATAAGTGTTAAACCTATTGTGACACTTACAGCAATAAGTGGTTAACACTATTAGTGCCGTATCGAAGTTGCATAAACAAACCTACTTGATGAATAGGTACTAAGTCACGATTGTGGAAAGGTACGGAGTTCTGCAGGGGTCATCAGATATTAAACGCAGTGTCTAATGTAACATATCATGGATATAATAATAGTACGAAAATACGCAGTTATGTTATAACTGCGTATTTTCGTACTATTATTATATCCACAACTAGCAACCTGAACATGAATCGTTCTATCTATTGGTGAAAACCACATGAAAATCCGTTCAGTAGTTTTTGAGTTTATCGCGAACAGACAGACAGACGCGGCGGGGGACTTTGTTGAACCTGCTTACCTGAGAGTTTGCCATAACGTAGACAAAGGTTTGTATAGGCCAGCGTATTTGCTATACTAATATATTATATAGGTACTATATATCCTTTCATGGCATAGCAATGAAGATCATAAACAAGGTTAAAATTCTTCTTTGCAATTTGCAAAACTTGTTTCCTAAAACATGATTTTTATAATTTTCGTAAATCAGATACAAATTATAAAATTGACTGCACTATTGGCGACATACTCGTAGTTTAAGATCGCAACTGTCATACCGTTAAATATTATTCGTTAACACTCCACACCGAAAAATAACTGTGATCCATAATTACTTTCAATTTAAAGTATTAACCTGATTACAAAAATAGCTCATTACGGCCACCGGCGGGGCGGGCGTAGTTTAATCTGTGGTCTTAGTACATTCCCAAAATATTTAGCTAAAATGTTTATTGTGATGTGAATGTTTAAACTCTTAAAATAAGAACATCGTAAAACTAGTGAAATTCTCTTTTTTAGAGATTTTATAATTAGCATGAATTCTTTATGTTTGCAAAAGGGCTAATAGGGGGTTGCCCCCGGGTGTCAAACTACATATATGTATATGTGAACACGCAACGAGACATAGAGACTAAATATGCGACGTTATAAATGTAAGATCATAACTCACATATCACAACTTTATAGTTATAAAGATGTTTGAAAGTAGTATCAGATATGTAGAGTAGTAAGCAAAAATTTAATCTATACTAATATTATAAAGCTGAAGAGTTTGTTTGTTTGTTTGTTTGGTTGAACGCCCTAATCTCAGGAACTACAGGTTGGAATTGAAAAATTCTTTTAGTGTTGGGTAGTCCATTTATCGAGGAAGGCTATAGTCTATATAACATCACGCTACAACCAATAGGAGCGAAGCATCAATAAAAAATGTTGCAAAAACGGGGAAATTTTACAAACGTTCTCTTTGGTATCTAGACCCAACTACTCAGAGCTTATACTATGGGTTCTAGAACAGGGATAAACATACATAGATACATTTTTTTTTGTAAATACATACATAGAAACATCCAAACCACAGAAAAAAGACATGTTCATGGATACAAATATTTGCATTGAGTCCAATTCGCTACCGCCGCGAAATGCGTGATGCGCCACACAGGTCGTAAAAGCAAGTTACCTGCATACAATGGTAGCAAAGGTAGTCTGCCCAAAGAAAAAATACCAGGCGCCGGAGAGCGCAGAATGATCTCCGGCCTCCATAAGCGCTGGCCTAGGAGTAACAGGCGAGGCCCGTTACGTTAGCAGAAGCAGGCCTGAGACGGTGGTGCGAGGTATTCCGCGCGCGCCTTTCTGAACCGGAAGGGGGGCAAGGCCTTTCGCACGCAATGGTGTGGCTATATATATAATATTAGTAAGATTACTTACGTATTATTCTTTTCTTTACAGAGCACAAATCTTGGAACCCATTACAGTACCTCTGGACAGTGGGGATACAATATACACAGCGCCCCCACCGAGCTCTGGGGTTATCATGGTCAACGTCCTGAACATCCTTCGAGGGTATAACTTCAGCGCCTCCAGTATAAACACGACGGAAGACAAAATCCTTACATACCACAGGATAATCGAAGCTTTTAAATTTGCCTACGTGCAAAGAACTAAATTGGGTGATATGGATTTCTTGGACTTGAAAGAGGTACATGAAACAAATGATAGTTCACTAATTCATGATCAGTAATTGCAGCAGAGTTATCGCAGATTTCTTATTGAGATATTTGTAGTTCTTTAACTTCCCAAAAGACGTTTGTTTCGGGTTTGCTCAAGAAACACATTTTGTCGTGAACTTCTCCGTAATATGGTGAGGTTTTTATAGAATTATAATGCCTTATAGAAAGCACATTTTCTAACAAAAGAGGAAAAGTCTAGTAATTCTGATTTTAGGAACTTTATAATTATTCTTATTTAGCGACTGGATGGATAGATTCTTATTTAGAAGTAGGGTATACAGACTATACAGTAATCACAGCATCTTACTTTATACTCGTTTGTAAAACACTTTTTGTATTGATAAGGATCGATCTTACACCGCCTAACCTGCTACTTTGACCAAGTTGTCAGTCCACCTAATGGCGAATGTCTCTCCACTAGATGCCGACTACTCGAGAAACTTTCTTCCGTAAACGGTCCTCACTTTTCCAGAGTCTATGGGAACCCCCTTAAAATTCATCGTGATGGCTTGAACTACAACAATCGGTCTGTCCTATGACTCGCTCTAAAATTTGTCACTGACACATCCTAGTCACTGCCCATGTTCAGCATTCAAAATCTTAGGACCGTGCATGAATTCCCATCAAAATAAATTCCTCGACTGAGGTCTTTTTTGAAGTTAGACCTTATTTTGTTGAACGATTTGGCTCTGCTGAAGTGACTGCAGTGCCGCCGAAGTTTCGATGATATCAAACACTTTGTAATAATCATAGCCAAGTGACGTATTTGACCTTTATAAGTTTTACTTCTTTGTCAACTCGATTAAATGATTGAAATTTACAAAGTAGTATACACGAAATAAAACGAAAAATTATGTGACGCAGAATTAAATGTTACGAAACAGAGTCACGTGATCACAATACGTATTATATCAACATATTATTATGTATCACTAGTAATCATGACATTTAATAATTGACCTATTGTCCATGAGACTTGGTATTTTTTTCAGGCGTAATTTATTTTTTCTAAATTGTTTTTAAAATGAATTACTGCGTAATTTTTCATCATTAATTTATTCAAAACAACCCCTGTGAGTTACCAAAATTTGCCAAATGCTTCAACATTTATCTACTTTTTATGTGTAGTATCTACAATAAATGTGTTCGTATACCTGATAGTTTTTAGTTATTAATCATCAGTAACGATAACTCGTTTTAAAGAAATCACATATAAAGTTGTTAGTCACGTACACTGATACCTAACAAGAATTACTTTTGTTTCCGTTTCTCTGGTGTTTCACTATTCCAGTAAATAATTTAAATATATATTTCTCCTTACAGCTATTAAACAAATTGTCGTCGAAAGAGTTCGGCGCTGAGTTGCGTTTGCGCATAAATGACACCATGACCAGTAACAGCTCGGCCTCGTACGGCGCAGATTCTTACAACCAACCAGATTCAGGCACCGCTCATATATCTATAATCGCTCCCAATGGAGATGCTGTTTCAGTCACTAGCTCTCTGAACTTTTAGTAAGTACCTATATGTGAACACCTCATGAGGATGATTTAATGAAGTTCATTCATTCATTTATTCATTAGGTAATAGCTAAATTATCAGTACTGAGCATAAGGGAGATCTCTGAGCCATTTTAATTTTTTCTACAGTAGAAATATTTTTTGACATCACTACGTAGAAAAGAAAGTAAAAAAAAGAGTTACGTTCCTAAATCTTGTTACTGCGTATAACACATATCATTATTTACAATGAGTGGGATTGGATTCATTGTTGCTATTGGCGGTCACTAGTACCGGCCTATATATCGTATATCTGGCTCTTGCATCACATGGTTTTATTTTAATAGAGACGATTGTCTAGTCACGAAGCCAGGCACAAAAAGAAATTATAAACTCTTATGGGTCTATCGATTTGTCAGTGGCCACACTGGTCACAAAAGGTCTTGACAATCCACGTCGTTGTCAATGGTAACATCAGATCGGGAACTAAAACTAACGGACTAAACAACTAAAACTAAAGCGCATCCTAATCAAATCACCTATTGATGTTTATAGCTTTGGAGCGGGTTTCATGACTCTCAAGACAGGCATAGCAATGAACAATGTAATGGATGATTTCTCGTCTCCTGGCATCATCAACTATTTCGGCCTGAAGCCCGCCACGGCTAATTATATCGCGCCTTACAAGAGACCCGTCTCGTCTATGAGTCCAAGCATCATTGTGGACAAGAACGGGAATGCTAAGTTAGTCATAGGAGCTTCAGGAGGTACTAAAATTACTACTGCTGTTGCTTTGGTAAGTACCTTAAGCCATAAACTGTTTGTTTTTGACTTGCTATGATAGAATAGAATAATCTTTATTGTACACCAACGACCTATTGCTTAAATAAAATACACAAAGAGATACTGTAAGTTCAATATAAATAACGTGGATATGTACTTATATGTGGCAGTCAAAAAGTAAATTCAATTGTAATGTAGCCAACTAAAACAGAGCCTGAATAGAGTAACATAAGTATTTATCTATAGTAAATAATAGTAATATAGTGAAAATTTTAAAAATAAGTGAAGAATGAAATGATAAATCATTTCAAATCCAAGATGGCGGACGTCTTTTACAATACCCGACGTAGCCCACAACGGCTAATTATATTATTATAATTATCGCGACCTTACAAGAGATCTCTATTGTGTATGCGACAGGGATAAGGTAGACCCTCCCTTCCCCATTCAATATGCGACAGCCCTTCTTTAAACATTTGTAAGAGAAGAATCAAGAATTATTTTCTTTCTCAGCAATAATCAGACTGATATTAGGTTATATATGTAAGTATGTATGTATATGTTATTATGTTATATTGTATATGTGTGTATGTATTAATATTATAGTTATAGTATATATGTAGGTTTACCTCTGTATTTAGTTACTTATGTAATATGTTCTATATTTGTATTCCAATCATCTTTTACGTACACACGACTTTGCCTCTTATTTTTCTTAATATCCTCTTTTCACTCCAAAGGTTAGCTGGAAGAGAACTCAAGTATGGGTTAAGCTCGCCTTTGTACATGCCATTTCCTTATGTATATTGTGTGATTGTTTTTGTGTACAATAAAGAATAAGAATAAGAATAGACACTGTACAGTGACGATCTTAAATGTGGGACCCATTTAAGAAGAAATAGCTTTCAGCAATACGTTAGGTACCTTTTGTTTTTGCTACCGTCCGGAAAAGTAGTTTTCTTCAATATCTCATAGTTAATATGTTCACAGGTGATAATGCGCAAGCTGTGGTTTAATCAGACTATAAAGGAAGCTGTAGATGAAGCTCGATTCCATCATCAAATAACACCGATGGTAACAGAATACGAGTTCGGTATCACAGAGGTTAGTTTCAATCACTATTTTGTTCAAAAACCAATGTAGCGGCAATCTTGATATATCACTTTAAAGGCTAGTCTAGTAACGTTATAATCTACTTTAAAATCGACTTGTAAGCAGTTCAAGAACCTTTACCATAAACAATAAAAAAAAAGTTATAATATTGGAGTGTGTGTGTGTTTTTACGACGCTTACTACCACTCACACGTACTTGATCTCAAGCAAGCATGACCAAGACATCGTGCCTGATAAGGTATTAGAAATTGATCAATAATCGGCTTAAAGCGATAGGTGCCGCTCGAAACTGATTACTAATCAGTTTTAATAACTGTGGTTGTCTGTGTTCTGCGCCCATTATTTACTTATAGCTTGTCGCTGCCTGGCTTATGTAATGTAACGACCTTTGATTCCAAGAGTTCGGCTTCTACCAAAATCGGTTGCTTATATGGTTAACCAAAAATAGTTTCGCTTGTTACACAATATGAATCCAACTGCAGAAGCTATTATTATCATTTCGGCAATGCTTTAGTAATTCGATAGAAGTTTAGTAGTCTTCTCTGACAATATTGACATCTGTCAAACTTTTAAAGTTAGAATAGGAACACATTTGAAAACTGAATCTGGAATATGAATGTAAATACTACATAGGTATTGTAAGATTTTGTACCTCAGCTGCTCCAAGTAACAAGAAAAAACTATATTACGTTATCACATACTTAGAAAAAGAAGTAGGTAGGTAGCCAATCAAAATGGAACGAAGCAATCCGTTTTTGTCTAAGTCAACGTGCCGATTTTTTAACTGCCTAGGTACTGACTTCACTACTTAAACTAACATCTTATTTTGTCATCAGGATGATTTTCACAAATTTATAAAGTTATCTTTGTAAAAGAGAGCAGGATGCAAAATTTTATGTACTCTAAATACATTGTTTTAACTGTTACACCTACTAATACTTTTGGTGGAGTGCTGTGCTAATGGTGTATGTTTGCAGGACTTGGTGAAAGGGCTGCGAGCTAAAGGCCATGGCATGCAGCGCTACCGCGGCAGAGGCTCCATCGTGTGCGCCCTGTACAGAAATAGAACCGCCATTTTCGCAAACGCTGACTTCAGAAAGGGCGGTGACGTTGCCGGCGACTGAACACTCGACTCCTGTGCCTAATCATAGATAATATTAAGATTAATGAACTTTAACACGAACTGTGCTGGTTTTCTTTTCGAAGATGTGATCATACTTATTTCAATTGTTTTGTTAAATAAGTGGAATTAAACGACAAATAATTAAGCGAAAGTCTATCCCATTTTTGCTAGTGTATAAGTGTAAAGATATTGGTGTATTCGAGGTATGACCTTCAACATAGCAACCTTAATTTTTATTTTTTTTTATTTGCTTGATTTTAAAAATAGGTCTCGCATTAAAATAATTATTTAGAATCGAAGTATTAGTATATGTAATTGACGATACAATAACAAATAGGCAATAAGAAACTTATTACAAGAAAAATGTGATAGTAATAAATTATAGATAGGATACAAAATGTTGCCGTCTTCCGAAAAATATTGTTTAATTAAAGTATTATACTGCTGACCTGTTGGCGGCATTTTGGCATTCTGAATATTAAATAAAATTATCATTCAAGGAAAGAACCTTTTATTACTTGGCCGATGAATAACAGTATTTTTAATTTGATATTTTTCGAGACACAACTTGGAACAATTAATTTCCATTATTTCAGTATTTGTAACAAAGATAGTTATTTGAAATATAATCGCACAAAATAAATTATATTTTCAATTGTCTTTTTTTTTGTGCGTCCATTTGTGCTGTGGCAAAACATTTTATGGTACCTACTATTATTGTAAACTCACTAGATTAAGTTTTATTATTTTTCTACACCGTTGCCCAATGTTATTTGCATTTTTGGTCATACTGCTGTCTTTAGGTCAAACACAAATGTCCACACTTAAATTTAAAAGTATAATATTGTGTACACCATAGATTTTATGTTCTTGCTTGAAATAAAAATATTTATTTACATAGCTGGAATTAGGACGGATGGATAAACGCGAAATAAAATAGTCAAAAACTTACTAGTATTTAAAAAATAAACTTTTAAATGTTATCGAAATTTTATTGGCTTACCTAACAATATTAATCTTACATTCTTAACAATATATATATAGAATTTGTTATAAACATATACACATATTTTCATTATGCATATTGAAACCCTTAAACGTAGCATTACGGAGAGCTGTTCTCGACTGTGAAAGTTTAAAGCTTCTCGCCGATAGGTGGCGCTAAAAACTGACTTAAAACTTTTTCTAGAATTATTCCGTTCGTTGTGACTATTGGTCACAGTATCCGTAATATGAGACTACAGTATAGTATAAGTTATCGTCCATAAGTGTTGTAGAATTTTTATTTCTTAATACATTTCATTGAATTGCCATTCTTATAAATAGTACAAAACCTTAAAATATAAGTAATAGTATTGGATACACTACCTTCATTACCAGTTAGTCGGTGTTATCGAATCACTCCATACCTAATTTTAGTTTACTAATGTTATAGCTAAACTTATCTCGGATCTAATATCTCAACTGGAATAATATTCTGTTAAAACTTTAATATTTCAGTCTTATTTCGTGGTTAACTGCTAGTAAAAATGTAAATACAACGCTCTCTAGCGGGCAATAGAGTAACTAGTTAGTTTAGTAAACCTAATTGAACAGTTTATTCTGTAGCTATTATTTTTGCATTGCACTCTCGATATTTTAAGGTTAAGGTCTCTTCTGTACCCTTTTTTTACATTTTATATAATATATACCTACGTTAAATCGTCGATCTTTTATACATCTTGTAATATGGTATTGTGTGGTGGTATGATGGTCGTATTACTTGTAATATTATTAAATATATAAACCTACTATATCCGACAAACGAAACCATGCCCACTCCGCGACTGTCGGCAATGACCCACATAAACACATTTTTGCAGTACAAAATAAATATGTAAAAATAGGTTTTTTGCTTTTTTTCAGTATTATGTAAAACTACAAAAAATCTTTTATTAATTAACTAATACTTATTCAAAGGTTAAACAGTTAATCTCATATAATAGTAGAAAAACGAAAATAAAATTAAAAATATCATCTCTGCAAATGCCAAACCCCAGTCGGCATTTACAGTCAGCGGATGACGTCACGAACGTGACTAGTGCGTTGACTAAGTAACTTGAATTATAAAAAATACTTTTTGATAGTCTATTGTTTGCTCTTGCAAAACTTGGTAGCTACTATTATAATCGTCATTATTTTGGGAAATAAGATGATATCAAATGAAATTTCATGATGTAATAATAATAATAATAACTTGAACCAGCTGTTAACGTTACGGCACAAAGACTATCGGATCAAGTACGGGCCATTCAACGATGTCATTTGTAGGATAACTCCGTGCTTGATAGACTACGCTTGGACTTGCAGAATAGCATTGTTACTTCTCCTCCTTCACAAACAGTGTCACAATCAATTTCTGGATTACTACGACCTTACCCAGCTGAGGGCGGAGAGGACAGTGGTACTTCATCTGTAAGTACTCAGTACAATGAACAAATAAGGAATATTTTGGAAGGTACTCTTCGAGAATATCGGACCATGAGTTATGACAACAGACCTCGTTTACCGCGTTTGCCAATGCATAAACGAAATAAAGCCCTAGTGTGTGCCCTTGATTCTATATTAGGTATTTATTTAGAAGAAAGTACAGATCTCAGTGATACACACTCAATTCTATACTGTGCGGCTGTTGCAGCATGTCGAGTAGCTGGTGTTAAATTCCCAGAAAATGATACCGCTACTCGGTCAAAACTTGCTGCTCCCGCGTGGCAGTGCAGGATTGAACGTCGTATCGCTGAGGCGAGGGCACTCATTGGCAAGCTTATCTGTTTCAGATCAGGTAACACGCGTCCGAGAGTAATGCGTTTTGTGAATCGGGCTTTTTCGGGAACTGGTATCAGTTCCTGTAATTATGCAGCGCAAGTCACAGAGCGCATTGACTTTCTGAAACAGAAAGTTTATGCATGGGCAAACCGTATACGAAGGTACAAAAAACGAGTGGACCGATATACTCAGAATCATTCCTTCCAAAGGGATGAGAGGTGGGTTTATAGAAGGTGGGAGCAGCCTGGTTTAGTGAGTGACACACATCTCCCAGATGCTGAAATTACGAATTCATTTTGGCGTGACATCTGGGCGATGCCTGTCACTCACACAGAGGGTGATTGGATGCGAGATGTCGAACGATCGTGTGAGTCGATTGATACCATGGAGCCAATAACAATATCGAACACTGATATAGCTTATGCAGTTCGTTCGCTACCGAACTGGAAATCAGCGGGACCGGACGGACTGCATAACTTTTGGTTAAAGTGGCTCCGTAGCTCACACGTACGATTGGCATCTCAACTGCAATCATGCTAAGAATCAGGTTCGCTTCCGACTTTTATGACCACAGGCGTAACTCACCTGCTCTTTAAGTCTGGCAGTGCCATGGATCCCAGAAACTACAGACCTATAACGTGTTTACCTACGCTTTATAAATTACTTACGTCCATTCTGAGAGTGAAGATAACATCTCATATAACTAACAATACTATTATGGCTTACTCAGAATGGATGTAAAAGTGGGGCCCGTGGCACTAAAGAGCTCCTTATTATTGACACGACCATTAACCAACAAGTTCGTCGTAATCGAAAGGATTTGGCGACATGTTGGATAGATTACAAAAAAGCCTATGACTCTGTACCGCATACGTGGCTCTTGAGAGTGATGGAGTTGTACAAGGTAGATACAACTCTATGCATTTTCTTGAAGGCATGTATGCGGCAATGGAGAACGGTGCTCTACTATCCAGGATGTCGACGATCTCAGGGTTACGGCGAGTATATTAAGATCAGGCGGGGTATATTTCAGGGTGACAGTTTGAGTCCCTTGTGGTTTTGCTTAGCTTTGAATCCTCTCAGCACTTTACTGAAGAGTTCAGGGCTAGGCTATCGTTTACAGAAAGAAGGTCAGGTTATATCCCATCTGATTTTCATGGATGATTTGAAACTGTTTGCCTGCAACTATTTCCAATTGATAAAATTACTTGAGGTAACTGAAACCTTTAGTAAATGTGTCAGGATGGAATTTGGTGTGGATAAATGTGCAGTCATGCATGTAAAAAGAGGCAGGATTGTGGAATCTGAGGGGATGGAACTCTCAGATTCCACACACCTTAGATGTCTTTCCGCCAACGAAACTTACAAGTATCTAGGTATGACACAGGCGTTAGGTGTAAATGAATTGACTATGAAGCAATCGTTACAGGAACGTTTCTTTGGCCGCCTGAAAAAAGTATTGAAAAGTCTTTTGTCATAAGGTGGTAATAAGGTGCGGGCCTATAATGATTGGGTCATACCAGTCCTAACCTACTCCTTTGGCATACTTAGATGGACTCAGACTGAACTAGATGCCCTGGATAGAAGAGTTCGTACACTGCTTACCGCGTACCGAATGCACCATCCACGTTCATCGGTCATGAGATTGTATATCCCGCGGAAATGTGGGGGTCGTGGTTTTTTAAATGCCAAGACCCTCCATAACCGCGAGGTATGCAACCTTAGAGATTACTTCCTCTCCGTTGACCTGGATGTGTATCGGGATGTGGGGGCAGTTGACCACGGACTCACTCCGCTTGCTCTAGGAAAAGAGAACTGGCGCAAACCAGCAGTACTTACTATTACAGACCGCAGGGAGATATGGAAGAGCAAGGCGTTGCATGGACGTTTTTATCGGGCCTTAAATGGGCCCGATATAGATTTATTAGCATCAGTATCCTGGCTACGGTTCGGTGACCTCTTCGGAGAAACTGAAGGTTTTGTCTGTGCAATTACAGATGAAGTTGTTATGACGAATAACTATCGGAGATATATCCTGAAGGACGGCACAATTGACATTTGTCGGGCGTGTCATCGTCCCGGAGAAACCCTCAGGCATATAATTTCTGGTTGTTCTCGTCTTGCCAACGGCGAGTACTTGCATAGACATAACCAAGTGGCCAGGATAGTCCATCAGCAACTTGCTGTTAAATATAATCTTGTGGCTGTCGAGTTACCGTACTACAGGTATGTGCCCGACCCAGTTCTCGAAAATGGTCGTGCAACATTGTACTGGGATCGATCTATCATCACTGACAGGACTATTGTTGCCAAAAAGCCTGATATAGTGGTGATAGACCGATTAGAGCGCCGAGCAATGATTATTGACATCACCATTCCCCATGACGACAATCTTTTGAAAGCCGAAAAAGATAAAGAAATAAAATATTTGGACCTAGCCCACGAGATTGTCGACATGTGGGATGTGGATTCAGCAATCATTGTGCCGATAGTCATTTCGGCCCATGGGTTAATTGCTAAGAGCCTCGACCAACACCTTCAGAGGCTCAAGTTAGGCAGCTGGATTAAGAGCCTGATGCAGAAGGCAGTCCTCCTTGATACGTCACGCATAGTGAGGAGGTTTCTATCTCTGGAACCCTAACCACCGGTAGCTTGGTCCCTGTACCCGATACCGGTGGGACACTATTTTTTATATTTTTAAATATATTTGTTTTTATTTTTTATAGTGAATGTATTTAAAAATGTAATTTATATGTATATTAAGTAAATAAAGAGAATAATAATAATAACTTCACACATCTCACACGAGGCCGTCTGATCCCAAACTAGGCAGAGCCCGTACTATGGTAACCAGACTGCTAATAAACATACTTATATATTTCTAAATACATACATATTATAGATAAATTACACCCAGACACATAACAAATGATTATGCTCATCACACAATTATTTCTCCTGGGTGGGAACCGAACCCGCGACCTCTGGCTTAGCAGTCATGGTCACTAACCACTAGACTAACAGACCAGTCAAGTGATATTTTATTGTAAAAAAATAGATCAGCAACATTCAATTAGTTATTATTACGATCTTGGAATTCCTATGATTTTTGTAGGTATTTGAGGTGAATTTATGGCTTGGCGTGGGGGGCACGGCCATGTATTTAAGCTCTGGCGGTCAAAGGGTCACTTTTACTTATACTAGCAAAATGATAAGAGTATTAATGTCAATTAAGATTATTTAGTTTAGGAAAGGTTAGTTAGTAAACCTTTCCTAAACTACATGTCAAATACTTCCTCAAATGGCCCTAGGCCATTTCTAATGGAGTATCAATTATGCAGAACATAAATCGCGGCCAAAACTACTTCTTAAGATTGTATAGGTTTTAATCCAAACAGAAGCTACAGAAGATTCAAAAGAAATTTATTTTATTTTGCATTGTAATTGCATTGCACTAACATACATATATATAGGTATTCTACGATATATTAAGGTAATACATAAAAGAACTGTAATTATAACAACAAATAAACGTACTGTACATTTAAGTTCTGAGAGTATGAGAGCGGTTGCAGATTTGTTGCGCTTGCGCTCGTTTTGGTATTCGTGCTTACAAGAGGTTAAATTTTTCGCATCAACTAGGAGAACCAAAGTACCCTACCGAGCGACGTGGACGTGGAGTCACTTGTGGTCTTTCAAGATAAGAAAGACAAGGTCTTGCTTTTTTTTTGCAGATTTTCATGTATTCGGCCAATTTCAAGAACAATATATCCTCTAGGACTGATTTCCTTAGCGGTCTGACTTCTCCACTTTGTCATTCAGTAATTTCGAGGACCCTCCTGGTCTCTCCATACTGCCTGCATTATGAGGCAACCAAAGTAGATTATATTATCTAAACTAACATTTACGACTTGAGTGTAGTTTACGGGGTTGTATTTCTTACAAAAAATGTCTCAACTCTCATGAAACGCCACCTTATTTTTATTTCACAGCGTAGTTACACAATAAAATATATCAACCGTAGACTCGACTTTGATATACACTGAGTTCTCGACTACTATTGTGCTTCTAGAACTCACCAACTCGTTCTCATCGTAGGATTATCAACGAGCGAGTGACTCTGTTGGTGTTGCGTGTTTATAAGCACTCGTAACCAATTACCAAGCTGTGTACTTATTTACCAAAATAGTTGAACAAAAACAATTGAGTTCATATGAAGTAGATACTACTTCATTGGCTTTATAACAACAATCACAATCTTCAATCATATATACGATAGATGTTTGATCGGCCCTCAAAAAACGGTACCAATTAAAACTGTGCTTAAATACAGTTGTAAGCACAGTCTGTTGACCTATCAGACACTTGAAGTTAGTTATTTTTATTTATTTTTGAAATACGTAGCTTGCGTACCTGTCTTCTTCACTCTTGTGAGCGTGCGTGTGGCATAAGCACCACGAGTCTAGTATGCTGCGTTGTGGTAAGTAATAAACTACAGACGCTTTACATTGCAGTTTTTGTATCAACCTATTACAACATATATTCATAGAAGCATTCATTGTATGGTCTGGTTTATTATTACGATGGCATATTAAATGTGTGCACGTAAAGGAATGTGGAACTATCGTGTGCCACTATTTGACGCGATTTTTGTAGGAGATTGTGTATCGAGACGACGTGTAACGAGCAGACGGGTCACCTGATGATAACTGACTACCGCCGCCCATGAGCACCTGCAACTCAAGAGTCACAAGTGCGTTACCGGCCTTTGAGGTGGGAGTAGGGAAGGTGGGAATAAGAGGCGAGGAAGGGAGGGAGAGGGGTAACCTCACTCACTCGACGATAAGCAATGCAATCATTACTTCACTGCCGGTTTGTGAGGCCGTGATATCACTCCGGTCAAGCCGGCCCATACGTGCCGAAGCATGGCTCTCCCACGTATAAATATACTCCCAATTTTGCGAATATTAACTCTCAAATATTGCCCTCTATTGTACGTGATTGGACCAAATGACACTTGGCAAAACGTGGGTGTGTGCCTACCACTTCAGAGATATAGGCTTGAGTTTATGTATGTATGATAAAAGCCCCCACTGATACAAATAGACATTATATATTTATTTACATAGACGTGGGGAACAGGGCGGGAATCGAACGTGCAACCTCTGAAATCGCAGTCAAATGCTCAGCCGCTACGCCACATAGTTCTTCAAAATATGAATCAAGACCCATTAGATGCTTGACGTAAAGGACAAGACATCTTTCATAGCCTCAATAGGTGTGACCAGTTTCGTGGAGCCGATCAGCACCGTATTATCGACGCCGCTGGTGATGACGCTCCTGTGCAAACGCTTGCATTCTTCAGCTGTAATGCCGCCGACGACGAATATTATAATTGTAGAGTTGTCCAAAGGATGCTTTGCAGCCCGCGTTTTCTTTTGTTTGAGCATACTGTAACAGAATAATCAGTTTTAGTATATTGTTTTTCTTTTTAATTATTTTTTACTCCTCACACACGGCCGTCTGATCCCAAACTAGGCAGAGCCTGTACTATGATAACCAGGCTACTGATAAACATACTTATATATGACTAACTACATACATATTATAGACTAGCAGGTCCCGCACCGCATATATATATATATGTATATATATATATATATATATATATATATATATATATATATATATATATATATATATATATATATATATATATATATATATATATATTTGGGCGGAACCCTAGTTCCTTTTACAAAATAAAAGTAACCTAAGTTACTCCTTATAGCACCAGCTATCTGCCACTGAAAGCTCCGTGGAAATCGTTGCCAGGTGCAGGTTCCGAAGATTATCCGGAACAAAGAGACAGACAATTAAAAACTGATTTTTAGGCATAGGTATCGTACAAATTACTGTATGAACTAAAAAAAACTATTATTTTGACATTACAAAGAGAGACTTCCATTTTATTTATTTGTTGAGTATTGATGATAAATTACACCCAGATATAGAACAAATGATCGTGCTTATCACACGATTATGGTCCCTCACTACTCACACTCATACTCACACAACGGGCCCCTCAAATATATTAAATTATTTATATTTACATTTAAATGTTGGGCATTAACATTATTTGGGCAAAAAGCTTTCACTTTATTGCTTGGTTGTTTACGTCACACGATAATTGTCAATGACGTGAATTTAATAGTTAATTAAATTTAAATAAATCTAAACCATTCTCGAATCCACCTGAAGACAGACAAAAATTTCATTAAATTCCGTCCAGCCGTTTAGGAGGAGTGCAGTGACATACACACGTACAGTAAAATTATAAATATGTAAATGTTAGATGAGATATAAATGTAAGATATAAATGTTAGATATTTATTTCTAACAATTTCTATTAATTAGTATTAATAAAACACGATTTTTCCTAAAATTGTTACCGCTTTACGACCAGACCATTCTCTAACAACCTGTATAAACAAACACAAAAAAATCTTTTAATTTGCCAATAAGACTTACTTGAAGCCAGTTCGTAGCAAGTCCTTGGTCTTGAGCACAAGGGACTCATTCCTATGCTTCAAGTCATACATGTCAGGTCTTTCTGTGTCGACCAAGTCTTCTACCAGCTGCTGCAGTAAGCCTTTGTATTCGTGACCAACGCCTGTTTCGCTAGGTTTCAGTACTATATTGTATCTGTAACATTTATTCATTGACTATGGTTAAAATAAATTATTTAATAACTTCAGACTGGTCATTTTATTTTTTCAACATTGCAAAGGGTTTTGACTTGTTTCTTTTATGGCCAGCCTCCTGACTGACACCAGCTCTCCTTGGGAATATAATATTTTTCAGACGGGACAAAAGAAGAAGGTAAATAATTGGGGTAAGGAAAACGGATGAGGAAGTTATGGTAAAGGTTACCTAGCCTCGTATGGGGAACGGGAATGAGATTGCAGTAGCGAGAGGCGGTGGTGGCGAACCCGAATGTCCGTCCTGTGATTGGAGAGGTCACTAGGAGAGGAACATCAACGGCTAAAGTACAATTCACACCAAACGGAACGCGACGAGTCGCGCCTCGGTAGCCGAGCGCAAGTGGGCGGAGCCAACCGCCCGCGACGGCAACAATTGCCCTGCAAAAATGAATTTTAAGTAATAAATATAAACTTCAATTTTCATCACCGTACTAAAAACGTGCTCCGGCGCGGCCCGTTCGGTGTGAATCGTACTTTATAATGAAGTCTAATTGTGACAGTAAAACATGACTATACCTTTTTGTACACACTTTATAATGTTCCTATACACCTAGCAAAGTATTCTCGACATTACACTCCGTATATTACAGCCTATAGAGTAGTTCTCAAGACGAGATTATGAACTTATATATTTTTGTTTATTTCACAATGCAACAGGATTAACCTATTTCAATAGAGTAGTGATCTAATAGTAAAAATACCTTTCTTAGTTTTCATTACACACATATATATATACATATAAGATCTTGCACAAATTAGTAAGATCACAAGAACAAGTTTGGCTCGTTCCATCCCTATAATAGTTAAACTAGCAGCGCCCAGCGGTTTCGCCCGCGTAATCCGTCCCGATCCCGTGGGAATATCGGGATACAAAGTAGCCTATATGTATATATAAGGACTTCAGCCATCTTTTTATATCGGTTCAGTAGTTTTGGCGTGAAACAGTAACAAACATCCATACATCGTCACAAACTTTCACATTTTTAATATTAGCAGGATTGAATAGGTTATAGCTCCGTTACAAAAAGGGAATTTATTGAGACTGCAAGGTAGCAGACGTGTAAGATGTAACACCCTTAATACTTCATCATAATTGATGACTAATTCAATTTCTAGATTTCGTTTGCCACTACGCTATTACTGAAGAAGAATAAAGAAACATTGAAAGATAACATTTTCTTAAAAACTTTTTTACGAGGTTGCCATCTATTGTTTGTATAAATACCATGCAGTGCATTGCATTTTTTATGGAAGCGTTTTATGCAATTTGATATAAAAATGTAAGAGGAGCCATCTATTGATTGTCTGCAGCTGCGTACATTACTTAAGCATAGTCGATCAACACGAACACGATCACAATTTAGCGTAAATCCATACAAACGACAACATGAAGTGAACTTACCTAACCATAGAAGCTCTTATGTTCGCAACCTCTTTCAACCTGCCAATCACAAAACTGGAAATATTTTCGCACTCCTCTGGCGACACCCATTCTGCTGCTTCCTGATTCAACAAAGACTTATGGTCCTCGAATAAAGCTACGCTCAACACCTCTTCTAGTGCATCTTCATGCGACTTAGAGAATCGGATTTCTTTGCCTTTTAATGAGTAGATGTGAACGAGTAGAGCCATAAGACTAGGAAAAGATAGGTCTCGGTCCTTGCGAGTTTTAATTAGATGGCTTATCTGTAAAAAATAAACATTTCATATATATTTAAGCTGTAGACGAGAGTAGTACCGACTGTCGAGAATGTAATTTTTGTCGCCCGGCCAATTATATATATTACTAGCTGACCCGGCACACGTTGTTTTGCCATATTAATTATTTCTAATGATTATTTTGGTAGTCAAATATAAAATAACTAACTTATTGTCGGGATGGGTCTATGACTAAAATAAGGATGGAGCGCTGTGGTCTATTGACGGCCTATAAAAATAACAAAACACCAACCATTCATTTTCTTAATTCAAAGTATTTCTTTAACTTAACTCACATATTTAAAGTTTAACAGTGGTAGAGCCATGCTTCGGCACGTATGGGCCGGCTCGAAAGGAGTGATATCATGGCCTCACAGAATACCGGCAGTGAAGCAATGATTCGTTGTACTTCGCCAAGCGAGTGAGGTTACCGGTGGCCCTAACCCTTCCCTCTCTCTATCTTCCCCCTATCTCTCCATCTCCCCTCCTCCCCTACTCCCACCTTAAAGGCCGGCACTTGTGACTCTCGAGTTGCAGGTGCCCATGGGCGGCGGTAGTCACTTACCATCAGGTGACCCGTCTGCTCGTTAACCCCCTATTCCATACAAAAAAAATTGACATCGACTTGACGGCAATCGATTATTACAATCGATTATAACAATCGCACTTTCTATTTTCACTGGGTAAATACTTTAAAAAAATTGTACCAATGAATGTAAGAATACTAATATCGCTATTAAAAAACAGGGGTTGATCGTAGAGGGTTGAAAATTGAGGGTTGTATGTATTTTCTAATGCTGTATCTTAAAAAAAATTAAAATTATCTAAAAAGTAAAAAAAAATTTAGGGGTGGACTACCCTTAACATATAGGGGGATGAAAAATAGATGTTGTCCGATTCTCAGAACTACCCAATATGCACAAAAAATTTCATGAGAATCGGTCAAGCCGTTTCGGAGGAGTTTAACTACAAACACCGCGACACGAGAATTTTATATATTAGATAAGACTAGCAGTTACCGCGCGGCTTCGTTCGCATGTACATATTTATATATTTTGCGCAGAACCCTAATTCTTTGTCCAAAACAAAAGTAGCCTAAGTTACGCCTTATAACACAAGCTATCTGCCGAGATTAGCTGGACTAACAGACAGACAGACAAAAAATTTAAAAACTGATTTTTAGGACTAGGTATCATGCAAATCTGGATGAGCTTAAAATAACTATTATTTTATCATTACAAACAGACACTTCGATTTTATTTATTAGTATTAATGAGCTCTCAAAAACTTGTTCTTAAAGTACTACTCTAAACCAAATCAAAACTGTTTATTTATATGTTACGAGCCTGAATTCGTGAGTAGATGAATACACCAATTTTAATAATTTACAGTTAACAGCAATTCTCACTTTTATTCGCTATTCTTCGCACTTGTCACTCGCTGATCGCAAAACTCGAATGAATCCACCCCGGTTACCGGCGGCCTAGTTTACAGAAAGTTCTTAAACTTTAACGAAAAATCGTCTGACTCGACATAATTTCTAGAATATTTTATTAGTTCCGCTACTTGTTAACAGATGGCGCCCGTGTCAATTTAGGCTTCCACAACATATATATTGTAGTTTTTGCAAAAATATACTCTAAATGTGTTTGTCACATAATTAAAGTATCCATACTCAAGTGCAACTCGACAATTTTATGGTATGTACCACCGTCGGACTCCTATTAATCATTCAGTATTTTCATGTTTCATCTAAGTTGATAAAAGAATAAGCTTACTTGTTGCAGTACAGAGGTGGAGTCTCGACTAGTCGCGAGATTCTCTTGAAACTGTTTCTCTAGGCTCATAAGCAATTCTTGTTGCACTCGTTGAGGTGACTTCAATGTTTGCAGAACTGCACAGGCCTGTTGCAACACCCCTAAGTGGTTGGCAATTATTTGGTAGTTTCCTATAAGATAAATTAAATGTGTTAAGTTTATTTATCACATCTACAAATGAAGTGAGACAGCAGAATAGGAAAGATTTCACTTCCAGAATTGGGTTACTAAGTCTGGAGATCTAATTCTGGACTTCTAAAATTGGTTCCAGAAATAGTTATTTTACTTTCTAGAGTTCAAAGAAAGTTAATTGGGTACATGTGTTCCACGTACGTTTTATCAACTATAAATTTAGTTTGTCCTAATGAATTATTTAAGATGCTATCCACAGCTACTTTCTACCACCACATTGATAGCATAGTATACAAAAACACTTCCTTAACGCGCTTCAGATATACCTCCATATAGAAAAAAAACTTGAAATTGTCAAAACATTTTTAAATGCGAGAGACAGCCAATTATGGATACAAAACCAAATAAAAAAATTAGCGATACTGAAACTAAAAAATTTGGTAAATACTTCTTCGTTTCGGTTCGCATAAGTTAAAACTCAACAATAAGCTAGGCTAATAAAAGCTAAGCTAATAAAATAAGCTGAAATAACCTTTAGAAGCTGTGATGATTTTCTCGACGCTCTGCGGGGTGACTTTCAACAACGTCTTTGGACTGGGCGACTTCTGTACGTCGATTTTGGACAGTTTGTTGTACAAGTCAAACATAACCTCCTTCTGTGACTTGTTGATCATGTAGTCGTACGTTTGGATGCAACAGTCATCAGTCGCGTGGTATAAACACCCTGGACTGAGCTGACTGTCTTCAGGATTATTTATACTGTAACTGGAGACGTGTATGTCATTTTTAATCGATAATTAATAAAACCTACATACATGACAAGTTATAATCCTTACTAATATTATAAATGCGAAAGTAACCTTGTCTGTCTGTCTGTCGCCCTTTCACGTCAAAACGACTGAACCGATTTAAATGACATTTGGTACACAGATAGTCTAGAGCCTGAGAAAGGACATAGGCTACTTTTTAATGCAAAAAAATCGGTGTTAAGATGGGGATGAGATGTTGTATAGAAGTATCGTCAATTAGCCTAAATAATTAAAAATTCTACCCAAAGACACTATTCTATATTTATAAATATATATTCTATATTTATAAAGACACAGCTAGTGGTTTATAAACATTAGATGCTGGTTAGAGGGCTCGAACTTTCCGGTAATAACGAGCTACAGGTATGTGACCATGACCTCCTCGAGCTATGGCGTACACTCCCCAACCCATCCATATAAACAATATCCCTTCCCTTCCATTCAATTCCCTTTTTAAATTAATTTCTTTATTCTTCTTTCTTCTCTTCTTCTTTCTCTATTCTTCTTCTTAATTTAAAACCTTTCCCATTCAATATACTCCCAATTTTTGAATTTAATTAATACAAGTGCCTGGAAGCTTATTACATAGCGATTTTTCAGGGTATGGTCCAATGATACCAAATTGTGGACCAATGTCTTACCCAAAATGACTATATTTTAGCAATGTAAATTTAAATATAATTTGTTAGTGTTTTATCGCCACCTAGATATATTTAAAATATCATAAACTTGCCAAGTTATAGTAACGTTTTGTACGAGTACGTTACTTTAACTTGGCAAGTTATAGTAACGTACCAGTTCCGTTCAAGATCCACCAAAAAAGTAACGAATATGGATACAGATTTTTTCTCTTCCTCGGATGTCCGCGGATACGACTACAAACACGGATATCCGGAACATCACTATTTATAACAGAACTTATGAACTTGGATACGTACAAATTATTAGTGGCCTCACAAAGAGGCGACATGTCAATAGCAACTTCAGTGGAATGTCCTGGGAACCGGGGAAGCAATGCCAGGATCTTGTCTAATACAGACTCCGTGGCATGGCTGGATACTCCACAAACATCCAGTGTTCGGTCTACAATGATTAGTGAGGCAGGGTGCAAACAATTCTGCAAGTAAATAATACTTTTAAAACAAGAAACCAGAACAAACCAATTGCCAAGCTATAAATACATTTGCCACAGATGCAAAAAACTGTATAGTTTTGAGGTGTGTAACCTAAGGTAAAATATTAGTAGGACCAACATTTATTTTAAGAACAAAGTGGTCTCAATATGGTATCATGGAGAATATTAAAGATCTGCCAAATTGGTACTGGATTGCACACAAATAAGTTTAATGTATTAAATTAGTCACCTTATGCGCTTTACTATTTTATATATTTTTTTATTTATTGTTACAAAATAAGGTACAAAACTAAAACAATCTGTAAGATGCTGCATAAACTCATTCGAATGCTGGAAAAACTTCCCATCAGTGTCATCATCAATACATATGTATAAGATATTTAGGTATATTTCATCTAAATATTCCAGCTTTCTGCCAGTCCTACAGTTTGCAATCTCTCTCTCAACATAACATTTAGTAACAAGTGTACCTTTCGCCTGGCCAAGGAGACAGGAGAGTTTTCCAAAATACCAGCCAATATGGTACTGTAGGCTCCCATGTAATAAATGTCTTCTTTTAAATTCATAGAATCTAACATGTTATTCAACGCACCGGCCAACCTTCTCGCATCATTCCTTTCATTTACTAGTAAGGTGTACAAGTCCATTGGGTTTGTTTCTGGATTGATTTTACCTCTGCACTTTGGGTACACGTGCTGGTACGGTGGCGTGACAAATACTACATTTGTTAAAGATATTGTGAAGATTGGTACATGTACGATTTCAATTGAACATTGCTGAAAATATAAGCAGAAATTAGTATAACCTCCACTTAATGTGTAATTAAGTAATATAGACTCAAAACATTTAAAATAGGAGAACCATATTCTTTCAATGTATTGTTTTCACTGTGACAATAGTTCTGTGAAAGTGTGGCTGTCTTATGAAATACAATACGCGGATGATTAGTTATTAACTGATGGAAATGCTTATGATATGCATTCCTGTAAATATTTTGTTGTCACAGAACTGTCAAGGGATAAAATGGAAAGTAACTCATAATGAAATCTTTACCAAGCAAAATCAGTGTGAACAGAGTTTAATGCTGCTATAGAGGTTGGCATTTCGGTTCCGTATTAGTAATTATACCGATGAAAATGTTGTAACTCTTATGTTAATTACTGCCAGGTTACTGTTCCCGGAACCCTCCTATTTTAGGCGCAGTACGGTACACCGTGAGATGCACACCGCCCCAGCGAAACGGTGTTGTGACGGCCCGAGAGGGGGTTTCCAAAGGCACAAAAAAAAACTCATAACATATATATTTGGGAAACTACTATTTATTCCTAACTCAACTCACTAATATTGCGATACGTTGTCCTAGGAACCTAGCCTATGGGGTGCTGTCTAGAAAACCTCCACGTGGTGCACCCTGGAAACGTTGGCAATGACGCTGATTTTCTCCCTCCGTTTTGTGAGGCGGCGTCATCGCCAACGGCCAATATTCTAGTAGGAAGAGGAGGCCATCTTTCTTCGGCCACTCGGTTGAGGCTTGGCCCAACAGAGAACACCTATCTGTTGGCTCTTCGCTCTTTGGGGCTATGAGGATGAAAACCTCGGTAAAAAATCATGAGGGAGGGACCCTCCATGGGTCGGAGATTCTTCGCTGTCCCCAGTGGAGAAGGAGGACGGGCTCGGCGTGCACTCACACTGCCACCGAGTAGGCATGGGAAATTTAGTTTCCTTGTCACCGTCGGCATATCGTAATCCCGAAAGGAGTCGTGGTCATGTCTCGTGACTCCGATTGGGGGCGAGGGTCTTGGCTTAGCCGCCCGGACTGCGAGGAAGAAAACCTCTCTAAAAAATTACCCCGAATCCCGTGTTCTGGTGCGTGACCAGGGGATGCATGGCTGATGGGTTGTTCAGTCGCAAGCGCACTCCCAGCCGGGGCACCTGCGGACCCCTCGGTTGGGCATAAATTTTCGCTTGCCCGGGTATTGGGGGATCTCTGCCCGGGTTGACCTTTATTTCTCCCCCAATCGTGGGTACAACAATGGAAAATGAAACTTTAAATAAAAAATGTAACGAAGAAAAAAAGAAGGAGTATAGAAGAAGGAGTAGACGGCTAGCGGGAGAAGCTGCGTCGACGGACGAGGAAGTCTTATGCGAGACTACTCGTTCTGTGGAGCTCCCAGAAGTCAATCCGACTCCTGGGAGCAGAAGAATGTCGGTGCGTTCCAGGGCCGCAAGTCCAACGACCGACTCCGCCGAAGATATGGAGCTGGAGGTCCGCGACATTGAGAGTCGCAAGCGCGGACGCTCCGGGGACGAAGATGGTGACGCGTCGCAACATATGTTGCCGCCGAAAGTGGCGACCAGCCTCAGAGGCAGGTCGAGATCACGGACGCCGGTCCCCGCTCCAGCAGGGTCCGCCTTTTCTAGGGCAGGCATTTACGCCCGGACTAGAGCGGAAGGTGAAATTGTAGCGGAGGAGGAGATTGCGGATCTCCTGCTGAAGATCCGGGAGCCGGTGGAAGGGGCTTCTGTCCCCCATACACCGGTAACCATGCAGGAGAGAGCGGACGCGGCGGTGGCCATAATTCAAAAAGTGGCCACCAAGTCCACGAACCTTAAGGGCTCTTTTGTAAAGGCCCTTAAGGACTCCTCCGCCGCTGTCTCTGGGGTCGTGAAGACCCTAATTGGTGACGTGGCGCGCCTCCAGGTGGCAAACGACCGGTTGGCGGGACAGGTGGCTGAGCTCAGCGCTCAGTTCACCCAATTTCGGGCTCAGGCAGTCTCCCCTGAGCAACCAAGCCAAGTAGAGCGACAGCCTGCTCTCTCCACCGCCTCTCCCTCCGAAGTTCCAGACTCCCACCTGCGTCAAATTATTGACGCGGTGTGGAGGATGATGGACGGGCGCCTCGCGGGCTTGGAGGCACGGCTGCCTCCGGCCCCCATCATCCGACCGCCACTCGCCGGGGATAAGCCCAAAGCCGCATCGGGCCCAATGCCACTTTCCGTCTCGGGAGGCCGCGTTGCGGTCTCCTATGCGGCTGCAACATCAGCGCCAGTCCCCGCAGCTGCGCCGAAAGCCGGGCGACCGGCTAAGGCCACAGCAAAAGCAGTGGCATCGAAGCCCGGGCAACCCGCTAAGGCCTCGGCTGCAGCAGTGGCGGAGTTTCCTCCGCTCCCCACTCCGGCACCTAAAGGGACAACAGTTCCTACTGGTGCCAAAACTGTGTCTGGCCCCTCCGCATCTGGCCCCTCGACGTCTGCCTCCTCTAACGACGGGTGGCAGAAAGTCGACGGAAGCAAGAAGAAGTCCCGAAGGCGGAACAAGAAGGCTGCCAATAAAGCAGCCTCTACACCGCAGTCGCCATCGGTGGCAGTAGCTACTACGAGGAAGCCGCGAAAACTGCAGCCACCGAAAACGGCGGCTGTGGTGATCACCGTGTCACCGGAGGCGGCAGATGGCGGGCTATCCTACGCGGCTGTGTTCAAGAAAGCCCGGGATAGCCTCTCCAGTGAATTCGGGGCTTCAGGTGTGAGGATGCGCCTCGCCCAGACGGGAGCTCGGGTTTTAGAGTTCCCCGGGGCTGAAGGTGCGAAAACGGCCGATACCTTCGCCGAGAAGCTGCGGGGTATCTTCGCAGCGACGGATGGTGTCAAGATCGCCAGGCCCACCAAGTGCGCGGAGTTGCGTATTTCGGGCCTGGATGACTCCGTGACGACTGAAGATGTCCGGGTTGCAGTTTTAGAAAAAACGGGATGCACCCGTGACAGCATCCGGGTTGGCACCATCCGCCCCGGCCCAGGAGGGCTTAGCGCGGTGTGGGTGAGTTGTCCCGTGGCGTCGGCCAAAATCCTGGGCGACGCTGGCAAGGTCCTCATCGGTTTCGTCAACGCCAGGGTCACAGTCCTGGAGGCGAGACCGATGAGGTGTTTTAAGTGCCTGTCCACGGGACACACCCGCGTCAAATGCGCAATTTGCTTTGACTGCAGCGGTCTTTGTTTCCGCTGCGGCCGACCGGGGCACAAGGCGGCGGAATGTTCCGCCGCCCCTCACTGCCCAGCGTGTGCGGCGGGCAATCTGCCCGCCAACCATCAAATGGGGCAGGGGGGCTGCAAGCCTCCTCGCATTGCTCAAAAATCATCGGGGGCTAGCCAATCGACCCAGGCTGCCACCGTTGTCATTCCAGCGTCGTCGTCGTCGCCCATGGAGGAGGTTGTAGAGGCGGTCCAATAAATGGATCAAGTCTCTAGCCTCCTTGTCCAGGCGAACCTAAACCACTCTGCCGGTGCGCAGGATCTTTTCCTGCAAACCATGGCGGAGTGGTCGATCGGTATAGCCGTAGCCTCGGAGCCCTATTACGTTCCTCCCCGTCCAAACTGGATGGGTGACCGGGACGGCTCCGTGGCAGTCATCAGCTCCACGGCGGCTCATTCCCCACCCTTGTCGCTAAGAGACAAGGGTACCGGATATGTTGCTGCCGAGTGGGGGGGTATCACCATATATGGTGTCTACTTCTCCCCCAACCGGAGTCTGAGCGACTTCGAGGTTTTCCTCAACAACTTGGAGACCTCGATGCGGCGACTAGCGTCTGGGCACGTCCTAGTGCTGGGGGACTTCAACGCAAAGTCCGTTGCGTGGGGTTCCCCCAGGACGGACGCACGGGGCGATGCCGTGGTGGAGTGGGCGGCATCGGTGGGCCTCTGTCTCCTAAACAGAGGCTCCACCAACACGTGCGTGCGACAGCAGGGGGGGTCGATAGTGGACCTTTCGTTCGCTACCCCTGCTCTCGCCGCACGAGTAAGGAACTGGCGTGTCCTGGAAGAGGTTGAGACGCTCTCGGATCACCTCTATATCCGATTCGAGCTCTCCCGGACCCAGGACCCCAGAAGGGGTCACACGGCGCGGCGTTCTTCCCGCTTCCCGCGGTGGGCTGTTACCAAGTTGGATAGGGACCTACTGGAGGAGGCAGCCATTATTTACTCTTGGCTGTCTCCGCAGCCTCTGACCGAGGAGGCAGACATGGGGGCTGGCCGCTTTCGCGATGCGATTACGCAGATTTGCGATGCGGCCATGCCCCGCGTTCGAGGTCGTCGGCCTCCAAGGAAGGAGGTCTACTGGTGGTCCCAGGAGTTGGCGGACCTCCGCGTGGCCTGTACTCGTGCCCGGAGGTCCTACACCCGCAGCCGGCGGCGTCACCGCGAAGATGGCGAAGATGGGGAGGAAGACCGGCTTCATGAGGAGTACCGAGATGCGCGGAAAACTCTGAAGCTGGCCATTAGCCGCGCCAAAGAGGACAAAAGAAAGGAGATGCTGGAGGGTCTCGATTGTGACCCCTGGGGTCGCCCATATCGCGCGGCGCAACAAAAGCTCCGCGCATCGGGCCCCCCCCTTACGGAGACTCTCCAGCCCAGCTTCCTGCAAGAAGCGGTTGAGGGCCTTTTCCCGCAACGGGCGGAGCACGTACCCCCGTCGATGGCCCCCTTGGCCGGAGACGACGGGGAGAACGAGGAGGATGGTGCTCCGCCCGTCACGGAGGCGGAGGTAGGGGCGGTTGTTCTACGGATCAGTTCCAAGAACACCGCCCCCGGGCCAGACGGGATCCCTGCCCGAGTGTTGGCCCTCGCCCTCGACCACATGTCCGACCGCCTCAGGGAAGTGTTCGACGCTTGCTTGGCGTCCGGGCGCTTCCCTGACTGCTGGAAGAGCGGGAAGCTGGTCCTTTTAAGAAAGCCGGGACGGCCTACTGACTCGGTCGCGGCCTACAGGCCCATCGTGCTGCTGGACGAGGCGGGTAAATTGTTTGAGAGGGTCCTCTCTGCCCGCATCGTCCGGCACCTGTGCGAGGTCGGCCCCGATTTGTCGGACGCCCAATTCGGTTTTCGAGCGGGGCGTTCGACGGTCGGTGCTATTTTGCGCCTGAGGGCCGTGACCGAAGAGGTAGTGAGCTGTGGCGGCGTGCTGTTGGCGGTGTCGCTGGACATCGCCAACGCGTTCAATAGTCTGCCATTCAGCTGCATCAGGGAAGCACTCCACTATCACGGAGTGCCAGGGTACCTGAGGCGGCTAGTGGCAGACTATTTAGAGGAGCGTACCGTCATGTACGAGGACCGAGATGGAGTTTTGAGTCGTCGGCCCATGTCGTGCGGTGTTCCGCAGGGGTCTGTCCTTGGACCACTCCTGTGGAACATGGGGTACGACTGGGCCCTTCGAGGCGACTTCCCCCCCGGGCTCGGCGTAATCTGTTACGCCGATGACACTTTGGTCACGGCCCGGGGGGCGAACTTTCAGGAGGCGGCGTGCCTGGCCACCAGAGGAGTCTCTCTGGTGGTTGGGCGCATCGAGGCGCTGGGTTTGCGGGTGGCCCTGGATAAGACGGAGGCCCTTTTATTTCATGGGCCCCGTCGTGGTCCACCCCCTGGCGCCTCTATCGAGGTCAACTCGGTCCTCGTACCGGTTCAGGCCTGCATAAAATATCTGGGCCTGATCCTCGACGGTAGGTGGCGCTTCGACGAGCACTTCCTGCAGCTTGCTCCAAGGCTGGTCGGCGCTGCGTCAGCCCTTGGGCGACTCTTGCCCAATTTGGGCGGACCCAGCGTCGCTACGCGACGGCTGTACACGGGGGTTGTCCGGTCAATGGCACTGTATGGTGCACCGGTGTGGGCGGAGGCTCTGACCGCCCAGAATAGGGCGCGCCTCTGGCGGCCTCAGAGGGTTATGGCGGTTAGAGCCATACGCGGATACCGCACCGTGTCGACGGAGGCGGCGTGCGCGTTGGCCGGGACTCCCCCGTGGGATTTGGAGGCGGAAGTGCTCGCCGAAGTATATCGGCGAACGGCTGAGTTCCGGGCGGGAAGCGGCAGTCGGCCCCCGCCCGAAGAGGTACGCGAATGGCGTGAGGCCGCTCGCCGAGCCACCATGGCTCGTTGGTCGTCCCGGCTGGAGGCTCCACGTGCTGGCTTTGCCGCCGTGGAGGCGCTCCAGCCGGTCATCGTCGAGTGGGCAGGGCGGCAGCACGGGACCCTTTCCTTCCGACTGACGCAGGTTCTTTCCGGGCATGGCTGCTTCGGGAAGTACCTGCACTCGGTCGCTAGGAGGGAATTGAGTCCCGCCTGTCACCACTGCGACTGCAGTGAGGACTCGGCTCAGCACACGCTGGCGGTTTGCCCCAGTTGGGCGGCGCAGCGTCGGGCCCTCACTGCAGTCATCGGAGTGGATCTCTCGCTACCGGCCGTCATACGCTCCATGGCCGGTAGCGACAGGAATTTTACCGCGGTCGCGACCTTCTGTGAGGACGTCATCTCGCAGAAGGAGGCGGCGGAGCGGGTCCGGGAGGACGATCTCCACTCGGACTTGATTCGCCGCCGGCGAACCGGGCGGCGGAGGCGCGCTTTCCAGCGCCTCATGCCGCCCTGAGTGTGGCCGCGGGTGGTCGGGACGGGTTTTCCCTTCCACCCGCTATAGTGGCCCCCCGCGAGGAGGCGGCGTCCGTGTGTGCCTGGACGTTGCCTAATTGAGAGGTTATTATCCGAAGGTGGTGCCCGCGCTTTTGCGGGCAGGCGCTAGGGGGGGTCCGGATGTCTTAATAAAAGCTGTTCCCGGATCCCTCCTAATTTAGGCGCAGTACGGCACACCGTGTGGTTTTAGTCGGTTCGATTCCGACACACCGCCCCACCGAAAACCCCGGTGGGGTGACGGCCCGAGGGGGTTTCCACACGCACAAAAAAAAAAAAAAAAAAAAAGGAACCTAGCCTATACTAACAGTACACTATACTAATACATATACCTATACTAACAAATAACGCGGCGGTAGCGTAATGGCTAAGGCGTCGGACTTGCGATCAAGTGGGGTTCGAATCCCACCCAGTGCACTACCGTCGTGAGCCCACTCCTAACACAAGCGTTAAGCTTAGTTGGAGGGGTTAACAATAATACTAGTAATGTGTGAACCACATTGTTAATCACCATTAGCTAAATAATTTTATACAGCCCTTATCAGAATAAAGTAAATAATAATAATAAGTAATCATTACCACATACCTTCCCCTCAAAGGACTCCTTTAGAACATTTTCTAATAACTTAGCACCCTCAGTGGCTCCTTTGCCTGCAGCAATCTTATCACTAACATCTTTGTCATGGCTCACCTCCAAGTACAACACGTCTAGGCTCACACAAGATATAAGAATAACATGTGTGAACTCACTGTGTCTGATTATATCACAGATTGTTTGTACCTGCGTCCATGTTGCTTGTGTTATGAATACAGCTTTTTTGTCTTCTTTTCTGCAAAACTGTGACAGAACATTTACAAATAATAAAACCAACATTTCTAAAGACCTAAGATTAAAAGATAATCCTAAAGCAATGCAAATAAATAAAATTGAAGTGTCTGTAATGACACAATAATAGTTTTTTTGAGCTCATACAGATATTTATTATTATTTTGGGATCTCATAATTCTCACTGAATGTTGGTTACGAAATTCACCACATATTCCAACAATACATGGCTACAGCTCTGTTAGGACTAACAAACTAAACACACAGAATGAAGGAGTAGTAGTATACTTCATCAACCATCTTCAAATTTCTTCCACAGAACCATCTCTTAAAGATGCTAACTGCTTATGTGTTAAGATTAATAAGGACACTGTGGTAATAACGATTTATCGCCCCCCCGCAAATCAAAATGTCTGCGATTTTCTGAACTCCCTAAATGATCTTTTGACCTCCTACTCCTCTTATAAAAATGTTATAATAACTGGAGATATTAATATTGACATTTCTAATACTAACAACGACCCCCGCTCCTTTGAATATCTCAATATGGCCGCATATCATGGTATGCTTCCGGCTCATACACTGTTTACACGTCAGAATCAATCCTGTCTAGATCACTTACTACTAAAAACTAAATTACCGGCTTTTTGTTACGTAGCAAACACTTCCATTACTGATCATGATACAATTTTATTTTTCTTTCGTTCCAAACATTATTCTGATTACACTACATTTAAAACCATTAACTTTGAAAATATCGAATCGGATATTATCAAAACTGACTTCACCTCAATGACGCGACTAATCATTTTATTAATACTATAAACTCATTAATTACTGCAAACTCAATTTTGAAAGTTGTGCCAAACCGTAAAAGGCTAAAAAAACAGTGGATGACCCCAGGTTTACTTAAATGCTTGCGAAACAGGGATAGTTTACAACTAAAACTTAAAAATAATCCAAATAATGAAATTTTAAAACTGACGTTTAAACGCTATAGGAACTACTGCTCTAACTTAATTAAAAACATGAAATTAAAATATAATAAAAACCAAATAGATAATGCACAAGGTAATACAAAAAAAGTCTGGAAAGCTATTAAAACTATCACGCACACATTAAAAAATACTACCCAACCGCTCGAACTTCTCTCCCCATCAGACCCAAGACACTCGGTGAATAAGGTTAATTCTTACTTTGCTGATATTGGACAATCTCGAGACGATCAAACTACTACTGTCAATCATCAGTCACTACCAGTAGATATCCTCCCTTACCACCAACACACATTCGTCTTATTAACTGTAGATGAGTCGGAACTTGAAATTATCATAACAAATCTAAAAAGTGACTGCGCGGTAGGTAGCGATAATATTTCCGGTAAGTTCCTAAAAAGATTTAAATATTTCTTGATTCCACCTATTACATATTTATGTAATTTTGCTTTAAATTCAGGAACATTTCCAGACGCATTCAAACTCGCTGTAGTTCACCCGATCCACAAGGGAGGCGACAGGGATCGACCGAGTAACTACAGACCTATTTCTATTTTACCAACCCTCTCTAAAATATTAGAGAGGTTAATGAACAACAGACTAGTAAAATTCCTAGAGCAAACCCATTTGTTGTCTCCACGCCAATACGGTTTTCTTTCTGGTCTATCCACGAGCAAAGCAGTCTTGGACTTATCCAATGAAGTTATAGCTAAGCTTGATGAAAAACAAAAGGTTGTGGACGTTTTTCTAGACATATCAAAAGCTTTTACAATCGGAATCCGTATTAGAGTGTGCTCAATCCAGTCTCAACGCTGTTACTAACTGGCTGGCCAAAAATCAACTCGCACTCAATGTTGATAAAACAAATTATCTGACCTTCTCACTAACATCATCTGGTAAGCCCTCTTCACTATCCTATACCCTCACCGCTCACTCCTGTATTGCACTCTCACAGCCTTTCTGTACCTGCCCTATCTTGTGCCGAACAAATAGTGTTAAATATCTAGGGGTACTGATTGATGATACTTTCTCCTTTCATTCACACATAGATGCACTCTCCTCCAAATTGCGCAAGCTTATACTTGTGTTTAAAAATAAAGTAAACAAAAACTTAAATGTGTATCCAATGACTAAACTGGAATGTAAAAAAGCAGTTACCAACTGGTTAAATAGTTTAGATTATGATGAAACCGAAAAGCTTATTTACACTTTAAAATAAGTAAGTACACACACACACATACACCCACACGCACTCACGCACTCACGCACACACACACACACACACACGCACGCACGCACGCACGCACGCACGCACGCACGCACGCACGCACGCACGCACGCACGCACGTAGTTTACTTTTATTTTAGAAAAATAATTAGGGTTCCGTGCAAAATATATAAATATGTACACGTGATCATCATGAACTTTTGCATACACATTATAAGGGGTACTGAAAAGTATATAGGGTACCTTTTATCCAGAAAAAAAGAAAATCTATATTAACGCGAGCAAAGCCACGGGCAACAGCTAGTGCTAATAATATAATATTCTGGGGTATATTAAAGTAAAGAAACTGAACATAGTCAAATTTTCATACAACCGCACTACTATAGCTACACTACTTAAGCTTGAGGCGCGTGTGTGAGTGAGCACTGGCGGCCTCGTCGCTTATGGAGACAAACCGGTTTTCACCAGCTCGGCCAGTGCTCAGCTTCAGAGCTTGTGGTGTGACACCCGCATCGTTTTTGTTTTAGGTTGATACAATAATAGTACATGAGTAATAAAGACTGAATAGTGCTTTGCTAAATAAAAAAAAGTTTAAATATGGTTTATTGTATTTTGTGCACGAAAATAACAGAAAAAATCGTTGTCAAATTACTATGTATTTGAAAACATTTTTTTACAATTTATGAAGCCAAATAATTAATAATGAATTTTGAAACATTAGTGATCCCTACCGAGACTACCATGCAAGGTTCCGGATCAATTTCCCAGTTGGAATAAATAACTATGTTTAGAAAGTTACATAACTTTTACAGTTAGAGTAATTAGTAAAAGAAAATTTCTGTTAAACTTTTATTACAGGTACAAAATAAAAGTTGATAATTGTTTTCTAATTAAATTTTATGTTAATATATACCAAAACAGGTATAAATTTTGCAAGCTCCTTACAAGCAGTCTCTGATTCATTTGTTTACTCATGTGGTATGATCATCATCGCGAACAAACGAAGGCCTCCCCCATGGAAAGCAAACTATCCCAGTCTTGGGTAGTCTACATCCATGATGTGGTATGGTTTTATTGTTTTAATTAGTAGTGGTAAGTGTTTTTCTAGAAACTATTATGGTATAATGCACTTTTGATGTAATGCAATGTTTGAACGCTCCTTAAGCTTTGTCTCTATTCAATTCTCAACTCATGTTTCCAAACTAAGCATAGCTTGAACTATTCTTAGAGCACGGCTGAATATATTAAGATATACATAGGTATAATAAACTAGTGGACACAATGGATGTTGTCCTGTATACTTCCGAGGATTTTATTTTTGGTGACATAACAATAACACTGCACATTAGGGCCAAATCCTAAAACACTGGCCAAGTAAAAACAAAAAGTTTTTAGTTATGGATTTTTCTCTCTTAAATTGGCTAATGTGATCCCTAGTGAAATATAATTGAATGATATTAGGACCCTAACTCAACGCTCGCCCATAGTATGCCATTGTAAAAGTAGCTTTCAGGGGAGCAATGATCTTGTGTTTCGAAGAGAGAAAAGGATGCTCATTTACAGACATGCAATTTTATAGAATACTAGAAAATTCATATAATTACTATTTTATCAAGTAATAAATTTATAGAGAGATAGAATCTTACATAGTTTTTAAGCTGCAAAAATTTAAAAATTGTGTGCTACTAAGTAAAAATCTAAAATGTTCCGAATTGATCCGTTCTGAAACTATTGGATGTGGTAAATTGCAGCATTCGAAATGAAATAATAAAGGATCAGCTACTTTTATCTGCTATTTTGTGTTTAATCGTTTCTTTTCAAAAACCTTGGAAGTGATATGTAACTTGATTGCGTTATGAAATGTAGGCTCTTTCATGCAGGGGAGTGGTGTTTTGCGGATAAAGAGGATTTGATTTTTTGCAAAAACCTCCAAGTGAGAGATTTCAGATGGATTACTTGATTTTTTTATGTTTGGAAAGCTTGTTGGCCATCAGCCCCACTTAGGAGAAGTTCAGTCACTTACAGAAGTACAGAAGAATTATAAATATAAAGGTATTATAAAGATAGAAAGACCAATGCATATTGACAAATTCTTGCATACAAATATTTTCATTGGGTATTGACCAGAGACCTCTGACGTTGCAGTCGAATACACTATCGCCGCACCAAATAGGTCGACAAAGATAGATTTTATGTTTGATAGAAGGTAACAACATGATAATAATATTCCTTAGTTAGTAATCATTTTACCTCAAACGGAGACAAAGTTTTAACAGCAACTGCTCCTCCAGACAACAGGTTGAAGAGTCCGCCATCCCAGTGGAGGCATTCAGCGCTCGCGTTGTCCAGAAACACAACAGCACCAATAATTCTGTTGTACACCTCCGACCACCAAGCCTTACCGAATTCTTTAACTGAAGCACTCGCCATTTTACGAATTTTCTTTTTTGGTTTTTTGTTCTACATCGCTAAGCAATTTAAAAAATAAGATAACACACATCTGTAATTTTAATTATTTACAATATTTAAAGATTTAAAGACTGTGCTGGTGCAGGTGACATGTTGATTTGAGAATAGCGTTGCCAACTTATGAAGTCTTTGTCCCCTAGACTCTATGCAGAAACCTTCAAAGTACCACTGAATACGAAGAACATCGAATGGAATGATTTCGCAATAAGTTTACTTTTTTTTAACTTAATTGTGCGATTTATAATATTATATATATCTGTCTCCTAATCTCAGAACATTTTGCAAATTCCAGAAAACTTCTAAAACATTGAGAATTGCTAATGAGCTATAAACAAAAAGTCTAAAACTAAAATATAGCTATACATACACAATAAAAAAAATAAGAATACATTACTCTTGTTGAAATCTTATTTTAATCCCATATGAGATGCCTTTTGGTATGTCACACATATGCGATATAATTTCTTGGTTATTTGATATAAATATTAATAATTGATATAAAAATATAATTAAAACATGCCGGCGGTAACAAGAGCATGATGGATTATGTCGTTAAGCTTGACATGTCGAGATATACGGCCTGCGCTTCTGCTACAAGAAAAGCCATGATGTTTGAGACTGTCGACAGCTTCTCCACAGTGACAAAGATGCGATATCGTGTTATCGTCCAACAAGGTGCCTGTGCCTATGTTGGGCGATGGAAGTGAGTGAATCCATAGGCCTGATTCCAATCATCCCACATTGGATGTGGTGTTAGTAAAAAAAATTCTTCTTAAAGTGCATAACGGTGCGTCCCATTGCCTCTGAGAGAATGGATTAGCAGGTAAAAGAGTATTGAGACAAGCTATCTGCCAAAAATTTATGGCATCGGTCTTGCAGAACACTTCAGAATTAACCAGTGTGTTTGTTAGAATTTTCCTGGTTAACTCTTCTGTGTCGATGACCTTCTGAAATTTTACGAAAGCCAAGACCACCTAAACGAACCGGTAAGGATGCTTGGAGCCAGCCTCGGTCGTTCAAAGCCACATTTAAAATTTTGCTAATAGTTTGCTAATATTATTTTGAATAATTTTGTAAATTTTTCCTAAAAGTGATAAATGCTTATAAAGTTGCGATGATCAAAGCGTCTGAGTAAATTTGGGTACAAAAAGACAAAAACGGAGTATAGTAAAAGCCGAATGGACATTAATTTTAATTAAACGATCCGAAAAATAATATATATATAATACCAAAGCATAATTGTAATATTTTTATATTACAGGTATAGAGTAAGTCATTGGTTGTTAATAGTCAATACTATCAGACAAACAATTTATATTTAAAAGAAACTATTAAAAAAAAAAATTTTTTCTTCAAAAGAAACCAGTGCCTCTTATCCTTCCTTAACTTTGGGTTATGAACTCCTACGTTGGCAATACTTTTTCAGAATTTTTTACGTCAAATTTACATGACACTTTTGACTGACCTGACACTTGACTGTGACTATGGGTATGTTCAGATATTCCGATATTACAGCGAGCACTGTTTACTGTTTAGTGCTCGTACTGGTAATAACTACTTAGTAATCTGTGGTCAGGAGGAGAAATTCGTTCCGTTATAGACTGACAGTATACTGCCGCAGTATCGTAGGGAAATATATACGTCATGTATAGGACGTCATAAACGTCGCCATTTTTGTACTGTGAGCACTGGAGTTTTCGAGGTAAGGTGCTCTCAGTGATGTCACACTGTCACTTTTATTATGCGATTTGACAATTGACTTGAATTAACAACTGACAGTTTACTGGACTGCGTTACGTTATAAACTAACCAGTATAGCTAACTAGAACGGCTTCGCAGTATATTGTATTGACGTCATACCTTACAGCTCTCAGTGTATATCGGAACGCTCACAATAAGAACTTTACAAAGAGTAGACATGGGTAACAACTAAATCCACGAAGTTCTACTAACTTTGAAGACCACAAAGTGTGAGTGAGTGAACATTTACTGAGAATCAAAAAGTTGAAAATTGAGATTGGAATTCCATTCGTTTCTTAACACGTTAACAGTTCGGTGTACCATATTTGGTACACGGGGAGCGGTTTCGCGGAGTTCGTGTACCCTATGAGGCACACGTACCCTGTGTTACTCTACGGGCCCTTAGACCACGAACTTGTCAAATTAGTTAGTGTTTTATTTGTGGACTTGTGGCCTAGGAAATAATAAATAGAAAAAGTCAAAAACATGTCATATTTTTTTAAAATTGTTGCTATAACAACACAAAATAAACAAAATTTTATTGGTGAACTTGCACTTTAGAAAAACAAACAGTACAGTATGCTTTTTAGCAAATTTTACATTGCGTTGATACCCTTTTGCCTTTGGCCCGTGCGTATGGAGCAAGTCGACCTTCTTCAAGAGCTTTTGGTTGGAACGAGATCCTTTCTTGCCCAAAAACTCCAAAAAATGTGCGTTTCTCAGCGGCGTATTTGAACTTGAAGGAGGCAGTCTTCCTAATGATGGCCCTGGTAATCCTGATGGTCCTGCTAATCCTAATGATCTTGATGACCCTGCATGTGATTGCGGTGTTCTTCCCGTGCTGAAAGAGCATATTTCATTTGATCCGAATAAAATAATACCTGTTGGCGAGGGGGTTCGTCATGACCTGTGAACTGTTTTCGTGACAATTCTTTTACTTCGAAACTCCACTGAGAATCTGTATATAGAGGAGCGTTCGATTGTCTTCGTCTTCTCGACGCCCCGGTGCTCGTGATGGATAATCAGGTAAAGGGACACGAATAGGACTATCTGGGCTCTAGGTCTGTTAAACTGACCTGGAACACTTCCATGCTGCACTTCTCTAGCAATTCTACTGATTGCTCAATCTCTGTCCCGACTTCTAAATACGCTTCCCCATCTTCTTCATCTTCGTTGTCTTGGTCTTCTTCCTAATCCAACGATTCCTCGACCTCATCTTCACCATCAAAATCTTCTAAGATTCTACTTATATCTTTGTCTGTCTTGGCATTCTAACACTTTACAAATATCCAGAAAAAAAGGTAAAACACTTTTACGTGAGTAAAAAATCCTGAACGTGAAGATTGTCACTAAATATTGTGAGTCTACCTTTTATTTATACAACAATTATTATGATTGAGGGCAGGGCATTTTTTTTAATGTCACAGTATGCATTATGTTGCCTAATTCATTGCCAATGGTCAATAAACTAAACATACATATATACTGGCACACTCATGAGTACGTGGTACACGCTAAGGGTGCACGGTAATTTTAACTCATGAATCCGTGTACCGCCTGGTATACACGGGTATATCCGGGGTCAACGACCTTTATTTTGTTATTTTTACGCATCAGTCGATAAGCGGACATCGAATAATGGTCAAAAAGTATATAATCACACATGGACATATGGTGTGTTTCGGCACGCTTGTATGGGGACTGTTAACGTGTTAAAAAGGGTGTCCATAGTTTTTGTACCAATGGACATTCTTGAAAATAAGGCAGGTCAATTTTATTATCTTCATACAAGACAACACTGCTAAGTAAGCTTCATAACAAAAATATTTATAACCATTCATAATTAACAGGTTCCCTGTCCGATTTGATTGATATTTGATTCACATGACACTTTTTGTACCAACACTGCGCTAACACATTTTGAGGAAGTGAGTCAACTCAGTCGGCTATAGGGCCTATAAATACGTCTATATGAATGATTTTTACTTACCTATATTGAGAATACTGAGAGCTGTCAATCGGTTAGAGGCGTAATTAAATGCGTATAGGCGGGTTTTAAAAGCAACTTTATTTTTGAAGTAATAAAACTACTGATAGGAGGGTAAACTAAACTGCTTCGTTACGTAACGCGCTATGGCGCCAGTCTGTCTGGCTTCCCTTTCTCTCACGCATACGGCAGCGGTAGGCAGGCTCCTCCTTTCTCACTCTAACCCACAGCGCTAGCCGTATTTAGTTTAAGTTATCACTTGTGTCGGGCGTCCCGAGATACACACGTTTTTTTTCTATTAAGTTTTTTTTTCAATCTAGGTACTTTTTTTGCGTTATAGACCTAGAGTCCTAGACCTATAAAATAAAAGTTATTATTTTTTCGCTAATAATGGCCTCTTGTAAGTCGTCGTCAACCCCTGGAGGTCGATAAAGACCACTTTGCGTATGAGTTATTTAAATGAGACACCAGAACTTTTTAATACATTTTCATTTAATTACTTATCACAATACAATTTAATTTGTAATCTAAGAGCGTAATCTGCACATTCACACTAACATAATAGAACATAGTGGAAACTCAGAAGTTAGTGCTCGTAGCCACTAGGCAGGGCATTAACATGGGGGTTGTGGAACAGCGACTTCTGGCCATCACCCCACGGGAAACGCTGTAAATAGAAAAAGAAAGTTAAATATACAGTAAATTGGTTTATACAAGGTAACTGTATCCACAGCAGATATCTGGTGGAATTTTTGTTGCACAACCGATTGATAAACCTAGTGACCACGATCGGTGCAATTCGATCGAAACGACGGCTAATCAAAAAGGTATTGTACCTTATAAATAATATGTCAGGGAAAGTCTTCGTATTTTGTATGTATAAAATTGAAGAAAAATCTCTTTAATCGTACTGTTTGTATCTGGCTGGTTTTAATACTAATAAAAAGACAACATTAAGAAAAATAAAAAGTAGAAAACACTCTCCGCCATTTTTCTATTGTTTTTCTGTCCGCCAAAATGAGTGAATCTCATTCTGAAGTGGTGGATTCGACAGACTCAGAGGTGGTAAAAATAACGAAACGTATGGAATCTGTAACTATTGTTATATGAACCACAAATTTATAGTGATTAATGTGTATCGCGCACACAACCCGGGAGGACCAGTAAAGCGATTGATTGAATGGGCGACGCAAGACGCAGAAAGGAGCGCCCCTGCGCCCCGCATTGATAGTAAAGCGAAACCGCAACATAGAAGTTTTATTATAAAAAGGGAAAAATGCAACTCCAGCCGCGAAAAAAATTCGTCGTTTATGGACCAGTGTCAGACCAATGCAGTGTCAGTAAGAGTAGCACAAAGTTGGGTCAAGCGTTTCAGTCCGGAAATTAATGAGACTCAAGAAAAAGAAAAAAATGGCTGGAATTGATAAACAGAATAGGAGTGGTCTTTTATCATGATAACGCCAGCCATATACATCTTTGGCCACTCAGCAAAAATTGAGAGAGCTTGATTGGAAAGTGTTAATTCATCCACCATATAGTTCTGACCTTGCACCCTCAGATTTTCACCTATTTCGGTCTCTTCAGAATTCTTTGGGTAGTGTAGGTTCACAACAAGAGAGAACTGTCAAAACTACTTGTCGCAGTTTTTTGATAAAAAATCCCAAGATTTCTACAGCATCGGGATTATGTCCCTACCTACAAGATGGCAACAAGTTGTCGAATAAAATGGCTCATATATACTTATTATACTAAAAAGTCTTGAATTTGTATGTAAAACACGAATAAACTTTTTCCCGAACCTTATATTATCGGGATTCAAGTCCCGAGTTACACATTAATATACATATTATTATATTCATAAATACGAGTCTCCGAAAAGTTGGTACTATACCATCAGTTCCATGATGAATAGACAAATTTGAATGCACTTTTTATTTAAAATTTTATGTTATGTTAAATTTTTATGTATTTAATTTAATGAACACCAATAGTCGATCGGAATATATTTAAATACTGAGCTATGAAATATTACTCCCTTTTTGATAATAGACATATTAATTACCAAACATAATAATAGACCCACATTAGCTATATATGAAATTACATAGACTTCTAGTATTAATTTTCCTAACGTGACCATTTACATTTTTTGTTACTTCAATTAAAATGAAATGTGAAAGCTATAACTTAATGTTTTAGAAATTGTTTGCCTGTCCTTTATACTAGAGAACAACAGAGTGAGAAACAGCTTTGATTTTAAAACAGAATTGCACAAAATGTAGATCCCTTCTCTAGATATCAGTGGGAAATGAATTTGCTGAATTGATTTAAAGGGTTGAGAAAAATGTAGTGATCAGTTGACAATTTCTTAAATGAAAAATTACAATTAGCTCAACATGAATTTTATACATTCTAATGAGGAATGTGTACACAGGATACGGTGCAAAACACAATGGGCAGAGAGTGCTATAGCCTCCTACTAAGCACCATACAGCTCTGCATTCTCCCTATGCTTACAACTCCACTTGGCATGCAGCCTAATACACTTGCTTCTTCCAGTGGCGTAACCACGTACCATCTGAGGCCCATGGTTAATTCATTGGATGGTTCTGCCACCCTATTGTTACACCACTGGCTTCTTCAATGTCACCCCTACTCTCATAAAATCCACTATTTTTTGTTATAAACTTGTATATAGTAAGTAAGATATAGTCATTAATGGTAAGTTGTAAATAACTAAGACATGGTTCATTAAAAGCATTATAATGTAAATAATATAAAAAAAAACAATCCAATAGAAGTATATCTTACCTTTGTGCGGACACGCATATACTCATAAGGTATAAATTCAGGTTGTGCTTCATGAGCATGTTCCTGGTGAGCGAGGTAAGCATTTACCATGCCCAGACCAATGGCAGGGAATGCCACAAGGAAGGTCATCTTCTTCCACAGTTTCCAGCCACCTGGTAACAATTTTAAATACTTGTATTTTTTTTCATGGTATAGGGGCAAACGGGTCGATGCACCTGATGGTAAATGACTACCGCCGCCGATGGGCACCTGTAACTCAAGAGTCACAAGTGCGTTGCCGGCCTGGGAGTAGGGGAAGAGGAGAATAGGGGACGAGGAGGGGAGAGGGAAGGGTTAGGGCCTCCGGTAACCTCACTCACTTGGTGCAAAGCGATGCGAGTATTACTTCATTACCGGTTTTCTGTGAGGCTGTGGTAACACATCGGTCGAGCGGGCCTATACGTACCCAAGCATGGCTCTCCCACGAAAATATTTATTGAAACAAAGAAGAAGAAGAGTGCCTGCCGCATTGACAGTTTTTTTTAGGTAAGAAATATTACACATTGCTATCTAGACCAAACTAAGCACAGCTTGTGCTCAATAGTGATATGTGTGACATGGATAATGCTTGAGAACCACGGGTTCTCAAACATTATCCAGGTTACCAACATACATACTTAGGTAATTAAATGCAATAGGTACTACTGCCGCGCCCTTTAGGACATAAAAACTGGAGTATGTAATCTGCTCGCCTAGAAGTCCTGCTGATGGTGGTGTATGTGTCTGGTCGCTCGGCTCCCTTTAATATGGTTCAAATGGTGGATGGCGCATGCGTCATGTGAACGAGTGTCCTCGGTCAGGCTGGTCATCTCTGAACTGCTAATACTTAAATATAGTAGCAATTTGAGGAACTGTTCATATTTCAAAACAAGATGTTACATTGTCCTGACATTTAATTTGCTGTTATAAGCAATGTAACCAGAGACTTGTAAAAAACTTTCTTGCTTATTCTTCTGCACAGGATCTACATATTGGAACAGGCAACTAGCTTCATGACTGACTTAGTCTGACTGACTACTCTCCTGACAAATAATAAAATACCTATAATTGGTTCAATTTAAATAAATGATTTTGATTTGATTGACTTGTTTATTATTAAATAAAATATTACAAATAACAAATTCAGTTAATGTATAATAACTTTATTTAAATGTCAACTTTTTTTTTCATTGTGTGTTTTCATCAAGTGTTTTCCAAGTCTGGTGGTCAGTGTATAGTGTAAATTATAAACCTATAAGAGGTTGCTATAGTGTGATAAGGCCACCAATTGCATAGACTGCCATCATTATTATTTTTACTCTTTGGTAATTTTTTCTGATGTACAAAGTGTACAAGGATGTATATTATTATTTTTATTATATTTTTTAAGATACATATTAAGTACTTATTTTCCTATATGCAATTAATATAAGGTTGTTTAGTTTCAAGCTCTACAATAATTTATTAATCGACTTGTTTGTTTTACTATGTTAGCACCACCACCTACAAGCTTTCTGTTGAAAAACAATGTCCACGAACATTTTAATTCGCACGTAATTGTATATACTATGCATGTATATAGCAGAGAAAACGGAAAATAACACAATTTTTATATTGACGAATATGTGAACGTGAGAAATAGTAGATAAATAAAAAAGTCTAAAGGGAAGATAAGAACCTTTAGGTTATCTGGTTACATAACTCAAATTTTCCAAAACTTGTCTTACCTCCATGGCCTCCAGCAGTAGCAGCGTGCGAAGAAGATCGCGCGTTTGCTTGAAGATATTGAATCGCAGCTCGTCTCAACAAGTTATTCATTTTTAGTTAAATGAAATATCGTTAGATCAGAAGTAAAGCAACTGACAGACAATCTAATCTTCACAATTGACAACAATTGACAATACGAAAATAATGTTTTCAGCATAAAATTATTTTCGAAAATCAATATTGAACTTTTTTCAAACACATGATGCCAATATTTATTTATTTACTCGGAATAAAATATAAAAAAACACACTACAAGTTGTTTACTAAAAATAAGCTATAGATAGATGTATATTTTTTAATTAATTCATCATTACTCTTTCCTTAATTTGGTATACATTTTTGAAGACCCATTGCACAGATCAATGATGGATATAAAACTTCCAGGGAAGTACGAATTTCTTTAATAATTAATCTTTTATGGAAAGATCAAGAAAATAAGAAATCTGGTCTAGGGGCACCTCCATTGCGTTTTATATTGCAACACTAAGTATAGCCATATCCATCATGTGTGAATTAGCAAACGTTTAGGAACTATGATATACCTACACAGATGCACACGTTAAACTTACGAAGTAACTATTATCTTATCTGTGGTTAAACTTATAACACCACTCCTTTTTGCGTCGGGGGTTAAAAATTCAAACAAGAACATCTTTTATTTTGGACTTACTCAAGGAAGATTTATTTTTATATACAAGTGTATAATGTCAGAATAATAAAAAGTATTAAGGTCAACTCAAAGCATACAATGAAATCAAGGAAACAAAACTATCAAATATCATGTTTAATATGAATCATCAAAATTAGAATTTAAATTTATATTGCTATATTGATGAAACACAAAAAAAAGATAATTCATCTTCTTCATTTCATCAATATACCTATGGTTGACTTCCGAAGACATCACACGCATTAAATTGTTACTGTCATTACCTACTTGATTCATCAAGTCTCAAGCTCTTTCATCGCCCACATTAATAATATTATGTACGATTTCCGTTTCAACCATAGCGAACGTGCACAAGTATGGCTTTGCCACCTGGTGACGCAAAACCCAATCTTTTACGTAAACAAAATACTTGACATTGGCACTTCACGTTATTAAATAATCACACTAAAGCAGTGAACAATAAGATTTAACTAAATGAAAATGTATTGTTGCATTTCTGGATACTCGAACACTTCAAAGAAAAATAAAAGTAAGTCAAATGGTATAAAATTCTATGACTTACCCCCGAATAGTACTACTCATTTTCCATGTTTACCTACGTACGTACAAATGGAGAATTTGGCGACGACTCACAATTTGTTTACCTATATAAAATTTTATAGTTTATGTAAATAAGCTGTAGTAGTGAGTATTGACTCAAGACCTAAATAAACGGTTTATTTATTTCTTGCTTTTCAGTTATTTTTCGTCGGTTTAAATTTTGTTGAAAAGTTTTTATTTTATGATTTTTGTGGCTCATCTTTCAATACGCTGACAATTACTTTGTTTTAATACATTTAATACTAAATACTTTAAAATGTTATCGAATGTATTTTTTTTAAAGCAAAATGGTTTCTGTCACTAAAACCACAGTTTTTATATCTAAGTTCTAATTGTATAGGAAAGGTTCCATCATCAGCTCCGCTTCATGATGCGATGATTCCTAAACGCAAATACCTGATTAAGTTAGAAAAAGTAAACAGAAACTCTATTCGTGCCCTCAATTTTCGAGGGTTTCTCTCAATTTTATCATCATCAGATCCTGACCTCCTTGACATCCTTGAGGTATACCCTATGTAACAAAAAAAGAATCGGTTCATAAACAACGGAGTCAGGGATTTATACCGACTTAAAAAAAAAATATACAGCGTGTAAGTAACACCGTCGCAAATAATTTACAAAAAACGTCTTTCTTGGGGTACTTACCACAATGCAAAAGTCAGTTCATCATAAAAATGCGAGATTTACAGTCAATAGTTTGATTTTGAACTACGCAATGTAACGCGATACGTGTACGTGTGTGGTACGGTGAATGACCTTCAGCGCACGGCGCCGTCGAAGCAGCTGATTGCATAAATGTTTTACATTGCAGTTTTTGGCCGTATGGGGTATTTACTGATTTTTTTTCGGTAAAATGAGCTGTTTACTCATTGTGACATAATTTTTAAGCAAAAAAAAAGTGAATTTTCCGGCAGAAACTTCCAATGATTTTCCACAAAGAATGATTGTCTGAATACACTTTTTCAGGATTCGGTACGGTGTCACTGACACCTTGTGTATATATAGGTATATGAAGCCAACTGATCGCATTCACTTCATTTTGTGCAGCGCCGCCGAGAGGCGCGTGCAAAACACGTTATGCCCCCGTATCGAGATTTTTTACCGACTGACTTCGTTGATAGTGACTGTGTATACCTATCATCATAAGCCATCCTTTAATGGGTCACACTCAAACCATCCTCATATTTATTCAGCATCATTTCACGTGACTCTTAATGTGTGGTAAGTATATAAATAATATGACGAATACAGTATTTTTTTATTTAGTTATAATTAAAGCGCACTTACTGTTTAAATGCCTTTGGGCGTAATCCCGAACAGCTTCAAAACCTAACTTCGCACTTGTAAAGTTAAAAATTGTCATATTTCTAGAAAACTAAGGAGTTTTTTACGTTTAAATTACCCTTTTGTAATATAATAAAATATTGAACAAGTAGTGCAGAATCAAAACTCCAAGAAAATTTGTAGAAAATAAATGTCAAGTGAACTTAGCGGATTATGAAGTGCCATTTTTTTTTTTAATCATGAGGTAATAAACAATGTAGAGATTGCAATCTTTGCAATTTTTATGCCTAGCACCAAAGAGTATACAAACACAACGTTAGACTTAGTACCTTCTTATGCATGAGGGCTCCGTTCTCAGCTAATATAAGATTTCAATAATAAGGAAATGCTATAATATATCAAGAAAAGTTAAGTTGTTATATAATAAGTTGGAAAAAAGAACGGAACTTGTATTATATTTAATGCGTTTCGCCGGAGCAGAGTTCGATTTAATCTTGAATAGGTCTTCATGAATAGGTATTTATATGAATTAAACCTCACAATGAAATTTTTAGGCTGTTTATTGTGTTTGTGCGTGTGGTGTGGCAACAATGTCCTTAAGGGTCAAGGAGCAATTTATTTTACAACTTATATCCTCAACAAGATTAATCAAACTCTATTCCTGTACATTACACAATTCAATATTACACTCACGGGCCTGTTTTTTTTGCGTATCAATTATATTGTCTCTTAGCTACGTATAACACTACTAAACGCCTCTGTATAGTCACTCTGCTTGGCAACAGTATCAACTCATTTCTTTAGATCGCCCTGCAGTTGAAACGTGTTCTAAAATGAGGATTGCAAGGTATCTACATCCTTTTGCAGCATGGCATGTTTACGATCGAGATCAGTAACATGTTTTTCTAATTTTGCCTGTTCAGATCGTATAGTATCAAGTTCCATTTATATGTATGGACATATAAATGGAACTCAAACCACCATGGGGTGGTTTGAGTGCCTGTGGCCAGGTCTGATTTAATATCTTTCATATTGTCTGAAAGCTTTGAAACTGCACAGTCAATAGTCTCTAAGGTCATCAAATTGTTTATTCATTTCCTGAGTAAGAGCCATTATAGCACTGGTGATGCAGCATTCCGGCTATTTTCGTAGTGTAATATTATTGTCTGAACCTACTGGTTCAGACAGCAAATTTATCAGGAACTACTGTTCCTGATTTTGCAGATAAAGATGTTTTAGGCATCATATGCAATAGGAAAATGGCTTCACAACGTGATAATAGTGTTCAGGTGTAAAAAAGTAACGCATAAAGCACCGCTCTCAAGTCGCAATGAGTGAGAGGTAAGTGGTGAGAAGCAGTCCAAAATAAAAAATATTTTCAAAAAGAATTTTTGTAACTAAGTACATGCTAGAGTCATGCCCTTTCATTGAATTAAGATAGTGTTCCATTTTCTCCTATACGGCGCGATTTTGACCCACTTTAAACGGCCAGATTTCATAAAAATCATAGACCGATGACAATGCAATATTTGATAAAAAAAAATGAAAAATAAATAATAGTTTAAAAAAACACGCTTTTAAACACACGCAAAATAGAAAATAAATTTTAATAAATTTATTATTGGAAAAAAGCATGGGGTGCATGCATGTCGTGTCAATAGTTTATTTATTAAAAAATATTTTCTATTTTTTATCTATATCGCTTTTGCGTGTTTTTTTAGTTTTTTTAATTTATCAAATCATATCAGTAGTATCTTGTTCTTAGGTAGTATCAGACGTACACACTTGTCATCGAATTGTGAATATGTCATAAGATAGGGTCCGCAAATGCGATATTGCGTTAGAATTGGGTATTTCACAAACACAATGAAGACCCAAAAATGCCAAAAGCATTATTGGCCAGCTGCAATTAATCTTTATTTGTATTACTTGATCCCTGTTAGTTTGAGTAGACTGGATTAATACCTACTTCACATTCTACATTTGCAGTCTATAAATTTGATTCATGCTTTTTCAATTTCGTCTGAAAATTGTAGGTATGGAAAGGAATTGTAGATCTTTTAATCATTGATGATTATTATTAGTCAATCAAAATAAAAAATCAAGTCAATTCCGGTGTACAATAAAGAATATTCTATTCTTTTCTATAGATTAGTAGGATTCGGTATGTGATTTGAGTGTACAGTAATTGTATACAATTGGTACAACTTTCGTTAAACTAATTTCTTGAAACATATAAGTACATACCTATATAGCAATAGAGAATGGTTCATTGGTATCCAAGATGTTATCATATTCTAGAGAACGGTGTACCTACCGCCCACGTTATCCTGGAGTGCGAGGGAGTGGCCATACTACGGGCAAGTATCCTCGGGGTTGCGAAGTTGCTTCTAGAAGCCTGTGAACGACCCAGGAGGCTTCTGGAAGGAGCTAGGATGGCTCAACTAGTCAGCCTTATCTAAACACACAATGGACCGCCTATGAGTATAAATGCGGCAACAGAGCCCTATACCAATACCCCTGTCACTCTGTCGTCCCCAAATCTGTAGTATCTAATAGCATTCCTAAAGGTGGCTGAAAACTCACAAAATGAAATTCGGTAGGTATCGATAAATATACAATTATGCATGTAGAGCAGGGATGCACAGACTTATTAAGACTAGGGGCCACTCGGGCAAATTCTGAACTGATGGCGGGCCGCCAGAAGTATAGGTAATTAAAGACAATAAAGAATTGATAGTAATGTATTAAAATTTAAAAAGAATTTATTAATTTGAAACGTGGCACTGCATCTTTTTTATATTTGGCTCAAATTTACTTGTAGCAACACGTAAAACTGCTTCCAAACTTTCATTTGCAGGCGGTTTCGATTTTTTGTTTTATTATTATTTAGTATTGAAAAGGTTTGTTCACATATATAGGTAGAACCAAATAAGCTGGCACATTTCAGAGGGTTATGCTCAACTCTTTGTACGTATTTTTATCAATGCAGCGGTAAAAGTTCAGCAAGTCTCCTTCGTTGATTTTGTCGCCTAAATCTTGGTCGTTTTGAATGTCGATAATTTCTAACTGCATTGACTCTGGCGCATTTTCAACTGAAATCGTGAAAGGATTGCTGAATATGTCCAACAGAGGTTTCACTTTTTTAAACTCCGAAAATCTGTCTTGAAAAGATTGAATCAAAATATCTAGCTTTTCTACATAACTGAAAATAATCGCAGTTTTGTTGAATTTTTCAGCCATTTTCTTATAATTCGGAAATGATTGTTATTTCCAGAATTCAATTGCGATCTGAAAAGTGTCAGCTTGCATTGAAAGGATGATACATGAGCGTAGAGCTGGGATATCAGTTGATTTTTGCCTTGAAGCCGTGTGTTCAAGACATTCAAATGATTTGTAATGTCAACTAAAAAAGCCAAATCACACAACCAATCAGGATTTTTAAGTTCCGGGACATCCCTTTGCTTTTCCACCAGAAATATTCCAATTTCTTCTATTAAATTTAGAAATCGTTCCAGTGTCAATCCACGATTTAGCCACCTTACTTCTGTATAATACAGTAAATCTCCATATTCGCTTTCGATGTCATCAAGGAATTGTTTGAATTGCCTGTGATTGCGTCCTCGTGATTTTATGAAATTTACAGTCGAAACTACCACTTTCATGACATTTTGAAATTATTTTTTTTTAGAACAGAGGGCTTCTTGGTGTATAAAGCAGTGAAACTGCATGAGATCTTCAGCGTTTATGTTTTTTTCTTGCAGATGCTTTTTCAGCAAAGTAACTAGCCCAGAATTGACACCAATCACCGAAGGAGCACCGTCAGTCGCAACTCCCGATAATTTTGATAAGTCTAAATCAGTTTTTGAACACTCATCCAAAAGTACATTGAGTATATCAACTGCTCTGGTTTGACCTTTCAATGAACACATTCCTAATAACTCTTCTAAGACTTCAAAATCTCGTATAAATATGAAGTGCTAATGAAAAAAATTCAATGATCTTAGTTTTTTCATTTAATTGTTCCGCAATATTACCTGACAAAGACATAATTCGTCTTTGGATAGTCATACGATTCAGTTGAATTTTCTCAAACTTTTTTGCTGCTTCTGAACACATTTTCTTAGCGGCGATTTCTATGCATTCTTTTACAAAATCCCCATCATTGAAGGGGCGACTTCCCTTTGCTATCATTCGAGAAATTTCATAACTAACTTCTGTAGCTGTTTCTGAATCTTGGATGGGTTTTGTGAACATAGCTTGCTGACCAGTAAGCTCCCGTTTTAAAGACAACATTTTTTGCTTTCTTAATTCGCCTGTAAACTTGGTAAAGGTAGGATGCTGCGGTTCATAGTGCCTTTTTACATTATATTCCTTTGCAATCGCAACAGAATTCTTGCAAATTAAACAAACGACTTTGTTATGCGACCATACAAAAAAAGTATATCTCAGTCCAAATTTCTTGAAACTGCCGATTTTCATCTTTAACCTTACGTTTTTTACTAGGTCCTGGCTTGTCCATGTTGCGTTCTAATCCTGGCTAGGATTAACACAGCACCTAAAAAAAATTACAGTACCTACTTAAATTACCCATCCTTTTTTAAATTACCAATAAGCGATAAGCGATCCGATAAGCGGACTTAAGAGCGCGCGCGCGAGATTCAAATTACTTTTCGAACATATTTTTTTGGTTTTATTCTGGAATAGAATTCAATGTTTTTCGAATGTACGAGAGTATTATTTTTGCTGTCGGCGGGCCACCAGTATTCGACCGGCGGGCCGCGGTCTGTGCATCCCTGATGTAGAGGGAGCCGTAGGTAATAGAACCTAACGAGATGATCCTTTCAGTCTTCAAAAGTTTGATATCTCTCGGAGCTCGATACCTTAAAAAAATCAAGGTTTGTGATTGGTTACGGCAGATCATTTAATACGGTTTACCATCAAAAAAGAAAATTGTAAGTACAACGAGTTTTTCTAAATTTCACGGAATTTCATATACTTTCTATCATGTTGTGAATTTTATTTATGTTTCTGTAAACGACTTTGTCATTATTAATATAAACAAATTTATTACTTTTAAAATAAATGTATTTTATTGCATTAAATACATATTATTATCTACCCAAATACATATTATTTTTCGTAACCCACAATTTTATGCACCTATCATAAATAATTAGGTAAGTATTACTTAACTCCAATGTTATGAACAGTGGTTGACGTAGGTAGTGCCATTTGGTGGGATTCGTCCATCGTGGCATAACGTGGACATACCCTCTCATCTCAAAATCCCGGGATTCTTAAGTTTCAACTTCGATCAAATATTACCGATATATAATTCAGAAATCCGCACCCTAAAAGTGTCTACTTTTTTAATTATATATACCTAGTTTTTATTAATAATTCTATTACCAGTTTCATAGAAACTAACTGAATATCGTTACGACTCATTAGTACTCGTATACAAACACCGTTTTTAATATTTCGCGATTTTAACATTTCTTATACTAAATATTGTTTACAACGGATCATAATCGTGTAAATCTAAACTAATACTAACTTATTCCCGAGGCTCCGCTGACATTGTATTTTGCAAAAAAACCATCCCTGACCGGGATAAAAAGTTATCTCTCAAGTTGAGGTACCTAAGCAATAGACATTTACAAAATTTCATTGAATCTGTTGAGTAGTTTCAGAGATTAGCGTGAACGAACATCACACCTCACATAGGATTTTTATTCAGATTAAAAGCTAAAAATCTTATTGCGTTAGATAGCACCAGTGTTGGACAATTCTAAAGACAATTAAAGATTAATAATTGATTAATTGTTACATAACACTATACATTAATTGTCACCATAAGAACTAAAATGTGTCAATTGTAATTGTGGAAAGTTACACACATAGAATACATTTAAATAAAACATACCGACGCGGTTTGTTTTCGTTCATATCATCGTCAGAAAACGATTAAAAACCTTAAGGTATATATCAAAAATTTAAAAATCTAAAGGTACACAAAATTTAAAGTACCGATTCCTTTTATTCCATTATCTAAAAAAAGCGGGGCGCTTTGGCAATTTTGTGCTATTGTTTATTTAAACATTGTACTAATTAGGTAAATATGTGTATCCTTAGTTCAGTTCGCACTCCTCAATTCTCCACTTTGTTACTATCATATAATTATTTATTCGTTTCAAACACACCTAATTATATGTTAATAAAATAGAATCATTATATAACTTAAAAAAAAACTAATAAATTCATCAAAGCGGGAGTTTTACTCTTGCATTTTAAATAATAAAATCTTTCGATTTTTTTAATAAAAACCGTATCGAACCAAAATATGGTTCTTACGACACTGTGACTCGATAAGCTGACTTCAGTAGTTATTTTTCTATTTATATTCGTTGAAAGTAGAAAATATTGAAAAAAAATATAGTTATTTATTTTAATTCAAAAGATGAGGAAATATTTTCTTTTTCAGAATCACTGAAAAAGAAATAGATTAAAATTACCTACTTCAATAGTAATTATGTTCTCATAAAATAAACGTAGTACAGCCATTATATATTATCGCTGTTATATTATACTAGCAACCCGCCCCGGCTTCGCACGGGTACAAATTATACACCTAAACCTTCCTCATGTATCACTCTGGCTATTAGTGAAAACCGCATGAAAATCCGTTCAGTAGTTTTTCAGTTTATCGCAAACAGACAGACAGACAAACGCGGCGGGGGACTTTGTTTTGTAATATGTAGTGATTTTGTATAATATAATAATTATTTTTATTTAATTTGTGTTAAATATAAGATAATTTATATGTTGACAAATTGTACTTTTTGTTAAACAGATATTGGTGCCGATTCTATTGTACACTCGACTAAACTAAAACCTGACTTAATTTCTGAATATGAAATCAACCTAGTGTTCTTCGTAATAAGGTCTATTTGTTACTAGCATCTATTTCTCAGCGCCGCTAAATTTCAATAAAACCTGTCAACGTATACTCAACTTTATTTTCACGCAGCGAGAGTCTTCATTTATTCAAACGCTATATAATTGCCGTATAAAAACTTGTTCAAAACGAACAAGGATGACGTGTTTTTAATCTACACCTACGAAGAAGTTAACGAAATTATTTTTTTTACTAAAAACACAGAGCAAAAGAGATGGCATTCAACGGATAGCGGCTCTCGCTACGTGGTATTAAAGTTTATTTAAGCGTATCAGACTTTAGTCGACAAATAAATTGCTTATTTCGATAGCGACATATGTTACTTACTTGTTTCAATTTGAAATAAGACCTTGTTTCTAAGTGTACGAGGTTTACTTCCTATATGAAGAATATTTAGTGAATTTTAATTTAGCGAGTGAAGTAACAGAATTGGGGCCATTGATTAATATTTTGATTTATTGGTATATCGCTAACCCCTAAAATCCTCAAAACTCTTTTTATTATATTAATTTACGTGCACGGTGTACAGTTTAAAAGAGTTTACAAAGATTAGCATTAAAACCGCTCCAGTATAAGGGTAGGTACTGTACATACAACTAAAAAAACAAATTTTTTAGAGTTAAGTTTAGAGGGAAGTCTAACTAAGAACTCGAACTCGAATCTACTCGAATTTTAAAATGCAGGAATCTCGGGGTATATCTATGTTAATATAACATTTGAGGTCATTCATCCTAAATAGCACTACCTACGCCGACCACTGGTTATGAGTTATATGACTTATTATTATTTCTTAACTTAGGTACCTATAAAAAAATTGTTTTTTTTTTCTGCTACATAAGTTTATTTCGTCAATTTAAATACATATGATTATGGAGTACCAACTCCGCGTGGACAAGCTTTGAATCAGTTAATGTTTTGGGGACACACAAAGCTGAAGAATATTCCGAACTAGTAGACGAAATGCTCCAAAATTTCCAAAAACTAGGAGATTGACTGGAATTTTTACTGTAAATATTTAGATTAGAGTAAATTTATTTTTTAAAATTAATTATTATTTTAAGAATATGCATCAGGGTCCAAAATTGAGACTATTCCATTTTTAAGTCTTTTACACCTTTGTCAAAATTTTGGAATGCATAATAAAGAATTGAATTAAATTGAATTGAAATGAAAATTACCTTAAATTACTAATAAATCTCATAATGCCACAGAATCAGTGTTCCCCTGTGTTATTCATGAAAAGTAAATATATAGTTTTGTATGAGATTCGTCTCTTTCCCTATAAAGTTAAGTTAAACAAAAACCTAAGCATGGCACTTCTTATAATGAAACAATTAATTAAACATAAGTAATATATACATTAAAATTATGACATGAAACCACAGTTACATTCATGAACGAAAATTGGAGTCGTAATAATGTAGGTAATATCAAACGGTAGCTCATTGTGCAAACCATTCCAACACGGTAACTGAACTGTTGAAGGTTCTAGTCTGACATGAGTGCTCTTGATTTTTTTAAATTAGATATAATTATCCAGTTTTATTGTTCGTCACAAAAATGATCTCGATTTGCGGAATGCATTCTCGAAATCTCTAAATCTATTTAATTATCTGTCACAAAATTAAGTGTGATAAAAGTATCCAAGTAAAAAAAAAATTATAATTATCTAAGTAGGTACTTATATCAATCTATTTTCCTATATTGTTTTGTATATTTTTTTAAATTAAAACTGATTGATCAAACGACAAAAACGCTTTTTCACTAGCTATGCGTAGGTCATTTGCCTGTGCTTCATCTTCAGCAACGTTCGGAAAGTGTTTCATGAAAATATTTTTTGGTGATACCTGTAATAAAAAAATCAATATAAGTATATTTTTCCGAAACAAATATTATAACAGTACATTCAATTTCTTTAATTCACTATTGTTTAATAAAAGGTACAAACAATTAAAAATTTCAAGTATAGTTACGAGCTTAACTCAATATTGAGTTTTCAACCAGCAAACCTTTGAGTAGTAGGAGAGAATATCAATACGGACAGGCTTAGAGTAGAGTAAAAATAGTTAATAAAAAATATTTCAGTTTAAAGTAAAAATTTAATTATAACTTGATGCTTCCACGCATTCCTGAAAAAAGGTCTTGACAGGTAGACGCACAGACTGACAGACGTACAACCAGATCCTATAAGGCTCGCGCACATCCTCTTAAAGTACAAAATCCTAACCAAAACCGCAACCTTAGCTTAGCTTATATCTCCTTTTTTTCGCTTATGTTCTTTTGTACTTTGTACAATTATAAATAGATAACGGTACTACGATATAACAGATAACGGTAGTGAGAGAGAAAAAGTAAGTCGATTGAAAAAACGTCACGATCATTAAAAGATTACGAGTTTTAACTTACTTTTTTCGCTTTTACATGTTCAATATTAAATCCCATATAGAAGGCCGATTGTTGAAGTTGTCTTAAATTTCTCACACGGGCCCGTGGATCACGTTCTAATAGCCGCATGAGTATTCCCCGAGCTGCACTCGATAGATCAGCTGCGTTGTCTGGTAAAGTGCCTGCGGTAGGCTCAATGAGATGTTGCTTTTGCCCCAGGGTACTGTAAGAAAATATTTTTAAATGTCATTGTTGCTTCTCTATGGGTACGACAAGGATCTTTTGTCGTAAGGCGGGTAGAGATAAGGAGCACTATCTTGTGTGAGGGGTAAACTGAAAAAATTACCACCTGAAAGCAGTAGGTAAACAATAGTTGAAGAACCAACTAGAATGCGCTATTTTTTTCCTGTCTAATGTATGCCAATTTCTATTATTTTCTGTGTGTAAAAGAAGTGTTCGGAGCTACTTATGTGAAACTTTTATTGTTAAAAGTATTTATTATCAATCTATGGAAAAAGACTATAATAACATATTTTAATAAATGAAACCACAGTAATTTTTGAAATTCTGGTGTATACCAAATCCGAGAGGAACAGCACAGAGTACCAGAGTACAGAGAGTACCATAAAACTAGGGCTGCCATCCGTCTGGGTTTCCCCGGATTGGTCCTAGTTTAGAGGGCGTCCGGGGAGCGTCCGGGCGGGGTTTTGCAAAAACTGACCGGGTAAAACCCGCGAAATAAGCAGCTTATCAAAATATAAGGTTCTTTGAAAAGAACATTAGTATTGTTCTTTTAAGGTTGGTAACATGCGACATAATATCATGATAATCATGTTCATCATATAAGCTACGGTAACCATTACCATCATTCTTTCCGTATACTTGCTTGCCTCCTTAGTACTATATAACTGAACAACATTCTTTTACTGTTTAAATACAAAACGGCGATTAGTTATAAGTAATACATTACCCCTATGTTTTTGTACATACTCATTATTTGTTTCCGTGTTGCCAATAGTTGCTACTTTGATAAACGCAGGCGCTGGGTACTGAAAGCACAATAAAAAGAAACCGTTAAGTAGTTCGTAAGAAACTAAGAAATAAACATATATCATAGTAATCTCTACCAATAAATAAGCTATTTTTTTGTAGACAAGTCCAAAATACATGTTTAAAATCTCTTGATTCAGACAATATCGTGTGTCTACTTTTAATGGTATTCACAACAAGACGACAAGAAGTGTTTCTCGCCGAAATTATTATGTATTATGAAATTTTCACATGATCCAAACGAAAGGAATTAGGAGCAAAGCGTGTAAAAATATAACAGTTTTTTTTCAACAAAAACCGTTTTTTCTGAAGATTAACAATATTTTAAAGGTACTAACAAAGCTGGACAAATTTAATAAGAAACAACGAACATTGAATTGTTCCAGAATTGATTTTGATGAAACATAGGTTTAGTAAAATCACATAAATTGTATTAAATTAGTTTAATAAATACAGTTTAACCTATAATTAATAGTTCGTGGCATGTCCCCGGCTTTTCTTTTCTTGGGCAACTTTTCGGCATATAAGAAGTGTTACAATTTTTATAAATCATGTTTAGTTAAAATATATTTAAGAACCCTAAAACAAAATAACAGTCCAATCACAAACAGGCACATGTAATTCAAACTCAATCGAAGACGCATAATGTTAAATTATAATCAGGAGAGCCCATCTCTCTTGTACGCGTATAACTCGTGTATTATGTAGTTACGGAGCCCTTAGGTTTAAGGGGAACGACACAGCAACTCGTCCTGCCTCGTTTGAAAAGAAAAAAGAGAGCATCGGCTAAAAATAGGGAGCTTGCCCCTTAATTGCACATTGGAATTTACAGCACGATTTTAATGACTGTTGCGAACTTGCGAGTTCAGTGTGGCTTAACGAGAGGGCGGAGTAATGGAAGCAAAGATTGGGAACGTAATTAGTATATTGTTGCACATAAAAATGTTATTATGGCATCGAAAAAGTACAAGTTGCGATACAACTCTCGTAAAATAAGAATTTATAGCTAACATGAAGTTTCATGGTTTTTGTCGACTTATTCTGATTGCTAGCGCCTTTGAGGATAATATGATAAAGCGATGAAGACATTTATTCATATTACTTCTTCTTATTCTTTCGAATGACTTAGGTAGGTAAGTTAATTAGACACACACATAATGTTTGTCTTCCCAAATTTAAAAAAAATATATTTAGAATTGTGAAAATCAAATATAGTCACACGGGTTACAAATTAGTTACAGAATGTATCTGAGCTTGATAAGCCAAGTTAGAAATGGGTCATGTAAATAGAGTTTTCCATTCTACATACGTTCAATGCTTTGGTCATTACGTTTTATTAGGTTTATCATTAGAACCATGTGTGCTGCCTTTCAAGACAAATCTTGAAGGTCTTTGAATCCTTTTTACATCAGTTTAATTTAATTTTAACCAAAAATAATAATATATATAGGTATATATTTTAGTCAGGTTAAAGACCCTAAGTTTGGAAGAATTAACAAGGACAAAATCACCATGTATAGGATGTTGCAGTATTTATTGAAACGACATCATAAAAAGTAAAACGAAATGGAGTAGGAAGTTTAATACTTCACTCAGCTGTTTTAAGGCAGCCAAATGTACGTGTCATTGACCTGTTACCACAGTCTCGTTTCTTGGAAATATATTTCCAACATCAAGGCTTGAAGTCTTGCCTTGTTTCAAGCCATGACTGCTTCGTACGCTAGGGTAAAGGACATCCTTTGCTAAATGATAGTTTAAAACAAAGAAAAATATATGAGAGAATAGGTATGGGATTTACATTGCATTAACATCTAAAACATTCTTGAAAACAGCTTCGAGCTATAAAAATCCGATGAAAAACCATGAATTTGGAGCCTATGGAGGCCTCTCGACACAGACTAAGCAACCTTGAAATAGCGGCGGAATCATCGTAACTAATGCGCTTCTCATGACGTCCTATCTCCTGACGTTACAAATGTCATCGATGGAACACATTACAGTAACACTTTGGAGAATAAGATTACAAAGCAGCACCTATTCATACCAGAGGAGTTGTTCTCACACTAAACCCTTAATGTTAGGTAACGTCAAATTTAGATTTCTGTGGTCATACCATACGTGTTATATGCACTGAAAGGTTTAAGGTAAAAAGTAATTTTTAGGGTTCCGTTCAAAAAAGGAAAAAGAAGGAACCTTCTCGGATAACTTTATTGTCCGTCTGTCTGTCTGTCTGACGATCTGTCTGTTTGTCTGTAAATACCTTTTTCTCAGGAACCCGTGGACGCATCAAGTTGAAATTAATACCAAATACTTATGTCTGCGGTCTCTTGAAGATGTAAAAAAATCCAGCTTCTAAGTCAACGCAATCAAAAGATACGGTCATTTAAGCCTTAAATTTGACCAAATTTGCATATTTCGCAGGTAAATCAAAACCTGGAACTTCCCAGTGACCTAGAACCATGAAATTTGGTATGAAGCGAGGCCTCACAGCACAACTAAAGTAAAAAATCCGAAAGTCGTTAATTTGTTGTTATATTTGTCTGTGTGTCTGTCAAGACCCTTTTCCTCAAGAACCCGTGGAGGCATCAAGTTGAAGGTAACATCAAATACTTATGTCAGCGGTCCCTTGAAGATGTAAAAACTCAAGCTTCTAAGTCAACGCAATCATAAGATACGGCCATTAAGCCAAAGGTTTTAACAAATTTGAATATTTCGCAGGTAAATCAAAACCTATAGGGTATTCTGCCCATTGACCTAGAATCATGAAATTTGGTGTGAAGCAAGGTCTAACAACACAAGTAAAGTAATTCAAAACTCGTTAATTTGTTGTTATATCACATGAAACATTGTTTTTGCGCTTACAAAATTATATTTAGCGGTTGGAAAGTTGACTTTGTAGTATATCGATGTATGGGAGAGTATTTTTTAAAACCGCAAAGTTAAGTTTGTCTTTCGCAAAAGACGGGCAAAATCATCGAGAATTGATTACCGAGATGGACATACCTACTATCTACTACAAGTTTGTTTGCTTACGGAACACTCGGTGCGCTAGTCAGATTCGCACTTGCCCGGTTATTTCATTTATGTCCTTCTTCGAATTTGGTATTCAATGACATTTTCAGTTGTCAGATTAGATTAATTATATTCATATTCTATTTCATGTTTAATGTCATAAACTCTTTTACAACAAAATATTTCAAGTTTATTACTTTTTGTAAGGAATTAACACAGTCCGGTGACAGATAATTAAAAGCAAAAATGAGCATAAAATACGCAATCGTTTGAAAACATTCAATAAGCCTAAACAACTTTCTTAATAAAGAAATGTTCACTTCCCTAGATCAACTAGGGACTAGGAATAATCTGCTGTTCTATATTTATGTAAATCACAAACTTATTCGGAGATTTATAATCCTCACCTTATAAACTTTCTATTATTCATTGACATAATGTTACTTTATTATTCCAATAAACATTCATATTATTGTTAGTTCAAACGCCATAGAGAATAACTCGTACAAATCTGCCCAAACCAGTTCTACTTTCGATTTAAAAAGTCTCGGCTCAAGGCATGCATACTTGTACATCTGTGCATCTTAAAGCCTTTTTTTGGTAACTGCCACTCAAACGGAAATTAAAGAGCAAAGCGCCGTTAGGACTAACGTTGTGACTACTAATCAGTTATCTTTATCAGTGAGCCGCTTCGAGAACACACATAGACATTATAAAGTAGATTACAAGGTGTAAGGTCATAGACGAGTATATTCATAAATAAAGAGAAGAGAGTATATATTATGTTGAGGGTGCAGGACGCTATTGTGAAATAGTATATTAGGTAGCTCTATGCCAACTGGCACCGTTATTTGAACACTATGATTTCTATTCATTTAAGTCAATAAAGCCAATAAATAAATCAAGTTATTTAAAAAGAAAGTCTGTAAGAAAAACTAAGATATGGCAAATTTTACGAGTTATAGCTTTGTGCTGATTAGTTTAAGGTAGTCTAATAACTTACAAATATTATAAAAGAAACGGTTTGTCAATAAAACACTAAATAACACTAAATAAACACTAAATAACACTAAATAAACACTAAATAACAAGATTTTTTTTAAAGATTTGTAATTTATAAGAAGATTTCTCATTTAATTTATTTTTAACTTTTTTAATTTAAAATAATATTAATATTAGTAAGATTAATGAAATTTGAAGTAGGGTTTCTAATCTAGTACATATTATCTTTAAATATAACTCTATTTTTTTGCTAGTCACGATTCAACAGCATTTGTGAATTAGAGAATAGTTATTTAAATATGTACATTTAGTTTAGTTACCTACTTATTTCCTAGATTTCGAATCAGGTCTACCATCGTCAGTCTAAGTTAGACTGACGATGTCTGACTTGAATTTATGAATGACATTACTTTTTAATGACTTGAACTCTAGTGTCAACATTATTTAAAAAAATATATAGATATAGCTACTTCTTCGGGTTCCGTTCCTCAAAAGGAGGAAAAGGAACCCTTATAGGATCACTTTGTTGTCCGTCTGTCTGTCTGTCAGTCAGTCTCTCAAGACCCTTATTCTCAGTAACCCGTGGACGCAAGAAATTTATACCAAATACTTATGTCAGCGGTCCCTTGAAGCTGTTAAAAATTTAAGTTTCTAACTCAACGCAATCAAAAGATATGGCCATTAGGCCTAAGATTTTGACAAATTTGAAGATTTCGTCAGGTAAATCAAAACCTATAGGGTACTTCCCATTGACCTAGAATCATAAAATTTGGTAAGAAGCAAGTTCTGGCAGTACAAGGAAAGGAAAAAATCTGAAAGTCGTTAATTTGTTGTTATATAAAAAAAAATTGTTTTTGTGATTACAAACTTATATTTTGCGGTTGGAAAGTTGACTTTGTCTTATATCCATATATGGGAGAGAATTTTTGAACCGCAAAATTTAGTTTGTCTCTTGGAAAAGACGGGTAAAAGAATTGATTCCCGAGATGGACGAACTATCTACATGTAAATTTAAAGGTTAAAGAGTTAAGTTTAAGATGTTCAATTTGTTTTAGGTTCTATTACATGCTGGATGATTTTACCAAGATATAATTATTAAATGCATTCATTTTATTTCTGTAGGAGTAGATATAGTTATTGTCAAGACAGCAAACAGTAACTTGCTGTTTTATTATGATACCTACTAGGACACACATTATCCTTAAGCACTTGCTATTTTACTGTGATGTATCAGAGCATCATTATTAGATCATAATTATGGCATTTGGTATTCCATTCTAGATAATTGCTATCTCTAGAATGCCCTGGAACATCGTAATGGAGCAGCAATTGCTTTAGAATCCCCTGGACTATAGTTCAGTAACTGCTATACAATATTCAAGTAGACGAGTGCTGTAAGACCCTGTTGACCGTTGCACCACAGATTACTAAGTAGTTACTACGTTGTACGACAATAGTTAAAGGATTCCGTGGGGCATAGCAGTAGAACCTTAAGTGTTATTTAACAGCAAAAGCTGTAGACAGTCCCTTTGAGAGAATTAATTTAGAAATGTATTAAATGTTACACAAATGGATGCCACGTTTATTATCATTTATGTTAAACTTAAAGATGTTTAATTTTCCTAGTCAGGCTCGACATATAACATATTTTTTACAATACAAACATAATTGAACATTTCCTTAGATTTAACGATCTAGACACAGTCATAATTGCCATGTTCCATGGCCGAATTGTTAGTCAGGTTTTACCTCACAATAAGCAAGGATAAATATTTTTACGGTAAACATAATAATTCATTTATTGAAATTAATGACCGTAAATATAAAAGCGTTATTGATTGCTGTGGCCTTAATCATTGATATCTTTATTTAGAATCCATTGATTCCGATAGTTATTTTGCGAAAAAAAAAACTATTTGCATAAAAATGATTATTACTTAATTGTGATTTAAACACCTTTAATGTTTTTCAAACGTGTAGTTAGGTATTCATGGTCACTTCCTAGAGCAGCTACGAAGCTTTCTTAAGAAACTGGCTTCTTAAATGAAAAAATAATTTTATGACTCTACAAACTAACTGTTTAGTTTACAAATATGTAATTCATAATTGACATGATTTTCAAAGAAAATAATATAAAAGTAAATGTGAGCTAAACTTAAAATTATTTTTTGCTTCAACCAATACTTTTAATGCGTCAATGTGACTTTTGATTGTAATAATTACTTAACAAAACGCGTTATTGGAATGAGGCTCACTTTCATAGCTGTTACACAGAGCATAGGGCAAATAGTGGCCATAGTTAATTGCCTGAGCGTAGATGTTCTGAGAAACACACACATACATAACACTTATTTAAATGTGGGAGAGCCATGCTTCGGCACGTATGGGCCGGCTCGACTACGCTCGATACCACGGCCTCACAGAAAACCGGCAGTGAAACAATGCTTGCATTGCTTTTCGCCGCGTGAGTGAGGTTACCGGAGACCCTAACCCTTCCCTCTCCCCTATTCCCGTCCTTTCCTCCCCTGTAATCCCTTCTCCCCTATTCCCACTCTCCGCCCCCTCCCCCTCTTCCTCTACTCCCACCTTAAAGGGCGGCAACGCACTTGAGACTTTTGAGTTACTTAATTAATTTTTTGTTACTTAATTAATTAAGTTACTTAGTTAACTACAGATAAATTATACCCAGACACAGAAATGATCATGCTCATCATACAATTATTGGCTTGGGTGGGAATCGAACCCACGACCTCTGGGTTAGCAGTTAGGACCACTAACCACTAGACCAACAGGCCAGTCGATATATATCGTTATCATCTTTCTATCCTTTTATTAATCGGAGGAGGGGGCAAGAGAATCATATTTCTAGGACCTGTAGTCCTAGTAATATGATCCTCTTGTTTCCACACACTTATGTCTACCTTTGCCACTGTGTATTCTCTCCGTTCCGGGCTAAACATCTTTCACATAATCCATTCGTTTTTCGTGTAACTTTTTCTACTCCTAAGTGCTGTCTTTGCAATATTGCTTAGATTTCTTTTTTATTCATTCTTGTCACATATGACATGACATAATAATATCTATATTCGAATTTCAGCTACACTACATGCGTAAGTATATCTTTACAAAGTATAAAATAAAGTCGCTTCCAGCGTCTATGCGCTTAGATTTCCAAACTACGCAATGGATTTTAATTCGGTTTACACCAATAGATACAGCGATTCAAGAGGAAGGTTTATACGTATAGTTTTGTGTTAATTTGTATAACGATATGACGATAATTGTTCACCAGTATTGTAAATATCTAATACAAATATAGTGTAAAGATATAAGACAGTATAATAATAAAAACTTAAGCACACATATACTTAGAAATAAAAAACTAGAACTTTTAAAATTATATACCTACATTATTATTGTTATCAGTTCTGCATGTTTAGTTGTATTTTATAAATTTTTCTAGCTTTTGGCCACGCCACGATGTCACTCGCGCCAAGTTGGCTTAAGTTGATGTTTCAGTATCAGCCTTTTAGTTTGAGGTTCAAAGAATATATTTATTTATTTGCATTTTATGCACATCTGGTACCAACATAAGCGGACTTAATGCCTAAAAATTCTTTACTAATCAACCATTGGGTGATGCACAGGAACCACGAAGTATCATACCACAATATACTAAATATACTAATTATGTAAATATAAACCCATCATAGAATTACCTACACACATACATACATAAAGAAAATATACACAATATTATATACAATATAGACAATATTTTTAACTAATCTATTAATTGTGCCAAAACCAGGACGAGTGCATTGCTCGCGTGAGAACGTGTGAAACTTATTTATAGGCATTGCAAATCAGACTTAGACGAAGCCTATGAAAAGGAAGACGCGGTGGTTTCAATGAAATTAGAAATTCGACGAAATAATTAATAGCGTCAACTGTCCGTGTCTATCGAAGTGTGTACCATTCTAAAGCTATAGGTAGGTATATTAATATCTACCCTACGTGAAAAGAATTTGTACCTCTTTTTAAGCAAATATTGCGCTTGGAATACTTAAAGCTTATATGCAAAATGATCTCCGGCCTCCATGAGCCGGGTAACCCAGCCCATCACCCTCAGGTCAGTCTGAGGGTGATGGGCTGGGTTACCCGTCGCCTTAGCAGAAGCAGGCCCGAGACGGCGGCGCAACGTGTTCCACGCGCACCTCTCTAAATCGGAGGGAGCTAGGCCCCCGCACCAAATTGTGGGGTAGCCTGTTGGCGGCCAAGTCTGCCGGGGCTATCAGGGATTTCCTTTCTAGGGTACACCTGAGTCCCCGGCATTAGGACCCGTGACGGAATACCGTGTGGTTTTAGTCGGTTCGAGTCCGACATACAACCTTGCCGTTGACCCCAGTGAGGTGATGACCCGTGGGGGTTTCCACACAAAAAAAAAAGGGTCAAGTTATACTGGTCAATTAAATAAAACAAGACATCTTAAACGGGCGAAATTCATCCGCGAGGCGATATCTAGGAATAATAAATCATTGTCACCAACTCATAGACATTGTTTATTGACAAATTCACACCCATTAATGATTATTATCAATGCATTACATTTCCCTATATGGTCTTAGCTTATGCAAAGCAAGAAGGATACAGCATCACTGCTAATTAGCTTGAATGAATGCATGCGTAGCATGAATCATATAAATGCATAGCATGAATCATATAATTATTCCATTGAGAATAAACCACTTTTTAAATTCCTAGTAGTAAACGATGGACGCATCCCTGTAAGGACATTTCTATGCATTTCATTAATTATAAACCCTTATGGAAATATCACAGATCTCTCCAAGTAAAGGTTTTCTTGATAATTACATCGTAACTAATTACATACATTAACTATCATTCATTGTTGCCTCTTTTACACTGAGACCCAGACAGAGTGACGCGTCTCTCTTGAGTTATAAAGTACTGACGTGGTCTTCTCTGACAAAGCTTCGCGCACTGAACACTCACTGAGCTGCTCTGCTTCGTGCCCCTCCTCCTCTTGCTTTCGTTTCCTTAGACCTTTACTGACTCGTGGCTCGCGGCCCCATATGTGTCACTATTGAACCTCCTATAGCTACTCGTAATTTCGATAGTCTTTTTAATATTCCTTCCATTCTTCATTCCGGTCTTTAAATCATTTCAGATCCTCCTAGAATGTTCTCAACAGTACTTCAAATTTAACTTTCTTATTTATTTAAATACAAGTTCGGTAATCCAGAACATTTCAAAAACCGAAACTCGACTAAATATGAAAACACAATTTCTATTGGCATGTGTCAACATTGCAGCGAGCCAACGATCACGTTTCAGACATCATATTATAGGTAGGTAGGTATGTTGTACCTATATTAAATATACTGATCATTTTATTATTTATCCTTAAATTTTATTGTCATAGGGATTATATACAGGACGGAAGGGATTAAAAAATAATTATTTACCTAAATATTTTTTACAATATACAACATACTATGTTTATAAAACGGACTAGTAGTAATAACGCAAATAAATACATAGCGCGTAGGCGAAGTACTTATTGAGATGCTTGATGAGAAAACCTCCAATCTGGGCAACGCATCTTTCCTTGTCATTCTAGAAATCTTCATTTACTGCTTATGGTGTATGTTCTGCTGGACGGAAGTGTACCATAATATATGTTAGGTTGCTCTATTTCTCTTAGTAACTTTCTGGTTAGCCGAGAACATATGGAGAAAAAACGAGGGGCGGACGTACTCGCCGTATCTGCATTCTCAAACCGTAACCCTGACCAGCAACGACAAGGGACAGCAGCTTTTCGAGGTTTCGAGGAAGAAAATCTCAGTAAAGTGGCAGCATTCGGTGTTATTATCCCTTCAGACCAGCGGTTAATCCAATAAAAAACGGGTTATTTTACACTAGAGTTATTTTCGTTTTACAACGACATAATGTTCAACATATATATCTTCTTTATACTTTAGTTTTTAAGTACTGTTTATTCACGATACTGCAATACATCAAATATATGTGTAAATTAATTTGAAGGTTTTCATTTTTCAAATCATGCTGTTAGCCATTCAAGCTATAAGAAGCTATAAGACCTTGATACCCGTGTTTATAAATGTAAAGTTTTTGAGACCTTTATCATGACCTTTATCATTGGACAAAACTGAAGAAAACAATGTGCTTACTAAGTACGTAAGTGCATAGTGTTTTATTTACGTGCTTCTCTAACTAGTGTCGTAATCTCTCACAATAATAGTTAATTCAAAAGTATTTGACGTGTCATTGCGCGCTATGATTGCGTGTCAGTGCTGGGACACGTTGCAAATGGATGCGTTTCATAATCCAAATCTCCTAAAATTTACGAAACTTTGAATTTGAAACATTTTTTACTTTTTTTTTACTTTGAACTGTATTCAAGACGATTGTATAGTTCTTTAACACATTACAAATTCTCAGCCCTTATACCTAGGTTCAAAAATTTTTTTTTAGCTATCCTTCAGGCTTCCTAGTGTTTTCTTTTATTATTTTTATCTAAGGAATGGTATTTGAAAACAGATACAGTGCAGTAGTTAGAATTAAATTTATATTTATATAATATAATCAAGGCATCTTAAATTAGATAGGTACTATGGTTATCGCAGCATTAACTTAATATTAAATAATTATTCGATATTAATCATTATCACCGAACATCTGGATTTTGTACAGTTAACGTCTGATACCTCTGAATAGTTATTATACTGAACTCCGGCACTTTAATAAACGCCAATTTGAACTGTACCCTTGCGAATGGATATCGATGCCTTGAACCTTCTGTGATCGATGTTCGCAATGACTGTTGTGTAATATTACAATAATATAATATTGATTAATATTTTTATTGACAATTGTAATATTATTTAATGTCACCCCTCTTAAAAGTACATATTATTTTCGTAGAATGGATTTTAATGTACAAACATCTTCAATTCTTTCAAATACATACAATTTAGATGTAGAGAAGCTTAAATTACCTACTTGAACAATTAAAACTGCGAACCTCATTAAGTTATAATATATTGTAGATAATTATATTATCAGAAAAATAAAAACAAAATCAAAATTTAGTGTGTTGCAGTCTTAAAAAGTAATAAAAATGATCCAGGTTTGAATGTTCTGTTCTATCTATAGCGTTAAAGGTTCTGTATATACTACCGTTCCGTAGAAATATAAATATATTTCTACGGAATTGAAGAGATTGAAGAGAAGAGAAGAGAAGATACATTATGCGTAGTATTTTCTGTTTCCATTCTTAGAATAAACTCCCAAACATTCAGAACTAGATAGGTGTAGTAACATAAGGAGTATTTCAACTGGTTAATTATGAAATTATGTAGAACTAAATGTCTGTACACCACTATCCCGCTTTATAACTTTTAGCTATTTTCAATGCCTTTAGTTCTAAAATACCATTTTTAAGTACGGAAATATAATTGCTGCTTAATAATCAAGACATCTTATTGCTTACATTTATAAGTCATCGTGTCTTGTTGTACAGTCAATAGTTGTTTTATATTAAAGTAGCAATCCCCGCAGTTTCAGCTGCGTTTATGGTCACTGCTTCGCTCCTATAAATCTTAGCGTGATGATATATAACCCATAGCCTTCCTCGATAAATGGGCTATCTAACACTGAAATAATTTTTCAAATCGGACCAGTAGTTCCTATGATTAGCGCGTTCAAGCAAACAAACAAATAAACTCTTCAGCTTTATATATTAGTATTAGCATAAGTTTGTATTATTATTATTCAAGTAAGGCACACTAGAAAACAAATATTGTAAGTTTATACATTCTTCTTCTTTATAGAGGATCATTAGAATTTTTAATGAAACCTATATGTGTAATGACTGGCCTGTTGGTCTAGTGGTTAGTGACCCTGACTGCTGAGCCAGAGGTCGTGGGTTCGATTCCCACCCGAGTCTGGGTGTTCTTTGTGTCCGTTGTCTTTTTAAGAAAAAGAAAAAATCTACATTCCACGGTTATTTATATGTTAACAAATAAAATGTTATATAAGAATATAAATGCAAAAGTGAGTTTGTTTGTTACGCTTTCGCGCCTTAACACTTCAACTGATCATTTATAGAAAAATACATAAAGTACCTTTCGTGTAGAAAAAAGTAACATGACAAAATCTACATTCACGCGGACAAAAGCTAGAATGTAAATAATTTTTCATATATTGAAGGTCATCAAGTCACAAACCATATCGCAAAATGCGACCAGGATTAAATCTACTAACTAACATCTTAAATGCTATGCCTATACTGTAAAAGCAATGGATGTCTGTACATTGTGAGTTCAAATCCCACACGGGACAAATATTTATGTGAACCACAAATAGTTGTCCGGAGTCTGGGTGTTCTTTGTGTCCGTTGATTAAATGCTTGTGAAGCCCGCCACACAGGAATATTCGTATTGCGGGAGTTGTCCTTAAAACGGCCAATACATTCGTCATCATCCTTGTGCAACTTAGCAATTCCAGCATGTAAAAAACCAAAACCGTCAGTCGTAGTACTGCACGTCAGAAGTGAAAACATAACTGACATATCTGTTATCTGAGCGTGATGGTCACGCGAGTTCAGTGCTTTTTCCCCATGCCAAAAGTGTCCAACGTGCCTAAAGAAGTTTTCACTTAAAAAATGCAGGAACATATTTTTAATGCAGGAGCCATATATTTAGTAACATATAGTTTTGGCATGTAACAAACTTTGTAGAATATTTGATTTGAAATTAACAACGTCGACAGCGTGTTTATTAAGCGTTCTTTAATTAGGTTGCGCAACCCAAAAACGGAGAACGATACGTCTGTTTAAATTTAGAACGTATTACGGGCGCGAACAAACCGCAAACGCAACTTCACATCCAGCCAGGTATATTCATGATTAGTACGCATTGATCAGAACGATGTACTAAAAAGTCATTGACTTCTGTATAAAAACAGACTATATTTAAGGTTGGCATGATTTAAGTAAATTCTCATTATTATGTTTATGGTCAAAGATTTAAATGCTTTTTGATTGCAGTCATTACTAGCGAATTCATTGCAAGTTTAAAGAGGAAGCTGGCTGAAAAAATAAACGGCAGAAAACAGTTATGACATTGTGGGTCGTTTATATGCATAGATTACGTCTAGTGTGCAAGTCACATTTTCCAGCATTGATGACGTTTGACTGACGTAATTAACTAATTCCGTTTCCTATCCAGATATATTTTTTAGTATAAACCTAGAAGACGAGTTTTTAATTCTTTGGGGTGTATTTACAATATCTTTTATAATATACCTAGTCAAATCATTCAACTTACTGTGCTTAAATAATAATATTCTATTAATATTATGTAGGTACTATTGAACTGAAAATAATTTGAAATTTGATTTAACTATTAAAAGTACTCCGAGGGTGCACTCTGCCCTTTGCTTCATTGCATTTGACTTTGGTGTACAATTTAATTTTTCATTGGCATGGCAAAATGTTGGCAGCAATCAATATTATATTGTGTTATGTATATGTATTATGTAATAAAGCCGCCATCTAGCAGTAGACTGCAATAGGCCGATTGATTGATTGACATCTAACAATGAATTTGGGTTTCAAATGAAATTCATAAAATATAAAGTTTGAATGGCATTGAAATAATTGAAATTGCATTATTTTAGGACAGTTTTAATGTGTTTTTTTTAATAATTTTAAATGAAAATGACTTAGTGACTCTTTTGCACGCCTATTTATATTAATACAACCTGCGCCCCGCGGTTTTAAATTTTCTTAGATTTTCCGCTCAAATTTCTTAATTTTTTCTTTCATAAGAACCTTCTCCTGACAATAATAACCAGTGGTCGGCGTATTTAGTGCCATTTAGGATGAATGACCTCAAATGTTATATTAACATGGATATACCCCGAGATTCCTGCATTTTAAAATTTGAGTCGATTCAAGTTCAAGTTTACATAGACTTCCCTCTGAACTTATCTCTAGGAAATTTTTTTTTTTAATTACATCTACAGTACCTACCCTTATACTGAAGCGGTTTTAATGCTTATATGACTATGTATTTTAAAATGACAATAAAGGGCGTCTCAGCATGTTTGATATATACCTTATTAAGGTTTTTAATCCTTTTCCGACGATGTTTATGAACGAAAACAAACCGCGTCGGCATGTTTTATTTAAATGTATTTTATGTGTGTAATTTTCCACAATTACAATTGATCAATTTTAGTTGTTATGGTGACAATTAACAACTATACAATTGTTAATCTTTAATTGTCTTTAGAATTGCTCAACACTGGTGCTATCTAACGCAATAAGATTTTTAGCTTTTTAATCTGAATATTTAAAAATCCCATGTAATGTGTGATGTTCGTTCACGCTAATCTCTGAAACTACTCAACAGATTTAATGAAATTTTGTAAATGTCTATTTATTGTTAAGCAAATGCTACTACACTATAAATGCATACCTCAATGACAAACTTTAATATGTTAACTTTACTGTAAGTTTCCTAGTAACTACCTACATTATTACTATTATTATGATTATAAAACTAATTCCATTAAATTTCATAATTACATATCTTGAAATAAAGTTGTAATTTTGTTGCTGCAATTATAAATATTTTATTGTAATTTATTATAATTTTATTGAAATCGATGTAAAACAATTATATTTGTATGTCTAAAATTAATGGACCAAGCATGTTGAAACAAATTTTATACTTACTGTAACACCAACTGTACACATGTTGAGAAAAATAAAGTTATCTTATCTTAGGTACCCCAACTAGAGAGATAACTTTTTATCCCGGTCAGGGATGTTTTTTTTTGCAAAATACAACGCCAGCGGACCCGCGGGTTTAAGCTAATATTAGTTTAGATTTACACGATATGATCCGTTGTAAACAATATTTAGTATAAATGTTAAAATAGCGAAACATTAAAAACAGTGCTTGTATACGAGTACTAATGAGGTGTAACGCTATACGGTAGTTTTTATGAAACTGGTATTCTATTAATAAAAACTAGGTATATATAATTAAAAAAGTAGACACTTTTAGGGTGCGGATTTCTGAATTATATATTGGTTATATTTGATCGAAGTTGAATCTTTTTGAATCGTTATGCCACGATGGACGAATCCCACCAAATGGCACTACCTACGCCGACCACTGATAATAACAAACACAAAAAAAAAAAAATTTGCGAAATCGCTCCAGCCGATGATGACACTATTTCCCTTGGTCACGGCATCACGCGTGAAGTGTCACGCGTGATGCCGTGACCAAGGGAAATAGGGATTCATTTTTATATAAATAGATAAAGCTGTTTGGCACTTCAAACACGCTTATCTCAGTGCCAACATAGAAAAACCTGTTTGCTTTAGCTTTACGCTATGACCAATAGAAGCGGCAAAGTAACCATACAGTTTGAACACGAGTTATGCGGTGTTTGAATGCTAGTGTACATAGTGTTTAAAATCGTTAAAAAAACTCCTCTAGTTCTTTAAACATAGCAGCAATGATATTTTACTAAAAGCACGTTGAAAATTCATGTGCCGTTACTTGAATAGAGAATGCCAGAAATAAAATACCTATGTTATTATAGCATTGTGATGAGTCGAGACACTGGACGGCAAGCTGGGTTACCGTTGTAACTTGCAAACGGAAATATTAATACCGTGTAATAAACAAATAGAGTTGCCACGAATGTACGGATATTCAGGTACATTATTGCAAGTTTCTTACCTGACACCTCCTGGAACATACTTTTTAAATCCTCTTTTACTCGTGATCGAATAAATCGTGTTTGTAGGTACTTTGTTATGATTTTCTCTATATGATTTTTACGCATTTCGTATTATTTTGTAAGTGCAGGGATATTTCAGTCAACCAGCTTTAGTTTCAGGTAGCTGAATTTGTAGTATTGGGACATTTAATTGTTCGAGTCTCGTCCTTAAAAAAATTAAGGTAACAACTTAGTCAATAGTATAAATTTTTTACTCAAACCACGCTTGATTGGAGGATTAATTAGTAGATCATATTTTGATCTAAATTTAATCAACTGATTAACTGACAGTATACTTAATCGACGACAACGACGACAAGTGGCAGTTCGCGGCGCAGGATCGATCTTTGAGAAAGTCTTTAGGAAAGACTTATGTTCAGCAGTGAATGTCCTATGAAGTGATGATAATGATAGATCTTCTATCTCTATACTCTAGTATCTATTAAAATAGTAAATAATGAAGTTAATGCAAGGCGTAATGGATGTATTTAAGACGTAATTTTATGATAAAAGACTATTTATTTATAAAAAAGTTAAAATAACGCCGCACAGTATGAAAAATTACCTTAAAAACGGACATCCCCTTTTTATTTATTCATTCGATAAATAAACTGATTTTAAATGCACGAGTCACGAGAACACCCGAAGGTCAAATGTAGTTAGATCCAAAGAAACGATTTAAAAAAAAAAAATAATGTAGATCTACTAGTATACGTAGGTAGTATGTAGTTTTTACGCGGGCATATGATGTACGAAACTATTTGTTTTAAAATCCATTATCTTAAAAGATATTTTGAATTAAAGGTTTTTAGTTTTTATTTTTTTTACTGCAGTATTTTGCCATAGTTGGATTCAAAACCATAATAACTAAAATTGTTTGATATCTTGCTAATTACTTAAAAAAAAATAGACCCTAATCTCTTTGGATCTTGGAGTTATATGCTTCTAAAGTTTTATCTAATTTCTATGGTTACAGGGTTGTCAAAAATTTTAGTTCTCTCTATCTCAATAATTTTTAGATATAATTTGTGATTTATTTGTGACTAACCTTTTATATATATATATATGACGGCGCGCCCATATTGTCACACCTATATTTTTATAATGTGATTTGATTTGTCTAACGAATTTGGTTGATTTTGTTAAACTATTTAAATTTTGATTTACTTGAAACTAGTTTTGCAATGAAATTTGTAGTAGAGGGTAGTTAGAGCGATCGATGCCTATATAAAGCAACAGGCGCGAGTGTGGAGCGCAGTTCTGGATGTACGATCGCAATTCCACATACCTCTTGGTGATATTGTTTCCAACGTATTGGTCTTAATGTTACTTTGTTAATTGATTACGACAATAGAGTTTCGAAAAGTTAATAACTTGTCTCATTCAACAAGACCAGCATTCTACCGCATATGGGTACGAATGAAAGGTACCCCCAGCTCAAAAATCCGACATATATATATATATCGGATTGCCAAACGGGATACTATAATGATTCGCTATTTAGCTTCGTTGATTGCATCGGCCATTTTGTGCGTATGTAATGAATATTCAATAATACGACTATTTCACTGAGTAATGTGTAATAATCAAATTAAATTTAAATAGACACCTAAATACCATCAGGATCGAATTTTTTTCTGACCCATAATCAAAGGTACCATTAGTACTACGTCTGTCTTCGTTTTCGGGAGCGTTTCACTAACACCCTCTGTAGGGTGTATTTGAAAAAGGAACGATAACTTTAATCACTGAAAGGGCATGACTCTAGCATGCAATTAAAATAGGAATTTTTGTTAAAAACCTATCCGTTTACAAGTTATGACTGTATTTTGCCTCCGTTTATCATTACAGCAGGTGCAATGTGTGAAGTTAAAAATTATAATTATTTTAAGGTAGCTTTTATGGATTTTCGGCTCCATGGTGCCTCACCCCCATTTATCCAAAAAAAATGTTTAGGTATAGGGTTTAAGGTTTAGGTATAGCATACCACCACCATTCACACATTCACCCCCTTCCCCATACCACATTTTCCTTTTCATCGGAATTTATTTCCATTTTAAAGAATTTAGAAGTAATGTAATGTCAAACAAGCTACGTTCATATATTTCAATCTTATATTTTACAAAAGATATCAACCTGCTTTCTATTAATCTATAACTATTACTTAATATCAAATCACAATAAAAAAAAAATCGGTGGCAACCCTAGGATACTTTCTTTAAAACCTCATAAGTCACGAATCCCAAGGAATTCAGATTTCAGGTTTTGCAGGCCTGTTAAGAGGGACCTGTTCTATAGTCTAATTAAACAATTGAATCCTACTAAAGTACTAAAGACTTGATAAAAAAAAAAATTACGAAAGTATGGTTAAAACCGTTTTTTTTATGTTATTTTAAGTGCTAGAACTTTGTTACTGGCTGCATATTATAGATAATTTACACTTTGATAATATAGATTATTAATGAATAATAAAAACTGAACGCCTTTTGAACAACAACTATTTCTATGACTTTCCTGAATTCCATAGAAAAAACGATAAAAAAATTGTATCTCCGAATCTAAGGACATTTGAACTTCGGGAGTTCTACTCGTGCATTTAAAATCATATTCTTTATCAAAAGAATAAAAAAGGGGATGTCCGTTTTTAGGTCATTTTTCATACTGTGCGCCGCAGCTCCGGATACTCCGGCTATTATCCGGTTACGTTACTATATTTAACATTTTATAGAACCATCTCTATAAACGACCACTTACATGTCGAGGAGAAAATAGATCCCTACAACACATACATTAACCCCACAGTTGGTTATAAATATTTGTTGTAATGACAAGAACGTACGGGTAACGTTATTTCATGTCATAATTGCAGAAGGTTTAACGTAGTTACGAGTATAACTACATTATAGTTGCTATTACTTCCAGGAAACGTTATTAATAATGTTTTTTTGAAGTGAAAACTCCTTTAGGTACGTTTGTGCACTTTTGCTAAGGGGAAAAAGCACTGAACTCGTTACCGTCACGCTAATAATACATATATAGATCCACTAGAGGGTATTAAGTTAGAGCTATTAAGTTTTGTCAGCTCCTTACTAATTAATCTTTAAAAAATGTGTTTTCACTTCACTTTCACTGATGTGCAGTCCTACGACTGTAATTTTTTTCTATATGTTGCACGATTTTAAGTCATTGTGGTTACAATTCCTTTGGTGAGTTTCTTATTTTACCTCTTTATAAGATTTTTTTTATAAAGAGTTATGTTGATCAACAGGCACACGGCTTGCTTGATTGTAACTGATTACCATTTGGTAATTCAGGAATTAAGGACCGTAAATGTTTATCAGATCAATAACATAGATGTGAATGTTGAAACTTGACGAGTTTTTTGTTGCATAACTATTTTTATAGCTAATTATACAAAAAACTCGTCCAGTCCGTATCAAACAATACACAAGATTTATATTGCTACATTGTTGAACTTGACGTTCATTACTCCTAAACTACTAATGTTGGTATTTTAAAATTTAGCATAATAATATGGTGTAGTAAGAAGTCTCAGCGCTTACAAAATTGGTTTTAATAGGTTTTTCGATCTTGAGTTAGAGGGGTCTAAAAAGGCGCGAAATGATTCGTGTGAATAAGGCACTGGATTGCTTTAAGTTTTTTTTATACCATGTAGATGGCAAACAAGCATACGGCCCGACTGATGGTAAGCGGTTGTAGTTGCGTGCGACGTCCCGTGCCCATTGATCTAATTCCATGCGTTTATTTTTGAAGTGAAACTTCCTTAGAATCGTTGTGATTTAAAAATTCGATGAAACGAAAAGGCGACACTAAAAAGAGACAAACATATTCATAAAAAAACCTTTTAGCCTGCGACAGAATGAGATAGAATAGAAGTATACAGTGTATCCTATGATCTTTGTCTTTGAGCATGCGTACTACGAAACCTTCAGAAAATGCGTCATAGTCAAACTTCTTTATCATCGTTGTGATATTTGACCATAAATTAGTGTTGATTTTACTTTTTATTTCTCATTCTCTCGTAGGCTACTTTTCTGAAGTTTCACTTCTGCCGTATGTGAATTGCACACACACTTTTTTTTTAGAGACCATAAACGGATACAAATACAGTAACTTCAAAAATATATGACCAATTAAGAGTAATTTAAGGAAGTAAAATGTAAAACGAAGAGCAGGTGCTTAACACAGTCTGTTTACTCTAATTTATTTCTTTTCTCGGACCTCGTTTTATTGATATTATATTATATTGATACTACATTGATTACACCATCTAGTTCAACAAGATGCAGCTCATTATACATGTTACAGCGACTGTTATTTCTCTCAAGATATTGATATTGAAACAAGTATTAGAACAAGTTGTCGGCATATTTTCACGGCAATGACCTAATGTTGTATTTTCGACTACTGCAGTTGTTTGATACTAGTGTTGGAATAACTGTGTATGGATTAACTGTCATCTTGATACCGATAGCGACTTGTGGCGGTATCACTTAAGAAAACCTTGTCTGAAAGTCGGTTTAAACAACTTATATTTTTAACCGACGAAAAAAAAGGAGGTTCTCAATTCGACCGTATGTTTTTCTTTTTTTTTTTATATTACAAATGTTGGAACCCGGCATTTAATGAAAACCTTTTTAATGCCTACGTGGCTACCACAGAAATCTAAATAAGGTTACTGAGGTGGTTACTGAACCCGAAAGATTCTGGTAACCATTTTTGATAACTACGTCGACTTGAAAGTGAGCGAATCCTCCTCTTGGCACCAATCTTGGTTAAATATTCTTGTGCTATTCAAATGGAGTGGGGAAATGAAGAGAACCGAATGCTGTGATGGCATTACACAAAGTAGGTATGGAACCAAATACAATTTCTAAAAATCTCCGTGCGCTTGGCTTGTCCTCAGTTTGTGGCAGAAAAAGGTCTTCCCGTCCACGTAATATTCATACTAAAAAGGCAATCAAAGCAGTGAAGGAGAGAATCCGAGGAAATCCTGTCCGAAAGCAAAAGATTTTATTTAGGGGAATTAATATTATTGAATATAGTACCCAGGACCTTGTCCGCGTATCTATTTCAAAAGATGACTTAGGACTTGCAGCTTATAAGAGACGCACTAGTCAATATTTAACAGATAATTTCAAAATGAAGAGTGGTAAAATTAAAACAACTTCTCAAAATCTATAGGAAGAATCGGTATATAATCCACAGAAGAATAAAAACAAGTATCAGTGTTACGCAGCTATTGCTTCCGTGTCACAATTATGCGGAGATTTGCTACATTTCCGGAATATTAACGGATAGTTTTTTTCAAAAATTCTTTTTGTAACTGCATGCTATAGTCATGCCCCTTCAGTGATTCAAGTGTTCTATTGACTGGCCTGTTGGTCTAGTGGTTAGTGACCCTGACTTCTAAGCCAGAGGTCGTGCGTTCGATTCCCACCCAGGACAAATAATAGTGTGATGAGCACGATCATTTGTTCTGTGTCTGGGTGTAATTTATCTATAATATGTATGTATTTAGAAATATATATGTATGTTTATCAGCAGTCTGGTTACTATAGTACAGGCTCTGCCTAGTTTGGGATCAGACGGCTGTGTGTGAGATGTGTGGAGTTATTATTATTCTCTTTTTTATTTAATATACATATAAATTACATTTTTAAATACATTTACAGTAAAAAAAAAGTACAAATATATTTAAAAATATAAAAAATAGTGTCCCACCGGTATCGGGTACAGGGACCAAGCTACCGGTGGTTAAGGTTCCAGAGACAGAAACCTCCTCACTATGCGTGCCGTGTCGAGAAGGACTGCCTTCTGCATTAGGCTCTTAATCCAGCTGCCTAACGTGAGCCTCTGAAGGTGTTGGTCGAGGCTCTTAGCAATGAACCCATGGGCCGAAATGACTATCGGTACAATGATTGCTGAATCCACATCCCACATGTCGACAATCTCGTGGGATAAGTCCAAATATATTATTATTATTATTATTATATACATCCTGTATAAGAGAATTAAGAGAGTAAATTAAAGTGACAGTGAGTATTTTTAAACAGTCTTTCAAACAACGATAGCGCAGATAATTAACAACGTATTGAATAAACCATGCCGTCTAACATCAACGTCTGAATGCATAACTTATGTTTGAGGTTACTGTATTAGACTTTTGTAAAGTTCTTCAGAATCTGACGTCTCATTCTAGGTATCTAACAATCACTTGTAAAGCGGACAACGTACTTCCAATTCACATAAAAACTGCTACTAAAAAGTAGCCGCTGCATGCGATTAGATTTGTTTTAACAATAACAGAATCTTTTTCGACATTTGGAAGGGGTTCATTAGTATTTTATACAGCTTGCGTTCAGGTGGCAAATTAAACGTAAAAAAAAACTAAATATTTCTTTTATAATTCGTCTAAGTATTACACAACTAAGTTGGTAAACAAGTATATCGCCCACACGACGGTAAGCGGTCCCCGTGATCTAAGTTTTAACTTTACACTTGCTATATCCATCGTTGTCTGGTGGCTTGCTCTGTTTCAGCTGATTGACAGCGTCGAACAGTCATATTATATTCAGTCAGTCAGTATGGTGTCTGTTTAATTTATTTCATATTTTATCGGCAAAACATAACTACAAATAGAAACTCTACATCTCGCCAAATCTTGGTTTTTAACAAAATGATTATCGTAATCGACACCTCTTTCCTTCTCGTAATACAAAGTAACCAAAATTTCTTTGATGCAAGCAGTATCCAAGCAGTTTATCGAATTTTGCGGTCTAAATCGGGTTACGGGCAGTTTGCATAAACCATCTCAATTGAACGGTCGCTCAGATACTTTTTACGTATCTTGTCGATCTTTTATACCTTCTATCGTCCAATCTCCAGACATACTTACAGGGAATTATAATAAACCGGTTAGATCTGTTATACTACAAGTTTCAAACTGTATGTTTTTAATTAGCTATTGTTTCGCCGTATGTACTGGTACAATATACCTGTAAGTATACAGTTTGGTACGTACGTGTCTTGAGATTTAGCTATGACAGCGGAACCATTGTACGTGCTACTAAAGTCTAGGCTAGGTAATCTTTTAAAACACGTTTTTGTATGGTCAGCAACGAACGTAGTTGATCAGATGTTTACTAATAATTTTTATGAGACATGTAGGTACGTATGTCTGAATCATATTAGTCGCAACATTGTCCCTCCTTTCATAAGCCTTCTCTAATTTTTCAATATTTTTTTAAAAACTAAAAAATATTTTCAGAGATTTATGTATAAGATATCAGAATTCAGATTTGGGGAGACACGGACACATTTTGTAATTTGAATATATGTAAATAACATTATTAGGTACTTCATTTTATGTTGTTTCAAACAATATTTTTGTTTTAATTATACCTGTATATAGTGTAGGTATAGTGCATAACCCCACCCGTACATCCACATTTCACCATCTATATGTTTTGTTCAGTGTAATAGGAACGAGCTTAATGCCATCCACCAGGCACGATTCCATGTTCTGGTCAGCTAATGAGACCTGAGCATTAGCTCAGGTCTCATTCTATTATATATATATGTAAATATTATATTATATATATTATATACATGATGATTTCAGTTAGGAATTATCCTAACTGAAATCATCATAATGAATTCGACCCGCGATTCGAAGCCAGGACTTCATATTTGCACATTAACATAAGCTATAAGTTATTTACCAGACCATCAACGCTCTCAATATCTATAAAAATAAATATATTTAAAAATAAACAAAGACAATACAAGACAGTTCAGTGCGTTTTTCTCCTCTGTTTGTCAACCGATTTTCTTTTCAGAAACATGAAATTGAAAAAATAAAATTGGGAGCTTCCAAAAATTTCAAAATTATGGTTGAATTTAGATTTCTGTGCGGGCACTACACTAGTAAACATGAATATCCAATAGAAAAAGTAATAAAAAAAGTTTACGAGCACAAGCATCTAAAAACTACTGAAGGTATTTCTAATATGGATGCGTTTGGTCACTTTCATTTCTGAATGTAATTACTTGTTCTTTAAAAACCGCTTCTTTACTGTCGCGATCTTTAACCCTGTGTCTATAAATGTGAACCTCAAGTTCGGAATTTTACCTGCATCTTGTTTTATTCTATTCCAATGCGTTTTATATTCATACACATAAACACTCCTTACAAAAGGTAGTTGATTTCTGTAGTGATTACTGTAGTTGATGGAATATTTTGAGTAACCTTTTCCTCGTCCAGAAGCGGATTCAGATTTGGGTTTTAAAAGATTTATGAAGGCCTTAGGAAAAAATATTTCGTACTGCTCAAATTCCTTTGTAAAGTATACGGTTTAATTAATAATAAAGGGTTTGTATCTAAGTGCTCATCAATTTCTTATCGATGGGCAAAGATACTGACTTATTCCATAAATATAAATGTCAGGTTGAATTACAAGTAACATTTCATAAGACGCTTGTGTCTGCGCAGAAAAATACGTGTGTCAGGGTGGCTCGAGAGCGCAAACACCTTCGGCCGCGGTCAACGGCCTTGACATTGTACTCGTTTTGTGTTTACATCTTATTTATATTCTTTAACGACACGCATAATTATCGTCATTTAATGCAATATAGTCACGTGGGGAAGCTTTATTGCTGTTGTAAATAAATGGCTGTTACATGTGTATTTCCATTTAGTTGGTTATTAATTCACATTCAACTGTAGTTCGACCCCAGACGGTTGCAGACATTAATTTTAAGACAATTTTAACTGTCACTCGGTGAGATCTCATCTGTCGGTATTTCGGTAATAAAGACGACCTCCGTTTTACGTCCCGCTGCTCTCATAGCAGCATTAGTTTTAATGTTTCAAGTTTGCCACACAAACATGATTGTATACAATACAAAAGATAAATAAGTAAACTAATTACATAACATAGGTAGAATTAGGCGTTACTGTAGTGTTTTGAGACTATGAAATGTAAATCGCCATATTTATTTTAAACGAGGTCGTGTGGCACTGCACAGATAATAAAAATCCTATTCTTAAATTTGGATATGGATTTTTTTACTATTAAAGCAGTGAACCCTGCTGTTTCAATGATAATCAGGAAAAAATAAGCCATGGCTAACTAAAATGATAGGATATTTTTTCTTGATTATGAGAATGTTAAGAAATTGCATATAATAATGCAGATCATTGTATGTAATTTATGAGGATTATTAATAAACGTGGTCTTGACTGCAAAGTTTATTGACATTAAGAAGGCTAAGTTTTAGTATCGGTGATCAATCAGCTGCGTCAGCTGCGTGGCATGTAATTGGCATTGAGTAGTACCACCTAGGTACCAGCAGAAACACAATCGATTGGTATACCTTATGGGGATATAAGGTAATCGACAAGTACGTCCCGGCCTGCCTAGCTCTCATATGGATACAGGTTTTAGTAAGTACATCCATGTTATACAGAAGGAATAAAATAAAAAAAATGTACATCCACTGTTTTAAACTGTTTTATGTACCCTTAATTCAGTAGCTCAACTCATTTTTATGAGACAGAGAGAAAATAAAATACCTACTACATTATTTTAATTAAAATTTATTTTATTTGTATAGGTAGGTATTCTCTTGGTGAATTGGAGAATTACGGCGGACTAAAATCCATGGCTTAATAATGATTTTATTATAGTGTGTGTATACTGGCCGGTGACTGGCCTGTTGGTCTATTGGTTAGCTACCCTGACTGCTGAGCCAGAGGTCGTGGGTTCGATTCCCACCCAGGACAAATAATTGTGTGATGAGCATGATCATTTGTTCTGTGTCTGGGTGTAATTTACCTATTATATATATGTATTTAGAAATATATAAGTATGTTTATCAGCAGTCTGGTTACAATAGTACAGGCTCTGCCTAGTTTGGGATCAGACGGCCGTGTGTGAGATGTGTGAAGTTTTTATTATTATTATATGTTTTACGGTCCATTTACGAAGTGGACTGCACCTGAGCAGAGCCACCATAGGAGTCGAGGCGCGCGGGGCTCATACATGAGCCGTTGAAGTGGCTGTCGACACTGTTTCGAAATTCAAGCTAACAACACATCTTATAATTGATCTATTATTTTAGTTTTGTTTTCCGAACCCTTTTGTGTATGTATTGTATATAATATAGTTTATGTAACGAATATTCGAATTCGCATTCGCATTCGCGAATATTCGCATAATTTTTGACATTCGCATTCGCAAAAAAGATGCGAATGTTTGTGCGAATGTCTCTGACAAACGAAAAGAAATTATTTATTTGTGGTAATTCATCTGCTAACGTTAATACTTTTTTAGTTATATTATAATAAATAATAATGGAACGGTCTTAAGAAGATTTACTAAACTGAAAACACTATCTCTTTTGTTCTTGTTACTTTCATTAAAATATTAACGAAACTAAAAAAATAATTATAATACATAATAATATCTTTTTAGAAAAGGACTTGAAAGGCCTAGTAAAATAATAATATGTAATAAGCTTAATGTTTAAAATCGGCATTTTAATTGTCACATTAATAATCGATATTTGGTCTCCTGGCATCAATTACTACTTGTAATCGATTTGGATACGTGACACGTGTTGAATCTCCGTTTGCTAGTGACAGTATCTTTGTTTCTCCGGCTGTGCCTAGTGGCATTTTGTTGATATAAAGAAAACTACGACACCCCAAACTTTCATCAATGAAAAAAAAAACTGGACAAGTGCGAGTCTGACTCGCGCACCAAGGGTTCCGTAATCAAACAATCTTGTACGTCCATCTCGGGAATCAATTCTCAAAGACTTTTGCCCGTCTTTTTCGGAAGACAAACTTAACTTTGCGGTTGCGATGTACGACAAAGTGAACAATCTAACTGCAAATATAAATTATACACTAAACAGTAATCACAAAAACTTTGATGTTATATAACAACAAATTAACGACTTTCGGATTTTTTCCTTCACTTGTGCGGTCAGACCTTGTTTCATACAAAATTTCATGATTCTAGGTAAATGGGAAGTACCCTATAAGTTTTGGACCAAAAACCTACTTCTGGTTGACCTAGAATTGTTAATTTTGCTTAAAAGCATGGTCTTAAAGCACAAGGTACTTACATGTTTTCGCGAAAATCTAAATTTGCAAATATCTTTTTATCGTGTTGACTTGATTTTTATAAACCTATTTTTTAAAACCTAATAGGGACTATAGACCTCAGTATCTGGTATAAATTTCAACTTGCTAGGTTTACCCGTTCCTGAGAAAATTGGTGATGACAAACGAAATGACAGACGGACAAGAGAGTGATCTTATAAGGGTTACCTTTTTTATTTTTGAGGTACGAAACCCTAATTAATCAAAACATTACAAAACAAATTTACTGTTACGCAAAACGGACAGTTAGGATCTTAAACTTCAATTAAACAGACTAATGTGCGACAAAACGTCAAAAATTTATAAAATACGGGTATAATTATTTTATTTATTGCAGAACTACCCAGTTAAACAAATACACCTATTAACCTTAAAACACGTTATCGTAAACCATAGGTTTGCAGTTTTAGAAGAGTGACAGTCAAATATGCCTCTGAGTGTATTATTATAATATATTAGTTGGTTTGTACTTACTGTACTATAAAAAACTTTATTTTAAATAAATAAATAAAAATTAATCCAGTCAATTAAGTAAAAACAGAGTCAACCTCCGAATGAGAGATAATAAGCTTTAAACTCGTATAAACTGTTATTTTGACATTCTAAATGTTGTCTCTAAAGTCTGATAAAACTCGTGTCCACGTCGTTAGATATTTAAATTTATTTGTGTTTATTCAAAAAAGATATAAAATTTTATCCAAATCGATAGAGCCGTTTCCGAGATACGCAAAATAAATTTAAATACAGGATTTGCTAAAATATATTAAAGTGATTAAGTAACTTTATATGAGGTATTATTCACCGGGATTCCCGGTTGGGCTTGCATTATTGTTTTCCGCGCTCTATTGCAAAAATGGTTATAGGCATGAATACAAATTTAAAATAACGTTTGTAGAGAATATTATGCTCTACAGTTTTATAATAGATATCAACATCTTTTAAGCCACAGAAAACCAAATATTTGCATAAACCCATTTTATAACAGTTGACCTTGAACATCTGAAGACACACACATAAAATTTTATAAGATTCGAGACAACATTTAGAAAGCCAAAATAATGTTTACATGAGTTTTAACCTAGTTATCTCTCATTTCCAGGTGAATTTTATTATTAAACCATTCACTGTACCCCCCCCCCCCCACACAGTTCCAAGACATCCATATCATTTTAGAGAGTATTGGGATCCTCGATGTGGACATTCCCAGTTTCGATGTCACCTAGAAGGCAAGATCCAGCTAGCCTCTAAAGAGCTAAGTGTGTTTAATAGAGCGAAGAGGTACTTTGTAAACATATGGAGTACAGCTGTCATCTCTGGCCACCAAAGCGTTGAGGTGGTATCCAGGTGCTCCCGGCACCTGGATACCACCTCGCCACTTTGCACTCGTTTCAAAGACGTGCTGCGTGAATCGTCGACGATCCTAAACTCACAAGCGATATTGAGCCCACTACTTATACACATTTTTGCTACCAATTGAACTTAATGAAATATAAACTCAAAAACCAACTGAAGTGTGTAAAGCAGTTTAGCGTTACTAAAAACTCTTTCAGTGGTACACTTGTTGGTGGTTGGTGGAGTAACCAAATATTCTCAGGTCATTTTCTTTCTAACCATCCATAACAGAAGTCTCCATCATTCAAAAACAAATTCTACATCACATCTTTAAAAAAAAAAAAAATTGTGTTCCTCGGATCAATAAAAGGCAATGCAAAAGCCATTCCTACATTTTGATTGCTTTTTAGTTGAAACGTCAATAGTTGCATTCGCATTCGCGAATATTAGAAATAAATATTCGCATTCGGGTTCGCGAATGTGAAAAATCGACAATCGTTACATCACTAGTATGTACATTTGTTATATATATGTATGTATATGTGTATTGGTATTTATAGAAGGTTAATGTAGAATATCTGTATAGTTTTAATATTTATTAGAAATGACAAATAATTTAGATTTTTGTGTTCTTTTTTGTAAATAAACCATCAACTGCCACTGTCTCTCCGAATCATTTTGATCAGTCTTAAGGTTGCCTGGAAGAAATTCTATCTAGCAATAAGGCCGGACTTACATTGTACATTATATTATTCTTGATATAATTTTATTATGTAAATGTATTGTAAAAATAGTGTACAAATAAAGAGTTATCTATCTATCTATCTAACCTTTGTAAATCTTTACAAGTACAATACCTATGTATACATACATTATACAGTCCACATTTATTTACCACCATCAAAGAATCATTTTTAATATAAGAGAAGAGTTTGCTATAAACGCACTGAGATTCCTTCAATAATAGATTGACCTCTTTCTGGAAGTATGTAGATAAAATTCTCTCACTTTGATTTCCTGTTCGTTATAGTTAATTAAATTAGATGATTATGTGAATAACATCCGTTATATTGTTAGATTTATAAAAACTCGATATGCACTTTTTGCCCCTCTAAAACTGAGCGGTTTTTTTATAAACTAGTTGAGGCCGCGACTTCATTCGTGTAAAAAATTTATTTAATAGTTATCCCTGTATGCAAGAATGTTTATTAAGAACGAAAATTTGAAATTACATATAATTCACAATATTTTTTGCGCCAACTAGAATTCCGATAGTAAAAGTTTAATTGTTAAAGGTCATGATAAATACGTAGGAAAAATATGCCTCGTCGAGGATACTGATGTTAGCTCAAGACCACTTACGTCGTCGATTTTTGTGCATAAGATAGCCGGTTTATTGAGAAAAGCCATATAATACCTCGATTATATTATGTATAAAACATGATTCTTAGGAGTGGAGTAAAAACAAAGTGAATTTAACTGCCTAATCATGAAATTGCAAGGCACAAAATAGTTTTATAAGAAGCGATTTTCATTCAAAATTTACTGTAGGGCTTTTAGTTCCCTTTGCGAAGCATATCGTTATTTTTACGAATCTCATTTAAGTTATAAAAATGTTGAAGTGAAAACTTCTTTAGCGGCGTTGTGCACTTTTTGATGGGTAAAAATGGTAAACTCGCATCAGGACACGTGACTGTCCTGTCAATAAAGAAAAGAAATACGCGACAGTTTTTGATGAAGTGCGAAAATCAGCTTTACTTCACTCAGATAAAGTTCACTTTCGCACTTCACAATAAATTACTTTGGTATAAATAATATTTATGTGCATTTTTTAATTCTGAGACAATTTTTGCCATAGTTCTTTAGGATGATAATTTTGACAGCTCTCGGTAGGGATGAGGGTAGTGTGTAATCTTTATTAAACCTATTCGATTTTTCACTTCTGCCGGCACTCCTGGAGTGCAACCCGTTTTTTTTTATTGTATAAATGTTTTTTTAATACAATTCATGGCGTATAGTATATGTCATACTGTTAAATTCTTAGACCACACATGTTTTCAAAATTTTAGTTTAAGTAGTCACAAGAAATTAGGGCATGGATAAACGGGTCATTTATTGCTAACTGACGCGAAATATACGTTTAGTTTCTCCCAACCGCACTACGGTAGTTCATCTAAACACTTTGGGTCAGACGGCTAACATTGGCCACAAACAGTTTGTTCAATAGAAACGTGCCTTGTTAGATTAAAATTCCTTCAAAGCACGACTGTTTACCACAAAAGATAGAATGGTCGTGGCAAACGGTTACTTGTTAGTAGTTGTAAGGTTAATGCTTCCATTGAAGGGCGAGACTAAATACGAAGGCTGTATGCGACACGAAGATACGGTTAGAACAAAATGTTTATTATGTTATTACGACTAATATTTATATTGCCCTCAGTTTCCTGTTATAAAGATAAGCTGAGTGTGGTAACGTGAATGGCGTCATTTTCTCAGATGGGTAAGCATTTAAAAGACTGGCATGACTAACCTAACAGTTGAAAATGAAAGGAATTAGTTAAATACCGTAAATATCCTCACAAGTATCATCGGCCAAACATATCGTCTACCACCCTACGGTTCAAGATCATTTGATATCATTAAACAACAAGGTTGATTTTCCCGTGCAATAATATTCTGACAGTTCATTGTTAGAGATAGGTTCAACATTATCGCTATTGTAATTAAGCAGAAACTTGTTTCAAAATTGTACTGTACACTGTACATAGGTACAGTCTACAGTACAGTCAGTACAAAATGTACGTATGCACTAAGGTAAGTATGCACTAATGAGCATGGCCTTTTTTTAGTTACAGAGGGGTTTGTTCGGAGTCTTCTACGCTGGTTTACTTTTTATCTTGCCCAATAATCCATAAAACTAAGATAAATATAATGTTACCTCCAAAGCACGGAGAACGACTTCGCCTGGCAGGGCGGCGGTTATAATTTATTGCTGTGATGTGTGTGACGCTACGATTAGATCAAAACAATATTATTATATGTAGGGAGTAAAATGTGTTATATAACAGTAAAATCAATTGAGAATGTATTTTTTTTGTGAAATCACAAATATTACGCAAAAAAGACTTTAAGCACAATGTACAAGTAACATGTAGATTCTTACCAAGAAGCTACTAATCTTGTTACTGCTAGGCTTCGTCAGCAGCTTTGAGACCTAATAGTTTTGCCGGCAATTCAACCCGAGATAATCTAAATTAATTATCTACTTACATTTTATACCTAAGTTATTACTTTTAAATTAGAAAAATATGCAGAATGTTCAATAATATGAAGTCGTCATGATATAATAAATACATTTACAATATTTGAAAATTGCATACTCTAAGATCCCCAAAAGATTGGATTTCAATAACAATATAAATCCAACTTGACATCTACATTATATCAAACCTCATGTTTGTAACCTCTTCAAATACTTTAGATTCGAATAATTTCAAAATTCGAATTTTGACTACCGGTAATTTTGTAACTGATTGCAGTTCCATGCTTTTACAATCTTTTCGAAACTATTAGTTGTATTAATTAATAAATATTAATCCCATCGCTGCCTCTACTTGTGTAACTGACGTGTTTTTCGTGTTTTTACAATATTCTTGAAATAAATAAAGGTATTAATTGTTCTACTTTCTTCATATCGTGTGAAAAAAGTCCAAATAACTGCGTTGTAATGATTTTCTCAAAGTGACGACACTTGGTTTCGTATAAAAGTCGCTGCTGACAAATCTTTCACAATATCTGTGGTTTCCAGTCGAAACAGAGCCGACTGAATACCAAAGTATTAGGTATAATCTTAGAACCAAAAAACTGACTCAGTACAAACTATTTTTTTTTCTGAATAAGGGTTTAGCTAGTATTCTAATACGAAAAGGTAGTAACGCGGAGTGTAGCAATTCACAATCATGACTCGTAAAACTACAAAAAGTGGTATTACCTAGAACATTACATACACAATATATTACATATTAATATAGACTATAATCTCCATATAATGACTTTACACACAAGCGGTGAACACACACACACATATATAGACACACATACGCATACACACACGCACACACACACACACACACACACAAAACTTAGCTCAATTAAGAACCTACTTTTTTTATTGTTTTTGGAGGCGGTTAAATGATCTTATGGCAGGTTTACACTCTTACACACAACTCTTGCTTCAACAAGAGCAATTTCCATGCATGCATTAGGTACTACTACATCAGTGTTCTCCGGAGAGGCAAACGTTGCGGTCGTCGAATTTGGTCATATTTTTATATGGAAAACAAGACAAAACTACTCCTCTTACTCTTACCGTTTACATCCTAAGGGTTAAAGATACACGATAAATTTTTTAGAAGAATTATAGTAATCGAGGATAAATCCACGAATGATAAAGCACAGCGTCAACAAAATCAGCCGTCGCAAGATGTCAAGCGATTTTAAATTCGTTCCAACATATATTCAAAAACCGACACCTGACCGGCGCAGAAGTTTCTCAGCTCAAGCAAGCCAGCCAAAAGATGTTTATGCTTGGGGACGCTTGCCGAACAATCGAATCAATCGGTTTGTTGTCTGTGAGCGTGCTAGCTTTTTAGTTTTCGGCGTTAGTTATCGCCAGGAGTTTGTCCTAACTTACAGATTACAGTACCTATCTATTGATTTAGATTGTTTGATGTTTCGATATTTCAGAAATCTCTTCATGTGACAGGTGATATCATGTCATATATTGATATAGCGGCGTTCTATGATGAGATATTTTCGAGAGAGAGCTAGCATATAAATTAAAAGTAGGTACTCTACTTATATTTTTTAGTTAGGTACCTTACAAAATATTAGTGATATATAAAAAGAACTGTCAGTCGTAGGACTGCACGTCAAAAGTAAAAACATATACACATCTGTATATATGTATCAAAGCGTGACGGTCAAGTGAGTTCAGTGCTTTTTGTCATAGGTACCAAAAGTGCCTAAAGAAGTTTTCACTTTAAAAACTGCTTATGTGATTATGTATAGAAATCAGAGATTTTGAAGTTAGAATTGTGTCTCAATATTTTAGCTAAACTGTATTATACCTTACGACATCAATTAGCTGATATAGGCGTTGCCTTCTTGGGCAACAGATTAAAAATAATAACAAACAAAAGATATGTATCTACCACAACAATACGCGGCAAGCATAATTTATTAACCGGAAAATGAACCATATGCCTTCTTTACTATTTGTTTTTCCTCGACACATACATAAATCTCGTTAACTTTAAGTTTCCCTTACTTAAATAAAGTTCTTCCTAGAATATAGTACCGTACGAGACGGAACAATAATCATTCATCTCCGTCCTCCCACAGACCACTTCTGCGTGTAACAATAACTGTCACCAACATAGTAGAATAATGTATACTTATCTTTATAGCATCTAAAGTCCTTGTGAACTAAGCTAAAGAAATTAACAAAATATTTTGTAAAGTGTGCAATATTTCGTTCACTTTTAAGCAACTAATTTCGTCAAATTAGATTCCTTTACAAAACTATTCAACGAGAGAGAGGAAGTATTTCTCGAGAGAGTACTTATACAATAAGGTAATAAATAATATAAACTGTCGCTGCCATCGTCACTTTAACAAACAATATGTAAGACACTAAGATTCACACTAAGTGTGTTATGAAATATGTTTTTTTTTAGTCCGTATTAACTCCCATTACGGAGGAAACAATTATACTCATAGGCAACCCAAACAAATAAACATATTGAACCTGGAGCTTTTGCGACTGTATCATATGCGTCTGCCATGCGCAGGCGCAATTTTTGCTGTAAATCTACCAACGACGCGGAAGCAACCTTCCTGTCATTACCAATCGTTAACTTGAGGGGTGATTGCCCACAATAAGTGTGGGGCAAATTCTACTGCACGGCAAAACTCGTTTATTGGCACTTACTTAGTGTTAGCATCTAATTTTAACTCGCAGCTAGTAATTGAGAATTTTAAATTTAGAATTGGATAACCATGGTGTCCAAGCTTAGAGAAATTAAAAAAGTGATAATACCTAATCAAAATATTAATGAAGATAGTTTAATAGTCTACATCCCGCTCTGCGATCTGTCAGACATAATTTCATTAATTTTAACAAAGTTTTTGGTCTTAAGGAAATTATTTACTAATTAATATAAAATATAGTACACTTTATTATTGGCAAGAATGTTAATTTATAAAATGTTAAAACAAAACTTGAATGAATTATAGTTTAACTAAAAAACACACTTTAACAGCAACCCGAACTAAGTAGAAAATATTTTTTAAATAATATGAAGAGTTTCTTCTATAGCAATATGTAGGTATAGAGTCCACTGGTTCATTATAATTAAAAAATAATAATAAGTTTGAAATAAGAACAAAAAAAATCTTAATTTATAGTCTTGTATTGTCATCGCCATCGGTCCAAATCGGTGTGCAAATTTTAAAGTTATTCGGACGTCTACAACTTGGTGAAAACTACGTCAAAAGATTCCGTTTCATAGTTAGATAGATAAGATACATATACAGGGTAAATTTGAAAATAGATCACTTACTAAAATAACTAAAAAGGTATGACTCTAGCATGCAGTTACAATAAAAAAATTGAAAAAAACTGTCCGTTTACTAGTTATGACCGTTTGAATTTCCAGGTATTTTTGCCTCCGTTTTTCATAAAAGTAGGTGGAATGTGTAAAGTTAAAGATTTAAAATGATAAGTACATATTTTTTATTTTAGATTTTTTCATATAGTTTATTTTTCAAAAATTCTTATTGTAACTGCATGCTAGAGCCATGATTTAGGTAAGTGTTCTATTTTCAAATACACCCTGTATATATACAGGTCAAGGTAATATGAAACGTAAAAATAACTATTAAAAAACTAGAACGATATCGCCAACATTTAGATTAATCATCACCACTAGGTATAGAGAAAAGAACTAGTTTTACCAATATTTGAAAGTATCTAAAATGCAGCACACTTTTATTCTAATAGAAAACATTTTTTAAATCGAGATCGCGTAGTACTATCACTGGACAAAGTCATTAGTCCGCCAATTCATTGCCATTACCTCGATGCGCAAGCTCAGGCGCCCGACGCACGCCTAAATGACACGGCGACGACCGATCACACGAAAGGACGATGCAAATAGCTAATTTATATTTAACTGTAGATAACTTGAATAACATTATGAGTATGTAATTGATGATCGGGGCTCACGCCTTAAAAATAAGTTACAATAATGTATAAAATTATATACATAGTAGGAAAATTGGAATACTTATGCGAGGTGTAGTAAATTGCTTCATAAATAGGAAAAATGAATGTCAATTGCTTGTTACTTTGTATGTTTGTACTTTTGTGTTTTTCAACCGACATCCAATAAAATAAGTGCTCATTCGGATGTTTTATAATAAGGCCTCGTATTGAAAGATTCTGAACTGTAATGAGACTGTATAGTTTACAGAAAGTGTACCGAAAGCATTATGATAATTTAACAAAGATTTCTGTTTAATAAAACAACAATACATCTGCAATTTCACAAAGGAGCTATCTTTTTTGCTCCACATTGCTGAATTCTTAGTATCGGTAGGAACAAAAAACGAAGATAATTACGGAGCTAAATCTGAGGACAGGTGGTAAACCCGTAATAAACAGGATCGATTATGACTTTGTGGTTAACTACAAAAAGCAACTCACTATTTCAAATAAGGACGAATGCACATTTTTTTTGAATTGAATAAATAGGTATAATAAATACGGAATAATGAATTATAAATAAAAAAGAGCTGATGGTGCCAGGCAAGAGAGTTACCAGAGCTTAATTGGAGCAATGTATGGTTTATTAGTATTTATAGGCACCAAAAACCATTTACTATAAGGTGGGCAGTGTTTTGCTTGTTGCTATGGTAGTTAAAAAAAACGGTGACTTTCCTTTCAAGGCTTAAAATTATAATTTGATAAATTGTTTTTCAGACACCTTTGGATTCGTCCTTAGGGGGCTAACTCTTTCCAAGAAATGTTTTGAGGAGATTTTAAACTCGGTGCTGTAGTATCTATTTAAGGTTAAAATACTAGGTTTAATTTTTTTTAATTTGAGAGCAATGAACCGTAAAGTATAGAAAATAGATAAAGTATGTAGCAAATTGTATCAATTTTCATATAAGTTATACATACTCAGGAAAACAGTAAATCAAAATGTTTTAATTACAGCCTAGTTAATGGCCTAGTTTCTTGAACCCTAAGATACCACATAATATTTTGCAATGCAACTGGAAAAAAGAGTGTTTTTATAGCACAGAAACGCTGTAGCTCTTAGCACTTTGTAATCTACAAAGAACTGATAGTTGTCAGTCAGTCAGTCATATTTTAAAAAGCTAAGAATTAACAATGCCATCTTTGTACATTTATGAAACAGCCATGTTTGTCAGACGCAACAGAGACAGTTTTGCACAAGTAACAAGCCAACGTAGAGCTGATAAATTATATTTAGTTGCAAGTAATACTGCAGTACATCATAATAACATATTTTCAATGTCACCTAAAGTATTTAACAGATTATCAAGAAACATACGATTATACGACAGTCTAAAGAATTTTAAAACATTTGTTACCTATGTTTTCTTATTACAAAAACATATAATTAAATACAACATTTTTTGAATGATTACTATAAAAAACACTTGAAAAATGTTATTAGGTATATTCTTTAATGTTATTCAATAAATTTTTATTTAATAATTATTTAATAATAATTCAAAAACAAAAACCCTAATGTTTTAAATGGTTAGAGTATAGTTTATATTGTAACTGAGTGTAATTTCTTAAAAGTTGTTTAAGCTTTCTATGTTTATAGACTGAATTGTAATAAATGTTATATTTGTACGCCATAAATATGGCAAATCATAGCGATTCTGTAAAATATTTTGTATACTCGCTCACAAATAAACTTCGACATAATGATATGATATGATATGAATGTCGTTAGTTCATTTCACTTACAAAAAGTGATGTATTTCAAAGCTTTTCTATAATTAGCATACTATCGCCTATACTATACCATTAACAAAAATAAAGCACAACCAGGCTCAGAATTTAATACAAATATGTAATTATAAGTATTGTTACGGAAGTGGGTACGGGGTAGGAAAGAAACAACGACCCGCTCTGACGTAGCATCACTCTAACCTTAACACTCTTTTCCGCTTTCCCATTCCTTCTTTCTTTTCTTTCCTCTTCTTCTTGTTTTCACTTCCTTAAATTTTACTGACTCTCGGCTGTGCAGCTTCCGGCTGCTTATATACCCCTGTCGGATAGCCCTCCTAAGATACCGAGATACGAAAAACTAAGTTCTTAATGGCATACGTCAGTATTACAGCGAGCTAACACAGACGTTTCAGACGTCACAGTATTGAAGACACTCGGTAGTGTTTGGTCACTGAAAATACCATTTATGCATTATAATCTTCTTGAGCCATCGGTACAGCTCATTTCTCTTCTACTTACACTATTACACCTGTTTAACATTGACACAGTTCATCCTTTTTTCCTGAGCATACTCCACTTTAATATAATTATGCAATTGCTAAGGACATAACGTTTATATCTACCGAACAGATGTTGAATTATTATTGCATATTACTTATTCTTTTGTCATAAAAAAATAGTATGTAAATGATATTTACACACACACTCTGACTTACATTTTAAGCCTTGTCTAAAATTGTATTAACACTTATCAAAAATACTAAAATAGTGTCTTTTAGCTTATAACGTCAAGTTTTCTTTGTTTAGTAGTTTAAATATGTAATATTACGAGTACATCTTTTGCATGTGCAGACACAGTTCCTGTTGCGAGATGTGGTGGGGCGTGGGGCCACTCCTCCTTAGTTTGACACACTATTCAGTATAGGATATCTACAAATTTTTGAACCAATAATATCTGTTGACTTATGTGCGCAGTTAATTGCTAAAAACTTAACTATATTTGTCTCGAAAATGGACACGTCGTTAAGTTTATGGTATTAGGTTTTATTGCTTAAGTAATTCTTGTACTACAATAAAGTCTTTTGTTGTTGTGGGTTATTAAACAAAACTCATTAATTCATCTGATGCAGTACAATCACGAACTTTTTACGTGTATATTTCATTTATTACTTCCGAGATGTTTCCTTCTTTAGTTTTTAGTTTTAGTAATTCTAATCGTGAGTCATGTAATCGCTGAGTTTTGAGAACACCTTGAGATGTTTAAAAACGTTATTTTACAAATACAAAGTTTTCCTGTCCTCAGTTTAAAGTATTCGTACTAATGATGTTTATGGGAATATTAGTTATTTATACCTAACACAGGACATACATCTATATGTTATGGACCAATTGATTACATTGACAGTCTGAAAAATGTAATTGAAACGATTATAAATAAGCACCCTGATCGGGCTGTATGACCCACCTATTGGACACAGTAATAAAAATAACACATAGTAATTAATAATACACATACATACCTACACTCCCGGTTGTATCCCCGAAGGGAAAGGCTAAAGCGTATTAAAAACTCTTAATTTGCTACCTATAATTTAGTCCCACTCACGTAAAAGGGGACAAGCTACTACTATTCGTGTGGTTTCAGTTGGTACAATGGCGACATACCACTTTACCGTTAGACCATTTGGTTGTTGTTGAATGGAAAACTCAAGTTTACTTAAATTTTTAGAAAGATAAGAAAACAGGATAAGTGCAGTATAAACTTATAATTCATTCAACCCAGGAGTGAATGTCTAATTAACTTATGAACTATAAATTCATAAAGTATTGTTAGGGTAAGCGAACATTATTATAACGGAAAAACCAGGGTAAACTTGACTGTGCAGTGGAAACAAAGTTACTCCCACAAATCGGTCTACATCGCAGGTGGTGTAACTGCAAATATAAGATTGTTATCTTAGAAGAATATTTAAAATATAAATTTTTTAATACAATTAAATCAGCTACCGGTGTCTTTTAACATCGATGATTTCTTATATTTCGGTATGATATTTGGCACCAGGGCACGGGGAACAGTGCCTTCTACAGATCCAAATTCGTTTTAACGAGAGATGACCCGTGCTACATTGTATTCAAAATATAATTAAAAAATAACGCTCTTATATGCTGAGTCATTGTAACCTAACCTGAGCTGAATACAGGGGATGAAAAATTATAAACCTGATAAGATACTCTGTTTATGGATATGAGCCGGGCGTTTGATTTTGTGAATCGTTCTAGACTCCTAAAATGGCTAGAAAGATATGGAATCATGGGTAATGCTTATTGTCGCTTACTTGACAAACAGGAAACAAATCACATTTTTAAGTAAGATATGTATTAGTTCGAAAACAGACAAAAGCTAAGCTTTTAATTAAAGATTAACCAAGTATGGTGTGTCTTAAGGTAGTATTTTGGGGCCACTACTATTTCTCATCTATATTAACGATATGCCTAAAGTCACACACCACCCAATGGTCTTATTTGCAGACGATAGCACTGTACTTTTTAGCCCTAGCAATAATAACTTAACGTTGGATACAGTAATAAACGAATACTAAGGAAAGATAATTAACTGGTAAGATGCAAATCATTTAAAATCAAACTTTGAAAGGACTAAAATAATGACGTTCGAACAAAGAACCAATCACAAAAAACCTATGGTAAGATATATTATGGTAATAAAACAATTGAAGAGACAGATTCCACAATTTTTTTAGGTATAGGAATAGATAGAGATATGTCTTGGCAAACCAATAGTGTATTCAGACGGCTGAATCAATACTCCTACGCACTGTACAATCTGTCTAAGATAGTTAACTAAAAAAATGCGCTTACAGCGTATCACACTTTTGTTACATATCTCTTTATACATTACGGTATGGTGTGATATACCTACTAGGGCAACTCAACAAACAAGCAAACAGTGTTTAAAGACCAAAAAAGATGTGTTCGAGTGATATGCGGCATACAGATGACTGATAGCTGTAAGCCTCACTTTCTAAATCTTCATATATTAACATTCCCTTGTTTGTACAAATATATGATATGGTAATATTCTTAAAAATATTTTTTACTTATTTGACACTCTAAATAGTTCACGACATCATATGAAAATTCGTTTTACACAACATAAAAAACAAAACAATATTTAATAAAAACTTATTAGGAATGGCACCTAAAATAAATAATAAGCTACCGACATCTTTCTTACCAATTAGCAATAATAGCCCAGTCAACCTAGCTGTTTTACGATCAAAAATGGACATTTCGATTACCACGCCTTTTCCCCGTATCAAAAGTGTCCAACATGCTTAAAGAAGTTTTTAATTAAAAAATATTAAGCAAATCGATCGCCGGACGTACTTGCCTATTGCAAGTACGTCCGGCGACTTAATTTTTTTTAAACATAATTACAGAACACGGTCGTAATATTCATTGAATGATAGTTTTAAATATATTCTATCTATGTACATGAACTCATACCTACTACTTTTAGTGCGTAATTGCTCTTATAAACTAATAATTAGCAATAGGCTCATCTTTTACCATCAGTCTTCTAGTTGCATAAACATTTTTACCTATATTTTTCTGTGCGTTCAACAAAAGAACTCAGAAAGTTCCTAGGAAGCAGCACCAGTGTTTTCTAAACGCAATATATATTATGCAAGCAGTTCGGCCTTTGCATTTAGCATAAATGTTTACGGTATCCATACGTTGAATAATCTGCATTTAAAAAGGATCTCCATATTCTTTAACCTAAACTCTCTTTTTCTTTTAAGAGTACCTTCTTAGGAGAGTTTTGCAAAATTTTGTTACCTCACAACAATCCACGCCAGCACACCGCCACAGCAAAAAGTACAAAATGAGCCTTTTTCAGTAGGTAATGTTACTATATTTTTATAATAACTCTACTTTTTTAAATAGCTACCAATGCTTAACTATAATTGTATCATTCGATGTCAAACACATCATGCTTTTTGTTTAATGATTTCATTTATTAGTTATTAATAAATCAAAACTTTTTCTAATTGTGTAATTCTAATTTTAAACTTATTAGATTTTTTTTAAATTATAATAAACCAGTGGACTTTGTATCGCTATAGAACAAACTTTCATATTTAAAAATTAAGAACCAGATGAACGTATCTCTACAAAAAGTCAAAAATCGTTTTTTCATAATACGGGTCACAAGGTGATCCTTTATAAAATGCCAGAACGACGTAATTGTAAATGCAATATGTCACAAATACCAAAATAGCTAAGGAACCACAAGGAACTAGGTAAATTCTCGGATTATTTTTGGTCTCCTGTAAGATTAAGAAAATGTTTATACGTTCATCTGGTTCTTATACCGCGAATTGGTTTTAAGGTTCTGTACCCAAAGGGTAAAACGGGACCCTATTATCAAGACTCCGCTGTCCGTCCGTCTGTCTGTCCTTCTGTCACCAGGCTGTATCTCATCAACCGTGATACTTAGACAGTTGAAATTTTCACACATGATGTATTTCTGTTGCCGCTAAAACAACAAATACTAAAAAACAGAATAAAATAAATACTTCAACAAACGTGATTTTTGTGCCGTTTTTGGCTCGATATTAATAACGGGAACAGGTAGACGCTTGAAATATTCACGGAATATTAAATTATAGTCTAATGTTGTAAAGATAATTAATTGTACGGAACCCTTTGTGCGCGAGTCCGACTCGCACTTGGCCGGTTTTTTTACCTCTTAGTTAGGTTTGCTATTAAAGTGTGTTGTTTTTAATTTTTTTTAAACTATAACTAGATAACCCTTGATGCTTTATAGCATTGTGTTGATAATATAATTAAAAAATATCGCTCTTATTATGATGAGTTTTGAAGAAGTATGAATGACAATTGTAACCTAAGTTAAGTTGAATACACGGGTTGAAAAATTATGAACACGATAGGGTTGACAATTATCATCTTATTTTAAACGCATATTGAAAGCTAAGTTGAATGTTCACACCTGGTATTAAACCATCGTTTATTTTTATATTTTTAGTCTCGTATTGTAATCCGTCATTGATACGTGTGCAAATTTTCAAGTTAATCGGACGTCTTGAAGTTAGTGAACACGACGTTGAAAGATTCCGTTATATATATGTAGTTAGATAGATACAGGTGAAGCCAAATTATAAAGAGTATAAAAAAATTGAGATTTTTTTTTTAAAAGCTTTTATTACTTTTTAATAAAAAGAACTAAAAAGTTAAAAATAAAAGCGTGTAACACCTTCTTTATTTCTCTTGCCGTCAAAATGTAACACGCTTTTTTATTTTTTTCGGAATTTACTATGAATCAAACGAGTCCAAACGCGATGGAGTTGCGTCGTTTCATTACAGAGTTCAGATCCTGGTCATCATATTATTGCATTGTCACGCGATTTACAATCGGTAACCGGGACGTGGATCAATTTTAATTTGCAAGATTTGATGACAAACATCGGGACAGGTGAAACTAAATAAAAGCTTGTAATGATAAAAGGCCACATCAGAAAGAAAGAAAGAAAGAGAAACATTTATTCTGACATTCATAGGAGCGCACATTTTTTTTATAATAAAAAAAAAATATATATCCGCAGTAGTATTGCCCTGTGCAATGCCAGAAAAGGCCCCTATCTCAGCGTATTGCTGCAGCCTGTGAGACTGCAGCGCTGGTATTATGATAGGGCCTGCGCCCGGCAACATCACGAGCCTATTTTGTATACATAAGTGTATCGTAAAAATGAACAGTTCGGAATGTCGAGCAGCTCAGTTTTTATTTCATAAATAGGTACTTAGAGTTTTTATTCATCGAAGAAAGTTCTGTAGTGGATTTATACAAGCCTCCTAGAGTTAAGAGGATTGCCCGAAATTTATGACCTTTAAAATAACACTCCTATCAGAAAGCACATACCTTGTTACGTGGGAGAGCCATGCTTCAGCACGTATGGGCCGGCTCGACTCCGCTCGATACCACGGCCTAACAGAAAACCGGTCGAGAAGCAATGCTTGCATTGCATTTCGCCGCGTGAGTGAGGTTACCGGAGGCCCTAACCCTTCCCTCTCCCCTATTCCCGTAAATCCCCTCTACCCCATCTCCCCTCATCCTACTCTTTCCCCCCTCCCCCTCTTCTCCTAATCCCACCTTAAAGGACGGCAACGTACGTATGACTCTTGAGTTACAGGTGCCCATGGGCGGCGGTAGTCATTTACCATCCGGTGACCCGTCTGCTCGTTTGTTGATAAAAAAAAATATATAGTTCTGGCTGCCACTCTTTGATCGATAAATAAAGGTCAGTCCGAATTAAGAGGTCAATAAACGCGGTTTCGAGTTTATCTTTATTAAAAATAAGTTATCACTTCAATACGTACATCTCGGTTAAAATAAAGGGCTTCAAATTAATAAAATAATGCTTACAGCCGTATTATACTATTGCAAATAAAGATATATAAACAGCACATGAGACTTAAAAAATTATGTCACTGACGCCGCCTCTCTATACATTCTTCTTAAGTTAATAAATGTAGTGTTTAGTAGAATTTATCCTACATAAAAACTCGTCGTATTCCTTGAGGAAATTATGGTCTTAAAAGCTTGTTCAAATAAGCTGTACTTTAAATCCTCCTATTTTTGCCAAGCGCTCTAACTACGCAGTTTGCAAACAATGGTGATGTGCTATTAAAGATAGACAAAGCCGAATGACTACCTTTTTAACTTCCTTAATGTATAACTGATATTGCCAGTTTTAAATAGCGGAGTATTAAAAAAAACACGAATCTGTTTTACCATAAACTATGTTAATAAACGTCTTACATCATTCATGCAAAACTGTATAATGAGGACCCAGTTCAATGTTAAACTAAGCAAGTTAATTAAGCTGTTACTCAGGAAATGTTCCGTAGATTCATACACTACGGTTTTAATGTGTCGTTTCTCTATTAGCACTGGAACTGATTGGTCGCGGTAGGCAAATAATTTGCATGTTGTAGTTACTCGTGTATCATTTAGGACTCGCAACTAAACATGTTCTGTTTCCACACAGAAATGGGAAACAAGCACAAGATCCACTTGATGGTAAACGATTTCCATGTGCATATATTCACAGTATTAAAATTATAACTCTTGCAAACCAGCTTCGAATCCCTAAGGAGTTAGGGGCAACTCTACCCAAGAGTAGGCTAGGACTTTACACAAAAAAAGTGAATTGCTCACTTTTGTATAGCTTAGCTAAGTAAGATATTGGAGGTGCAAGGAACTTGAGTGATGAATCACCTTCCTTCCAGTTCCTTGCACCTCCAATATCTGTTCAGGTGAACCTGAACGACTTAATATAAAGAAAAATATTTGTAAATCTCAAGGATGTTTGCCTCGTGGATAAATAAACAGTTTTCGATTATGAAGAACATGAAGTTAACATGATCTAGTGGAGATTAGAGAAAATTTTCACAAGGCTGCGGTCATCAGGACTATTAACCTAGTGTATATTTCGAGGATTCGTAGTCACCAGTTTCATAGGCAGCAATAGACAACTTTGGTAGCACACGAGCGCTATCACTGATGTTGGGCATTATATAGTATCAAGTAGAATGTGTGCTTTGTTGCATATTTTTAGGTCTATGACACACCACCTGTCCAGTTTATCACCCGATTATAATAACTCGCATCTGTAGCAGTCCTAGCTAGGACCTATGTCAAAACTACTACAGATATTTTAGGGGATATCTTGATCCTGAAGAAATTTATTTATTTGTAACAAGCGTTCCTTTTTATTGAAATGTCTTATAGAAATATAAGCTATTTCTTCTGGGCATATCGTGCATATCATGATCACGTAATTATAAAGCCGGACAACAATATGTTTGCGACAAACAATTTGCTAAGAGAGTCAACACCCTTAAGGTGTAACTTTGCAATATTACTCCTTAACGAGCATGTACTAAACATAATTTCATTAAGTCATACCGTGAGGTTACAGAACCAGGAAACAACATTAGTGTTAGAATATTAATATTTTGAATGCTGTTACTTTTTATTGTTACATCTATGCGAAAATTACTTTTTTATCTACTTTTTATCGAATATTTAGTACAGTTTATTACAAACGGTAATATGAGTCCACCATGCTTACAGCAACAGGGTTGTCACGCGTTGTTGACCGCTTTAAACCTAGAAACAATCTCTTCCTGAGGACGCCCTAGATATCATATTTAAGACGAGCAGTTCCCGCGCGGCTTCGCTCAGTGTACCTATTTATATATTTTGCGCGGAATTCAAAATAAAATTAGCTTAACTTACTCCTCATAACATCAGCTATCTGCCACTGAAAGTCCCGAGGAAATTGGTCCACCCGTTCCGGAGATTAGCCTTAACAAACAGACAGACAGACAGACAGGCATAGGGTATCCTGCAAATAACTGTATGAGCTTAAAAAATACCTATTATTTTGACATTACAAACAAACACTTCAAAATTTGAATACACCGTTTTGATGATGATATAGCCGATAGCGAGTGGACGGAAGTAAAAGCTCCACAAAACAAAAGACGTATTTATCCGGATAATTTTTACAGATATTTACAGATGTCCTGGTGAATAGAGTCGCCAGAGTTTCTCAAGTATAGGGTCTTTTACGCGACATATAATTCTAGTATTGTGAGTGTTTTACAAGCACCGGTCCGACTGAAATCTGCAGATAAACAGCACAATTTGCAGAGTTCCAACTGGTGAGTAAAGTCACCAGACTTGTTCGGAGACAGTCGGCCATCTACTGGGAACAGCTCACATTAGAGTGCACCTTAGTGGTATTAAAACGGATTAGATACAAATATACCTACCCATCACTTTGCAATTAAAAACTGTAGTTGTTTATTGTAGCTATAAGTAGAACTAGCACATTTGATTAGTGACAGTTTAATCTCTCAAATTGTGACGTATAATCATCATCCAATTGACCTACAGAGGCGAGCGCCGGCGCCATTCGAAAAGCGATTAAGTAACGTTAACGGTTTTCTGACAGCTAACAGTTAAACCGGAACAGATACTAATTATACTAGTTTAATGTCGTGCCGTTGTTTTAGCATTTAATTCATATACTTTACTAGTATGTCGGACCTCGCTCAGGCTTTACGGTAAAATAATAATTTATCTTAGCTAGAATTTTACGATTATTTGTGGTATTATATTTTTTTTATGCAACTAAGTTATAAATCATTTCATTTAGTGCACGAACCGTCTGATGGTAAACGGTTAATGATATGTCAATAAATACGCAAAAAATGTTGGGTATTTATAGTGGGCATTGACAACCCTATCACCCCTCAGATGGAGCTCTGGTGACTACGTACCAGCAGAAAAAAAAGGACTTCGCTAGTAGAGGAGGAATAAATCTAACTTTTGCACATAGCCTGTATGCCGCCTTGGGGTATAAAAATATAATAATGTAAGGGAAAAGTTCTGTTCACTACGCAGTTCTGCACGCACGAATGCAATACAGACATTACCGTTGTTTTCATAGTAGTAATACCACATGGTAATACTAACACAAGAGTCCCATTTTGAATTTTTCCCCTTCGTAGTTTTATGAAGGGGAAATATATAGAAAATATAACAAAAATTCTGAAATCTGATAACATTACTACTATTTTACGTTGTTTAACGGATTCATCTAAAAATACACAAGAATATGAAGAAAATCGTTTTTTTTGGTAAATCTGTAAAACTGAGTTGAATCTTATTCCACAGAGTAGTAGAACGTACAGGTACAGCCACAGAAATCTAAATAAGGTAATTATTTAGATTTCTGTGGGTACAGCATATTTTTCTCTACAAATGTACGTTTGTTAATTAAAACAGTAGTTTATTTTTAGCACTTAAATTATTACACCTTATTTTTAAAAGTGTTTAAATTTGATCCTAAAGCAAAAGTGAAACAAGCAGAAAGAGAAAGAAGAAAAACAAAAATCGGGATATATGGCAAAAACAAATCCCAACATAAAGGAGCACTTCTGAGTAGGTTTGTAATTTCTGCCCTTGAAAAAAATAAGCAGTCATGGGACTGCCGACAGAATTGAAAACTTAAACGAAACGACCTGTATATGTATTATTATGGATTGATGGATCTATATATGTATTATTAGCGTGACGGTCACGAGTTCAGTTCTCTCCATCTCCCTCTACGCTCTCTCTCACGCTACGCTGTACATGTAAATATAACAAACTCGGCTCCGTCGTATGAATTTTCGATGGGGACGAACATCAGGGTCGGACATCAAGGTCTGGCCTCTGTGTCACATGTCCTGACGCGACTTTAACATTTTTTACCCATCTAAAAGTGTACAACGCAGCTAAAGAAGTTTTCACTTAAAAAACTGTTATCCACGACAAAATTTACAATTTACTTAGGTTTTTTACTGACGTGATGGCATAATGTCATGGCGGCTTTCGCTTCGCTTATTTGTAGAACAGTTAAAACTGAAAACTTTAAAATGAATTATAAAATTTAATTTCTAAATTTATAAACTGGCACTGACATTTTCCGATTGCCTCTTGCCTAAACTATCTTTGTAATATAATACTTCTATGTTGATAATTAAATTCACAGTAAAAAACTGTATTTGAGTTGGTACCTACGTCTTTAATAATGGCAATGAAAACTAATAATAAAAAAACATTAACATTAACTCTATTCGAAATTCAGATTCAGTAGGTAATCCGAATTTAGAATTAAGTAAAAAAAAATACCTAGTTTTATTCTCACTAGAGATCGCCTGGTGGTAAAATTTCGACCATAACTAATTTTGAATATACTGTTTCATTTCATTGACCTATTTGTATCATAAATCAAGCTATTTATTTCCAGTATAAATTGGACTTTCCTTGTATAGGCTTTCCGGAAGGTCAACGTATTATGTATACTGGACAATGTAGTAGCTAGTTTTTACAGAATTTTTAAATTAACAACCCAAATTGTTCAAAAATGTTACCTTTCTACTCTTCTTCTACGTATAATCTTTAAGTATTCTAAATTTCACATTCCTCCTTGCGCGAAATTTACTTTAAAAGAGGTACAAAGACTTCTCTTCGCGTATTACTATATAGAAGATTAGTTTTGAGTTTTGGGAATGTTTGAACGTATGGCTAACAAGTATAATGTCATTGTCATGTGCTTAACATAACTGACAACTGTTTACACGGCTAATATTGATGATAAAGATAGTACAAGTGGCTTAAAATTAATTTAGTATGGTAGGTTCACTACCTTATTCTTATGAAGATTTAGCTAGGATTAAAATATACATTGTTATTAGTTCCAAAACAGATTTTAATATATGATAAAGAGCTTTGTTTAGGCGAGGCCACTGATGAGGAAATAGTTATATTTCATAGAATGATAATTGATTATTTGACGCGTAAAGTAGTTTTCATTAATAAATTCGCCAGCCATTCGTTGGCTATGACTCTTGCGTCAGAAGGCCTAACAGAAACATATTGTAAGAAGACCTGCTCATTTCTAGAAGTAGGAAATGACCTGTAGGAATGAGGAAATAGAACCAAAACGTGTTTTTTACACAAAGAGGCTTTATCTGATCTATACTTGAGAAATCTTTGCTAGCATTTTTCCAAACACATTTATACGGGTAAAGTCACTGCAGTGTGTACAATATAGACAAAATTAAACTTTATCTAAACCGGTCACGACGATGCTATTACTGTAAAATCCATGTTAGACATAATTATGTGTTTGCGCTTAACAATATTTGATTTAAGATTTAAATGACAAAATCGAGAGAATGGATCTTTAGAAGATAAATAGCTATGCGTATATTTAGCCTTTCAATTCATCATATATTATGCATAAGATCTTAAACTTGCCGTAGTGGTTTTGTTGAGACATCCAGACCACAGTGATGCCGATGGGCACGGATGGCATCGTGGGACAATTTGTGCATATAAACATTTAAATAATGTTTAGAACCACGACCTAACATAAAGGGCCCTTTTAATGATATTTGATTGCACAGTCCGCAATCAGCAAACCTTGCAGCTGCAGTATCAACAAGGGCTAGTTAGAGAGCCTTCCGTCTTCATTTATTTCAATACGCAAGCCGTTTTTGGTGTTTGGAAACTGTCATTGCCTGCTGTTTTCGTCTACTGAGATCTTACGAAGTAGCGAATACCATTTACTGCCGATTCGTCTCGAGGAAGCTTATCTCGGTCACTGTACTTAGCCAGACATATTTCTTGATTACAAATAAGGAAGTTCGGTTTTATATCTGTCGTCTCAAACGAAAAGGTTCCTAACCTCGTGTTAGAAGAGGATCGTTAGCAATAGTGGTGAGGTCTCATCACTATTGCGATAAACTATCAAATTCACTAAACAACTGTAAACGCGATGTTGTTCGTTCCTCGATCAGCATCCAAGTGACCGTTATATAAACTACAATGCACGCATAGTATTTTTATCACCCCACCATTTGTCAGACGGACTAATGGCATGGCGTTACCGGTATTATTGAATAGTGAACTGTTTTATCATCTACTATAGTTTACCAAATTTTTAATAAAATAAAAACGAGTCTGGCCCACCCTTGAATTACAGAATTTCCTTCCGCCATTATATAGCATAAGTATTTAATTATGTAGTACGCAGCAAATTACAGACACTGATAAAACAACTTATGTTTTGTCTGTTAAAGAAACCCATAAACATTTTTGAAAACACCGCACCACTTATTTTCCCAAAATTCAGATGACAAGTACTAAGTAGTTATGCGGTGAAAAAAGTGTATATTGGCTTTATGTTTCCGAACGGTGCTTACAACTTTTCTGCACAAAAACAAAAACTTAACTTAACTTAATTAAGTGTACATTGTAACATATTTATGAAAGGGAGGCGATCATGAGAATATAACATGAACTAATCAGCCCACTATTAATACTAGTGTTAGTGTACCTACGTGTTGAATAAAAAACGCTATTTGGAATGTTTGACACTTTTATAGTAAAATTTGGTATTTATTTAGTTAATGAGGTAGAAGTACATAACTAAGAAATTACATGTAATCATAATCGTAATTAGAGATCTAAACAAAAATCGACCAATTATTAGATTATGTTAAAATAATTCTCGAAAAGACAAGGCTTCTAGCAGTATTAATAGGTACTTCTGAAGTGAAACTAGCAAATTAGGTTGCTTTTATTTAGGCCGGATATCCGTATTACCGGATAGTAAGCAAGTATCCAACCTTTAGTAGTACATAAAGTATCTACTACTAAAGTGTTTAAGCCACATAACTCATATAATAGCCATATTTTCATCTACCATTGGTTAGATGAATGACAGTAGAGAAAGCTCGTGAAGTATGGAAGGATATAAACAAGTGGCGTGCAGTTTGCACGCCACTTGTTTACCCATATCATTTCATATGAAATTGTGTATTTTTTTGTCAGTGAGACTGATTACTGTTGTTTTCATTTACTACCTTATTAAAGAAATCGCAGAACATGTCGTAAGTTTCGCGAGATACATCAAAACCTGTCTCCTCATCTCTACTTATTTGAGCCAGTGTTGCAGATTAACGGAGGACTCGTCGCAAGACAATTTTATAAATTTCAAAAGAGTCTAGAGAGAACTCATGCAGCTTTAAGAACCCCCTGCAATAGTTGTCTTAAATTTAATTCAGCTTTCAACGAGGTCCTAGGCTCTGTCTTAACTTGCTCAGTTTCATCTTTATCATTTTTTTTTATTCAGCAATGAGTGGCAACAATGTTCGGCCGAATATCCGGTATTCGGCCGTACAGGCACAGAATACATAATAGTGTACAGGTATCCTTTTCATCGACTTAAAGCAGGAGTAGTTTTATATTCGAAAAGGAGATCCTAATGGAGGTAACATCCGATTTGTATGTTTATTTTTATCACCAATTTCTCGTTGACCGAAAAATTTATAAAGAATGATTTTTAATAACAAAGATCTAGAAGTGGTGCTCTAGAAAGTCCTCAACACTCTCGGAGCAAAGTCAATATTTCTCATACCTATATAATTATACCTATACCATTTAAGCCTATTTAATTATGTTCCAATGATATAAAACTAAAAATGTGTCCTAGATATGTTCGTGCTCCAGGAACTCAAAAAGTAGTAGATCAATTGACTTGAACATTTGCCTCAACGTTGCATAAACGTGGAATCAATGCAATCAATGACCTCGTGTTATTATAGCACAATAAAAACACCAAAGCACAAAAAAAAAAAGAGGTAGCAGCTACAGCGAAGAGTGCCTGGGTTTTACCTAGCACTAAATTAGACCTCGGTCCATCTCATCCTGTAGAAATAATGTTTAGTTTTAATAACAACCTTAAGCGAAGTTTGTCTGGATTCCTTTTTATCAGTTTTAAAGGGCGCTTAAGTTATACTTGACATACATCTATACTAATATTATAAAGCTGAAGAGTTTGTTTGTTTGGTTGGCCCTTTTCGACGAGTTCCTGAGATTATCGCAATCTCAGGAACTCGTCGAAGAAGGCTAAAAGCTATATAACATCACGCTACGACGTATAGGAGCGGAGCATCAATGAAAAATGTTGCAAAAACGGGGAAAATTTACAAACGCAGACGAAGTTGTACGGGTCCCGAATATAATCCTAACCTATATGTATTTATATAATTATATTATACAGAAATGTGATAGTGAATTGGTTTGTTACACTTTCACGCATTACTACTGAATTGATCATCATGAAATTTTGTATGTTTGTATGTTTTGTATAGACGTAGTCAGAAGTACAGAAAAGGACAAAGGGTATCTTTCATCCAGATAAAAAGTACTGTTCCCGAGTATTTTTCATTTATGATTGCGACTACTTTTGTGATTTTGGGTTCCATCCCTGGGACGAGCAAATTGTTATTTTGTTGCTCTGTAGAGACAGTTTTAGCTGCGTTAGCGAGTCTGGCAACAACCGAAAATAGCGAAATTTAAGTTGTCATATGCTGCGTAATCTAACGAGTATTTTACGCCTGAGAACATTGAAAAGGCGTATATTATAACTCCGCATGATTAGGAAAGTAATCAACATTATAATATAATTTTAAGGCCGCATTGAGTTTATTTCAAGCTTCTCCTCATGTCAATCTTGTACCTGGCAGCTAGATGTTTAAATAATCATGTTTTTGCTTTCACTTGATCGAAAATAAGTAATTTCAATAAAAAAAAAGAAATGATAAGGTTCGGTATATCTATGACACATACTGTTTTGTATAGATAAAATAATACTGTTTTTTTTAATGTAAATAGACAAGGCTTGTGTAAAACGTAAAACAATTTATTACATTAATTACTACATATTATAAAACAAATCCCCCGCAGCGTCTGTCTGTCTGTCTGTTCGTGATAAACTGAAAAACTACTGAACACGAATAGACAGAGTGATTCATGAGGACGGTTTAGGTGTATAATTTGTTAACGTTTTGTGTTAAAATGATGATGATGATGATTGTTGAAGATGTCTCTACTACCCGCGCGAAGCCGGGGCGGGTTGCTAGTTAAGGATAAATAACAATAAAAAACTTCAACTATTGACGAAAGGTGTCACGCAGACTAATGTAATAAATGTCTACGTGTGTACGTACCTACATAAATGTGTCTATACGTTGTTATAACGTGCGCAAAACCGTGCACAATTAAGTAAAAGCTTCTGCGTGCCATTTCACTTTGGCACGTGTCGCGACTTTAGTTTACACGGATATTTGGGAACATTTAGTTGTGTTTTCACCACATGAAGAAAAATATATAAAAAGGTAACGTACCTATTTCAAATACTTCTTATTCTATTCAGAACTTTATTGATATGAATGTTTTTTTGAATTAATTTTATTTTCAAACAAAAGATTAGAATTTTAACTAGAAATGGCTTATCATATCATCATCATAATGACGAGCTCGTACGTCTTACATCAGTCAGTCCGAGACCAAGTTTGGTGTAAATTAATCGAAGTGCAATGAAATCTATTGGCTAATTAAATAGCTTAACCAAGGTGGCAAACATGCTTGTCTTGATGACTATAAAAAAATTGTATATAAGGTCGTTTCAAAGTACAGGATAAATGGGTCTAAAGAGTGAAGACCCCACTTCTAAAAACACCCATGTTTTAAGCGAATTCATTGTTTATCGAGAAAAAATAACGTTGGTCAGTGAATGTTAGGATTTTTTAGATCAGCTCGTCACGGTAGAAAATTCTACGACCTCTACGTCAAATAGTTACGGTTATTAATGTCTCTAAGACGTGATTGTTATTGCTTTTGGTGGAGAAACTCATTCTATGTTGTGACGATATGCGACGTCGTATGAAGTCTATTGTTCCACTTCAGGACGTGATGGTTTTAAAATTATATATTTAAGATGTGATTGCGTGTTAAAACTTGGTGCAAACCTCTAACCTAATCTTACCAGCTACGAAAATCAGAAATCCCAGCCATAAATTACAGAATATCTAGAATTATAGGTTTAATATAATAGACTTTCTTTCATAGAATCAATAATCTAATGAAAAGATCAATAGCTAAGCTGTCAGGTCAAAGAAAGTAGGTACACAGGTTATGTGGCACATCACGTGATTAAGTTTTAAAACTTGATCTCGCATGAAGTGCATTCACTTGAGAACGTCGTGAAGCTAAAATAAAACTCCTACGTACTGTAACCTCTCTTTATATTATTACAGAACAGACATACCAACAGACGCTAAACTCAAGAGCTCATTGGATGGTTCAGTTCTGTTTCTTATAAAATCTGTCTTTAATTATCAGTAACTTGTACAATATACGTACATGTGATTGTATATACAGAGATTAGTAGTAGAGAGAGTGATTAGTAGATTGAGCTTCTTCTACACTGTTGAGGTCAAAGTCAATCGAATTGTACGAATCACAGAACCTGCGGGCGCGACTGGAAACATTTTAAAGCAGTGAAAATATAATATTCCTATCTAACTTATGCATCTGAACGAAAAGCGTCGCTCGGTCTGAATAGGAACGAAATGTGTGTGTTCAACATGTTTATTACTAGGTCTTTGGTGTAAGTAGATACAGAGGTAACGAATGAGTTTACGCAGCATATTGTGTCTGTGAAATCTAGGTTTATAACAGTCCATTACTGAATATATATTTCTTTTAAAGATAGTAAAAGCCACCATGAAATCCCTAAATAAAATTTCGTTCATTATTTTTACTTCATCCTTATTGAATTCAATTCAAGTCTATTCAATAAAGCTAGAATCATCTGTCAGTTACGCGGTACGCCTGTGTTCGTATTTGAAAGCGTTTCCATAAAACATGGTATAACCATAAATGCCTGCACCATGAAATATTTTAAAACATAAAAGTTACATAAAACTCGTTTATCAGAAAACCATTTACGGGTAAATTCAATACAGATGTATGGTAAAAAGATAATGATCTAAAAGTTAAAATACCTAATTTACATTTTAATGATGGTGATAAAATTTCAAACAACTGAATATCAGGTTACGATGTTTCACTATGTTCCTTTACTTTATCAGATTGTATTAGCGTCCAAATTATAATTTTCTTTTAGTAAATTGTTTAGTATTCTTAACCACACTCCTACGCGACACGAAATGACGTCAAAACGATAATTTTGAACGACGCGACGCAGACTCAGATGCTCGAAAATTTTCCTCAACAAGTTAGAACGTTAAGTTCCGTACAGTTGATCACTTTAAAAGAAAAAATGTATACTACTTCCATCATGAATTTATTCATATATTCACGCTTGTATATCCAGAAACCTTTCGTCAGTTACATTTTTGATCCCACGTAAAGGGGATTTTATTGCAGAATTGCAGACTCCGTGCTACTAGTGAAAATTCGTAACAAAAACTCACTAATAATTTATCTAAACTGGGAATCGAACCCAGAAACGCACGCTTACTTATCTTTTTTTTCTTATAACACCCAATGACGGGAAGGATTCACGTGTAATATGGATGTCATAATATAGGATGCCTTTTTTATTTGTGTGAATCCTTCAAACCACGTAATTTTGCTACTGATGGAGTGACAGACAGTTAATTTATGTAATTGTTGTTAAAAAGACGTTACCTAAAGATGTTAGTTTTGGTTATTACAAGCTTTAATTTAACTTTCATGGTTTATAAGTAATTAGTTTTTTTAAATAAATCTGCGATCTGCTTTTGAGACACTTGCTGGCTACCGATATAGCTACTTCTAACATCTATTTATATAAAGCATTTCACCAAACCAGAAATACAAAATGCACCAATAACTTATTGTGTACGGTAATGAACGATACATAACACTATCTATTAAATGTCATTTTGAGATTGAAAACTTTACAACAACAATGACACTCAGTTATTTTCAATTATACGATATTTCATGCCTAACGCGTGAATTTTGTTTACAAAATCACGCGATGTGACGAATACACTACCGTAGCGAGTATAATAGTTATACTATACCTATATAATAATTATGTAAATTTTACTATTTACAAAAAGTATTATGCGAAAGCTGTCACTATTGGCTGATTTCTGACAAATAGCTTGAACGTTTCCACAACGTGAACGGTTTGTTGGAGTATGGTTTGAATGGAATATTAGATACGCCTTTGTTTGCTGTTGGTTTTTACCTCCGTCGTCGTCATTTTCCGTTTTTTAGTACTTTCTAAGGTATCAAACTAGCACACGACCCGCCTCATTGCAAGCAGTCACTACGCACTGCATCCTATGAACACGTGCCACACTAGAGTCGTATCATTCGTGCATTACAACACTATTTCCCACAAGATTAGCGGCCCTACAGCACTAGGTATTAGCTGTGCTGTTCTCTTCTGGACAGTTGTCTGGTAGAAGTAATAATAAATCTGCAATCAGAATTATTAGGAATTAAAGGATGACGCAGGACGTAATTTGATTTACTTCTTACAGATAGTCATGGTTACATATTATACACACACACAAATTTGTAATATTTGTTTATAACAAGTCTCATGAGGTGAATGAATAGCTTTAATTCTCCTAGCAACACATGGATTACAGCGCAATGATCGTAAGTCAAAGTCAAGATCACCCTTCTACTTTAATCAGGATTTGATTAATGAAAATAACATGTTTGTTTAGTGATATAGACATTAAAAAGTTGGTTTAGCTTAGTAAGTATTTATTAGGTAGAAATGTTTCGCAACTGGTAGACTAACAACTAATATTTGAGGAATAATTTTTAGTTTTGCGTGCATGCACGGAAAATGCCGTGGTTACATCGACGCTCCCTAGAATGTTGTGTACACACAGAACTATTATTTGTGTGATTTAAAAGTAATTGTTTGTTCTCTGCCATTCCTTGTATGAAGTTGAATGTTTAAGGAGTAAAATTAAGGTTTGTAAGGAGGTTCGTAAGGAGGGCGTTGGAACTCATGAACAAAACATGAATTATTGGCTTTTGGCCTAATTTAAACTAGGTACGTCATCTAATTAAGCGGATATTATTGTTTTCCCAAACATCCGAACAGAATGAATCACCTGATGATGCACCCGCCGGCAGACCGTAGACCGTGAATGATATTTTTTGCCAATAAATCACACGGCAATGACTGTCACTAAATTTAGACAATGCAACCTTCGGCGGAACTTCTGAGATGACGACAAAATAATTAACTTTTTTATAAATAAATAGGTATAAAAAAGGTAACATAGGTACTTATACTCGTACCGTGAAGAATATTAATATTGTACCTATTTTACATGATACTAAATCATGCACGTAGGGCTTTATAGGTTTATTCTTATACTAACCGCGCACCGCGGTTTCTCCCGCGTAAGTCCCGATCCCGTGGGAATATCGGGATAAAGCCTATAGTGTTAATCCAGGTTTCCAGCTATCTACATACCAAGTCTCAGCGCAATCGGTCCAGTAGTTTTTGCGTGAAAGATTAACAAACATCCGTAAATCCATACATCCTCACAAACTTTTACGTTTATAATACTTATTAGTAGGATCTATACCGAGATGCGTAGATTAGCGGAGCAGTGATCATAAACGCAGGTGAAACTGCGGGGACAGCTAGTATGCAGAATAAAATGGCGGCTTTCACTTGGGGCTCTTCGATTATTTTGATACCCGTAAGGTAATCCAGGATGCTATGGATATTTACACGGCAAAAATCATCCAAATCTGTATAGCTATTTCAGAGTGAACGAGAGTACCAAATTCGCAAAAAACCTTAAAAAATAAGGTATTCATTTTTGAAGTCAGTTACAGAAAAAGAACAACAAATTCAAAGTTTTTTTTAAATGTTCGCGTTTTATTTATTTGTATATTTATTTATGAGCATTTTTTGTGTAATTTATTGTAAATTATTGTTATCACCTATACTTTCGGTTTATTCTAAAACCCTCAGAACGGAACGGTAATGATAGTACTTCAAAATTAATTTAAAAGTTGCCATTTTATATACCAGTATATTTATTTATAGGCATATTTTATTTCATTTACTGTAAGTTGAACTTCATTTAGGTACTGCTCAACATTTTTTCGGCTTACATTATATTCAAGTCCTAAGCACGGTAGTGATAGTACTTATGAAAATATTGTTTGTTTGAAAACGGGCCAATGTTATCCGATGTTGAGGTACAAATCTGCTTCTACAACATCCAGTAACTCGTTTGTAGCTTTATAGAGATCGTAAAACAGGAATCGTGGCTTGCCCCGCCTCGTCGCGTCTTCAATTGCGTTCTTGCACAATAACCTAGAAATACCATTTGGTATAATAAATATTGAAAAAAAAAAAACCGGAAGAGAACGACTGAATTCGCGCCATTGCACCATTTACTAGCTGAGCCCCGCGGTTTCACCCGCATAAGTCCCGACGCCGTCGGAATATCGGGATAAAGAAGCCTATATGTGCTAATCCAGTTCTCCAGCTATCTACGTACCAAGTTTCATCGCAATCGGTTCAGTAGTTTTTGCGTGAAAGAGCAACAAACATCCATAAATCCTCACAAACTTTCACGTTTATAATATTAGTAGGATCTATACCGAGATGCGTAGATTACTAACTTGTGCACGCGGTTTCGCTCGCGTTACTATAGACTTTTGCCCGGTTCCTATAATAAAAAAACGATTCGTTTTGCTTATGCACAGTAAAATTTTCGTTGAAAATTCAACGAAATTTTACCGTTCGTTGTCCGTCCGTCCGATGGTGACAACCACACCAATCCATCGATGGCAACATCGATTGACTGGTGTGGTAGCTTTTTCGGACCGATTGGTGTGGTAACAACTGATGAGGAACATTCTATCATCGATCGATGTGTGTCCTAAGGGAGGCCCCATCCGATGAATTAGCCACGGTCCTCCTCACGGTGGTGTAGTTACGCCGCTGGCGTTCATCCTCACACTTTGGTACCTGAATGGTCGCGCACGGTACGGTTCCAGAGGAATTTCCTCCCGCTCGCGGCTGTGAAATGAGCTCCCTGCCGAGGTTTTCCTGACCATGTACAGTATGGAGTTCTTCAAGAAAGGAGTGTATAGGTTTTCAAAGGGTCGGCAACCAGCATGCGAGTCTTCTGGAATTGCAAAGCGTCTATAGGCTACGGCATTGCAGTTGGTCAAATCAACAACCATTCAATAAATACGTCGATAGTAATATTATTTATAAATCAGCTGTTTTGCCTTGAATTCGGACAAAACGTTCCAGCACTTACTAGCGCCCATAAAAATGATAATACACCTAACAAATGTAAATTTGCTAAAATAATGTTTTAGATTACATACATGTATTTCTATTCAAGCACTTGGTGTGACGTTCGTTTGCCATTGGCGTAAGTTGTAATGTCAACTTATGAATAAATGACTCAGTGTAGACGCATACCCCGTGCTGTGCATGTAAATAGCTCACAAACATTATTAGGTATTTTCAAACGATACGATCACCGCTTTACATGGCGGTAACAAGATTGATAAAGGCTGTGTATCGTTACAATATATGTATAGTACGTGACTGGGAGTGAGGGAAACAACACGAATAAGTAGGTGTATATAGTCGGTTTACAAAAAAGCCACGTTTCTTTTTTTCTTTGAGCCAGACTTCCTAGAGTCATAACACACGTTCAATAGCATAGGTAGGTACTAGACTTGATATAACAGAGTGAATTTGATTTCGCGTCATCCCTTTAATCTGCGTGATCAGCCGCTGTTCTGAAAGCGCCCTGTCAATACTGAGATTGATGTTACTTTTGTCACCTGATGGTAAATGACTACCGCCGCAAATGGGCAACTGCAACTCAAGAGTCACAAGTGCGTTGCCGACCCTTAAGGTGGGAGTAGGGGAAGAGGATGAGAGGGAGAGAAGGGTTAGAGTCTCCGGTAACCTCACTCACTCGGCGAAAAGCAATGCAAGCATTGCTTTACTGCCGGTTTTCTGTGAGGCCGTGGCATCACTACGGTCAAGCCGGCCCATACGTGCCGAAGCATGGCTCTTCACGTATTTTTTAACGTTTCATGAAGAAATTTTGTACTTAATACGATTCCTTGATTTTTTGGGTTAGTTTGGTCCGTTCCCTTTGTCCCCCAAAAAGTTATTTAGTCTTTATTAACCTTTTTATTAGACGAAGTTAAAGGGGTATGTTGAATTAAAAGAGGACTTAAATAATAGTCTTATATTTACTTTGTACTATAAATTAAATCACAGGTATTGGCCCCAATTCTGTTACTTCACTCGCTAAATTAAAATTCACTAAATTTTCTTCATATAAGAAGTAAACCTTGTACACTTAGAAACAAGGTCTTATTTCAAATTGAAACAAGTAGGTAACATATGTCGCTATCGAAATAAGCAATTTATTTGTCGACTAAAGTCTGATACGCTTAATAAACTTTAATACCACGTAGCAAGAGCCGCTATCCGTTGAATGCCATCTCTTTTGCTCTGTGTTTTTAGTCTGTGTTAGTCTTCGTAGGTGTAGATTAAAAACACGTCATCCTTGTTCGTTTTGAACAAGTTTTTATACGGCAATTATACAGCGTTTGAATAAATGAAGACTCTCGCTGCGTGGAAATAAAGTTGAGTATACGTTGACAGGTTTTATTGAAATTTAGCGGCGCTGAGAAATAGATGCTAGTAACAAATAGACCTTATTACGAAGAACACTAGGTTGATTTCATATGAAGAAATTAAGTCAGGTTTTAGTTTAGTCGAGTGTACAATAGAATCGGCACCATTGTAAATTTTACAGTTATCTCACAACTATAAAAATAGACTTCGTATAAATGTGATATTGTATTAAAATTTAGGTCTCCTAAATAGACAATAGAGGTTCAGATCCTAAAAATAATATTAAAAATAGTAAAAAAAGTTTAAATAACACAATAGTGATATTAACAATTTTTCACACAACAGTACTTATTTTATTTAAAAAACCGGTAAAGTGCGAGTCTGACTCGCGACGAGGGTTCCGTAAGCAAATAAACCTGTATGTAGGTAGATAGTATGTCCATCTCCGGAATCAATTTTCGAAGATTTCAAAATCAACTTTCCAGCCCCAAAATTTAAGTGTGTAGTAAATATTATTTTATGTGACATAACAACAAATTAACGACACCGGTTTTATCCCTTCCTTGTAATGTGACACCAAATGCATGATTCTTGGTCAATGGGAAGTACTCTAGTGGTTTTGATTCCCCTGCTAAATGTTAAAATTTATTAAAATTTAATGCTAAATGGCCGTGTCTTTTGATTGCGTTGACTTAGCAGCCTATATTTTGTTGGTAAATTGATTGTGACGTACATTGATTTATGAGTGAGCATTTTTTAGAACGGCAAAGTTAAAAAAAAACGGTTAATATTCTTCGAGAACATATTTCCGAGATCTACATACTACATACGAGTATGTACGGAACCCTCGAAGCGACTCAGACTCCATTTTTTATATAAATAATTTACATTTTAAAATGTAAAAAAACATGACATGACAAAATTTTTATAAAAACAATCATTATTAAACTTATAACAGGATGTACCTAATTAAGATTCGTAACTATTATCATTATTATAGTATTAAGAGGACAAAACACTTATAGTATTAAGAGGATAAAACAAAGAGCAAATGTTTTACACACAGGCAACGGTATTAATATATTAATGACTATCTAGCGACAAAATCTACAGAAACTGTTGGTTATACTTTACTGTAACGGTATTTTAATCAAATAAAGAGCGTTAATATTTAGATTAGTCTAAGTAACGTGCCATTGATTGGCCTGTTGGACTAGTGCAGGGATTCCCAGTGGTCGATATCGATCCCTTGGGGTCTAATCGGTTTCCCAAGGGTCAACAGAAACGAAAACTGATTTTGGGAAAAATCGACCTCTATTAATTAACACAAGTTGTTATTTGAAACTTTCAAGATACTGTATATGTTGTGTTACGTGTACAAACTTGTTATAAGAATGACTAATATTTTAGTAGGAAGTACCATTGTTGAATTAAAAAAAAACTCAAGTCGATAAGCGTGCACACGTTCGTACAAGATGAAAAACTCGGCAAGTCAATAAGCGTGGACAAGTTCCTGCACGATAATGTGTTCGAGCGTACAAGTCGTTCAGGCACGTTTTGACTTGCTCTGTATTTGACGCTTGACGCATATACGCGATTTAACACGAACGAAATCATGATCAAGTTCAAGTCCAAACATGCTCCTGATATTTTACTATGTAACAAGCATATAGTAAGTATTTTGTATCCATAGGAAGAAAACTAGAGACAGAATTTTTAAAGTACTTTGGCTATAGGGTCTGAGGTATCAGTTCATTTTGGAAAAGGGGTCTCTTGCTCAAATAGTTTGGGAATTCTTGGTCTAGTGGTTAGTGATCTTGACTACTGAGCCAAAGGTCACTTAGGACCCACTCAGGACAAACAATTGTGTGATGAGCATGATCATACTTCGTTCGCGTGGAAATTTAGGTGAAATTTATTCAAATTAATTAATTATTTTTTCCGTAAGAAGTATTAGAAAACATAAAAAAAAGATGAATGAAATCGGTTATGGCGTGACCAAGGGAAATAGAGATTCATTTTTTATATATCTTTATATATATATATTTCTTCTGTGCGTGTGTATGTTACTGAACTCCTCCTAAACGGATGGAAAGATTTTAATGAAACTTTTTGTGTGTCTTCAGGTGGATTCGAGAACGGTTTAGATTTACAATTGGTACCTGGTAAATGCCGCTGCGATAGGGTTACAGGCAAAATATTTTTTACGTTCCGGCAGGACGACGTTTACCATAGCACTTTTGAAATAAACTTTTTTGGAATATATTTTTTTTAAATAATTACACCAATTCGAATTCAATATTGATAGTTAGGACAAGACAACGTCTATCGGGTCAGCTAGTAGACATGGAAGTATGTGTTTAGCAATATATAAGAATGTTTATCAGCAGTCTGGTTACTATAGTACAGGCTCTGCCTAGTTTGGGAGCAGATGGCCGTGTGTGAGATGTGTCAAGTTATTATTACTACTAGCTGCGCCCCGGGGTTTCACCCGAGTAAGTCCCGGTGCCTTGGGAATATTGGGATAAAAAGTAGTATATGTTAATCCAGGTCTCCAGCTATCTACAAACCAAGTTTCATCACAATCGGTTCAGTAGTTTTTGCGTGAAAGAGTAACAAAAATCCATCCATACATCCTCACAAACTTTCACGTTTATAATATTAGTAGGCTAATTATTAGATACTATTACTATATTCAAATGCCAATAAATAAAATAGAGTTTTCAAAAATGTAAACCAGTTGAAGTTATTGATAAATGCTCAATAACTGCCAACTATAAGTTTATTTTGTAATTAAAAATACATGTATTCACCTAGGTGACAAAATAGTACACTTATGTAATACAATAGGAAGAGCCTGGAAGAAAAGAGAAAGCCAAGTAAAACACACGACCAGTTATTTCCAATGTATATATTACTAGATGCACCAGGTGTCCAGGTATCAACATACCAAGCGGTTCAGCAGATTTTGCGTGAAAGAGTAACAAACATCCATACATCCATACCTCCTCACAATTTTTCACGTTTATAATATTAGTGTGATATTCACAATGGTGAATGAATTCAGATGACAAACCAGTCCACCATGATTTACCTTGCAATAAGAGTAGAAGTTAAGGGCCACGTATTATAAAATTTTCATCTGACAGATATAGGAAACAGGAAGCATTTAGAGTAAAATACGCACCAGAATACATTTAAAAATTTTCTAAAATAAGTGGCTTTCGTCCGGCAGCAACACAAGAGTAACATTAGTGGTTTAATAAAGAAAATAATTTTACCAATCTTTTTTTGTTCACAATGTCATTTTAAATTAATATATAGTATTGCATTGTATTTGTATTGTAAAAACTATTATGAATGTACTTTAAAAATATTATTTTTATTGACATATCAACGTTACATAATCTATATAGGACCTAAAACTAAATGAGAACACATTAATACTAATAATTAAGTTTTTAAATTAATAATTTATTTGCATGAATTATTAAATTAATTACTGACTTTTGAACTTTCGCGTTCCATGATATAATTATGTATGTCTACGGAATACCTATTTCGTGATGCGTTAATATGTTGTATATATACATAATTAAAAGAATTAGGTATTCTTTAATTTTAAATTCGAACAAGTTCGCTTTGATATTAAAATAAATCTTTAATTAAGATCATTGTTTTAACATAATTTTTTTTTAGCAAATATTAGCTGATAAACGGTTTTTCATATTTTCTTCAAAAAGACAGCCCTCGAGTTAGGTAATTAGCCGTATGTCCTAGGGGTTTGATTAACAAGTAGGTACGTACGAAGTACCTATATTTGGAGTCTGTATAATTATTAGTAAATCACTTCAGTCCAATGGTATGTGGTGTGGTTAATAATATATTTTACTAGCTAACCTATACCTGTTACTGACTGCACGGATGGCGCAATTCAGACACTACAACAAATTGTGTGATCCAGTGGTGTCAAAGTGTAGGGAAGAAGAATGAAGAGTCGATTACCAAACTCTAATACTTTATATTTTTAAAGTAGAAGGCTTTACAATATATTCATAAACTTTATGTTCGCTTCATCGAAGTAGAGCCGCTTGACAGATGTTTACCCTGTCTGCTGGCTGCGGCGAGAGTCCTCTGTCCTAATTCGATAAAAAAACCAATCATAGAATCGACATTATTCGAACTTTGTGCAACCATTCAGGTTGGCTCTGCATCGAAGGAGGTCCAATACTACAATATACAGTAGCTAAGTGCTCGTGGCTAAGTGGTAACCGAGTAGGTCAGCACATTGCAATGTTAAAGTAATACTAGCCAGGTCAGTCTTAGTAGGGGTGACCGTTCTAAACACATTGAGACTCCTCCGTGCCTCGGAGAGCACGATAAGCCGTCGGTCCCGGTTGCATTACGAACTGTGACATTCGGTACGCGTAGCTGGAGCCTTAATAAAAGTCCGACAACCTGGTCTACCTTCAGAACTTCGATATCGCTTAGTACTTGGGTTGTGGAGGTCTGATGGCAGTCGATGAAAGCCGACCCCAACTTAGGTTTGATAAGGCTCGGGGGATGATATAGTAGGTATATATAGCCTATGTTATTTTTGGATTAAGCAGGTTTCATAATTGTGAAAGAGCTATTAAAATCGGTTCAGTAGTTTCAGAGTTTTGGTATCAAATACAAACAATAAAATCTTTCTCATTATGATATTATAGTACAGATGTTATCTTCCCACAGTGTGTAAACAGTTTACTTGTGCGTGGTCCTTGCCTGTTTGCCTGAAGGGACCACTTTTGTGGTAGGTAACGCTAACTTCCTACCGTTTTTTTTTTTTTCAAGGCAAAGTGTAATTTTCGTAATTTTCACTTTTAGGCATAATTCAACGTTATTTTTCTATGTTGGAGTTTCGGCGTTTTGTTTATTGTATTCTTGGATCAACTTCCAAGTAAAGTCTTTAATTAGTATGGGCATTTACATATTAAGATGCTGGTTTTGTTTGCAAAATACTTATATATTTATATATTGGTATAACCTATTTTTAAGTCACGAATAAAAATAAAGAAATCTATAACTTGATTTCGATCATTAGGTTTTATTATTTTGTTACTTTTAAATTGATTTAATGTCACCCAGACAGTTCTTTGTTTTAGCCTTCATTTATTTCTGATGTTTACCATCCATTTTGCAAGATAGTTTTTTTCACACAATGTATAACTTTATTGTGATGATTTTCCTTTAGAAGGTTGAGTTTTCATGCAAAAGTTTCATGCAAAACAATATAAATATTCAACTAGCAATCTCTATATCATGTTTAACCGCTGTAAAGCCATATCTAAAATTCATGATTAAAAATATTTGTATACATACAATTATTAATACATTTGCTAATCAATTTAATGTATGAATATTATAGAATGAAGTTATATATTTATATAATACAATATAATTAATTCCTAGAGTTCTGTCTTTAGCAGACAAAAATAAGATAAGAGAGAGAGAGAAAGAGAGAAGGATAAGAGAAGAGAAAAACTTTTATAATTTTACTTATTCAATACAACATAACGAATAAAATTGTTTCGAATGTCGAATTGAGAACCTCCTTCTGTTTTGGACTCGGTAAAAAATTTAAGTCGCATCTGCTATATCTAAGAGGGGCTGGTTAATATTGCGTTGCTGATATTTTTCTGAACATATGGTGACGTAAATCCGAATATTCAACTATACAACTAACTATTAATCTATTCACTATTTTGCAACACACGCGCTAAACTCTTGTTCAACTTAACCACTGAATCGTATCTTTACAGAATAGGCCTGCCGCCGCCGCTCTGACAACATTGAGAGCCATTTATTAACACTGTCCATTTTATGAAAGGTGCTAAGACAAAAAACAAAGAAAATTACCCGACAATAACATAGACAAAAATGTGTAAATTGCTACGGGGAAGGTTAAATCAACAAATTGTGTAGAGGGACTACTACTTGATTAAATTAATACAGAGTTCCAGGAAGATGTGTGGTGGTCAATTTATGTTAGACATAAAATATATTTAAACGGTTAACATAATTATGCTACATTGTACGTGTCTAGTCGAAAACAAAGGGACTTATTCAAAATCTACTACAGGATTTATTGTACTTTTACAAAATTCCAAAAGCTTCAACTCTCTCCTTATTATTTAAGGTTGGTTTTGGGATTACGACTTGGAATTACGCAAAAACCTAGTGTTTCGTTTTGCAAGAAATAAATCTTGGTCAGTTATTCTAAAGCTCGCAAAAAAATTGATAACGTACATACAAAGTCACCACTGCATTTTAATACTAGATTTGATTCCTATTTCTATATTCAAAAAGGGTGATACCTAATAAAAATAAAATGTTTCTGAAATGCCAATACAAAAACCAGCTTCAGACTTGCAGCGATGGGAAAATACAATTATAGTTTATTTTATGTGCGACGTATGTATATGTTAATGACTATCTTAATGCACCATCTTGGCAGTTAACATAGCAGTATATATTTATTTTTAATGCTAGAGATGCATTCTTTCAAATAGTCTAAAGTAATTTAATTGATATCGGAGACACAAAACTAATTAACAAATATCTGGTTTTAAATTACAAAACGAATCTACATTGGGTCCAAACTTATATTCAAGTACCACGGCTTTCGAAACCGAATCTCACTTTGGAATGTTTGTTTAGTAATCACATTTACTTGAGTACTCTATAGTTGGATTTGTTTAAACGTCAAAATTTCTCAATAAGTTCAAGAAGAATTGCTCGACCTTCTAGTATTTTATTTTTTTATTCTTAAATGGTCATTAATTTAAACTAATATAATTTAATCCTATTATTGAAGCCGTCACAACCAAACAAAGTACTTGAAAGTTGATTACAACAAAGAGACAAATAGAGCTGCCTCAAATTCAAAATCATTTTATTTATTTAAAAACTTTTTAACAAAAAATCTAAACCGACGAAAGAAGAAAGGAACTGAAAGGCGAAAAATAAACTTGTTAGCCTAACTAAACTCCAACATCAATGTAAATACCTAAATGCTCATAATTATGGGTCGGCGTCAAAAGAAAGGAAATGCAACCTGTCAGCTTAACAGAAGCCTGGTCTGCCAGCCTGGGGCCAGCTCTCCTCTTCACAAGCTTCCCCTTCTTCAAACATGTCAATAAGAACAATGTTCGTAACACTCTTACAAAAGTTTCATATTAGCTATTACACGACTGTAAAACTGAAACATGAGAATCCATAACGAGTTGATTTGATGTAACGTAATGATGTGCGCTGTCTATGCATTGCAGATAGATAGTATTTTGCAAATATAATTTTGATTTATACGATTACCTAATCTTAACATCACCGTTGCTATCACACTAAGAAATAAAAAATAGAAGAAATATAAGAAGGCATACACATAGGATTCCTAGACGAAGAAACAATTGACTTCTATTATTATAAACGCACTCTTACCTACGTGACATCTATAAGTAAATAGAGTGACGCGTTGAATGTAACGTGCGATAACAATGTTGTAATAGTTAATATGCACACGTATAGTTATTAAGTATTCTAGAATTGCCTACCTAGCGGTAAATTGACAAGGTCTTAAATCCAGAGGTGGTGTTTCGAATCCCTCTCAGGTCTATATCTACAAGAAAAATATGTATACCGCATCACGCAAGAATTCGCAAGAGACTAATATACCAACTATGTGTTACTCTACGTCTAAAATCAGAAGTTCGACAAACTGCCTGGCGAGACGTTAATTTTCTTTATTTTTAGAACTTTTTTTGACACGAAGTAGTAAACCAGCATATTAAGAACGCATGTCAACCCTACCTGTAATTGATAAAAAGACAATAAAATATCCTTTGGAATGTAAAAACGCCAGTAGCTTGTAGTAGTGATTGTGAGTTTGACAATGCTAGTAAATGATGATCGTTAATATCAGTAACATCGAATTAAAAACAAAGAAGAAACCACACAAAGATACAACGGAGTGTAACAAATTAAGGTTGACCTCTATCGCCTCCTGCTTATAGGAACCCACCTCAATATGTAAATGGGCTCCGAGGCCGACGAGCTTTTGCCTATAGAGGAAACGTGGAGGCAAAGAGGCTAATCGACGGCATGCTGCGAATGAATTTGTTTCGATAATCTATAATTACACCTGCAATATAAAATTGCTAACACACGAGTTCATGAACGCAATCCAACGAGAATATATTTTATAAAACATTGGTTAATAACTTAAAGGAAGCTTCAAACCTATACGCATTGCGTATATCAATTCTATTGAAGTATGACTTTTTTTACTTATTGTGATATTGATTGGAAAGCGGAAGTGGAACATGACTAATACACAGACCACCTTGTTAAAGAGTCCTTAAAAAGATTCGAGAATAAAAATTTGAATAAATTTATATACTTACCTAAATCAGAGAAACTTATTTGGGCCAGTTTTATACCCTCCTTTAGTTTGCGATCGTTTTCGCCACAGACGATTTCAGTAAATGTGAGGAGTATTACGCAAGATCGCAAAAATAATGTTTTATAATTATTCGTACACGTAATAGTCCATAAAACTTACTTACTAAAAGTACTAGACCACGGTCCGTTAATGGTGCAACCCTGGTGTAGTCTTTCGTGGATCTAGCCGGCCTTATGCAAAGATTTTTAAATAAATATAAATAAATTGCAGTAAGCACCTCCAGATGGCTGAACTTTTAGAGGTTGGTTGAATAAGGGTTGCCCTTATTCAAATCGAATATAATCATATTGGACACACTGGTATTATAATTTTCATTACAGTATTACGTAACATTGAATTCCTCATAATTAAAAGAACCAGTTTTTAACCATTAAATGAAAAGTATCTAATTAAAATGTGTCTTATCTAAGTCTGTAGACTATGGTTACCAGTTTAAAAACCAGAATACATAAAAAGCCGGACGCTTACTGTCACTTTTATAAGAAATAATATTCTATTGAATTACCATAATTGATATATTTAAATGTAGGCCGAAGAGGATCACATAATTTGACATTTAAAAGAACATTTATTTACTAAAAAACAACACCACTTTGTTATAAACTTGTTAAAACAAAGTTTTTATTACAAAACTCTGCGGTAGTATGTTTTATATGCGGAAAAAACATACCGGTCCTTCGTTTTCTATTAAAACGATCATCTAAAGTGGTTATGATAATAGTAGCAGGAGACCACGACCGAAACAATTAGAATTAATAAAAATAATTAGAAACTCGTATCCATTGTATGTGGTTTTACAGTTAACATGTAAGTACCAAGGACGTCGACAATACTCTGAATACATTTGACACCTCCCCTGTCAATGACAGAAGCAAATTATATGCATGAGCTGAGACGTCAGCATAATCTTTGTGACATACACGTGAAATATACACTGATAGTAAGATTACTAGGACGCATAATACAAGATAGATAAACCCATGGCCGCCCATGGCCATTCGCCACGAAACACAAATGTCATTATTTCTTCTTCTTTTTAATAAATTCTGTATATTTATGGTGTACCTACTCTTTCTCGATATCGTGTTGCCTCTTTGAATTGTTTCAAACAAAATATAAAACCATAAATATGAAAAATAATAATATAAAATTCTATATGTGATGGCTTCTGTATTTTGTACCATAATTTAACTTATCTTTATGTCACTACTAAATTATCGTGTACCTTACTACTATTTGATAAGAGAATAAATTATTGTGTGAAAAATATTAAACAGCCAAAACAAGGGATCGCTTAAGTTATTAAAAAATGGAAAATTAAACACTTATTTCTTATTTAAGTTAGACAAAATACATACTTACATCTACAAAGGAAATTAAGGTTTTCACGCCTGACCCAGATGTCACGTTGGATTGTAATTCTAACGGTCCGGTAAAAATGCAGTGCTCATTTTTATCAAATGATTTCACGATATTCGGAACATAAATCTAACTCAAACATCCATAGCGAAAATGATTTTCAGTTGCGTTATGGAATACTTCGGGCGTCGCGTCGGGAGAACATAGAAATGTAGGTATTTACACAATACCAAAGCACAGATTACTAAGTAGTTACTACGTAAAACAAAGCGTATAATAATAACTGATAATATGGCTCCCGTAAAATACATCGACTGTCACTTATTTGCTACATTCCTGTGCACACAAAATATTGATGTTCGTCATACTTCATACATCACAAAATAATGTTTTTTTCCTTTTTATCGTCCAAAAATCATTCAAAACTAACAGCTTTAATAATTACTAGTTTTCGCCTTCCGTTACGTTTTATAACATTCCGAGACGAATAAGGAAATATAATTTCTAAAAACCATTGTTAGCCATAGTAAAATTATTTGCGGTTTATTTTTATTTATTTTATTCAATAGGTAAATTATGCAAATCATTTATGCGAGTTACTTGTTAAAATTTATGGTTTTTAAAGTTTCGTGTCATGGTAAACTATTTATTTTATATACCCAAAGCCTTCGGATTACAATTTTGTAAAATGTAATTATTTATTTATGTAACGTCAATAATGTATCGTTAAAGTTACGTATTACGTTACTTTGTATACATATAGATATTGCAATGCGGAAATAATGAAACAGTTTTTTTTTTTATTTAGTTAATAAAGAATTTTTTGGTAGTAACATTTAGTTCTTATTTTAGCAGTACAATGAGCCGTTTCATCGCTGTGAGCAATTCTACCTTGCGATATTTGACCGGTGAAACAAAATATTTTTTGTTTATAATACAGTGCTTCATGTTTGTGTGTGTCATACTCATAATTCCTCTGGGAGCTTGCCACCCACCAATGATATAACAATGTCTGGAATAACATGTTTCCTTCATTCGTTGAAATTGCAGTTATTTGCTGTATTTTGTTTTATTTTTTTCGCCAAACATACAGGCTTCGGTTACGATATAATTAACAGACACTGTAAATAATTTTCTTAAGGATTTAAGTATAAATAATTTTATTAAATATATAAGTAGCAATATAAGTCAACGCCAAGGAAAATTTGAAGCCCATCAAACAGCCGACAAAACCAATAAGACTTATTATTTTTTGCAACTTTGGTTCTTGAAAGGACGTTGTAAAGTCAGACTTTTGAGTTTTTTAAGAAGGTTAGAACTATGCGTGGTTTCAACACTGATGTTCCCATCGGCTTGGAAATTCTTAGCAGTGTTTGGATATAGATAGCTCGTCGTATGATTTTTAAAAGGCTAGGCTTTCATTAACCTATAAACGCCGCTTCTAGGTGTAGAACATTAGTATCGATAATAATAATGTTAATAGTACTAGTTTTCTATTTGTATTCTTGTATAGTATAAGACTGGTACAAGATCGTTCTAAATTTTAAATTCTTGATTTTTAATCTAGTTCCGTAATCTATGTCGACTTTCAAATTAATGAATGTCATTAACATCAACAGGCTCATTAATAGCATTATTTATGTTCGCTTATCCTTAATTGTGTTGTTTTTGCGGAATTATCGTAAATTAAAAATTAATTTTAAAATAATTGATTTAACTTTTAAACTTACACAAACAGTATTGAATCATCTGTTTTTCTATCCAAAAAGATCGATCTCGCAAAACGAAATCATACAAATTGTGCAAACAAATCAATAGAGTGAACTTGTTCCCTCCTGTCCTGTAAAGACACGCCGGGCCTCGCGCGCTGAGCCGTACCTTCATGTCAGGAACGCAGACCTATGGCCAGACGAAGCTAATCCAGCTAATCTCCGGCGTGGGTGGACCTATTTCCACGGGACTTTCACTGGCAATTAGCTGGTGTTATAAGGAGTAACTTAGGATAACTTTTATTTTGGAATAATAATTAGGATCCCGTGCAAAAAATATATATGTGTAGACGCAAGCGAAGCCGCGCGGGGCACAGTTAAGTTAATAATAGGTATATGTAATAAAAACCCTGTGGATTGAATCATTTCGGGTTCTCGGGATGGTTATATTAGATTTTCTCTATATTGTTTATTTTCTCTTCGTCTTTTTGTCTAGATTATAGTGGACAAATTTGAACATAAAATGGAATTGAAAAAAGACTACACCCACGCGACCTTCCAGTAAGCTGCGATGGTGGCTTTTTATTGGCCCATAATAATAAAAACACGTAACATTACTAACAGTAATAAACGATAGTTCATTAAACATTTGATACTTTCACATTACTAGAGAAATGTCAAGGGCACGCCAAGCATTTCTATGATAATGTTTTTAAAGGTATACTATCAACGCCCGCCACCACTAGACGGCCGCTGCGTGTCGTGTGTATGCCCCGTCCTGTTGTTTTATTTATCTTTTGTAATCCACATTAGCGTCACAACTTTTATTGTGATAAAAACCTTATTAATAAAAATGGTCTTACATTTGTAGACGAAATAAGGGTTTTTTTTGTAGGTAAGAAAAACATTAGGTACATTACATTCAATTCAACAGAATCATGGGACAATATCTCTGTACTTCTTTGATATTCAAGTAGGTACATGTTCTGACAAATCCGTCATACAAAAGGTGGCTGTTTTTGTAGCACATTTTTAAGTCAAATCAGTATTTTACTGTGCATATTTATATATGCTCTCTCTTTGATGAGTACCTTGTTCTTTTGGTTTTTAACTACTAAGCCTTACCATACCTTCCATAGCAATTGGAATATTCGAAACTCACCACAAAAACACGAGCAGTCGAATTTAGCTTCAGTGCGACAGTCAGCTAGAACAGTGGTTCCTAAAGTTTTAATTCCATTCCACTTCCGGAATCACTGATTTAGAATCTGGTCATCAGTAACCTACGTTACTAGTGTCTTATTAATTGAAAATGTTGACTGAACAAAAGTAGTTAGACAAAAAGTTTTAAAGAAGTTTCGACATTTGTTAAATAGACCCCATGATCTAAAAACACCTATTTAATAGTAATCAAAGTCAAGGATTTTAAAATCAATAAAAATGGACCCAGCTCTTGATTTTTTACACTTTGACAAGCTGTGTTAGAGCACTTAGCAATTCTTAGCACTGAATAATCAGCTGCATAGACCAATACAATCTGCTTATCTTGTAATTCATAACTCGTTGAAGCGTTATCAATATAGATTACGCACTTATATTGATTAATCTTTAAAAAAAGTTACAGAGTTTTATTGTTAGTTTGTCTATATAGTGGAAAAAGAGCTCCAAAATGGGAAGGTGTACAAACTTATGCTCTATCTATTTACAAACAACAATAATGTTGACCTTGGTTTACCTGATTTGTATTAAAATGTACCAGAATATGAATATACATATTTTGTATTTGTAACGTTTGTATAGAATAGTACCTACATATTTAAACAGGCATTTCCTTTTTCGAAAAATTGGTTGTCTACTTATTAAAAAATAAAGAAAAAAAAATATGATCGACTTTTTAATGCAGTAGTTTAAATTTGGAATTAGGTACTTGTGGAATTGCTCAAATCAAAACTAACAGTTCTGTTAAGAAAAGACAAAAAAATGTCATTAAAACGTTGATAAATGACAAACCTTTGATTCGCACACGTGATGTGCACTCGTTTAACCGTGTTCTCCAGTCGTATTTTTCTGACTCATAATAATAATACGTTGGTACCTACAAATTAGTATGTTCTAAAAGATATCGTAAAAACGAATGTATCGTAAAAATATCTAAAAATCTACCTAAAAGGTGAATAGATATTTTTTCAAACAAATTGATTCGGAATTGGTATGACCTCTTAAAACACCATTTTCTCTAAATAAAGTATGTGTGGCTTGACACTGTATTGCTTATCAGCGTCCAATTATCTTTTAAAAAAAGTATCACCGACTTCAATGTACTTTTTAGTGGAAAGTAGATGTATTTTGTTTAAATATAATATGGGTAGGCCAACTAAACACACTGCTCCAATGAGACAGCGATGTTTCGAAGCAAGCGAAAATATCATCGATGTATACAATTTTTAGATATTTGTTGATTTTTCAAAAACCGCTGATTGTCATAAAATTTAAACGGGACCACCTGGGGTATACCATTTGAAATAAAAAAGAATTTTCCAAATTGGTTCAGGCGTCTTCGAGGAATCGGTGAACATACATTAAAAAAAAAAGATTCCGACGAATTGAGAACCTCCCCCTTTTTTGAAGTCGGTTAAAAATAAAAATGTAAACAGGATAAAATACACAACAAAAGTAATATATCCACTCAGTCAAACATTTTGCAAATTATCTTTCATGCAGCATGTGTGATTCCTTCAGTACAATTATCAGCAGTTGATATAACATTTTCTGTCTGATTAGTTTACTAGTTTTGTACTGCGTGCTATTTTATTGTTCAGCATAATTTCCTTTCTATTTTTAACTCAAATGAAGCATGTAGTAGGTACACATAATATAGTCACACACACGGAGCAGATACAAAGAGGAGAGGGCCTAAGCAACTGTGCACTGTGATTCCTGTGAGGTCCTGACGTCATCACAGTGGGCGTGGCTTATAGTTAGTACACTGTCAGCGTTCGTCTTGTACGTTTGTATGGAAAAATCGCAAATCAGTAAATTTTCGTGGGATTATGAAGTAAAAGATGAAGTGTTGTATTTTATCATGTAAAAACTATTCGGATAGACGCTCTGATGCCATTTATGGCATCACAATTCATTTGTAACTCTTTTTTTTTAGTTAATTTATTAAAATAGTTCTAGAAAAATCTCGGGAGATTTAACTATATTTCAAAAAACAAAATATAGTTAAATCTATTCGTCACTAGATGGCAAAACCTTGTGTAATGGGAACTAAAAAAACAAAGGTACGTAGAGCTAAGTATTAGTAAAATAAATCATACGAAGATACTGAAATGTGTTCTACATCCAATCCTAAAGAATTTTTAGCCGTCAAAGTATTATTTTTATACTTTTGTAATCATTTTTTGAATAGACTGTCATCTGTCTTCAACTAGAAGAACATATATATAAACAGAACAAAAAGACAGGGCCGCAATTAGAACCCAATTATTTTACCTAGCAACCCACGACTATACGAGTATTTATCTTGAAAAATGAAATAAATTGTACTTAGGCTGATGATTTGAAAGGTATTTTAAGCTCATTAATTTAGATCTACAAAATAAACTGCAGCTGCGGTGCAGATACGAAAAAAGAAAGATAAGATGAGAAAAAATAAGTGAACAAATTTGAATCGTCATTCGTGATTTACCACAAACTTTTTTATTCTCATACTAGCAATACCCAATGCCCATATGTTAAGCCAGGTCGCAATCTATCTGTATACCAAATTTTATCCAAATCCGTCTAGCTGTGGGATAAGGTCAAGGCTAGGAGAAAGAAAGCACTTACAAACTTTCGCTTTTGTATCAAGATGGTTTAAAAATTTATCTTGAAAAAACTACTACCTGGTGAGTAAAATCTGAGTACGGTCCCTTACATCCTATAACTAGTGTGAGATAGCTAAACTACAAAGCAACATCGACATAGAACGATGTGAGTAGTTTTACTATTGTTTGGTAGATGGAATAAAGTGAATTGGGTGGAGCTTAACACCCCCTCACCCCGCAAATTGTCACGCGTTGTTTCATAGGGAAATCTAATTACAACACCTCCTCTTTGTATCTGCTCCGTGGTCACACAGTTCAAATGCCAATTATAATAACAAAAAACCATAAACATTTGTTTACACAAATAACCCTACAAATAACCCGATACCAGAAGAACCAAGTGAAAGGATTTACATGAATGAGTGAATGATTTAGTGCTCTGACAAGGGATGTTATAATATTATAGGCAGATGAATATTTGCTGTGCTACATTTCAAAGGTGAACGATCTGTCATGCAATTACTCTCGCACTGGACTGTCGTTGTATATAGGCGACAAAGTAATTCAAGGGAATAAAGAAAGAACAAGCGATATTTTTGAAGTGAGAGCCTATGAATGTATCATCGCTAACTTTTCTGCAATACGGAAATTAGTATAAAACTGACGTCATTATGTTCATGCTGCCAAAAGCATACTTATAGCAATTAGCAACTTCCATTCAGTTTTAGTGCGTTAAGAGTCTTCGCTTGATGCCTGTCTCCCTAGGTAGTGTATTAGTGTAGTAGTAGTATTTATAGTGATAAATAAAACGGTATACAATATCTGGAAACTTGAGGAGGTTGTTTACGTTACCGCGGCGAAGCGTTTTTGCATATAAAAGAAATCTATGTATAATCTATATCACTAACTGTTATTACTAAAGTGATATAAAAACACTGAGTAAAGTCTTTTCATAAATGTCTGACTCCGTTTCGGAAACCCTCGAGATTCGTACACCACTTTGATAACGTTGCAGCAGACAATGGTTTTTAGGGTACATAATCCTGAAGGGATTCGTAAGTTGATAACGGCGCTTTGTACAATATAAGAAAATATTCTTTCATTCTATTCATTATTCTCTAGTTACAACTTACAAAGGTGCTACGTCAGTTACTAGGTGCTGTTTATAACTTTTGAAAACTCTGCCTTACGCCTTATAGCGCAGTGTGTGCCTATACACTTATATTGATTAAAGATATAATGAAATATAAGATTTCTCTTACGAAGGCATTAAAGCAACAAACGGAAGCATTCCATCTTCATGCCCAATGAATGTCAAAGATGATGTCCAAGGCTACTTATAATCATTAAATGTGTATATGTCGGGAAATCCTGAAATAACGTACACGAATTAGTGGAATTTTCCATTTGAATATAATTATAAATAGTATGGTCATGTTAAGTGAATGACTTTAGGTCACAATGACAAACACTTAAAATGGATTTGTTTGACGAAGTAAAATTAACAGTTTTGTTCTTGTAAATACAGGAAGATGTTCACTTTTTAGGAAGAAGTATATACTACTATTTACAAAAATAATATAATCTGGTTTTAACTTATTGTTATGTTTGTGTTTATGTGCATTCATTCCTTCTATATAAAATTATCAACTAAATTAGTTTTTGTATCATCGAAAATTAGCAGGGCACACTAAATAAGACTAAGTTAAGAGTAAAACATAGGTTTGATGTCTTTTGTGTAATGAAATGTATAAAATTATGATCATTTCTATAATGCAGATAATTAAAATCATCACCAATCAGGAGAAAAACAACAACAAAAGTCCAGTAGAAAATCTTTTGAATTGCCATATTCAATTTCACTGCACAATTCCTTTCTAGAAGGCATTTAAGATTGTTAATCAATCAAGCAGCGTTTCGTTCCTACTTCTACTTCTCCTCTTAACTCTTGGTAAACAAAATTTTATGGGATAGAGGGCAAACGAGTAGACGGGTCACCTGACTACACCTGACACTACCGCCGCCCATGGGCACGTTGCCGGCCTTTAAAGTGGGATAGTGTAAGGGAGGGGAGAGGTGGAAGATGGAAGAGTTAGGGCCTCCGGTAACCGCACTCGCTCGGCGAAAAGCAACCGAATTTTCTATGGCATGGATGGCAGCGCTACCCGCGACTGATGACAGATCAACGCAGAGGACGCCCTAACACTCGATTCTTCACATTTAAATATATTGATGACTGGTTAAACTATTAAAATTCGTTACTGCTTTCGATTACGGAAGTCTGACAATAGCCACTGCGTAAATAAACCAACACAGGTAAATCTGGTTAAACTTAATGTGCATACTTGATAATAGGTCTATTCATAAATAATCATCCAATTTAAGTGTACAAAAAACCTAAATCACTAACATTCTTATTTTAATTACGTTTGCATTGTTTTAAATTACATTATGATACAAATATTGATATTTAATTACTTTTAGAAATGAGATTTAATTTTCATAAACATATATAAGTATAATAATATCTTACACCGTGCGATAGACAAAGTTCGATGCCTTGGTTGGACAAATTGTTATAAGTATTTTGTTAAAAGGAAAAAAAACTAGTATGTAGTAGGACGGCATTTACAATTGTGCCTGGTAAATGGTAATAGCCTCATCAACTATTACTTGAGACCAAAAAAAAAACCAGGTGGCGCAATTATGTGTAAATGTAGTGTCAGGCCGTTACTAGCTAGCTACCTATTAATACCGTACTGTAATTAGTAAGTATATTGTACCACAAATAGGTAGTTAGTAGTTTTGTTACCCTGTTCACACATGAGCATATATATATATATATATATATATATATATATATATATATATATATATATATATATATATCATTAATTATACAGCAAAGAAGACGATGGACTCAATTTATATATAGGACCTTTGTTAGCTCCAATGGCAAAACAAAAATGAAGACAACGGAAACTTTTTTGTGTATTATTGGCGGTGATGACTCAAATCAAGTTTCATTTAATAAACAATTTAGTTAAATGTTCCATGGTTTTCCTTATAAATTCATGGTAAACCTATACCTATTATCCTAAACCAGTTTCCATAATATAAAAATCTTCAGTGTAGGTCGTTTTTCAATCAAATATGTGATATATTACAACATTTATAACAGACGCTAGGGTATAGCAGATTTCCGAAGCTTTCGGTATTCTGTAGTTAATTTGGTCGTCTGGGAAGCCATCAAATACAAAAAAGCTTCAATTTCTAAATACCGTGTTTTTACTAACTTTGATTTCGATATCTCATTTCATCGCACCCTTGATAAGGCTTTTTTTTAGTTTTTATTTCTGTTATAGGGGGCAAACGAGCAGGGTCTCCTTATGGTAAATGACTACCGCCGAGTCACAAGTGCGTTGTCGGCCTTTAAGGTGGGAGTAGGGGAAGGGTGGAAGAGGGGAAGAGGGGGGAAGGGTTAGGGCCTCCGGTAACCTCACTCACTCGGCGAAAAGCAATGCAAGCATTGCTTCACTGCCGGTTTTCTGTGAGGCCGTGGATCAACTCTGGTCGAGCCGGCCCATACGTGCTGAAGCATGGCTCTCCCAAGATTATTATTACTTACTGGTTAGATCGATTTACTGTTTTTTATTAAGTACCTACATGATCTAGAATATTTTACCTACGATAGCAAAACAGAGTACATGAATGAATAAGAATAAATCACGTACTTAATATACTACGATATCAAGGATGAATCGAAGCGGCAGATTGTGTCGATAAAATTATTCTTTGTCAATATAAAATAAGCTCGCAGACTGTTTCACACGAAATTAGTGGCAAAATACATTGTATTTTGTTGCTATTTCGGTAGTATTACAATATAACAAGTTTAGTTTATTATATCAGGTTATTTTATCAAAGCAAAAATAACGAAATCGTTTTTTTTTCATTTCGGTAGGCTTCTAATACTTATTAAGATATTAATTTGGCCTTCAAGAGTTTGCACAAAGAATTATTAACTAATTTATTTCTTCACTTTTTTTTCTTTTATTTTACAGCCAACTCCCGCATTACGAATTTTCCTGTGTCGCGGGGGCTTCACAAACATTCAAACAATGGACACAAAGAACACTCGACTCGGGTCAACTATGTGTGTGGATCACACAAATTTTTGTCCCGTGTGGGGTTTGAACCCACAACACTCATCGTAGTGCCGAGGTGACCACTTAAACCATTGCACCATCCGCGCAGTTCAAATCAATATTTCCTTTCTGTCAATATATCTGCAAATATCTAGCGTACCTACTCAAGGACTTGGAAATAGCTAGAGGTGCTTGGAAATAAATCTTTTCGCGTTGTACGTTCGATAATACTTTGTGTGTGCCTTTGTGGCCTAGTCGGGCGTCACTTTGGACCCCTGTTTGTTGGCATATCCCTCTTATTAGCAGAAAGTACAGTGGCAAACGGTAAACGGTTTTACCTTCTCTGGATTCTTTCAAAGTGGTGGATGTGATCTGATACAGAACGCCGTTCTACCCAATCTGTAAACCTGAGCAGGTAAGCAGACGGAAATAGTTGCTCTTCACTACTGAAAAAGACTGTCCTTAGAGTTACTTGCCTATTCTTCTCCATAGGATCTACGATTAAACAGTACTACTAGTGTAATGTTGTATTTCCGTTTGGTTAGTAGAAGTATCCATAGCTCCATGAGCGTCATGATAACTAGAAAATGAAATGACTAGGGTTGCGAGGGTTAAAAGTCACCAGTAACCGATTAAAATCAGGTGGAGACATCACGTCAACAAGCTTGTAATGCTTGAAACCAAACTACCAGTTTTCCTGGATGAGTTAACATAGGTCCTACGTTAAATTAATAGGTAGTTACTTTAAGCTGAATTATGATAACATCAGTTGGTAGAAAGTCTAAGCCATTTTTGTTGTTGTTTTTAGGTTTTAGTTTAAAGTAGCTGCACTGCACCGTCAAACGTCGTTCTGTTCGAAACTCGATATAAATTGTTTGTGGTCTTTCTGCATTCCATAGGAAACTGAATTATCAGTTTTTGTTTTTTACGTAACTTCCAATTTTAAAAGTTTAGTATTCAGCAAGAAATACATCCCAAAAAAAGAAAAAAACATTAACAACATAAAAAATATTGTCATAAGCAACTTACAAAAAAGAAGTGTAATCCCACCAAATATACTCTACAAGCCCTAACTTCACAAACTCTACACCTTAGTCAAATTATGTGGTCTGGCCGTTTCGTTACTCCAAGAATTATAGTATAACAGAAAAGTAATGAACAGTGAATATCTACATTTTTCACCTTACGCCCATATGAAGGTAGCGAAATGGCCAGGCCTTTGACAAGGTGTAGAGTTTGTGAAGTTAGGGCTTGTAGAGTTAGGGCGTGTAGAGTTAAAAGCTTGGCTCTACATGAGATCTGATAACTATTTGATATTTGACATTTTACATGAAAATGTTTTGGTGGGATATCTATTACTATTTATGTCAGTATTTGAAAATCTTCTAAAGCAAGGGTAAGATATATCGCCGGCAAAGGTATATTTGCAGAATTCTCATTGATCAAAGAATAGAATGTACTTCTACTACTCCTCACTCTTACTGTGTAAACCGCTCTCTAAGTGACGATATCTATAATGAACTACAATTGCCTACCCTACACCTCAATTACGGCGGTCCACTTTCTTAGCGGCACATAGCACATATCAATTAGCATTCAAATTAAGTGATAACATTTACATAAGCGTAGATGAGAATAAAAGCAATTTTTTAAAATAGGATATAATTATACTCGTAAATTCACTCATTTAATTTACGAATCACAAATACATGTATGAATTAATATGTAGGTATATAAATATAAATGGGTAGTTAAGTATTCTTTTCAAATGAAATCAATATTATTTATATGAATTAAATTTTCATTTATTATTACACTTATTTTCAATTTAACTTTTTTGACTGGCTTGTTGGTAGTGGTTAGTGATCCTGATTGCTGAGCCAAAGGTAATGGATTCTATTCCCACCCAGGGCAAATAATTCTGTGATGAGCACGACCATTACATTGTTCTGTGTCTGGGTGTCATTTATCTATAATATGTATACGTATTTAGTAATATATAAGTATGTTTATCAGCATTCTGGTTGCCATAGTACAGGCTCTGTCTAGTTTGGTATCAGACTAGTTTGGTTTTTATTAGCGACACGTACGGAATAGACTAGATAATATTAAGACCAATACGTAAAAATTGTAACAGCTATGACAATACACGATAGTTTTGCCGTTCACCGTTCGATTGCTGTAGGCAAACTATTCCTTGAGTGGTTTCATCCCGTTGAAGGTAGAATATTATAAATTCTGCGAAAACACTGGCTTTAGTCTTACACACAGTGCTTGATTTAGCCATCTCTCATCTAAGTCCGTTGGTTTACTTGCGACAATGCGCGTACCACAGGGATCTATCCTTGGTCCTTATCTTTTCTTGATATACCTACCTATTGCGGGTTAACTATTTAATGTCCAGAATTTCGGCGACAGTCTATTATTTGCCGATGATACATATCGCACACCTAGATCTTAGATTTAGATTTTTTTTGAAAACGCGAAAAACTAATTACTGTTTGTAGGTTGATGCTTTTTATATGCAGCTAGAAGAAAGGTATTGTAGAAATATTGTGTTTAAATCATTTTTTGGGGCTGAAAATTGGATTTTTGTTGTTATTTCTCTATTGCTTAATAATGTTTTTTTTTTTTTTTGGTATAGAGGGCAAACGAGCAGACGGGTCATCTGATGGTAAATGACTACCGCCGCCCAATGGGCACCTGTAACTCAAAAGTTACAAGTGCGTTGCCGCCCTTTAAGGTGGGAATAGGGGAAGAGGGGGAGAGGAGGGAAGAGCGGGAAGACAGGAGAGGGGGTTTAGAGGGGAGGAGAGGAGGAGAGGGGGATAGGTGAAGGACGGGAAGGGTTAGGGCCTCAAGTAACCTCACTCACGCGGCGAAAAGCAATGCATTGTTTCACTACCGGTTTTCTGTGAGGCCGTGGTATCGAGCGGAGTAGAGCCGGCCCATACGTGCCGAAGCATGGCTCTCCCACGTAATATGTATATTTGTTTTATTTTTTTTAATTGAACCCGTGTTGGTGAATTTAGCGTCTAGCGTCTTCCTTGGTGATATTTTTAAATCTGTTTAATTGGTCGATTATCCCCGACGGAGGGTATGGTGCGAAAAGCATTCCCCGCGTAAAAAAAAAGGTATTGATAAGGAATTCGATGGTGTACATAACTCAAAATTTACTCTCTTTAGCTCTAGGTACGAACCGTACATGTATATGTAGCTGTACATCCCACCGCGTCTGTCTGTTTACGGATTTTTATATGGTTTTCACCAATAGACGGAGTGATTCAGATAGAGAAAGGTTTATATGTATAATTCATGAAGGTTTAGTGTATTTTTTTGGCTGAAATTTGACGATGATTAGATGATCCAAAATCTTCAAATCTCGGAAAATATTAATATTTGATTGGCTACCAGTGCAAAGCTGGAGCGGGTTGCAATATTATATATATAATTTACCCCTGCACAAATTCAAGCATTCTGTTAAAGATTAATTAATTATTTAAAAAAAGAATGATTAAGTGAAATGGCATCAGTTGTTCACTTCTAATATAAGTTTCTAATTACGATAAGTATATGGTTACATCAATCGCTTGTTATGAGAGTACTTTCTTAACAAGCGATTTGTGTAATTTATTCGTAGCCGTAGTTTATTTATTTTCTATTAGCGGTTGTAAGTGTGTATGTATTTAATATTTTTATAAAGTTCACAAATTGGTCACTTATTATGTCCTACATCATTTTATTATGTTCATACTCATATCTTTAAAAATATAACACTGTAACATGGCAAGTAAAAAGAATCACTGTTATATTTTACTAGCAGCGCCCCGCGGTTTCACCCGGGTAAGTCTCGATTCTGTGAGAATATCGGGATAAAAAGTAGCCTATATGTTAATCCAGATCTCCAACTATCTATATACCAAGTTTCATCGCAATCGGTTCAATGGTTTTTGCGTGAAAGAGTAACAAACATCCATCCATCCATCCATCCAAACTTTCACATTTATAATATTAGTGGGATAGTGGAATTGCCTGACTCTTTTCTAACAGCCTCCTCCTACTGTTTTGATATCCAGGAATTGAGTAAAAATACTCATTATAATAAGTGTAACTTTGTTATACACTTGATTTAATTATTTCTATGTATTGAGCTATATACATCTTTTTTACAGCGATACAATCTTTTGTTATATAAATAACTCAAGAATTTACGCTAATTCTCTTTAGCATAATACAATCTCTACCTTGAGAAAATAACGCTGTCATGTGCTTTGGCTTCCATACAATACCATATCTCAACCATAAAATATGATAGTGGCTTTAGTTTTAAGGAGTATCCTAGGAAGGTTCTGGACACCATTCCAGTCAGAACAAAACGTTCTCAAGAAACACCACGACCGTTTCTTCCGACCCAATGGTCGGGAGACGACAAGGTTTTCCTATTGCGAATAAGTCATCTTTAACTAGAACATTATCTACAGAGTTTATCTGTCTAGCAGGAGCCAATATTCCTGTCCTTTCGGATGGAGATCTGACTAGGTTAAATCGGCAAAGATATCGCATAAAATATAGATATCAACGCCAAAAATAAAAGAATCAAATTTTTTTTTTTTGTAAAGCCTAGAGCCCTAGACTCGACTACAAAACATACATAAATTATCTGCTTTCAGTTCAATGATACTACTATGCATAAAAACTTATATCATATCCATATATATATAATGAATGTAATTTAAATTATGATAAGAAAATTGGAAATAATGTCAGATCAGACGATGTCAGAATAACAACATAATAGGATAGTCTGTCAACCGCGCTTCTTGTAGCGCGCCCGTATTTTATTACATTTCATGTGATTGCAAAAAAAATAGTTTTAAAGATGGTGTGGAGGAACGAGTGTTATGTCTCTCCAACACAAAGCGGATCCTCTGACCAGGTGAGGTGATCATGCCTGGCGGACTGCGGCGCAACGGTTAATGTTGGGAAGTTGTGGTCGGGGAAAAAGTTTCTGCGTATTTTATATACAAATTGAAGACATTTTTTTTTAAGTTTAATTACATTTAATTATAATATATATATATATATATATATATATGTGCTATTTTGTTAGACAACTTGTTGCCAACTTGTAGGTAGTGACATAATCCCGATGCTGTGGAAATCTTGGGATTTGTGATCAAAAAACTGCCAAAAAGCAGTTTTGACAGTCCTCTCTTGATGTTAACCTAACACTACCCAAAGAAGTCTGAAGAAACCGAAACACTAACACTTCCCAAACAAGCTCTCTCAATTTTTTCTGAGTGGTCATGTGTGTGGTCTGGCGTTATCATGATGAAAGACCACTCCAATTCCGTCCGTTTTTTCTTAATTTCTTGCTTGAGTCTCATTAGTTGGCAGTAGAGATCCGTATCGATGATTATGCCCGGCGATAAAAGCTCATAATGAACGATGCCATACCAATCTACCATACACACCGCATTACCTTATTGCGTGTTAATCCGGGTTTCGTTACAGTCTGTGGAATTTGACTACCCTTTGACCATGATCTTTTTCCCACGGTCTTGTCGTAGGTGACCCACTTTTCATCACCATCAATCTTTTCAAAAATGGTTCGGTTTCATTACGTTTTAATACGGAATCGCAAATGAATAATTTCTTTACCTGAGCTGTGGCACCCAAATATCGATCTTTTTTGTATAGCCAGACTTATTCAAATGGCTCAAAAATGTTTTGTGGCCAATCCTCAGTTCTTCGGCTATGTCGTAGCTACTAATATGCCGATCTTATCATGGAAATACTGGGATCTGGCGGATCTTGCACCACTTTTTTTAAAATGGCATCGACTTTATCCGCATGAGGGCGACCAGAACGAGCTGCATCTTTGACATCAAAATTCCCGGACTGAAAACGCTTCAACCAACTTTGTGTTACTCTTACTGACACTGCATTAGGTCCATAAACGTCACAATTTTTTTTCGGCGCCTGATTCGCTTTTTTCCTTTTTTTGTAATAAAATTTCGAAATGTATCGAATTTCTTCGTTAGATTCACTTTTTATTTATTGATATTAAAACGTGCCAGAATATTTATAGAACGAATATTCATATTATACTCAGATACATTTTTTTTGTGAATATAAATATTCATCATATACATAGTAGCCACCCGGACCTATACCCGGACACTACGACACCATATTCATACTTAATCACAACATATTTTAAAATAAAGTCCCCAGCCGCGTCTGTCTTTTTGCCTGTCTGAACGCGGTAAACTCCAAAAGCACCGAACGGATTTTCATACGGTTTTCACCAATGGATAGAGTGATTAATTAGGAATGTTAGGTGTATAATTCATTAACATTTTGTATTAAATGACTAAAATAAGACGACGTTCGTAGATGTCGCAAAAAACGGAACTGACTGGAAGCTTTAAGGGCGTGCGCCGCGTAAATCAATAGAGTTATATGTTCTGCTACCCATGCGAAGCCGGGGCGGGTTGCTAGTCATAAATATTTGCATTGCGCGGAAATCAAACCAGTGACCACTGTCGTTGTCGATAGCCGAAAGCACTACCGCAGCGCCATAAAGGTCTCCAAAATTCAAGCATTGTGTAAAAAAAGACGATTAAAAAAACCTAGCAATTTGTTCTCGTGATCCTTTTCTCGCTGGCTCTAACTTTTGCAATGCTTACTAAAAACGCAATGAACCATCGTTGTTCCAAATTTTTACTTTGTGAAGTGCGAATTCAGGAAAAAGAAACTTGTTTGACATTGACGTTGAACGAGTTTCTATATGCGCTACGGTTCCACGGCCCGGTATCTAGTCACAAAATTAAGCTCAACTCCGATGGTTTTGACGGCATGAAAGCTTGGCCTATCAAGAAAATAAGTCCATGGGGAAAATCGCCACTAATAATTCCGGGGATATAACTCAGTCATGACCTTCAAACATATTAGGTACTAACCTAAGATCCTGTACTCCGATTGCAAGATCATTACTGTGAGACAACTCTTTATTCTCCAAACCATCTTGCGAAAACATAAAACGGTATCTTTTAATAGAACTGAATGTATGTCCAACCTACAAACCTAACACAACCACAGCTCAGCAACACATTATTATTATGATGCTACTGAAAAGGGAGGATCACTCGCTCGAGGTCGGGTTTTATATACTAACCAATTTAGCTTACCGTCCACGGTAAAAGTGTCAGCAGGGGCGACAACGTGTAGCTGAGAGCACCTACGCACGGCAGAACGGTATTATCGTAAATAAAAACAAAACGTCAAATCGAACTTATTATGAAATAGAGATGTTTTGTTATTGCTAAATGTATTTATTATGTTAAATTGCGTTATTGCTAGATGTTAGTGATCTGTAAAATCCTTTAAAAATAAGTTGCAAAAATGATTTTACTGCTGCTATTACTTTTTTGTCAATATAATATAAAAATACTTTAGGTGTTTATTCTTTACTCGCCATTGCCACGTGGCTGTACTAATAATAAATAATAGTTATCTTCTCAACAAAAAAATAAATGTTACTTATAAAGGGTCTTTCAACAAGGACGGGTCGATGTTAAAATTGAATAAAACAAGATGTGTGTGAGATATTAACGAAATTTATTTTTTATTTGAAAGGCCCATTTATGCCATTATGGATGGAATATGACATCTTTCAAATGTCCGCCGCGGCTTCGTATGGTGGCACGAATCCGAGAGGTCCAATTTTTAATGACTCTGCTTCATAAATCCGGCTGAATCTGAGCGATGGTAACTTTTTTTGTGTATAAATTGTCACCTGGTGAATGTCATGTGTGTTGTTGTCATCCCATATACGGCAAATCGACTGCCTTGGAGTCTCATGAACACTCTCACGTACAACGGCGACGTTCTCGGCCGATCTGGCGTTCCTTTGACGTAAAGGTGTTGGTTGGTTGTTTACCGAACCGGTCGTCTTAAATTTGGTCACCAATCGTTGGAGAGTAGACTTTGAAGGGCCACCGCGTCTGCCGTAAAATGGGCGCAATGCGCGCAACGTTTGCACTAACGAACACTCATTTTGATAATAAAGTTTTATCATTTGCACATGCTGCTCAACCGTGTAACTTGCCATGGTGATTTGGCATCAGTGACTGACTAAGAAAAAACAGATTTGACAGATGCCGCCAAAACAAATTGGCCGCCACAGATTATTAACATCCACCCGCTCTATTTGAAAGACCCTTCATATATATATATTCTATACAATGTTGTACTAAATCAGGTTTTGAGTGATTGGCCAGAGTGATGTTGTAATAAATGTGGTAACTGTCAATAATAAACCCATAATTTCTACGATAGGTGACGAACTTAGTAGGTGTGGACTGCCAGCGTATTCATTTGTTGTAACTTGTAGGCAAGGCGAACTGACGGCTGCTTCTCTCACACAATATGATATAATATATATAAAAATACTTTTGTGTAACATAATATGTAATACAAAAGTATTAAATTATAAGAGTAAACAGCCATTACTAGCAACCCGCCCCAGCTTCGCAAGGGTAGCAGAGACATCTTCAACAATCATAATCATATTTCAACCAATTTACACAAAACCTTAACAAATTACATACCTAAACCTTCCTAATAAATAGATCTATCTATTGATGAAAACCGCATGAAAATCCGTTGAGTAGTTTTTGAGTTTATCGTGAACAGATAGACACACTAACGCGGCGGTGTAACATGTAGTGATGTAGTGATAGTGATGTATATGTCTACAGCATCAACATTTTATGTTACTATCGAAGGTTTAAGGATATTTTAATTACCTATAAAAATTAACGATATAAATTTCATAGGGGAAATCATTTTATTTATCATTATATAAAACTCAACACCCATAAATTTTATTATCAAGTTTGTGTTCCGATATGCACTGCGAGCACTATAAGAACTGACGTCAATTTAGTATACTCCGAAGCCATTCCCTTATAATTAGCTTTACTGGTTACGGTTTAATACGGAACACAGTCCAGTATACTGCCATCTATGTTTTTTGGCGCTGTTTTGACGTGAAAATAATTATCATATATATGTACAAGTTACCTGTTCAACAAGAAAATATTTTGTTTGAATGTAGTTATATTTAAAAATTTTATATTCAAGTCAATTATCAATTGACAATTACTTGCATAATAAAAGTAAGTTTACTTTTTATTAAAAGAAAATATTGTTTTTTAAGTAACCGAATGCATAATAACTTTCTAAAACCGAATTATTTAAATGGGGCTATGTACAGTAAAAGTGATGAACATATTTCGACAAATAATTGTTTATTATTTAACTAGAAAAAAATTGTAGTTGATCACATGATCAAAGCACTGAGAGCATCTTGCCTCGAAAACGCCAGTGCTCACAGTACAAAAATGGCGACGATTTATGACATCATATACTTCCCTAGGATACTGCGGCAGTATACTGTCAGTCCCCAGTAAGAGCACTGAACAGTGCTCGGGACATACCCCAAATAAATAATTTATTTCATTATTTGTGTACTTTGTACAACCCTAGAGTGTCCAGCAGTTCGGCTACACGCACAGACGAAGGTCGCGCGGTGGGCAAGGCGTTCTCAACTTTCGATAAGCGTAAATAAGATATATTTCTGGTCGCAGCTAACGCCAGGTATTATTATTTAAATTTTGTAGGCTATTATAACGTAGGTATTTTGACTTCTTTTTATTATCTTATCTGTGCTATAACACACAAACAAACACACACACGTTCACAAAGTATCACGAATATCCATTTTTTATGTGCTTTGGTTATTATAGTTAGTAATTTTTCTGTTATTTATTTTATACTTTACTTCATGTAATTAAAAAAAACAGAATTCACGTTTTACCTGGCTGCAATGTAAGTATTTTGAGTGAATAATGTGAGAGCGCCACCATGCCATACCCATAACACAAGTTTTATCTATAGTTGGGTATCAACTTATAAACCAATACAATGTGTTGTACCTTCTGTAAGTCTAGATTTAAGATCTTTATTTTGTACATCTTTCTTAAAATAAATTCTATATGGACGGTGTGAGCTAAATGAATTAACTATGTTTAAATCTGATTTTTAATTTAATTTCCAAAAAGATATCGTCCGCAAAGATGGGAAAAAAATGCTAAAATTACTTACACACAATACATTACGCATTTCAGTTTTTTTCGAAGAATTCGCGTGATTCAGACTGTAGATAGCCGAAATCATATATTTTGTTTTTATTATTGAAATCATTAACGCTAACAAAAAACAACGATACCGTTTTGTATAAAGTAAATAAACAACTAATTTAAATGCGTTCTCCGACCAGAAATATGACAACTAATGACAAATGAATGAACAGAACTTGCTTAATAATTTATACCGTGAATGAGACATAATAAGATGAATAGTCTCTATTGTATACCAAAATAATAACATAGAAAAAGATGCTACAACGAAACTGAATACCTAGTGACAGACTCTTATATTTTTGTATACTTAATCGTGATTGACACATGCATGTATACGAAATGTATTCCACATCCGTGGCGGTGCCACTATCAAGGATTCGTAACATGTAATTGTGGAATGCGATTCTATTTCTAAATAAGTTACTAAATTTTCAAAGGAGCGCCATTTATTTGTAAACATTTATGCCCTATACATATACATCCAAAACTAATACAAATACAAAGACATTTAGGTACTGTTAGACACAGATATTTAAAAACTTATAAAGGCGTTAGGCCTTCTTATAAAATATCTTTCCTATGAGTGAAAATTGTAATAAATGTAGTTAAATACATTTGTAGTTAGAAACGAATGCGCAGATGCAACTGATGACCGTTTTAGTAGTATCAATAAGGCTGGTGAAATACATTGGCAGAATATATTGACATTAACTAATATGAAAATTATACTAACTATTTACAAGTTGTATCTTCGAGTCTCAAGATATTCTGCTATGTCGCTGCATATGCATAAAACGTGAAGGCTTCTTTTAATATGACACATTGCAGGATCTTTTTTTATATTACTTAAACATATTTTCCGTGATGCTTGCCTTAATAGATAAGGCCACCAGATACAGTGACATAACAAAGCAAATTCATGATGATTACCATTTTTCGAGCTCCTGAGAGCTCCGATAACTATCACTCCTGATTGTCACTCACATGCTTCTGAATATACATCGAAAAAAGGGCACAGCATTCACAGAATAAGTTCAGTCCTATAATAGGTTATAGTAAGACTCATAGCTTAAAAGTTATGTGGTTTTTAAGTTTTATCGGACCCCGTACGTACCTATAAACGAAACAAACATGTACAAGAACACACACTTTAAAAACTCCTTTTTAGTTACTATTTAATGCAAGTTTTAATCTTGATCAATCTTTTAGAGAACGTAAGTTATGTACGTGATGAGTGATAACACTGATAACCAACTATAAATATATTGCATATCTACACATAGACTACATTTTGACAATGTTATTATAGCTATTTACCAGAAAACGTAAGTTATGTACGTGATGAGTGATAACACTGATAACCAACTATAAATATATTGCATAACTACACATAGACTACATTTTGACATTGTTATTATAGCTATTTACCAGAAAACGTAAGTTATGTACGTGATGAGTGATAACACTGATAACCAACTATAAATATATTGCATATCTACACATAGACTACATTTTGACATTGTTATTGTAGCTATTTACCAGAAAACGTAAGTTATGTACGTGATGAGTGATAACACTGATAACCAACTATAAATATATTGCATATCTACACATAGACTACATTTTGACATTGTTATCATAGCTATTTACCAGAAAACGTAAGTTATGTACGTGATGAGTGATAACACTGATAACCAACTATGAATATATTGCATATCTACACATAGACTACATTTTGACATTGTTATTATAGCTATTTACCAGAAAACGTTATGAAGCACAACTCACCATCTTTGTAATAAAAGTCAAAGTATGTCTAATTTATAAATGCATATATATGGCATGGCATACCTACATAATAAGAGATAAAAATAATTACACAATTTGGAATGAGAGATTTATGAAATAGTTAGTTGAAAAACGACAAAGGTAGACAATATTTTAAAATCTAAAGCTCCGAACGGCGGAGATGTTCACACGCAGGCTAGTTGCATCGCGGCGGCTGACAGCGCGCCTCCCAACCGCGCTATATAAACACGACCATTAACAAACCACCACCAATACATAGCCGACCGTCACAGCGACCGCTCATATTAAATAAATAAAGTTGGAGCTTTTAAAAAATATATACTTGTGTCAGTGATTACTACTTCCCTACGGTTTCGTCACAGGATCTAATTCACATGTAAGTATTAAAAAATAATTCCAATATATTGTCAAGTTCAATCTAATGAAGTGTATAAGCATTTCCAGATGTCTTATAATAATATTTTTCTTAAATTTCTCAGAACAGATCTTTCCATTTTGTTATACCTACAATAACTTTGGTTTTTTATTTTAATAATAATGATAGTATAATCTTGAATTGTAAACTGCACCCTTTCCGTAACACGTATAGTAAATTATCTAAAATAATAGCAATTTGGATTAAATAGCAAATAGAATATTAACGGCAATAACAACAACCGGTAAACGCAATAAGTAAATTGAGAAAAGCAAAATAATTTTACCAGGAATAATAATCGTGATCACAAGATATTGCGAAATTAAAAACCTTGAAGCCAAACATGAAAAACACAATTCTTATTCTTTATCCAAGGAGACTCACAACATATAGGCAGATTAAGTACCTACTTATTGTTTACGCAAATATACAGATGATTGAATACAACACTTACGATAGTCATTCAGAATTCTTTAGCGCCCTAGTTCAAGCAATCAGTTTAAATTGATCAACGTAGCATTCAATGTCCTAATACCGTGGTTATAGGCTCAGTAACCAGTTCAGACAATAAATAAAACAAGTAGCGCAATTCACGCTAGGATGACCAGGAATACGATCGGGACATGGATACTGCTGTCTGCAGCCTAAGATCGCTAACCTACAGTCACGAATCGATCGATTTTTTGTATAAAATTACTCTTATATATATTAATGTGCAACCACATTCCATATTCTGCCGTAATATTGAATATGAATTAATACTTTAACCCTAATTGTCCTGTTTAAAATTATATTACCATAAACCAGAAAATAATATTTTTTTATAACGCTTAAAGAGTTTGTTAAAGAGGCGACTTTGTTTAGGCCAGAATATTTCTCAAACGATACTCCGGTAAACTTTGCAAGCATGTAGCATCGCATCAGGCGAGACTAAAGCGTATAAAATTGATTTGGTTTGAAGTGCCTTTACGCCTAAAACATTTGCACTTTTTGCGTTATTGAATAGTGTATGAAACACTGATTACTTAGTCATTTACACCTCAGATTATTAATGTTTTACTGCAGGCATGCTGGTTGCCTTAAGTACACTCAATCACAGGGGAGTAATAGGAAAAATTGAGGGAACGGTTGTCGGTATTTTATTACAAATAGTTACAAAGGATTAAGAGTCCCATTGAGTTTTAACAAGTATATTTTGAGATGTTTTATCCTATAAATAATATGAAAAAAAAATATGAACCAGAGTCTGATGAACCTGGGGCTCGTTAGAATCTTGTGTAAGAAAGTCAAATAGAGAAATATATAGAAACTAAGGAGACGAATAATCAAAGGAATATAGGGGTTAATATGCATGTTACAATACTTGTAACAAAATAAACATTTATGAAAAATTTAAACTGCTAATTAATTACATCGAAAACGATTAAATACAAGCGAAGAAGTGTTTACTAAAATTTAAGGTATGTTTTTACAATGTACAACAAATCAATTTATAAGATAATTATGTTTTTTACTTTGAATAAAAAAAACAACAGTAAAATGCCTGGTCAATTTACGGCGGTTTTAAAATCAAAGCCAAGTTCAAATCATGCGTGAATTCGCAGAAACTATAAAACTAACCATAAACTTGATGAATGAGAAATTACAGCAACAAAATCAGTAATTTGCCACACTGGGTCGTGAGTAGTTAATGACCCCGGTGGCTGACTGGAGCGAAACAAAACTTCGATAAAAACATCGCACCAATAACATCTACCGCTTGAGCTATTGCAACCGGAGAAAAAATCTGCTAGTGGTATGACTCAATCCTGCGCGAGCGACAACTATCATTCGACCAGAAAATAATACATTAATTGAAACTAAAGAGATAATTAATTAATTGTTTTAAATTACACCTTGCAAAAAGCACAAACGAAAAAAGCAGGCAGGTTAAGCTTTAAGCAAACATTGAAATCTTGCTACGGGTCTGTTTCCCGTTATAGTACCGAGGGGAACTCATTCCTCGAACAAACATTTTATACATACTTAACAATAATCCTAGTAGAATATATAAACGATATATTAAAAATAATTCATTATGCTGTAAATAAACAATTCAGAACGTAATTGGAGGTAGAAAGCCATAAAACCTCAATTTCATTTAACCAAAACTGAAGAAGTGGCGCTTATATTTATAGAAAACCTTTCAAAATATGTTTTAACAATAGGCCGTAAAACCTGGTACATGATCGACATAGATAAATAGTTAGCAAAGCTACACATCCGCGCTCCATAAATTTACTTCGACGTCTGTTTGCATACGTTCCCGCCGACGCAACCAACAATATAATTTGCGCAGTATATTTCCGTGAGAGGCATCGATCGTTGACTACTTAATTTTGATTCTGAATGGAAATATCCGCTGCAATTCTTTGTTACCCTATGTATAAACGCAATACAATACGTACTATATCGAAGTATGGTAAAGTTCTAAGTGAGTAAGGTAGCCCAAGGTAACTAGTCACGTCTATTATCTAACATAATGATAAAGATTTCCATGCTGAACAGCAAGGCTAATCTTGATTCTTGTTCATAAGCGTAAAAACTTTGATATTGTCATGGTTCAAATATCGAATTGTGATATTCACGGTTACAGAACCAATACAAACAATACAGAGGATTTTTTATACCCATAAAAAAACTGCAATAAATCGCAGCATCTATTAATCTTGTAATATTAATTTGGCGTAAGCATTTACATAATACGTGACATTAAATAAATTGGTACGCCTTATTTATATAATAAGAAAAATGTCAAGTTATAAAATTTGTATGTGAAGTCATCGGTTTAATACTCGGGAGTGGAGGTGCCGAGTTTTGTTGACATTTCGCACTTGCCCGGGCGGTTTGTGCCGTTACACAAACTCACTTCTTCCGCTGGCATTGACCTATGATGCTCTAACACTGCACTGTCCATGCTGTATAAAAAGGTCCGTTTATCTGTGGTTTTACCTTTTCTTTAAATTTCTATTTGAAACCTTGTAGTCAAGATAATTTCGAGGTCTGAACTATAAAATCGGAGGCCTCACACTAGTAGCGAATAAGCATTTTTTCTGTTACCTAATTGATTTCGAAATATCATATTAGATGCAACATAAAAACATAAAAAATACAGCTGAGGTTGTAAAATAATAATAAAAAATCGGTCAAGAGCGGTCGGTTTGGTGAGGATTCAAGTGCCACTAATACTGGTAGCAAATACCTGCATAAAAGAGGTTTATTTATTATGAGATATGATTTCTAATGATACTAAATAAAAGTGAAAACAGTTCTGAAAAAAAACTATAGTGCTTTCGAATGTTTCCAATTTATAGAACACTAAAACAATCAATAGATTCTTAATCGTTTTACAGTGTACAGGTATTTCTATTAAAATACTTGTATATAATAAGTTAAATAGTTATAATGACAATTATAATTCATAGTAGAAGTCTTTATATTTCAAAGGTTATAATTTGATTGCGCGCAACACGTATATATGTAAATACCAACCGAGCATTCTATTAAACAGAAACGATTTGATACGGAATGAAAGTCTCATAGAGTTACATTAATAGAGAATTGCATACATTCAAATTGCACTACACGTGATAGTCGTAAATCTAAATGCCTTCAGACGCTATCGAATTCATACATCATGCTATTTAAGTTGAAAATGACTAAAACGGTTGTTAGTGTCACATTTTTTATCAATTTCAAATCAATCAGTTAAAAAGTATTCGAAGCTTATTCAACATGTTAACAGTTTTTTTTCTAAATGGAAGAAATTAAGCGCGAAAAATAGAATGTGTTTGTTATAGAATTTGAGTGTGTAAATTTTTCACAGAAATAACAAGATAAGTCATTAACGCGTTAGTGTGAGAAGTAATAATTTAAATGTCCTAATCAAAATAAGATGGAGTAATCAATTTTTTGTCTCAGCCCGGTTTCGTATTTGTTTGGTTGTTACCACAAACATCTTATTTTATCATCAGTATGTAACGTCTGTTTAATTTTGCAACATTTTTAGTTAATAGCTGTAGTAAATTTTGTGTACAAAAAGAAAATTGTTAATTTAGTGTATTACTTTGTTGCTCTGTTTTTAAATTTATCATATGAGGTTGCAGCATTTTAGATTTTTTGCTGTTTCGTGATCCTCAAATATAAACTATTAGGATTTTTTAGTTGTTAGATATAAATAACTGTTTAAAAATTTTGCAATTTACTCAAAACTGACAAATTTGTTGAGGAGATGCCGGGCCTGTGTTTCTATATTAACGGTATCCTATTACCTGGTTTTGTGAAGATTTTTCCTTATTTCATAGTAAATTCCCTATTTTTAACTATTTAAACACAATTCTTTAGACTTTAGTTTTATGTAAAATAACGGCACGGTGTAAGTAATTAGCTCTCTTTGGTCTAGAAACTGATGTTTTGTGAAAGAAAGTATCAAATTTTTTTAACCAACATCTGATATAGTACACGTGCTGCAAAATTGCTTCACGACGATTGCGCTAAATCTATCAAAAGCGATTGTCATACATCGACGTATTGGATTTATGCGAGTGAGATGCTATTGTCGACCGGATAGAATTTATATGTACTCCCAATATGACAATGAACCGTGGGTCGATACTTACACAACACGCATAGCGATAGGGATGACAGTCTTTCAAATTAAATAACTTTTGACAATGGCAGTGCGATTTGTAAGTGATTTTATGTTTACTGTATAGCCCTTCTAATAAAGAAGGCCATACCTATAGAAGCAAGTAAGTATTTAATTAATTAAAGTAGTGTTAATTAGTAAAGGAGACTTTAAATACGCTGCAAAAATCGCATGAACATTTTAACTTATATATATAATTCACTTAAACAAATCAAGATTAATTAATTGTTTTTTTCTGTAATGGGTGGTAACCCTCCAGGCTATCCATGATACATTTCATAACGCATTACTGTCATCTCTTTAGAAGTTATTAGCCGAATGTAGTTCAAATGTTAAGTTGCTTATATACAGTAATAGAAAGTTGCTATTAGGAGCAGCTATGTACCAGATTACTACTTAGACCAGGTCATTTTTTTGTAGAAAGCAAGAAACGTGATTTGAAAAAAAAAGTCTAGGTCGAACTAGTCTGTTTAGTCAACTGTGTAAAATTGAAAAGAAAGATTTAGCCTATTTGTACAGTCGCGGCTCGAATTTCTTATTTAAAATAAACAACCTGAATATTAATTTAGTTTGTGTATTACTATAGGTACTAAAACGTGTAGTGGAGTGGTAGAACTCCCGTGTTGTTTACAGTACATAACATTAATTTAGAGACCTTTTTTACACTGTATTAGAATACAGTGATTTGGCTCTTCATTAATAGTTTCTTTGCCTTGCTGAAACAAGCAGAGTCACTCCCTATTTTATATATCATTTAAGTATATTCTATGATAATATTGTACTCTATTTTTAATGCAATTCTCTAACAGTTGGTTCTATATACTAAAAATAAAACTATCACGTGTTTTAACATTTTGTTTATGGTTTGAAACAGGAAAGAAAAGAAAACCTTTAGTTTCAATAAACCGTTATTTTTTAATAATATTCAGTGACAATTCTCAATATAATCAAGTTTCAATTCCCTAATATATGCAATTGCATTATTTACCTACAACTGCAGATTCAATAAACACAAGAAGCAGGTAAATGAATATCAATGCATTTCACAATAATCAGATATTGGAAGAATGTCAAACCTGTTCGAGGAATTTTGTAAGCGGAATCATCACCGTGGCATTTATTGTGCACCTGGACACATCAAGACACAAAGAAAAGGACTACTACGATATTAACCTTTACTTTAAACACGAATGTTACCCAATCGAGCGCAATCAAATGTTTCGAAGGACTTAAATATCAATGGGTTGGGCACACTCGCATTGTAAATTCATCTGTAACAACAGATGGAAAAATAAAATCAATGTTATAACCGGCGGATGCGTAGTGGCTAAGGTGTTGAATTGCGATTGGTTGAAGGGGTTAACAAGAATACCAATAATGTGTAACACACGTTGCTAGTATTATTTATTAAATAAATAAAAAAGTTAGAATAATGAACCTATTTGATATAAATCTGTTTCAATTGCTTTCATTTAGAAAAGTGTAGTTACAAGTAGACTAGAAAGGTTTCTTCTTTGTTTTGTTTTGAAATCTCATCAGATAGTGTTTACTCTTCTTTTTGTTAACTAATATTTATATAAACATACTGCTTTGTGTCAAACCAAGTCATAATTCAATGATGTTCGGTAAAGATGCTGTCATTAGCATTATGGCTAGTGATGTATGAGATAATGTAATTACTTCAGAATACGTGTTTCACATGTCGATACAAAACTATTGCGAAGATTCTGTTGTGACACATTGATTAGTGAGCTTGTACGAGGTAAAGACATAATTGGTTCACAAATGGTCACGATTTCCGCGCAGTGTAGCAATTGTAAACAAATATTTAATTCTACCAAATTTATTTTATCTCTTTATACCAGTCACTTTTTTATAAGCTTACTATAACCAATGCGTGGGCAATATTCAAGATTAGCAAAATGAAATAACTTAAGGTAGCCGATTGCAGATGAAATGAGAAACAATTGTGGTTTTCTTGAGTACGTGCACGGTTGCAATATCCACAGAATGAATCATTTGTGTCGACCAACGATACGATACAACCTCAAAGGCACCTTCTGTTAACGGATCATATATAAATAGATAACTATAGAATTGGATATAGAATATATTCAATTCACATCTTCATTAAATCATCATCACTTTTAAGAAAAAACTTGTAAACGGATTAAACAGTAGTTCCTAAAATACCAATCTCGATATCAATGCATTTCTCAAGTTCACAGGCTTCTCACTCACTTTTGAACAAATCTTTATGTTCTGAAAATCAGTTAAAGGTTATTTTTATTGAAATGAGAAAAAATATGTACAGATTCTCATCCAAGCTGATGATTAACTTGGTAGATAAAGAAAACGGAGCTATTATGGTGTACCTGAGTAATTACGATGCACATTATAAAGTCCTTGTAACATTTCGATGAAACCTACTCGTAGAAAATACTGATGCAACATATAATGTTGATTACTGTACTTTGCAATAAGGCTTCATATATGATAGTCAAACAAATAAAAATTACTATAATTTTGAATGCATCATTTACTTTTGAAATGCCTATGAACATATTCAAGAATATCAATTGAAAGTGCATTGACCTACCACACTTTAAGATACGGGTCTTAAAATGCCCTCGAATTTATTTACAGCGTTCAATTTCAATGTAAGATTCCTGTTTTCATTGAGATCGAAAACTTGAGGTCGATTTCTCTAGATATAATTATAGAACCGATTTTATATTTTGATACATTAATAGCGATAAAAAAATACCTACATTTCATTTATTACGGACCAATGGTCAGAGATCGTTTAAATAATGTATATTTCGTAAACATGTTCGCTCAGCCGTAACATTCGACATAATTTTGTAAGTGACCAGTTTTAGTACATACATTTATTAAAATGGACTGACAAAATCGATTTAAGCACGTTGATAAAGAATTTAGCAAGATATACATACAGATTTAATTCGTATAATTAATAAGGAAATGGAAATAGCAATAGGCAATGCATGCCACGTTAACCTCATAACGTGCAAGTTACGGTAGTGTAAAGAGGAATAAGTTAAAGTATCCCGACATGTTCAGTACGATGTTTGAGTCAACGTGCCTACCAGGCGGCAGCAATTTTTTATATTAGCGCAATAAGCGAGCATGCGCTGGGCTTCAATTGGAAGATTGCCGCATCGTGTGGGAGGATGATAATCCTTGCCCTCAGCCCGCCGAGGATATCCTTCCAGAAAATAACTCAGCGGACAATCGCATAAATAAAGCATGTTAGAATTGTTGTAGCTGCATTAGCTCTAAAACTACATACGTATAACTTTGTACGTGTTGAAAATTATTTAATGGTTTTCAATGAGTACAATACACAAATGCCTAATTATAATATTTAACTGTGAAGGTGTTCGTTACACTATCACGCCTTAACCGTTTAACGAATTAAAAATGAAATTCGAGAAATAGATCTATGCAGTAATAGCACTTAATTACATACAGTGTGATGGTGTCTGCATCTCAGGGTTGCAGAGCAATGGCCGCACTCGGTTCATTGCTTTATTGATAAAACCAGTTTAACAAAATACGGATGCACTCTATTATCTTATGATTTTTAAGTTCTGCAAGACAACAGGACGAACCGCTTTCATCAAATATACTCACGTTCAGCTGATAGCTGCATATATTAAAACATCTGTCAAAAATGCAGCCGTCTGCAGTGAAAGAACAACATTACCAAAGGCATTCTCATAGAAATAATTTCCATTGAAGCCAATTATCTCAACATAATTCTTTATTTTCAGTCACTAAACCATAAAGGGCTACAGGGATAAGTTAAAAGCATTTATTAGGTAGTCGCGACCAAATATGTACGTAGCAAGAAAAACAAAATGACTGGTATTACGAGCATAGCCGGAGTATAAAATGAAGTAAGAATATTGTGGACGTAATAACCGGTAACCGAGAACTTATCGAACTGGTCCTCATTACGTATTGAACTTGACTTGTGCAATGAGGCTTAAAGGTACATGTGAAATGTCAATGAATGAAAGAAAACTGTTTTTTCTTGCATACGATGTTATAGAACAAAAGATAAGTTAATAGTGTGATAAGAACAAAGGTTTGCAAGCATTTTTCTAATAAAAGCCGGTTCATTAAATTGAAGTGAATCTACAAATATGTTTATGTAACACTGTAATGATCAAATAAGTATATTTTAAAATAAAAGTTTGAAATTTATAAAACGTTGAGAGACGATGCATATGACAGTGAATCATTCACTTGATACCATGTATTGCATTCTAGTTGGTCTATTCAATTCAATGAGCCAATTAAAATTCAGATAATGCTTTGTGTACGTCTAGTCGGATCATCCATATTTCTGACGCGCGTTTCACATCCTGCGTATTTCAGCACGCACTAGGAAATGTCTGTCATGTGCACATCATAATCATAACTAATATATATTATAATACGTTTTAAATATATATTTATATGTCATTTGTTAATTATTTTACTCTGAAACCAAACAGTAAATGAGAAAAAACCTGGTAACATTAACGTATTATAAAAACTATATAATTATACTGAAGCAGGTTTGTTTGAATGATTTCCATATTTAAGTATAGACTCCAGGATTAGTAATAGTAGGCCATTTAAAGATAATTACTCCCATCGAAAGCAGTTATCTATTTGCAGTGCGGCGCCAGACCGCATTCCAACGGGAGCTGAACTATCGCCTTAATGCCCTACCTTCGGCTAGTACGGTCTAAAAATAGAAGTCATTGAGGTGCTTGACCTTTATACTAATGGGAAAAAGATGAGCCTCTCACGCATCGCTATGTTTGCTATAAATACATCTTAAAAAAAAATATTTATTTAATGGAATAATAATTCAATTATTCAAAACAATAATTTAGGCCTTTGTGTTGTGACATTTCTTTAGAAAGGACTATCATAGTCCGGTAAATAGTTTACATCCTTCTTCAAAGGAACATAATTCGAGATAATTTGAAGATAAGAGCCCGTCCCCACAGTCTCGAGCCCTTAGATGATTTATTCTTAATAGGAAAATTGCTGCGAACGCTAATGTCGACTGACGCGTAACATTGGCCTTAACGCCTTTACGACTTGCAGACGTGCATTTCAAACCATAGTTGTGTTATGTCACATTGTTATACAACTAATTTACCTTTTCGTTGTTTCAGAATGAAGTTCTTACTATTATGCTTGGCCTTCGCGGCTGTTAGTCTGGCGATGCCAGTGGCTGAAGAAAAACCGGAAGTTGCCGCCGTTGCGGAACCCAAAGTTGATGCACCCAAAGATGAACCCGCTGCTGTTGAAGAAAAGAAACCAGACGCACCTTCTGAAACTAAAGAAGGCGAAACTAAACCTGAAGCTAAGAGCGCAGCCGTAGAAACTGAAACTGACTCAAAAAAAGTTGAAGCCGAACCGGCGAGCCCTGAGAAAAAACCGGAAGTAAAGAGCGACGAAGTGGCACCTAAGGCTGCTGAACTAGTTGAGAGTGCTCAACAACCAGCTGAAAAAAAATCTGAAGAAGTCGTCGAATCGAAACCAGAAGGAAAAGCAGCCGAACCCGAAGTAAAATCAGTTGAGGAGTCAAAAGCTGAAGTTCCAGCGACAGTAACTGAAGTACTTAAGGATGCTTCTGCCAAATCAGCGACCCCCGAGGAATCCGTTGTTCAAGCTGAAAAAGCTGACGCACCTGTCGCCGAAGAAGTGGACGTAATCAAACCTAAGCCTGAGAAGAAAATTGATTTACCCGTCGAAGCTCCCGCTGCTGAACCAGAATCCAAAAAGGCCGACTCACCTGCTTCGGTAGAAGAACCAGCCAAAACAGAAGAAAAGAAAGTTGAAGAACCAAAACCTGAAACCAAATCTGAGACTGCTTCCGACAGCGCACCTGCTGCTGCTAAATCCGAAGAACCAGCTGCTGCATCTGATGATAGCTTACGTGTAGTTCGTGAAACAGTTGATGACAAGAAGGATAAAAAAGAAACTGAAACCAAGCCTGCTGAAGAGTCCAAATCAGACAATGTAGAAAAGAAAGAGGAATCAACCAAGGACGCAAAACCCATTGAAGAGAGCAAACCTGTTGAAGACAGCAAACCGGTTGAAGTGAGCAAACCCGTTGAAGACAGCAAACCCGTTGAAGACAGCAAACCCGTTGAAGACATCAAACCCGTTGAAGACAGTAAACCTGTTGAAGAGAGCAAACCAGTTGTAGAAAGCAAACCCGTTGAAGACAGCAAACCTGTTGAAGACAGTAAACCCGTTGAAGACAGTAAAAAAACTGACGTTGAAGGGCCTAAGGATGCCTCTCCTGTAGCTGCACCAGACACTAAGCTTGAAAATCCAAAAGAGGAAGAAGCTAAGGATGTTACAAAGGAGGCTTCAGCTAAAGATGTAAAGCCTGCCGAGCCTGCTCCAGTTAAAGAAGATGAAACATCAGATAAAAAAGAGAAACCTCAGGCTGACCAACCTAAGGCAGAGAATAGTTCGGAGGAAAATACTAGTGCTGAAAAAAGCCAAGAATCCAATGAAGAGAGCTCGGAAGAAAAAAGCTCTGGCAGTTCTTAGATAATTAGTAAGGAGCCGGTGGCGGCGGACGTGTGTCGACGTCCCTCGACACGCGCCCTCCGCCGAGAGCGCGTTCGGCGCTCCGTGCCCATGTGTAGAGATACGTGCCTCGTGTGAGTGTGTGAGTGGCGATCGTCACGCCCAGTGCGTGGTTATTCCCGACTATTCATTAGATCTAGAGACTATTTAAATAGCCGAACCGAAAAATTACCTACGTTGTAATTATATCTTTCGCAGTAAATTATCGAATTCAGGTACTATAAGTAATAAAATATGTTTTTATAAATATGCATTTTAATTATTCCATAACTCTTTATTCTTTACTAGCAACCCGCCCCGGCTTCGCACGGGTAGCGGGAGAATCTTTAACAATCATCAACATATTTCAATCAATTTACACAAGATCTTAACAAATTATACACCTTAACCTTCCTCATGAATCACTATGTCTATTAGTGAAGACCGCATGAAAGTCCGTTTAGTAGTTTTTCAGTTTATCGTGAATAGACAGACAGGCAGACGCGGCGGGGAACTTTGTTTTATAATATGTAGTGAAATCCAATATCAGCAGTTTATGCATTCATTTTTCGCCTTTTTCATTTTGCGTTCAAATTTTACGTTGCTAGTCAATAAATACATAGTCCCTACAGTTTAGTGACTTCTAATTAGCATTATAGCAAGTCATTAGCATTGCAGCACTAGCAACAGTCACCTAACCTATTCAAGTAGGTATTAAATATTTAATATACCTATCTTCAATTTTGCTGTTTAAGTATCGATCAGCAAAGAAAAAATTATAATTATAATTTTTAAATTCAAAATCAGAAAAGGCATAAAATAATAATATTGCTTTAATTTTAGTTTATGCTTATAATTATCTTCGCGAAAGGCAATGGAGAGAAATAATTTAAAGCATGTATTTATAAGAACTAGAGATCGGTGGAATTACGACCGTTTTGAATGTCTTGACCAGTAGTATAACTTTAAACTTAAGATAGGCAAAGAACGCAGAATACAAAATAACTTAAAACTTAGGCTTTTCCGTTCCGTCCAGTTTATTTCAATTAAGAAAACATCAAATGACCGTCCGAAACTGGCTTTGGCCTATTGACGTGTAATTAAAAATAAAATTCAATGGGATCCGGTCGAGTCAGCTTAGACCTAGACCTGTTCTACTCCAATTCAGAAAGAAAATTAAAATAAAAACCCAACCTACCGGCTCTAGGTTTAACTAAGAACCATCTACACAACGACGATAAGTACAAGAATTTGTTTTTTCGTTTAGAATTCGTCGAATCGTTTTTTAGAGTAAATACGAACACATGCAGACCGATTTTTTTTTATTTCAATTATCTTTAAAGAAAAGTGCTCAGACTTCAATGCGTCTCTAAATTAAAGACTAAATCTCATTATACGTGTGTTACGATTGAATACTTTAAGTAAAGATAAATTATCCAATTAAAAAAACATTTTTTGAGTATATTGGGTATCAGTTCTTGAGTATATTGGGTAGTTCCCTGTGTTTGAAATAAATTATTTCATAGTCTTCATAAAATTAGGTCTTGTATTAGAATTTGAAAATTTTGATTCGTTATATTTTACACGTTTGTTTTCATTATCGTCATCCAAACATTAAAAGAATAGTTATGGACTGAGTGCCAAACCTTGGTGTACGCCTACTTTAACCTGAAACTCATCGCTAGTTCCTGATAGACATCAGATTCTGGTAGTGACGGCATCGTACATGTCTTTGACCAATTATATGTAGCATTCGGGGATCCCTTGAGCGTGCAATGCCTGCCAAATAAGCGGTCTCGGTGCTCGATAGAAAGCTTTCTCTAGGTCATCGATTAACACCATGTGGAGATCTTTCTTTCTGGCTCTATATATTATTATACAACTCAACTGTGATACAGAAATTAAAATCATTGGCATATGACGTTTATGTATTTACTTTGTGGATTAGTTTTTTCATGTGTATAAACAAACTCAAAATATATTTTTTGTGGCTGCTTGTTTTAAAATCTGACTAAATGTACTTATAATATTATGTAACCCATCTCGTTCTTGCAATTTTTCCTTTCATAACGCCTCTAATCGATTTCTGGTTAAGCGCACCAGGTAACTGTACTGAGTCTATATATATATATAACATTTGTGTCCATGAATGGTGTGACTCAATATAATCTGAAGGCATCACCTCACCTCATCAAATTGTTTTGATAGATTATAACTTTTGACGCTTGATACTGATTATATCAACAACAGATTATTTCTGAATAATCTGTTGTTGATATAATTTGATTTGATGCCGATTTAAATTTCTGTATAAAAGAATTATTCATCGCTCGATTTGCGTTTGGTCACTTATCACGAACTTCGTGATAAGTGACCAAACGCAAATCGCCAAGTGACCGCGAGCCAGCAACAGATTTTCATAACCAATTACCTCTCGGGCGAAAACTCATAAATGCTTCCGAGAGTTGTATCATGAAGCCTCGTGAGCGTCAGCTGCAGTTCTGCCGGGGGGTTGAGGAGCAGCAATCTTCCGCGCACGTACAAAAAAAAAAGTAATTTCCTCCCGATTGAGAATTATATCAATTATAGTTAACCCAATATCTTGTATAGATTGATGGATTATACGTCAGCTGGTCACATGAACGTGAAAAAAATACGTAGTAAGTACTTACACGTTCAGTGATTTCCTCTCAATTGAAAATTTGTCAAATGACAGTTTATATGCTATTGTGAACAAATACAATTGTCAGCTGGCTGTATCCCGGTGGAAAGATTGTCAGCTGGTACCGTGAAAGGTGTAACGCAATAGCCAGACGGGAGTATCTATCGCCTATTTAGATGCACCAGCTGACGAGTTTTCCCTCGGCATACTGCCAGCTGTTTTTTATGTAACTTACAAGATCATATTTACAAGCCGCTTACGAATTTTCATCCGGGAGGGTATGACGTATCTAAATTTATTCGACAATATGCTCCAAACACTAACTGAAAGATATATAGTCCCCAGTACGTCACCCAATTTAATAAATGATCAATACATAGGTATCTGAAGTTTTGTCAGTAGCTTCATTTCAAAGAGTTTACCAAACTTTATTTTTACGACAATTGTCGAAAGTGCTGCTGTTTGGCGATAGGACGCGTAAAGTGTGTCGAATTCGTGATTACTTCTTTTTTAACAAATACGTATTTCATTTTAACAAATAAGACGCATAATTTAGTAACAAGTTCGAAAACGTTTGCCGCAAATAGCTTGTCTACCAACGCAAACATGTCGGATACACGATGTTTTGTTTTGCGACAAATACATATAGACAATTTTTTAAAACCAAAAAAAATAATAGCAGGATGATGACTTTTTTTAGATTTTTTACATTTTCTGAGAAGATTTACTATTGTAATATATATATTTTTTTACGCCATCGCAAAGTAGAGATTTCAACGAACTGAAAGCACACCAACTTTTTGAAAAAAGCTGATGTTTTGACGGGTGAATTTTCTTTTTCGATATAAAGTCAAAATAAGGTGAAACAATAAATATTTCAAATCAAATAAATTACAGTGTATTTGGGACATAAAAAGGTAAATTTTCAAGAAATTCCGTGAAAAAAAAATGTTTTGTAAAAGAAAAAAATAAAAAAGCAAAAACTTGGTTTTTTTAATTTTTTTCATAAATTTTGAGGTTATGTGAAAAAAGTGTAAATATAAAAGTTGTAGATCTTTTTATTACCTACACCTTTCCCATTTGACTTTTTTCCATAGGACTTGTAGTTTTGCCGGAAATCTAGATAAACCGTTTTTTACCCTTGAAACTCACCCCCTTCCCCTTCCCGACCTCAGATCGCCCGTAAATTATTTTTCCTTCAATTTTTATAATATTCTCCTCCTTTTCCAAGGGGTTTCATCCTACTATTATTTTTTTTCACTTTTTATTATTTTTAAAGGCCTACCCTGGTCTAATAGTGATTTTTTGCACTATTAATTCCTAATTCCTTATAAAATACAGCGGAGATATTGTCCGACTAATTTTCTGATGCGTTTTTTATATTTATGACTTGTTTTTATTCAAAATAATAATGATTATGGTGGAATTTCGAACAGTGGGCAAACACTAGTAATATAATTTTTGTGGATGAACCTATAAGTAAATCTCGTTCAGACCATTTTTCCAAAATTTAACTGTTTGCATTGTTTGAAAGATATATAAAAGGCGTTAGAATATTCCGTTTCCAGGTATAGTAACAAGTAGTATACGTTATAGTTTCTTATGAAAAGTTGAAAACTAGCATAGACAGTCCCTTGTGCTGTCCCATTTCCAGAATTAACAATAAGATTTTAAAATATTTATAACATGAATGTTGTTTAAAACACAATTAAATAACTTACTTCCTTTTGAAGGAACTTACTTCTTTTTTAAGGAAGTAAGTTATATGATTGTGTTTATTCATATAAACACAATCAAATAACTTACTTCCTTTTGAAATGAATAACACTGAATATATTTAGTTTTAATAAATCTTGAAGTACCTATGGTACCAACCCTGCCAAAAATTCATTAGGTACAAAAAATGAAATTTTCCAGTGCCTTTTCATGCTGTCCTGCTTATACGGGCAGGTAAAAAGTCTGAAATTTATGTCAGTAGCGCTAGCGACGGCGTACCACCATTTTATTTAATGTCAGTGTATCGTTTGTGGCGGGAATAGAATACGGGGCTGGCTGCTACGACAAAGAGTGCACTGGTAATTATTATATGTATAGTTTATTTGTGAAATAGGATGTATTCTATATGATTAATGTACATATTTATCTAGAACTTGCAAAATTAAATACATTGAGATAGCTTGCTTGATATTTCACGATTTCATCAATTACATAGTACCCTGCTTTGTAAAGTGGCAGAGGAGGTTCACTGTTCGCCGGAATAAACAGAAACAACTGTTACCAATAACTTTACACGTGAAAATACACCATCTCCTGCTTCTAAACGCAGCACCTTACAGGCATGATGATGTAATCAAAAAGTATAGGCAATAATAGTTTATTTTGTTCGAAACTGAAGCACTACAATTAAAGAAATGTCGATCCTATGCGGCATACAAAAATAAATATTTATAATTATGTATTACTAGCTGCGGCCCGCGGTTTCACTCGCGTAAGTCAAGATGCCGTGGGAATATCGGAATAAAAAGTAGCCTATGTGTTAATCCAGATCTACAGCTATCTACGTACCAAGTTTTATCGCAATCGGTTCAGTAGTTTTTGCGTGAAAGAGTAACCAACATGCATACATCCATACATCCACACATCCATACATCATTACATCCTCACAAACTTTCACGTTTATAATATTAGTAGGATGTGGTTTTGAGGTGTGAGCCACAGCCCCCTGCAACTATATACCAAAAAAATATGATATCCCGAAAACTAGCAATAAATTCAATGAGCTCTTTCGTGTTGTCGCCACATCAAAAACTCTTATTTATGTTATTAAAAATAGGGACAAACTATAATGGATGATAACACAGTTCACTATTTAATAAAAATAAGTTAATAGATATTATTTTGACTGGTTATACCGGTAACGCAATACTATAGATCGATTGATAAATATTAACAAATAGTGGGATTATAAAATGGTAGGAATATGTTTAGAACGATTGACTTGAGTGCAAACAGAGGTACGAACAACTTGGCAGTTGCTGTTAGATAGTGATTTTCATAGTTTATATCAGTGGTTTTGAGACTGTTTCTTACAATAATTATCAAAAAACCGTTACTTTTCTAGTCCTTGGTAGTTTTTTTTATTGGAAGAATATGACCGGACAACAATACGAGCCGAAAACGTCTTTACAGATAATTAACCATATAAAGATATATACATACCTTATTAGTAAGCATTCGGCACGCGACAACTCCGAGAGACCACCAATCTACCGCATGCCCGTAAGGTTCCCGGCTAAGTACTTCCGGAGCTGTTGACAATAAAGGTATTATTGATTAAACAATGATAGTATGATAATTACTAATTATCTATTATATATTAATTAGTATACGTTGAGAGGATGTTGGTATGATTGTTGTTGATATACAATTTTAGTGTATTAAGTTCGCACCTTGAGAAAAAATCAAACACCTGATTATTTGAAAAATCTTTTTAACAAAAAATTAAACCGACGAAAAGAACTAAAAATTTAAAAAATAAATCTTTTAAGTTTTAAGTATTGAGCTTATTTACATAAACTATCAAATTTTATATAAACTAATTTTGAGTCGGCGCCAAACAAATTTTATATGGCATACGTAGGTAATTAATTATTTTATTATTTGGCGCCGACTCCTATTTATTTTTTTTACATTATATCATGGAATCCCACAAGATCAAATCACAACAGAACAATATTTTTTTTGTAACTGAATTTTTTAAAAGGTGAACAAAAGAAGATTGCCATAAAAAATACACTTGTGGAAGAATATAAATTGAGGGCAACAAAGTACCTTCACACAGTGATTTGGTTACGTGTTGCAATTGATATCAATAATAATATCACACGATTAAAGTGAATTGACACGGTTAAAAACAACATACCAATATTATCTCAAGTAGTTAGCATTCACACTTCTTGTGCTCTACGCTTCTATCACTCCTCCGTTCATACAAAAATAATTAATTAATTATATTAATATTAAAATCATAGTTACTTTTCTATAAATGGAAGATCTTGATGTCGTGAAGCACACGAAGTCCTCTTGCTTTTTCACTTTTTGTTATATAATGATAATTAAATGATAAACAAGGAAGGTAATTTAAATGTTCCTTCCGAGTTACCTTAAAGTAGTAGAAGTATTTATATCAATTTCAGCTTAGACCCATCCTTAAATTACACTTAATGTTAGTGGGACTACGGAGGCCGTACAAGTGGAACATCAGAGTGGGACGAAGGGTAAAGCCCGGTTATTATGTTACGTATGAATATTATTCACTAATGGTACAAAAATTAATATATTTCTTGCTAATCTACACTATAAAATGAGGATCACAAACTACGTAATGCTCTGAAATTGAGCAAATAAAAACAACACAATTATTATGATACACAGATCAGTTGTACATAATTTTTGAAATTAAGCATATGCCCAAAAAATGCATTAAAAAAAGCTTTGATTTTGTAACTTGCGTTTTGTTAAGTATACTTTGCTATTCACAATCACCTTCTAGTCTTTAGCGTAATTATACTTGTTGCCGAAACAGAAATAGGCGTTTCGAGCTCCTCTGTTTCTTTACATCTTTTTCTCAGATTACCAGATGGTACAGTACCACAAAAGGAGGGCCAGATATCTTATCTCTGGATTATTCTGGAGTAGTGGAAATATGCTGTCATACACGACCAAGTAATCAGCGAGATTGGTCAACGGTCGAAAACAATGACAAGTTTGGGCAACAATATCATCTCGGGGGTTAGCAAGATTTGCGTAATCTAAAAATTCCTTCAAAGACAGGATCGGCTGTGACATAAATATAGTATAGACACGCCAGGGCAATTCGTGACCTAGACAATCTACGAGCAGCAACATCTGCTCTCTGGGGCAATAAAGAAACTCTCTATAAATGTTAAGTATTGGCTATGCTTGTCAATAATACTCTTCTAAAGAGGGTGAGAGGATTGCTCAAATCAATTGACCTTTTGGTACCTCCGTGGTTACCGCAAAAAAACTTTATAATTTTATTCAAAATTTAACAGATTAAGGTATAAATTGAACAAACTGCTAAAAATAGAAAAATGTTTTGTTACAATTGATTTATAATTTCATTGTTTTATTTAGTCGTGATAATCTTGTGCCTACGCCATTTTTAATCAATTCATTAACATCTAGGAGGAGGTAAAAGAAAAAGAACAAGAAAAATACTTCATCATTTATTCACTTATATATAAATTATATCACAAGACTAAGATTTTAGCTTAATTTTTTTTTTTTTGAACTTATACATCACAACATATACGAGTATATTTCCTGTTTCATTTATTATAAACTCTAATATGTAACAGCCGTTATTACACGCGAATCGTGAAATTTATAGTTCTAAATCATTTTTGTTTTTAAATAAGGCCATAGCAGGGGTGCCAAGATATAGTACTTTACAATGTGCTTGAGATACCACACTACACGAGGCACACCAAGTTACAACTCTTGCAACACACAAATTTAATTCGTGATTCATTAGCATGGAGTAACATTGTCTGCGTTGTCTTGATTGTGTTACCGAGACATTATTTATAGATTAACTACTAACGTTATTTAACTATTTAATATTCTTGCACACTTAGGTTTTGTGGTGGGTATGATCATATTGAATGCTATGGTCAAAAATTGACCCTTCCGATCTGGTGCGGTTAAAAAGCACTGTTTATTTAGTATAGGGCTTCAGCTGGTGAATAAGTTTGGGTTGTCTGTTGTTAAGAATCTTCATAGGCACTTAAAACACTGAATTGTTTGTAATGTCTAGAAGAGGTCTTGGTGCTTATCTTTTGTGCAACACCTGAACGACACAGACATGAGATTTTGACTATTATTATTCATAACTATATTAGGGCAAGGCGAGCGGAGCAGTAAATTTTGACATTTACTTGTTAAACAAAACTTAGCATACACAAAAAGTTACTAATTCTAAAAAAAGAGCTATTTAAAAAAAAAAATAAGATTCTTTGTAACACTGATTCAAAGGGAAAAACCATTTAGATAACTTTTATTTGTGAATTGCAAGAACTGTGTAATACACTAAAAAATATTGTCGTTATCACCAGCTTTCTTCTTCTATTTTGAAACTTTTAAAATATTAAGGTACTCACTGATATGAAAATTACAAATGGATATAAAAAATCTTCAATTAACTCCGTTATGTAAGCAATTTCGATGATGTTCAATACTACTTACAATGTTAAAACAATAACTACCTTAATGTAGATATGTTGAAATACATCGAAATTGCATGTATAACAGCCGAACAGCTGAAATAATCTATCAATCTAATCCAAAACCCATATTAGTAATAACGTTAAAATGTCCAACCGAGTTTAACCGGCCTATCGCCCTTTTTGCAAGTTAGTTAGAGCTTTTAGAGCGCACATAACATAATAATATACTTAATCTCTTTTACATATTACATGATTTAAAAAATAACCAATTTTTTATAATGAAAAATGACTGTTTAAGATTACAGTAGATATCTACTGCCGCGTCTATAAGATAAAATCGAATATTTATTTCAGCAATTCCGCAATTTATAATTTCACATAATATATTTAAATTATGTCGGACGTAGTGTGACATTGTCTCGATCTATAAAGTATATGCAGATTTACAAAATAAATATCATCCTTGTTCAGATGAATATTAATGGCAATTTCTACAGCTTTATTTTTATATGTGTACACACTCAATATAAGTACTATAACGAAATGTCAAGACGCGTCTTACGTAATTGAAATATCAATAAACTCATTAAAATTACCAAAAGAATTCGCAATAAAAGATAGTTAAGTTTGTACAGCCCTCATCTTTGGTGACGAAAACATTTGTGATGAATATTTTCTAATAGGTACAAGTGTGATTGTGTGCCATAAAGTGAGCCATAAAGGTTGTTATACACTAAAGCTAGTCACAAAATGAGGTAGGATAGTAAATTAGAATTGTATGGATGGACTCGGTTTACAGTCCTACGGAAAACAAACAAACTGAAAGTGCTTGACTCTGACATGAAAGCAACGACACAAAGTCGTACTTCAGAGTAAATAAATCTTAAAAGTTTGTTACGAGGTCATGGATCAAGTACACTAAGTTATATGACTTTTTCCAATCGGACTACAATAAATTAAGATCTCTTAAAACATCGCCTTAGAAGTTATTATAATCGAAAGTTAGATGAAGGAGTGATAAAATGACAATTACAATGTGATTATATCTCAGCATCACTTCAATCTACACATGAGACATTTTCCACGCACCACTCCTACGCATACTTTTCATACATAATACATGGAAATCACTGGTTATCTAAAACAATAAAGCCGATAAAGATCCGTACAAACGACATTCGAAATAACTCAAGTGACATCTATCCATGCTATTTACAATATTTATATTACACATTCATAAAAACTACTGTCGACATAGAACTACTTATAATCTAAAAACTATAAGAAATCAATCATATCTAGATCCATACACGTAATAGATATTCAATATACATATATTTTAATATTTCTGTATTATTTACCGCGATATAACAAAGCGATTTATTAGTAAATAGTCAAATGACTACACCGTAAGAGTACACATAAAAGGACTCAAACTTCTATTTAAAAGCGTTCATCAATAGTTAGAAGATTTAGTGCCAGCATAGAGTGTACTAAACAAAACACAAGTGGTTAAAATTATCTATCACTTATAATAAACTTCTAGGTAACTATTAATCCTACATCAACTCCTGTGAGTGTTTAAGAACCTAACAATAGACAAATCCAGGCTTGAAAACGACGAAAATCAATGGACACATCAACCAGCCTTCTGAGTCATAGCTCTGTAATTACAACTAAATTTAAAACTAATGTTACAACAGACAAAATTTTTGATTATACAAAAGATTATTCGTTTAAATACTATTAACTCTGCTCTGCTCGATCCTACAAGGGGAAATAATATGAGTGAAACATATACAACTAATTTTAGATACCAAAACCAAATAATTAAGTTGGCATTTTTAAGAGAAATTTAGGTGATAAATAAAATTCTAATACAAAACTGACTGTGATAAATTTAATTATACAAATCGATAATGCATCAAAAACGACGATAATGTTGGTGCAAACATACAAAGCATAAGTACAATAAATGACACAGATATAGATTCAGATATTATGTATTGTCAAAATGTTGAATACAGTTCGAATATTTCAAATAATCCAATCCTTATAGTTAATATATACAACATGTTCTTTGTAAAAATAACCACACTTTTCAACTTTTAAATCTTTACTAGTATAGTATGTACCACAATACCATCCAGATCAAAATAATTTTGTTTACTTCGAATCGGTATAAAAAAAAGGTTTGGTCGTAATTAACTCACACGATAATATGTATACCACGCGTTTCGAGGCTACATACGTAATCCTTGCACACAGTGTAATTAATATGTAACTTATGAACACAATATGCATCACAACGAAAGCGTGTCACGTATGAGCTTGCGCACCGTGTTCCCGACGGACGTGGGCGGCGCGCCCGACAGGTTGTAGTGGATCTTAAATAAGTAGGGCTGAATGTCCGAGTACGACGTATCGAAGATGAGATCGGCGTCCGAGCGGCTCGGCATCTTCGGCACGTACTCGTGCCGGTTTATGATCTCCGTGATAAACACTATCTTATCCTGCAGCATCTCCACTACGTTCTCGTGCTTGCTGTGCATGTCTTGCTCATTGCGCGACTCGGTGAGCTCGCAGTACACCGTCCACACCTCCCAGGGCACGCACTCCGGCTGGAAGGGCCAACGAGCGCGGCGCTTCTGGAAGAACTCGAGACTAATTGAGCCCCGTGGCGGGGCCGACGAGGAGTCCACACCACGCAGGAGCTCGGAGAAGTCCGATATTTCTCGCTTCACGTTTCGGCCAAGAGCGTCCGACTCACAGCATACGTACGTGAAGTCGATGAAGTCACAGTCGACGTCCACGTAGCTCACGGTTCGTATGGAGTAACTCTCCTCGTTGTTGTAGGTGAACTTGCCGCTAGAGCGGTGAAAGAGGACCGTGTGGAAGATGCAGGCGACTACCTCGTCGACCTGACGCCCCTCCATGGACAGTTCAAACGCGATAGTGCGCGCGTTCATGTTGTCGGCGTCAGTGGGCCGACGCGCGAGCACTGGCCGCTACTATCGACATAATCACTCAAAGTTCGTCAGGTTACTGACGGCTCCACTGTGTTACGGGCGCAACAGATACGAAGCGAATGCACTGAGACATTTTTAAAATATCAAACGAGTCAACTCCCACACTGAAATGGAGAATGACCGTTTTAGTTTTTCTTAAACTTTCAAATCAAACTATTAGTTTTGGTATGACCTAAGCAGTTGTGTTTCCTATGCGATACTACCAGCTTTATGTTAAAAAATGGCAAATCGTTAAAGCTAACTCATTTTTCAATACTATTTGATTTAAAGAGTTACAAACTTACCCATATATTTGAGGGTGCCACACAGTGTTGTAGTACGGGATCCAATCGAGAGCCACTTAGATAAGCCAAAGTCGATTAATCTTATATGGTAATCAGAATCGAGAAGTATATTTTCAGGTTTCAAATCTCGGTATATAACGCCAGCGTTATGAAGGAAATCTGAAATAGAAAGTTATTTGATATAATCTCTAATATACTTAAAATAACATCTTAAATAATCTAACAAAGACACTTGAGTGTAGGGACCTTGAACAGTAGTAAACCGTGGAGGGGGAAACAACATCGGCAGCTGCAATGTGCAGTACGACTAAACGGATTTTTCCTGGCTAGTTCAGTTATTAACGACACGTGTACTGTTTATGCTTGTAAATATGGGCGTTTCAAAAAAACTATTTTTTTTTTCGGAATCTCGCTTAAGTTTCCTTTAGATGCCAAAATAGGCCTCTGAAAATATGTGTGACTAATATTAAGGTTGTCCGCATACCACTTTTCGATATCCAATAAGAATAACACAGGAAAAAAATGTTTTTTCTTCTGATTTTTATAACTAATAAACAAAAATTTGCACTGCAATGTTGATCAAATATTTTTGTTAGAAATTGAACGCTCTACAAAAAAGGTCTGATGTAATTTCGATAAATCAACTCAATCAAAAGTTATTCGAAGTCAAAGTTATATTCATTCTCAATTTAGCCGTTTTTCCGAATGGTTTGACAAAAATATTATGTTTTCAGAAAAAATGTCCCCCATATATCGTACAAAATACTAATTAGACTTCTAAGGACTGTTAACCAATATTTTTTGCTATGTAATAAATAAATGAGATTTTTTGGAGCTTGATTTGACATGGTGCAGTAATGATTCATTTAAGGAATTTTTAGAATATTTCAATACATTAAAGTCACCAATGATGTAGCTGTATTTTTTTAAACTCTTAGAAATAAACTTTCAGTACATTTTAAGACCTTTAAACTTATAAATATAGGAGTATTATAAAGAAAACGGCTAAATTGAGAATAAATTCAACCTCGACCTCGAATAACTTTTGACGGAGTTGATTCATCGAAAAATAACATCAGACCTTTTTTGTAGAGCGTTTAATTCTCTACAAAAATATTTGATGAACATAGCAGTGCAATTAATCGTTCATTAGTTATAAAAATCAAAAGAAAAAAAATCCTGTGTTATTCTTATGGGAAATCGAAAAGTGCGATGCGGATGATATTAAAATTAAGGGCTCATATTTTTCAGAGGCCTATTTTGGCACCTAAACGAAACTTTTGAGCGTGGTTCCGAGATTTTTTTTTTTTAATAGCTTGAGTGTATATTTAACAGTGGAAATTGTTATTTTACGAAACATATTTGTATACTTACGGTGCCCGATACTTCGCTTTTAAAATGTGTTCCACCTTTTGTAAACGAACGAAAAATTATTCGTTATACGGGGACTCTAGGAATAAAAATAACTTCCCCAGCTCCGCAACCTTTATATTATTATATAAGAAATCAACAAAAGTGTGTGTTGATACTCACCAATAGCTATAGCTATTTCTGCAACGAATATCTTAACGAGTTCCTCAGGTAACCTCCCGTACTTATCGAGTAAAGCTAACAGCTCGCCTCCAGGAATGTATTCCGACACTGCAAAAAAATACGTGCTTGTTAAAACATGCCTTATTGTGTTAGGAAAAGTTAGTGTGAGTCATAAGTATTGGAATACATTATATCACAATAAAATTAAAGTAATCGAGCGTGTTCATTCAGATATGATAACAGTCAATTCGATATCACTCAAATGCTAGTTACCGAACAGAATGGAGTGTAACTACCCTTTACCCTTTTGTAGAATTCACGACAGAAAATGATTACTGTTTTTTTTATTTTACAATACAATTGTTAATTATTATATACAATTTTGAGCTATTTATTAAAATTTACTCTTTAATTACTCGAAAAACGTAAGACCATATTTTACATTGATAAACAAAAAAATTGCAAATCGAAATATACTACTATAATTAACAAGCAAATAAGTTAATAAAGTCAATATTTAATAAGACATGTACAATATTTTGAGAAAGTTGTAGAATCTTCTTTAAACCTAGCCTAGCCTAGCCCCTTCCCCACTTCTCTATGAAATACCTTTTGATGGGCCAAAAATTTTTCGTAGGTCACTCAGGTATATAAGTTATCTTAACAGGTAATAAATAGGCATCTAAGAATATAATTTAAAGAAGATTCTACAACTTTCTCAAAATATTGTTGATGTCTTATTACATATTAACTTTATTAACTTATTTGTTTGTTAATTATAGTAGTATATTTCGGTTTGCAATTTTTTGTTTATCAATGTGACATATAGTCTTGAGCTTTTCGAGTAATTAAAGTGTAAATTTTAATAAATAGCTCAAAATTGTATATAATAATTAAAAATTGAATTATAATTCGAATTCGATTTTTTGCATTTTCTGAGAAGATTTACTATCGTAAGATATATATATATTTGTACACCATCCGAAAGTAGAGATTTCAACGAACAGAAAGCACACCTACTTTTTGAAAAAAGCTGATATTTTGACGGGTGAATTTTCGATTAAAAAAATTAGGGTGCTTTTTCGATATTAAGTCAAAATAAGGTGAAAAAATAAATATTTCAAATCAAATAAATTACAGTGTATTTGGGACATAAAAAGGTAAGTTTTCACCAAATTTCGTGAAAAAAAAATGTTTTGTAAAAGATAAAAATAAAAAACCAAAAACTAGTTTTTTTTGAATTTTTTACATACATTTTGAGGTTATGTAAAAAAAGTGTAAATACAAAAGTTGTAGATCTTTTTATTACCTACAACTTTGCCATTTGACTTTTTTCCATAGGACTTAGTTTTGCCGGAAATCGAGATAAACCGTTTTTTCAACTTAAAACTCACCCCCTTCCCCTTTTCCCGACCCCAAAACGCCCGTAAATTATTTTTCCTTTAATTTTTATAATATTCTCCTCCTTTCCCAATGGGTTTCATCCTTATATTATTATTTTTTCACTTTTTATTATTTTTAAAGGCTTCTTCTACCCTGGTCTACAAAATATATTTGAAAACAAAAACAATTACAAATTTTGTGATTTTTTTTTCTTACTGGATCTACGTCCATGTACAGCACATAAACTATCAGAAACCATGTCGATTTGTCTGTATTTAAAAAAACCTTTATATATAAAGGTATAAAAATACGATTTCGAATTACGTAAAAATTCAAAAATAAAAGCGTGAGCGCGCGGTACAGCTGTCGGCAACCCACTGCGCGAGACTGCGTATAAGGGCCGCCAGCGGCCATGCGGCCGGTAGTTGTTTAGCGCACGTAAGTACATCGAGTGGCATAGGCCTGATACAAGCATGACAAGAGGTTATAATGCCTATAACTAAACACTTAATACTAATGTCACTCAGTAGTTGTAAACCCTAAATCGAATTCTGGCAACCGTAATGAATATTACTTACTCATTTGTTCTACTTTAATTCAACCTAAATTACACAACATAAAGTCGTTCGCGTTGGGGTTAAAGTCTAAAATCGCGCTTGACATTTAACTACACAACTGACCGCAATGCGTCACTGAAATTTTCACTAGCTACTTTGAATTCCTAAGGGCTGCATATTTTTACATTTTTATAAGACCACCCTGGAGTTATTAACCAACTCAAAAAAGTTTAATCATTAAAATCTGTCAACACGGTAAAAAATACAAAGTAAGAATCTAATTCAGTTACAATCCAGTAATCACATCCCTCATCAAATTAACTAGGTTGTGAAGAATGTCAGGTCAGAAGTACGCAAAACCGGCGGGCTTGTATGAAAGTTTAATGGCACTAGGTAGAGGTAGTTCGTGAGGTAATTAGGGAAAGATGTAAGTGGAGGAAGTGGATACTTGCAGACTTGACTAATAAATGACATAAGACAATAAAAAGCAGCAAATCAGGCCCTATTTAAATCAACAGAAAACAAAACACGACTTCATTGCAGTGAACTACCGCGAATGACGTGTATAAGGTAAACAGACTCAAGATAAACACAACCGATAAAAAAAGATAGCTATGTTATTATTATTATAATTATCTAGAACAATCACCTTTACTACTGGGTCGTGTTATCGGACGTCTTGTTAATCCGAACACCGTCAAAACAAATTGGCCTTATGACTTCATCTTCTAGGTCACCATCTATTCTAGATCATCATCTTCACTACTAAGAAACTAAGCATGTACAAATTATATTTTCTGCTAAATAAAAAAGAAAACGACCTTATTAAAAAAAAAATTGATTCCATTTAAAAAAGAAATTACTATAAATATTATTTATTTACCTTGATTTGATAAAAAAAATGGTAAAAGTACAAAAGTTTCGTCAAAAATAATGTAAGGTCAGGGTGGCCAAATCCGTCTACGGGACAAAATCGTCTGTTGCTAATTAAACCCATTACAATCCAGCTGCTTTTTTGGTAACTGTGTGGGTAAAAAATTATTACTTTATATTATAAGACTGCTTATTACCTTATAAATTAGAGGGTTGACGTACCTAGTGATACGCTCCTGGAGTTAATTTAGTCGTGTTGTTAAACTCCTACTTAATTGGATCTGAGATTTGTAGAATGAAGGCAGTAATACAAGAGTCCGTGACATCCCTAATGATTCGCGACTATATTTAGAGTGTAAGATAATGCATCATCCAACAAACAAGTGACTATCACAAGTCTAGCGTGTGTGACTTTTTGCGCTCTTTATTGTCTATCTCCGATATTAATTACTATCCAGGTTAAAAATGTTTATCATCTTGTATTCGCTCCCTTCTCACATTGAGTAGGTACATTAAGTCTTTGACTCATTTACGTACTTATTTACTTACGATCCTTTAAGAAACTATAAGCTTGTGCTCCAGCAGGGTAACCTACGGTAAATTGGTGGGTATGGCCTACTTCGAGACGCGGCGGTTGTTATACTATATAGGGCATCGTTTATTATCAGGCGTCATATAACTGTCCACAAGAAACGAGGTCTTCAACGCCCAAAAACGATCATTTCGAAAACTTTTCAACTTCAAAATCAACACCTAAGGGATGTTTTCGTAGTGTGGAAAGACATTGTTACAGACATTGTTGAAAGAGTGGAGTTGAAGTTTCACCATCACTTAATTCAACAGAGGCACTGGGGGAATGAACAGTCTAGCGAAGGCAAAAGGGTGTTCGTTACACGATAAAAGACAAAAGAAAGCAAACTCCTGTGAGATACGAGATGAAATCTGTTTTCAGTTTTAGATCTTTTTCTTTTCTTTGACACAACTAAATAAAACAAAACCACGACACGACCACAACCGACCACTTCAGGATATAGCTTACTAAAACTAAGTTTTTAGTATTCAACTCGATTACGCTGCTGTCGAGGAATCGAAATAAACATAATTATTTATCAACCGATCGGAAGATAGAATTTAAAGCGGCGGTAGCGTAATGGCTAAGGCGTTGGACTTGCGATCAAGTGGTTGCGAGTTAGAACCCCACCCAGTGTACTACCGGCGTGAACCTGCTCCTAACACAAGCATTTAGCTTAGCTGGAGGAGTTAACAAGAATACTAGTAATGTGTGACCCACGTTGCTAGTATTCTTTATTAATAAAAACCAAAACCAAAGTATTTTAAAATTCAAAATAGAGAATGAGTTATGTTTTAGATAGTTACCAATATAAAGTCTTTTCTTAGTCTGCCAGCGGGCCACAGCGCCCGCTATGAAGGAATGATGACCACACGCTGCTTGGATACGAGCTTCTTCTTTCACTTGGCGCACTCCACTCTCCTTCACTATCTGTAATGTACATATCATACTACGTTTCATTTGTTATTTGATTCCTTTCAGTTTACTGTGAAATCTATATATAAACTAGCTACCCTACACACGTTGCTATGGCTCAGTAATCTGCTAATAAAAAAAGTACTGTACACATTGTGCAAAATTTCATTAAAATCGGTTCATTAGTTTAGGAGTTCATCGCCATTTTCCCTTATGTTTGTAACCCAAATTTCTTTTATTTTCTTAAGTAAGTACCTACCTATTGGCGAGTTTCCGTGATATCAATAAAAACGTTGTGGATTAGATATTTTTTTCTATTTAAAATATGTAAAACTATTATGAAAAGTTACAGTATATGTATATTTGACCTGTCAGGTACAGAAAGTCTATACAATGGCAGATCAAGTTATAAATTTAAAATATATCAAAACATTCAAAACATAATGAATATTACTCGAATATCGACCAACAGGCGACCTGTAGTATGAATAAATATGCCATAAGGTCATCACACACGGCACGGCAATAAAGTTGTCATTCAAATCTGAGCTTTAAAACGTGTTCGTATAATACATTTCATAATCTCGCCGTCGGCTTTCTCATATGCCGTGACGGTATAGTGTGAGCTTTAATGTTGTTTGTCGAATACTTAGTACGAGTTTCATTTGATAGACATTTCTGTGTTGTCTATGTTTTTATTTTTTAAGTGTGTGCCTACGAGCTTGTATTATCTATTAAAGTGTAACCTGGATCTTCGGTAGCATATAGTTATTTTTTTAAATGTTGGTAAGTAGGTATTTATTAAAACCTTGCTGGAACTGTGTATCAACTAAAATGCATGTAAATTGGATAGAACATTGTTGGATAGAACATTGTTAGATAGTAGATTCTTTAAGTTTTTATGCTCAATGTACCCAAAGTCGAAGTGACGCATGAATTAATAACTCGGTATCAAATTTCTTCATAATTGATTACAAAAGATGTATCTTTGTGTGGAAGCGATTACATTTTTCTTCTTCTCCAGCACTGGCTATTTCATTCGATAAACCCACTTCGTTAAGATCTTTCTAATTAAAAATTATTAAACTAAAATTTTGATTACCCGGAGTAGGCGAACTCTGAATATCGATTACTATTGTTTCTCTTTTAGTTTCAAGATAATTAACATACTTACATTATTACATACTTCACTTTAAAATCACTTAATTAAGCATTTTCATACATAATTTATTATAATCAAATCAATATTTTCACATAAGTAAACAAGTCAGTGTTTCCCCTGACAGCGGGCACGCATGTAGATAGTTCAAGTGCCTATTACTCATCATGATGTAATCATCTTAAGAAAAACATATAGGTACTTTTGACAATTATCCTCTCAAATGAGTTCATAGTTACAAAGGAAACGTTTTCTTTGAAGAGGTAGGTAATTACTTAAGCGGTAGATGTCAAAAGCATTCAAGTCATTATAAAAATGTTGTAAACAGTTGCTAGGCCGATTCAACTGATTAAAATATAAATACCAAGAGATGAGATGTAACAACTTTTGCCTAAGTATATAGCAGCGGATGGATAGGTGTGCCGACGAATCTTGAGTTATTGAATTGACGTTAAAAGTAAACACATAGGCTAAATCGTATTTAGGGAGAGTTTAGAAGTCTTACACTTGCATAGAACTAAGGACAGCAAAAGGCCAAGGATCAACGTAGATCAGAGAGAAGACGCCCAAGTTATTCCGATTGCGGGTAAGGAAGACATTGCCAGGGGACCGTAAACAAGGTATACCTAATTAAGTGAAATATGTACATTTATTACTGTCGACAGATAATACTTAATGTGTTTTCATTACTGTAAACATCTCTGAACTATCATTGATTCAGCAAAAACACAGGTTTACAAATAATATAATGTTTCTGGCATAGAACAAGAATGTATCATCTCATCCATGACACTTCAATCGCTATGTACTTATCGATAAAATGCACACGATTTCAATAAAGCAGCGTGCCGTCATGCACGTTGACAGTTTTATGGTGTAATCAGCAATATCATTCAATGTAAAAAAAATTAGACCATAGTAAATGAACAACGAAATATAAATGATAAGACGTATTTTAGTACTTACTTAGTCTGGAAGCTTATCGTTCCGTAAAACTCGTTTAGGTGTAATAAGTTTCATGTAGGTCACTCGATAATACGATTTCCGATAAAAGCGCATATACGATAAACACTTTCGATAAACTATGACTTGAATGAAACATGCTAAGCCATCAAATTAGTGAACAATGTGACTTAGGTCTAATTAGATGCGAATTAAATATAAAATGTTTAAAAATCGCTAATAAATGTAGGAATAAAACATAACAATAAACGGTTTACGGGATTAATTTTCAAGGATTTTTTATTAGTTACTAGCAGCGCCCCGCTGTTTCACCGCGTAAGTCCCGATCCCGTGGGGATTTCGGGATAAAAAGTAGCCTATATGTTAATCCAGGTCTCCAGCTGTCTACATACCAAGTTTCAAATTGGTTCAGTAGTTTTGGCGTGAAAGAGTAACAAACATCCATCCATCCATCCAAACTTTCACATTTATAATATTAATATTATTATTATTAAATCTACTAATTTTGTATTTTAGATACTCTGCTAAATGTCACCATTCATTTTGCTAAATATTGATAGGTGCAGAAAAAAAGGCAGTAAATGATAACGTTTTATTTGAAGTCGGAGCTATAGTCTTAAAAATAATCTCAATCATTTAGGTGTATTACTCGAAATTGCTATTTTTCTCTCATGGTTGACCCTTGAGATGGAGATGGAGATGTTTGATAGTGATACTAGCGCCGTGTTTTCAACCCTATACCCTATCCTTCCAATACTGATGCCGCTACCAGCTACCTATAAACACTCGCCATACCGGAACACCAGCGCAGTCACTCGCGCCGCTTTCCAACCCTACTCATTTCTTTGCCAGGTGTGCGCAAAGGTACTTACAAAGTTCTTTGTTTCAAGTTTCTTGCAGAGCTTCAAAACTATTTATTTCGCAGTATTGAATTTGTATTGTGATATGAACGTACATTAAAGAATTTGTTGTGAGTATATCACTGTCTCCTCGAGAAAGTTCACTTAAGCACGCCGTGTTCTCAACCCTATACTCCATCATTCCAATACTGATGGTCTACCAACTACCTATAAACACTCGCCACACCGTAACACCAGCGGGGTTACTCGCGCCGCTTTCCAACCCTACTCATTTCTTCGCCAGGTATGCACAAAGGTACTTACAAAGTTCTTTGTTTCAAGTTTCTTGCAGAGCTTCAAAACTATTTATTTCGCAGTATCGAATTTGTATTGTGATATGAACGTACATTAAAGAATTTTTTGTCAGTATATCACTGTCTGCTCGAGAAAGTTCACTTTTTAACCGACGAAAAAAAGGAGGATCTCAATTCGACCGTATAATTTTTTTTTTTTTATGTCTGTTCAGCCCTCACTCCGTTATTTATGAACCGATTTTGATTATTCTTTTTTTGTTAGATAGGGTATACCTCAAGGGTGGTCCCATGTCAAGGAAGTCAGGATCTGATGATGGGATCCGGAAAATATTGAGAGAAACCTTCGAAAATTGTAGGAACGAATAGTGTTTCTGTTTACTTTTCATTACTTTATCAGATATTGCGTTTAGAAATCATCATCCTTTTTCATCACCATCATCATGATGATGAAAAAAAACCATAAAATAAAATCTTTTTAACAAAAAATTAAACCGACGAATAGAACTAAAAAGCAAAAAATAAATAAACCTTAAGTCTTAAGTATTGAGCTTATTTACATAAACTATCTAATTTTATATAAACATATTTTGGGTAGGCGCCAAATAAAATTTTGATAATTAATCAGTTTGTTGTTTGGCGCCGACTCAAAATAAGTAATACTTAAGACTTAAGGTTTATTTATTTTTTGCTTTTTAGTTCTTTTCGTCGGTTTAATTTTTTGTTAAAAAGATTTTATTATGATACTCAGTCATGCTTGGTCGTGCCAATGACATCGTCTGTCTTCGTGAGCAGCTATAAATTAACCAGCAAGCATGTCGCTCTATTTTATTATATGGATTAGATCGGCTCTGAAGAAAATTTAATGAAGTAGTGTAGTTTTTTTTAATTATTGGATATCATCCTGGCAACCAAAATGACAACTTTAATTTGTGTCCACTTGCTAACATAGCAGTCACAAATTTGTTACGAAGTTAGTCATTAAATATTTACTGCTAAATAGTTCTTAGGTTTAAAATATAAGATAATCAGTATCCGTAAACAGCTCGATTTGAATATTTAAAAATGTTTATTCGTACTTCCTTAAGTTCTACTAAGTGATAAATGTTTAAATAATTTCAACAATTGAGTGCTAATATATAAATTTGTCGAATATCGCATTCACTATACGTCAAACAAGGTTGTGTTTGTCCGGTTTCTGGTCATTTCCGGAACATAGCGGAACAAAAGTTACGGATTTAAAGACAAGATAATTGTACATGTTATGTTTGCACTCTCGGATATTGACGTCCGTTTGAACTTCACATTGTAACAGTTTGGTAATGATCACACTATCCACGCGTTTCTTACGACACAATTGTTGAAGATGTTTGGACGGTTACAAATAGGTAAGATCTGATACTTCCTTTTTATTGAAGTGGCTAATGGACCTTTTCTTTTGTGCCGGCAGTGTAGGTTGATATCGCTTCAGTATTTTTTATAACGATTTTTTTTTTAATCCTAGGGTTCTGTTCCTCAAACAAAAAAAGGAACCCATCTATCGTCTATCGGTGAAGACCCTTTTCTCAGGAACCCGCGGACGCATCAAGTTGAAATTAATACCAAATACTTATCTCTGCGATACCTCGAGGTATACCGGTATACGGGAACAGAACCCTAAGATGTATGTAAAAAACTCAAGCTTCTAAGTGAACGCAATCGATAGCGTAATTAATGGCTAAGGCGTCGGACTTATGATCAAGTGGTTGCGGGTTCGAACCCGGCGTGAACACACTCCTAACACAAGCATTTAGCATTTAGATGGGTTAACGAATACTAGTAATGTGACTCACGTTGCCAGTATTAAAAAAAAATCGCAGTTTAATCGAAACCTATAAGTTAGTTCCCATCATGAAATTTGGCAAGAAGCAAGATCATCAAAAACTCTGAAAGTCATTAATTTGTTTGTTTTTGAAAAATATTTTTTTGCACTTACTAGTTCATATTCTGCGGTTAGAAAACCTAAATCGATGTATGTGAGAATCATTATATGAATACGTGAAGAGAATTCTTTGTACCCCTTTCGTTTATATATAGAAGACTAGCAACCTGCCCTGGCTTCGTACGGGTATCAGAGACATCTTCAACATTCGTTATCATATTTCAACCAATTTACACAAAACCTTAACAAATTATATACCTAAACCTTCCTCGTGAAACGCTCTATCTATTGGTGAAAACCGCATGAAAACCCGTTCAGTAGTTTTTAAGTTTATCGCGAACAGACACGACAGACAGACGCGGCGGGGGACTTTGTGTTATAATATGTAGTGAAGTGGAGAAAAAAAGTAAAATTTTTAAACAATATGTCTTACAACTTTAAAAATTACGTGAAAACGGCTTAAGAAATTACACGCGTCTAGTATATATGATTACCTGTCATAGTAAGTAAGTCTATACAATGATTAGCTAAAGTTAAACTGGCAAATGAAAAAACCACGCATATTTAGAACTGCAAAGTTAAGTTTGTCTTTCGGCAAAAAAAATGCATTAATCTTCGGGGATCGATTCCTGAGATGGGCAACTACATACATACAAATTTTTGCTAACGGGTCCCTCGGTGCGCGTGTTATTATTTATTTTCATAAAAAAAAACAATATTATTAAGCAAACCACGAAGGGTTTGTGCGAGTGTCGTACATTCTGCAGATAAATTATTTTTGATTACATAAAGCAGCTTGGGTTTTTAACAAAACGAAAACTACAGTTAAATATTCATAAAGTATCAACCTACTTATAAAATAACAAAGAAAGATATTTCCTATTTGCTATTGCGTCGGGCGACCACATCTGTGCCCGAGCGCTGACAGATAAGGAACCAGTTTGTGCGAGGTGTCAAGTGATCATTACACAATCAGTGAGATCGTTTTGGCTTTTTAAGCATCCCTATTCGTTCGGAAAATAAAATAAAATAAAAACGATATGAAGACCTCTAAAACTATACAATATTTAATCTATAAGAAGTTATCTTTAAGGCTGGCCCCCGATTACGTGAGTGGACCCAAATTTTAGTTGTATTTAACACGCCTCGGTCTACCTCTTCGGGGATACCAGGTTGAGTGTATGTTTGTAAATAATTCTCCCCTTCCTTCTGCTCGTAATTTGTTGCTAAACATGTATCTAAAAGATAATCGGTCGTTTGGCTACTGTTGTCGAAAATATACCAATTGATTAATTTACTAGCTATTGTCTATGGTTGCGCTTGCGCAACTCTTAAGTTTTATATAAGTACTAAGAATATTTTAAATAGGTACCTCTAAAACAATAGTATCTTGTGATAAGTCTACTGTCTTAAATGTTTACTGGATTACAACGCACCGCACGATGAAAAGGTCAACAACTCAAATACAATCCCGTTGGGCGATTGCTGTTAACCTAATTCTTACGAGCTTAGTTAGGTTAACCTCGTTACTCCAAATGGGTCAGGGATTCTATGAGTGATTTTGTTTATGTTTGTAGAATCGACTGCTTCCATTCAATTTTAAAAGACAAGTTGAGTTTGGAATTGTTTATGTCAAGTCAGCAAAGAAAGTTGTTTCAACACAAACAGATTCTCAAAAGAGTTTTTGATTCATATTTACACATACCTACGCGGAGAATGAGAAACCAACGAGACGAAGCCCCAGCGATCATATCACATGTACGTATATGTCTTGGCCAGATTCACTCTATTTTATGTGTCCGACAATTTCATGAAATGGTCGTATTTCAATAGCCAGCTAAAACTGCTGGTATCGTTTAAACGTCAACGTTTGATGATATGTCAATCCATGTTTGGCCATATAATTAATGTAGATGTAGGGTCTCCATGATATAAAAGGTTTTATAAAAATGTATATAGGTATTAGTATAATATATATATTTATAAAAATGTATATAGGTTTACTAAAAAAATACTTATATTGCTCTTTTCAGTTGTCGTAACGACGTTTATCTGCACTTTTTCTTCCATTTGCACATTATTATTCCCGTTTAAAACAAAATAATTGTCCGCCGCCAAAATGCATCACAAAAACAAAACGATATCAGCGCCTTTAACTGTGGATAATGCTACCATTTTACGACAATGTTTAAGTAAGTAAGAAGTAGTTGTGCGTTTAGCTGTTCATATCGTTAAACGCGATTATGCATTGATCTGGCCAGACCATAAGATGTGATAGACCCATCGAGATTAGTACGTAGTATCTCGATGGATAGACCATTTCATGAAATGGTCGGACACACCATGAAGTTATCAATTTTAAGATCAGACAACATAGGTACATAGTAACACGCAAATGAAGCTAACTATGAGCACGCATGTACATTGTAACACTATACTATACTTATTGATATATTGGGTGTATTATCGAAGAGTAAATAAACTAGTTTCTTCTCACTCCATTCTATGTTGCCGAAAAAAACTAATAGTTTGATCGATAGAATAAAAAACGTGAATTAAGAGACCCGGAAGGTTATGTTAACTTGCCACAATGAAATTGAAGCATATTTTTAGGAATAAAGGGAGTAATGAGGTCACAATTTGAGTGGATACCTTATAAGACATATACACTATTCATACGTTATACACGTATCTATCTTCTCGGGCACTTTAGTATGTAATAACATGTGGTTCGGATACTTAGTTACCGAACGTTCAATATCTTTGGATGAAAAAAAAAACCGACAAATGGTTCGCAGATGTCAAAAAAGGTCGGATCATAGATCGATGGGTTTGTACCTGTTTCTACAGTTTTTGCAACAAGCAAGTTGATAGTGTAGAGCATATTACTACGTATATACGTATACTACGTATGTACCTAAATGCCTTAAATATCTTTTTGGAAAAGATTCCGCGCATTTTTAGGGTTCCGTACCTCAAAAGAAAAAAACGGAACCCTTATAGGATCATTTTGTTGTCCGTCCGTCCGAAAGTCTGTCTGTCTGTCAAGACCCTTTTTCTCAGGAACGCGTGGAGGTATCAAGCTGAAATTTATACCAAATACTCAGGTCTACTGTCCCTTAGAGCTGTGAAAAAATCAAACTTCTAAGTTAACGCAATCAAAAGATACAGCCGTTTATTCCGCTAATTTCCGCAAATTTTGACACTCGCAAGGGAATCAAAAACTACAGGGTACTTTCCCGTGAACTCAGAATCTTGAAATTTGGTACGAAGCAACGTCTTATAGCACAGATAAAGGAAAAATTGCGAAAACCGTACATTTTTAGTTACATCATAATTATAATAAAAATATTTTACGGAACCCTCGGTGCGCGAGTCCGACTCGCGCTTGGCCGGTTTTTTTATCTTTTTGCTCAACGAAAGGGACGTCCAAATTGTTTGTCACAAAAGTTTCACTAAACTTTTCTTCATAAACTGTCACAGATTTTCACGGTAATATGACCGTCGATGACCACAATATAATAAATAGACACTTTTCGCGGTTCACGAGAATTAGGTTGAGTGATAATCAAAATAACAATTTAGATAAAGGTCTGAGTTAATGACTAGTGGCTGCTAAAATAATCTAATGTCGGATGTCAAGTAATTAGTGGTTATTTAGTAGTCTACTGGTAGAACTATATTCCTACATTGTTTTTATTGACTTATAAGTTGAAATACATATTATACTTACTCATTCATAAATGACTAGTTGTTGTCCGCGACTTCGTTCGCTTGAACATTTTGTGTATATGTGTGAGTCTATCCCACGGGAACCGTACATTTTTCGGCATAAAAAGTAGGCTACGTGCTATTCCAGACTATAATCTATCTTTGTGCCAAGTTTCATCCAGATCCGTTAAGCCGTTCCGTAAACTCGAATAGTCAATTCAATCATTCTAATGCGGAACGTGTTTAGATGAACTTTGGCACTCTGATAGACTGTATCCTGTACGCTGGCAACTTAAACACTGCGATCGAAGTTGAGCGGAAATATAGACATACCGGTAAGGTATTCTGTTCCTCCCTACTAAAATTACTACTACTAAAGGTAATTGTTACGGAATACGAATTCATTGAATGGAAGTTAGATGTTAATGTCCCCAGAAATTTTTTTGTATACGAATCGAAATAAAGAGCAACATAACCATTTAAGACATTTTCACAAACTCTTAAACCCTTCCAGCATGTATTGTGTTATGGTTTTGTTTGCGTTGTATGTATGTATGCTCAAAAGCATAGCCTAATAAGTGCTAAATAAAGCACATAACATCAAGTAAAGCAAGCCCTGTCATTTAGAGAGGTAAACAAAACGCCAAGAAATAGATATATATTAGTCTAATGACTGACTGAAAATGAGGTTATGTTTACACAGGTAGATTTAGATTCAGAATATAGAAATTTGTATTGTTGGATCTAGTGTTCAGAACAGTTGATCTTAAGACAAGACTAGAAAATTCATACCTGTGATTTACTGAGCACCTTCAACGCATACTCCTTGTCCTCACTGATTTTCTTGACTTTGTACACTTCACCAAAGGCACCTTTGGCTATTGTGTCTTCTATTTCAAAGTCTTTCTGTAGTAAGTCAGTGGTGATGGGGAATTCAGGCTGGAATATGGATTCTTTGTGTGCCACTGGCCAGGCAGTTTTGCTAGCTTCAAGCGGGTTTTTCAGTGTTGAGTCATTCCATCTGAAAGATAAAGTTTTCTTTTAATATCCAATTAATTAACAGTTCTTTAACTTTTTATGTCTAAAGCCTACTTGTAACGTGATTCACACATTTCTAGTTGTCATGTTAATCCCTAAAGCTGAGCTAAATGCTTATTTTGTGTACTGGGTGCAATTCCGCCATTTTATACTGCCATAGTTTTTTCAATATTTACCTATATATCTAGCTGAATTAAGATTCAAATTGACAGTATAAAGCTAAGACATTGTAAGATACTTTCATAGATGTTGATAGACAATACACAAAGGAAATATCCTTGTGGTTCTAATTTGTGGTTAGGCAGAGAGAGGTGTGCACTTAATCTACTTGTTATGTCTATGTTAAATGTAAATTTATATCTAAACAGATGTGAAAGACCATTATAGGTACTCTTTGAATTTGCAGAACAGTTAGTGATACATTAACTACTAACATTGTTTTTAGTGACTCAGGCCAAATTCTGCAATACTGTAGGTGAATTGTGTAAACCCTCAGGACTTCAACCTGTGACGGTGATGAACCACTTTTTGTTTTTTGGTCGCGAGGTGGAAGATCCTCGTGGATGTCCTCCGCCCTTGGGGAGGCAAAGGGGTCTGTCGGACTCTTACCGACTAAAAACCAACCCGGTGTTCCCGCGGATCTCCCGATCATCGCGAGAATCGCCATTGTATTCTTCCGCAACCCCCGGAAGGCATTGACCCGTCTCACCCTAGACGGATCCCGTCACCCGGTGCGACCATCACCCGTCGGCCGCACTCCTCTGAGAGCGAGCGCGGAACACCGCGCATTGTCTCTCGGGCCGGTTCCTAAGGTGGCCGGAGATCGTTAAACGCAATCCGGCGCCCGGTGCGTCTGCTGCGGGCTGATGGGGTCGTACTCCGCTCTCTCTCCCGTTTCGTCGCCTTCTTTGCGGACATCATCTCCTCGCAGAAAGCGGTGACGTCGTTCTATGCACTCTCGCTCCGGACCATGTCCAGAAACACGGCTGGGAGCGAGAGGTATCGATATTAGAGGGATATTGGGAGATACGACAAATGTTTGACAGCTGGGGACATGTGTTTTAATTATTATTTACTCTGTATTTTGTATAGGAAAAGTGTTGTTTTTGCTATTTTTCTAGCTATTTTTACCTTTTTCTCTCCATAAGAACCTTCCTTGTGCCTTAACGAAAATATGAAAAAAAATATAGCCGAATTGGTCAAGCCGTTCTCCAGTTTTGCGCTTAGCAACACATTTGGAATTCATTTTTATTTATATAGATAGATAGACTAGTCATTGCCTGCCACTATGTTCACATCAAACTTTTGGTGACATCGCAAAGGAACTGCGCGTTCTGGGATAAAAAGTAGCATGTGTACCTTTCCAGACTATAATCTATCTCTGTGCCAAATTTCATCCAGATTCATTCATCTATTGGCACAAAAGAGCAACAAACATCTATTTATCCATCTGCACAAACTTTCTCCTTTATATATATATATCCTATCCTATATTAAGATATCAATTGTTTTTTAATAGTTTATATTATCTGTGGCAATCATTTATCTATCAAATTAAAGAAAAAAGCAATATTAAGACAACTCAAACAACATGCTAATAGCTGTAATTAATAAATAATCTCAACAACATTAAATCAAATAACAAATATAATGTCACTTTAGAATTTTTACCACTAACACCATTTGCTTTTCTAAGTGTGAGGAGACATTTTAGTAGATAACATTTTACTAACTTTAATTACAAATAAGTAATGAGATTGAACATACTTATATAATTTTTGATTTTAACAAACATGGACATTGATCACAATAAGAGTTATTGTGATTAGTGTACTTATTTTATTTTTATCAAATAGCTGTTGTTTGCGCAAAATAATGAGTAGTACTACTAAATAATATAATGTAATTTATTACTTCCGGATTAAAGCACAACCTATGTTTACTTTTTTATGAAGCAATGATCACTGTTAGCAGTAAAAGACATGAAACAAAAATTGGTCCCTTTTGGAGTTTTCCCCCAAAAACTCAATTTATATTTTAAATAAATATTAAAATAAAAAACATTATCAAAATTATAATTTAACCTTTTGTAAAACTAACGTAATATTAAACATTTTTCTAAGAGCAATAGCATTAATCTAACTTAAACTGCTGATGATGAAACCACAACCAGTATATTTAAAAAATAAAAATAGCACCAGTTTTTTTCTACCTCATACCTGAAATAATCATACTTAACCTTAAAAACAAAACAAATGTAAATAAATTGTGAAATTTCACACACAAATCAAAAACGATATTTAAAAACTGGCGGCATCTTTTTTTTATCAAATGTAATGAAAACTGTTTGTTTTGGCGAATTGATTACAATACTAACCTTCGCCTCGAAACGCGAGACCAAGGCCGCGATGCGCTGTACACGGACTGGTTGCTCGTCACGCTGACGAAAGAACGCCCGCTCAGGTTGCCCACGAAATGCGACAGACTGAACTATATACAAAAATAAATTATGCGCCTAAGCTTAACAAAGAACTGACACAAACAATGGACGTTATAACAAATTCATATGTACACAGTACTCCACAAAAGCATATGTGAAATAAAATACACAGTAACGAAAGTATAAAGGAGGATGATCTTCGAGCGTAACTACATAAATATTAGTTATGTGAGTTCAGCTGAGAATGACATTAGCAAGTTTTCATTTCATCACTTACCTGACTAGTGAACGCCTGGTCGTCGCAATTTGAATGCGTAGATTGCTTTTGGTTTCTGGGATCAGAGCTTCTATTGTGCGTATTTCCCATTAAACTAATCTAAAGTACTCTTTACATGACTTTAACGTTAATTTTCATTTATTTTACAAAACTGTTGACTAATTTTTCCACCATGAATCTCCCATAGACAATTCTACAACAAGAAATTGTTACCAGTGTCAACACTTCAACAGTTTATGAAAGCTGTCCAAAAACAACTTGCAATAGAAGAAACATCATGTTATAACTTTAAACTAATATGTGAAAGCAAAAGCCAATCGTTAAAAAAAATGAACAAACGTGTTATTAAGTTTTTATTTATTATTACGTACAATGAAAGACAAATTCGATTATAGCAATATCATGAATGTTGCCATATCTTTCCACAACTTAAAAAAAACTGCTAAATATAGAATGTATAACAGCATCACAGAGTACTTTATTATAACTGATCAGCATTCAGCGTGGTTAAACATAAAACTGCAGTACTGCAATCGATTTCGTTTGTTCCCAAAATAAGAAATAGTGTTTTTTAGCTCACACTATTTTGATTTAATGAAAATCCCTTCACTTTTTATTAAATTAGACTTATGACAGAGGATCGATGAATCATTAAATTAATTAGTGTCAAAATAAATTGTTAGTTCAAATTACTTTTTTATGCATAATATACCTACGAATGAGGAAGTAGCACCTTAAATGCATAATATATGTATTTTTTAAGTTCTCTAAGTATCCTATATACTAATGTAGTCTTTTATAGCTGTACTTATGTACATACTGCATCGCAACTACATCGATAATGTCAGAAAACAGTTTTTAGGTATTAGATAGGTATATTAACATAAGTCGTGACTCTTTAAATTCCATACAAATTTAACGTAAATTTTCGACATTCCTTGGTCATAATAAACATAATATAATGTACCTTACATTATATTATGTTTATTATGGCCAAGGGCGTCGCCAGCCAGGCAGGCGCGAGCCAGGGGGGGGGGAGTTAATACATGATGGATGGCAAAAGTATGAATTGTAGGTACAGTCAAGAGCACATGATATAACAAAAACGCACTTAAATAGGCAAACGGAATAATTTTGGATATTAACAACAAAAACATTAAATTGTAGAAAAATGGTGGGCTGAACAGCAATATATTTTTATACCTTTTTTTTGTTTGGAAACCCCCACGGGTTATCACCTCTCCGGGGTGAAACGGTAAGGTGGTATATCGAACTCGAACCAACTAAACAACCACAGTGTTCCGTCACGAGGTCTTATGGCCGGGGCCTGAGGTGTACCTACCCCAGAATGGAAATCCCTGTAAATCCCGGTAGACTTGGCTGCCTGTTGAGCAAGGCGACCCCACTATGTTGTGTCCTGCCCCTTCTAATTTACGTCGAAGGCCGGATCGTTTTGCATTCTCCGGCGTCTAGTGTGTCTTCTGCGAGACGGAACAGTACTACTTCTCACCCGTTACCTTTCCCCTGCTTCTTTGGCATGCATCACGAGCGAGAGTGCATGGTGGAATCCCATGCACTCTCGCTCTGTACCATACACATGACCATGGTCTCCAGCAAGAAGAGACTAACCAGTAACCACACCGTTAGCCGCCGCGAGATCGACACGTTGCTGCGCTTCAAAGTGTGGTGTATGTTGGCTCCCGGCCGATGCGATACAGGTACTTCCTAAAGCAGCTGTATCCGGTGAGTAGGTAGGAAAAATGCAACAATGCAGATCGTCAGGGTCAACTATATTTTTATAGTAACTCTATTGATACAAATAGCTACCAATGAAATGTTTATAGCAATATTGCTATCGAGCACCCCACGTTTTATTTAAATAATTATTAATTTTATTTAAATAATAATTATTCCTATGTTATAAATAATTATTCAGTCTTTCAGTTTTCGAAGATAGGTAGATAAGTATTTCAAAGTGTAAATTTTATTTAAATCTTTTAAACGAACTAAATTTTTTAAATTAGCTCTTTTCCTCAACAAACAACGGCGTATCAAATCAAAACCAGTTAATGCCTTCAAAAGTTATTGCCAAAGTTCGAAAATTAAAAAACTGGAGAAGTGCGAGTCTGACTCACGCACCGAGGGTTCCATAAACAAACAAACTTATTTGTAGACAGTACGTCCATTTCGGGAATCTATCTTCGACGATTTTTGCTTCAAAAAGACAAACTTAACTTTGCGGTTCTGAAAACACTCTCCCGTATATTGATGTACGACAAAGTCAACTTTCCGACCGCAAAATATAAGTATGTAATTACAAAAAACAATTTTCTTATGTGACAACAACATACTCCATAACAACAAACTCACGACTTTCGAATTTTTTCCTTTACTTGTGCTGTAAGTCCTGTGCTTCACTTTCATGATTCTAGGTCAGAAAATTAATAATATATGAATAAGGTACTAAGTAGAATGAAGGGTATCAATCTTCACACTGGCCGCTTTTAAAAATTGCTTACGTAACCTAATAGGCACATTGTCCTTTTTCTTTCATAAGTAGATAATTTTTGTTTAGTTTTGTAATATTTACGATTCTGTAACCAAAGTATGTAATTTAAACACAGTATTTATTGTTTTTATAGCTAAAAATCTGCATACTTAACAAAAAACGTGACTGATCCTCATTGTACTTATAATTTAGTTTTCTTGCATTAAACCCTGACTTCAAGCTACTTGCTCCTGCCATTGAATCTGATTTTACAATAAAACAAGCTGTAAGGTGCAATAACGAGTAATCTTTATTTTTCTTAAACTAAGAAGGTACATTTAGGTACCTACATAATATGTAATTATGTAGGTACATTAAGTACTAGTTTTGAAAGTTTATAATATTACGTTTATAATTCTACTTGGTATACAACAGCAACGTTGTGCCTATTTGGAAATGCTCATATTTATCTCTCTCCAGTCCATAAACAATTTATGTCGGTATACCTCAATCAGATGCTCTGTTACTCTGTTAGTGTATGAAAACAAACTAACAAACACCTGTTCGTGTTAAAACTATAAATAACTCTAAATATCTTATATTAAGTAGGGACTTAGTGAAAGTTAAAAGGCTTAAACCTAGAATTTTAATCTCTATATAATATTATTATCTCAAGTGGTGTAATATTGTTCCATTTAAATAAAATATGTACTACTAAGTGGCGAGCACAGGTAGCATTATATCATTTGACAATGTCAAACTTTTACAATAAGTAAATTTAATTAATTAACTTTTCATGACAATTTTTTGTAAGTACTGGTTTTAGAAAATCTGTTAGCTTAAACTTACGTAGTAACTATTCAGTAATGTGTGCTTAAATTTATTTCGCGGTACAATATATTGAGAACAATATACCTATCACATAATGCAGATAAATGTATTCGCATCATATTTGCAGAACATTTTAAGTAGGTACGTGTCGCTTCTCAGTAAAGAAACATAGCACAAAACGGCGACATACTTAGTTTATAATAATGTATTTTTTTACCTTTATACTCTTTACAGGTACCTACGTTATTGAAACGCTACCAAAACGCTTGGTTTCAATAAAACCGAGACATTTAAGACCGTGTGCTCCCTAAACAATACTCGGTACTTTATCTGATACTTGGGTCATGCTGAAAGTTTCTGGATTCTTATAAATTGCACCACATAATAAAATTATGATAGGTACATTTATTGTTTTACAAAGTATATGTCCTCACAATTTATGCATTCGCTGGAACCATTGTAAAAAGCAGTTGGACCAGTTTTCCTTAGGGACCTCCTTAATGGCTTCGTGGAACGCATTCACAGCCGATTGAGGGCATGTAAAACGTGTGCAAGGTCTGCGAAGTGAAGAACCTCCGCTGTAAGGTGGATGCGACATCAAAGTTCTAAATTTGAAGCCGTCAAATAGCCCAGTCCAGGAACTAAAATACCTAAATTTTGGATTACCACGCATTTTTATTTTTGGATAAATAGTAAAAAATGCGCTGATTAAGAATTTCGATACCCGCAGTCTAGGCAAGTGGGGCGTCATTTTTTTATGAGTGGATAGTTCCAGAAGCTTTCAGTATTCTCCACGTACTAAGCATCGCCAGTGTCGAATTCCATATATTAGATTTATATAAGTTTTCATATTATTTCATTAGTTAGCCAAAAGCTGCCCATGACACTAGGGAAATCAGTCACTATATAGTTACTGCAGTATCACACTTTTAACGAATCGCATAAAAAATCTCACAATGCTGTACTCCCCTTTAGATCATACTTGTTAATGCAGGTTGATTCCTTTAAATGTATCTTTGTATATTTATCTCATTCATTAATTTAAGCTTTAAATTGCGTTAATCTGAGCAGTGCCGTGTATTCCTTAAGTACAGCATTTACTTAGCTACTGACCACACAAGTAAAAGACGCATTCGCTTTGTGCTGGCATTTTTAGAGGGTAATAAATTAATAAAAAGCCAGTTACCTGACTTAGGTATAACATTTAAATATGCCGATTTATATTCCTTTCCGTTAAGTTCTTAAAAACTCTCTTACCATAAAATATAATCAATTCTAACAAAAATATAAGAAGCAGAAATCCGAGCGCCATACAAAAAACGTTGAATAAATTTTTTAAATCATCCATTCTCGACGGTTTTGTCGGTGGTTCTTCTTTAATAGCGGTATATCGGTATTGTTCCCATTTTTTTATAAGTCCAGCTTCGTAAAAACGAATCATGTATTTATTAAACTGTTCTGTTAGAGCTGAATGTTTCGGAAGCAACATGGTCAAATAATGACTGTGAATTTTATCGTGGGCAATATGCAAATATTGCTCACCATCTTTATTTAAGCGATTTCTTTCCAAGTAGCGTCCTACAGAACAGTCTATTACACAAAAACGACGACTGTCTAAATTCAAATCCCTGACACATTGAAAGACACTTTGAACTGGAACCAACCTAGAATTAATAATACGGAATCTTTCTTCAGTATCAGGAAGGATGAGATCTGGAGACGACATGCTGTATATATAATATCCCTTGTCAATAATATCTTCAAAAGTTTCGACTTCTTTGCCTCGTTTAGCCGCCGTCAAAAAAGATATTATTGATGCCTGACTTGCAAAATTTAATACAAAACAGCTCCAAATAGATATTGTTAAGAAAACGCGAAAAGTCCGTCGTTTGGGTGGATTGCACAGTGTTATCAATAACACATTTCTGCAGGCGTTTAGAAAGTCTTTTCCTAATTGGTCGTAAGTAAAATGGCCCTTTTCAACTAATTGGTAAATAGCAAATATAGCCCAAACTCCCAAAAAGCAGAGTACTGATTGGAAAATAATGCTTAGATTAATAAGAAATGTGTTTGCATCGAAAAGTGTCGTTTCAAATCCTGCTCTATGTGACATAATACACGCTCCACTTCCTTTGTAAGGGAAGGTGTAATCAACTTCTACTACAACTATGTCAAACAAGTAAATAGGGCCTAAATAAAAGTCCGCTTTTCTAAAAGCAAAGTTAAATATTTGATTGATATGTTTTTCAAAGTGAAAGGCCTTCTTTATTTCATTAACGCTAGGTGTTAGATCAAGACTGAAATTCATGAGTTCCGCCATTGAATTCCATATGACACCGTCTCTGCCTCCTAGTGTGTAACTACCATTTCCCTGGTCTGTTATAAGAAGAAATGGTTCGACTTCAGAAGTGAGAACTCTGAACTTGAAGCCGTTAAGATTTTTGCCTTTTTCTTCAAATAAATTCAAGGTGGTTAGAATGTTGGTGGCTTTATATGGGACTGTGACTGTGCTAAAACCAATACAAGTACCAAGATTATTAGCCCTCAGTTTTGAGTTTATAGATACATTGTGACATTTTTGTTCACAAGTGAACCCCTCATCAAATCCTGACACAGGTATTCCAATTTTCCTAGTAGTCCAGCAGCCGTAAAGATGGTCTAGCTTGTAATCGTCACTTATGTATGGGGTATAGTGAGATACAAGTAGCACTTCTTCGATATCGTTATATTGAACGATTATGACGTTTACGGCTTTGTAATACCACATACTGAAATATATTTTAGCTAGAATGTCCTGAGCTTTTTCATGATAATAAATAATTATATTGGAATGAGGATGCCAATATGGAGAATCCTTGAGTTTCAATAATGTGGTTTCGTACGCCCTAATCTCTAATAGATTTACCACAATAGTATTTGCATAATATTGAACAACGTCTTCGAAGTATTCGTCCTCACGCTCTAGACTGGATAATGCAAAGGGATAAGATGTATTCTGTAAATTAATATAAAGTTCATCAGGAAAGTTTCCAAAACAAACTATAGTAGACCAACCATTATTTCTGAGGTTCAATGTAACTACATCGACCTGGAACAAAAAGCAGAAGTTCGTTATTCTAGAATTAAGAAATGGTACAAATGAAGCCTAGAACTATTAAGGTATCTTATTGATTTAGAAGTAGGTACATCCATAGTTAAACGTCTACTACTATATCGAGGAATTATTATATTTGCAAAATAATTTCATTTGAATCAGTGAGGTTTAGTTCCAGTTTCTATAGAATGTAACCGGCTTATATTACATACTTACGTAGATATCAAAGATGTCGTGCAGCACCCCTGTCGTGTTGAGTTTGGGATGCCAGACGTACAATACAATACTATACAATATTCTTTATTGTACACCATAGAAAAGTTACAACATAAATGAAAAACATTGAATAATGGTACAATCGGCGGTCTTATCGCTAGTTGCGATTTCTTCCAGACAACCTTAGAATGGACAAGTGTGATGGATTAGTGCATAGGGCAGTTTGCAGGTGTACAAACTCAGTTCTGTAGATAGATACATAATAATCATATATACTTTAAATACATTTTATAGGTTCAAACACAAATAAATATAAAATAGCTATAAATACAGCTATACACATTCTAATATTAAATAAATGAGGACAGACTGATAGTGATCAGTTACCGATTTTTTAAAAATGTTTAGTGATTGAGCATGAGCACGTGTCACAGTTTCAGGCAATGCATTCCACAGGCGAGCTGCATGGACTTTAAAAGATTTGTGGAGAAAATTCGTGGTGTGCAGTGGTTTTTTCAGGCGCTGGTTTTCCGATGACCGCAGGAGCCTCGCATGTGTTTCATTTAGGAACTCGAAACGTTCTTTAAGATAGATGGGAGTAGAAGGATTAAACAAAATATTGTAAAGTAGTGCGAGAATATGAGCATTCCGGCGAAGTCGTATAGGGAGCCACTTGAGCCTAATTCGAAATTCAGAAATGTGGTCATATTTGCGTAAGACAAATATAAACCTGATACAGACGTTTTGTAGATGCTCAAGTTTATTAAGTTGGTCCTCAGTGAGATCAAGATAGCTGGCATCGGCGTAATCGAGGATCGGTAATAGGAGAGATTGAACTAGTGCAATTTTAGTGTCAATGGGGAGAAAGTTACGTAATCTTCTCAGGGATCCTATTGACGCAAACACTTTACGACTAACTTCCTGTAGCTGGGGACCCCAGGACAATGTTTTGTCAATGTGAAGCCCCAGGTTTTTTACCGTTTCACAAAAAGGTAAAATCTTGCCATTAAAATTAACCTGTGGGAGGCTCGACCATTCAATTTTTGAAATTAATCTAGAGCTTCCAACTATAATAACCTGGCTTTTTTCAGGATTCACGGTGAGTCCATGTTCAGAACTCTAATCGGATATGCTAAATCTTTATTAGGAGCGTGTGTGTAAATGTGTAAATCATCAGCATATAGGTGGTACGATGAAATAAGCTTAGAGGAGATAGTACTAATAAATATTGTGAAGAGCAATGGGGATAACACGCCACCCTGATCCACACCGACAGAGGTATTGCACCATGAAGAAAAGGTTTCTTCGATTCGAATACGTTGACGGCGGCCAGACAGGTAACTATGAAACCAATCCAGCACCGTTGGAGATATGTTAAGAGAGCGGAGCATGGCTAATAGTATGTCAAAATCGACAGTGTTAAATGCATTGCTGAAGTCCAACAAGCAGAGTACTGTAAGATAGGAGTTTTCCATGCCTGATCTAATGTCATCCGTAATATTGATAAGGGTTGTGGTAGTACTATGTCCAGGACGGAAGCCAGACTGGAAAGGATTAAAAAGGTTGTTTATGTTAAGAAACGTACTAATTTGTTTATATACAAGGCGTTCCATTACTTTTGAAAGGAAGGGTAGTATGGAGATTGGACGGTATTCAGTAAAGGAAGCAGGGTTAGGCTTTTTTGGCAAGAAATTGATTTGAGCATCCTTCCACCTGGATGGATAGGAGCTACAAGTTAAGGAAAAGTTGAAAATGTGGGTTAAAATGGGAAGAATCGAGTCTAAAATGGGGAGAACCATATTACGGCTGACACAGTCATTTCCAACAGCGTTGGAAGTTATTGATAATATGCTCTGTTTAACATCACAAGCGTTGACTTGATTAAAAGTAAATGGAACGTAATCTGGAGTTGGCAGTGTTGAAAGATATTCCATAGTCTTTGCTTTGGTTGTCCTGTTAAAATTAGACGAAGATGTGAAATGTTGATTAAGTAAATCAATATTAATTGTTTTAGGAACTGTTTCTTGCTTTGATTTTCTGACTCCAAGTGATTTAAGGAAATTCCAGACTTTAGCTGGATGACCGTTTTGAACGGATTTGTGAATGTGTTGGCGTTGGGCTTTCCTACACACCTTGCTGCAGTGATTGCGGATAGATAAGTACTTTTCTAGGTTTTGCTGCGTCGGTCGGTGTATTTGGTTTTGGCTGCAGCCTTTTTGGCAATTATTGATTTTATCTCCTGTGTGAGCCATGGTGAAGGTAAGTGTTTTAGTTTAACTTCTCGAATAGGAGCGTGTTTGTCATACAACTGTATGAGGTTAGTGGTAAGAATATCGACTTTTTCATTTATATTTTCAGCGGTTAAAAGAAGTGTCCAGTCGATATTGTTTGCATCCGTAAGAAGCCTATCAAGAACCATGGCACTGAAATTGCGCTGGTGAAGAATTTTAGGCCTTGCTTTAGGAGGACGAATTTTGTAGGATAAGAAAAGAAGATCATGATAAGAAAAGGAGTCAGCGGGATATTGACCAAACTTTGCTACATTTTGGGGCGAGGAAACGATTATAAGATCTAGAAGAGAAGGAGTTGAATTGGGAAAGTGGTGACGTACCTACCGGTTAAGATTTGCATTTAGAGAAAATCGGTGTTTATAGTTACGGAATTTGGACAATTTCTTGCGAGGAAAATATTCAATTCTGATGAGGCAATCCAAACCGCCTTCAAAGATTTCATTCATATTCGCTCTCACAATTTTTTCAGTAAAGGAACTAATGAACTTCCAATAAAATGGCGAAAGTGCATAGATAACAATGATACATACTATGATTAATTAAATCCCACTAATATTATAAATGTGAAAGTTTGGATGGATGTTTGTTACACTTTTACAAAAACCACGGAACAATTGCAATGAAACTTGGTAGGTATGTGGATATCTGGATACCTGGATTGACATGTAGGCTACTTTAAATCCCGATATTCCCACGGGATCGGGACTTAGGCGGGTGAAACCGCGGGGCTCTGCTAGTACTTATATAACTTCATAAAAAAGTTTCGTTCTACTTTTTCCATATAAACGCATTTTTTAAACTATTTGTATACATAACGGCTCCTACAATTTAAAGACACCTTTCTGTAACAGCCTGTACAAAAAGGTGTGGTCAAATTGTATATTAATGAAAATATCAGGTATGGACAGCTATTATTAAGATCGAGCTACAACAAAATTTATTGCATGGGAACTCCCTTTAATTGTTAACCTTACTTTATTTTTTATCTTTTTATTTGTTGTTTTAGCAGCTACAGTATTACCCACTATTTGAATTTCACGTGTCTACCTATTACAGTTCAATAGTTAGGTACAGTGTACTTCGAGAAAATAACGTTTCTTCCATTGGAGTTCCCTTTAATTTTGCTATAGCGTCAATAGAAAAACATACAGACTTTGTAAAAATTAAAAGGTCTACATGTTACGGTAGATCAGATACAACCAGCTGACTGACGGACGGACCCCACAGGCTTAATATTAGGGTTCCGTTGTTAAGATTTTTAGGTATATGTACCGTATAAACATTCGGATGCATTTAGTAAAATGCTGTTATTATTACATTACAAACAGACACATTTTATTTATTTGTATAGTTCACGCATTTTCCTAAAATTGTTAGCACTTTACGTCACTTATACGCATTCGGGGTCTACTAAACGAGCCTAAAATGTGACCACACCTATCTGTAACATTCTGTATACCATTCCAACATCTGTATACCATCCCATTCAATCATCCTCGGTATCATCACCGACTGGATGTAAATAATCGGTATAATTTTTTATCTAGTTATTGTGAGTTTATGTACCTATGTGTAAATATTTTTAGTCTATTCTCTTAATTATACAAATTAATAAATTATTGTATTGAAAAAGAAAACATGAAATGTTATTTATACTTACGATCATATTAATCCGTAGAGTTTCAAAATTCGATTCACTGCTGTTCAATAATTGTTGTTGCCCATTTACACTATAGGAGAAAATTATAACAATCATTAGGCAACGTAATTTCATATTGTTATATCTTAAGACCAGTTTTCATTCGAAGTCGTTCTCTACACATATGCCTGATCGAATGTTCATTCGTAATAAACTAATCATAAGGGATCATAATACTTACCTCTAATGTATAAAAATATATCCATAAATATAATCAGTGTAATTTCCAAAAGGGACATTAGTTTATTGGGGTAGATGTATATGTTATTACATGTTATAAGGTAAGTGATTACGAAGATTAAGTCACGTGGTACGCCCATAAAATCCTAGGTAGGATTTCAAGGGACTTCTCGGTTAAATTAATTGAAGTTGGTTCAACTATGAAATTGGTTCCAATCTAATATACTAGTTTTTGAACTATTAGTAATGTAGAATAGAATAGAATGGAATAGAATAATCTTTATTGTACACCAGTACATATTGCTTAAGGTTACTTTACAATTTTGATATGTACAAAGGGCGGCCTTATCGCTAAAAGCAATATCTTCCAGGCAACCTTGGGATGGAAAAATAATGACCAGTAATCAAATAATTTAATGGGTAGTTATGGTGTGGGAATCAAAACGTGTTAGGCTTAAAACTAGTAAATGATAACTATATACATATTAAACATAAACAATATAATTAGATAGGTAATGCAGGGAAACAAGTGTAATCACTTTGTAACATTTAATATATTCATATACACACATAAAAATTTATAATAAATAATACATATATATTTCTAGATTAAAAAGATTATATCCGATAAATGCAGCAAATGACAAAAAAGAAAGATTAAGAAGCCAAGTAATATTCTTTGACCATTTTCTTGAATATGGCCAGTGATTGGGCACGTCTAATAGGTAAAGGCAATGCATTCCATAACCGGACAGCCTGTACACTAAAAGACATGTCATAAAACCTGGTAGAACGATTAGGTACTGCCAGTTCCAGTGATTCCGACGATCTCAGGGATCTTGTGTGAGTGTCATTGAGGAACGTAAAACGTTCCTTTAGATAAGTTGGAGTACAGGGATTAAACATAATATTATAAAGTGTAGTGAGAATATGAGTATTCCGTCGAAAGCGAAGATGATTGGGAGCCACTTGAGCAAGATGCGAAATTCTGATACGTGATCATATTTGCGTAAACCAAATATATCGAGGCGTTCAAGTTTATCAAGTTGCTCCTCAGTGATATCGAGATAGCTGACATCGCCATAGTCGAGTATAGGGAGAAGAAGGGATTGTGCAAGCGCAATTTTAGTGATTATCGGCAGGAAATTGCGTAGTCTTCGCAAAGACCCCGCTGATGCGAATAGTTTACGGCTGACCTCCCGCAATTGGGGGCCCCAGGATAAAGTGTTATCAATTAAAATGCCTAGATCCTTAACAGTAGTGCTCATTGGCAACACAGTACCATTAAACACAATGTTCGGTAATTGTGACCAGTCGATTAGAGATATCATCCTGGGGCTTCCTACAACTATGACCTGTGTTTTAGAGGGATTTACTTCTAGTCTATATTGCCTGCTCCACGCGCACACTTGCGCCAAATCAGTGTTAATTGTGGTAAAAGCTTCCGACAAGTTATGCAATGGTGCTTGCGTATAGATCTGAAGATCATCTGCATAAAGGTGATAAGATGAAAGTAATGATTTAGATATTATAGATATTGCTTTATTGGCGTGGTGAGGGTGGTATTTGTGGTTAACATATCATAAATTTATAAATATACGATAAATTGAAACAAGTAATATTCCTTAAAATATATAAATAAAAATATAAAATAACATTTAATAATATTTAATTTAATTTACAGCCCAGCTATAAAAAAATGCGATTACAGTTATTCATCCCTTCAATGTGGGTTTCGTACAACTAAAAACTTTATAATAATTATGTATACTTGAAACCGCTAAACATTTTATTTTCATACTAAATTATCTATTAATGATCATTATATTATCACGCTTATTTTTATGAGCATTAAATGGAAAAGATCAAGAGTCAGTTTTTCAGCATTCCATTACGTTTTTTTAAATTAAAGAAATTGAGTGGACTATGAAATTAGGGTGATTCTTAGGCAAAATATGTCAAAAAAAAGTGGGTGCTATATATATATATATGCCTCTTATATGTAGTAGATTGGAATGAAAATTAATCAAATTCAATTACCTTAAGTGGATTATAGTAATCTTGATATCGGTCAACTCATATTTGATTGCATATGAAGTATTATGTTTTAGAGAGATAAAGATAATTAGTTCAATTGAAATCTATTGAATTAATACCCTGTTTGTAGTTGAGTCATATCGTATACAATAAAACTGAAAATACGACTTTGTAATAAAAAGAAAGAAATATATAAAATTTTATACAAAAAGTTGCCCAACCCTGTACAATTTCATACGTAATAGATGACGTCATAAAGGTGCATAGCAAAACGTACAAGGAAATTATATTTATAAACTCTGTTTTAAACAGCGTCGTCCGAACGGGATATTTGATACCTTCAGCTCACAGATCAGTTGAGAGTTGACCTTGTCCATTTAATTTATATGTTCACAGCACAAGCTTTGTATTGCCATCTTCATACACTTACTTTTGTAGTCAAACATGGATACAAATAGGAACCTATTTATCTAATAGACACTTTATTGTCACGACTTTTACTTATACTACTTCAACGAATAATAATTGTGCTGTATGTATATTACTCTTTGATAAATAACCTACACCGTATTAACCAAATTATTCATCTAAATTATATATGGCTTTAGAGTATGCATTAAGGCAGCGATTCACTGACAAACAGAACAAATATGTAAGCTTAGTAAAGGCAAAAAAGGGAGTAGTACATTATCTTTCAAGATTTCTATACGTGTTTATCTTTTCGTGATATTAGTGTGTGCCTGTACATGTTAGAACATATTATGGTAAAATGTTCTGTTTACTCATTGTGATATCACTTTTAACCAAGAAAAAAATTATATAAAAAAAAAAAATGAATTTTTCGGCAGAAAATTTTAATGATTTTCGACTCAGAATCATGAGACCATCACACCGTATCGAATATTGAAATAGTATTCGGTACGGTGTTTCTTACACCCTGTATACGCGAAACTGAGATATTTTGTTATAGGCATCAGAGTAATAATAGTGTTATTCTTAACTACCAAAAAAATTTACGGTTTTACGTGTATCGGGCAAGTCCGACTTTCTACCGATCTAACAGGTATTTATTAAGAAACGAAGCGTTTTCGTGTTAGCCCGTCGCTATCCAGCCAGACAAGACGACGCAGTCTTGTCTCAAAATACATAATGTGTGTGCACCAGTATATATTTTTAGAAATTATTTAAGTAATCACAGCCGACTCATTCTCTGATAAATAAATCAAGATATTTAATTACCAGACACAATTTAGTCGGATCATGCTTTTATCGTAAGATTGTACCAAGCGAGTAATATCGAAGAGTTAGGTACACATTGGTAATATAATCAACCATAATATCTTACCGCTACACATTTCTATATATACTTAAATAATAAAAAATAATTTGAAACAATGGAGTATACTTATTAAAGAATCATGATTTTAATCGTGTGTTTTTTGAGCCTGGCAGGGTCAAATTTCAACGAAGCGACCTGTCGTGTCGCTGTCAGGTGCCACACTGTAATGGACACTTGAGTAAAATCGAATATTTTTAATAAATATCTCTCACGAAACTTTTTAATCAAATGCAAATGATACTTAGAGAATGGCTTTGCATCAAGAAAAATCATCTCTTTTGTCAATGGATCGCACCTTACATAACTCTTAGACACGACTTGTATATCAGTGTTGCCTGCTCAGTCCCTTGTAGCCAGGTATTCTTGTAACTGTTCCCAGGCCCGGTCAATCTGTTTCTGCGTATATTCATAGCTCCAGTACGGACTGAACACGACGTTCGCGAGGGCAATCTGATCTATGTTCGACGGCTGAGCGTCCACTCTTTGTCGAGCCTCTTCCTCAGACAGCTTGTTGCGTTCCTGTATTCTCCTTATTGCCTGGAAATATGAAAAGTTTTGTTTTACGATGGAAGGTAGGGATATCATTTCAATGTATTTTCTATATGGTCGCCTTAATATTACTGAATCTACCATTTTGGTATATATTTATTCATATATTATTGTGTCTTAAATGAGAAACGTAGGTAAACTTCCCTTACGTTAAGAACGTAAACAACCTGTATGTTAGTTAACAGATTGTCAATAGATGGCGCTTTTATAAAGGCTTACTAATGATTTAAATCTATCGTTTGTTTTTCTTCATAAGTACGCAAGTAAACTATTTTGAAAATAAAGTCTTAATAATTAATTTAGGGAAATATAAAATAATATCTAAAATGCTTACCTCGTCCCTCGGTATGAAGACGGACCACAGCTGATGGCAGTATTGGTACCACTTGGCACGTATCATGACCGCAGCCTCCATTACCACGACCCGATGTCCTTCTTTACCCAAAAGTTGGATTCGTCGCTGTGTCTCTGCTATTACCTCCGGCCAAACTAGGTTGTTTAGCTTATCTAGTTGATTCTAAAATGTAGTCAAAGAAATTAAGTTTAAAAATATATTTACATAGTTACCGCGAAATTATGCATGATGATTTGTTCTGTGGCTGGGTGTAATTTGTCTATGACATGTATTTATTTAGTTATATATAAGTATATTTATCAGTAGTCTGGTTACCATAATACAGGCTCTGCCAGTCAAGTCGTTCTCATAAAAAAAGTAGGTAGATGTAATAAATAGTTAAAAATAAGACATTTTCTCATTATAATATCCTTTTTTTTATAATCAGACAATGGCCCCAATTCTGTTACTTCACTCGATAAATTAAAATTCACAAAATTTTCTTCATATAAAAAGTAAACCTTGTACACTTAGAAACGAGGTCTTATTTCAAATTGAAACAAGTAGGTAACATATGTCGCTATCGAAATAAGCAATTTATTTGTCGACTAAAGTCTGATACGCTTAAATAAACTTTAGTACCACGTGGCGAGAGCCGCTATCCGTTGAATGCCATCTCTTTTGGTCTGTGTTGTTAGTAAGCGTCTTCGTAGGTGTAGATTAAAAACACGTCATCCTTGTTCGTTTTGAACAAGTTTTTATACGGCAATTATACAGCGTTTGAATAAATGAAGACTCTCGCTGTGTAAAAATAAAGTTGAGTATCCGTTGACAGGTTGTAGTGAAATTTAGCGGCGCTGAGAAATAGATGCTAGTAATAAATAGACTTACGAAGAACACAATGTTGATTTCATAGGAAGAAATTAAGTCAGGTTTTAGTTTAGTCGAGTGTACAATAGAATCGGCACCATTGGTGTCACTAAATTTCACTAAAACCTGTCAACTCTATGTACAATAAAAATAAAAATTATACTCAACTTTATTTCGACGCATCGAGAGTCCATACTTATTTAAAGGCCGTATAATTGCCACGCAGCGATAGTCCCCAAATATTCAAATGCTGTATAAAAACTTGTTCAAAACGGACTAAGATGACGTTATTTTTAAAGACACCTACGAAGACGCTTACTAAAAACACAGAGCAAAAGAGATGGCATTCAACGGATAGCGGCTCTCGCTACGTGGTGTTAAAGTTTATTTAAGCGTATCAGACTTTAGTCGACAAATAAATTGCTTATTTCGATAGCGACATATGTTACCTACTTGTTTCAATTTGAAATAAGACCTTGTTTCGAGGTAAATAAGGTTTACATCTTATATGAAGAAAATTTTGTGAATTTTAATTTAAAATTGGGACCAATGGTTCGCAGGTGTTGCAAGATCAAAGACAGTTAATTTTTTTTTCCTGGTACTAACTAAATATCATGCAGTTTTTTCGTGGATCACAGCTGTTGATTCTCAATAGCAACAGCAGTGTGAATGTGAGTAGGATGGTTCCACCAAAAAACACCATGTTCTTTACAGAAATTAGTTTGACAAACCTTATCGCTAAAAACGATCTGTCCCAGTCTCTTTCTGTCAATTTCGCCGGATTGTGTGAGGATGTCATGACCGAAGTTTTCCGCTAACGTCCCATTGAGCGGCAAGCCTGGCTTGTACAACTCGTGGGCAATCAAATCGCAATCGACAATAGCAGCACCCTTATCTCTGTTATAAGAAATGAGTAGATATCTTAATGCGCGAATATGTAGAATAATTTGAACATGTATTGGTAAAAAATCGGCACTGTTTTAGGTCCTACCCCTATACCAGTATATAGTACTACTGTAATAAAATATAGCCTATGTTACTCCTGGATAAAGTACCTTTCTAGTGGTGGAAGAATTATTCAAATCGATTAAGTAGCTTTAGAGTTTATCGACTACAAGACAGTATATCGTCTTTACAATATTAGTATAGATAAAAGTGCACCAGGTGATCTTATTTCATATCTCATGTATGGTTAAGTTATATCAATATTCAGGTGGTTAATTTCGCTAGTGGTTTTATTTAATTAAATGTATCAAGCGTAATAAATTTACTAAACAATGAATAATTAAATTATTTTATTCTCTATTTCGAATTTAAATTATGGAACCAAATTTCGTCAATGATTATTATTTAAAATTTTATTGGACACTAGCTTTTGACAAGGTCAAAAGCTAGTGTCCAATAATATCGTTCGAGTAAAAGTAATTTTTCCATCCTTCCGGATGAAAGGTACCCATGTATCCTTTACTGAATCCCTTCCTGGCAACGTGTATGCAAAATTTCATGAAATCGTATGCATGGTACGAATACGTAAGTACGTACGTACGTGTTTGCTCGTATTTTATACCGTACGTGCGTACGTACGGTATAAAATACGCGCAAAAAAACAATGATTTTTATATATAAGATTATGTTGCGTGCTTTCATTAATTTTTTTAAAGAGGAATACACCAGTAGCATTGGAGTAAGAAGTAAGTAAGACCTTTCTTGAATACATTGCAGTCTGTATATATATATATTTTTTTAAGACTTATTACGTTCTTTACTTCTTCACATAGGTATATGTATAATTAACAGATCAGATATTTAAAATGTTTATTGTGTCACGTGTCAAATTAATAGAAGAGCGACTGGACTTACTTTAATTTTTGTGCAACATTCGTCTTCCCACTAGCTATTCCTCCTGCCAATCCAATGACGTAAGGCCAGTCTGGAATATTTGGATTCGGCTGTAAATAAAAACTAAAATGAATGATTAAATTCTGGATTTTGACTAATGCTCTTTAAGTGTGTTTTACACCAATAAATATATATAAGTGGTACAGTATTTTATAATTTGAGAACAGGCACAAGAAATAATATAATCTCATACATACATTTAGAAAAAGCATCGAAAACAACTTGATCAATACAATAAGTAGCTTAAAGATCACATAATAAGTTAGAAATATCTCACCAGAGGGGGCCTCAATAACTTTCCAAGGAGCCTCATGCGGTGATTGCTTGAGCTGACTTTGTCCTCCTCTTCAATATGCTTCTGAGGGCTTGTGTCTGTCGCCAGTCTGATCACGTGGACATCCATGGGCGGCATACCACCTTCCACCCGTTTTTCATTTATCTTCGCGGCTCCTTTGGCAGTTTCTTCACTTACAATGATTAACTGAAATCATAATGAAATAATAACGACTTCATACACCAACTGAACACTCACATTCTTTCATTTTTGAAAAATGTATTGTTCAACAATTCGTTACCTTCCTAGCTCAAAGCTAGCTATATATTCGCGATTGTACGCATTGGAAAATGGCGGCACATTCTACATTTTTTTTTTATAAATTCTTTAGCAAAACCGCAGTTATAAGCGTGTAAGTTTGAGCTACGCGGAAAACTTACAATAACCTCTTTCTGTTTATACTTAAAACAATACAAAAGTCAGTTCATCATAAAAATGTGAGATTAAGGATTTATAGTCATTAGTTTTATTTGGCACTACGCAATGTACATGCAACATATTCTTTTTGTGCGGTACGGTGAATGAACCTTCAACATTCGACGCCACCAAGACCCAGCTGATTGCATAAAATGCTTAAATGTTGTTTGATTGATTACATTGCTGTTTTTGACCGTATGCGGTATTTATAAAAAAAAATCGGTAACATGTTTTGTTTGCTCTTTGTGATATCAATTTTAAGCAAAATATGTAAAATAAAAAAAAAAAAGATAAATTTGCCGGCAGAAAATGATTTTCGACTAAAAATAATGGTCTAAATGCACTATTTCAGGATTCGGTACGGTGTCGCTTACACCCTTTATATTAAAGTAAACGAAATACTACATAAGCTACTACACCTTTACTAAAAAAAAAAAATGTTAGAACTGCTCTTTTCAGTTCTGGGTGTAAAAGGGGGTTCCACAAATGTGACCATCTGTGATAAGGGCCGGGGTTGGGGCTCCAAAAATATGTAATGAAATTAATGTGACGTAATTTATGGATGGCCCCTTGACCACCTTCATCATCATCATTGTTCCATCCGCATATATGCTTCGAAAAATTAATGGTAAATTTTACCTCATACTTAGGATCGTCCTTAGTAGGTCCATAAAGATCTTGTAACGGGAACACATTGTATTCAAGATCTGGGTTGATATCTTTCAGGAAATTCAATACTACATTTATTCTTGTTTCCACAGGCTCTATTAACTCCCATAGCTTTTTAGCTGTAAACAAGTATAAATTAAAAAGTTACTGATTCAAAAATAATGATCTTCAAACGGATAAACAGGTTTATTTAATTTCTCTCTATCAATAACGCGTAACAAAGAACTTATACAAATGTTTGACGTTCTGATCCTTATCATAATGCATAATTTCATCATATAAATGCAAAATTTATAATGTTCAATATTATTCACGCTACGCAATGTAGGTACGGCTAGTAAAATTATTTGTTTAGTCATTACGCTATCTTGTTAATCCCGAAAATGTAGAATTCTAAAAAACTATGGAATTTTCCGGCAATAAATCCTAACCACTGATCTCAATCCCCTATTTCAGTTTTCGGTACGCTGTTCTTACACCCTGTATGTAATTAGCATTAGATGACGTGGTTAAAGGCAGTATAAGAATTAAGATGTACCTGTATAGCAAATAGCAACAAGTATACAATAATTAATTACAAGCTTAGATTAGGTTAATACACTGTTACGTCACTTCACTTTTATGATAATTTTGCTATATACTAAGCAGTGAAAATTTTTAAATGGATTCGTGTATTTCAATTCGCGCAACATGGAAAGGCAATGTAAGAAGCAATAAATTTTACGTCTATCAAACAACTGCGCAGAAAAGTATTGCGTAGTCTCACTATTTAGCTAAACAATGATATACGAGAACCTAATTCTAATGAATGAACTAGTGGGAGAGCCATGCTTCGGCAGTAGAAGTAGGGACTTCGACTCTGGAGTTGTAGGTGCCCATGGGCGGCGGTAGTCACTTACGATCAGGTGACCCGTCTGCTCGTTTGCATCCAACAGGATAAAATTTTTTTTTTTTTAAGACCACTCCACTCTAGGAATGATTCCTTTGTCGCGGAGGTTTCCAATTCAAACCCAGACTCGGGAAAACTATTTGTGGATCACACAAATTTATGTCCCGTGTAGGAATCGAACATCCAACACTCAACGCATCGTAGAGGCGACGCGACCACTTTAACTGTTGCTCCGTCTGTGCAGTCAATAACGAATTAAGTTTGCCTTGTTTTTGTTAATTCTATCACAAACATTTTATACACAGCCATATTTGGACCGATTTAAGCAAAAATGATCCAATCCACAACCTGAAAATTTAGAGCTTTTGTGACCTATATACTCCAAATAGTATATTTTAACATATCAAAGACCTTGTGGATTGGATCATTTTTGCTTAAATCAGTCCATTTATGCTCTAAGATGTTGTTCCTTACACTGTATCATATTAACATCAGTGACTCCCACCGTGACATGTCTGGTAGATCGTAAAGCTGCTTGCGACAGGAGTATCTTGTGACCATTGTGCAACCGATCAAATGTGCCACCAACAGCAACCTTCTCATATCTCTTCACAGTATCTTGACTGGTTTCTTGGCTTGGATCTTGGAAATCTATATTGAGAAATAAAGAGACATAAAATTTTATGTACTGAAAAAAGAATCGGGTATATTTTAGAAATGATGACCACTTTTGCCTGTGATCAAGAATTTGGTTCTTAGACCCAAGAAATGATCTCTAATGTTAACTAGTTGTCGCCCAAATGTCGAAATTCAACCCTGATTAATTAATTTCTTGATAATAATAATGCTAGGCAAAACAACATAAACATTTATTTATTGGTAACACTAAACTCTTCAACAACTACTTAACAAAGAAAAAGAAAATCGGTTGACAAACAGAGCTAAAAGGTACTAAACTGTTTTGTCTTTGTATATTTAGATATAGATTTAAGCAGGGTGGCTGACTAGTTTGTACAGGGTGGCTGACTAGTTTGTGACTTCATGTATTTGATAAAACAAACACTACAACTTATATGTTTAAGGTAGGCTGCTTCTATCTACTAATTATTAAGCAACATGGCTTGTTGCTTAATTATTAGTAGGGCGTTGCAGGGGACTATGAATTGAATTTAGCTCAATCTATAGGCCCCAGAATAATTTGATGTATGTTGATTAGTAAGGTAAATGATTACATATATCGTTATGATCTCCATTCCAAAACTTTATGGCCTGATCAGCCATCCCTTCTATGTGTTATACATGCATATGCACTCTGCCCACTGCCACTTAAATATTACTCATTCATATAAGGACGCCAACAAACGAGATGGGAAGACTACGTAAAACTCACGGCTGGACACCATTGGAGAAGAGATGTATGAGACAGAACCCAGTGGAAAATGTTAGAGGAGGCCTATGCCAAGAGGCATGCTGAAATGCGAGACATATTATAAAGGAAACAACACACATTTTTCATCTATTAACATGCAGTTCAGAATAAAGGGCTTAATTAATTTTTAATTTAATAAGGTAAATTATTACATCTATACGCTTTTATACTGAGAATACTAACCAATACTTTGAAGTTTACAATCATTATCAATAGTGGTCACAGATGCCTTCAGTTGATCCACTTCCTTGGCCAACTCACTGTCATAAAGAATCATGTCTATGGCATAATTTGTTTTTATTTCCTGCATTGACTGACTAGGCTTCAACATAAGTCTGACATCCAGATTAGAGCATTTTGCAGAAGCCTAAAAAAAGTTTTACACAAACTCTTTGTAAGAGTATAACACTTCTAAATAATTTAATTGGTATACTGCCATTAGATCAATAAGATATCATGATAGATTTCAACCATGGCATTGTGAGTGATAAGTAAAAATATTTAAATGAGTTTGGTGCAAATCAAGTTTGTCTTTTAAGTAAATGATATATAGCAAATAAAGAAACGCTTACTGCAGCCAATACTAACTGTAGCTTCTGATTCTAATAGCAAAAACCCTGTTATTCTATATGTTATAATTGTCAAAAAACTTACCCTGGAATACAAACTTTCAATTTGACTACTAATTGCAGGTAATGCACTCTCCAAGTCAATATTCTCTTTAATATTCACATACAATACTCTTCGGACAAACTGGGATGCCCGCTGACACACCATGTGAGCTTTTCCAATATTGGATATGAAAAGAAGACCATTGTTTGCCATTTCATCTACAGCAGAAATATAAATAATATAAGTCTGTTTAACAGTTAAAGTATTTCTGTTAGTACTAACCGCCCGTTGGACCCTGTGGGCCTGGTTTATCACTGTCAAAACTATTAGTATTGGTATAGGACTTTCTAGAATAAGACTCATAGGTGGTTCATTATGTATTCAGATAAGACTGACTAGTTGAGCCATCGAAGCATCTTCCAGAAGCACAGAAGCCTCCTGGGGCATTCACAGTCTTCTAGGAGTAACCTTGTTCAGTAGCGGCAAAGACTAGATAGTTTATGATTTGGATTAACACTTGGGATACAACCTATTTAATATTTTATCTAAATCTGTTCAGGCATTTTTGCATAAATGAGTAACAAACATCCTTCCATCCATTCTCACAAACTTTCAAACAACAATAAAGATAAGCATTATATAATATAATAAAATAATATAATATTAGATACGAACTAAGCATAGCTTGTGCTATAGATTCTAGAACAAAGATGTTGCACGATATCCACACAAGGTTATGCATCATTGTCGAAAGCTCTACCTAAATTATTATTAAATATTCTAATTTGAGTGAAACAATATTAAGATTTTATATGAACTGACCTACCTTTTGTATTCATCATACAAAAATACGACACAGAAAGTGTAATTGATAATATTCCTAAAGGCGTTGCATATCCTACATTATACATGTCGTCAATGGGAAGTCCAAAGGTTGCAGTATACACATCAATTTATTACAATGAGCTAACAAACTATTTTACAGAAAAAAACGTGTCATACCTGCAAAAAACTTATAATGCCATAACAGCTAATGACTTATGTGATACACAATTTAACAAGAAACAAATAAATGGGATTTACATGATCTGATAATATATAAATGACAATTTGAAGTTAATTGTTGAACAAAATACACATTAAAATAAAAGTTGGTTCAGATTTATTACCTAATTGGAAAGTAAATGGTTTAGAAATCAAAACAAAAGAAAAAAATCTCTTATTTGGCAATTACTTTGATTTTTTTATATGTAAATGAATAACTTTAATAAGTTATATCAAGATCTCAACATGTACATATTTATTTATCTGATTTAAAATGTATTTGACATTGACAAATGACAAGTGACAATATCACTGCACAGACTATGATGGCCGCACTTCATGCTCGGACGAGGCGCTCGGGCGAGCCACTCGGCGAGTGATGCCGAGTGCGAGGCTACCGGTCCACACGCTCGTCAACCCAGCACTTCACGCTCGCCGAGTGCAGGCGAGTGTGGTGAGTGCACACGAGGCGAGCCGAAAGCCTCTTCACATGCGCCACTCGCCGTCACTCGCCGTCACTCGCCTGCAGTCGGCGAGCGTGAAGTACGGGGGTGATGCTGTGATTTTATATATATAAAAAAAAGACTTATATTCACTCTGACAGACTGTTAACTTAAATTAAATACCGCTAGATGTTTCGTGTGCTAACTGCTAAGTAATAATTATAAAATATCCCAATTCAAGTGACTGTCTACTAATCAGTGCAATTTATGTATTTTGAAGGGAATTGTAGACCTAAACATCTGGAAGATAGCAATAAACAACAGATGTACATACGTAATGTTCAGTTGTTATAATCGTTGTTGTTGATTAAGACGGCCATAAGTCCTCATTTTTTTTGACTTAAGAACAAATAATTAACCGAGAGGTAGTGTACGGCTGTCTTGAGTTGGCGGGGAGAAGTCTTTTTTTTTACACTTTTTTTTTGCTCTTTCAACTGTTCGCTTAGTGTTCGTAACTGTTCGTAGTGTTCGTAAATAAAAATTTTGATCGAACCATGACGAACAGTTAACGAACAATTGAAATAGCAAAAAAAATATATAAAAAAATGACTTCTCCCCGCCAACTTGAGGGTAATTTTTTATTTTATTTAAAAAAAAAAACTAAGATCGAACAAATAAAAATTTTAATCGAACAGTTACGAACAGTTAACGAACAGTTGAAAGAGCAAAAAAAAAGTGTAAAAAAACGACTTCTCTCCGCCAACTTAAGACAGCCGTATTGTACCTTTTAAATGGTATCGCGATAAGTCCCGTATTACACATCAAATTATTAACAAAATAATGATGAGTGTCTTCCTAAAACTTACATTTTCGTTACATTTTTTTAATGTAATAACTAATAAGTCGTCGTATAATTGAAAATTTTATGTAAGTCATAATAATAACATATATTTTTACATACATACAAAGAACAATATAGGTACATATATATGTACCTATTGTTATATATGTTTTACATTGCAGTTTTTGGCCGTATGGGGTATTTACTGATTTTTGTGTTGATTGTGTGTACTGATTTCGTGTATACATATACACACATATTATATATGTATATATATACAGGCTGTAAGTGACACCGTACCGAATCCTGAAATAGTGTATTCAGATCATCATTCTGAGTGGAAAATCATTGGAAATTTGCCCATACGGCCAAAAACTGCAAAGTAAAACATTTATGCAATCAGCTGCTTCGATGGCGCCGTGCGCTGAAGGTCATTCACCGTCCCGCACATAATGTACCCGTGTCGCGTTACATTGCGTAGTTCAAAATCAAACTGTTGTCTGTAAATTCTTAATCTCGCATTTTTATGATGAACTGACTTTTGCATTGTGATAAGTACCTATCCCAAGAAAGACGTTTTTGTAAATTATTGTATTAATAATATATATAACTACTTACTACTAAATCTTAAACTTGTACTAAATCGTGTTTTTTTTTATATATAAGTATTTTTGGTGGGATCGAACCAGAATTAATGATTAAAAACTGAGGAATGTCCTCTAACTTTCATTTGTGATCTTTAAATCAACGTTTAATGTAAATAGGTATTAGCTAACAATATACCGAGCCTTAATAAAATTTAGTTGTCATTTATAGCGTTCATATCACTAACAGAGACCCTAATATATTTAAATCGATTTGATATTAAATATAAAACGTATAAAACGTCTTAATGAAGCACCGTCACGTCTCGCACCCACGTTAGGTACCTATACATACCAGGAATACTGAACAACATTCCAATATACCTACATGTATTTACATTAAATGAAATGTATTGTATACTTACCTATAAACAGGACCCCATTTAAAAATAAAACAATGATCTTAACATTAAGGAAAATATTTTATTAAGTTTTAATATTATCACTATGTAAGTAGGTAGGTACTAGGTGCGCCTTAATTATGAAAAAAAGCTAAGATACAACTTTCATTTCACAGTTCTGATTAATATTAACGGTAGGCACAATTATATATTTTAGAATGAATACTATGAGAATATAAGTATGTATTCTCATTATATTACCTGCCACAGTCTCCGCTCACATCCAGTGAAACATCGCCCTATGGTTAAGTTTCTTAAGAAGAAAATTGTTACTACTAACTTAAAAGATATTTATCATGGTAGACTTACAAGTACATTAGATAAAATATTACAGATATTTAAGCCTTGCAGTTGAAAAATAAAAAAAAAACACTTTTCTAATAAATCAATACTTTAAAAGGAATAGTTGAATAGTTTCTCTCAAGTTTTTAGTATTATTAAGTTAGATGCCTTTGCAATATATTTATTAACAAAAACATTACGGCACAAAACTAAATATTAATTTTATATAAACAATCCACACTTAATTAATTTTAAAGCTAAGTTTAAAAAAAACGCAGTTAAGTTTATAAAGCTAACAAATAAATTGTTAAAGCTTTAATTCCATTTGGACACAAAATGTGCGACTATTACGATGCTAAATTCTTAACGATTTAAATGTAGGTATATATTTACATCGTAAATAAATAGCTTTGGTCATGTTACACCATGAAATGCATATCGATAAAATTAATATAATAAGCATACTCTTATTTGATAACTTAAGTTGCTTGCTATAAACTAACTAATATCGTCTCATGGGCGTTCCCAGTTTTAATAAAGATAATAACTACTACGTAAGCATACAACCTTCCCTCCTTCGGCAAGCTTGCTATGATATAAACATTTACAACCATAGCTTAATTTTTTTGTTTACGTATGTCGTATACATTACTCCTGGGTAGTTGTGCGATAGTATCGATCATCTCATGATCAATCATCCTTTTACATGTGCTGATGCTGATGATGTAAAATGCACTAATAGTTGGTAGGTAATAGTTGATTGGTTTAGTCAGACTTAGAATTATGAATAGGGTACCTAACCTATGGGGATCTCCCCCTAATCATTTGCTTCTGCGTCTGCAGCTTTATTAACTGACTTTTCCCACATTTTGTCTTGTTTCCATGATTTATTTCTTTATCTTTCCTCAACTTTATGTGTATATTGGAAGCGGGATACGCCGACATATCAGATGAACGAAAAGAATTTAGAAGTTGCGGTTTGTTGACGCAATTGGGCCGCAACTTATTTTTAGCTCGAGCCGAAAACCTTCGGGGTTTGAATTTGTAATATACCTACTCACAACATTGATTTCTCTTGAATGTTGTGCAATTTGGTTGTTTCTACCAATCTTAAACTTGGTGATTACTTGGATATCAAACGCCTTGCGGTTGACCCACTTATTAAATTCATCTCATTTTTCATGCATCCATAAGTGGTATACTATAACTATGTATATCTTATACTAATGAAATGCGAAAAAAGCACACAACAATGTAATACTTCTTACTAACTAATACTTAACATAATACAGGTATCGATGTACATATAGTTCGTCTAAAACAGCCGCGTCCACAGAGCATAACGCAAACGTTGTAATATCCAAATTTATCAACTATTAGTAGAAAACATTAACATTTTTGTCTTAATTGATAGTATAGTGTATCACAAGGCAGCTGTATTATTAATTTATATTTTTATCTATCAATAAATATTCAAATATCAATAAAGTTTAATCACTGGATTAAATTTAAAGGTTAGCTACATTTTTCGTAATTATTTGAAAAATTGGGACATCACTCACGCTCATAAATAGGCCTCCCTCAAAAACCCCCACAAATTAATCTGTTTTATTTTGCTAAAGTCTGTAGTTTTCACAACAAAAGACAAATATTGTTATATTGTTAGTAACTATAAGCGTAGGTCTTGGAAGGCTTGTATTGACAGGATTGCATCATCTATTGACTATTCATTCCTAACTTTCTAATCTTTTATATAATTGTAAAGCATTGTACGCGTGCAAATGCAGTGGAAGAGCAAACAATATTAGACGAACTACATAAGTAATGATACGTAGGTTATAAATGTCTTAAAATATTCTTCTTCTACATGTTGATTGTTGCTTATCCTGCAATTGGTTTGACTAGCAATTACAACGTGATACGTCCTTTTGTTCATGAGAATTCTTTGGCTCAAACGTGTCATATCTTCAATTCTGTCAAAAAACATCACTATTATAAATTGAAAACAGTATTTTTTTTCTAGAGCATGTCAGATGGAGAAAGTTGAATAGAAATATTATGTATAATTCCAATTGTTAAAATAAGTAGTTTAATAGTTCCCATGAAATAAAGTATTGATTCCGAAAGAACCTTCTACAAAGTATGAGAAAACCTAAAAAAAGATGAATGAAATCGGTTAAGTCGTTCTCAAGTTATGGCGTGACCAAGGGAAACAGGGATTCACTTTAATATATAGATAATTTGACGTCAAAGGCTGATCTATTATCGCTCGCTATAAGGATGAAATAAAACTCCGCGAGATACCTCTTTACATGTATTTAGCTCCATGATTACATTAAGTAGGTACATAGGTTAATTAAACTTCTTTGTATTATGTAAACTACCTGCATTTAGTGCATTTCCCTTAATCTGAGCGCCGAGTCGTCAGTTGAAATCCTCGTGTCTTCAGTGGGTGCCGTGCTCGTCGTGGTCCACTTGCCAGCACGTGTATCGCGCTCGGTGTTTCGTCCTCCAACAGTCATGTTGAACCTGAGGGGAAAATTTAGAGGATCAAAGTCAATGACGTTCTAATAACTATCAGACACTTTTCTTAACAAAAAGCTGAGCCTACTATACTTTGTAATGTAAAGGGAAAATTTTAATGCTAGGGATAGGCTAGGGTGCTGCAGACATCGGGCGGAGTAAGCCGGTGATGTGGGGTGAGCGGTTTAAATGCTGTCTGCCCCAGCTTTTAGCCAATCTAATGATATAGCGCGAAAGAGCCTTGACTAATAATTTTTACACTTGTTTTTTTTTATAATTTAACAACTAGTCACTTGCAGATTGCATGGATTAGTAATTATACACTAAGAGGTATGTGCTATGTGTATGTCATCACTTGTTCTAGCTGCAGTAAAAAATAGTGAAATAACTTCCCTATATGCGTATATGTCATTCATGGACAGAAAGCCCATGGATGACATGGGTACGAGTATATACATATTGAACTAAACTAATTAAAAACTGGTCATGTTTAGATTGTTATCGCAGCGTTCCTGGTATTTATAATGGCGATGTTATCTTGGTAAAACAAGCTAGTGTCGTTTGCTGCTACACTAGTTCATAGAAAAGCCTTCACAACTTGTGTACATAATAGTACCAATGTCCAACGTACCAAACACGTAACACGAGATTCATTAACTACTGTGACAGCGAGGCATAAAACACAATGCCTTGCCTTGTAAAGATCACAGATGTCCATGACACATCATAAAAAGTATCTGGAATACAAGTTACAAGAAGGGTACTTTTATTTAAGGTATTTGAAATATTAGCTACAAAATGTTTATGGAAACAGTATTTGAAATACTTGAGAAAAAATACGTATTTTCTAAATACTTGTTTTTCAAATAAAATGCTTTTTGAAAACACTTCTATACAGAGTGTTACAGAAAGTCGTGGTCATATTTTTGGGTCGTAGACCCCGTGAATAACGCAAATCCCTTTTTTTTTAAAAATTCGTGATTTTTAATACAGAAAACTTATTTTGAAACTGCAAAATTAAACTTAAAAATTGACCGATGAAGCTAATATTTCGTATGTGATAGGGCTACCATGAATGAAACTATAGGTATTTAATACCAAGTGTTTTGATCTTTCTGAAAATTTCTGTATAAAAAAAGAAAAACGTGTTGTTTAAAAATATGCACATACATTAGAAATAGCAATCCGAAGAAAAAAAAAATATTATAAAATTAATTTTTTTTCAAGTTAAATCAACTAAATGTCGGCTACACATATCGCTTCTAAAATGTTACCACACTTTTCTTTAGCACCCTGTATATTGGACGAGTTGCGTTGTGGACGAATTGCATTTTGGACGATTGATGATTTCTTTTAAGGCCGATTTGTTTTCCTAGACTATTTGCTTATTGGACCATATGCACATGAAGGTAGTTATCGCACTTGGCACAGCAAAGTTTTTACAGCAAGCTTATTCTTCTTGTTATTAAATTACTTCGCGAACTGTAGCGAATAGTTAGCATATATGAAACTACCTACGTCTAAATTATCACCATCGCTGTATCTACATAAATTCATGTTAATATTGACACAATATAATCATTCAGTGTCGATTTACATCGAACGGGTTATTATGAAGGCAGATGAGATGACAGATTGATTTATTAGGTTATGTGTTGGATTGATATAATTGATTTCTTGATGCTCTCAGCAATAGCGGTAGGTATCGATGACGCGTTGGTGTTCGGTTGAACCAAATACTATGTTCTTTCAGGATAACTATGGAATTGGTTAAATATTCTTTCACAATTTGAGTATTTGCAGGCGGAAATTGATTAAGTACACAATTTTATAGCAATAAATGATTATAATTGAATAAATTGTATTAAGTCTAATTAAATTATTGAGTTATAAGTTGTATAATTCGTTTAGTAAAACTGTAGTGAATCCGCAACCCGTATTTTTCTAATAGACACATCACACATTGTCACATGTAGTTATTGTATCCCCGATGTAATTATATAATTATCATCAGTCAACTTTTCCCGTCAATACTCCCAATTAAAACCCACTCCAAGAAAATGAGTAACTCATAAATAATAATAAACTTGGGCACACGGTGGCTATTGGAACTTTTTCGGATTTGTGATTTATTGCGAAGCATTGGAATTTTTTAGGACATCATAAACTTCGACGGACGAATTGACAAATTGCTATCGTATAAAATTGCAATTTCGATGATGGATGTGACATCTTGAAATAGATGTGTTTTTCATTTAATAGATAACTGAAAGTTATCTATTAAATGAAAAACACATCTATTCATGACACGAATAAGTATAATGATATTTTATAGAAACAAGGACCGAATTTATGGATTTAAAACTATGAGGTTCATACAATTTAGATAATTACTACTAATGATATGCAATATACACAATGCACACAATGTCCGAAACTACTGCACCGATTTAAAATATTTCTTTTGATTTGAAACGTTCACCTAAAATGAAAATATAAATTCCTCAAGCAGATGCTCATAAATATTGTCAAAATTAATATAACTAATAAATGCCATAGTTTGACCGATAAGACACTTTTTTTTTATATTTTTTTTTTATTTATACCTATTTACAGAAAAAAGCGGTCATATTTTAGGGTTTATAGACTCCGTGTTTAACGTTGAACTGCCACTACAGTGCCGCTATACCGTGTATAATATAAAGCCTTAACAAAAAAATAAACCGTTGAAATGAAAAACAAGAAAACTTAAATTATGTTAGAAGTGTAGGTGCACACTTCTAAAAAGCATTACTGAAAGAAAAAAAAAAGAAAACCATATTTTTTCAAACTTAATCAGTTTTGTGTCGGCTACACATAACGCTGTGTAACAACCTGTATATACAAGTGATTTTACACGATCACAAATGCTTGATTTTGCATTGATTTAAGACTTGCTTAGATTAGATGAACATGCTGCATGCAGCTGAATTCTTAGTAATAATTGAATCACTAGCAAAGAAGGGAAATAAAGGAAAGAAAACAATGAGAGTTAACACTGACTTAGATCTCTTTCCTCTTCCTTTAGTCCTCAATTTATATACAAACTGGAGAAGTGATAAATTTGTTTGTCGTACCTCTTCCGCACTAAGTTGCGAATCTTCTTCTTCCACACGAAAATAAAGAAGACCAAGACTCCGAGACCTATGTTTGAGATGTCGGTCAGGATCCAGTACCAGTTGGAGCCACCAACCCCGAAGCTGATTAGTTCCACCGTCCAGTTGACACCCATCACCATGAATAGCTTCAGGTAGAGACCGTATCTGAAAGTTGATATTGTATATATTGAAAGAAAGAAAGGCAAATATTACCCACCACCGCACCCTTACCATTATTGGTATCGGTGTCGGTACCATTGCGTACAGACACTCAGAGCACCAGCTACACGCGTAATGAAATTGGACTCTTGTGACTCTCCGCTGCAGCAGAAATACAATCTATGTCAGTAGGTTTCGCTACAGTGGTCAGATACCTGTATTAGCATAAGCACCTAGGAGACCGAGCTTCGCTAGGTAGCTTTTATAAAATTGCGTTTTAACAGGAAATACAACTCTGCAGTTGAACTAAAATGCAAAACTGCATATGTATACAAAATTTCATCAAAATCGTTGGAGCCCTTTCCGAGATACCCGAAATATAAATACATACATACATACAAGAATTGCTCGTTTAAAGTAATAAGATAATTTTCATTAGTCAGTAGGGTTTTCAGAACACCACAAGACAGGAAACAGAGATAGGAGAGAGTGGCGGTAATGTTTACAGAAGTATAAAGGGAATAGTATTGTTAATGCTATGATGAGTTAGAAATTTCGGACTTCCCGGCTACAGCCAGTTCGAGTTCAAGGTGCAGAGCCTGACCTCCTTGACTATTGCTTACACTCCAGAATATAACTTGTAAAAGATCTAAAAGTCTTTAATACGCCTCTGCTTATACATATTTATTAAATATTCTGATTATAATATAAAATGTAAATGTTAAATAAATTCCTTAGTAGTAGAAGCACCTATTACGATGAATCACCGGGTTGCCTCCGGTGAGGTGTCATGCCGTAAGACCATTAATGCAAAACTTAAAACATTACTGCTTTTAATTTAATCAGAAACGCAATGAAGATTTGTGAACATATATATACTTTATTATTAAACTTTGCTTTTACACGTTCGAGGAATGGAGTGGATACTTATAAAGTGACGGATTGAAAGAATGTATATTGTCTTATAATTTTTCCTTTCAGAAGGTGTATTATAAATTGACACCTTAAGGAAATGGATGTCTGTTGTTAGACTAAAAGCATATTCAGATTAAAGGTACGTGTACGTCCTACACGTGTGAGTATATTTCAAGAAAAGCTTCAAATGGAATGGAATTTGGAAATGATCGCTTACATTATGTAACTATTATGTACAATTTATTTATCACATAAATTTGTTCATTAGATAGCTTGTTTACGTGTACGTTGACCGTATCGTATCTGAAATCGATCGTAATTTGATGATCGGCCCTCCCTAATAAACTGTCTAGCTATATATAAAAAAAATGAAATCTTCTTTACATTGAAAAAATATGAAATCTATTCTGAGTCCGTCCGGCCGTTTTATCCAACCGATTTGCTTAATTAAGAATTGGCGCACAAAATTGTCATCAAGGATTGGAAATCACTTAACTTTCACCCTTCGCAATTTATACTCCTCTGTACATATCTCATGTTTTCATAGATTGCTTTCTCTTTTTCTCCGGTTCTATTAAGGGTACACTGTTACTATACGGGTATGCTCGGTGGAACGAGCTCTTTCATTTGAGCTTTTGCCCATTTTATTTGGTTGAGTTGGAGGGAAGCTAGGTGTAAACATTAAACTTAAATTTAATGCTGCGGAACAGCATGGGTCCTGCCTCCCTCCTCCCCATTTTTTCAAGTTTTGGTCTCAGTTTGAGTAGAACCTCAGATTAAGAAGTTCAGATGACGGGCGTTGGCCGCGCGTCGAAACGCGCGTTGGGTTTTTGTGTTCACAATCAAGGTGAGTGTTGAACGCAATATGTTCAGTTCGTGTTCTGTATTCGTTAAAAATGGAGGTAAAAGCAAAAAATTAAAACAGACTTTTATTCAATTAGGGTGTTCATTTATTGTATTTTATATTTTTATTTTATAGAAAAAATAAACTGCGTGAAAGTATGAAATGAAGTGTCACCGAACTTGTGCTATGTGAAAAATAGTATATGGACTTTTATTTAAATAGCCGAATCATTTTATTAAACGAACTTAACAAAATGCTTGTTCTTGTTGCCGCGCGTCAACGCGCGTTTAACGCCCGTCATCTGACCGTGAACCGAACGCGTTCAAACAAAGTCCAGCAACCGAACTCTTCTTATAAAGGACAAAAGAAAGTAATAACTGTTTATATGACAAGAAATAAATATACATTTATGTTGAAACCAAGAAACAATGAGCGTGGTACTTCAAAACTGTTCTTCTCCAAATAAAAATTTATATGGGGATAAAAATATCCGTGAACAACTTTTGTAACAATAAAAGTTAGAAGTCATATCTTTTGATATATCAACTTTAATATGTTTCTTTTTATTTACGATTGCGCTAAATTTTTTATTTACCTTTTTTCTTTTTTATACTGATATTAACTTTTTATGCTCCAGGTTATTAGTCTGTGTCCTCGTGTATCGTCAAAATTTACTACATTCACTACCTGTAATCCTGGCCATGGTAATATCTGTGTACCTATTTCTTATGTATACCACTCCTTCCTTTTTCATTTTTAAAAAAATTGTTAGACCAGTAACATCAATCTCAATCTCAACATTATCATTAAATGATTTTAATCTTTTACGATTTCTTTACATATCGATCAATTATTGCGATCAATGTTGACGGTATTGTTTTTAACGTCGTAGCATAGAAGAAGTCAGAGTGGGTAGCGCCTAAAAATAAACTCATTACCCCACAAAATTTACAATCGACTCTTGATTTCAAAGCAATGATGATTGATCTATTGAACGGATTTACTCAGTTGTAAAAAAAAAACAGACACATTAGAACAAATAAACTTAAAAAAATGTTTATTAATTCGGGCAAAAGTCAAAGTGCTTTTTTCCTGAATTACAAACAAATTTATTTGGACAAGACAACATCTATTAAGTCAGCTTTTTAGAATCAAATCTCTAGATTTAAGATCTTAAGACAATGATTAACACTGAAACCTCTTTCCACCTACTTTACTATACTAATAACATATATCTATCATCGAGCAAACTACATGGAGATAACACGGCACCTTGGGACCATAAATTTTAAATAGCAGGAAGATATTATTTTCTTATTTATGTTTTCGCCTACGCATAGACCATATTTCATCTATAAAAACTCGTTGGAAAAGTACGGAGAAGTTCGGATGTATAAAGATTGCTTGGTAATCTTGTAAAGAGGAAAGTAACAAACATTATAACCAAGTTCTGAACGAAATTGAGCCGACTAAAAAGATTACAAGTACAATACGAATATAATACTATTCGAAAATATTAGCGACTATATGCTCGCTGTTAACTTTTGTCAGAATTGACTCAATGGAAACTCCAGGCTGTATTTTAGTGTGTACGTTCTTCTTTCTCGCTCATTCCTACTTAATGTTTAGGCGATTCTTCTAATTTTGTGGCGCCAGGATCATCTGGCTTAACTGACTCTAAATGGCGGGTCGGGCAATTCTTTCTTCGATAAAAGTTTCGTCATGCTGGTCCACCAAGTGGCGGGAGGTCGTCCTATATCTCTCACGTGTTCAGGGAATTGTAATTCTTTTTTCACTACATGGTTATCGTCTCTTCGCATCACGTGACTATGCCATTGGGGACGACTCTCTGTTAGTTTTTCAGATATAGGGGCGACTGTGACTCTCGTCACATCTCCGGACCACCTCAACGAGTAAAACAACAACCTCAACCAGTCAAAGAATGGCCGTGAGTTTGTTTGCCCGATTTCTTCTCACAAGGCTCAACGATTTGGAAACGGGCGGTTACAGACACAATCAAATACGGTATTCCCTGTTATCAATTTTGTTTATTTTACAATTTTACATTTGAACTACCAACTTATTGTTGCGGTGACTCTGTGGGTGTTGATGAGTAATTTTTAAAATTTAGTTTAAAAAAAACCGGGCCCGCAGCAGGCCCGCAAAGATTTTTCAAAGAAAAGTTTTTCAAAAATTTCTTCACAGGAAGTCTAATTATGATCCCTGGACCCCAAAACAACCGCCAGTTAAAAAGTATATATATATATGTATGTACCTCAATTTTACTGGAGCGATAGAGGTTGCAATTATGCACCGATTGCTTTCAAACTTGGACGACAAATCAACAGGGCAAAAATGAAGGTTAAGTTCGTGAATGGGGGATATTCCCCGAAAATTTTTTTGACCGTGTAACTTTAATAGCATGCCTATAGTAAATACGATCAATTTTTAATATGACCCCTAAATGATTCCATCCTTAACTTGGGGAGGGAGCGGGGAAAACCAAAATTTGTTGAAAAAAAAATCATTGCTCCGAAACTGTAAACCTTTTTACAATCGGTAATATTTTTAAATGAAAGCTAATATTTTATTTTACTCTACAATGTAGACATTTAAAGTTTTTAATGCGACTTATATTTTTGGAGATAAAAATTAAAAAAACACGAATTCTGCCTCTGCGGGCCTGCTGCGGGCCCGGTTTTTTTTACTTGCTATGGACCTACCTCATATCATCCAGCTGCGTCATCCTATAGTAGAATGGTAGAAAATGTATCTTTGGTTTCTTTGTCCATGTACTTTAAATAATTAATTTTTGGAATTAGTTGCCCAGTTGAGGATGTAGTAAAGTAAATATTTTAAAGAAATGTGTTCGGTACCATGATAAGAGGCAATTACTCAAGATATGTTAAGATTTGTCGCGATTACATCTAGGTGTGTTTAATGATATTTTAGCAATGCCTATGTTTGTTTGGAGCTGTTTTTATTGACAGTTCTAAGCCCTATTAAAAGAAACTTGATATTTTATTTTACCCTGTTTATTTATTATAATCCATGAAGTATTTTTGAGATATTAGTTAGGATTAGTCTTTGGAAAAAAAACATCTAGAATTTTAAAAGAAATTTAGTGATAAAGAATGTAGCCGAACCAAATGTTAAGAAACACTATGTCTGCCGACAGACTTCAGGTAATAAAACTAAATATATAATCACCTACTCAATAACATTATTAATTTACCATTGTTATTATAAGCCTATTTTATTTCTTGCAAAAGTTTACAGTATGTAATATATTTGACTTGCTTTAACTAAAGTAAGTTAAGTTTCTAGTTGGTTTGCAAAAACCTCTCCTTGAGTAAAGGCTTCTTCCAAAGATTTCCAACCTACCCTATTTTGACCTACTTATCCAGGGTAAGGCAGGTCAGCCTTCCTTTTTTTTTAATTTAGAAAATAACTTACACAATTATTACAAACCAAAAAATATTATAATAATGTTACTGATTAATTAAGTGATAAATACAAAGCTGTTACACAGTCTACGTAATCTAGCTAATTTAATTAAAATTTATTTGCACGCCATTGCAGAGTAGAATATGTGCGATCATTAATTTATTGTAAGACTTATTATTATACCATATTCTAGCAAATAAATTATTTGTATTTGATTCAGCTAAAATACCTGTTTACCTTCATATTAGAGGAGTAATTACTTAAGTATATAGACGTACAGTATACGTACATAGTGTCTATGCGGTTATGTACGATGGTATTGACATAGTCGCATACTTAAATCCCTAAATTAAAGAAAAAAATCTTTTAAATTTTATTTAAGTGTTTTATTTTTAAAGCTTTGAATACCATAAAACGCCATTTCATTTAGTTATTGCATATGAAATGTTTATTAACCAAATAACCGTTTAATTTTACCTCTCGTTATACGGTTCTCCAGTGTACTTTTTTAATAGTGCATCAATTTACGACGCTCAATTTAACGAATCAATGACTATCTGGAAGTGTCATAAGTCACATGAAGTGTCAATTTAATGAAATGAATTTGATATAGAATACGTTTTTTAATTTATTAAAACAGCATTTAAATTCCTTGTTAACTCACGAGAAACATTACGAGATTACATCCGTCGGGAATAGCAGTGGGAAGCAATTTCCAGGAAAAGTTTTATTTGCCTCTGAACTACTGCGGAATTTCTATACTCTTTGTGCGCATTGCGGACGACGGCTAAATAAAAAAAAAACAGTATCATCAACGCTCTAATTAGGAATATCCCTGACTGTTATTTTAGTATTAAAAATATTTTTTATTTTCCTTAGAGTTTTGTACTCAAATGTTCATCGCGTAATTTGATTGAGTTTAAAACGGCACAGATGGCACGCAATAATGCTGACGTGTAGGTACTAGAAGTGAATACTCGGTTTGTTTTTGGTTTGATCACTTCCGCTCTGGAAATATTGATTTAAAAAAATAAGCGCAATGACCATCCGGAGAGAAAGGTCGATAACAACAGCCTTTAACGTAAGTGATAAAAGATACTGATTAATTTACGTCAAATGTGAAAAAATTTAAGTTTTGAATATAGACGGTGTGAAACTTGGTGCCCAACGACAACAAAGGCATACCTTAACTTATTGAATAGGCACACAACTGAGGAGATTCAAATCGAATTGCGATGATAAGTGGATTGTGTATGACAATCGAAATTGAAATCGCACTTGTTGGGACACAGGGGACACCATGTTCTAAAGCAAAATAAGGCAAAAGAATCTGCTTGTATGGTGGGTGTTTTCTTGAGACCAGGCACAATATTTCCTGCAAAGGTACTGTAAAGAATTGCAAATGGTGATGGAGATACTCGCTGTTAGATAATTCAGACTTGTAAGTTGTTCTAATTCTTCGCGATAACGCTTGTCGAAACTATGCCCAACAGACTGTCTAAGCCACAGGCATTACGACTAGAAACTCTCTATCATCCACCATGCACACTTTACCTTGCTCCAATTAATTTAGAATTTGGATGAATTTTTACAATAGCTTTTTATAGCAGAAACATTAATGATCTCTCAAAAATTTGTTCAAATTTTGAAAGCAATAGTGGATTGATAATAATGGCCAATATTAAAGCAAATATACGTTTTTTGCTTGAAAAATATTTGTTTTTTTACTCATTAACCAGCAACTTTATGGACAAGGAACTAAAATGCAAGTTTCAAATTTCGTGTGTATTAAAAAAACTCCAAGGGCTTTCTTTGTTTCATTTCAAAAGATCACATGATATACTTCTTGTAATGGTATGGTAGTTATAGAAACGAAGCTCTTCTCAAAACAAAGATTACGTAATAAAACATACACGGCTATTAAGATCTAAGTATACGGAGAACCTCTAATCTAATAATTAAATAGTTAATATTTTATGAAATGTACATACCTAAAACGTTCTGATCTTAAAACGATAGAATACAAACCTCTGTTTATCTTTCTTGAGCCTGTCACTCCGCGAGGACTCGGCACTCTTCAAAATGGCAGTCTCCTGCTTTATGGAACGGATACGGTAGGCAGTGACAGTAAAAAAAATGACATTGGACACCACAAGAACCAGTACGGGTGTGAAGAAATACACCAGATCGCTCAGCCAGTCTGTATGGGGCAAACATTAAATAGGATTAGAATAATATAATGGGGTATTAGTATCAGTATTTTTAGGTACAATACATTCGAGTAGATAACAGTCGAGCCACAAGGTCTTTTTTAACTGTTTTTTGTTGTTTTTGTATTTCATTTAAGCAGGTATGTAGGTACCTAAGTACATTTCATAACATCCTAAGTGTGTGAGTTTGCTTGTGTATTACACTTTCACGTCTTAACCAATCGTCATGAAATACGTCACGGATACAGAAAATGGCATTGGGTACTTTTTATCTAGAAAAAAGTACTGTCCCCGAGGCTATTCCTCAGGGTACCGTACTTTTCAATTGATTGACAATATCTGCATTAACGCAAGCAAAGCTAATTGGTAATAAGGAGGGTAACGTGTTCTCACATCATACACGTTGGGGGCCATCCATAAATTTACGTCACACGTTAACGGGGGGTCAAGTAGGGGATCGTAAGCTTCGTGACGTCACATGTCAAAATCTAAAGTATTAAACACAAAAAATTACCTACAAACGAATTACTACATACGCTACTACAAATTTACTAAAAAAAAATTTAGAACCACTCTTTTCAGTTCTGGGAGTTAAATTGTGAATTATATATGACGTCACACCAGCGTCGGTGAGGGGGGTCCAAAAATCATAAAATTCGTGTAACGAAATTTATGGATGACCCTTGTCAGGGGTACAGAAATATTTTGTGCCTTCGTTTGGTTCGGTAAAAACTATACGTAGAACACAAAAAAACCACTTGCGTTTCAATGAATACTGTTTATTTGCATGTCACAATAAAATATGTCACGGTGTCAACCACCGCACTGGTTGGTTTGGCTGGAAAGCCCCATCTCGTCAGTCGTCTGTGGAATTTATAGCTCGGTTTTATATAAAGCATTATCTTTGAATAACGGTGAAACAAGGCTCCGTTGTACGACGGTTTGAAGTCTCTTTGTATCTGAAAATGAATTGCTTTCACAGGCTCTACCCCCAGCCTCTGTAGGCACTATTTATTGTACAACAGAACTGTTCTGTTAATAAATGCCTTTTAGGAAAATGAGGAGATTGAGTTTGATTGACAAAGCACATTGTTTTTTAATGTTTTACAATGTACATGAGCATTTAGTGCATTGAACTTGTGAGGTGTAATTATTGTTGTGCCTTCATTTTCATCAAAAGTTAAGTTAAATTTTTTCTACTTTATAAAAACAAGGACGTAAACACACGGCTCATCTAATGGTAAGCGGTTTTCGGTGCCTATAAACGGCAGAATTTTGCTTTTTGAACAACTGTTCTTCCGTTCTATTTTTCTTTTGTCTACGCATAGCATCACAGGTGTTACGAGTAGGGAAAAATAATCTTGCCTTGGCGAGATCTCGACCATTTTTACGAGATGACTCCCGAAGCATAAAATAATCGAGAGCTCGCGAGATTTGCGAGGATGAGCGGCAGTAGGCAGCGTTCCGCGTATACTAGATGCGCGGGCAATGTGCAATCATCCATCGAATTAGAAGAGGCTTCGAGGGCATGTAAACGTCCTTTTTTCCATGTTTCAACGTCTACAGATAGTCTAGACTCACTCATAAAGAAAGAGATGGATCTTTATAAGCATGAGGGAACAAGGGGTAAGTTTTTACAGTTTGTTTATGATAGCTTACTCACGCTGGTGCCAACCAGTATCTAGTCTGAGACAGCAATTTCAGCTGCTGGGTAAATAGCAACTGAAATAAGATGTCGTTTGTCGGACAGCAGAACTCTTTGTTTTTAAGAACCTATTTTTAAAGTCACCCTTTGAGCTAGGCTTTTAAATAGGTAATTTTAAAAGTCTAGTCCCGCGAGATCTCGAACCTGCGATATTGGCTCAAGATTGCATTCCCTAGTTACGAGCATCTAGAGGCATGGTTATCCACTAAAGTAAAGGCGAAAGTTCGTGAGGATGGATGGATGGATGTTTGTTACTCTTTTACACAAAAACGGATCAACGGATTTGGATGAAATTTCGCACAGAGACAAATTATAGTCTGGAATAGGACATAAGTACTTTTTATTCGGGAAAAACATATGGTTCCGGTGGGATAGGTTTCACTAAAATTTCCAGGCGCATGAAGTCGCGGGCAACTGTAAGTGTACCAATAAAGCCAATAATAATATGTCGATGTATGCCGAAGATACTGATAGAATATCCGGATTTGTCCAAAATATACTCATAAAATAATAATAAAAAAAACAAATAATTGAAATGAATATAAAAAAATGATATTATGCTGTTTAGGAATCTGCATTTACACCGTAAAAACATTTTCCGAAATAATTTATTTCAAAATGATATTTTTGACTTTTCATATCATCATTGTTTCTGATCTTACCAAAATGCAAATTCTTTATTTTTCTCGAAAACCTAATCACCCAAATTTAAGTATAGTTTAATTTAAGTTAAATTCGGATCCTAACCCAAACCTGCCCTCCATTCTGTCTTAAGTCAATATGATACTTACATATATTTATGGAGGAACTAGCCTTTCGAAATTCTTAGTACTCTATAAACCCAGTATTTACAAATTAAAAGCACAATAAACAGAAAATACAGTCACGCGTCGCCATTGTATTTTACTTCTTACTTATAATAATAAATACACATTGTGCCAGTGTTTGCAGAAACAAATGACTAAGAAAACGATTGCAGCTGATTTATTTGTATGTACAGAAATAAATGGGATTAAACACTCACTGCTAAATATACCGTAAGGCATTAACTACGTTGTTCAACGAGTTATTAGAAACTGTCGTGTTTCAGTCTTGCAGAAGTCTTAGCGACTTTAACTAATGACTGATTTACAATTTGTTTAGCAAAAGTAACAATTAGTATGTACATTTTCCGTTGGTATTGATTAAATTATTATGAATGGTGTTGTTTAAGTAAAAGTTAGTACATATATTACTTGTACCTACTGATTATACTAAATTTAGTGATACTATAACTATATTTAATAACAATAAATAATATGCACAAAATAACCAACGTCGCCAAAGTCTGCAATGAGCTGCCGGCGACAATTTTTTCAGTAATTATAATCCTGGATCGTTCAACTTCGTCGTCGCTTTCCATCAGGTGAGTTGGAAGACAAATGCCTATTCCATTACACAGTAAGAAATGTAGGTACAGAGCCTACATTACACATCACTGGTACTGTACTTGTCACTTGGGCCTACCGAAATGATATATATATAAATGCGGTGTGGAGAATTCCCTACTCTTTGAATAAACTTACATAACTGAAAGAAAATAGTAATTTTTCTTTCAACGTTCCACCAACCAAGCAAAATGAGTGGTGATTGGAAAGTATACTGAGTTGTAGACATTCCAAATATAGATAAATTCCGTTTTCTATGCAAAAATCTTATATTATAAAGAGGAAAGTTTTTTTATGATAAACTATGAAACTATTAAACCGTTTTTCATTACACTTTCACCATTAGAAAGCAATTTTATCCAGAGGTATGATATTACGTTTTATATAAATAGTCGTTATCGCCCGCGGCTTCGCTTGCTTTAATATAGATTTTGTCAATCAATTCACTATCCAACGGGAACTGTAGGTACTTTTTTCGGGATTAAAGATACCCTATGTCCTTTTCAGTACCTGTACGATGTACGTAGTCAGCTACGTGTATGCAAAATTTCATCACAATCGGTTGAGTAGGTAGGTGAGTAGCTAACGTAACAAAGAAACACTTTCGCATTTATAATATTAGTAAACATAGATAAAAGTAAACGCGGTCGATGCCTATTAATTAAATTAAAAAATAGGCAGTCATGGGACTGCCGACAGAAGTGAAAGCTTAAACGAAACGACTAACTTAAAACGTCACATTAGCAGGTTGGTGACATTTATTAATAAGGAGCTGACAGAACTCAATGTTTAGATTAGCGCCCTCTAGTGGATCTATAAATGTATTTTTAGCGTGACGGTCACGAGTTCAGTGCAAAGTTCCCCATAGCAAAAGTGCACAAACGTGCCTAAAGAAGTTTTCACTTCAAAAAAATAAAAATAAAAAAGGGTATTTTTCGCAAGTTTTAACAAAATTCATGACTAATATAATATAGATACACACACATAAATATCATGTATCTATACTTCTTTTCTATACAAACTTTGAACCATGTAAATAGTAGCACACAAAAACTTAATAGTAGTAATAAATAAAAAGTTTTTTACCAACAAACCAGCACCTCCTGGTGCCGAAGCCAGGTGTGATGACGGAGGTCGGCAGATCACTGAATTGCATGGTGACAGTCAGCACCGTGAGAAGAAGGGGGACCCCCCACGCGTATAGTCCATACATGAGGAACCGTTTGGTGTCTCTTCGTTTAGTCGAACTGCCCCCACGGTATCCACTGCTGGAGATATTATATTAAATTAATATTTAATCAACAGTAGAGATACATATATTATTTAATATTCAAAACCTATGTCAATGTAAATAAATCGCAATGAAATAAATTAATCTCAATCATTAATTTAATTCAATAAATCAATATAATCTGATGATCCATGTTAAAAGCTCAAATAATTATTATACAATAAATTACTAAGCTTTGCTTTAATGTAAATGTATAGAATAAAATGGTAATGAGTACGCAAGAAGTAATACCAACTTTATTGTAAGAATTGCCATATATTGCCACTCTGAAGTTCAAATACTGCTACGGCAGAGTTTCCGTTTTTTATACCGGATTAGAGACACAAAAAGTGTTTGGTTATTGGAAAACCATTGCGTATGGAAGCCAACATCCTGAAAGTTGATTAATTGCTCAATGCTGTCAGCTAACGACTTTGAAATTGTGTCTAAAAGAAACTATCTGCATTATTTTTTAACCAATTAAAATTATAATAAAAAGCTGAATATAAACCTTCATTCATTTTTATTTTCCAACGGAAATAAACCCTTCGGGTAATTTATCACCACAAAAAGGTAGAAAAAACGTAAATGTTTGACAAAAAATATTACAGAGATTGCTATTTTTCACAATACTGGAAGTCGGGTGATCATGTTGGGGAAACGGATTGTGTTGTCTCCTTTTCACGCTCGTAGGTAATGTGCAAATAGTTGTGGTCGTTGATGTTGTTGTCTTTAATGGAATATGTCATATTGGGCCCCGTGGTATGTTATGATTACACACGTGAGCATCTAAGGGCGATTTTCAATCCACGTTCTATAAATCGAATGTGAAGACTTACGTAACTTTGGTCTTTTATTTATCCCAATATAGTACCGATATTAATCGCACAGCCCTAACGACAATTAAAAACAAACTACATTATTTATTACAAGTTTTAGGTAGGTATTTTTAAACAATTAACATTTTGTAGCTATACAGTTACTTAATAAACGTAAAAAAATATGCTAAAGCACACACAAATGAACTTCCCTTCTACTCCTTTCATGAAAAGTATCAACGTATAATTTCGTTAGTCTCTTTCATCTCATCATGCGTCAGGCTTGTGTGACATTTCAGCCTTTTAATCTATATAATTAGTTACGAGATAACAAAAATAATGACATAATTTTTCAACACGTAACTAGTTATTTGGTTTCATGCATCGTTACCAGTATTGTAACCTTCTGAAATTGTTATCTGTCATAAGGCTCTTTGTTTTTGAAAGCTGTCTTTGATTCGTCATAATTCTATTGTTCTTTACTGTATTGCTCGTTGCTTTTCTTTAAATGAACCTATTGAAAAAAAAAGCAATTAAAGATATATTTTATTCTTTAATGTCTCACAACCGCGCAATGGGTAGTCACCATAACAGAGGTTCTCCTAAAACCCTCTATATTTCGTAGTTTTAATCAACTATTACGACACGCTTGCTATGTCAGGCTTGCGAGGCCCATACCATGCAAACGTCGTGACTACACTACAAATCACATGTACCTTGCATAATTACACAATGTATTTGATTATATGTGATCCTGTAGATAAATAAAAGTCCTAATGTTGTGTCTCAGTATCCATAATTGGCGTTATTGGCAGACGGCCTAAGGTAACGCTGTATTTATTCCAGTGTCGTGCGTTCGATGTTTTGTTTTATTATTAACTATAAGCTAATTGCTTCGATTTTGGAAACTCTCTTATATTATAAAAAAAAAATTACAGGTTTAGCAACGCGCAACGCATAGTGGCTGCTAGCTCTCACGTTTCCTAAGTGGTGTGAAAATATATTATAGAAACTATTCAAATTATCCAACCAGAATGTTCATGTGAGCAATATGGCGTTGCATTCACATAAAAATAAAAGTTACAAGTCAAAGTTTTAGTGTCAATGATAGAAATATTTATGACAGCGAGGTCAGTAATTAAATTGCATGTGAACCCACTCCTAACATAAGCATTTAGCTTAGCTGGAGGGGTTAATAAGAATACTAGTAATTTGTGACCCACGTTACTAGTAATCTTTAAAAAAAAAATTTATCCATTATCTGATGAAATTAAAAAATTACAACCGGGTAAATGCCGAATCTAAATTTTAATTACTACCTTTACTTTACCTCAAATGCTTTGGATGTTTTAAGTAAACAAGTATTAGCTGAGGTTTACTCATTGTCCTTAGCTTAGATTATACTGTTATTTTAGATTAAACAACATTTCTCTACGAGCACGATGTTGCAGCACTGATAAAGGCTACGAAGCGTAGACCTGTAAGTAAAAGGTAGATAACATATTTCGTAGCACGTAGCATTTTCGTAGTACACAACTTTGCTATCAAGCTTCTATATAAACAAAATATTACGATTCCTTATGAGTAAGAATTAATAAATTTGTAATGTTGTAATAAATTCTCTTTGTTTCAATTTCCTTATTGAAATAAGTTACCTACTTATTCCGTCTTACTTTGTATTACAATGTTTGTCGGTAAGTACTTCGCTTCGGGAATCGTACTGCACTCATATTGCTCGTTATTATAGTTACGTACTTTAAGCAATACCTACACGGTAGAGCAGTTGGCACAAGTTGTTTTAATAAATAGTTATTGAAGCTATACTTAACTGTACTGTAACTATACTTTCAATTGCGATTGAATATTGCTTTTAATTTCCTTGGTTTAAAAAAACAATTTTACTAAAACTATATAAGTACAGATACATCATCATTGTCATCGGCCATTTTGAATACAACTGCTGAACGAAGGCCTCTCCTAAAGATTTAAGCAAACTTCACTTTATATTCACTTTAACTTCACTATAACTCTTAGCAATCGCACTTCATACATTTAAGGACCCATTTTCAAATTACTGTATTGAAATATGTACCGATTTCACACCCCAATTTAAAGAACCGAATCTAGCTTGTTTACCATATCTTACCTTTGCGACTGCTGGCTTAAACTTCCAAATCTTCATTAGGTATGCATTAAAAAATTATAAGATACATTAAAAGTATACCAATAAGACTAAAATTTGCATGCTGTTGCCTCCATGGTTACAAAAAAAGGGCCCGATATTACTACTATTGTCAAAAAGGTCAAGACTATACAGGTTGACTATGTATTAGTGTAACTTCTTAAAAACTTGGGTAATGTCCTGATCGATGTTTTGCCAATCCAATCCAAAGATTTCGATTTCACTTAAATTCTGTTTATGTCTAATCTCAAAGAATTGAACATAGCTGTACTTGAGTTGGAAAAACTACATAGTATATATATAACACATCCCCGAAAATGATGACAGAGACGTATTAAATACCTTCATTTTGCCAACTAAATAGGTCCCACTCACGGAATAGGGGGCAAGAATATTGACGTGAACCGGGTATTAAAGATGGCAAAATTGTGAGTATATTGAAAGCGTAGGTAAGAAAGGCAATGGAAGGACAGGGGTATTGGTTAGTGGCCGTCCATAAATTACGTCCCACGTTAGGGAGGGGGGGGGGGGGGTCAACGAAGTGTGACATTGTATGACAAGGGGTTCCCACCCCTTATAAGGTCAAGGTCGTAAGTTTCGTGACGTCACATGTAAAAATCTAAAGTATTAAACACAAAACATTACCTGTAAACGGAAGAAAGGCTACATCCGGTACTACGCTTTTACTAAAAACTAATTTTAGAACTGCTCTTTTTAATTCTGTGCTTCCTCAAATGTGACCACCTGTGACTAGGACGGGGGGGGGGGGGAGGAATTCCAAGGGTCATGAAATTCGTGTGACGTAATTTATGGATGGCCCCTTATAAGGATGGGTTGGGAAGCGTAAACAATGCTCGAGCAAGTCAGGGTCGCCCTTGTAACTCGAAATGGCTGTTGCCGGGAAGTCCAAGCGCTCTAACCTGACTTGAATCGCATAAACAACATCCGTTATTTCAAAATTGTGAATTCAGGTGGATACTTTTAAGATGATTTTAGAAGATAATTTTTTCAACAGTTTTTGTATTACTTAAGATGGTATTCAATTCAATATCAAAATGTAATCCAACGGTCATCTTTATTTAATATGATAAATGTTACGCTTACAGGATTAACCGATCATCATGAAGTTTTGTCTTGGATACAGAGAAGGATATAAGCACCTTTTATCCAAAAAAAAAGTACTGTTATTGAGGGATAGAAAAACAACTTTAATGCGAGCAAATATATACCTGAATAGATAGATAGTATCTGAATAATGGGATACTAAAACAGAATTCAACGGCAACTATTCCCATATTCGCAAACAATTTCCAATCAGCTTATTTTTGTCATGTGTGCTACTTTTCTTTTATCCTGTATTTTTTTTTCTTTTTTTTTATGGTATAGGGGGAAACAAGCAGATGGGTCACCTGATGACCTGATAGTAAATGACTATCGCCGCCCATGGGCCCCTGTAACTCAAGTATGTATTCAACTAAATTAAGCGATTAACATTATGACTATTGACAGATTGGATTGTCTTTTTAACAAGCTTTCATTAGTTTCACTTATAACCGACTAATAAACAAAATAACTATGTAAACCAATTTTGCCGGTGAATCAAAATGAAATTTTAGGATATGTAGTTTGGATGGAAATACTATCTAAAATGCTGATCTGATGCTGGAGCTAGGAGGTAGATAGTGGAAATCTCCAGTGGCAACTAGTAAAACCAATCGAGTTTGGGCTCACAATGATTCGCTTTGACAAGTCCAATGAGCCAAGAGGTTGGTAAAACTATTTTTTACTTTTATATTCGGTTTGCAACGAACGCATGTTCCTTTTAGTTTTTCTAAACTAAAACTTTTTATATAAGACTATCGATTAATTACTATTTATATATAAAACTATCGGACGAAACTTTAGACAGAAAGCTTGGCCTCAGTATTAGATTACATGTTTTTTTGAAATCACGCGAAGCATAAAGTAACCGTATAGTTTTGACCCAATTATACAGGTGCAATTATGGCCTTAGTATCTATTAGAATGGAGACGTAAAGAAAAATACCTTTTAAAAATTTATAAAATTTAGTGCTCGCTCGCACTCTTGCTTGTGTATATTGTCATTATTACTATGAATGTGAAAAAAAAGAATCTGGTCTATGATATAATTGTTTTCTTTTCTTCAAAAACTGAAGAACCTATATTGGTACTTTTAATTGCTTACCATCACACCAGCGTGTCTTATTAGTAGAACTTACGAAAACTAATTTTCAAATTTAGAACTGCGAAGTGCGAAACGTTGTGGTACGAACGAGCACAGCCACTAAATTTAAGTAAAAGTTTTGTAATAAGTCAAGTACCTACCTTGAACTTTAAATCTGTTCATAAAGTTTAAAATACTTGTATAGTTAAAATGGGAAAGACTACCGAGCAACATTCTACTTTTCAACCTATAAAGTAAGAATAGGTATTACCAATTTAGGCTACACTATTAAAAAAGGACTTGCACAGGTATTCGTACTAATAAAACTAAAAATACTCACTAAACGAGGATATTAAAACTGTCACAAACATTGAGTTAAATTGTTTGTAGGCACTACAAAGTACCTGACTCAAAATATTTACAGATATAAACGAAAAAAAGTGTGTTAGACTAAATTGACTAAATGTCAAAATTTTATTTAATGTGGAAGGAACCAACCCTGTACACAGTAGGAAACAGATGTCTATGAAAGAGCCCAGATGAAAGATTTACAAAGCATGGAGAATATTTCATATCGCCAAACGTTTAATCTATCTTCGAAAGTCATGTCATGTTCGTTGAATAAAACGAATGATTTATTGATCTTATTTTGCTAGATATGATACGTTATTCAAGTGCGATAATAGGAAATCTAAAAATATGTCGAAATAATAATTATGTCCGAAATTCTTAGTTGTTTATTTAATAGTTAAAATAAATTTTACACACATCACAATCGCACACACATTTTGATATGTATTTTTTAATATTTGTGATGATGACATTACTCCAAGTTTAACTCCGCCCGTGTCAAAAATTCTACAACTCATAATGACTCTTTGAGTTTAGACTAAGAGCAAATAACTGCTCAGTGTTGCAATAACTAAAATTATTATTAGATATTTATTAAATATTTTTTACCATTTATTTTGTATCAAAGAAATACCACTATTTTAATGAATATTAATTCATAAGTTAAGTTTCCTTTGATATAGGTATATAAAAATGACTGATTTATTAGACGTTAATATCCATTATCTTAAAAATAGATGACACGTTAAAACGATTTCAAGGATAATCATTTATATTTATACTTGTTTGTTGTTATTACAGTAGGTACTTATATCAGAATCATTCTTTGTTTTATAGACATGATTCATTGGCATTGGTTTAGATTTATTTTTAATATTTAAGTAAAGCAAGCAAGCAAATACCGATGGCGTAACTCTTTTTTGTACGCATAGGAATATTATTGTATCCCCACGTTTTGGGTTTCCTGAAGACATTTTCAATTGATAACAAGTGCTTACATTTTAACAGATTGGCGTAATGAATGAGTAGTATGAGTCGGCCAATGACTTACTCAAAAGCACAGATATTGTTGTTCTTTCCTTCGTGGAATACAATATTTTTTTTTAAAGATTTTTTTTAGATTTTTTTATTTGAAGCACAGTATAAACAAAAACAAAAAACATGAGTAAACAATTACTGTTTCATTTAATTTGGTTTAATGTATTTTGTAACACCCATGTGTGTTAATATACTTATACTTTTTAGCTTTCTGCTCTTCTTTCTATACCCATGAACTAAGCTAAATCTCACACATCTCTGTGCACGCTATATACTGCCTGAAAAAGGACACAACATTTACTATTTATGTATTAATATATATTCACACTTATGATTGAGGACATAGAGAAGCACTTGTGTAACATGATTTGGAAAGACCGTGAAAATAGCGTGTGACGTAGTATGGGCAATTTGAGCGTAATTACCCCGCCAACTCGTCGCCGCGATAGAAGTGATTGGGTGCTTGTTGCTGCCAATGTTGTATTTGTCATAAGTCGTTCGATATAGACTATATGTAATTTTCGAGAGTAGGTAATAAAAAAATTAAATGAATACCTACAGAAGTTGAGAAGTGGTTCTGTCACTTACACTTACATGTAACGGTTTTTAAAGACGAATATCAAGTATTTGGCAAAGGTAGGTAAGTTGTGAATGGTGGTGACAATTTTTAATTTTTCTCCATACTTTTAAGCCTTGCATCAGACTTAAGTGCACAATACATCTGTAACACTATGACAATACTACAAACAACATGCCATTTACAAAACAGAAAAAAAGGAGCATAACAAATTTTTACGGACAAAATCTATCAATTTTCGTCAGCGAATTTATATAATTGCAAAGTTTGTCGAATAATTTAAAAATTCATAATTTTTTTGGAATTATTCACATATTATTTTGTACTTACTTTTTATACCTGTCGTAGATTATTAACACAATAATGTTATTGAAGTGTCATGTTCGCTAATGACAACATTAAACAGGCAATCACCACGACAATAATCGAGCATTATCTATCGAGTGGCATGCACTCATGCTAACAGACATGAAAATAAGCTAAACATAGAGACCTACAAATGGCTGTTGTAACCAGTACCCGGCCTGCAAGGCGTGGCTGATCTGTAAATCAACGTAAATTTAGGCCTACAAACTAAAGTATAATTAGAAATGGATATTGGAAACATTTTATTTTGCAACGTGTTTATCTTTGAAATCAGAATCAGTGCAGTTAAGAATGGCTTTTGTATTGACAAAGATTGAAAACATTTAAAACACAAAATAGCCTATAATTATGGTTATTGACAGGAAAAAATAGTAGTTTTTTGTTATGTGTAAGAGTTTAGCCCATTAGGCGCACAAGTCATTTTACAATTTTTACACTTCACGATCACCCAAAACGATATACTGTTTAAACTAGGTATTACTGTGTATTTAAACTTGGTATGTAGGTATATATTTACATTTTAATCACATGACTTATGACACTATTATTTTGTAAGTGCTGAAGGGATATATGGATTACTGCAGGAACTATCAAAATACAAATAGTCTTTATAATTATAAAAGTTATGCGATGTCATACTGGTCATACATAAAATTAAAAAAAATAAAAGCAAATTAACGCGTTGACTTGATAACCTAGTCCGTTTTTCATCGGTTAAAAAGAAGTAGACGAAAATTTCAGATGATTATTATGTGATTCATTAACTTTCTTAATATATACTCTTATCTCGTAACAAACAGAATGAAAGTAAAAAAGTTGAGCTAGTATTTAAATTTAAAAAAAATACAATGACCTTAATTTACATATATAAATGTTTCCATAAAAAATCTATGGAACAGTTCGAGCAAAAGTATTTCAGTATTAGGTACTAACTGTCAGAAATAAATAACATACATTAAGTTGTGTTATTTTTATAAACATTAACGTGATGAGATAGTAATAACATTTGAGTGAAGGTTAGCGTTTTGGTTAAACCTTAAATGTTATTGTTAATTGAGTTTAATCTAAAAGTGAATCATTTGGTGCAACTAATCCTAGAGACCGTCAAGTATTAGTATATTGCGAGAAGGTATTCAAAGCAATAAAATCCAGAACAGCAACTAAAGGTGGGCTAAAAGCGTATCAGTTACAGTGCAGGCGTGAAAATATAAAACAAGATAAGAAAATGTTCAAAATAGTTAGTTCAATGAAAGATGCAAGACACCGTACACAAAACGATATATTGTCATGAATTATTCTACAAACAATAAAAACCCTTTGCTGGTTTGCTTGAAACATTCGAACCTTATTTAATTTAATTAATAATGTCGTTAGAATATACTAGCATCACCGTGGTTAATCCATGAACCCGGATGATGGAAAATTCTACTATAATTACCATTTATCACAATTAATATGGGTTGTTCCCTTGTATTTTCTAACAGTTTGTATGTATATTACCAAAAATTTATGTAATCCCTTACTAAGGAAAATTAATCTCCGAAACGTATAACTGCAACACACAACAACAACAAATTAACGGCTTTCTGATTTTTTCTTTTACTCGTGCTGTGAGATCACTACGTCAATGAGAAGTGCCCTATAGGTTTTGATTTAGCTGCGAAGTATTAAAATTGGTTAAAATAATATATAAGGCAATGAAAAGGCCGTTTAACGTCGTATCTTTTGATTACGATGACTGAGTAGCTGGGTGTCCTTAAACCTTTAAGGGACTGATAGTATTTGATGTTAATTTCAACTTGATACGTTGCATAGAAAAAGGGTCTTGACTCTTCAGAGATAGACAGACGGACAACGAAGAATTCAGTATTCAATTCTGAATCGTTACTTTCAGGGTGTGCATTTATTATGTTATATGTTCAACACATACGTACATGTAGATATATGTTTAATACTATAAATAATAGGCTCGAATGAATGTTATATTTAAGTGTAATATTTTACTAAAATATTTACAACAGTTATTTACCGTGTGAGTTGTAAAATGAAACGCATATATTGTATAGGCACAAGTCCAACTTTTAGGTAATATGTCTTTGCGGTACGTCTGAATGACGACGTAAAGTGCTAATGGTTGAAATAGATCGTAAAATTATGAACTATAAAAATATTACAGGTTTGTGACAAATAGATCAATTATTCTTCTATGTTTACTAATTGGGTTTCTTGTCCCTGAAGTATCGTGAGAAAAGAAAATTAAAAAAAATAATTTGATGTTTTATTTACTGTTTCTCTTTTAGTATGACGACTACTACAAATACCTGCAGCAACAACTTAATTTGTTGATATTCTACATTTAAAAATAATTATACCTATACAAAAATTTGGATTACAACAACTTATTATGTATGGTTATACACTCAGAATGTTGTTACACAAGACATTAAGGGTCAACTCAGATTAAGCGGCAAAATGCTCGAGTACTTTTAAAATATAAATAAAATATTAACCTAATTCTAAAATAGAGATGAAAGTCGTATGCAAGTAGTATAAATAAGTCCAAAGTATACAGCGTGCCTTCGAAAGTCTTCAAACCGACATTATTTAATAAAAGTCATCTCATAGTCTAGTACTCAATAAAAAAATTAATAACTGCAATTTATACCTTAACTTCAAATGAGAACAAAATCTCTTTTTTAACATACAATAAGAACAAACAATAATAAATAATCAAACATAGTTTTTAAAATTCTCTATGTACCTATTTTAAAATAAGATTGATAAATATTTGGACGGCTACTTAATTTAAAACCGAAATGTATAAGCAATAAGTATTTAAAAAAGAAGTCTTTGTATTTTTTTTATTTACTGAATCGAATGAATCCTAGTGTTACGACCGAGACTTTATGAAAGGATTAAAACAGGAAATATGAATTGCATAGCAGTTGTCTTCATTTATCCTTTCATAAGTGTAGACGCGTAGTAAAAATAGACAAGAACTACCAATCTTAGTCATAAATGAATCTATGCCTATGTTTCTTTTCAATCAATTTAAATTTCACCACAGCAGTTATTTAGAAAGCTCTAAACATTTAAATCGGCACTCAATAAGCTAACATTATTAAATTGAGAGCTTCGCTTCAATGGCATTGCTGAAGCCTTAAGGGCATGAAGAAAAAATAGGCCACTTTAATTTATATATTTATATCTTGTGTTCTGGTAAGTGTTATTATCGAAAATATTTATATTAAATAGTTACCTGAACGTCCTCCATATGTCGAAGCACATGACGTTGAGCCAGAAGAAACTCGTTTGGAATGCGTAGTAAACGATGAACGCTGAAAAACGTAAACAATTGTGAAAATCACAAAATTTTAACTGTTTGTGGAGACGAAACGGTCAGAGATTAACAAAGTACAGATAAAACGAAAAATAACAAAAGAAACACATTACTCAGATATTTAAAAACGTATCAATCATTGCAGGGTATTTTGATTTTAAAACTGGGTCAACTACAAAAGGCCAATGTTGTTGATATCAACATTCATTTGACCTGATTATAACCTAAAGTCATTTAATAAGTTTGCGACGTTCAATCCTGAAGGTCACAAAATATACTACTACGTACTTGAACTAATAGTGGTAACTTTACTTCTAAAATAGGTGAACGGATTTAGATGCAATTGGGCAGTTAGATGATATTTTGTACGACCTAAATGTCTAGTGTGACATTGTACAGTAATAATACTGAAACTACTTACTGTAGTTAATTATACAAACAACTAACTTTTGAAAAATATAAATAGCAATTCATCTTTAGCGTTATGAGTGCGTATAAGGGTTCTTCGCAATACAAATATAAGAAAGAACCACGTCCGTGGAAAGAACAATGAAGAGACCCGTCATAGTTTTCCTAAATTGTTTTTCCACACATTGTTTTTAAGGTTAAGCATAGTACGGAAGTTGTTCTCTTTCTTCTGTGGTACGAAGGTATTCCTCATTGCTATTAGCTATCACAATGCTTCTTCAATTTACATTAGTGTGAAATAAAGAAGAAAACCTTCTGTTAAATTTCTGGCGTGAATTTATTTGTCCTAATGGCAATAACAGGTTATAATTCAACGTCTTACCAGGTGCAAACTACAATCTCACGCCTAAATATCTTTTATACATTATTTGTGTAAAATAAGTTATTTTGAAATGCATACACACTCTGCTCTATATCATTCACATCGGTAGACACTTCCTATAAACCATACATCAGACATCTGCTGCAGCAGAAAGAAAGATAACGTAGGTAGCAGACATCGAGAAACGAATCTTCAGTGACAACTGGATAAATAGGTTCATACTATTTTAACATACTTTTAAGTTGTACACAGCCCGATAGTAAGCCGTCATTGGCACCTAGAGACATTCGCAACAAGTTGCATAATTTTTAAAATAGTTTTTTCTCCATCTAATTATACATTTAGATAGATAGATAGATAACACTTTATTTGTACATTAGCAATATAGTGGAAGATACATTTACATAATTACATTAAACAGATAATGTACAAAGGGCGGCCGTATTGCTTAATACAAACTTTTCAGGCAACCTTAGGATGGGTCAAAATGATTCGGAGAGAGAGTGGCAGTTGGTGTTGTATTTAAAATTTTAATTATTTGTAATTTGTAAGATATTAATTCTTTTAAAAAGCATAAATAGGTGATTATTTGTTCTTTTTATGTCCGGGTCATTGTTTGTAACACAAAAATCTTCGGAAGTTTAATTAAAATAATTATTCACCTATCATAAAATAAACTGAAAATATTAAAATCTATAATATTAGGTCACGGCCAAAATTACCAACGATGAATAACATTTCTGCAGGAGAACGATAACGTAGAAAAATTAAGGATTAAAATGAACGAATTTTCACCCTAAAAGCAGCCGATGAAAAATTTATTTAAATTTTGAATTACGAACTCATAGAATCTGTAGATGTATGATTTCATATGTCATTTATTTTTACAAATTGGCGGCAATTTAAAAAGTGTCTGTCGTGCATCGAAATGGATTTAACAAGAAAAAAATTTCTATCAATGATTTATTACGACTTACGACTACGATGACGTGATTTATTTTAGACATATTGATCATAGGCAATTTATTTTTCGCTTTTCAGTTAAAAAATAAGTAAACGAAAGCGAAAAATATATTTGGTAGCCTTAGTACCTAATCTCCTACACTAATGTAAGTAAGTACCTTAATAATTTTGAGTGGGTGCCAAACATACAAAAGTATATTAATTAATTTTCGAATTTAATTTATTGTTTGTATGTTTGGCGCCGACCCAAAATTATTTAGGTATTTATATTAATGTAGCTTCGTTAAGCTAACAAGTTTATTTTTCGGTTTTCAGTTCCTTTCTTCTTTTGCCGGTTTAATTTTTTTTTTTCGCTAAAATATATAAAAAATTGAACATTATTTTATTAGGTTTAAAGTTCTAATTAAGACGAATTAATAAGAACAAACACGAAATAGATGCTACAAACAGTTGAGGAGTTCCCTCGACTGGATTTCGCATCCATCACCAAATCAACTAGAGGTCTCCGTCATGTTGTAGTATCATAAGAACTACATACAATGAAACTCATGCGCTACCAACTATCTCATCATCTACCAATCATCGTTATCTTTTTAATCGTTTTTAGGGTTCCTTCACTTTGTTGTCCGTCTGTCCGGACGGACTGTCTGTCTGTCAAGACCCTTTTTCTCAGGACCGCGTGGAGGTATCAAGCTGGAATTTATATCAAATACTCAAGTCTACTGTCCCTTAGAGGTGTGAAAAAATCAAACTTCTAAGCCAACGCAATCAAAAGATACAGCCGCTTATGCCGCAAATTTTCGACACTGCCAAGGGAATCATAACCTACAGGGTACTTCCCGTGAACTCAGAATCTTGAAATTTGGTACGAAGCAACGTCTTATAGCACAGATAAAGGAAAAATTTCGAAAACCGTAAATTTATAATTACATCATATAATAAAAATATTTTACGGAACGTGCGCGAGTACGACTCGCACCTCGCCGGTTTAAAAAAAAAAACAACTTCAGCGGGCACGAAGTAATATACCTAATTATGAGTGCGAAGTTTCAACAAAATCGGTTCTCAGGTGTAAAGTCAACGGATGAACAATCATTCTTCCCCTATTTTTCTACCCTTAGAGTTGAAATTTAAATGGGACCAATTTCGAAGTATACTTCCTATCCAATAAAAAAGAACTAATAAAATCGGACTAGGTACCCTGTAAAAAGTTATGCGTGGTTCATACATTTAAAAAAAAGTATGTATCAAAAAGTAGATATGACGAAAAGAAAATATTTACCTACTCGTTGAATTCGTAACAACTATTTAGAATACAAAAAAAAGAGAAACGACTGATGTAAAGTATTCAAATATTTATAAGTAGCTGATAGGCGTGATCGAATTCTCTTACATCACTGTCAGCAAGTGATGTATTGAATATTAGAAAAATGTCGACTGCGCTATGTTAAAACTGAAGTGTTTTAAGAAGCGGGAAAAGAAAAATAGTAGAGGTGGTTCCAGGATTTGTGTTCTAAAGTAGGTATATTTGTTCATGTTGAAATTGGGTTGAGTGCTTATAATTATATACATGCGATAATGCAATTGTAAACTAAAAAACAGCTCGATGTACGTAGGCGTCGCTTATCTTTCGTAGATATTAACTTACTTATTGATAAAGTTAATTTTTATTTCTTTATGTTTTTTGGACCAACATGATATACTGAACCATTGGTGATAACTACGTATAAAATCAAGTTACAACTAGTACCTTATTAAGTATTTGAATATATTTTTAACTAACGAAAGGACAAGGTTCTGATATTAAATTTGAAATGTGCTGATAATAAATTTTAAACCTGTAACACAACACAACAAACAATTCTTAATATTTTTTCTTTTAAATCTATTACCGTAATTGGGGAATAATATTAAGTCATCCAATATACTACACAATGAATCACACAAATAATATTATCTAACGTAGGGACCGAATCAACAACAACTCAAACTATGGTACTATGATAGATAGGAAGAATGATTGTAAACTATACTGTGATAAAATGGATTTATTTCGAATTGGCTAACTTGGTAAATCCCTGCTACTAATCAATAGTGACAAATATTCAAAAATTGTAAAACAAGTGTTTTTTATTTGGTTTAATTATCAATAACTGGAATACTGTTCATCACCCTATTTTAGTAAAAGGACAAGGATGTGACTGACATCTATAAACATTTTTCAATACTTGCAGAGTCGATTCTTAAAAAATGCATTTAGAAACATACATGCATACATACATAATTATATCTTACTAGCTCTACCCTGTATTTTTACACTGCTCTGCCAATAAGTGTCATAGTGTAATGTTACAGTCTAAAGCCTAAAATAACCTCCCTAAAGAATTGGTCTTTGAAATTCTGGTAAAAATCTAATCCCTTTAAACCTATAACATGTAAAGACTTTAATTTCCTATAACATGTAAAAAATGCAAGTCTCGCAACGTATTTATTAAAAACTATACTTTGTATTTCGGGGATGCCCGACGAGTTTGACGTGTGACGCCTGACACCGTGGCGGCAGGACGCTTCACTCCTTGAGAAAGGGCCCCCGTCGGGTCCGAAACTAGTCGGACATCCCCGAAATACAAACGTGAGTAAAACCGTATAGTTTTTAATAAATATGAATACCACTCTCGCAACGTAGTTCTTCAACCGCAAAAAGTTGTGAGACGTAGGTAATTGCTACCTTAATTGTTAACTAACAACATTTTGTAGTGACCATATCGATATTACTAATAAATAGAATTACATATAGGTAATATCAACGTACAAAATACATAATTTAACAGATCGTCTTATAAATAAGACAAATTTATTCAATGAGTGTGATCCATTGCCTCGATCACATAATGGTCTATTAACCTCCATCGTGGTTAATTAAGTCGTAGGAGGCCTTTGTCTACATGCTCCTTGTGACCACTTATGTATTAGGTACGTTTATTTTCGATAGCCTTACGTCACAGTCGTCCACGCGTATAGCCATATAGCATAAAGCGGCTATAATTTGGCTCAGCTGTAAATATTAAAGCATGTTTCACGTAAAGGGAAGTTTATGACAAGATATAAACCCTTTTAGATTCTCTTGGCAATACTATGATTAAGTGCTATTGGTTTTCTATTCATAATATTCTCTGAAAAGAAATTATCTTTTCCGTTTCTATGGACACAGAAGAATTTATTAAGTTTCGACTAGGTAAACGAGGTCCCGTAAAAAGGTCTACAAAGCGCTCAAATACAGTGTAACAAATTTTTTAACATTTGATTCAATTATAATACACAATGACAATATTATGTAACTTTTAGCATGGTCTGTCTAAAATTTTGCAACTAATACAACCAACAAGGCAGAGAACTGATAATACTCAGTTCTGTGGTTGATGGCATGTATGGTCTTCCCGAACTATCATTCAACGGGTAAAGAGTGTAATCAACATATTTAATATATAAAACTTCAAGAGAATTTATTAAAAACATATTCCTATATTTAGATTTCTTCACTTCCTTGACAAATGACACTCGAAATTAGTACTTTTCTGTTTCGTTCTTTAAAATTAAATTTGGGTAATGTTAAGTATGCGGGGAGCTATTTTGATGTATAAAATGACTATTGTCAGAAGATTATTTAAATATAATTGATCAAAGCACCAATATATAGTCTTTTTGCTTCTAGGTGCTAAGTCCGAAAACCTTTTTTATTTTATTTTGATAATTATCACCACCGTGTAAAATTTAATTTAAACAGACGTGGTGTCAAAGAGACTATTAAATCGCAGTAGCTCGTTGTGCAACAATGTGGCATATTTTCCCCTTTATCTGAAACTAGCTGACCCACGCAACTTCGTCTGCGTTTGTAAATTTTTCCCGTTTTTGCAATTTTTTTCATTGATGCACCGCTCCTATTGGTCGTAGCGTGATGTTATATAGCCTATAGCTTTACTCGATAAATGGATTATCCAACACTAAAAGAATTTAAAATTCGGATAAGTAGTACCGGAGATTGCCCAGAACATCCAAATTCACGAACTTTAGCTGTTTATAACACTATTATTTATTTATTTTAAACTTTATGCACATATGGAACATTGGCGGACTTAATGCCTGAGGCATTCTCTACCAGTCAACCATTGGGTGATTCAGAGAAAAGAATAATATACCTAGATGAAACCAATTTCTTGCTAAACTTCCCAATTATCAGGATTTTGATAAGTTTTCACATAGTTTATTTATTGTAATTTATAATAAATTGTTAATTGACGGTAAAAAGTATTTGTTTTGACAATATATTTTTTAAAGTTTACGACAACCCACTATTGAAGCAAAGAGGCGATAACCCATGATGAACAATCCCTTAGTGTACTGTTCATCAGGCACATATTATTCCAAATGAGTTTTTGTTTTCTTAATGGCCTCAGCTCTCTCACACAAAGGTTTTCTTTGTTCCATAGAAACTCCGAAATGAACACATTTATTTGGTCACGTACGATCATCCTCTATTGACTTTTGCAAGTTGGTACTATTTTGTAAATACGTTCAAGGGTTTCCACGGAACAGAAATATTTACTGAACGTGTACGTGTATCTACGTACAATAGGTATGTAGGTATGGCAATGAGCAAGCAAAGCTACTAGCTCAAGCGTCAATGACGGTTGATTTAGAAGATACTTTCTTCACATGAAATTAAAACATGATTTAAAAAAAAATCAGACAAATATAGTCCTGGATTATTCAAGAGTAGAGTGAATAGGTTTCTCTTGGAAAGGCGTGTACCATTTTCATCTTCATTGTCAATTTCCACCAGGTGAGATGGAAGACAAATACCTATTCCATTTATTGATAAAAAAAATATGTGACCAAATTTTAGGATCGCTTTGTATAACCGAAAAATAGTTTTATAAGTTAATTATTGGTTAAAGTTAGTTGCAAAATAAGGATTTACGTCATTCACGGTCTCATACCATCCTAAATTATGATAACACCTTTTTGTAAAACGTTGCATAAGTGTATTTGCCCCAGGGTCTACTATTAAACTTTACAGTTTATGGAAACAATGAGAGTCGTAGAATCTTTTCATACCTTAGTTAAACACTGTTCTCAGAATGGAAACTAAGTAGATGTGTTTAGAACTCGGTAGATCAATCGCGATGGAGGTTTATTGTGGACTGCCCCATCCAGGGAATATAGGACATTGAGTCAAGGGTAGAATTTGATGCCAATGATCGTAGAGATAAATTTCTATAAATCATACCAAAGGGACCAAGATGTAAAAGGAAACGCTATAGTATCAATCGGTGTGAACACAAATGAACTTTTCGGTATATCTTGCTTAAATATATTGAACCTAGTCTATCTGTTTAAATTTCAGGCAAAAAACTTTGATGAATTATGCCTAAAAGTGGTCTATATCTTTAGTCATACCTTTCTTTAATCAAGTAGAAAGGTTGTTAACTATCGTACTAGTAACAAAAAACCATTTTTCTGATGAATGAATGTTGATTTATACATTATCTTCATTATGTATAGAAATTCCGTGTCATATTATTTGTCCCGTACTAACTCCTAAAGTATAGAACCGATTTTAATGAAATTGTTCACACTGTGTGCAGTTTGGTCCAACCAATTTATAGTTACAATATTTTTTTATTGCAAATTACTTAGCCGCAGCAACGCGTGGCCGATTTTATTCATCTTTTTTTTTATATTTTCTAATACTTTGTAGAAGGTTCTTACGGAACGAAACATTAAGAAAATTGAGCAAAAAGTCGGTTCCCAATGGGATAAATTTGAATTTCCACGTGAACGAAGTCGCGTGCAACAGCTAGTAATATATACCTAAATCTTAAATTACAATTGTCGTGCCTTCATGTCGTAAACATCGCACTGTTAAAATAGTAAGGATTAAATCAGTGTGGAATCTTTTTGGTAACAAAAAACGTGTTTCATGGTAATTACTTTTCAAACTCTCCTATTCCAGTTATAGAAGTAATAAACAAATGTAAAGTAATTAATGAAATTAAAAGCCAACACAATAAATAACCTCATTTTGCAAAACCAAATTAAAGTATAAGCTTTACTATAACATTTTATTACCGAGGTGGGTTTCGTGACATCCATTGCTGAGGGTCGGAAATAACGTTGACAACCTAACCTGTTGTAATTACAAAGTGTGGACATTATACACATATTAGGTAGGTATGTTTTAAAAAACCGAATTAGTATAAAATCGGTATCGGTTACTCAAATGTATAAAACCCTAACCTCCTCTACTATTTGTCTAAAGCGATCCTATTCAACAGCAGAAACGCAAAACTGCGCTATTAATGATGGTGGGTAGCTAGTATTTTTTAAGTGATGGAGCTGCTTCCACGGTCGGGGACTGCAATTTGAATAGAAATTTGGTGTTGACCTACCTCCTACTAGACATGAAACCTAGAGGTGGTAATTTTTGTTCTTCAACACTGGGTATTCTTTAACGCGATAAATGGAAGCTTAGCCTATGTTCAACTCAGTCTTTACAAACCAAATTAACGGACAGTGTAGAGATCGTCTAACTCTGAAATGAAAGGCGACTTTTGGTTGACATACTGAAATACATGCGGTATATTCGAGGCGTGTTTCCTTTTAAGAACATTTATCATTAAAAAAGGGCGCGGTTGACATGTGCCACATGTAAACTATCAAATTACCCGTAATAAACTAATTAGGTAATTAATTGCCGGTAATTTATCTAATAGGATATCCACACTTTAGTCGCTGATGTATTGTACTAACACTTTTATCAATATTATTACTAACTACGTTCGCCTCACTTTTTTAGTGTTTAAGTTACAGTTTAAGTGACATAGAATTTAAAAAAAGAGGGGTGATAGTCCACCAATCTGGACTTTTACGGATTAACAGACATATTCTCACTCATCATTTGTACTAATTTTATTAAGCTGAAGAGTTTGTTTGTTTGTTTGGTTGAACGCGCTAATCTCAGAAACTACTTTCGGTTCGAATTGAAAAATTATTTTTCTGTTGGATAGTCCATTTATCGAGGAAGGCTATAGGCTATATAACATATACGACAAATAAGAGCGGAGCAACAATGAAAAATGTTGCAAAAACGGACAAAATTATTCCGTATTAATTATTTTTGTACGTTTTTTCTTCAAATTAACGCGGGCTAAATCGCGGGGCACAGCTAGTTACTAAACATAAAGAAAAAATATATCGTTTATAGATTAACAGAATGACTAGATTTTTGCCGTAGACTTTTCAGACTATATCATCCTCCGCGACTTTTCCCAATTAAGTTGGGGTCGGCATTCAGTCTAACTACGATACGGCTGAACTTCGATATTTTACGTGACGCGACTACCATAAGACCTCCACAACCCAAGTACTAGGTGATATCGAAGTTCTGTAGTTAGACTAGGTTGTCGGACTTGTTAGGGCTCCAACTACCCGTAACGAATGCCACAGATGTTCGTATGGCAATCGGGACCGACGGCTTAACATGCTCTCCGATGTATGTATATAGTAAAATATTATTATTATGTTTGTAACATAATACATAATGCAGGGTAGCAATCGAACCCACTACCTCTGCCTTAGATGTCAGGATCACTAACCACTAGAACAACAAGCCCGTCAACAAAGACAACAGAATGTTTAAAAAGGAATATCTTCCAAAAGGAAACAGGCCGCCGTTTGGTTTAAAATTTTAATTTTTATCTATTCCTTCTGAGGGAAGGAAAGAAAAAAAATTCCTTTCTATGAACAGTAACTTTTAGATACGATAGATTGAGAAAATCACTGGCATGTGTGTCCAAAGGCATGTGTGGCAAGTGTTTCATTGTCAGATATATTTGTATATTTTAATAATACCTATTTATAAATAAATCCGTTAATCGTACTTATTTCCAATCGTTTCATACATATCGCACACTTAGATATAAACAGGTATTAACACAAAAAAGCATTTATTTTTTTCAGAAAAGTCGGGAAACTAATTACTGTGTTCCTGTGCACTACAGGAGTATTAGAAGAAATATATTGTAGGAATCTTGTGTTTTAATCATGTTTTGGGGCTGAAAAATCGATTTTTATAGTTATTTCCCTTTAACGTGTGTCTATTTGTTTTATTATTTGAGTGTGGTAATTTTAGAATAAGCGTCGGTTAGTGGTGATATTTAAAATCTAGTTTATTGGTCGGTAGATAAAGAAATAAGGAACTCGATGGTGGGCATAACTCAAAAATTGCCACTTTAGATATAGGTGTGCGATATGTAGACTTATAATATATGACAAGTTTATTTACTCTAATAAGATCCTTAATGAGTATGCGTCTGTCTCTTAAGACGTCGCGTAATCTGTGAAATGTCTAAAAGTTCTCTAGTACCTATGTCTGCAAAATACTGTTAAAGGTAAAGGGTCAATTGAACTAAAATATTTGCTCACCTGTTGCAATTCTAACTTTCAAAGACATTAAGCCCCACCCTTGACATTGTAATTAAGCAGAATTCTCGTCATTCTAAAACATAAAATGAAAACTTTCCTAATATCAATTCATTTAGGTAAATTATAAATTAAAAAGTTAGAAACTAAAAAATATTTGCTTAATTAAATGAAGTTTGTTAAAAAGTATTTTGGTTTAGGGACTGTGTGTTTACAATATAAACATTTCTTTTACCTGCTATATAAAGGCATAAGCTAGGGTTGTCGCCCATACCATAATATATGGCATTAAACTATATGTTAACTATAATATAGTACGAAAAATACTATATTTTTGTCGGTTATTTACCTATCGGGCTTTTTTATATTATGTGTAACTGGCTAATTAAAACGCATTTACGCCTCACGGGCCATAATAATAGTTGAATGTTTAGATACTGTTTTTTTCCTGAAAAGTCCATCAATCTCAAAATAAAAACATTTTAACAAAAAATTAATCCGAACAAAGAAAACTAAAAAGCAAGAAATATTAATAACCTTTTAAATCTTGAGTACTGAGCTTATTTACATAAACTATCAAATTTTATATAAACTCATTTTGAGTCGGCGTTAAACAACAAACTGATTAATTTCTCTAAATTTTATATGTTCGTAGAAATGAAGAAGGCTGGTAATAGCTTATCGATTGTTAATCAGTTACTCGCTAATCAGTTTGTTGTTTGGCACCGACTCAAATTTGATAGTTTATGTAAATAAGCTCAATAGTCTAGACATAAAAAGTTTATTTATTTTTTGCTTTTAGTCCCTTTTCGTTGGTTTAATTTTTTTTTGTTTTTTCGAGGGATACTCTCAATTTTCCTTTCTGAGTTCCTTGACATGGGACTTCCCTTGAGTTATAATAATCTAACAAGAAAAATCATCAAAATCGGTTCATAAATAACGGAGTGAGGGTTGAACATACATAAATATATATATATATATACGGTCGAATCGAGAACCTCCTCCTTTTTTTCGTCGGTTAATAAAGTATTAATTTATAATAATATTAAGTGTTTAGGTAGTTATATTATTTTAGAGACATTTTTTTTTTGTTTTAAGGTTTGATATTGATAAAACATTGTTTTGACTTTTAAAGTGTAGGGGTAGCCAATTACATTTCTTTAACGAACTTTTACAGAGAAACTCTACCTAGAAAATAACTGAAAAATGCATCGAACTTTATGCAAATATCGACGGTTCTGTCCTATTATATTATAATTGCTAAACTCCGCTGCCAAACCAGTTTGTCTATCAGGATTAATTGTTCTTGTGATCAAACAATTTAGGTAGAATACCTACTTAATTTAAATTTGTTATCGGATATTGTGTGCACTCCATGTCAGGGGAAGTAAACATCATTTTTTACCACAGCAAGTGACACCGGTGATGTAATGAATTGTCAACAAAATTTCAGAAATTTTGTGAGTAATTTTCTGTTTTATTTCTACCCAAAGTTTTGGTTAGCTTACGTTTAGTACCTACATATATACGTGACCCATAAAAAGTTATACAGTTAGTTCACTGTTAGTCTAAAGTACTGTTTGCAAAAATATTTCGTAACTTAATTGTAGTGTTTTCTTTCTGCTATGTGGTAGCGTTCCCAGAGTTTTTTTTACAAGTTGGAAACATACTAATTAAATCATGGGTGTGAGTGTGTGAGTCATTTTTAACCGACGACAAAACGGAGGCGGTTCTGAAGTCGTATTTTCTTTTTTTATGTATGATCAATGATCACTTGATCACGCATAACTTTTTATAAGGTAGTCCGATTTCGATAATTCTTTTTATATTGGATAGCGCATGCTTTGAAGTTGGTCCCTTTTAAAGACAAATTTCTAAAGACTAAAGATAGTACCTACCTTGGTAATAAAAAAAAGATGTCTCTAAAACTTTTGATAAATAAAGATAGGTATTTATTTATGGCCTATATGAGGTATGTATGTATATCTATAGGTATATTATTTCGTGTAGAGAATTATTTGTACCCCTATTTTAAATAAACGCTTGTGGAGGAAGGTGAAATAAATACTAATGGTGAAATAAATGCAAGGGCATTACGAGTACACGGTAGGTTTTGCTGTCAGTTTTGCCACAATCAAAACGGTGATTGACGAATAACCTATCGTCGAATGCAGTGATTGACGGTTGCATGATGAGATTTTGATCTCGATATTATTTCATCAATCACCACTGAACATCCGTCAATCATGACTTTTGGTAATGATTGACATTTGCATGAGAACAAGTGAGAAAAGAAAAAAAAATGTATAAACTGCTACAAAACGCTACAGTTATTCAGTATCCATATTGACCTGTCATATTACGGCAAGTCTATAGAATGATAGTTCAACTTATACTGAGAATACGTTGATTACTTCAAACAAAACATTTAAAATTTAATGAATTTATTGTCAAACTTCGACCACCGGGCGATCTCTAGTCTATTTAAAACTTTCAACATTGAGGTTGGAGCTTATTAGATTTGTTTACCCGAAGGTGATAGGTTATTAATTTATTGAAATGTTTTGTTGAGAGCTATAGTTATAAGTATAAGCTTTCATTTTCTTTTTAAATTTTATTCTCATTGGATTTATAAAGCTGTCGCCTCGTTTAGTTTTGAAGTTTTAGTTTGTCAGTTTTTTACGTATTACATCATCATATTCATCATCAATACAAATAAATAAAATTGAAGTGTCTGTTTCTAATGTCAAAATAACAGTTTTGTTAAGCTCGTACAGTTATTGCACGATACCCATGCTTAAAAATCAGTTTTTAAATGTTTTGTCTGTCTGTCTGTTTGTTTGTTTCTCCTGATCTCCGGAACGGGTGGATTTCCACGGGACTTTCACTGTGGTGTTATAAGAAGTAACTTAGGCTACTTTTATTTTGGAAAAAGAATTAGGGTTTCGCGCAAAATATATAAATATGAAGCCGATTACTTTAAATTTAATCTGTTATCGAATATCATATACATATGTAGTATGTACGTACATAATATATGTATAAATAAACCAAACGTTCAGACCACGAAGACGACAACTCTTTGTGGTCACGCAAGTTTATCTATAGAGTTTAACCATCGGGGAGAACCGTTAAAAACCACAATAATAAAGTACATACGCATATATTGTTCACTTTTAACACCATATTTCTTTTGATATTCATACAAAAAAATGTTACTGCAGTACAAGTAATCGTTTCGTGGGAATCCGCTGCTTCTTGTCGTGAGGAAGTGATATCGGGAAGGGAACTAGTACTCTCCCGTCCCGAAGAAGAGGCACCAAGCGCCGGAGAGCGCAGAATGATCTCCGGCCTCCATGAGCCTGGGTAACGGGTGAGGCTGTCCGTTACGTACGTTAACGTGACGGTCTTGAGTTCAGTGCTTTTTTCGCAGTGCACAAACCTGCCTGAAGAAGTTTTCACTTCAAAAAAGTACAAGTAACCGTTTATTGAAATGATATTACATCAATCAGGTACACGAAGAGAAATTCATGCTGTGGGCCTAGTCATACAAGATAATTTCTATTCGTGTAATTGAGGAAACCTTGTAATAAACTGCTGATATGGAATGACTAATGTGCTGTCTCGTATTACCTCATGACACGCGAACACTTACACACTTCCTATCAGTGCCTTTCATACTGGATGTTATTTATACTCGGTTTTCATTCATTTTTTCTAAAATGTATCACGTGATAAATGTAGGCCTATCAAACGAAAACAAAATAAGATATAAAAGTTTCGTACCTACAAATTTAACTTAACCGTAATGAAGGCTTAATGTTTGAAAGATATTTTACATATAAAGTAACATCCAACCCACAAGGAAATGATCCTCTGTCGTGGGAAAATTTTACAAGTTAAAGTTTAAAATAAATATTGAAGCCGTTACAGTTTTTCCTAAAATCTTTATATATATTTCGTGTGTGTGTAGGTTTCTAAACTCCTAAGCGGCTGGACCGATTCTAATCAAATTTTTTGTGTGTCTTCACGTGGATTCTAGAATGCTTTAGATTTACAATTGAACCCGGTAGATGGCGCTGCCAGAGGGTTACAGGAATAATATTTTTTACGTTCCGGCAGGATAACGTTTTTTAACGATTAGGTATCGTTTTTAACCGACGAAAAAAAAGGAGGTTCTCAATTCGACCGTTTATATACATATTTCTACTTTTTTTAAATGTATGTTCAGCCCTCTCCGTTATTTATGAACCGATTTTGATTATTCTTTTTTGTTAGATAGGGTGGTCCGATGTCAAGGAAGTCAGGATCTGATGATGGAATTCTTATAAAATTGAGAGAAACCCTCGAAAATTGTAGAAACGAATAGTGTTTGTGTTTACTTTTCATTACTTTATCAGGTACTTGCGTTTAGAACTCATCACGTCATGCAGACGAGCTGATGATGAAAAAAAATCATAAATAATAATCTTTTCACCAAAAAATTAAACCGAAGAAAAAAACGAAAAAGCAAAATATAAATAAACCTTTTCAATAAGCTCAATACTTAAGTCTTAGAAGGTTTATTTAGTTCTTTTCGTCAGTTTAATTTTTTTTTTTTATAATTTTTATAAAACCACTCAATTTAATTAACTTACAAATATTAAGAGTACAAGGAATCGATTTTTACCTGTGATTGAAAGAAATATTGTTAGTTACATTAGATTTTACCTGCAAATAGTCCTGTCTGTTTGAAGGATTTCGAGTGAATGTATATTTTCAATCGTAGGATATCATAGAGGAATGTGCTTTTCTGTGGTGATGGCTGAAGCAGCAGGAGTTTTTTTTTCTTTGTTTGGTGATCCCAGAGTAATCAATAGCTGGCTCTTGACTATGCCAACAAGCTATTTTGCCTCTCGCAGCCATTAAATTCATTAATATGTTTCAGGGCATTAATAATAATAACAACTTCACACACCTCATACACGGCCGTCTGATCCTAAACTAGGCAGAGCCTGTACTATGGTAACCAGACTGCTGATAAACATACTTATATATTTCTAAATACATACATATTATAAATAAATTACACCCTGACAGAGAATATTTTGTCCTGGGTGGAAATCGAACCCACGACCTCTGGCTCAGCAGTCACTTACCCACTAGACCATCAGGCCAGGCCAGTAAATATACATAATATATATTTTTAATATATAAATAGAGTTATAGAAAAAGAAGATACAAACTTTTAAACTTTTGCGTTCCATGATAATATAATTATGTTGACGGGAATTCACACGACCACGTATTTAAAAAGTATTACAGTACCTCCAGGCCTGTGATCACGACTACGACCACGGCAAAGCAAACGTATGTCATACCTTTTAAATTCGAGATCGCGTTGATTCCCGTCAACATGATTATATTAAAATAGAATAGAATTTTTATTTAAAGCATCTATGACTTAGTTGTTAGTTTAACTTAACACTTTGTTAGTATTACAGTATTTTACTATATTATATGCATGGCAGACACTATCGCTAAAAAAATTACATCCAAGCTGAAATATTGACATTAACCGGTGAAGTTTTTTTTTACACTTTCAGACTTTTTATTTTCCGTTCGGTTGCAGTAGTGCTAAATCTTATGTTAACACCGTGACTAAACAAAGCTCAGAAGCAAACATTTCTCTGTTCTCTGTTAGGTATACCGAGGGGGCCCATAGTTTCTAGGAAGCGGCACGGACTGAATGACTACAGCAAGAGTCTCCCAATTGGTCGTACGAATCGAGATGTTAGGTGGTCATAGTTGTTTTATGACGATTTTCTGCGAGGAGAACATCTCGCGCAAGGATGTGGATTCGGTAGAAAAACTTCCCGATGGAACCTTTTCACTCGCGCTCTCATGCGTATGCTAAGAGCGTGCAGTGAGGCACACCGTGTGGTTTTAGTTGGTTTAAGCCTGATATACGGCCTCACGAATAGCCCGGTGAGGTGAGCTTCCACACGAAAAACAAATGAGTAATGTTACCACGGCCAAATTATGTCGTTATTTCACGTGTAAGCAACCACCGTTGTAAGCAGCAACCAGGTTGTTTCACCGCCAATACAGTATAAAAAATCCTGCCTGAAGAAAAAGGTAGGTACTATGCAATAAGCGACAAATTGCTGTTTTCCGAAAAAAACGCGAATGAAGTCGCGGGCACAGCTAGTATGGAATATATTTAATTATTGTTATATGGATAAACTTATTACCATTCCAAAATTCAGTAGATTATTTTAGCTAGATTTTCATATAACGCTGTAGCCTGGGTTGCTGTGCTTCCCTCTAAAATAATAGCTCACAATTCTATATTTATTTTTTAATTTATAAGTGAACTGTGAACTTTTTACAAAATGTTTCGTCGAAGGATTTCCAATGTGGAAAACAAGGACACCCTCACAACGAATAAAATGGATATTACGAGTTTTTTGTTCTATTTGTGGATTGAACTCGTAGCACGTGGCGTTTATTTTTCCATTAATAACCGCATACTTAAGTGAAATAATCTTTTCAGGACTAACTTTTTAATTATATCTCTCTCACAGATAAGGCTATAGGTAGCAGGTTTCCGTACGAATCTCTGCCATCCGAGGAAGTACCTGTCTACCTTTTAATTTTTCAATAAACATTTTATATTTGCATGCCAGATTCTAATTTCATTTTTCGCATCGAAAATATTTTTGTTTTAGGAAAAAAATCAATGTCGGTACAGAATCTGGAACGGTGCCGAGTAAATGGCATAGGCTCGCTGTCTATTAAATTGAATCGAAAACCTTGCTAACCAAACTTAGATATGATCATCGATATGTCTCTGTACCAGCTTTATATATACCTATATAGCTACATATTACAAGCATAAAGCATTTAGGGTCCTAGTACGGAAATGACGTAAATCGCTTAACATTTTAGATATATACAGAACCTTATTTTAAGACTCAAATTGAATTAACAAACTGAGTGATGAAGATAATGTTTCGTAAGGAAGAGGACCGACATGAATGAAACTGAAATAACTGTAAAGGTATTTATAGTGTTGATGGAAGGTCCAGGTTTGCCCGAAAAGTTCGTATCAAAATATAAAAAATCACTGTTTAAGAGCATACAATTGTTATAAACAGTCTCAAAACCACTGATATACACTATGAAAATCACTAACTAACAGCAACTGCCAAGTTGTTCGTACCTCTGTTTGCACTCAAGTGAAGTTCTCATCTTATTTCTCCTTTTATAAACCCACTATTCGTTAATATTTATCAATCGACCAATAGTATTGCGTTACCGGCATAACCAGTCAAAATAATGTCTATGAACTTGTTTTTATTAAATAGTGAACTGTGTTATCATCTATTATAGGTTGTCCCTATTTTTAATAAATTAAATAAGAGTTTTTAATGTGGCGACAATACAATTTCACCTGGAAAAACATTTACGACATTTCGACTAAGTCTACATCATCATCATCAAGGCCTCTGACATCTTAGCAGATGTTTTTAAGCAGCGTCTGTAGTTGAGGGGCAACGCCGTCCATGGCTAAAAATCCCGATGCGCGAACGCGAACGCGAACGTTAATTCTACATACCGATCCCAATTAACATTATTTGTAAACTAGCAACCCGCCCCGGCTTCGCATCGGTACAAATTATACACATAAACCGTCCTCATGAATCACTCTGTCTATTAATTTTACAAGTACTCACCAATAACCAAACAGCCGGTCATCGCAACACCTATCCTGCCAACATGTAGCTTCAGATAGGCCAAAAAAGGGAAGGCCACTATAAGACCACTGCAGTACGCCATCAGACACATGCCGTGCAAGTTCCTTAGCTCCGGGATGAACGCGTAGACAAGGAACGTCGCCAGCAGAAACGGCACCGAGAGTAGAAGACCTGCAGCAAAAACGTAATAGTTAAAAGCTTTTTAATATATAGGGAGCTTACCGTATAGCTAGTGACGTCATATAAAGAAAAGGATGGAGGATATATTTGTAAATGTGATTGGATTTTAAACGCTCATTATATTGTAGATATCAGTTCTGTAACTCACTTTTTAACCCCCGATGCAAAAAGGAGGGATGTTATAAGTTTAACATGTGTATCTGAGTGTCTGACTGTGGTATCATAGCTCCTCAACAAATAGACCGATTTAAATTATTTTTTTGTGTTTGAAAGGTAACTTGATCGAGAGTGTTCTTAGCCGTTTGAATAAAAAGTCGTGCGACTCTATTTAAAACAGAAATCTGCTTGGTATGTTTCCTCCTACCTCCAGAGGGAGGGAGCTGGCATTGATAACAAGCCTTGATAATACGAGGCTTATATCACGTACATATTCCGAGTGTTTATCTCCAACGGTAAACATCATATATTATGCTTGTTCGCCAATCTCATCAACCCTTATACACTTAACAGGATCTATAGTAGATAGATATACCGACAGAGAGGTTAATTCGCGATAATCTTCATAGCTTTCTATCTTTTGCTTCTCTCTATGCTTTTTCTTTGGTTGAAATGTACCCTTACAATTTCTGTACTCCTGACAAAGGGGTTGTCCATTAATCACGTGAGCCTCGAAAGGGGGGACGGGGTGTGTAAAACATCACGAAATACCACAAGGGAGGGGGGGTATAGTAAGATATGACGTGTATTTATTTTTTCGTAGAAATTGCTTTACTTATATTTGTATTTAAATATAATATTCTGAAATTTTCTTACGTATTTTAAACTAACAAACTACACGTGATTTAGGCTAGGGGGGTGGGGTTAGTCTAAAACCTCACCACGTATTACCAGGGGAGGGTTTAAAAAGTTGCTGAAAAAATATCACGTGATTAATGGACGACCCCAAAGTGTATGCAAAATGTCACGATGCGATGTTGAGTGTTAATGCGTAAATTCGTAACAAACAAATAAATTGGCATTCATAAAATTAGGTAAGATTAGGATAAAGATATGTTTATTGAACCAGAGATAAATAGAGAATATCTCGCTATAACAACTTTAATAGCTTATGAACAACGAACTAGGATAAATATAATTATTGGCAAACATCAGCCACCCATCGTGAATATTAACTTTATTGCCTATTAATTCCTAACCCATTTTACAGACCATTTGATTTTACACAGATAAAACAAGTTTACGATCAATAATATATTTGATATCGCTGTTTCGATATTATATTAAGTTTAATATAAAAACGGTTTCTAAAATCTACGTAAATCCTACAAATTGCTATTGTGTGCCTGCAGTTAACCCAAACGGATAACTAAGTACCTAACCCCTACTTTGCAATTTCATGCTATGATTTGTTGCGCTCTTATGTCGTAGTTTGATAGTCAAACCAGACTTTTAAAATGGGTGTTGTAATATAATATTGTTGTGAGGGTAGCTATAAGTTCGGAGACAATAAGTCAGTGTTTGCCCCGCACTCGGTCGTTTCACACAACAATGGGAATGAGTGCTGCTGACGGAGGTCTCATGTTTAACTTGCAGACTGTTCAGTTTCAACCGACTCGACATCAGGATAGTTCTAGGAACCATTACGGGCCACCTGACCCTAAACCAGCACCTTTGCATCATCAAGCGACAGGCAGCTTTGAGACATCTTCTGCATAGAGGACTATGCAGAGGATGTCTCAACGCGGAGCAAACGGCAGCCCACGTTATTCTGGAGTGCAAAGGAGTGGCCACACAACGGGCAAATATCCTCGTGGGTGCGAGGTCGCTCCTAAAAGCCTGTGAAGGCCCCAGGGGATTTCTGTGCTTCTGGAAGCTAGGCTGGCTCAACTAGACAGCCTTATCTGAACGCATAATGGACGGCCTATGAGTCTAAATCTGAAAATAGAGCCCTATACCAATACCAATCGGAGTGAGTGCCTTTGATCAAACTATTCGCGACGAAACGCATTGGGAATACATAATAAAACTTTTTAATTTCCCCAATAACATTAACATAATCATGACATATTTTAGATAATACACAAGCCATAACATCCATCACATAGTTTTTTTAATGACTCACCAAATTGCACAAATTGTAATTGTCACTGGGGTCAAGATTTTTTCTGGCAATTTATTTTAGGAAAAAATAAACTACATTGTGAGTAACTGTCCGCGTTAAAGTCACATGGATCAGTATTGTACAGTGCCATTAACTAAATTTATCGCCCAATTTAGATTTTAAGTGCATGTTCACAAGTGCTTACAGATAATTATGAACGATAAGCATTTAAAAGCCCAGCCTACTAGCCATACCATGGCTCGTAAAAGCTGGGATTGGCATGTAGTGTTATCAAACTTTGTGTTATTTAGATGGTTACACAATCATTTGGGTGAAATGGGCTATAAAACATCTAGGTTAACTTAAACAATATCTTTGCGACACGTGGACGACAAACAACATTGTAGGTACCTAATTACTAATGAGATGTTTATTGTCTAGATTCCAGCCAAGGCATTTCAATTTCGCGGAAAACTATACTAATATAATAAAGTTGGAGATTTTGTTTTTGGATGAACGTGCTTACGATTACGATACGATTTGATAGGAATTTTGTAGACATTACGCTACAACCCTTATGAGCGGAATAGTGACATATTGTGGGTGGTTAATGCCGCGTTCCAATAAAAAAAAAAAATTTACCGTCCGTAAGCAAAGCGCAAAACGCAGCATAAGTGAATTTCACGAAACGTAACGTACCTAGATATTTGAAAGGCTTCGCTAGTTTCGAGAACGGGTGATTTTCGTAACCAGGTTTAGTGGGCGGCTACGGCAGCTACTGCGCCTCCATCACGTGTCTTAAGTCTAAGCTAAGGTTTTGTGGCTATATAAGTTACATCAGTAAACGTCTAAATCAAATGACTAGCATTGGACTGGCTGCATTAAATAATAGGTCTCTTTATTGGTTTGTATAACTATGATTATTATAAAAATGCAAAGGCTGTATTTAGAAGTTCAATCGATTGTATTTACAATTATGCAAAAGTAGCCTAAGTTAATCCTTATGATTAACTTAGGCTACTTTTATTTAGAAAACAAAATTGTGTTCCACGCAAGAATATAAATATGGACACGCGCGGAGCGTAGTAGTGTAGTTAAGTCCGGATTTACCTTCAAATACGAATATCATTGTATTTTTGTCATAAAAAAAGTAATAAAATATTTCACTATACAATCAACTAAAACTACAACTATACAATCAACTAAATTTGTTACTCTGATCCTCCGGTAGCCAATAATAATTATTTATTTCAACCAATTATAATTTGTCTATATATAAGAATACAATAAAAAAAAATATTAAGTACAACACAGTGAAGAGACAATGGGCTGGCCACGTATGCCGAAGGACCGATGGCCGTTGGAGCAGAGACCGCGGATCGGTATACGGAAGGTAGGACACCCCCCAGCCAGATGGACCGACGACCTGAAGAAGGTAGCAGGGATGGACTGGATGCGGAAAGCGGGGGACCGGGTGCTGTGGCGCCCATTGGGAGAGGTTGGAGGATTGTCCAGCAGTGGACTATGATAGGCTGATTGATTCACAACACATCACTGTGTATTTGGAGACAGAGTGAACGTCAGAGTCTGTGGTAGTTTAAAACTGTGATACAGACACTGGCGCCTCATACTTACATAATTTTATCTACTATATATGTGTGTATGTATCCAACCACGAGAACAAGCTGGCTTCAGATAAAAATTTTCAACACTAGATCACATACATACAGTGAAACAAATAACAGAAAAATACAAGGAATACAACAAAACCCTCTACATGGCATTTATCGATTATTCCAAAGCCTTCGACCGTATAAGCCACAAAGCTATATGGGAGAGCCTGGAACAACAAGGGATCCCTTCAAAATACATTGAGATTATTAAAAATATCTGCTCAAATAAGCGAGGATACAATTGGAAACCCTAGGAGAAAAGTTTAAGATAGGGAGGGGTGTAAGACAAGGGGACCCCCTATTACTGAAATTATTCGCAGCAGTACTCGAAAGTATCTTCCGCAAAATGGACTGGGATGAATTCGACCTCAACGTCCACGGTGTAAAGCTGAACCACCTAAGGTTTGCGGACGATATAGTTCTTTTTGAAGAAAGTCCTACACGCCTCGAGGAAATGGTAAAATCCCTTAACGAGGAAAGCATGAAAGTTGGTCTACTTATGAACACAGACAAAACAAAATTGCTCACGAACTCCGAACCAGTAGCTATAAAAATTGATAATGAACCACTCGAATATGTCCAAGAATACATTTACCTGGGTCAAGTAATTTCTCACAAAGACCAAATGACTAAAGAAATTAACAGGCGAATAGCAAACGGATGGAAGAGGTACTGGTCACTGAAAGAAATCATGAAATCCAAGGAGCTAAGCATGTCAACAAAAAGGAAAGTCTTTGATACCTGCATACTTCCAGTCATCATTTACGGGTGTGAAACATGGTCACTCACCAAACATCTTAGAGAAAAGTTGGAACGCTGCCAGAGAGCCATGGAGAGAAGTATGACAGGAATAAAGAAGCAAGACAAAGTGAGAAGTAGCATAATAAGAGAAAAAACAAAAGTAGCAGACATACTTACTCGAATAGACCAACAAAAGTGGAGATGGACTGGTCACATGACCCGAGATCCACATAATAAATGGAGCACAATTGTCTCCGACTGGTACCCCATGGACGGTAAACGAAGCAGAGGACGCCAACAAACGAGATGGGAAGACGACCTAAAACTCACAGCTGGGCACCATTGGAGAAGGGTTGCACGAGACAGAACCCAGTGGAAAATGTTAGAGGAGGCCTAATGCCAAGAGGCACGCTGAACTGCGGGACATTCTATAAAGGAAGCAACACACATTTTTCATCCATTAACATGCAGTTCAGAATCAAGGGCTGAAATAATAATAATATGTGTGTATGAGTGTGTATCTGTGTCTGTGTGTGTGTGTGTGTTTGTTAGAGTATGTGTGTTTGAAAGTGTGTGTGTGTTTATTTTGTTCAATTAGCAAGGTTTTTTAGCGAAGTGTTGTTTTGTTTTATCATAAGTTAATTTTTGGAGATAACTATTAACTATACTTTTAGACGATCAGTCCGAGCTCCTAAACAGTTTAATCATAAATATAACTTACCAATCGCATATGCGGTATACAAAATGAAGCTGTCATCGTTCTTCGGTGGATCTTCAGGGTAACAGACGCCGGCTAAAAGCATCGCCGGCTGTGATGGGTTTCTAATAATCATCTCTACGCAGTACTCATTCGGCTGGTGCAGCTGTAGTCCGCCAGGTGCCACTTCAAAAAGCGTACCATTCTAAAACAATAATAAAAATTATTTAATGGTTGTATTTTATATGTTGTTGAAAAAATTAAAACGTATTGCGCCGACCACAAATAAAATTGGGATAATTGTAGGCAGATGATGATGATAATATATATTGACTGGCCTGTTGGTCTATTGGTTAGTGACCCTGACTGCTGAGCCAGAGGTCGTGGGTTCGATTCCCACCCTAGTCTGGGTGTTCTTTGTGTCCGTTGTTTGTATGTTTGTAAAGTCCCCCGCGACACAGGAGTAATTCCTAATGCAGGAGTTGTCTTTTTTAATAGAGATAGAGATACACAATATATGATTTTTTTGCATTATAACTGTTGTTTATTTGAGACTAGCAGGGCCTCGCGGTTTCACCCGCGTCAGTCCTGATCCCGTGGGAATGTCGGGATAAAAAGTAGCCTTTGCGTTAATCCACGTCTCCGGCTATCTACATACCAAGTTTCATCGCAATCGGTTTAGTAGTTTTTGTATGAAAACATTACAAACATACACACAAATGTTTCCTCTTTATAATATTAGTTTAGATCGCCTAGTTTTAAGTAGATCAATAATGCCTTGTTTGTGTCTATGTGCAGTCGTAACCTCGTCCGAATCTAGCGATCAGGAGGCAATTCTCGAAGCATATTGAATGCGTCATACAAACACTAAATCTTTTAAAAATATGGCGGATCTCGCGGATTATAAATATCTATACTCGCTACAGTTACAGGTGAGAAATGTCTACGCTCAGCGTAGCGTCTCGTATTCTTAAAAGTAGTTCACCTATAGTGACGATATCGCGTAAAAGACACAGAAAGAAAAAGGCAATTTAAAAACCTAAGTAATTACCAGAAAGACGAAATGAATGACCCGTATCAAAGACGACAGTTAATAAAAGTTCGTAGTACAAAAGAGTCCTAATACAATTACTTAATTACGTAAACGGTTAGCTTTACAAAAACCATAAAAACAAATGAAACTAGAAAAAACTCATAAGCAATATTCTTCAATCACACCAATATACTCGTACGTTGTTGGACGAACTGTGAACTGCGTTCACTAAAATTATTGTTGTTTCACGGGATGTTAACTAATACTAAATAAGACATCGATTTACTCGCCCCCATTACCACTGTTGGTTGTGGCCAAAAAAATAGTGAGAGAATCGTTTTGCATATATACATATTCAAGTAAATTAGCAAGCAATGACCGCAGCATAGCACAGCATAAAAATAAACGAAATTGCAAATCATATCCCACCTCAAATTGTGTCCTAGTGAACATACTCACAAGTTTACAACACAATAATGTAACGCGCTTTTCGCTTTGAAGTATACCTAATTCTTCTCCTAAAACAATTAATCGGTGCTCATCAAATATAGATCAAAACATACACGCTTTTGGGGGTTCAGAAAACGACAATGAGTACCTGTATCCAGAAAAAAATACTGTTCCTGAGGTTTACCTGAAATGATTGACAAAATTTACATACATTAACGCGAACGAAGCCGCGGACAATGGCCAGATGTTGTGTATGAAATTTAATAAAACTTTATTTAACACTAGCCGTCTCCGCAGTTTCTAATGCGTTTATGGTCACTGCTCCGCTCCTATTGGCCGTAGCGTGATATTATACCATTTAAATGATGACCAAAAAAACTAACGACGGCCCATCCTGTTATATAACGAAGTTTAAAGAAAAACATTACATGTATGATTTACAAGTTAACGATTAATAGTTGAGCAACTTATAAAAGTATTTGAAAAGAGCAAAGAGTAAAAGGAATTCCATTGAAAATAAATTGATGAAGTGGATGAAGAAGTATGGAAATTTACACTGTGTGTGTTCCGACACGCACTTGGCCGGTTTTATTGTGTTTAAAAGACGATATGTAACACCACGCTACCGGCTACCAGTTAAAGGAAAGTTGCAGTAACTATACTAAAAATAGCTAGCTATAATTTTTAACGTGCTTATTCTGGGTTCAGTGCAATACACTTACCTACAATTAAAATTAAACATAATTATAGTGATTGAACTGAGTAATATAATTTATATATTTCATATTATCTGTTAGCTACACATTACAAATAATCGAAACATAATCTGCGGCTGATAAAAGATTGCCTTGATTTGTGTTCCGTCAAATAGATAGATAGATATAATAATTTTCTCCAAATATAATATCGTTTTTCACTGTTAATGTAGTCCTAAACATAAAGTCTCTGTAATTTTATTACCATTGTGAACCCTCTGACATCTTCTTCTAAGTACGTGAATCGTGAAACGGTATTCATAGCCTAGCAAATATTATAACAGCATCATAGCAATGGCTCCAGTAATATATAAAGCTTTTAAAGAGTTCCTAATTAAAATACCTAGTTTTTTATTCTAAGACTGAGTTTATTGATTATAAGTCTGATTAGTTTATTTGTATTAATTTTGTTTATTTTTGTGTTGTTAATTTTAAGCAAAATTATTTAGTTATTAAGGTTAAGATTTTAGCAATTAATAAAATTTGTATGCCTATGGGTACAATGCAGCGACCTATTTTAAGTATCTAAGATCTTATATTAATTTTGCCTACATTGACAAATAAATATTTATATTTCTATTTCTAAAATAAAGAGTCTAAAATACAGTGTAATATTGAGTTCACAACGGTTTGAAAAATATAAAGAATAGGTAAATGTTATAAAAAAAATAAGAGTGTTCATAATGTAACTAAATTAATGAAGTTTTGTCCATGTTTGTAAGTTCGTATTTAATGCGCTGCAGCCGTACTGTTTATCCGATCATCATGACACGTTGCCAGCATATACAGAGGATAATCCAGAAAAATATTTTCCTGATTGATGAAAAAAATTACTTTTCGCTAGCGAAGTCGCGGACAAAAGCAAGTTTGTCACAAAAATTACTAATGACAACATTTTTAAACGGTTACTAATTAAAACTTAAAAAAATGTAGTTTATGGGTGTAATTTTTTTTATTCATTTACATGCAATGATATCATAGGCATAAGTACCTAGGTACCTAATTATATTCAAAAAAAGTTTAACTGACTTCAAAAATCATTGTAAATTGAAATAAGCTGTACCTACTCTTCATCCCTTAATTTTCCACCCTTAGAGGTTGAATATTTTCTTCAAACTTACTCGTAGATGAACCCAACTTTGGGTAGAACCAATTTAATTGTAAAAAATAATTATTGAAATCGGTTGTGTCATTGGCGGAGAGAAGTATGTTAATACACGCAAAAAAAAATCGAATTAAGAACCTCCTCCTATTTGAAGTCGGTTACAAATAATCGGATTTGTTACTAACGCGAGTACACTGAAGACTCAAATACCTATATCCTGATTAGGATGAATTGTTATCAGAACGAGGCCGAACTCAAGGACTGGTTGACTGTTGACGTTGCCAGCGATAATTTAACTTAAAAAAACAAACACAGTCGAACGTATTTAGGAAGTTCACTAATTTTACTCTGATAGAGTAAATAATTTGACATTGTTATATATGTACATGTATTACAGTATTTATAATTGCGTCTCATGTGTATATTAGTATTATTTGTAAGACAATGATGTAGATAATTTGAGGCCTTTCGGTACTTATTACTTGTTTTTTTTTTAATTATATCAATAGATAAGATTTAAACGTATCCTTAAAAAACAAAAATTTGTAGCAAACATTTCAATCTGATGGATAAATATGTCATGAAAATAAATATTTTTATTACTTGTAGTTCTAATATATAATAGGTATTTTTAACTGACTGCGGCGAAGTCAACAAGGAGGGTTATAAGTTTGACCTGTATGCCCATTCCTATGTTCCCTCGTAACTACTAAACGGCTGAGCCGATTTTCATGAATAATTATGTCATTAAATTCGTATGGTGCGACTGTCATTGAGTATCTGATGGGTATAAAAAATAGATATCTATAAATATATATATTATATAAAATGTTATTTCATGATCCATTTGTATTTTTGAAATACCAGCTTTTTGAAATTACCATTCTGTTGAACAAAATCATAAATGAAAATTTAAAAATATTATTTGATTAATAGGATAAAATTTACATAATAACTGAAGAAGTCATAATCATACAGTAATTAACAATGCGTTTGAACATGTTGCGCCCGTCACTGCCTGCCATGTGTGTTCATGTGTTTCAACAAAAAACGAAGACCTCATTTTGGCCTACTTTACGTAGTAGACGTAGACCATGTCTTATTAACGAGTTATAGGACAGTTTCTGGTGTGTTGTGAATTAAATAAAAAGAGATTGGATGTTAATAACATGTTATAGATATATAGATACATATTATAGTAGAAATATTGAACATATAATAACCGCTTATTATTTATAGGAAATACTGAAAGGGACAGAGTTTTTAATTACAGAAGTAGAGGAGATTTTGAAGAGGAAATTAAGAATATTATTGCTCTTGTAGATAGTGGGCTAGCTTTCACTAGGTTATTCGAAAATGACAACGACTGAGCACGTTTGATACTCACCGGCAAGGAATTCTACAACCATACAGCTTGAACAAAAAAGAATTTATCCAAAAAGTTTGTCGAATTGAGATCCGAATTTAGAGCGTGTTTCACGAAGAAAAGCAAAACGTATTTTTAGGTAAGATGGAGTGTAATGGTTAAAGAGAATACGACGAAGGCGTATGGGTTACCACTTGAGCTTTGTGCGAAACTCGGAGACATGATCATATTTACGAAGTCCAAATATGAATCTAATAGAAAAGTTTTGGCTTCTCTCAAGTTTGTCAAGTTGATATCGGCATAATCAAGAATGGGAAATAGAAGAGTTTGTGCAAGTGCAGTTTTTGTGGCAACAGGCAGAAAATTTTTAAGCCGGAATCCCCCAAAGACGAAGGTAGAGGCGTATTAATTACCAACATTTTGCCAACTATAGTTTGGTTCCACTCACGTATTATGGCGCAAGCCGTGAACCGGGCACTTTGGGCATGAAAGATGGGAAAATACGGAGTAAGTATATTGAAAAGGAAAGGTAGATAAGAAGAAGTGACAATAGAAGGAAAGGGATAGAGAGACGGATGGATTGGGAAGTGTAAGCAATAGCTCATATGCAGGTCAAGCTCGCATACCTGTAACTCGAATTGGCTGTTACCGGGAAGTCCCAGCACTCTAACAACAACTTCCCTTTGACGTCATATTTATTCCAAGTTTGTATTTAACTGTGGGAGAGCCATGCTTCGGCATGTATGGACCGGCTCGACCGGAGGGATATCACGGCCTCACAGAAAAATGGCAGTTAAGCAATGCTTGCATTGTATTTAGCCGAGTGAGTGAGGTGACCGGAGGCCCTAACCCTTCCCTGTTCCCCTCTTCCTCCCCTTCCCCCCCTTCCCCTACTCCCACCTTAAAGGCCGGCAACGCACTTATGACTTTTGAGTTGCAGGTGCCCATGGGCGGCGGTAGTCGCTTACCATCAGGTGACCCGTCTGCTCGTATTCCATAAAAAAAATACATTTTGTCAGTAAATTGACCTTTTTATTAAGTGAATATTTATTATAAAATAAACTTTTATCTCCTAGTAGGTATATGAAGTTTTAAATGTATGATAAATATAAAAATCAATTTAAAGATGCTAAATAATTCCCAGATGAGGTTAATCTGCCTTTATAACTACCGCGCTTCTTTTTTAGTTCCTTAATATCGCTCATTTTGGAAGGGGAGTGTCGTAGACCTGAAACTATATAATAAAAAATTATAAATACTTATTAATGTTATAACTTGTAATACTGATATGGGTTTATTTAATGATTTTTCATAAACTTCAAGCGGCAGTAGAGAGCTAAAAGTAGGTTCTAATAAAAAATAATCCCTAATTTATAATGCAATGCAGCATCCTAATTGTCTACGAAGATATGTTTACTGTACTGTACTAATTTTAGTTTTATTAGTTTAATGTAATAGTTTTCTTTTCATTGCTTTAAAGGCTAAAGTATCCCTACTTTAAGATTGTTATATGTATAAAGCTTACCTTTTAAACTTGCGAATGAACGAGCTTTTATATAGTTCATTTCCACTTCCCTTTTACACTCACTGCCTTAACGTTGTCGAAAATACCTTACGTACCTTAGCGCTCTGATTTATTTTATATTGTATTTTGTTAAGGCATGTAAAATTATACTAATTATACAAATCAGAAGCTTTATTTGTTTTCTCTTTGTTCCGTAACGAACACTAATACTTTTCAAAATGGAAACAAAAATTGACGCTCCACCCTAACCCACAACAGTATGTATGACTGTGGAATGTGGATTTTTTTACTTACACTGTAACCAGAGCTTATGTAACAGACCCAGCGTTATAATACCGTAGATTAATTCCAGAAATAACATGACCTTATGTGACATAAATTATGGATGTTTTTGTAAAACCTTTGTTAGCTAAAGTAAAAAAGTAAAGTTACAAATATTTTAATTTGCATGTTGCGTGTTCGAATGTTATTCATAATGAAATACAAGTTCTAGTTATTAAATATTCTATAAGTTTACTTTACGGCGGAGAATTATTGAAAAAGCTGAGGATTTGCAAAACCTGCTAATAGGTTTGATAGAATTATTTCTAATAGCAGTTATTGCGTGGTGCCCCGAAGACTGACAAAACTCAGGGCAGAAACGATTTCGCAATGGAGGACGTAAATAATATTTTTTATGCACCCTACCCATGTGATGATAAGCGAACACAGTACCTACAAAGATTCGTAACACCAGAAGTGTTATGAACCCGTGCTGTGCGTTATCAACCAGTACTGTGCGTTATTCACCCCTGCTGTGCGTAATCAACCCGTACTGTGCGTTATCAACGCGTGCTGGGCGTTATCAACCCTATCTCTCCCCCTCTTGTCGAGCAGCAGAAGAGGATGACACTCTCTATTTACCAGCAGAAAGTGAATGGGTTATGATCGTAGATATGAGTGTGGTTCGTTGTGAGTGAATAATATTATAGCATATTTTCATTTCAACTTTAAATTCAAAATTATAGCCATAATATTAAGTTATCTATACCTATTATATCACTTCCATAGAAGTATTTAAATAGAGAGACAGTAGTAAATGCATATTCCATCAAATATATAAATGTGACTGAATGCTAATTCTACTTTAAATTAAAATTATTTATTACTCGTTAAACTTAATAAAGGAAAAATAAAATAGTTTCATAAACAATTTAAAGTCCGCTTTAATATTTTCACACAAATATAATTTCATTCTCCACCCTATAGATTACTGTTACCACTGCACAGAACACAGGTGGTGTTATGATCGTAAAATATAGTCTGAGGAAAATAATAGTGTTTAAACAACGTCATATTAGTCTGAGCGGTGGCTGCAGAATTCTTTAGGCAAAGACATTTATTGCAAACTGTGTAGGCACATATTTGTAGATGTTACATTAATATTGAGTATCAACAGTTAACCCATTTCGGGTATTGCAAAATTAAATTGTTAGTTTCTAAACATACAAGACTTTAAACTTAAAATTTTGACTATTAAAATTTACCTACTGATTACCTTTGACTGTCAGATTCATTTTTACTAGATGACCAGAACGAGGTTGAGCTACTATTTTTTTTTCTTTTCGATACGCGTCAACGATACAGATCATCTATTTCAAATTGTCAATCAATCAAGTAAATCAATTGATTTTATTTGTTTTTAATAAGCAACAAACGTTGATCTTTTAATACCTATGAATTATTTTCTTGACCATCATAATATGTATTTTTGCTCAAGTTCCGTGAAACCGGCTAGAAATTACACAGTAGGTACTCTAAAAATTTCATATGCGACAATAATTATCATTATATAATTAATTATAAATAAAAAGGTTCTACGATGTGAAGCGACAAAGCCGTGTAATCGATAACTAAACTCATACATATAACTTGAACTGTCATTGTATAGACATAGCAGTAGACGAACGTAGAAAAACCGGTTCGAAATTAATAAACAATGTAATCTGACTTCCAAAGATTTCCTTCCTGACATTTGAAATTAATTTCTTCTTCTGTGTCAACCGTTTCGTTATCGTTTAAAATACAAAAAAAAACTATGAGCAAGGTGGTACGACTTCGCCCGTGTTAACCTATTGCTAATATAAAATAACATTTTTTTTTTCTTTTAAAATATTAACCTATATGCGCCCTAAGTCAGTGCCTCCGCCGCTTGTACTATTCGGAAGCTATATTTCAAAGAGCAAATTAATCTGCGTTAGGTAATATTATAACGTGATATATGTATATTAAACATCGCACTTCACAGTGCATCTAAATATTAATAGTTATCGCGGTAGAAAAACAGGCTCTGTTTGAGAGGCCAGAATATGATCAAAATATACATAAAAAAGGAACGCGTGAGGTGTTTTTGGGACATCCGGTTGGAACAAAGTTCTTTTCGCTATATAGAAATATATTTAATGGATTGAATAAATTGTATCAAAATATAGTAAATATTGTAAAAACTCGAAATTAAAATTGCGCCATCTGTGAAAGTTGCCCGAACGAATATATGGATAATTAGTAGGTATACAACCAACAGAAAATTACAGAAGTATCGCGCAGAATCCACAGATGGCGGAAATAAATAAATCAACTCGCGGTCAACACTTTTTGTTACGCTAATACTTTTTTCCTTCTAGCTTCTCATCCGCCGAGCGTCTGAAGTGTAACGTGCATTATGGAGCTTCGTTCCAAAAACATAAAGATTATGTACTCTCTGGCGCACACCTCTGCAAAAAGCAGATAATGATCCTTTATATGTATCTTTACACACCCAAGTAGCCTGTGTGGTTCATTCATGTAGGCGCGAGCCTTTTGGCACATATTGGGTACCACCCCAAAGTCCGAGGCTCCTACTAAGCACTTCTCGGCCGCTTGACAAATGGAGGAGAAATAGGTACTGAACTGGTTTTATTTTTGCCTATTTATATGTACTAGAGGTCGCTTGGTGGTCGAACTTCGATCGTTTCTAATGTCTTGTTTTATTTTATTGACCAATATAACTTGAACTGTCATTGTCTACGCTTTTGTACCATGACAGGTTAAAATATACACTGGACGGTTTTTACATAATTTTAAAGTTTATAGAGTCTGTGCGGAAACAGAACCATCGTAGGATTTGTAGTATGAAAACTTGAACAGTAACGTTGTGCCTTTTTTATTTTAAACACTTTATATACACGAATTTTACAAGCATACAGACGGTCAAGCCATCAGCAGTCAGCATCCGTGGATGCGCGTAGCAGGCTGTAGTACAAACACACACTCACACTCGCGTAAGCGCCCTGCGCCGCTTAATGTTATTACCTACTTTTTGAAATTTTCACTTCAAAAAGTAGGTAATAACATATCTAAATGTACACATAGGGTACACTGGAAGTTCTGCGCTCCTGGCCGCACACAAATGTTTGAATTTCGAATATTATATTTTTTTAAATATAAGAAACTCGGCTCCGTCTTGAGAATTTTCGATCAAAGTCATGTGTCCTGACGCGAGTTTAACATTTTTTACCCATCCCAAAAAGTGCACACGCCGCTAAAGAAGTTTTCACATCAAAAATTCTACATATAAACTTTAAGTATTCCAAATTTCACATCCCTGCCTATGCGCTTTCTCCTCACGTATTCATATGTAGAAGATCCAGTTATTAAACTATATCTTTTATGAACTATAGCAATTTCCAAAAATTACGAATAAATACTTGTGACTGATGATGCTAAATATTACAATAACGACGGTTTCAGACATGCGGAGTTTCGCGCAATCTTCTACTAAGTTCGCATCATTAATATGCTATGGCACGTTTCTTTGATGTATAGCATAAACTGAAAGGGTTGACATTCTAATATTAAGTAATATCACATGAAGTTATGACTACAATTATATTATATTTTTATAAATATTCAGTTTTATGACGTCGATTTTTTAAGTATTGCTAAACGTAGAGCTAAATTTGAGGATGTTAGGTAGGTATGAAATAATTCTGTTACATAAAACAATTTCTTTATTGGTAACTGCAGCGCCTTATATGTAAAGAAAAATACCCAGTGTCATGTAAAGAAGAAATATCACACAACTTCGTAACAGCTGATCCTAAATAGCACAATAAAATTTCTAACACTGATGTGTATATTAAGGTACGCAGCAAACAGACATGATCTCCTCAACTATGGGGGAAAGGGTTGTAATGTTCCTCTGGCTCATCATCGGATTGGGTGACGTGTCTAATTATAACATAGCACTGAGCTTCGCTCGAGGTTTTTTTTGTAGTATCGGGATAGTAGTTTTCTCAGGGAAGACACCTACGAGTATATAGATGAACTTAAAAGCAAAACCTTATCAAATACAATATTTGATCCAAATTGTCATAGTCGCTTTCGAGATACACAAAATAAATTATTGATGAATTATTGAAAGAAGAAAATTAGCTACGTATTCTGATACGTAGAGTCCTGGCAGATAAAGTGCAACTAAAGTGCAGATAAATCACACAAAAAAAATCAAGATGGGCAGTGATTGACTACGTCTGATTAAATTAAGCATCTACTTAATAAATATTTATTATTTTTTTTGTTTTAGCCTTTTTCTTCTCTCTCTCTCTTTTTTCTAAGCTTCTTTTTTTTTAGAGTAAAACAAATTCAACATTTTTTTTAAGTACAGTCCACATCAGCTTTGTGATACTCGCCCAGAAACAGATTTTCAGAAAGACACCAAACTATTTCATTCTCATTTATAAAAAATACCTACCTACTGGACATTGCATATTAATTAAAGCTTTTACATATACAATCACAGATATGAATACGCGTATATATATTTGCAAATACTTGCCTTCTTTTCAAAACGAAGTATATTAAACCCTAAATGCTTATTTATACATCACGATTTCACAGTTTCAATATTATCAAATGGAGGGATTTGTGAAAACAATCCACTCAGGTTGGAAATCCATCACAGCCTATTTAAACTCGAGGTAACGGTTTATCTAAAATGTATATAGTCTTATCAGGATATATTTTAGATCTATTTTGAGGACAGGTTCGTACCCTTGCTTTACTGAAAGCTTTTTTATTAACGACTTGTAGGCAGTCCCGACTTCGCCAAGGATGAATAATTATAGAACAATGTTAATGACGAAAGAATTTTCAATTAAATGCAGTGGTGAGATTACCTTGCCGCACCGGGCAGCGGCGGCGGCGCACTTTTATTATACACAAACTTTACAATATTAGCACGCTTTCTTTGAAATATTAACATAATTATATCTGTGGCCGGCATGGAATAATCATATTATTAAGTATATAAGCAGTCTGATAAAAAAGTACAACAAACTTTAAAGACGAAATTATACTAGCCATTTTGAGTCTTAATATAGTTTTTCTTTTACAATTCTATGTGATATATATAATTTGTATAGACAGCTATTAAAATCTGTTTACAGATATCGCGTAACATACATCTAGACCTGCCATTACTTAAAATGCCGACTCCGGACAAAAACTTTAAAAAATCCCGGACACTTGCGTGAAATCGAGATTCTTTCCCGGACACCTTAAAAATAAATAAGCCGATCCCATTTAAATTTTGTAGCTTGTTAACGATTCATCTAACAATTATAAAATGTCCCCTGGCACAGAGTGTCCGGGTTTTATCCGGACACTTTTTAAAAACCCCGCCCGGACGCTCCCCGGACGCCCTCTAAACTAGGATAGCAAGGATGGCAGCCCTACATACACCCAATAGAAATACTGTCGTATTGCGAACCTCATTTTTTTAAAGTCTGTTCTAAAGGAGTTAAAATGCGAATGAACGTAATTTAACTCTGTTTTTCATTAACAGTCGTATTTAATATGATTTCCCACATATTCAACTTTTACCTGCATCTTACATTGGATTCAATAGAACAAAACAACAACGGACCTTGTGTCCGAGATTCAAAATTGCTACTAATATACGGGAATATATTTCAAACTCAGTATTCTCAAACCAAATGCTCTACACTTTATTTTGTAATAAGAACTTGCTATAGTAACTATACCATAATTGGTTGAAATAATAAACACTATCAAAATGTATAAACTTTTTATACCAGAAACAACATTATATTAAAAACGATGTACGGTACGATGCATGGAGTTACGTAATGACCGTGTATAGTATTCACACTAAATAAATTGCCTCATTACCCTGGCTCTACAGAACCGCGGCGTAGTTTTGAAGATAAATGATTCTAAGCAGTACAATAAATCAACAGAAACAGTGTACAGATTGGCCAATCATATTAGCTGAATCGTATCGAGTTAAAATCGAGAAGGTTTGAATCAAATCGAAAGATAAAAAAAAAGGAACTCCGAATCTAACCCTATTTTCTGACTTTAAAAAAACCAGCAGAACCAGTTAGCCACGTTTGATGTATATTATCGTATTATCATCGTAATTAATTATTGGCAGTACACCGTTAGAATGAAAGAAGTTGCATGCATTCGTTCGGAAACTGTAATTCAACATAATCTCAGATAATTTCAGTATGGCTATTGTTTATTTACCTAGTCAAGCTTTTGTTTAGATTGTGCAGTAATTATTTATAACACTGAATACGTGTACGTTGGTTATAAGTAGTAAGATAAACAGGAGCATATTTTTATTCATATCTGTGACGTAACTAGATAAATGTTGAATACAATGCATATTGCTATGGATAGTGGATAGTCTAGAGAAATATACAAGTATATATAAAACCCGACTGCGTTAAAAAGAACAACTAATAAACATATAATTGTAAAAAAATTGTAATAATCTTATAAAAAAACCCTTCTTTTTGATACCCCACCAGAGGATTTTTATTTTTGAAAAAATAAACTCAACACTCTCGCAGTAAAGAAAAATTTAACGACATAGAATTATCAAAAGCGGTTCAGCCGTTTAGTAGTTACGAGGAACATTCGGACGGACATACATAAATAACACCCTTTTGGGCTTTGCCGCAATTTGGTAAAAAACACCAGGGTGCATTAAATGGCGATAATTATTAATCTAAAGTTCCATAAAGCTGAGCAAGTTATATTTTTTTGTAGGGTCACCTATATATTTAAATACTTTGTAGTAATTTGTAATCTATGTTTTTTCATCTTTTTTTCTCAACTTTTATTCTCCCGTGGACCTACATATTTCATTATGACTTTATATTATAGACCTTTTCCGCAATACCAAGATTTGTTTATGGTCGCGTGTAATGTCCGATTTGTGCTTAGAAAAATTAATAATTTTATACCCACATCTATTATCTAATGTATACACAAAAGAGTGTCAAAATGTGTTTTCGAGACAGCAGAAATCAGCATAAATCTAGTGAAAACAAAAAAAATCCACATAAATTCCGGTAAACCGCTCGTAACTTCGCTAGCTGAGATTGTAACTTGTAACCTATCCATTGTAAGTCCGATATCTCGAAAATTACAATACACACAGAATAAATTGTGTGTGACCCTGTTTTGGGATTTATAAAAAGCTTATGGTGTAAATTCTCACGAAGACACTTAGCTTTGGTAACCGCACCACTTGTAATAACACAACTCTGTATACAACAACAATTTGTAGAACATTTGTTTACGTTAAACACTACCTTATATACGCCAAAGAAGTTGGCTTTGGTCAGCTAAATATTTTGTGAAACAGAAAACAGAAGTAGATACATGAAATATAAAAACAAAAATGTTTCGTTGCATATGAGTAAGTAGGTACCTTATGTTGCGGTGGGGGTATGTAATTTTAGTCACCAAAAACGGGCTGAAATAACAGCTTGAAAGTGCTTAAACTTTAAACCGATAAAAACCGGCCAAGTGCGGGAAGGTAGACAGATAATAAGGGTATCTTAATAATTCTGTACTCATACTTAAATTCATAATTGAATAATATTAAAATTCCCAACTCCTCGACCGAGGTACAAGCTTAATAATATACCAAAGCCGTGATCTTCGCCGAAACGCAAATATGAAACTGAAGGGTTCATTATTATGCCGAACGCTTTGTATTTGAAATTGTACTCCTATATAAAAGAACGCTTTTTACAGCAAACATTTGTCCTTTATTCAAATATAGTCAACATTATTTCATCAGTTCTAGCAAGAACAGAATATAAATCTTTTTCTTTGTACCCGGGTCATCTTATTCTGTATCCACACAATTTGGCGTGATGTACTTTAATAAGACTTATAATAATTTTAGATCTTACAACTAACCTTAAAAAGTATTTAAAGAGACTAATTACTCAAAAGCAATTTACGATATAAAATAAAAAAGAAAAAGAACTCTTATTTCTTTTTTTTTTTTTTATTGTGATCTCCAACAAGGAATACACCTAAAATTTAAACGCTTTGAAGCTGTTATTTCAGTATGGTTTTTTGGTGTATCGGAATTGAACCGACTAAAATTACATACCGTCACCATGAAAGGGGTTCTTAAAAATACTCGAAATTTATAGCTTCCAAAAATCCAGAGCAATAAAACTTTTAATTCTACGCAGAATGCAAAAGTAACTCTTTATCCGCTCTTGACTCGCTGACCTGAAAAGCACAGCAAAGAGAAAGAATGACAAAAAATAAGAATGCCAACCACACTGTCTCTCACTCAACATCCACAAGTCCGTAAATCCATAAATGACTACAGTCACAACTCATCGGTTTTTTAGATAAACAACAAACCACAATCCCACGACAAAGTTAATTCTAAAATGAGAATATTTTTTCCACGAAAACGCCTGAACTAACAAAGCTAAGCATCTCAAGGCCATTTTGTGATATGAGAAACACCGCACCGTCATATTTAAACAAGCCATTTACGTATGTTACTACATAAATTCATTATAGGAGAGGAAAATAAGCCAACATTTCGTGAGCATGACAAAGGCCTCCCATATGGCTGTGATGTTAAAGCTGCACGTAATTAAGATACATGACATCTTATATTTTCAGATATCTCTCATTTTGTTTATTTGTCTATATAATTTATGTATTTTATAACGCAGAAAACAAGCACAGATAGCGTATATAAATCCTTGCTTTATTTAGTTCATAGTGATTCGTGTTATAACTATTATTCGGTCATATTATGACCAATTTGACATAAATTCCAAATAAAACGCAAAAAACAACAGTTCATCATTCAAGTTAAATCCTAATTATTTTCCTATAGTAATTCTTCGCTCCCCTCCCTCGGGTGTCTTACAGGGGTTTTCTTTCTCAAAGCCCTGGAGAGGCACCGTTTCTATCAGTTGCCGGTCAAGGCTACAATTCGACAAGAAGGAAATCTGTTAATTTATTATTTTTCTACAAAAAAATACTTAGTTACTGATTATATTTTTCTTGAACACTTGCAAAAGGTATCTTTAAAGATTGTCTTTAGCAAGTTTCGATAGACTGATAAAATACATACATATTTAGCTAGTATTATCGGTTATTAGGAATTTATACTATGAGACACGATTTATATTTTGTTTAGATCAATAAGACCCTTTAATCTCAATAACACAACGGGGTATCTCTATAGACAGCTTGCTACTAGGCACAATGACAAACTATTGAATATCAATCCAGTTAATATCAATCATAGCAACTGTTGGAAGCGACAATTTATTACTACTAATCTTGTTTCTGAAATTGTTTGCAACACACTACATACCGCTATGGATACCGAAGATGGAGACACCAGCTAAAACTCATCACATTGAAGAATTGTTACGATTATTTGATGAACATATCTCCAACTATCAGACTTTAGAAGTATCTCATTCTTATAGAATACCTCAAGAAAACAACATTGTGCTCATATGACCGACTTAGAGAAATGGATGCAAAATACCACGCGGGAGAGTCACATCTTGTGTTAGGAACATTTACAGGCATCCGTTTTTTCTCATCAACAAGAAAAAAACGAGGTATAGACAGCTCTATGCACTTAACTATTTGTCATGTTTATCTTTGTTGACTCTTATCTTCGGTGAATCAACTTTAAGCAGATTATGACCTCACTATGGTTTCTTTGTAATCAAACAGACGATAATAACTTGCTAGAATTTTTGAACAATTGTCCAAAAGATAGTTCCGCATTTTTTAACAATTATAAAGACGCTGCTTGAGTTTCGTTTCCTTCGTTTCCTTAAAGACTGAGCCGGTATTATGTATTAAACTTTATTGTCTATTCATAAATACTCGCAGTTAATTTTTTTGTAAAGTGGGTCACACACTGCTTGTCATCTTTGTATTAGGAATGGGTTCACGTCGGCAGTGGCGTTTGAATCTGCAGCCACTCGATAGCAAGTCCGACGCCTTACCCATAATGCTACCATCGCTTACTACATTGTTTTTTTTGTAAAGAATACTAGTAACGTGGGATGGTGGTAACACACATTGTTGTTTACTTGATTACGCTAAAACGATGATTATGTTATAATCATAAGTTTCTTACTTATTATAACTAATAAATGAATAACTCTTCGTTGTTGATAAGAATCCTACTAATATTATAAACGTGAAAATGTGTGAGTATGGATGTATGGATGTTTGTTACTCTTTCACGCCATAACTACTGAACCGATTGAAACTTGGTATGTAGATAGCTGGACACCTGGATTAACATAAAGGCTACTTTTTATCCCGATATTCCCTCGGGATCGGGACTTACGCGGGTGAAACCGCGGGGCGTTGCTAGTAGATACATATTATTAAGATTGGTGTTCTGCGGTTTAACAGATATTTTAAATTTGGGTTATAACCAAACTGTTGCAACCGCAGTTGGAGCGAGAGGTTTGACGTACTTTTCTATAGTTTTTTTGATATTTTTATGTCTACTGGTCGATTCTAATAGGTTGTAGGATGAATATTCGTTCTTTTTAAACTCTCATTTTTCTGCGTCATTGTTTTCCTCCAAAAATATAATTCATCGTCGGTAACTGTTCTAAAATTCAAGAATAACAAATAAAACATAACAATAAAATAATTTTTCAATTCGAACCAGTAGTTTCTCATCGTAATCTCAGGGGTTAGCACGTCCAACCCAACAAAACAAACTCTTCAGCTTTATGATATTAGTATAGATCTACCGGTCCGAGATCATAGGAATGTAACATATCTCAAGTTTTAGGAATAAGTAGATGCTATCAGACCAGTAGGTATCTAATAATTAAATGTAACCCTGATATTTCAAAAATGACCTCACATTAAAACAAATAAATACAAACATATGACTATATATATACAGTTTTCTCTATAGGTTCTTCTCTAACATTCTTCATCTACATATTCTTAAAATAGTCCATCCGTGACAACGATCAGTACGATTCGGTCGAAGCTTCGGCGTCGGGTCATAAAAAGGTGTCAAACCTTACAAATATTATCGCGATAAGTCCCGTTTTACACCATCTGATATGTTCACAATTCGCGACTGTCTAAAAACAATGATTAACCACTTAAAATTGTAGCATTGCTTACGTGACGCAGTTCTGGTTAAGTGCGCTTACAATCAACAACAGGGATATAAATTATATACACCCAAAGAGTGAGCTAGGAAGATGACATTTCAATTACATGCAACATTTTACCCCGTATACAAATATGAAGACGATATGAAGACGGTATCATAAGTAAACTAAATTATCTTGTGCGTATCATCACCGTAGCCTGTAGTATTTAAGTTAATCGTTTTATTTGGATTCTTTTAATAAGAGAAAGTATTTGGGTACGAGTTATGATTATGAGATATGTACGTTGAGTTCATACGTAAGAACCGTACAAACTAAAACCTCATGGTGTTGTTTCACTGGTATGTTATTGTTGGCTTCGGGTTTACTCAAGACCACTGGCAATAGACACACCAGTTGGGTTTCCTTCCTCGGATACAGCATTGAAAGGAAATCCATGGGTATCATGACTTTGGCCGCCTGTCCAACCGCAAGCGGCATCGCCACGGAGTATGCGTTAGCTAGTTGTCAAAATGCTAGTTCACCTTCGCTTTTCGCTACCTTTTTGAAGTTTAATAAGAGGCTATAGATTCACACAAGACAATTCATAGACAGAAATCAGAGAGACCGTAAAGGCTTCTCAGATCAAAATCTGCCTAAAGGCTTGTTCAGATCCGTGCCCAGGTACCAAATCTTACACAGGTATTAAATCGGAACATTTCTTTACGTTTCCATCTATTTCTTTACTTCTTTATGATTAGCTGGTAGTAAGAATATTTTGTTAAATTTTAGGAATGTCTGAATGTTATTCAAGGTTAATGGACCATTGATTACCCTCTAAATGATACTTAACCTACATGACCTCATCTTGTTACCCACCTGATAAACGCCAACGTTATCAAGCCTGTCATAGCAGAACACACAATTCGACATTCGCAAGAAGATAGAACTATGTAATAAAAACAATTACATCATGACAAAACAAATTGATGACAAAACTTAGCAAATATGAAAGCAAGACATTATTGAAAATAATTTAATTAAGTAATTTGCAATAAAAAATATTGTAAATATAAATTAAAGACAAAAACTATCATATCTCTCAAGTTGAACCAAAATGCAAGTGTGCAAAATTTCATTAAAATCGGTTCATTAGTTTAGGAGTTCATCGCGAACAAACCACTTGACACGATTTTTAGTATTTAAAGATCATTATAATATCTTTATCTAGTATCAATGATTTATTAGATTATAGGAAATTAAGTGATTCTTAATCAAGCTATTACATTAAATATTATATGTATATCGCGAGCTCGCGAGTATGTAACGTCACGCGGGCTTCTCGAGATGAGAACAGGATTTGCTTTGCTCAAAGTATTATGGAGATCTTGCTTATGGATACTTCAACCCCGCGGCAAAGCCGCCTCTCGTATTATTTTGGTGGTTCCTCTGGTGTAGATTTAATCAGTTCGGCTCCAACTTTGATCATATACATAGGTATACCATGGTATATTTAACGCGGGCTCCAACATAATATCTAACGCGCGCGGCGTGCTCGCGTCCATGAGATACCCAAAGCTTACCAGACAGTAAAAACGTAGGTGTTTACACTACCAAAGTTAACGTTGCCTGTAACTGGCTGTAACGATAACAATACGTTGTCGATCCTGCGAACCTTCATCGAAACTCAAGCGACGATACTCTTTTGCAGTAACGCAAATCTATTATATACTATTGCATGTTGTATGACTGGAATGTTCTATACAAGGTACCATTACCATATACTAATACCTATTCTACCTACATAAATATCTCGCACACAATATCGAGTATAAAACTAGTACTTGATGGTCGATTAAATTATTATTGATTAAATAATCATGTGAACTGTGTCTCTGGCATCGTGGTAGTATATAAGATCCGTTGGTATAGACATTAAGAAAATTTTAATATCAATAAAAGAAATACAATTTTTATCCTCACATTATCACCAAAAACAATGAATAGCGAAATAATGGAAAACACTAACGCGAAAAGAAAAATATATGACGACAATGATAAGACGAGTTTAAACGTACAATCGTATTATCATTGTAAGGCGACCATCAAATCTATAAAATGAATCTAGTTTTATACTCGATATTTTGTGCGACATATTTAAACTAAGGAAGTGATTTCGAAATGTAGGTATGTGTGATTTAATACACTTATTATTATATGTATATGAATAAAAAAATAAACATAGTTACGCTTGCGATACGAAACTGTTTCCAAACTATTAATGGCCCCTAAGATAGATGTGAGAAGAATGCAGAAAATAAGAAATTAATATGATAAAGAAAGCGCACCAAAGTGAAACACAGCAAGGAATTCTATGCGAAAAGTAGGCCGATGGGAGTAGGATGTCATTTTACTTATGTTCTCAGGCTTCAGTTTCTGAAAGTGACAATAATATTATACATGACAAGTTTCATTTTTATACGACAATAAAGAAGTAGATTAAAATTCACTTCCATTATTTGTTTACATTGTTAGTTAGTTACAGGTGAAGCTAAAATACAAGCGTGTTAAAAATAGATTGACGGATGTTTAAAATATGAAAAATAAACGCTAAGTTAGAGATTAACATGCTGATCACTTTCATCTGCTTTTTAAGAATACAATTCCTGTTTAGTATAACTTAAACTAGCTGGACTGAAGCCTGCCTTTAGTCTCACGTGTAATTCAATACAATGTTTACTTGAAAGTTAAAGTTAATTAAATAAAAAGTGAAAGTCCCGCAACACAGCTCATCTACCGCAAAGTTATGAGATCTAATTGTTACCTAACAACATTTAACAGCACAGTGGCCGTATCAATATAAGACATCTTTATTTTTTTAATATATAGAATGACTTGGGTCGATAGCCATACTCTTGATAATCTACTGTTTTAAATTGTCCTTATTTAACATGGTGCTAGTGGACCAGATTTCTGCATACACGAACATCGTTCATCTGTGACTTATTGTTCCTACTCATTTCCACTATTTACTTACAGATAGGTCTATCTATCTATTTCGGAAGAGTAAGTAACGAAGATTGTATGAACTGCAAAAGTAAGTTTGATTACAAAGATACTTAAGCAGTTTGCATACCTAGAAACGGGATTATAGGCTAATACTGGTGTTCAAAATTTGAAGCGTGTGTGTCTGCTAGAAGAACCTTAGAATTTTGATGATCGGCGAGTGCGTGACACATACTCACTCACTCGTTTATTATTACTCGGGATTAAGTGACAAAATGAACGAAATTTGACTTATAATCGTTTTTAAGCTGCTGGTTCAAATTTGATGTAATTTGGGAGCAGGTATCTAGTTATATTATATCCACTTGGTTACTGAAAACTCAGGCTTGTGCCTTTTTTGTGTGGCGTTGCTGAAGTTACAGGAAGGTCGAAAATGTCCTGATCCCTAAATGATTTCGAGAAAAGGATATTACAGCTGTGCATCTGTTTTTTTCTTCGACTCGCGGGTCACTGTAGTGCCCCCAGATTAACGATAAATCAGTTGACTAACGTTAAGTGATTTATAGCTTCGCAATTGCCAACAGTTTAATGCAGAATATCAAAGCTTCCTGCTTTCATTGTTTTGTATATAATACTGTTCTGGTGTATAATACTTTACATAAGCTAAGTAATATATTGCATATAGAGATTTGCTAATAGAATGCAACTTGCAACGGGTAACTGGTCGGTCACAGGAGCACTTTCACCACATGGAAACCTGATAGCTAAAACCCTAATTTATACACGAATCTATTCCACTTGAAAATATGATAATTTAGGAGATACACCACATACCTGATGATAAGACGTTCATAATTTTTAGAAACTCAACACCCACCGACATCCTAACTAACAATCAACAGGAACACAACAATAAGCAAGAATTTAACCATTTACTTTAGTAGATACGTTAGTGGATTTCTATAGAAAACCACAGCCTAAGATTACTAAAGTATACTATTTAATTGTAATACGTCAGCCTCGCTCTAAAAATAAATTCAATGACATTGTCGTAACGTTCATAACAAAATTAGTCAACGCCTTCAATTATCACATTCTCATAATATAATCACGCCACCAGTCATGAACCTTTTCATGTTATGAATTTTTTTTACGATCATTTCAATGAAGCTATTTCTTACAATTCACTACACTCGAAAGACAGTACTATTCTTTTAGGATAGTTAGACAAACGATTTTTTGTCATGTTTGAGCTGTGGACACATCGCGGTACCTGCTCTTGGCGCCAGTCGCCAGAGATTTGGCGACAACTGAAACCGTCTTATTGTGTCATTAGTTAGCTCAGCTCATTAGTTCAAGTGAAATTCCTTAACATAACTTGAATCAAAAGATAAAGAAATTCAAAGTAGTTTAGCTAACAATAACATTTTAAAAGCCTCAGAACACATACGCATGATTCATCATTAATTAGTACAGTAGTAAGGCTAGGCTAGTAAGCAGAAGCAAGAGAAATGACGAAATTGAAATGGGGCTAATACTTCTAAAACCCTTGTCCAAAAGTTTTTGATAAGCTCGTTAAGTGACGTAAAGAATTACTTAGAATTTGAAGTACCTACAGGATTCTGATGTAAGCGAGAAAGCCAGTGCAAGGAATTCATTATCAGATGCTCTCAGAATAAAAACCAAGGATGACAACCTGACAACATAATATTTAAAAGTTGGAAGGTTCCAATTTGGCAGTGTCTAGGGAGGTGGTGAATTTTCGTACCCACATAATACACACTACTGGTATCATAATACTTAAGCTTTCCAGTAGGGATGATGGCATCATAGGCAGCCTGTTTGGGGAGAAGGACTCTTAGGAGCGAAGCAGTAACGATAAATGCGATTGAAACTGCAGGGAACGGATTGTCACTACATATTACAAAAACGTCTGTTTGTTTGTCTGTTGTCTGTCTGTCTGTTCCTGATAACTATCGAACGGATTTTCATAGGGTTTTCACCAATAGACTAGATGTACTACTGACTAGGTTTAGGTGTATAATTCATTAAGGTTTTGTGTAAAATGCCTGAAATATGACGATGATTGCTGAAGATGTCGGAAGAATCAATATATACGCTTTGCTACCCGTTGCGGCCGGTTGCTAGTTATGAATATAAGAATACTCTTAGCAACCAAACAAAACAAGAAATAAACTCTTCAGCTTTATTATTAGTATAGATAATAATAAAAATACACAGATCTCACACACGGCCGTCTGAACCCAAACTAGGCAGAGCCTGATAACCAAACTGCAGATAAAAATACTTATATATTTCTAAATACATACATATCTTTACATAGTATAAAACAAAGTCGCTTCCGCCGTTTGTACGCTTAGATCTTTTAAACTACGCAACGGATTTTAATTCGGTTTTCAGCACTGAATAGAGCGATTCAAGAGGAAGGTTTATACGTATAGTTTAATATTGTTTTGTGTTAATTTGTATAATCAATTATGACGATAATTGTTCACCACATTAGTATTAGTAGTTCACAACATATTAGACCCGTGCGAAGCTGGGTCGCTAGTTTTAGATAAATTACACCCAGACACAGAATGATTGTGCTTATCACATAATTATTTGTCCTGAGTGGGAATTGAACCCAGGACATCTGGCTTAGCAGTGAGGATCGAATATATAAAACGTGAACGTTTAACATGATTATTTAAATCAAAGTGAACTTGATTTGTGAATCTTGAACGTCCGACGGCAGAGTAACGTAAAGGAACCATAGGGGTAAAGTTACATTTTAAATTTCTATTCTCCTGGCTAAAAAAAAAATTTATAGCTTAACATCTTCGGTTTATTTTTAAGTATAAAAAATAGTATGTTTCCGAAAATTCAAGCACGGTGTTAAGCTAAAAAAATATTTCAGAACTAAGTAAGTTTACGTCTCGTTTTCACTGAGCAATGGCAGTTAAAACGTAGAAGTTTTGATGCGAGCACTATTAACCCGCTGCTAACAAAGTTTCCCATGCTAACATTGAAGCGAACGGCCCCTAAAGGGACCTTAACAAAACTTCACAGCAAGTTTAATTGTTCATCTTCCTAGTTGTTGGGTTTTCTGTAAGGAAATTTTCAGAAGCCGTCCGGGCCGTGTTCGGTAGATGACAAAACGCTCTTCCTAATGAAAAATATAGGAAAATATGCTTACCCCTTCTATATTATACCTTCCATTCTACATCCTCCATATATCTTCGAGCATAATTTCAGAATTACATTTTTTAAATAAAGAAATCATTATTATTTTCCGAAGGCTTTTATGGCGATTAATGATTCTGTGGTCTTACAGAAATACCTATGACTATTAGTGGCGTTGTAGCATACCTATATACGGCTCTAACTACGAACTATTCTTACTACTACTTACTATTACCATAAACTAGCTGTGCCCACAGCTGCGCCAGCGTGCCTGTCTATTAATGGAATAAAATATAGTCTTTGTTAGTTCAGGATGAAGTAGGGTTTTAGAAATAATAATTTATATCAGTTCCGAGTTTATTGACTACAAACAAGCAAATCTATTCTCTTTATAAAATGCCTAGCGGATGCAAGCGACTTCGTTTACGTGGAAATTTTGGTGAAATCTATCCCACAAGAACCGTATTTTTTTTCGGTAATTTTTTAGCCTATGTGCTATTGTAGACTATAATCTATCTTTGTGCCAAGTTTCATCCAGATCCGTTCAGGCGTTGTTGCGAAAAAGAGTTACAAACATCCATCCATTCTTACTTATTTATATACCTTCCATAATTAAAAGATTATTCATTAAATTTATTATTATTAAAGATTATTTATTATTATTAAATTCGGTTAAGAATGGGTTGATATATTTAGTTTATTAAGAACTTAGTAGTAGCAGTGGAACAAATACCTACCTCTTTTCCAATAAAATACACGTACAATAGTAAAACCCTAACTATAATAAAATTATTCTTAGGAAGTAATAGACAGCAAGTAGGTTATAAACAAAAATGCCTCCTTAATGAAGATTTGATAAGAACTGAAAGAATATAGCAAAAGATTACATATGCTTGATACATTACATAAGGTAGGTAAATCCCTATCATAATGTCATATTCTTTTACTTTTTCTTTTATAAAAAGTACATACTAACAACGAATACAAAGAACACCCAGACTCGAGTGTGACCTGTGACGTAGCAGTCAATGTCACTAACCACTAGGCCAACAGGCCAGTTACGAAAATATCTTATCTTTTATTACATAAAAACATATATTACTTAAAACACAGTTAATGATTAGTGTAGGTCCATAATTCACATACAATTATTAATTAGTATCCTGTTAACAATTCTCATGTAATGTTTAATGTAACTCACGCTAAACAAACTAATTAATTTAACTGCTTCTGTAACTTAGTTATCAAGAACAAAGTATTTCTGCAGACAATCTTAATGACGATGATTTGGCTCATGAATAGTATTTGTCTGTAAATCTGTCTAAGTGAGATTCAAACTTTTAGCACAGAATGTGTAAGCGTACGGTATCTCAATTTCGAATCATTTCGAATCGAATGCCTATGGACGCTTGCAATTCCAGATGACTCGCGTACGCGTTGCCTACCTTTTAAAACTATACAATCTTTTTTTGAAAAACCACCTACTGTAGTCCCTCTGGAAAACCTTGGCAGTGAGCATTCTACAGCCGTAGCGTTAACGATCGGAATTCTTCTGGAAACGTACCGTGCGCGACAATTTAGGTTACAAGGTGTGGGGATGAACGCCCTGCCATGCTGGTAGCGAACGCGGCAGATATGACAGCAGTACTCCATATGGGGGCGGACTTATAATTGGTATATTAAAAAGTCTTTGCTCGAGGTGAAGTACCGCTTCGCTCCATCACACACTCCAAGCGTTTTAGATTCCAGCTTTGCTTTGCCTTCTCAGTGATTACCAAACTAAACATCGCTGGAAATGTCGACACCAAGAACTAATGCTATCTGAAATGGTGAGGGGTGTGTCTTGGAAATTTGGGATCACAGTAAATGGAGTATTTTTTTATATATTTTTGTATTAAGGGCCACAAAGTGACAATTATAAAGTCGCTTATAGAATGTAATTCATTAAATTAATTATTGATTGTAAAAAAAGTAAATTGTTTCCATTTTTTGTAACAAGCTTTTATTAGCTTCACTTGTAACTAACTAATTAACTTACTAACTATGTTAATAAATCTTGGATGTTAATGTTAACCTACTCCTGATTGTCGTATCGTAACGAAACTTTGTATTTATTTGTAGTATGATGACAATACTTTTTTGTTTTTTAAAGACAACTCCCGCATTATGAATTACTCCTGTGTCGCGGGGGACTATACAAACCACGGACACAAAGAACACCCAGACTCAGATGGGAATCGAACCCACGACCTCTGGCTCAGCAGTCAGGGTCACTAACCGCTAGACCAACAGGCCAGTCAAGTCAGTCAGTCAATACTACAATTTGGCATCGTGGAGATGATCCATCATCCTTGGTTATTTGTAAACCCCTCGAGATTGGGCTCAGAGAGTCATACAGATTGGGCTTCATTACTGTTGTTCTGATAAATAATCAAACCAGGAGGTGAATAGTGGAAATCTTTCTACTTTTTAGTTCGGTTCGCCCATAAAGCGAGTTTTTTTAATTTTACAAAGTATCATTATTAAGTGATATGATAACACTAATAGTTACTAAACTAAATAAAAGAAAATCGATTAATAAACAAAGGGGAAAAAGTACCTAACTGTTTTGTTTTTACTTGTTTATATTAGGTGACTGGTTCGGAAAGCACTAGGTTGCATTAAACCAGCCAACCAGAAGAATTAAATTAACTTCAATACAGAAAGTTAACTTTAGTATAGCGGTAGGTGTGTAGTTTCTTGAATTCAATTTAATAAAGCCCCTTTATAAAACTGAATTCAAGAAACTAAGTACTTGTATTATTTACAAGAATTATATCCTTAATAAATGCGTAACCTACAATGAATCATTGTTACTAGAAATTCCATTAATGAATGAATTAACCATTAATATTTTCCGGTCAGCTAAATATAAACTAAACATAATAATATGTTTATTATGATAACCGTTTCGTAATCATTCTATAGCAAATTTGTCATATAATTATAAATTTTCCAGAGTTTTGATAATATTATGCGAATCAGAATAATTTGTTAAAGCTTTATTTATTTGTGTATATATGTATATTGTTATCTGTATATATATATATATATAGATTTACACTTATGTATGTGAAAACATATCTGTAATATATAATATGATATCATTAACCAATCCTCTTGCCATCCATAAACTCTCTTTAAGGCCGCCAATTGTACAAGGTTTATAGTTTGTAAGATTATGTATATAAGTCTTGTATAATTACTTATGTTTTGTACAATAAAGAGTTAATCTATCTATCTATCTTTTTTTTTGTACAAAGATCTTCACGTATTAATATTAAGGGTTATTTAAACAATTTAAGTTAGATAATAGATAGCTTACTGATTGATTCGATAAACAAAAGAGAACAAATTTCCTTTGTTTACAACAATATTGGTATATTTTTTTGTATGTAACTAATACGTCATGATTGGCTAAGTTTTGTGGTGATGGAAAGTTGTAATGTGCGATTTGTTTTTATAAAAACATGCGTTTAATTGTACATTATTTACCAGTCCATCGAAATATTTCTACTATCCATTAAAATATTCAAAAGTAGCTTTAAGTTAAATGACACAAAATGTTGCGTTGGTTGTACAAAAATATTAATTAGTAAACCTTCCCTTCTCATTCGTGTTGTTCATTTGTAACTTACATCTTTCCACCGTTTTCTATTCTCGGCTTGTCTCAGGGCATTTGTTTATATAAGTATATACAACTTATATAATATATATATAAAAATACACACTTGCTATAATGATAGTTTTTCTTTATGAGGCTGTGTGACGCAAATTAAATGGGCCTGAAAGGTTTTTTTTAAATAAGAAAAATAAAGCATCTGTTCTCATTGCGTGTTATGTATAATATTTAAAATATCAAAAAATAATAAAGCTTATCACTATATTACGCTATAATTAAAATTATAATTACATTTGAAACAATGAGCGTATTAAATAATAAAACACAATCTTTCAGATCTTATTTTCATCAACGTAAAAATTATAATCATTATTTTAGTTTCCAAAAAGTAATTTTTGGTCTTCAGTAGTAAGAAAAACCGAAATTGTACATTGTGAAATAACGGCTTAAATTTATTTTATTTTATGAGTATTTCCGTATTTATACATTTTAAAGAAACAATACTTCCAAATGCTGAAACTGTTTAAAAATCATAAATGACTTAAAAGTAAAAAAAAAAAAAATACTATTCGAGTTCTCCCCAAACTGCGGGTTGCTAGTTAAATTATAAAAGAAAGAAATCCAGCCGTTTCTAAGTGTTGCACAAACAGCATTTCATGTTTATTTACGTAGATTACAAGCGAGAAAAGCGAAAAATTGCACTTACTTCTTGAATGAACACTTCTTCGTTGTTAGTGCCTGAGATGACCACGTAGCTATCATTACAAGGTTTCACGTACAAATAGAAGAAGTGCTCGTGCGCAACGATGCTCGTCAATTCCCTTCCTTGGTACACCGATGGGCTGAAGGGATTTATTACACTCGCATTTGATTCAGCACACGACGAGTTGATATACATACTTCCTAAAGCACAACACCTATGAATACATTTGCGTCCGATACATGGGCATCCCAGACGTAGCAGCACACCGTCTTCCTCCACCTCATACCAAGTACCACTCTTATATTCCACACCGTCGTATATAACCGAACCATTTGGATAAGTAACACCGCTGGTAATATTTAAGCTCTGTGTTTTTGGACATAGCGTGCACTGGACACTCGCGATTGCAAGGATTTGCACAAAAAACAAAATCACCTTCATTTTAACAACACAGTAATCAAATTCACTATAACTTTGTAGCAAAAGCGACACCTAAAACATTTCAGGAATAAAAGTTCAGCATAGAATTGCTCAAGTTATTTAAAATGAATTAGTAGAGGTGTGTTTATCACTCCTTGAGTGTTTATTATCTGTTCACTTGTGAGGCGATTTGATGTATCATTTTTATAATGATAAGAGATAAGCAACGGCGTCTCGTACGCTGTTCGATGTTCACTATCGTCCGTAATTGGCGAGGCGTGTTCCAGTCACAAGGTTTGGATCCAGACTGGCGTTTTGGTTGTAGTAAAGTCTGGCCCGCGTCTTGCTATGAGCTCAAAGTGTTTTATCAATGTATTGTTTGTTTACTTGTTACCTGCCAATGACACATACACTCTACCACTTCAGTAAACCCTTTTAGATCGTTAGAGTTCTGCTAATTTTATCGAAAAAAAAGGAAGTTCAAATCTGCTGATTTATATTTTTTCTGTTTTTGTAATGCTAATCGTTTGTGAATTTTAATCATGCTTTATTAATTAAATATATTATAAAATAATATGTTTAATAAATAGACACTAGTCTTGAAGATACATATTATGTACCATTTACAAGGCTTCAAGACTGGTGTCTTCTAAGTCAAAGAAACAAATTCCTAACCTAAAAAAGTATTTGGTATATAAGCGTTAGTGTATTCAATTAACAATCACAGTTTTTTCGCATTTAATTTAATAATAATGAAGGTCAAACACCTTCATTATTATTAAAAACCTATGGTATCGCAGATATTATCACTACATATTATAAAACAAAGTCCCCCGCCGCGTCTGTCTGTCTGTGTGTTCGCGATAAACTGAAAAACTACTGAACGAAGTGTGAGTAGACAGAAGAGTGAATAGACAGAGTGATTCATGTGGAAGGTTTAAGTGTATAATTTGTACTAGTGCGAAGCCTGGGCGGGTTATTAGTCATAAATAAATAGACACACGGACAAACAAACACAGACATTGCACCCATGCTATTTGTATGAGTCTAAATTATGGTTTACACTTTATGATGATATTATTTGTTTGTATTTTTGTTTATAATACTCTAATTACTAAAGGGTAAAAGGCAGAGACGTCCTGAAATACCGTTTACACACAGAAACTTTTTTCCGAAACCGTTTAGACACAGAACAGATACTAATACAGTATGCTCACTCATTAAAGATACTTAAGTAAATAGCGACTCTCAATGCCACGCAATAAATTACATTTTAAATTGCAAGTAATCTGTGCAGTACATTAATATTTCGCACTGCTATTACGAGACTGTATCAACTCAAAATAGGGTAAATTAGATACGGACGCATTTATTTGGAAAAACTTAGAGAAGATGCTTCTAGTATACACTGGGAACCACTTGGGGCAGCTGTCACCGTGGATGAGAAGGTTAAAATTATCAACAACAACATTCTGCGCTTATACGATGTTCATGCTCCAGTTAAAAAAATCAAACTAAAACACCCACCTGCACCCTGGTTGACGGATGATATCCGAAGGTCAATGCGACGCAGGGATAGCACTTATCAGAGTTTCAAGAGAGATCGCTGTGAGGATAAGTGGATCGCTTACAAGACTGCCAGAAATAGATGCAACCAAGTGATACGCAACGCCAAGCGCCGTTACATTCTTCAGAATATTTCATCTTCGTCACCTGCCGATATCTGGAAGTTCCTCGGGATTCTTGGCATCGGTAGGGAGCGTCATATAGACTTTCCGATGAACATTGCATTGGATGACATTAATTGTCATTTTACTACATCTACCACATTGGACCCTACATGCAAAGTTCGAACTATCGATTATATAGCCAATCTACCCAAGCCCAATGTTAACGCTTTTCATTTGATTCCGGTACTTTCCCATCTCTATGGCGAAAGGCTTACATACGCCCATTGGCCAAAGTTCCCAATCCCTCCCTCCCTAATCACTTCCGACCTATTTCTATTCTTCCTTTTCTCTCAAAAGTCCTGGAAGCCTGTGCACACAAACAACTATCTAGGTTTGTTCATCAGAACAACTTGCTTAGCCCGTTCCAATCAGGATTCTGACTTGGTCATAGTACAGGGTCCGCGTTGCTTAAAGTCACTCTTGACAGGCGGCGGTGGAAGAAGGCAAAATAACTGTATTGGTCTTGATCGACTTTTCAAACGCATTCAACACAGTCGATCACGACATCTTATTAAGTATGCTATCCCACCTTATGATCTCTGATGATGCACTGGAGTGGTTCTCCTCCTATCTTCGAGGGCGCCAGCAGTCTGTCCGGACCGATGAGTCTTCATCAACCTGGTGTAACCTCGACTCTGGCGTTCCACAAGGCGGCATTCTCTCACCTCTTCTGTTTTCGCTCTTCATCAATTTCTTATCTCATGAACTTCGGTGTGCGTATCACTTGTATGCAGATGATCTACAGATATACTCACAGGCCAAAGTAGACAATCTGGATGACGCGATACGCATCATCAATCTTGACTTGGAGGCTATAAAAAACTGGTCTAATAGGTTTGGCTTAACGGTCAATGTCTCTAAAACCCAAGCAATTTTAATAGGGAGCCCTAGAATGATGAGCAGAGTTGATATTACAAGCGTTGCGGACATAATTTTCAATGGATCAATTCTGCCCATCAATCCTTCGGTTAAGGATCTAGGTCTGTATATCGACAGCACTCTAAGCTGGCAAACTCAGGTCTCAAACGTCAGTCAAAAAGTAACTAACGTCTTGCGTAGTTTGTATCGATTGAAAAATTTTCTCCCAACCAAGACAAAGACGTTGCTTATACAGACTTTGGTGTTCCCAGTGGTTGACTATGGTGATGTTTGCTATCTCGACTTGAATGCAGATCTACTCAATAAACTCGACCGACTTCTCAACAATTGCATTCGATTCATATTCAACCTACGAAAGTACGATCACATATCTACTTACCGCACCCAACTGTCATGGTTACCCATAAGGCAACGCCGCAGCTTAAGGGCGTTGACTACGTTGTACTCTCTTCTCTACTCTCCCAACTCCCCTTCTTACCTAGCATCTCTTTTCCAATACCTGTCTTCTAATCATGACAGAAATCTCCGCTCTTCTAATAATCTTCTCCTTCTTTGTCCCTCCCATAATTCCAGTATAGTCCATTCCTCCTTCACCGTCCAAGCTGTAAACCTCTGGAATGCGCTCCCACTAGAAATCAGGATGGCCACTAACCGACTAACTTTCAAGGTTAAAGTACGTCAGCTCTACACAAACTTTTTGGTAGAGTCATCTGAATAATTATTTGTATGTATATGGTATGTATTTATATGTATATATGTAAGTGTAATCTGTATATATAGTATACATAATTATGTAGGTTTATTTATGTAACAATTATATTCTTTATATCATATTCTCTTATGTCGTTTTTTTTTTTCTTATTTAAATTTTACACCTGCCACACACATCTCCGCATCACCCAAAGGTTGACTGGTAGAAAATGCCTACGGCATTAAGTCCGCCCCATGCAATGTATCTGCAGGAAGTGTTTTAAAATAAAAATAAATTTGAGATAATTCATTTTTCATACGTAAATATCAATTCCCTACGCGTCAATAATTGTCTTCGCCAGACAACCCTAAGGTATGTTTTTGAGGTACATGGGCAGAAAAGATTACGATGATTTATTGTAAAAACTTATAACTAAACTAACGAAGGGGTTAATCAACATAATTAGCTAATTGCTTTGTGGCTGCTGGGACTATAATGCTCCATGTGAAGTGAGATTGTTGGTAGCGCACGAGTTTTATCCCTGGTGTAAAGTGTGTTTACTTTTTAATAAGTAAAAAAAATTAGTATCGAAACGATTTTGATTACATGATAAAAATTGCAGTTAGTTAAATTACATGCAAAAATATAGGTATTATATTTTTTTTACTTATTTTTAGACCTCTATCTTAGCTCAAAGATATAATTTTTTTTTGTACCTATGTCTTTAAACTTTTTTACAAAAATCCAATTCCTATTATATTCCTATTAGTATTTCCATACTAAATCACTTGTTTTTTAAACTAAAATTGAGAAAATCGTAAAAAAAAATTACATGTTATTCAAAGCCAAAATTAACAAAATGGTAAGAAATTCCGCAAATTGCACTTTTTTGTGTACTTTAAAGTTTCTTTTCTTTAAGAAATAATAATTACCTTCAGACATATATCTTATTATGGCAGGGCCTGTATTATGGTAACCAGACTGCTTATAAACATACTTATACATAAAATACATACATATCATAGATAAATTGCACCCTGACACAGAACAAATGATTGTGCTCATCACACAAGTATTTCTCCTGGGTGGGAATCGAACCCACGAGTTCTGGCTCAGCAGTCAGGATCAGTGGATCACTAACCTAAAATAATTGCGCTCGATTTACGTTAAAAACGAATAAACCCATCTTGGGCTTTTTCACCAGGCTCTGTAACAGATGCTTTATTGACCATCTTAAAATATCACCCTACTGCTTCTGTGTGTGTTTTGCAGATCTTGTAGACCTGAAGATTGCAACAAACTCTCACATTATTCAGAGTTTGTTGGAAACAGGTCATATACTGTGAGATCTATTAATTATCTTGGAGGGGTTAGTGAGGCTACATTTAATCATTACTATTTCAGTTTCAGTTTCCTTTAGTATAACAGACATGTTTGACAGGCGAGTCAGTGACAAGAAGATCAGTGCCCTTTTCCAAAACTTTTCCTATTGGTCCAGAATAATGTTGAGGTATATTGGTGTATCCCTCTAATTTATTTAACAAATGCCGAAAGGGTAGTTCGTTCATATGTACTTAAGAAATAAACCATTACAGTAGCCTGTCTTATGTTTTTCACGTGTTGTATGGTTACAATAAAATTGGTAATGAAGCCGCAATCCACACTTCTATAAGATCAATTACTTCTGCATAACTTAGGGATAGAAGGCTGTTTGCCTATTTTTCTCTGTTTTAACAATATATCGTTTGTTATTGGAATCATTGATATATTAATCCTGTGATGCTAAAATGGGACATAGGTATAGTATTATATTTCGGATAACTATTTTCGACATTATGTTGCTACAATCTTAAACTCACAACTGAAATATACTTGATCTTACCAGTAATTTTAATCCAATAAGCTATTGTAAATCAAATGTGAATATAGGTTTTAAATTTGTACATAGAAAGAACGCAACTTACATACACACACACTTAAATAATATATGATATTTTGTCCATCGGCAACATACATTGATATGCAGGATAGCATGCTGCACGGGCGGTATCACGGACATCCTGCGGCTAGGCAGGCCAACATCGATAAAAAAAGACGGCAATTTGTCACTGAATCTAACCGGGAACTGAATGGTTCCTGGCTGGAACTGGAAAGTTCACCATCTTCCTTCCTGTTATGTATTAGAGAGATGCACTGTCTTGCCGGATATAGGGATCAGGAATAATACACTACTTCGCTGTACTACGTATATTGGCCGACTGGTTTGCTACATTAACAGCACTGGGGCGTAACTTATAACTACCCACTATTTACAATATATTACACCTCCACCACGATACAATAATTGATTACACTAATTACAACACAACTTATGATTAAACTTAATATCTACAACTTATTACTAACTTAACCTAACATTACACACAAACAGTTAAACTTGAAACCTGACTACTGGTTTTCGTGTTCGCTTTGAGTATCGATTCACTGGGGACACAGTTGGAGGTGGCAAAGAAGGTGACTTATTTACCTTAGGACTATTGTTTGACAAAACATTTGGTACGCCTTCGGTGTTATCTACAGTCTGTCCTACGCTACTCCTATCCTCACCAGCAGCATAATCTTGCCCGTCAACCGTTTCCTCTGGGGGCTCCACACCCGTCACCCCTTCCGTTAACGAGCTACTTTCGCCTTCAGGGACAGGTACGGTAACATCAGACAAGCAAGATCTACGACGAATTTGATCAACGTGCCTTTTAAGTAATTGACCATCATCCCCTGCCACGGAATACCTTCGTGAGCCGTCAGCGGTTTCCACGATACCCTTTACCCATTTGTCCCGGCCTCCGTAACCGCGCGCCCACACCGTGTCGCCTTCTCGAAAGTTCCGTGATAACCCGCCTACGTATTCCACTTGGCGCCTTTGAGTTTCTCGAACCTTGTCCTCGACAGTTCGCTCAGAGCGCAACAGATCCAACCTCGAACGCAGAGACCTCTTTTGCAACTGCATAGCCGGTGTTTCACCGGTCGTACTATGGACAGTGTTTCGATAAGCTAAAAGAAACGTTTGTAAGGCTGCATCTATATCTACCTTGTCCCTATACGCTTTCTTAATCGCTCGCTTACACAACTTAACCGCGTTCTCGGCTGCACCGTTTGAGGCCGGGTGATATATCGGTGAGAAAGTTTGCTTTATACCATTGTTAGATAAGAAATTTTTAAATTCTAAACTTGTGAATGGTGGGCCTTGATCTGAAACTAATTCTTCAGGTAAGCCAAACCTTGCAAAAGTGGATCTTAATATTTTAATTACACTTGACGCAGTAGTGCGAGGCATTTCAAAAAGTTCTATCCACTTTGAAGTCGCGTCTACCAAAACTAAAAAAGTTAACCCCTTGTATGGGCCCAAAAAGTCAATATGTAGCCTACTCCAGGGGCGGGTGAGGTACGGCCACGGCTGTATTCGAGTCCGTGGCGGGGCGTCGGCCTCCGCCGCACACGTCTCACACTGCTTACACATAATTTCTACATCATCATCTACCTTAGGCCACCATACGTAACTTCTAGCTAAAGATTTAGTTTTTACTATACCCATGTGACTGATGTGTAATTGTTTTAAAACGTTATCCCGTAATGTCGCCGGTATCACCATACGATAACCCCACATTACACATCCATATTCGGTATACAATTCATTACGCCTAACAAAATAGGGTTTTACGTGATCATCTGTGCAAGACGAAGGCCACCCCGATTGAATATACCCCAAAATCCTACTTAGAACTACGTCACCGGCCGTCGCCCGTTTGATTTCTTTACTCGTTATCGGTAAGAAATTTTCTACAAAACTAATGTATGTGTTCTCATCGCTGTTTTTAATTCCTTTACTCTTGCTATGAGGTAACCTTGACAATGCATCCGCACAATTTCTCTTAGACGACACAAATTCTATCTCATAACTGTACCCAGATAATAAGACTGCCCAACGTTGCAGTCTCGATGCAGCCATTACCGGTATGCCTACTTTATTTCCTAAAATATATGTTAATGGCTTATGATCCGTTCTGAGTATAAATTTGCGACCATACAGGTATTGATGAAATTTGCGGACGCCGTAAACAATAGAAAGTGCTTCCCGATCAATTTGCGAGTAACCGCGTTCTGCGGTAGTCAGCGCACGAGAAGCATATGCCACCGGCCGCTCGCCGCTCGCGGTCGTATGCGATATAACCGCGCCGATACCTACGCTACTCGCGTCTGTTGTTAATATTAATGGCAATTCAGGCGAGTAGTGCATTAATATCTTACTACTTGCTAATAACGCTTTAACCTCGCGAAATGCATGTTGACACTCTTTGCCCCACCGATACTTAACCCCCGCCTTGAGCAAGTTATACAAGGGTGCCAAAATCGTGCTAATATTTTTTACAAACTTTTCATAGTACATAGCCATACCGATAAATGCCCTTAATTCGGAAATGTTAGTGGGAGTCGGCGTTTCGACAATAGCTTTGATTTTGTCAGGACATGTGTGAACTCCCTCCTTACTTATCGTGTGACCTAAATAGTTTATTGACTTCTCGAAAAACACACACTTTTCCTTCTTTACCCTCAAACCGTATTTACGTAAACGATCAAATACCTTACATAAATTAGTTATGTGGTCCCAATTGTTGTAACCGCTAATAATAATATCATCAAGGAACACACCTACATGAGGCATATCTGCAAATAATTGCTCTAAATGTCTTTGAAATATACCCGGGCTTGAAGATAGTCCATAAACTAGTCTATTATACATAAATAAGCCCTTATGTGTATTAATTACGGTATATTTCTTTGTGTCGTCCAATTCAAACTGCGCGTATGCTTGTGACAGGTCTATTTTGCTAAAACGTTCCCCCCCTTTCAAGCGTAATAATAATTCCTCGACTCTCGGCAACGGATAACGGTCAATTTCTACGACTTTATTCAACGTTAACTTATAATCAGCACAAATTCTGATGTTACCGTCCTTCTTCACGACCGGCACGATCGGAGTCGCCCAGTCCGAACGCTCAACGGGTGAGAGAATGCCATCGCGCACCTGCTGCTCGAGCGCGCGCTCGACGGGCTCGCGCAACGCGTAAGCCAGCGGCCGCGCACGCATGAACACCGGCCGCGCCCCCTCGCGGACGTGAATGCTCACTGTACCTCCAGTGAATCGACCCAAACCATCCGCGAACACCTCAGAGTATCTGGAACTGAATGCAAATACATCAAACACCTCCCCTTTAAACATAGATAAATGGTTACAATCGTAAGCAACGGGGGGTAACTGCATTTTTAGTTCCGCCATCCACTGACGGCCTAACAAAACAGTCTTACCATTTTCTACAACAAACAATTCTAGTAATTTAGTTATATTTCACTACGGTTAATAGCTTCCCTAACGGTTTAATTAATTCGCCCGTGTAGTACTTAAACATTAATTTACATGGCGTAAGGGTCAAATTTTTAAACAGTCTGTTATAACATTCCGAGCTTATACATGACACAGCACTACCTGTATCACATTCCATTTTTATGTCATGACCATTCACATTCAACGTAATATAGATAGGTGTACACTGTGTTGGCGATAATAAACGTATCTCTATTACCTCGTCACTGTCCACGCTATCGTTGTCGTCAACGTCGGTATGTTGAAGGTCAACATGGTGTGGTCCCGTTAACCTTGGGCAAACCCGCCGCAGATGACCCGGCTGGTTGCACACTCTGCACACGTAACGCCCGTACTTGCAAGTGGTTGCCTCGTGCTGCGCTCCACACACCCGGCACTGCGGTAGCGGCCACCCGCGCGCTGCCGGGGTTGGCGCGACAGCTGGCCGATATGCCTCTCGCCTGCCGTGCCCGCCCTGGCTTCTGCCTCGCTCACCCGCCGCAGACCTTGCACTGCGCCTCGGGTTCGTGATCAGCACCTGACAATCGACATCGGTCGCACTGGTGCTGGCCCTCGGTTGTGTGTATCTATTACGTTCCACCACCGCTGCTGCGTCTTTCTCAGCCGCCTCCAAACTGACCGCCAGCCTGTACGCCTTGGCAAAATCCAACTGACTTTCCGCGAACAATCGTTGTCGTATTATTTCACTGATTATCCCGCATACTAACTGGTCTCTTAGGCTCTCCTCCAACCACGTTCCGAACCCACACGTCTTGGACATCTTTTTCAACACAGCTGTATAATCCGATATGGTTTCGCCTTCCCTTTGTTTCCGGTTCCTAAACTTATAACGCTCAGCTAATTCACTAGGCTTAGGTTGTAAATGCCGCTCCATGATATCCGTTATTTCTGTAAAAGTTTTACATTTTGGTTTATCGGGGGTGCACAAGTTAACCAAAAGTTCGTAACTTTCCGATCCCATAACGGTGATTAGTGTAGGCACTTGCAGATCTGCCGCAATTTTATTAACTAAAAAGTACTGTTCTAATCGCTCCACATATAACCGCCAGTCGTCACAGTTAACTTTGAACTCGGAAATTTTTCCGATCGACATTTTACTAGACAATAATCTTCGTGTTTTTACAACGTACTACTAATTGCCGTATTTACGCGTAATATTCTTGTTTCTCGTCGCCACTGTTATGTATTAGAGAGATGCACTGTCTTGCCGGATATAGGGATCAGGAATAATACACTACTTCGCTGTACTACGTATATTGGCCGACTGGTTTGCTACATTAACAGCACTGGGGCGTAACTTATAACTACCCACTATTTACAATATATTACACTTCCCTTCCCCTTCCTACTGTTCAGGATACAACACTACCGCTGCAGGACAATCTCGACATACTCTGAATGGATGTCCGCTGTAAACTGAATAATAAAAACTACATCGAGAGCGTCATAAAAGTGGTGTCACGGAAACTCATTGTGCTGAACAAAGTGAGGGTTTTTCACGCCGGAGCAATGGTGTCGTTTGTATAAGACACAGATCCGTTCCCGCATGGAATACTGTTCTCATCTCTGGGATAGCTCTGCAGAGTATCTACTTGATGCTCTCAACAGTTTACAGCGGCGTGCTATCCGCATTATTGAGAGTTCTAAAGTCACTAACAGCCTTGACCCTTGCAGTTGCGTAGAAACGAAACCACTTTGGCAGTATTCTACCGCCTCTACCATAGTGAGTGTTCCGTTGAGCTCTGCCAACTAATTCCACCCTCTCCTTTCCTATCAAGAAAGCTGAGGTGTCACCCCCATACAGTACAATTAATCCTAACAAGCACCAAAAGGTACAGGACCTCCTTTCTTTGCCGCACCATTAAAATTTGGAACTCATTACCAGCACACGTGTTCCTTTCGACCTATAACCCCGGGTCCTTTGAGCGGAGAGTGAAAAGACATCTCTCGATGCCTTCAAACTGAGGACCACCAGTAAAGTAACGTCCGTATCTATAATGGTTGCCTTCAATATTTGAAACTCAATCAGTCGGTTTTAGGTCATACTGACGAGCTACAATAAAAAAGAAAAAAAACTCACAATAGGGGGACGCTCCTAAATAATAAACGGTTAAAATCGTTTGAATTATGAATTTGTTAAATACACAAAACTATATCGCGTTACTAAAACAATACTAAATCTTTGTGTGTCCTCATGCCTACTTTACCTAGTCTCTTTCAAGTCACCCCTCTCACACCAATTTTCTTTAATGATGAGCTATCCAGTGGCGTAGCTACCGGAGGGCTAGACGGGGCAGTGGCCCGGGGCCCCCAAGCTCAGGGGGCCCCTCTTACTCTGACTTACAAACTATAAATTGAACTAGTGAAAATTTCTCCCACATTCGGAATATAAATAAACCAGATTTTGTTAGAACCAGAAATTATCATGTTTGTTCTAGAGTTGTGAATAAACCACTATTTATATTAAATTGCGTACTTGATAATTTTAATATGAAATACGACGAATCTGGATTACGACAAATCTGGAGTACGTCGAATTCGGAACACGACGAATACGGAACAAACGATTTTAAAATAGTTTAGTTGGGAGTTGGGGCCCTAGTTTTTTTTTTGCCCCAGGGCCTTTTGTTACCTAGCTACGCCCCTGGAGTTATCTCACTAATTTTGAGAACAGAGTTTACATGGTTTTTGTCATTGATATGAAAAGTATTTTTTATTCACAATTCAGGTAGGTACACTGAGTTTTAATAAAATATTTTTAAAAAATCCAGCACGTCACGTTATATTTTTTTAAAAAATTTAGAAAAAAAGCCTACCAAAACATTTAAATTTTATTATTTGTATGTCTCTACAAGCCAGCATTACCCGTTTAACATGGTAGGTCGAAGTATGGTATCAGTGACAATTTTATTAATTCATTTAAAATCTTGGTAAAAACGCTCATCGTGCTTGTCGTTGCATCGTGACTAGTCCGAGGTTTTGACTAAATTAGTCGAAGCCCAAGTGGTAGAAATACATTTTTAAGATTTGTTAAAAATTATGTAATAAATCAGAAACTTAGTAATCCTCACTTTTTGTTGCTTGAGAACTCATTGATGAAATTCAATGTATTTCAAGCAGATTTTTCAGCATAACTTACTGACGTCCTGAATGGTAGATAAGTTTTGGTAATCTAGGTCATGGACGTATAAAAAAGTTTTTTTATAAGTCCATGAATTAAGGTATATATAATTTTATCTCTGTTCTTGGGATAAAAACCAAATATCTTAAGGAGACAGAAGTTACAATCAGTTTTTTGGTTGGGTGGCTACCTCTGTATCATTGACGTGCCAAATTTCAAAGATCCGTTTTAAATACCCGCAGCGCACGAACTCAACGTCCTTCTACATCTTTCACAAACAAACACTCTTACATTGAAAAATCATAAATTTTGATACTGACTGGTCATCAAAAATCGTTTTCTCCTCTTCTAAGAAACATAAAATTTGGTACAGGGCTAGGTTTTATCAAACGGTTATAATTTAAATTTATATTTCATTTATATTATATATTTTAAAATAAGGAAATTAGGTCTAGTTATCTATTATTTATCTATTATCATATTCGTCATTATGACCGCCACAGTCGCATATTTGCAAGTGGTGACTTCATACGAACAAAAATATCTGAAATTAGATCAAAACCATAAATTTGAATGAAAGGGGAAGTACCTACTTTGTTCAAAGTAAATCTGGTGAATGGTTTAATGCGAGCTTCAAGAGATTCTTTTCTGATTTGTTTTTTTCTTTAGTTGCAAAGATGTTGCGTGTTGCCCTTACATTTACATTTATATTTTTGCTCTGATTTCTCTTTCTGTAAAAGTTAGTTGGTAGAACTACTCATTTAGAATAAAAAGTAAACATTACAGATTATTGAGATCTGCTTTTACATTATTATACATACATTCTTATGGTTATTCCTTATTATAGTAATTTTTAGGAGCGCAAATGTTTTAAATAACAGATTGTAAGAATTTCCCTGCGTAGACCAGAAAACTTTTATATTAGATCACATAGCGACATCTAGTTTACATTTTACAAAACATTCAGGTACTAGTTGTCCTAAGAATAAACCTATTCAAGTGACAGATGGCGCAGCTGGTCATAAATGTACAAACGAATCAATAATAAAAACCACAGTCACAGTCTAATTTTACACCACAAACTAACATAAATGTACACTCACAACGCAAACATGTACAAAGCGTAAAAATATTAAATGAAATATAGAAAGTTAAATAGAAAGTTTGTGTGTAAATTATAGATATACACAAATTCAATGTCTATGAAAACATAGGTACATAAAAGTATTTTGAACCTTAGGCATAACAAAGATATACCTATTACTTATTTATTAGTATTAAAAATAAGTAATGAGCTTTAAGCTTTCAATAAATACGTCTCAAAGGGCCTAAAACTCCGAGTAATAAAGAAAACAAAGAAACAAACAGATTGCTTACGACGGGGACTTTCCCAAGATTCCTTCTTAAAATAATCGATAAATAGGTAGATACGTTAGTATATTAAGTTTATGAGGTAGATACGTGTTGCGTGTATCGTGTATGATGTATGTCTAACAAAAGATAATAGACACGATCGGATAAAACAACGCGTATTTACTCATGTCTCCTTTTTAAGGGGGTATACACAAGCAATGTTTGAAAGTAGGATTGAGTACAATATTCCAGACTGCGATCGATTTATCGTATCTGAATCGATCAATCGTACCATAATAGTATTACGACCGTGTAACGTCTACTATTGAGTACAGTTACATGGTTCCCCTTTTTCTTTATATACATTGCAGTGCCCTTGATATAATTACTGTTGTTGTATAAAAAAAAAACAATATCTTAAATAACCGATTAAAATAATTATGTGTATCTAGATTTGAAGGTCTATCTCTCCCCGCCTCCTGTTTTAAAACATATTGAATCGTATTTAATCTCACTTTGTGGATCTTAGGTTGACTCTTGCTGAAGATAAGGCTTTCAATTTAAAAGCACTTGAAAAGTTATATTTGATTCCATTATTTTCTCCACCGTTCCAAGACTTTAAAAGGAAGTCTTGGAGCGGTGGAGCAATTAATGGAATCAAATATAACTTTTTATGATTTTACTTATATTATGAAGAATCAGATAGAGAGTCTGTGGTCGGGCACAAGATACCGTGATACCAGATCGGGTCACCAGTTTTCCTAAACATTTTTTAAATTTGCTATAAAAAAAGATTACATACATAAAACAGAAACACACGTATATTTTTTTGTTTATGGCAATTCAATAAGGGGCCATCCATCTATTACGTCACACGAATTACATGATTTTTGAGCTCCCCTTCTCCGTCCTTGTTACAGTGGTTACAATTGGGGTATAACGTCACATATATTTGCAATTTTATACCCAGAACTTAATGAATAAAAACAACACTTCTAAAACAAATACCTATTTACCTAAAATAATAAAAAATAATAAAAGATAAATGATATTATGAAAGATCTAATAATAATGTAAATAATTTGTTTCGGTTAAAATTTTGTTTTCATACCTTTGATTTTGACATACGACATCACTTAGCTTACAACCCTCCCAACCTCTCGTCTTATTGCCCCCTTTCTTACCTCGCTATCCCTTAACGTGTGACGTAATTTATGGATGGCCCCTCATTTTAGAATATTCTCGAACAAATTGTCTATGGCCGGGAATTTCCATTTCTGCGCATGCGTGATGAAAACGATCCGAGACTATATAAGCTTCGTCATACCCCTGTAACATCACAGTTTTACCACTAACACGCGTTAGCGATTCTGGTTATATTAGTGTTTATTTGACAATTTTGGATCGAAACCGGTGAGTGATTTTAATTACCTTTCATCTAACTAATCTGTCTGTCTGCTATTATTAACTTTATGAAGCGATATATGTAGGGAAATCATTAATCTAGGTCTCGGCTCGGTAATAGGTTCACCAAACGTCTGGCGGCCATTTTATAACGCATTCTCTAAAAAATATGCTTCTTTTGTAATCTTGTGCCATAATAATTTTGTCTCAAATCGAATGTAAGTAACAAGTAACATGTTTCGATCAGAAGTTTTGAAGGTAATTAATATTACTACAAAAAAAACTACCTAACTATAAAACGCCAACATTTACGCTACTTAATAATATCAATAAAAATCACTGATGCTATCAAAAACAACATACCTAGAAAATATATAAACTCAAAATTGCATATTAATCAGAGTAAAATATGGTAATGACTTGGCCTGTAGAAAGTTACCGTTAGTTAAATTAAAAAAAAATCGAGGAATCTCACCATACAGATTGGTGGAGCGCCAATATATTTATAATAAAATGCATACATAATCGCACCATAATATATTTCGTTATATTATTAATTTCATAGTCCATATAGTAAACCACATTGTTTGTCGAATGCAATTAGTCCAATAATAGTGCTGGTACTGCTGTATTATTGCCAATGTACTCGACGATCTCAAGAGATGGCGTTAGCAGTCTTCAAATAATGTATACGCACTGCACCTAATTGGTGCAAGAAACGGACATACCCTGCCCCATCGCTTTTCGCTAAGAAGACGCCTTAATAGTTAATATAAAAATTTTGTTCCGCCACGGACATCAGTTGTATTTCTCGTGAAAAGAAGCTGATTTTCCGTTAGTCCTATAGCCGTGTAGTGTTTGGACTCGCTTGTAACCTTTACAAGGTGTTTGTGGAGTGCTTCAGTCTTCGATCGTGACCGGCCGGTCAATACCTGGACGTTTCAAGAGACCGTAGAAACCTCGCTGCTGCTCGCTGCCTTCTGGAGGATCGGGACTTGGTCGGTGTTGCAGATCAGTGCTGGCATGATTGTTTTGATCGATAGAAGTGGTTTACTTCCCTACACCTCGTACGCTATACTATAAGCAATTTATTAATTTGTCGAGCAATCACACCCTGGTTGGGTTATTTACACGCCTGACCATATAATTTGGTCCTTACGAGTACGGATAGGCCAGTGATTGACGTAAATATTGGTGAATTTACTTTTCTATTCATAACATAAAAAAGATTCACGTAATTTTAGTGATTTCTTGCCGCCATTTTTCCTCGCTCACAGATTTACGTAAAATTGGTAAATTCTGTGTTTAAAACGCACGAGAACTACGTAATTATTGGTAGACTCGTGCTTAAATATAATTAATTGTTAGATTTGGTGAATTACGTATTAATTGGTAATAATATCCATTATACTCAATTTAGTTGAACTTATTTTTATACCTACCCACTTATTTACCGCTCCACCCCTGTACCTTACGCTAAGTCATTTTAGGATTTAAATTTAACTTGTGTTTTACGCTAACTAGGTAGATATACCTATCATTTTGTAGTTGTATTGTGATATTATTTTATAAACATGACGGAAAGCGAATCAAGTCGCAAAGTCATGTTGGTTATGTTGAATCAAAAGAAAGAATTATTATTTCAACGTATTAATCGTATGTACACATCGTCGAAAGCTATAATTTCTTTCGATTTGTCAACGCGAGCTAACGAGAACTTTCTGGCTGAAACGGAGATAATAGATGATTTACGCGAAAAATTTCTGTCCATTGTTGACAAAATAAATAATATAAATTTGTTATCAAAGATTACGGTCAATCCCGAGTATTCTTGCCTCGATTCATTTGATGATTTATACTCGAGAGTTAAACGCGTTAGAAATAAAATATTAACCACTTCTAAGGTGCGTTCACTCGAGACCAGTAGCTCGATCAAGTCCGTAGTGAAATTAGAACCTTTAGTAATTCCGAGTTTTGACGGACGCCCTGAAAAGTGGAATACCTTTTATCAGTCTTTTAAAGCTAATATTCATTTGAATCAACAGCTTCTGACCCGCAACGTGTACAGTATCTAATTTCTAAACTCACCCACGACGCACTAAAATTCACTTCCGGTATTATTCCGTCAGGTGAAACTGAAAGGATTTTATCTAACACCTTTTAGGTGTAGAGTGGTAATAAAGAAAATATTGACTTTTCATCATATGAATATTTGTAAAATTCTTGCAAGAGGTTACATTTCCTTTCTTCTGTGCTCTTTTCGAATATAAAACAGAGTTTGGTGTACATTTCTTTAGCAGATGTTAAAGACATGATTAATGGGATATGCTTCCTGTCGATAGTTAGCATGATAATCTTTTTGGCTTGAGCATCTTTCTTTTTCTCTTCCTTAAGGTCTTTTTCTGCAGAGGTGACGTAGTCATACAAACCTTGGCATGTAAATAATATTTCTATTTGAAATTTCCAAATTTGGAATGTATCTTCGTCTATTAGTTTTTGGATGTTGATAATTTCTTTATCTTGAGACGCCAAACCCATTTTGTTTTTTTGCAGCGGGTTTGGTCCACTTTATTAGTTTTAGTATTATTACCACTCTCTAACTACGCTCTGCTACCATGATTTTATCTAACACCTTTTAGGTGTAGAGTGGTAATAAAGAAAATATTGACTCTGCAATCAGGTTTTTTTTTTATTATAATATAAAAGACTTTTTTAATATGCGAGCGCAATCACAGACATGACACACATGACACATCTCTATAGGCTTCTTGCAAAGGATTCTTACAATTGACATTCTTCATTTTGAAACATAATAAAATTACACAAGTTAAATAAAACATTTGTGAATCTTCAATAATTACCTATCCTAACATTCTCCCTTAATTATGATAAGTTTACAAAACTTCTTAAATTTAATAGGCTCTATGGCTTTAGTACAAATGTCCGCTAACTGGTTATCAGTAGGAACATATTTCACACTTAAATCACCATTGACCACTTTTTCATTTATGAATTTGTAACGAACATCAATGTGCTTAGAATGTCTATTCAACACACCATTTTCTATGAGTTTTATTGCACTTTGATTATCAATGTTGAGATTCACATGCATACTTATTTGCAGTAATTCTTCAATGACACTTTTGATGTACAATGCTTCTTATGTATTCTGCTTCGCAACTTGATAATGCAACTATAGGTTGCTTCCTTGCGCACCATTGTATGGGGCCTCCACAGTACATTATCATATATCCAGTGGTACTACGTCTGCTTTCCAGATCTCCTCCAGTTTTTCATCAGTGTCTTTTCCTTTATATTGTTTTACCAGCAGCGTGGGGCAAGGTTTTGATTTTTCCATGTTAAATTTCTCCACAGCACTCTTTGCATATTCTTCCTGTCCTAGTTGTATCTCATCTTTTGTTCTATATATCTCCATTCCCAAAAAGGATGTAGGATCTTCAGTGTAGGTCATTTCAAAATCTTCTTCTAATTTCTTTAGTAATAAATGCATCTTCTCTTTATCTTGTCCGACCAATATGCCATCATCAACATATATTCCAAGGATGATGTCACTGTCTACAGTTTTGAAAATACAGGGATCTGTCTTTAAAGGTGATAATCCTTTATTTTTAAGTGTTGTTGAAAATTTTTGATTCCATCTTAGAGGAGATTGTTTCAAGCCGTATAAACTTTTATTAAGTTTGCAGACTTTTCCTTCTATGTTGTTATAGCCTTCAGGTATTTCCATGTAAAGGTCTTCAGAGATTTCTCCATATAAGAATGCAGTTTTAATGTCCATCTTCATAATATGATATTCTTTGTTTGCTGCAATAGTTAAGATAGTTCTTATTGAGCTGTTATTTATTACAGGACTGAAAGTTTCTTCATAATCTATTCCACGTTTTTGTTCACATCCTCTAACTACCAAACGAGCCTTATATTTTCCATCACCTTTTCTTTTTAGGACCCATCTATTACTTAGGATTTTTCTGTTTCCAGCTTTAGCTCTGTTGACTAAATGCCAAACATTATTGTGTTTTAATGATGTCTTTTCAGATTCTATGGCATTGATCCATTCTTCTTTTTCAGGACCCATAGTAGCTTCATCATAAGTAAGGTAAGTGAAATAGTCTTTGAATTTATCTGGTATGGTTTTTTTTCTTTCAGATCTTCTGGTTGTTATATTTGTTTCTTTATTAGATTTATTCTCTTTACTGTAGTCTTGATTTTCTTTTCTTCTTGTTTGTTCTCTTCTTGTTTTTCTTTTTCTTGTTTGTTCTCTTCTGGATTTTCTTTTTCTTCTTTGTCTAGATCTTCTTTTTTTCTTCTCGGGTGTCTTGATCTTCATTTCCTTCTAAATAGTTCTCCCCTTCATCTTCATGTTCTGTTGTTTCAGGTATTTCTTTTTCGAATATGATTTCTCGTTTTTGTAAGTTTCCTTTTTCAGGTTTCACGAAATGAACATCTCTTCTTATTATTATTTTCCTTGTGTCAGAGTTCCAGAGTCTGTATCCGGTTGGGGCATAGCCGACCATTATAAGTTTTTCAGTTCTTTCATAAGTTTCTTCAACGGTGTGAGTTCCTTTGCATATGCCTCCGAACCAAATGTTTTTATAGATTTAGCATTTGGTTTTTCACCAGTCCATTTCTCTATGGGTGTTTCAGTTTCTCCTTCTTTCGGTATTCTGTTATCAGGTAAGTTGCGGAATACACTGCTTCTCCCCACATGTCATTTTCCAAATTAGATTGATAAAGCATCGCTCTAACTTTCTCCATTAGCGTACGGTTGAACCATTCTGCTTTTCCATTCTGCTGGGGCGTATAAGCTACTGTGTAATCCAGTTTAATGCCTTTTTCGTTGCACCATGCCTTCAGTTCAGAACTAGTATATTCTCCACCATTGTTACATCTAATTTTACAGACTTTCTGGTTTGTTTCACGTTCAATTTCGTTTATGTATTGTTTCAGGTGACTAAACACTTCATTTTTATTTTTCATTAAATGTGTTTCAGTATAATCTGTGTAGTCATCGATCATAGATAAGACATATTTCTTTTCATCATGAGATTCCGGTGTAATAGGACCTAGAACATCTGTGTGTATCATATGAATTTTTCTTTCTGATCTGCGTCTTGTATGAAATGGCAATCTTGTCTGTTTTGCTTTAAGACATATATCACAAGATGTGGTAAGCTTTCTTATATCTTCTTTATTTATGTTGATGCCATTGACTTATTTGATTATATTTATTAAGGTTTTGTTGCCGGGATGACCAAATTTTATATGCCAGTCTTCAGCAGTCTCTGTTAAGGGGGCACTTTCATCACGGTCAGTACTCAGGTTAACATTGTAAGAAGCATTCTCAGTTTTCTTTCCTTCTAGTATGACATCATTGTTCTTTTTAATTATAAACTTATCTTTAGTGAAAATCACCTCTCCATCTTTTTCAGTGATTGCATTAACTGACAGTAAGTTTTTCTTCAGGTTGGGCACATTCAATACATTTTCAAATGACACAGTATCAAAATCAATTTTTCCAACTGCTTTAGACTCTAGTTTTATTTTTTTCTCTGCTGTCTGTACTTTAATATTACATTTTTGTTTTTCTTTTAATAGGTCTTCTTTGTTGGTCATATGTATAGAGCAGCCAGAATCGACTACAAAGTTTACAGACTGTATAAAATGAGACATGTTTTTTATTTTCTTTTTTATTTTTGAAATAGCAATCTTTCTCTTCATGGTTACTTTTCTTGCAGATTGAGCATTGTATTTTGTTTCTGAAATAGCATTCATAATCATTGTGGTTTTTTTTTTTACATATGGAGCACTTTTTAAAATATTTCAGTTTTTTAGTTTCTGCTTTAAATGCAACGCTGGTTGTTTCTGTGTTTTCTTTACTTCTATTTTCCTCTGTCAGCAATCTGGCTGTGAGTTGGTTTAGAGTTTTCTCTGACTGAGGAGATGATTCCCAAGCTGTTATAAAGTATTTAAATCTGCTTGGCAGCCTTGAGAGGATTTTACAGATGAGCATGTTGTCATTAATTTTTTCTCCTAATGAAGTGAGTCTGCATGATAAGTTTTGTAAGTGAGCAATATTCTGTTACATTAGTGCTTTCATCATATGAATATTTGTAAAATTCTTGCAAGAGGTTACATTTCCTTTCTTCTGTGCTCTTTTCGAATATAAAACAGAGTTTGGTGTACATTTCTTTAGCAGATGTTAAAGACATGATTAATGGGATATGCTTCCTGTCGATAGTTAGCATGATAATCTTTTTGGCTTGAGCATCTTTCTTTTTGTCTTCCTTAAGGTCTTTTTCTGCAGAGGTGACGTAGTCGTACAAACCTTGGCATGTTAATAATATTTCTATTTGAAATTTCCATATTTTCAAGTTGATAATTTCTTTATCTTGAGACGCCGAACCCATTTTGTTTTTTCGCAGCGTTTGGTCCACTTTATTAGTTTTAGTTTTATTACCACTCTCTAACCACGCTCTGCTACCATGATTTTATCTAACACCTTTTAGGTGTAGAGTGGTAATAAAGAAAATATTGACTCGGCAATCAGGTTTTATTTTTATTATAATATAAAAGACTTTTAATATGCGAGCGCAATCACAGACATGACACACATGACACATCTCTATAGGCTTCTTGCAAAGGATTCTTACAAGTGACATTCTTCGTTTTGAAACATGATAAAATTACACAAGTTAAATAAAACATTTGTGAATGTTCAATAATTACCTATCCTAACAGAAACATAAAATACTGTGGGATAGTTTGTGGGATAAAATACCACGACAAACGCTCATTAGGTACATATTGGTGCCGATTCTATTGCACACTCGACTAAACTAAAACCTGACTTAATTTCTTCATATGAAATCAACCTAGTGTACTTTGTAATAAGGTCTATTTGTTACTAGCATCTATTTCTCAGCGCCGCTAAATTTCAATAAAACCTGTCAACGTATACTCAACTTTATTTCCACGCAGCGAGAGTCTTCATTTATTCAAACGCTGTATAATTGCCGTATAAAAACTTGTTCAAAACGAACAAGGATGACGTGTTTTTAATCTACACCTACGAAGACGCTTACTAAAAACACAGAGCAAAAGAGATGGCATTCAACGGATAGCGGCTCTTGCTACGTGGTATTAAAGTTTATTTAACCGTTTCAGACTTTAGTCGACAAATAAATTGCTTATTTCGATAGCGACATATGTTACCTACTTGTTTCAATTTGAAATAAGACCTTGTTTCTAAGTGTACAAGGTTTACTTCTTATATGAAGAAAATTTAGTGAATTTTAATTTAGCGAGTGAAGTAACAGAATTGGGGCCATTATCTCAATAATATACTGGACTCAAAAACTTGCTCGCACACTGCGAACGCGCTCGATACCTTTGTTAGTAAATACTCCGCTTCGATATCAGCTCTAAAAGAATTAGGCATAACGGATCTAACTGATTTTATTTTTCTTCAATGCGCTTTGAGAAGGATGGATCCTCAAACCATCCAAGCCTTTGAACTTTCGATTCGGGATGTGGAAGTGCCTACGACACAACAGCTTATCGCTTTTATACAAGATCAGGCTAAGATTTTGGAGCGCTCAAACCCGCGAAATTCGTCATATACGAAACCCGCTGCTGTTGTTACGTCGCCCTCACGCGACCGGCGCGTTCATCACACTTCCAAATCTTTTGTCGCCAGTGAGTCCGCTGATAATGCAAATACTCTCACATATTCGGCGCCGCAGCAGTTACCGCGAATTGTTGTTTGTGTAGTGGTAACCATCGACATTTATATGATTGCGCTCAGTTTAAAAATATGCGAGACGCAAGGGCTAGATATGAGTTTATTAAATCGAAGTATGGTTGCGTTAATTGTTTAAGCACTTTACTGTAATCTTCCGGATTGTAAAAGTACGTCAGTCTGTTTCTGTAATAAAAGACACCATAGGTTATTGCATTTTGATAGTAATAATTCGCAATCGCATGCGGATATGGTAAATACCGCCGTCGCGTACTCGCCGCCGCCCGCTCATCGCGCGACCGTTACTTCGCCCGCGCCTTCTCATCGCGCTCACACGACTTCGTCGTGCGTTCGAGCGCCCCCGCTTGCTACAGAACCAGTTACACAAACACAGTCTTACACTTCTTGTCATAAGGGTGATATACTTTTGTCAACCGCTCAGGTATACGCGCGCTATAAAGGTAGCGCTGGGATTAAATCTGTAGTTGGGTGTTTGCTAGATAATGGCTCGCAGAATAATCTAATAACATCTGCTTGTTCTAGTTTATTAAATTTACCGATAATACCGTTGAATAATTCCTATGTTAAAGGTGTTGGTTCCGCTTCAAGTCCTTCTGTAGGATAAATTCAACAATCTGTCAGCCCTGTGCTATATTATTTTATTTTTAACTTAATTGTTACACGGAATAAAATATTGCAGTTACTGAAATCTATGTACGTAATCAATTTCAGAAAAAATGGGGCTTCTTGCCGCATTAGCAGTTAATGTGATCGGAGGCGCCGTCATTTACGGCACTGGAGGCCTTCTGGCACCTGCTGTGGCTCCGATGTTAGGTTTCGGCACTGCGGGTATAGCGGCTGGGACTACTGCAGCAGCCGCCCAAGCCTATTACGGCAACTTAGCCGCTGGCAGTATCATCTCCCAGCTAACTGCCGCAGCTATGGTGGCACCCACACCGTAAGTCCTTATATTCTGTTTGCTTCGTTATATGTTTGGCGTTATGGGCCAAATGATTAAGCGTTGCACTATTTATAATGCCCGGGCAATGTGAATAGAACAAGTAAAATCGGGCTATGTAATTCATACATTATTTATCACATTTTTTGGACATTATGAATATTGCTATATAACTGAGCAATGTGATATTTGAGTTACATTGCACCCCTAAGTGCGGCCAAGCGTGACCAAGCGCTGCTTAGGGGCGCCCAGTTGATAGGGGCGCTATGACGCCAGAGGAGAAATCATTTTTTCAAATTGTATTCGAGAGATTAAAGTACATTTTTCATGATTTCAATAAAAATGTATTCAATTGTATGACGAATACTTCGTTATCAAAGAAAATAAAATAAAATTTTTAAATGATCCTATACTATGGATAGTGCACGTGCATGCATATATATGTATAGTACCTGATTAGGCAGGACGCTACGACCAAGAACATATATGTACATGGAATGACCAAGATCATTTACAAACACGCGCTGCTACACAGTTGTTTTCTATCGAGTTTAGATTTAAAAACGAATGATGAAGGTTACACGGACGGTTTATATTGTATAGGTCCCGAATTGAAAACTATTACGAAAGTTGTAGTATTACCACAGATAACATAATACTATACTAGTAGTATTACTTAATTTTTTTTAATGATATATATCTGAAGAAACAGTGAAAGTTTGTTAAAGTAGCTTCTGGAAAAGAGGTCTAGAATACAGTGGATTTGGTTGTAAAGGTGGTGTATGTCTGACAGATGTACCTAATTATTGCAATAAAAAAACTGTGCATCCGAACATGCCATCAAAGTGATAATAACGAGTCATGTTAACCGAATACTTGTAATTTTTTTGATTTTTTACCATATTGGTTTATATTATTATAAATAATAAGGTAGGTATGTTATTAATTACACCATTCTTTTAATCACTTGGTCCATAACATAATTATGCATATAAGAAAACGTAGTTACCAATATTTATAGGACTTTTTAGTCGTGCGATGCGAGGCGATGCGGTTGATGTCTGCGATGGATCACAGGCAAGAAACGAAAATGTTCACAGCTATCAAAAATATGTTTATGAAACTGTCGACTTTCTAAACATATTTTATGTACACATATCAATACCAGAAGTATCAATTAATATAAGGGACAAAACTGTTTTTCAGGAGAGCCATAAAACAATTTTATTTTTTTAAATCTATATCTTTTTACTGTCTGCTCCAATTTTAATTGTGTCTAAAGCAAAGTTTCTTAGAATTTCTCTTCTTTCATGCTATAAACAAAAGATTTAGGAATACCCAGTGGTTTAAAATATAGCATGTCCCTTACATTAAAAAAATATGTTTAGTTGTGCCTAGGTTACTAGGTGCCTTAGGTTACTAATATTTTATGTGTAAACCGTCAAGCATAGCGTAAGCAGCAAGAGAAATAGAAAATTATACATAATTCTATTGTAAAGGACTTTTACAGTGTTGCCATTTGATGTAACTATAGATTATCCACTAAAATTTTAGTATTTTAACACCCTGAAAATAGGTTCTTTTCATGATTAAATGTTAATTTCAGACTGGCTATCACAGATTTAAATGAAATTTAGAGATACAAAAATAAAACGGTTTATTATTAATATGTTTTTTAACATTGAAAATGTTTTTTCGATCGTTTTGGTAGGGCCCCATTTTCGCTGAAAGTGTGTTTGCCCCGTGGTATATAGTGGTTTAGGGCCATGAGGACGTATGAGGGCTCAAAAGACGCAGAATTTGAATGGTTTTCAGATGGTGAAAATTTTTTTTGTAAAAGTCCGAAACTTTTTTTGAAAATTGAAAAAAAAACAAAAAAAAACCTTGATTTTTTAATACTTTTCCTCGAAATATCTTCGATATCTCGTGAACGAGGGCGAAAATCGAAAAACTGAGAGGGACGCCTAAAGATATTGAGACGGGGAACATTTTATGTCTTATACTTTTTTTTTGTGGGAGTGATAGGGGGGGGCAGTATGCTCCCCCTTAGCGGCGCGTGGAGCGTCGCTGTGCGGTATTACTCGGGCGTCATAGCCCTGTGGAACTTCGCAGATTTCAGGCTTTAGGATAGTATAAACAAATTTTGGAAAAGTCGATAAACTTTTTAGCCTTTAAAATCGCATTGGAAAATAGTCTTTGCTCAACAATGGACGTTAACGGACGACTATTTCTCGATAATTATTGTTATTACGTATTAATTACCAAATGTGTGTGTACTATTGTCCAAAGTGTATTTTTCGGTAAAACGATTATATTTTTTAGTACGTATCAATGCTTATTCACAGAAAATGGGATTGACTATTTGTTACCCACACCACACCTTTATTATTTCCAACACTGTAATAAAGGCCACCTGATAACTGCACATATTAAAAAGGTATTTTGTTTCTTTTTCAGATAATTTCTGTAAGTCGGTGGGCTTCGTCCAGCGGAAAATGTCCGCCTGCCGTACTACTTTGAAATAAATCATTGGATATATTTCCCGTTATTTTTTATTAACTAGTTCTTTCTTTCAAGGAATATTAGCCTTCTGTAAACTATAAATCAGCTGAAAGGCTTTATACATTAAAAAGGTTTAAGGGCCCTATTCCATTAGGACACCATGGTGGTGCGACCAGTCGCGCGACCGTGATGTCTAGAGCTACCAAGCGAGAAACATCAAGACAAACACTAGGATTGTCAGTTTCAAAATGGACGTCGAAGAGTTAACAGTTCTTTTGCTATAAGAGTGGGACGGAGGGGCATCCCTGGTAGCGCAACTAGTGGCCAGAGTGAGTTAGATGGCGAATAGTTTGATACATATTAATGGTTGCGCCACCAGCGGGTGATTCAGTCGTCGGCAACAACCTCCATACAACTATACACATTTTGTTGGTAGCGCGACCGGTGCCGCCACTATTGTGTTCTAATGACATAGGGCCCTAAGGCTAAAGGCTGCTAAAGTGTTAATACTGTTTGCATTACATACACTCAAAGGTTCCAAAAAATAATCTTTCACGTGCATCCTCTTAAGTTCAAAAGAGTGCTTCGTGTGCATTACCACAGCAAAATATTGTCACCTTTCGGAATTTTAATAATCCAGGTATTTAGGGGCTAAGGAGGTATAATTATGCACCAAATTTAAAGATGTATCAACCTTTATGTATTGGGGCAAATCGGACTAGGAAGAAGGTATTTTGAAAATAATACACGTTCTGGTTTTTAGTTTTTTATTATGTGTTAGAGTGCAAACGGTAATAAAGGCCCTTGAGGTCGAGCAACTCGCGATGCGTGCCAGACTCTGCGACTACTCCCTCGCTGACAACGCATATGAGGTGTGCGTCACGGATAGTACTGAGGCGGTGCGCGATCACCAGACATGTGCGCGATGCGCTCGCTGCGTCTAGAGCCGCCTGCACTACCTGCGCAAATCGAATCAGTGTTCTATAACCATAACTTAGTTCTCGAATTGTTAGTGATTATAAAAGTCTACTTTAAAAGTCTTTGTGCAGACATGGACCCTTAAGATTGTCGATGATACGAACACAAAATCGATTTCGAAAAAAGAGATTGGTCGACTTTTGATGCTCATATTATAGTCAGGTTCTATGGTCACTATTGGGATCTTTTACGCTTTCAAGCATGGTCAGGTAAAACACTGTTCATATGAAAGAAACATCTGCGGTTTTTTACAAACGGAGATTACAAACGGTCTTTTTCAAAAAGGTTACAGTAAGTTTTAACATAAGTTTTTACATGGTCGACTACAGCTAGAAATTTTAGTTGCAGCTATCGTAGTCACCGCAAAATAGTTTTATGGAAGTCTAAAGGCATACGAAGGCCGTTAATCGCACTAGGAATATGATAATGTTAAAAATATATTCAACTCAATTATATGAAACAGTTAAAGCTCCTGTCTACACGCTCAAAACCGTAAATCTAAGGTCAATGTTTCATCTACGAAACATTTATTATTTCAAATAGATGATGACACGTGACTTGATTGTGCACAATTCTGCTTTCAGCTTCCCATTACACAACACTCACCTTCTCGCTTTCTGTGTCGAGAGCACTGGTCGCTTCGTCTAGCAACAATATTTTGGGTTTTCGTATCAACGCTCTGGCTATCGCTACTCGCTGTTTTTGTCCACCCGACAACTGCATCCCTTTCGGTCCAATGTTTGTTTCATAACCCTGACAAATAAAGGCAAATTAATATACAGACAATTGGCCAAAGGGTGGCCATACATGGCATCGTCTCACCAGGTTATAAGTGTACAATAGTACAAATTGGAACATTTAGACCTGTTGAAATAGAACAACGTATGACAGATATTTTTAAGTACTTACATAGTCGGACAGGGCGAACTACTTAAAAAAACCACCCTCCCGGCCAGTACATTCGCTAGCAGGTATTACAGAATAAAATTCTAGTCAGTGAAATACCTACTTACTTATCGCATATTTCGGGGAAGGCGTAGGGCTCACTCACAAGGCCTTATCGCTTCGCGCGACAGGCGCAGTCAAGGTCGGTAAATTGATCACTCCAAAACAAGGCAACATAAACTGTCGTGAATAGATATAGTGACACCTGGATTACCGTGCAAGCTAGATTGCACTTTATTCTGCAGATTCAAGCTCGCTTTTACTTTAAATATTTTAAGTAAGTGAGCCTTCAGTACGGCTGTTCCTTAACGTACAACAATATTGTAGACTACTCTCAGGACATTCGGTTTCTTTCGCTTAATGCAAATTATGATATTTTTTTTATAAATATGTCGCATATAAAACAAAGCCCCTGTCGCTTCTGTCTGTCTGTCTGTTCGCGATAAACTGAAAAACTACTGAACGGATTTTCAAGCGGTTTTCACCAATAACAAAGTGATTCATGAGGAAGGTTTAGGTGTATTTGTTAACGTTTTGTATAAATTGGCTGAAATATGATGATGATTGTTGAAGATGTCTCTACTACCCGTTCGAAGCCGGGGCGGGTTGCTAGTATATTATAAACGCGAATGAGAATTTGTATTTTTGTTACGCTTTCAAATTCAAATTCAAAATCATTTATTCAATTAGAACAATAAGTGACGTTTATGAACGTTAAATTGAAGCTAGAGTTAAAATCATTGATCGGCGCAAACAGACGCCACAGCATGTACTGGATTGTCGAGATAAATTAGGTGAAAACACCAAAATCTACTGCCTGCTTGTGTCGATCTATAACTTCCAGTTTCCAAAATGTGTAGAGCCTTATGAGAAGAATACCAGCAAAGAAACTCATGGCCACTCTTTTTAAAAGCCAGATCATCAGGTTTTTTTTTTTTATTCAAAATAATTCCAGATATCTAACATTATCTACATGTAAGCTACTCACTTAAACCGTAACGGTTTTTGTGTAAGCAGAGTTCGCGTTCGCCATACATATTAGGTAGGTAACTATATCTTATACCTGTAAGATATAAATACCCTTATACTACATACAGAATCTTAGATTAAATCAGTTCAAAATTAATTATCTTATTACTAGTTTAGATTTGCTGTTACACCGTGCACGCGCAGGTGTACACGCACACACCTTATATAGTTATACACATACCCATAACTGCATCATGCGCAGTCAATGCGCGTACACACACACCCATATTAGATTGCATAACGCAGTAAACAAATTAATTAAACCCAAAATATGTGTAGGTATGTATGTGTGTACGTACACAGACAAACACGCATTTACAGAATATTGAGACTACATACATTCCAAGGTTGTATATTCAGGGTTTAGTACAGGTACAATAGTGTTAGTGTTACACGAAAGGTAAACAGGATGCAAGCTGATGCCACTTTCAACTACTCAACCGATCATGAAATTTTGCATATAGGTACACGTTTTCAGGGGTACCTACAGAAAAGGACATAAATGTCATTTCTCTTCTAGAAAAAAAGGAGTCTTAATAAAACGCGAGTGATGTCGCGGGCCAAAGCTAGTAGTAAAATAAAATAAAGTCGTACGAGTGGTAAGGATATAACGAAGTCGTGTATGTTGGCCTGCTTAGCAGCCTCTATGACATCGTAGTGGGACGGCGAACGAGCGTAGTCACCGTACGCGATGTTTTCTTCTATACTGTAGTCAAACAGCACGGGCTCCTGCGACACCAAGCCAAACGCACTCCGCACCTCCAACATCCTCACGTCAGGCAGTGGTATTTCATCCAAATACTAAAATGTAAAATTTTCTCTATAGTATCGATAACACCGATTTTTTGATTAATTATTTTTTACAATTAGGTTACTATGTTTACACGTAGAATCTACACGTACCTTAACAACTTATATTTCCAAAAACGTGTGCGATTAAATTTAAAATGAAATGGACGACCTCTTTGAACTGAACAGTAGGTATTCGATACTATTATCTAATATCTTTTAACGAGCAATGCTTGTATATGTATCCTACTATTATAAACGTGAAAGTTTGTGAGGATGTATGGATGTTTGTTACTCTTTCACGCCAAAACTACTGTACCCATTGAAATAAAACTTGGCATGTAGATAGCTGGAGACCCGGATTAACATATAGGCTACTTTTTATCTCGATATTCCTACGGGATCGGGACTTACGCGGGTGAAACCGCGGGGCGCTGCTAGTATATATTATAAAGTCTGAATCTCGGAAACGGCTCCATTGATTTTAATGAAATTTAGTATGCAGACGGTTTCGAGGGCGATAAATCGATCTAGCTAGGTTTCATTTTTAGAAAACGTAAAATCCACTATACACTAGTATATTATTACTATTCGAGAATCCCGATGCCTTCTGAATATCGGGATAAAGGTAGCCTATGTGTTAATCCAGGTCTCCAGCTATCTACATACCAAGTTTCATCGCAATAGGTTTAGTAGTTTTTGCATGAAAGAGTAACGAACCTAAAATGTCCGGAGGGTGCAAAACGTCCATATCCCAGAATGTCCATGTCCCGGAATGATCATATTCCAGAATGTCCATATACATTCAACGCTTCGCTTGCACAAAAATGGCTAGGTTAAGTTAGGTTAGAACTGCGACCACTACGCACTTTTAAAACTATCTATTGAATGACAAGAAAAAAGGAGAGAGTAGAGATGTGCCCCCCTGTCTTAAGTTTGCTGTTGGCATACTGAACCACAAAAATATATGTGCCCCCGCTGCGCTGGGCCTAAAGCTTGGTGTACCTATGGCCATATGTACTTGTAATACAAATCATCAGGTCACCTCACTACTAAAAATACTAAACTAGACTACTAGTAATACAACCAATCTGAGACTAACAATGCATCCTGCACTGGGATCGTAGAACCTCTGAAGCAGTTCTATCACGGTGCTCTTTCCGCAACCACTACGGCCAACCAGGGCGACCGTTTTACTGGTTTCCACCTACAGCATACTATGGAATTTAACTACTAGAATCGGGACAAAGAGCAAAGTCAGCATTACTATGAAACGAAGCTTATAAAATACTTATACTTATACTTGTAAAATATTAATGAGTTCTTTATAATTATATGAGATGACATATTTTTTTACTTTTTCGCATTACATCACTTGAAATCAGAACAGGATTTTCATAGCTCACGAGAAATTTTATCTCTCAAATTAAGGATGATCTCGACGTTACAGTTGGCCAAAAAATAACAACACGAGATCATCATCAAGTACGATTTATCGCCTTTATTATCTCAGGAGTAAATAGTCCTCCGTAGCACACATGCTTCTATTCAAATAATTCTATAATGATCCATAAGGCAGTGTAGGCCTAGGAGTCCGCATCGATTAGGGTCCCCGCGGCCCGAGAAAAAGTGATTGGCTATTGCGACAAGTCACTTTTTCTCAGTCCCAGTAGCTTACTCATATAGAGTCAAATCATTGGATTTGACTCTCAATGAGTAAGCTACTGGGTGCCGGCGTTTTGATCGGCTTAGAAACAATCTAACTAATCGATGCTAATTGTTTATCTCCAGACCAAGTTTTCTGGGAGAGATCACTGTATTGATAAGATCGACTTTACTGTTTTTTTTTCTGTCCTTTTGTGTGCAATTTCATTTTTATTCAATAGGGTGATGGTATCCCGTTATCAATGAAGTAAAAAAACAGATTAATTATTAATAAAATTACCTACGTTGTGGTAAATAATACATATTTGGAATATAGAAAAGGGTGAATGGCCCCCGAGACGTGAATCGCCTAGGGGCCCCAACATAGATAATTCGGCCCTGATTATACCAGCCTGCCCAGCTCTGTGGGGAGACCCACAGGGCAGGGCGGAACGTGCCACCTTGCGGGTTTCCAGTTCCAGGAATGGGGGTCTCAAATGGGGGACCATTTGAGGTCCATATTTTGAACTTTTTTAGAGGACCAAAAAATAATATAATTTGCCCTACCTGCAAATCCATACCTCGAAGCACCCGGACACCAGGTCGAGAAGGATATGTGAACTCGACATCCTTCAGTCGCGCTTTTCCACGCGGTAACTATAATAACAATTAGGTAGTTAGTTGCCTACATTTAAAATAAATGATTTCTTAGTCTTCATGAATTTAAGTCTTATTACTTTTACGTAAATTAAATTTAAATGCTAACATTAACATTAAAGAAAATGATTTGGCGATAACTAAATATGACGTCAAAATTGTTATTTCATAGAAATGTCTATAGAACGTACCATTTAAAAATTTTAAAAAATAGGACAAGTGCGAGTCCGTAAGAGTTCCGTAAGAAAACAAACTTGTATGTAGGTAGTGTGTTCATCTCGGGAATCAATTCTCAAAGAAGTTTGCCCCTATTTTCCGAAAGACAAACTTAACTTTGCAGTTCTAAAAATACACTCCCATAAATCGATCTACGACAAAGTCAACTTTCGAACCGACAAATATAAGTTACAAACTTATCACAAAAACTGTGATATAACAACAAATTAACTACTTTCGGAATTTTTCCTTTATGTGTTGTCAGCCCTTGCTTCTTACTAAATTTCATGATTCTAGATCAATGGTAAGTGCCCTATAGGTTTTAATTTACCTGCGAAATGTTCAAAATTGTTAAAATCTAAGGCTTAATGGCCGTATCTTTTGATTGCGTTAGACTTAGAACCTCGATTTTGTGTACAGCTTCAAGGGACCGCTGACATAGGTAAGTAGTTGATGTAAATTTCAACTTGATGCCTCCATGGGTTCCTGAAGAAAAGGGTCTTGACAGACGCACAGACAGACAGAAAGATATAACAACACATTAACGACTTTCGGATTTTTTCCTTTACGTGTACTATAAGACCTTGCTTCTTACCAAATTTCATGATTCTAGGTCAATGGGAAGTGTAGTCCTATAGGTTTAGATTTACCTGCGAAATGTTCAAATGTGGTCAAATCTAAGACTTAAATGGCCATATTTTTTTATCCTTTCCGAGCTCGTCCGGCCAAGTCCTTTGCAATATTTGTAGTAAACTTGTGACGGAACACTGTGTGGTTTTAAACGGTTCGATTCCGACATACTACTTCACCAGTAGCCATGGTGAGGGGATTTCCACACACAAAAAAAAAGGTAAATCAATACCGAGTACTCCGCATTATAAGTTTACAGTACATTTACAAGTATTATATTGTATGATATTTTCTAATTCTATTAGGAGGCTCATAATTTTTATCAATATAAAAATTTTGTAGGTATTTGAAGTCCCGCGAGCCACTCAATTGCGATGCTATAGCGAAATTATAAGCTTTGAAACTTTTACCTTTCCGGCATACATTCCTAGTGCTGAAGTTGACTTAAAAAAAAAACAATTCTAACAAAAGGAGCGACGTCTGGCACTTCAGGATCTAAAATTGTAGGCTTGGTATTTAGCAGTGCTATGATCCTCGATGCGGCAGCTATTCCCTTCTGGAACTCCGGCGCAAACGTAAAAGCGTTCTGTGCTTGACCGGAAGCCATTTGCAAGGACTGTGTTGTGCTGCATCAAACCAAGAGAAGACATTATTGGATCAGTTTCTTCTTGTTTAAAATGACAAAACACTGCATAATCGGTTGTAAGCCTTCTCGGAATGTTTTTTAAAATTAATATAAGATATTATACGACTTCGGTAGGACGGTATTTCCTACTTGGGGCGGCACAAATTCAAGCAATAATCAAATATAAAATTTAAAAGAAAATTAATTTGGATTGAACGTAAGTAGTTTACAAGTTAAGTGCTTCTTGTAGGCTGGTGTGATTAAGTATTACATGCTCCGTGATCGGAGTACTTGCAGAAAATGCTGAAAAGCATGAATAAGGCATTGAAAGATAAAGATATGTAAGTGAACGCAAGTAAGACGAAAATTAAAGTTTTTGAGAAGAATGAAGAAATGAATGAATGTAATGTTATGATTGAAAATAAACGAGTAAAACAAGTGTCACAGTTTGTATACTTGAGTAATCGGTCATCAAGTGATGAAAGATGCAAAGGAGATTTCGAAACTCGATATAATACGAGTGATCGTGTGAATGGTGCGCTAAATGCCTTCATAAGCGGTCAGTCGGTGCCGAAGAATACGCGCCTGGCAGTTCATAATGGCGTGCTGGTGTTCAATGTTATGTATGGTACCCAGAATTGGGTATGACAAAAAAATTGTGAAAGTATGTGTGAGTAAGATTGATTGACAGAAAGAGAAATGTAGATATTGGAGTGTGATTTGAAAGAGAACGTAGTGACGAAAATTGAAAAAGGTATGCTGAGGTGGTTTCAACAAACTGACAAAGCAAGTATATAAGGCTGGTGGTGGTTTACCACTCAGAATGACGACCACGCAGAACATACGCTAATCAAATTGGTGATGTTCTGAAACTACGAAGATAGAAAGGCATGAGACACATTAAACATACACACACATGAATTTTACGGTGATGCAGATACTATAATACTTACACTAAAATGTGCTCATAACGAACACCTTCAGAGACGATAAGATGCCCTCCATATGTAAGTGCGGCTGAATTGACAAAGTTGAACAAGGATCTCGAGAGGCCGGCCACAAGACCGCGACAGTGAGCGTTCCTGTGAGCAATCTTGAGTGTAGGGGTGAGTTCACGTACGTACTCGTTAACGAACCATCGCTCCAGACCCAAAGATACCACCGTCCGCACGTTGCCCACCGCCTCCAAGGCTATCTACGGCACATACCGATCAAAATAGTTTAAAACTTGTTATTATAGTATGCAAAATAGCACAGAGCCCGCACTATGATAGTGGTGACAGATGACGAACACAAACCCCATTTTCCTATCCCCCCAATCCAATGGAGCTCTATATGATTTCCAGTAGTACCTAAATCCATACTTCTGGCTAATAAAGGATGGAGTTTGTGATGAGTTATAGGCATGATAGTTATAGCAAGTAAATATGTAGGTACCTAAGTCTTATTTATCGGTATCACCGAACACCGAATGATATAACAACTATTTACAAAATTACGACAACATACTTTACAACACTTACAACGAATATTTTTGGCAAGTTTTATCACAAAATTACAAAACAAATTATTAATCGGATTATAAGTCGATTCCATTTTATTATCTTTAAATATGTGTTTCAAGTTATGTAGGATGCTTCATCACTACATATCACTAATATTATAAAACAAAGTCCCCCGCCGCGTCTGTCTGTCTGTTCGCGATAAACTGAAAAACTACGGAACGGATTTTCATGCGGTTTTCACTAATAGACAGAGTGATTCATGAAGAAGGTTTAGTTGTATTATTTGTTAAGATTTTGTGTAAATTGATAAAAATATGTGATGATTATTGAAGATGACTCTGCTACCCGTGCGAAGCCGGGGCGGATTGCTAGTACAATATAATTTTTAAAACCATTTTCGGGCATCGTGATCCTGAATATGCATACGTCCTACTTACTACTTAAAAATAAACTTAACTACCTACCCATACAAGTGTACGTAAACTTAGTAAATACAAACCAAACACATACATACCTTCGTACTATTTTCTAACGCCTTCGCATTTCCGAAGGATTCCTTGCTAGCGGCTTTCGACTGATAATAGATTATAACAAAAATCAGAGGTAGAAAGGCCAGCGCGACGAATCCAACCCGATATTCATATAACATTGCTAGAACTAGCGCCAGCCCTATAGAACCCAAACCTTGAAAACATATGCCTATTCGTTGACCCGTTGCCTGTAAAACGATAAAAGTGCTTTATATTTCTTTTTATTATTGATAAAGTTTAATGTAGATAATCGAAGTAATTTTACAAAATATGGTTTTGGCCTACATTTTTGTTTGTTATAAAGATCATTCGATAATGCGGCTGGTGGTAAAAACAGGTAAATTATTTAAATTGAAATTATATATTTCGCATGCACGCACGCGCTCTCTCACGCACACACAACCATATTATATGGCGAAGACATTCCCTCCCTGAAATAGAGTTAGGATCGTATTTTTTTGTAAAAGTACTATTCCAACAAACGATGTTATTAGTTTACTTATGACATTTATAACATTGGCTAAGAGTAAATGATTTTCCTCTCAAAATGTAGCTCTCGTGTTATGTAAATATTTACATATAAGTATGTAGTTCTAAAACACTCCTGGAGTCACACAGTTCTAAGGTTCCATCGTTTTCAAAATATCGGATATAATTAAATACGAAATGCATGCAATTGGTCTACATGAAAGAGCCCCATCTGCTCTTATCTCCGATTGTATTATGTATCTCGATGCCTTGTTGTGTCTTTTCGTAAAAAAATATTAGTTGATTAAGTAAGTATAATATATTACAACTTACACTTTGTACATAAGAAGCCTCAGCAGAAAGTTTGGCACATAGCGCGCCAGTAGAATTGGCTTTTTCGTCGAAGAACATAACATCCTGTTTCAATAAGTGTTCGAACATGCGTAAACGCAAACTTTCTGTGAGGTTTGCACCTGATATTGCAAAACATACTACCTGAAACGGATATACAAAGTTATCACACGTGATATATCCCAACTTAGTCTTAGTCTCTCCTTAAAATCTATACTTGAGCCAAATTGGATATGGAATCTTTGTAAACAAACCATATTATGTCATCATATTTAGGGTCGTCATAATTAGAATGGAGAAATATTGTAATTTTACCTCTGTTTCTTAGTTATAGTTTACGATTTTATTGTCATTGTCTTTGCTGGTACTCAGCCTAACTGCCAAATACGTAAATGTATGTTAAAAAATACCTTAAAACAAGAATTAGCTAATAAAAACTAACAACTATACGCCTTACAAACCTATAACTCTTCAACTTTCGCAGATCAACAACAATTTGGTTATTTATAACGAATTTGTATGGGAATATGCACTAATACAATATTGAAAATAAGTTTTTTTGCCCTTTTAATAATAATATGTAGGTTTTATGACTTTTATTTTCATAAATTAATAAAGAATCAAAGACTTCGTGGTGTTTGACATCACAGAAAAAGCGTGCCAAAATCGTGCGTTTAAATCACACGAAAATTGAAATTTGTGAGTTTGAGTTTATTTCATTTTTTACACCACATGGCCTTGTGCCTGTTTTCAGAGACATTCTTGTTTGTCGCTGTTTCAAAAGGATTATTAAATTACATTACTACATTTCAATATTTATCTTTTTAAATAATTTTACTTTTTGAAAATCCCAAATATGCCCTGAATACTACTTTTTTTTCAAATACTATTTATATAATTATGCTGTAGTTCAATCTATTTCCGAATTACTTGTTTAGCTCTTTCCTTTACTTCTTTATAATATATATGTATATATTAATATACGGTCATTTAATTTCAATTACGTAAGTTACCAACTGATATATTTTTTAAATCACAACAAAAATATTTTTAAAGGTAGGTACATATATATATTTGCAAACAGGTTATTAATACCTGCACATCAGTGGTTGCAAAGCAACGCTTTGTTAGTAAACATTCAGTATCGTATTTGGCTGAAGTATAGTCTGATTTTTCACTGCCTACGTCTCGGAGTGTAACCAACTTCTCTATACTCATGGGCGAACCCAGCTTTTGCCCCAGGGAGGGGGAGTAATGTTTTTTTACCCAATTTTCCTTTTGATGTTCCACGAGTTGCAAATCAAAACATTACTGTTGTCGCCACATCAAAAACTCTTATTTATTTTATTAAAAATAGGGCCAAACTATAATAGATGATAACACAGTTCACTAATTAATAAAAATAAGTTAATAGACATTATTTTGACTAGTTATACCGGTAACGCAATACTATTGGTCGATTGATAAATATTAACGAATAGTGGGATTATAAAAGGGTAGAAATAAGGGAAGATCGATTGACATGAGTACGAATAGAGGTACGAAAAACTTGGCTGTTACTGTTAGTTAGTGATTTTCATAGTTTATATCAGTGGTTGTGAGACTGTTTCTTACATTACTCTAATAAACTTAATACTAAGTAAGCATATAAACGCTCTCTAAAAAACACAAATACCTTGTATTTCATATCGAAACTAGATAAGATTTCAGTGTTACTTAACCACAAAAACGTCTTTTGGGTGAATTAAAACTTTAAAGAAACCAATAAATGAGTTCTTACCTCTATCAAATGACAAATGCCCATCACAAATCCAATAATTACACACATCGCAGAAACTGTATCGACTTTGCTCATTAAAACTTTGGTATCGGGATTTGACATTGACTGAAAGAGATCTTTTTATAATAAATTCTATTATAAAATTGTTAAAGGACAACATAGATGCACTCACAACTCACTTAAATTATGTACCTACCTATGGTTGGCAAAATGTGTATAGACTGTATGAATGAATGTCTACGAGTAATTAGACTAATTAGTGAAATAACAAAAGGGAGCACTACCTGCCGGCTGTCACACCTAGGCGTGACAACCATGCGTGATAATGTATTTTAACCTTTATAAAAAATACACGATGGGTAATATCACTAATTCTATTACATAATTATGTTGTTGCCACATCAAAAACTTTTTTGAGTAAAAATGGGGCCAACTATAATAGATGATAAAACAGTTTACTATTTCATGAAAATGAGTTAATAGTCATTATTGTGAATAGTTATACCAGTACAGTAGCATTAGGCCATTGGGCAGTTGACAATGGTGGGGTGATAAAAAGTCTAGATATGCATTCTAAGTTGATAACAATCAGCTGAGTGGTGGTGATTGAGGTACGAACAACATAGCAGTTACTGGTATTTAGTGAATTAGATAGTTTATAGCAATAGTGATGAGATTGTTGCTAACACAAATTATTATTGTTCGATTTTTTTTTGTATTTCAAAGGAAAAATTCCACACGCTTCATCGAAGCTCAAAAAAGGAGGACGGAGGAAGGTGTGTAACAGTATTATTTAGATTGTTTAAGAACATTTAGGGGATTTGAATATAAAATATGTTATAATAGACCTTAACGTAAAAAAAAACTGTTAGAAAGAAGAAAGAAAAGAAGACAGAAGAATAGTGGAGATGAGCGCATCGAGAGCTCCGACACGTTTAAGACCGGCTCTGCCAACTTTTACTTCTGCTTCTGCTTCTGCTTCTGCTGAAAAATGACTGTTTTGTGAAAGGCGAAAGCCTACAACTTAGCAGCAGAAATAAATGCTTACTAAGGGTGATCATACCTTTTTTTTTTTTTACGTGTGGAAACCCCCTCGGGTACCACCTCACCGAACACTCGGCGAAGTGGCTATGTCGGAATCGAACCGACTAAAACCACACGGTGTTCCGTCACGGGTGTCTATGGCCGGGGGCTCAGGTATAACCTAGGAAGGAACACCCTGAACCCCCGACAGACTTGACCACCTGTCCACAAAGCAGGTAGTCTCGCAGTCGTGAGTAGGAGCCGTGTCCCCCTTCAGTTTAGAAAGGCGCGCGCGGAACACGTTACGCCACCGTCTCGGGCAAGGGTATTCATACCTGCAACATGTTTGTAATGGGAAGAAAGAGTACATGAAGAATATTAATTCAAGGAAGTCTTTATCAAACTTTGTCTTCTTTTTGTTTCTTTAATATCTTTATGTTCCAGTATTAGTCAGGGCCTATGCAATAGCAGCAGATTATGAAAGGCCTTGACATGCTTCTGAATTACAATGATAAATATTGGTATTGTTAGTGTTGCAGCATAATATCCTAACAATATTTGGAGTACAAATAATAGTATGAATACGAAGTAAAGCTACCGTAATTATTGTTTCCTTTACTAGGTCTTTTTTCTTAGTGACGAAGTGGAAGTATCCTCATATATCACCTCCGCCCTTGGGGCGTGTAGGGGTTTGTTGTACTCTAACCGACTAAAACATTTGTAGGCAGAATGAACTCAATCCCCGACATGCATTGACCCGTCTCACACAAGACGGGTTCAGTTTTACTAGGCAAACAACGAAATCACAAAGAAATCATAACCTTATCTATCGAGAAGGTACTCTTAAGTTGAGTCACAACTTTTGACCAACCAAAGATACAGAGAATTGTTTATTCATTGTATTTACTAAGCAATTCTAATCGTAGATGAAGTAAATGCAACATAGCTACGTAAAATTAATTCTTCGTAAACTTAATTGTAGTGAGTAACGAAATTACCTACTAGTCATGTGCAAAAAAATTTACAAAAACCTTTTTTTTTTTTTTTTAATTATCTGTCGTCCATCATAGTTAGATACTTGAAAAAGTGTAAGTACTATCATAGGTAAATACTAAAAAACAGCTATCCGCTCTGTGTCGAAAAAATACATTATATAGAAGACATAAGTTTCCAATACATATCTTATTTTAATGGTTTTATACCTTTCTTATGCAGACATACATTAACCACACGATACTACTACTATCATAAACGTAGAAAGGATGAAATGATGAGGATGGAAAGGAAACTAAACTCACGCCAAACAAATCGCCAAATAAAACAATGAACAGCGGCATAGTGCATCCGACGAATATTGAGCAGAGGGTCCCCGCCACCATCCACTTCCATTCCTTGGACTTCAGGGCCAAGACCCGCCAGAAAGACACGTTAGACACTTTTGCCTCATCGTCATCACTCGACATCTGGAGAGCAAGAAATATTATCGAGTTGGTTGGACTACAAGGTATATAACGGTATTAGAACTGTAGGACTTCAAAGAATTTAAATTTCGAACGGGTTTTTGAAAACGTTAAGTTGGACAAAATCGTAAAACATATTTGAATGTTTTCAACCGGTTGCGGTTTCCTTTAAATCATAACTCATAAGATGTAGAGTACCTTTGATCTTAGCTGTCACGTACTCTTATGGCAAACAATATGGGAAGATCATACCCTCAAAAATTTTAAGATTGATTGATGATAACTATTGTAAATATATATATCTATATTAATATTATAAAGAGGTAAATGTTGTGAGTTTAGATGTTCGGGGTAATCTCCGGTACCACTGATCCGATTTTAAAAATTGTCCCCATTTATCGAAGAAGGCTATAGGCTATTTAATATCACGCTACGACCAATAGGAGCGGCGCATCAATAAAAAATGTTGCAAACACGGGGAAAATTTACAACCGCAGACGAAGTTACGCGGGTCAGCAAGTTGTCATAAAAATATCAAATGTGACTAACAGACAGGCCTGGAACAACTTGTCCCCCGTTATGATGAGATTATAAAATTGTAAGGACAGTTATAACTAAGTAGCTAGCTAGCTAACAATTATGGGAGTGAGCAATGATATAAGTTTATTATTATTATAAGAAGAAAACCTCTTTTAACTTATAATATCGTTGGGGGGTGAGTGTATGTGTGTGTGATTTAAATTAGAAGAAAATATTTACGGTCTTTGACAAATTATCGATGATGTAACCTTCTGACAGCGTAGAATCTTCTCTTGTCAGGACTTTATCTGCCACAAATAAAATCTTTAACTCGACCATGTACGTCATTAAGTAACTAAATGCAAATACATATTAAGAGATAACGCAATTTCGAAATATCCACTGATGCTTTGTTAATCTTTAATGTAAGAAAATATTTAATTTTATTTTGCAAATAAGATATGTATTATGTATAGAGATCGGATATTCGGATGCATATTTACCTAAAGTTGAGATGTTGGCTATTATGGAAAGCACTTTTTTATCGAAAGAATCCCGCGATTCCAGGAAATTCAAATTTAAGTGTACCTATACTCCGTGAGATGTAATAAACCCCAGTTTGACACAAATAACACTTGCTCTGTTACAACGTATAATGGTTGCTTTTCCCTACTTTTATTGTCAGTGATTTTTGACGAAGCAAAAACAACCTTATTACGTTGTAACAAGTGTCAAATTGAGCCTATTAAACCCCGGGAAATGTAAGCATTTTGTAAGAGTGCGAGTGAGACGGCAAATTATACTTGCTTGTGCGCAAGTAGCGACGCGACAATACAACTGCATTCGTAAATAAAAATATACTTAGAAGCCGCTTCCATAATTTGTTATCCAAAAAATAACTTTAGGTAAATATGCATCCAATTATCCGATCTCTATATGTACCAATAGGTAACAATAAAAAGAGTCTTAAATTGGATAAAGACAAAAAATATTATACAATTTAATAAAGACACTAAAAAAACTCAAGCAAAAAACCCTTTTGTAGTGACATTAGCTGACATGAAGCACATTCATGAATTAATAGAATAGACATAAACTGTATTGTACACCAATTTAAATTAGCTTACTCGGAAATCTCAGAAAGCTCTTTACAAAGGATGAAACCGACCTGTCGAAACGATGTCCATTGGCTCCTGTAAACCAATCATGTCATGGTAGTGGCCGTGCTTCTCCATCAGCTCTTCGTGGGTACCAGACTCCACCAGCTCACCACTCTTCATCACATATATCATGTTCGCGTGGCGGATGGTCGATAAACGGTGGGCCACCACTACTGTAGTCCGACCTTTCGCGGCCTGGGGAATAATTAATGGTAAGGAAATTGTTAGGCCGAGTGTGAGGCTGTGAGGCGCGCGGTTCTAATTGTAATCGCGTGGCTAGCTGCCCCGCTATCGCTCCTGTGACCGAACGTGTAGGTACACTGCTTTTTTTCTCACAGACCTGAAGAGCCACTGTGTTAGTTACTGGTCAGGTTCCGGTTTGAACCAAACAGAGGTCTGTAATAGACCACCACCACCTCTCAAAAATCCAAACACATCAAACCAAACACGCGGAGATACGACTATACTTAATAAAAAGGGCCCAATATGATGGCCACTTCCGCCTCGGCATAACAATACTCGAAAGCAGCAATGTCTTCCTGGTTTCATTGCGCACAGTGCAAAGAAGTTTTCTAGGCAAGTAGATCTATTTTAGTGTATTTAAGTTTTTTGGATAGATTAGATATTTTCAAGAGATAATAAAGTAATTTGAAAGAAATTATTTCAGCGTATATATATATATATCGTAATGAAGCCGTTTCCGGGACGCCAGCGCCACCTGTATCGCTCGATGGAGTTAGTGACTCAATGTTCGCCGGTTCGCTAGAACCTCTAGAAAACTTGGTTGGTTATTTATTATTTATCTAGTCGCTTCCGTGTCCAAGAAGATTCGTGACGGTAAAGGGTCAAGCGACAATCTGCCATGTCTGGCGTCATATACCTAATTATGTACAGGGATGTATATGACAATGGAATACTTACTTATATCACTAAAAGGGCATGACTATCAAGCAGTTACGAAGGGGATTTAAAAAAAAACATATTTTTTTGAATATGTAGGTATATAAATACCTACGTATAGAAATACACGGTTCAATGTTTTACCTTTTCAAGCGCTATTTGGACTTTTGCTTCAGAGGCAGTATCAAGTGCTGAAGTAGCTTCATCCAGTAGTAGAAGACGAGGCTGGCGTACTAGAGCACGAGCAATTGCTATGCGTTGTTTTTGACCACCTGACAAGGATGCTCCATGTTCACCCACCAACGTTTCGTATCCCTAGACACAACGTTTTGATGAAAAGGGTAGGTAAATAAGTAGGTATTACTGAAAAACCGAAAAGTGTTAGAAGCGTTGAATTTAACAATGCTTATGGGTAATCCAAAATGGACGCAAATCACGATACGACGTACCACGTACGAAGCTTCTGCAGATTACTTGAAAAAACCGTGTACCTTAGGTAGTTTCATGATAAAATGATGGGCATTAGCTTGCATTGCAGCAGCTTCTATATCTTCTTGTGTAGCATCTTCCCTCCCATAGCGAATGTTTTCTCGAACAGTGGTGTTGAATAGTACTGGCTCCTGGCCGACCAAGCCTATCTGAGAGCGGAGCCACACTACCGACAGAGTGCGCACGTCCATACCGTCTACGCATACCTGTAATATTTGTAACATTTTACTGTGTGTATTTTTACACTATAACATAAGAAAAAAATTGTTCGATATGTTATTTACGGAATAATTATCTTCAGCAACAAGCAGATGGAAAGAGATTAAACGCTATAAGACGCTCTTTACATACTTCTATGTAAGGTCCCTTATCGATTGCTGGGGGGCATAGAATCCAGTGTTCACTTCGTCCACACTAATATACTTGACTGTTAATGAAACTATATTTACCAACATACTTATTTTTGGGTAGGTATTGGCAAAATTTATTTTTGGACAGTAAACATGAAATCAGCGCACTCATAATCATAAATATAGGTAGTTAAAAAGTAAGTTATTAATAAGAAACATATTTTGTTGTTTATTTAAAAATGCCCGTTGTTGTGTTCTTTTTAGAAAAAAAAATTAACAACAATGAACAACAATGAACATGAACAATGAACCAGTAAAAGTTCGAATCTTCAAAAATCCACCTTACATGACTGTACTAAAGATCTATTGTGATTAGACGACAGGAGATATAGTGCATATTTGTTTTATATACAAATTTTAACTCTTACTCCTTTAACATCAGAGTTATTATCATTTTTTCTAAAGACGGCGATTGGTCCATTGTGTACAACCATAGGCACACAGTGAACCGGGGGGGTAGTCAACAGTGAACTACTATGTACACAGTGAGCCATCATATTAATTACTTTTCTTTATTGATAATTTAAACAGAATTTTTATATGGAACATTTCTTATCATCGTTCAGAACAATAATATATTTATAATTGGTTTTCAAAATTGTTTATTGATTTTCATTTAACAGCAATAATCATATAAACTCAAAACAAAAAACACTTGTGAGAAATCTAATTAGGCACTTCAACAATATTAATAAAGCTTGGCTCTTCGTCGCTATTATACTTTTGCCGAAAGGCCTACGTCTTTTGTTTTTTGAGGACATGCTGTCAGAGGAAGTCTTAGCATTTTCGATGTTATGAAACTTGTGTTTTGTTTTGAAGTTGAGGGTTTTGGTGAATCCGTTTTTTTGCGTATGAGGTTATGTAACTATTTAATAAAACAAAATCAAAGAGTAACAAACTGTCATACATATTTCAGAATAGTCACTTTTCATATGTAATTGGTGAAACATAATGAAAATGAATATGCTATGATTGTAGAAAAAAATAAATAGACTTACGTTTTCTTACTTTTTTTGACGCCAATAGCAAAGTAACGCGGCACATTTTCGTTTTTGGCGGGAGAGCGCCGTGGACTGGGGAGAGCGGGAGGAGACGGAAAACAAGTCGAATCGAGTTCATAGCACGATTTGGCAACGTCGGGTTCATACCGAATGAGTGTTGGTTAACTGTGTACCACTGGCTCACTGTTGGCCACCTGACCCTATTTTTATTTTAGGACTGACTTTGAATTACCCTCATTTAGATCTAAATCGTGTTGAGGCTCTTAATAAGACATTTACGAGTTAAACTTACGCTGCCATTGCAGACATCATAGTATCTAGAAATTAGTTGTATTATCGTTGACTTGCCGCAGCCGGAGTGGCCGACTAAAGCTACCGAATATCCGTTTTTTACGCTCAGGCTTACACCTTTCAATATCTGCAAAAATAATACAGTAGGTAATACTTAACACTATATGCTCTGTAAGATGTAATCATCCACTAAGACGCATTCTACTTCTACAAGGGCGTGAGCTATACATACGGGTTAGGTAAGGATATGTGTGATATTGTCACAAAACGAACGCTACGCCTTAACTCGGCTTCCACCTCCAAGCCTCCAAGTAATGTCTCACAGCTAAGACAGGCTTAGGTTCTTGCTTGTGGCCGTTTGTTCCTTAATTTTCAAAGATCTATCTGGCTACATTGTTCAAGATGACCCGTAGAAAAGAAAGTAAAATTATATGGCAACGAGACTGCAGACAGCAGATATCACTCGTTCGACCTTACATCCTGTTCTAATGAATTTTTGACCGAAATCGGACAATAGAGATTCATACTGATGCGAGCGCACCAGAAGCGATGTTAATACAGAAGGTTGATAGTAAGCAACACCCAGTTACTTACTATAGTCGTTGTAAGTCTTCCAAATCTAAGTATCTCTCCTACGAACTCGAGACTTTGTTAATAGTTAACACTGTCAAGCACTTTAGACATGATTTGCAGGGTAGAGCTATCTTCGTTTACGTTCAGACGAGAGTAGCCGTTGGGGCGGCGACTAGTGTGACTATCCTTGTTTACGTTGTGTGATTATACTCGTTTACGTTGGAGTGTAACGAGATGAGCCGTGTCGGTGCGGTGGAATAGTTTGCTAACCTTGTCTCCGTTAACGCATTGATAACATAAGCCGTTGGTGCGACTGGAGGTTGACTAACAATCTCTGTTTTCGTTAACTTGATGATTATAGTTGAACAGTGTATGAGAATGTGTAACACACGTACGGAGTTGTACATTCGTTAGTCAGAATGGCCGACCGAGAATGCTGGACTGCTACTTTATTTGCAGATTCTACACAGGAGGACGTGTGTGCCATTAGAGATGGCCGTGCCGTCGCCCGCCACCGAACGCAAGTGTGACATCACCGCGAGTGGCACTTTGATGCGGCCGTTGGAGCAGGCGGTCATTCTGTTCTCGGAGCTCGCACCGAGCTCTTGCTGTCTGTTAGATATTCCTACGTGTCTTTATTTCATTGTAATTGGGTTTAATAAACGTGGGTTAAAATCATTTACGTTGTGACTGGCCTGTTGGTCTAGTGGTTAGTGATCCTGAGTGCTACACCATAGGTCGTGGGTTCGATTAACACCCGAGTCTGGGTGTTCTTTGTGTCCGTTGTTTGTATGTTTGTAAAGTCCCCCGCGTCACAGGAGTCATTCCTTATGCGGCAGTTGTCTTTTCAAGAGAAAAAAATGTCTACTACAATACCCAATATGTTGGAACCCAATAAAAATACGGGCCCACCAAGTCCGGTAGACTATCTAATCGCGGCATATATTTGAAAAATGTTTTATTTTCTAATTATGCCCTATATAATTTACGTTATATGCCTGTGTTTTGGTCACCGGTATTGTATACAAAATTTCAACCCTACTGGAGCGATTACTCCAGTAGATTCGGAGTAAATTGGGTATGACAGCCGCAGTGATACTATAAGGGTTCCGTTCGGTCGAAAGAAAACCTAAAATATATGTGGAAATGTTCAAAGGTAAAAAAGCTAGAAATATGATACCTCACGAAATACTTACCGGCACGTCAGGTCTAGACGGATAATTAAAATCAACATTCTTGAATTCAATAATGCCTTCAGCCGTCAAAGGTTTCAATCCACGGTCTAATAAAGGGTTGATTGTAGGTACACTGTTCAGGAGACGAAAAATCTGAGCACCAGCACCGCGCGCCACCCCAAAAGATCGGACTAGTGAACCAACTAGACCCAAATTTCCAAGAGCTGTCATAATACCAAAAAATACCTAAAATTTATGGAAATTTTTTTAATATTTATTACGCTGGCGTTGCTTCAGTATTCACATACTCTTATAAAATGTAAATTCTGATAAATATTTTTTATAATTTAAAAACCATTTGATAAATTAACCTTTTCGGAGCACCGTTTGTTCTTAAACTTGAGAATTGCCTTCTAGTATAGTAATGGAACTTGATAAGATATCGTAAATTGTTACATTTGCCTCTGGCATAAAGCAGGGAAGGCGCCTGAAGTATCGCTGACTACTTGTGTCCAAGGTGTACGCAATTTTTTTTAAAAATAACAGCCAAAAATTTTTTTGTTTACAGCTTTAATCTTTCTCAGTATTAAAAATATTGTTAAAACGTCATGTTAGCGCTTGATTTCGGATATAGTAAGAAGTACCACAAAAGCTTTCACATGACATAGGTTTCATCAATCTGGAGCAATTAGTCCAAAATGACCATTACTTCTTTATCTGTCTCGTTTTTGCCAAACCAAAAATATCAATTGAATAAAACATGTCAGTATTTTGATTGAATTTTTGTAAAATATTACGAAAGGAACTCTTAGGTTTGAGTGAAATTATTGTTTCGTATCAACATTAATGTCTATTAAGTACATTTATAACATCGAAACGTTAAGTATATTATACAATCTAATTCCGGCTGCGCGCACGCAGCCTCAAACAGCTCCAATTCTTATCTGCAATCTATCAATTATAGGTTGGAAGGAGTTACCAAGTTCTGGGTTGGATGATAATAGTATAGACACTGCCATACCATCGTCATCGAAACGCTCACTACTAGACTACATTAGTCCTGTCGTAATTGAAACCGATGATGTTAACGGAAGGCGTATACCTTATGCATCAGCGCATATATTTCTGTTTTACTAGATCTTGACATACTGTGGAACTCGCTTCATTTAAAAACTTCCATGAAGAAGAGAGGTTGGATAATTTGAGTAGTTAATATAGAGTGGGTACTCACCGAAAACATGACGTCCGCATTATAATGTTTGGGATCATTAACGACCAAATATATTCCAAAATAGAATGATAATGCGTAAGAACTAAACACGCAGATAAAGAGAAATCCCATAGACAGACCCGTGAAGAATTCTGTGTAAAGTATAATGATTATGGTTATGAAGGTAAATAAATACAATTAATAGTGTCTTCAATGTAAGGTACATTATGGCAAAAAAATCCTTAAAAAAGAACTGCAATGTGAAGATTCGATTGTACATTAGGAACTTTAAAAAAAAATTAAATTTTCATTCCTAATCTAGATAAAACAATTAGAGCAAAGGACATACTGGTGAAGTAGTTATACCTACTGCCTTCGAACAACAAAAATAAAGTCTTACTAGTTTACTAGTGTGCGATTTGGAGACCTATTATCGTAGATGTTTAAAATTTTTCAAGAAAACTTGTGGAAAAGAAATTGAACGAATAATAACTACTCACCTTTCTTAATATAAATTCTCTTAGCATACGCAAGAGGTTTTGCATATCTCTCCAACTCTTTATTTTGACCATTAAAAGCATAAACAGTACGTATAGAGCTTATTACTTCATGTGATATAGCACTAGCATGACCTGTTTGTATAGCCTCTTTTTTGTACAGACGATCTGCTATCTGTTCATATTAATAAATAGCAAAAATTAACATAAATATGAAAATAAATAAGGATTTGCTCTCGGATAATAAAACAATCTATGAGACGCCATACCCCAAACGCATGTTACTTGCGTAAGCCATTCTGGACATCAAAACCATAAGCAAAATAAAATTAACAGGCTTTTTTGACAATCCCACTAATATTATAAATGTGAAAGCTTGGATGGATGGATGGATAGATGTTTGTTACTCTTTCACGCAAAAAACACTAAACCGATTGCGATGAAACTTGGTATGTAGATAGCAAGAGACTTGGATTAACGCATAGGCTACTTTTTATCCCGATATTCACACGGGATCGGGACTTACGCGGGTGAAACCGCGGAGCGCTGCTAGTATATTATAATGTATTTGATAAAAGCGTTATCGAATAAGTACAATGGCTTTATACAGCATAGTTTCTACTCCAGCTGTTAGATTCTTTGTACGTAAGGAGAATCGAAACGACAATCTAGCAGCTAGCCTATAACATGTATATGATTAATTAGATATCCGTGCAAATACGGTATGTATTTCAGTTTACCGTTTTGTTAAAGAAAGCTGACCTAAAATTATAAAACCGTAGGAGTTTATTATAATTTAGCTTACCCTTCCAGTTAAACCGACTAGCGCGAATGTGACAGGCGTAGTAATGAGACAAAGAAGAGCCAGCTTCCATCCTTTGAAGACAGCCATACATATACAGCCAATAGCAGTGGTCACGCTGTATATGAACGATGACACTTTGTCTCCGATACCTTCTTCTAATTTTATCACGTCGCTATAATGATATTTTTGTATATTAATATCAAAAGCGATCAATTGGACCCCGGCCAGCAGGGCACGCGCACGATGACCTGTCCTAGTTTTTTCCCCTTGTTTTGTGTAGGGACACTGTAGTGTGAAAGATTGCAATGTCCCTACAACCTTAATAAAAACCAAAAAAATCGACTAGTTTCTATAGAAACTTTCGAATATTAGAACTCTCAGCATTTCCAAATTTACTCACAACGTATATTATGCCCACTAGGGAAGAAGTGAGAGTCGTTTGCTTAAAATATAAGAAGTAATTACAGGAACCAGGTTAAAGATATTTATAGTACTTAGAATAAACATATCTTTCAACCACGGACTTTTTTGCCATATTCACCTGTTTTGTAGGAAAAAAACTATTATAAACCAGAACGAATACTTACTCAGCCATCTTGGACGCAAAATCTGTAGTTTGATGAAGATCAAAATAGGCGAAGTCTTGATTTAAGGCAACTTTTAAGTATTCTCTTCTCAATTTATAGATCTGGAATCAAAAGGCACATATTGACCAGACTAGAAAATGGATAATTGTACTACCACAATGCGTAAGATGTGTTTGTGTTTTTTATGGGTCTCCGTATAATGTGCGCTGCAACAATTTCTGCAACATGAGACTCCTCCCACGCACCATCACATCGTGAATATAATTTGTTTTGATATGTTTTGTCGGATGGCTACAGAATCATCTACATAGGCGTACCATTTGAGGAAATCATAATTTTTGTTTAATCATTACTTTAGTAAACTTAACACATAAGTACGTAAGCATACAACTAGAGGCGGCAGCCCACACCACACCGTCCATGTCAGCGACTTTTAGCGTAGAATACACATAAATTCCTACAAGACCAAAGTATATTTTCTCAATACTAATATGATTTCATACCTGGTTTATAGCCGTAATATTCATGAGGGTATTTCCTAGGTAGACACACGTGAATAGCACAACGCCGACACAAGAGTAATTGATCCCGAATTTGTGCATACTCATTAGAAATTCTGCATCGTGACGTTTCCCCTCTTGCCTGGACTTATCATATGTAATCATTGTTTGGAAGATGTTTGCTACAAGGGTGATCGCGTAAGGAAGTGTCACACCAGCGACCATAGATGCTATTAATGCTACACTAATCAATAATTTATCCTTCCTAGATGCGAACCTGTACTGAAAAAAAAGAATCATTTATAAGAAACTAGCTCTTGCTCGCGGCTTCGCTTTTTTTCTGGATGACGGTACCTTATGTGAGACATAAGGTACCCTTCATCCAGAAAAAAGCCTGTTTAAGCGTGACAAGGTGTTCGCAAAATTTGATAATGATAGGTTGAGTAATAAGGGCGTGAAAGCTTACTTAACAAACAAACAAACTCATTTTCACATTTATAATATTAGTTAGAACGTTTAAAACGTATAGAACAGTTGAAAAATAATTACAACATGAATGCTTTGATTTATAGGCAGCAGGAAAGTAAGCAGTTTTTTACATATGCTTACCATACACATTGCGGTGGACACTAGAAGTATGCAATTATGAACCACGTTGTAAACATGTAAACGATCCCACAGCTAGCTCTCGAATGCAAGGATCGAACTGAACTCATCAAAACTCGACTCGGTCCTATCCGTGAAGTAAGTCCATCATTTTCGCTGTTTTATGATGTTAGATACGATTCAATTCTTCCGCACTGTTCAAAACTTACGTACCTAAATGTTATCCGAAGTGTACGTATCAAAGTCGACAAGTTGCAGAGCCCACGCAGAGCACTCCACCAGAGTACACAGTGCGGTATCCTCGCGGAAGTCCCTGCAGTGGTGACACACATGCGTGGGCTCGTGTTCCTTCCAACATAGGTACATTCCGAAGCAGCCCGACTCATCCGGAAGGACAGCACGAAATGTTGCCTATCCAGTAAACCCTCCATGACAGAACTAACCGCCAAAATCGTTTCAGTCCCATCTTATCTATATTTGCTTAGTAAAGGTTGCCAAAAACCTTTTTAAGGTCATTAAATTTGTAATAATTCTAGATTTAAGTAAATCCAAACTCCTTCGTCAATCCAGACTTATTTTGCCTCCTCTACAGACCAGAATTTTTATCTCTGACGATTTGCAATATATTGCCAAAATGGGAAAACTAAATATAATTAAAGATATCAAAAACCAGTACCCGTACCAATGTGAAATAGGATATGCTGGGAGCAGTGTCCTCAACCTTCTTTTGATCCTTTGGCCTGGAAGCGAGTTCATTAATAGTATTTAAAATTGTTTTCAGCTCATGCTCATAGTGCTCGGCTCTTAATTATCGGGGGAAATACGGGAGTACAGTTCATACAAAGATTCAGATTCAGAGTTCTTTATATCGTCCATCAAAGCGTGACCGCATTCCATTTTGCACGACGAACGAAATAAACATTTTTTTAAATATAGGGTCACCTGATGGTAAGTCACTATTGTGACGCATGGACACCTACCTGCAACTCAAACAAATTCGTTGCCGGCCTTTGAGATGGGAGTACGGTCTTTCTAGGTTTGAAGGTCGTATCGATCCGGAAATACCGCAGGCGACAATTTGTTCTACAGATTGGTTGGTCCAAGCAAAAAATTTACAATATATTGTAAATACAGTTGCAATAATTTAAAGTCAGCAAAGAGGTGCTTCTGAAGTGGATAAATTACTAAGGCTAATTATTTACAATATATCTAGAATACTACGTTAGATTGAGCACAGTGAAAAATACAAGTCTTTTGTAAGAATGAACACTCGCTCTACGTACTTCTTTCTTCTTCTGAGAAACTTCATTTCTTAATTGTATATAGGTATGTATATAAATATATATATATATATATATATATATTCAATTAACTAAATGTCAAGGATCCAGTGCACTTCAATAGAAAAAAACATAATGTGTTTACAGGAATGCTTAGTGCAATAATGTATTTTTTAAATGTCATAAATGTATAACGTAGGTTTTAGACAACATTATTTCCAACGTTTACTAATAGAAAGCTTCTTACCATAGAGTTATTATAGAAATGAGGTCGTGGTAAAGAACGGTATTAATATTTCCATATTAACATAATAAGTTTACAGAAATTAATGTTTACTAGAAGATATTCATTAAATAAGTATAAGAAATTTTAGCTACAGCTACGGGGAACAAAGTAGGTAAATTTTTCCATTTAATCTTCTTTCGAAAAAGCTACTTGTCCCATAGACTTATAATATTATTGAATCGTAATGAAATGAAGTAAGATCTATTAGAAACACGTAAATTACCTTTTAAAAAAGTTTCACCGACTTCAATGTGCCTAAATCATGATATTTTTTTTAATAAGGGGTCATCCATAAATTACGTCATACGAATTTTGGCCCTCCCCGTCCTTGTAAGAGGTGGTCAGATTTGTGGAACCTCACTATGAGACGTCACATATTTTGCAATTTTACACCCAGAAGGGACAGCACTTTTTAGTATAAATTATTTTTAAAACTTTGCGAAGGGACTAGTATACGTAGCTCTCGGTAGAGGCAAAACTTTAGAAGGAATAGCTCTATCCGACTTAGGACCCTCTAAACTGTTAAGTAAACCCCACAATGAGCATTAGCAGCATTAGCAGAAATGCATCGATTGAGAAATCTCATTTCTGACGAAAGGTTAGACACCGGGACAGAAACTCCTTCTTTTTTGAAATCGGTTAATGGAATTGTTATTAATGGAATTATTATTAGAACTGACAACACCGTACTGCTCTTAGACGACGAGAACTGGCAGCGTGTTTTCCCGCCGGCTGACAGAGGATTGGCTGCCGTAACTAAACAGCTTGAAAATAGCCTACTTTCACAAATAGTTTACTTTACGACAACTAACGCCAACATATTCTGATCCAAATATACAGGGCGCTATGTGAATGTGTGATTAGGTATTGTATTTGTGCGTGGGGTGGAGCTGGCAAACCCTTTCTAATCTGAGCAGAACGAGCCCAGCGCGCAATACTCATATGTAATGATTATCTACCTTTTAGACATCCAACAACAGGTCTTCGTATATTTATGAAATAACTATGTAGATAGCTGACCCGCGCAACTTCGTCTGCGTTTTTAAATTTTCCCCGTTTTCTGCAACATTTTTTATTGATGCTTTGCTCCTATTGGTCGTAGAGTGATGTTATATTGGAAATAGCCTTCCTCGATAAATGGGCACAACAATAAATAAACACACAACACTAAAATAATTTTTCAGTTCAAACCAGTAGTTCCTAAGATTAGCGCGTTCAACCAAACAAACAAACTCTTAAGCTTTATAATATTAGTATAGATTAGACAATACCAAAGAGACTGCCCCAAACTCCCAACTATGTCTACAAAATCCAAAAGAAGTTTTGGCACCAGTTATATCTATAAGTACGTCCGTCACGGTTTTTATTTGCCGGGATCAAAGAGTATACAAACACTACGTTCGGGATCTCAGGTATACCCTAGAGAGGACATCCGATCTTTTGCACGTTTCAGAGCCTTGTGCGCTACTTTGGCCAACATCACCTCCTCCCAAAATGAGGCGTCGGCATCACACGCGCCGTCGCGAAGTCGAAGCGCTTCTGCACCCACGCTGAGCACTCCACTATATGTACACCTGCTACTTTTAACGCTTTTCCTTGAGCTTTTTTTATTGTCGCGAATCGTATGAATATACGATTCGCAATACAATTTCCCCTGAATAGGGGAAATTGTATTTTTTTTTAAACTGGAATGGCAAATCGTTCGGAATTATTGGAATACGGGGAATTAATACATCTTCTCCATTTGCTGTTCCTGTCATATTCATTGTTCTTATAATATTTGGTCACAGTTGTGTAATTTGTAGATCTATGTGTGCCATTTCGCAGTCTTGGTTCGCTAAGATTTCGCATAACACAACTGGATCCGAACACAACTGACACTTCCTTAGAGAAGAGAAACCCTATAGGAAACAATGTCATAAACGTAGTGTCCATGACATTGTCTACGGAAAGATACTCAACAACATCACCTTCAACATGTGACACGATTTGGTCGTTGACAAAAATCATTCGTCATTGTTAAAATTGCTCTTTCACAGAGTCATTCTCTTTTCGGAGGGCCAGGGCCAACACTCGGGCAGGGATCCCGTCTGGCCCGGGGGCGGTGTTCTTGATGCGGATCCGTAGAACAACCGCTCCTACTTCCACCTCCGTGACGGGCGGAACACCATCCTCCTCGTTCTCCCCGTCGCCTCCAGCCAAGGGGACCATCGACGAGGGTACGTGCTCCACCCGTTGCGGGAAAAGGCGGTCAACCACTCCCTGCAGGAAGCTGGGCTGGAGAGTCTCAGTAAGGGAAGGGGGGGGGGGGGGGGGGGCGACGCACGAAGCTTTAGATGCGCCGAGCGACATGAGCGACCCCAAGGTCACGATCGAGACCCTCATACATCTCCTTTCTTTTTCCTCTTTGGCGCGGCTAATGGCCAGCTTCAGAGTTTGCCGCGCATCTCGGTACTGCTCATGAAGCCGGTCCTCTTCCCCAACTTCGCGGTGACGCCGCCGGCTGCGGGTGTAGGACCTCTGGGCACGAGTACAGTCCGCGCGGAGGTCCGCCAACCTCGAGGTGAACCCACTCCTAACACAAGCATTTAGCTTAGCCGGAGGGTGTTAACAAGAATACTAGTAATGTGTGACCCACGTTGTTAATACACTTTATTAAAAAACTAAATATTCACATTAGGTACATGGAATACACACATTATGTAGGTACGGATATTACATAATTAACAAACATGTTATCTAAATGAGAATTGAATAACGTTAGCCTGTTACATTACGTAGGTATACTATGCCTATATTTTCCTCTGGTATAACAGAAACAAGACACATTTTTTTGCTGGTATCATCTTGATTACACTAACTATAAAAAATTGATAATAATCAGATATAGTTTAGGTTATGGTGTAGGTATTCTTATAAGACAACTTAATAATACGTTTTTATTTGCTATACTTACCGACATAACTACATCATGGTTGTATCAAAGAAATACATAGTCCTTAACTCTTTTGTTGGAGAACCTAAAAAAAGTGACTTTAAGATTGTTGAAGAAGACCTACCTGCTTTGCTAGAAAATGGTAAGTGTATATTAATATGGTGTTTAAAGTTGTTCCCATTATACCTATACATACCAGATACAGTTGTTAATCTCAGATTACATAGTTCTATTCTATTTATAGTAGATAAATAATACCGGCATTCAATAATATGATTATACCTACCTAATGACATTGGGTAGGAATGGAGCATATCTGGCTTCTTGGTGCTTACAGAATAAACATATGAACACAAAATAAAGATGCCTGCGTATGTGCTTAAAATATAGATTATTTTATAGCTCAAGCTTGACATACGAACAGTAAACGTTCTTACTTAGGAACTATTGTTTCAGAATTTTTGGCTGAAGCCGCATACATCAGTGTAGATCCATACCAGCGAATGAAACTCGGCGAAAACTATCCTTGCGATATGATTGGCGGCCAAGTTGCAAAGTTCGTGAATAATAGTAACTATTCATGTTTGATACCACTAAGGTGGTAAAGAGGCAAATAGAAACACAAAACTATGCAAATAAGTAGTGTAGTGTTTCTGTCATGTTGTGTTATCAACTATAGATACCTACTAGCATTTGCTGGAGCTTTTTTATTTGTCCCCCTAAACTAACAAAAAAGTCGTCTCTCCCCATCTCCCCATAGGCCAACAAAACCATGTATTTCCCAAAACTACTATTTATAATCTTTTTTTCAGGATAATAGAGAGCAAAAATTCTGAATATCCAGTTGGGACATGGGTGATGGGACATTTCGGTTGGAGAACTCACAGTATCACTAAACCAGAGAATGAGAAAATCTGTAGCCAGAAACCTTATTTGTACAAATTGCCAGATTTTGGCGATTTGCCCGTTTCTTTGGCAGTAGGAATGTGTGGCAGAGTAGGGTGCGTTGGATAACGTTTTAATACATTTTATTTAATTATAATTATGAAGTAATATTAGATTATATGACACTATGCCGTAAAACAACTGTGGTCGATACTCGATAGTGACAATGACAACACGCGTCGTGATTTTAAGGAGAAAAGATATTTTCACAAATCATAAGTCTTGTCACAAAACAATAAATAAGCTAAAATATTGCTGCCAAAGACAGTAAAGCGTAAAACAATAGAGCACTAACTACTACCTGAATGAGAATGTCCTTTTGTGTATGTCGTGGACCAATCGTTGAATGATGATATATATATATTATATGAAATTGCAGACCAAGAAGCGATACACTTTTAAAAATAATAAAAAAAAACATACCAACATAACCTTATTTTTAAATGCTAGTAAAGGACTAACGATGTGATAACGTTTTATGATTCCCCTTCTTAGCTAGTTGCTCACATAAGTATTCATGTACATCTGAGTAATCTATGATCGATGGCAAGCTTCGTTCTACTCTCTACTACTGAGGTGACTGACAACCAGACGCTTAAATGTTTTAACGTTATCATATACTTACAGAAACACTGCTTATTTCGGCTTTACACAGATCTGTCAACCAAAGCCAGGCGAAACGGTAGTAATTTCTGGAGCCGCAGGAGCTGTAGGATGTCAAGTTGGACAAATTGCTAAGATATTCGGTTCGTTAATATTTTAGTACTTCAAGCCGCTTGCCGCGATGCCTAGCATTGTATGGCTTTACTTTATAACAGAATAGTGTTTTACTTCCAATTAATTACCTACTACTTAGTTTACTAAAATTATTCAGCATGTATAAAAATTACTATTTTCAATGCTTTGTTTTTAACCGAAAGTGTAAAGTAGCTATATTCCGAGCTCAGTAATACGATAAGTCTGCTGCATAATATTTAAATTATTTATACTTTAACAAACTATACTAAATACTGATAAAATTTTACATAATATGCAGTTAAGTAATTCAAATAACCAACTTTGAACAAGTGTTAATTATTTTAACAAAAATCATCCTAAGTACTTTTTTAGATGCCAAAAACTGTAGAGCTTGGTCAGCGTGATACTGTAAGGATGAACTTAATGATAACAACTAAGAACCTGAGTACTGACTAACAACTAAAACCAAGAATGATGATTTCAAACGCACTTTTCTTTCTAGGATGTCGCGTGATTGGGATTACTGGCAGTGACGAGAAATCTAACTTCTTGGTTAAAGAATTAGGGTTCAATTGTGCTGCCAACTACAAAACTACAAATTTAACGCAGTTCCTTAAAGAAAATGCTCCGAAGGGCGTAGATTGCTATTTCGACAATGTTGGTGGGGAAATTAGTAGTACTGTAATATCACAAATGAATGAATATGGTAGAGTAGCTGTCTGTGGTGCTATTTCCGCTTACAATGAAACTGACCCTGAAAAACGAAAAGGTAAGTACACACTCAAGATCCGATTATTACAAGCAATCTGAATATTATTTAGTTTAATGATTTTTTTTTTGTACTATTCAGCAACATTACTGCAGCCATTCATAGTCGGCAAGCAATTAAAAATTGAAGGGTTCTTGGTAAACCGATATGCCGAGCGCACGATTGAAGGAGTGGTCCAAAACTTGCTATGGGTAAAAGAAGGAAAGTTGAAATATAAGGAACATATCACAGAAGGTTTCGAATCAGCCGCCGATGCGTTCATAGGGTTATTCAAAGGAGAAAACATTGGTAAAGCTATAGTTAAAGTAAAATGATTATGTAACACGGTTATTTTGTATTATTAAGTATATAAAGTTATATACAATAAACAAATATATCAATGACTGAATATATAAAGCACTATTCATCACCGATACTTGCGTCTTTTTGTTGGTAAATGACCTTGAATTTTTTGTGCATATTTATTTATGAACAGTTCTTCGTATAATAAACTGTTTGCTTGTGGACTTAAGAACTTTGATATTTCTTGATAGAGGTGCTTTTTCTGCAAATCTTCATTTAGAGTAGTTTGTGTGTGTGCAACTTTTTTATCAACTGTAAGGGTTAGTGATTTTTGTAATTCCACTATTCTTCGCGAATTTTGATCTATTTTATTTAATAAGATATCTTCCATTTTTTTCATTCTAGCTTCTAAATAGGCAACAGTATAATCTTGCATACTTGGCAGGTCCGGTTCATCAGACAGATAAGAACTGACTTTCTGTGTAATATTATTTTTTATTTGTGCTTTTACTTGACTACTGTTATAATTATTAGTTTCCTCGTCATCTAGTTTATCTAAACAAGATGCAATTATATCTCTTAGTTTCATGTTAAATTTTCTCTTCTCTTCAATAGCAGCCATTCTTTCTGGAGGTATTTTATTTTTTAACAATGACTGATTGTTTTTATCCTTAAGCCTATTTTTTGCATTACTTCGAGTATTATTCGAAGAAACTTTACTTGCCTTGACATAGTTTACTTTGCTTAATGTTTTGCTTTCAACTTCACTATGCTGGTTCTCATTTATTTTTTCAGGAACAATGACTGTCTGCATATCATTTACATTATTCTCAAGATTAATAACTTGACTCTTTGTATTGGTACTTACTACTAAGTCTGGACCAGCAAGATTATTGTTATCTTGCTTATCAATTTTTTGTAAATTTGAATTCAGATTTTTTCTTTTATTTGACAACGTTAGTATTGCAGATGGACATATTGGCTCTAATTTTACAGGAAATGGTAATGGTACTGATGCAGGGTCAACAATTTTTTTTTCATCTATAATTGTAATTTTTTTACTTAGTTTGCTGTTCTTTTTTCGAGCTTGTTCTTTACGATTTTGTGTTAATAATGTAATGTTATTTAGTCGACTTTGAGGTTGTGGCATATGTACATTTGGAATGTTCACATTCCCTTGTACTTCACTATTGTACTCAAGTGGTACTTCAGTCACTTGAACTATAATAACATTATTGTCGTTTGTGGGAAATGTGTCAGTTCCTTTATTGACAAAAGGTTTAATAGGTGGAACTCTTTGACGATCAATATTATCATTTAAAATAATATTGTTGTATTCTTCGTTACGTTCGCCTTTCATTGCAATTTGCGTATTATCATTAGTGACATTCATTGAATCTAGCTCCATCAAGTCACAGTTAGTTAAAAAATCTCCATACTTCACAGAAAAGTTAGCTTTTTTGTCATTAAATGTTAAATATTCATTTTCAATATCTTCAAGTGATATACTGTACAATTTTGAGACATCTTGTTCAGGTTTTTTATCGATCAACTGACTAGAATCACAATATGGTCCATCAAGAGTAGGTACTGCATCAAATGTAAGCTTGTCTTTCTGAAAAATCATACAAGTCATAGGTTCATTACATTTGTATATATGAATAAAAATACCTGGTTGGTGCGGATTATGGTGGAGTGTCAAATTTTTTATTTTATTTTCAATTTTGAATAGTATCAGAAGGCTGCAAACGATTAATGAGATCAGGAAAAGTCATATTAGTGTGAACTAAGACTTACACAGAACAGATATTAAGCATATTAATCCAATTTTAAATTAATTGGATAAATTAAACTAAAGTGTAAAAGGCATCACTCATGCTATAGGAACGAAGTTTCTAGAGAAGGGCTTTGTGCCAGAGCCGATCCAAGGTCTTCGCTTAGTCCAAACTAACCGCCAACGCCTCCCCTTTGGTCTCAATCGCCTATGCCCATCAGTGAGTCAGGTATACGAGAAGATCACCAGCTGAGCGACCCCACGGAAACCGTATTGTCAGTCATAAAGTAATTGGTGGTTTTCTTAGTACTGAAGGAGCTGAAAGTTGATAATGGATTTCATTATCTTGGAAAACAAGGAGGTCATGGCTATAGATTTCTAGTTGGATGGATCCAAGCGTCACCTTTTTTAGGGATCGGATGCACTAAAGCTGTCTTTTATGAGTTCGGGACGACGCGTAACGCCTAGAGAGTAGGAGAGCCAATAAAGGCGCGTTAAAACCGGTGTTAACTCTGGAGCACACGTCTTCAGCACGATAGAAGAGATTCGATCGGGCCAGTCGACTTAACAATATTGAGGAAATAGGTGTTTCACGCACCGAGCTTTTTAAGAATCGGACTTCTGGCACACAGCTCTCCCATCGCGGTGTGGACGGTGCGGGTGGTAGGTTTCCCCGTCAACCAAAGTCGGATTGAGTTCGAGTATCAATTTTAGTTCTATCTTCATATTTAATTTATAATAACTTATTTGGTAACTGTGTCTTGTAAGATCAAGTAAATTCCCAGTGAGTTTAGGGTCATATCGACATTGTCACAAACACTTTTTCTAAAAACATCATACTGTCCCATTTAACAATCGCAGGATTAATATATTAGTGCTTCCAACAAAAATATATTGAAGCATATTATTACAGCATACAATCCTCAAAGTATTTGATGCAGGAGCAGTTGATCTTATAGAAGTGTAGACTACGGCTTCATTAATTGTTCCATGTAATGCATAAAAAAGATTAGGCAGACCATTGGTATTTGTTTACTAAATTAGAGAACTACGCCAATAGGCCTCAACTTTACTCCAGGCCAATAGGAAAAGTGTTGGAAAACTGATCTCCTTGTCACTGAGTTTTTTGAGTTCCTGACAAATATGCTTGTTTCACTGAAGGACACTAATATAGTTCTGACTAAATGTAGTCTCACCAAACCGTACCTAATAATTAATTAAACTTATGGTATATTTTTATTAAAAAAGATTATGCTCCTGTGTATAGTACATTTTTATTTTAAAAGACTATGCTCCTGTGGTAGTATAGAAAAAAAGGGAGTTAATTTAAAGAAAGCCCAATCCACACCTTCAAATGAATTATATTCTCTCTATATTAGTTTTGACGTTAAAAAGGCCATAGTATTGATCCAGTTATACAAAAAAAATATATTTACACGCATAGCGGCTAGGCCCCGAACAATGTATACTGTCCAGATTGGCAATGTACAAAAAAAATCACTATGTACTACAAGACTCCAAGTTAAGGCTAGCAAGACAGTTCAAAGTCTGATTACCTCTGCAAAAATAGCAAATACAGAGAACTAAATTTACTACTCAAGTTATCAAAATTAAACTTTAATATTTTATATTTACATAGTTTTAAAACAGAGGAACTTAAAATATTTTATGACAGTCCATCACTCAATTGACCATCAACCTTGGATCTTATTATTGAAGCTATATATTTCTGGAAGATCATCTACAATTATGGTTAGTTATGTTACAAAAGGGCACCTCTTTAATCTATTATTGCATCTTCTTTGAGGTCTTTCACATATATTACTTTGTTCAGAGTATGCATACATCACATTGCCATTGGCAATGATGTCTGTGAAGAATGGCATAGCACTACCTTAACTTGAATTCGTCAGAAGAAGACTAAAGATAATATTTGTGTACAAGATGTATCAAATGAACATAGTTACCATCAGGTCATAAAACTTATATAATCATAGGTTATGAGTATAACCAATATGAACCTAGGGGTTACAGGGGTAACTACAAAGTGCTAAAATAGTAGAAAGTTACCAGAAAATTCATAAAGTTGTCATCCTTAAAATGATGTTGACACACAACTCTGTTCTTCAATTGAGACACTTTCAAGTTCAGAAACTCCTCTAATTTCTGTGCATTAGTAAGCCATTGGTGACATCGAACTTTATCAAATACAGGATAATGAAACATGTGTGTGACTCCATCTGATTTTAGTGAACAATTCTTGTACGTGCAGCGACAACCTCCCATTGTAAAACTGAAACAGTCATAATAATTGATTGCAACAAAATTATGCAAACATAATATAAAGAAATACACAGAATAGAGAATATTAATTAGTCGGTAAGCAACGAAAATTCGTCAGTCATGGCTAACTCTGTATGGCAAAAACTAAGCTTAAAAATTGTCCTTTTTTTGCTTCTCAAAACACTGTAAACAACAATAGATCATTTCAATATTTACAACTGACGGACGACTTACCTTTGACCAACGGAATATTTGCCTAAAATTTTCTCGACAATATTTAAGCCATCTAAAAAAAATCTACTAATTACCCACTCTTTACGTATGTACTTCAAAATAAGATGTTAATATCCAGAACACTTTCATCACTAAATTGTGTGAATTGAGAAAATCGTACAAGTCGACAGACAGATCAAGACAAGCAGATTATGCAGACAGACGACAACTACCTACAGACAGCAAGATGTTGCCAGATATGACATTTAAAAACGTGGTAGTATATCTCAGTATAAGTATTATAATCTATGGCGGTATAGGAAAAAGTAGGAAGGAAAGCTGTTGTACTAATCGCCGCCCGGTGAGTCCTAAAACTTTTGTTTTTAAATAATATTGACAACAATTTACAAAGTATTATGTAATTTAAGAGAGAGACCAGTTACGATGTAATCTACTAAAACAATTATACATTGCGTATCATATATATATCATATCTGAATACTAACTATATTGGAACTACCTACGAGAGCACGCAATAGTACATATTGCTTACATGAATATTGCTATTGCATGAAAATATTTGGTAAATGATAAGATGCACACTCGTTAGCGCTCAATGGACGTACTGCTCTATCTCGAACTTAACGGCTGGCAAGTATGTATACGAAACGGTACCTTATACTGATTTTTGTAAGGGTGTATTTAGTATAGATAATTATAAATTGCGTTTCGGATTCATATTTAGTAAATCCTCTGTGACTGTGACGCATATTAGCTCAGAGTTCTGTATGTGTGTAAAATAATGATTACTATTAGAAGAATGTTTGTCATCAGTGCCGGTTTTAGCACTACCAGCGCCCTGGGCTAGATTTCTACGGCGCCCCCTATCTCCCATTGAAACCACTTGATAAAATTTAAAATAAGGACAGGAGTAACCACATTCTGATCAGGCAAAAAAAAATTTTGACTTATGAGTTCATCACACAACATACAACCATCTCATCATCATACATCCATCATATCTGATTTCGAGTCTACAGTTAATTTCAATTGCAGATCAGCACACAGATAAAAGAAGGTCTGGTTTTTCTGGAATCTTTTTTATATTGTTCAAAAAAGACCAAGCGGAATCTTCATTTAAATATTCATTTAAATGTTAAAATGTCATTGAGTGAATCCAGAATTCTCCTTTGAACCCCAATATTTTTTCCTCTCATATTCGCTCCGTTGTCGTAACCCTGGTCCCTGCAATTGTTAAATTCTAGTCCATATTTATTTAAAACATTAATAATGACTTCAGTAAATATTTCACCAGTCGACTCATCGACAGGCATGAATTCTATAAAATGCTCTTTTACTCATATTTGGTCGCCACCTGATTAGTCAACAAATCGTATTGTCAGAGAAAGTTATTCGACATGATTAATGTTTGGTGTGCAGTCTGCTATAAATATTTTGATTGTTTTGCGCGTGACAAGATCTCTGACTTTACTTTTTCACCCATCACCTCTATTAATTCATTTTGAATATCTTTTCACCAGCAGTGATCAGAAACATCACCCTTTACAGCTAAATACAAGTAGTGCTCCTGCATAACTGGATCGAAGTTGGCTAGTTGTTGTACTAAGCCCAAGAACTTACGTTATGTGGCGTATAAAGTTTATCAGAAGTACCTCTCAACACCATATTATTTTTAGCTAAATAAAGTGTTATGCATGAATCTAGACAAAACATTATTCCATCTTGTGGTTTCTTTTTAACCAAATTTTGTTTTTGGCAATCTATTGTTTTTCCTATTTTGAATCGTAGTTCAGTATCAATCCATGAATGGTAAAACTTTTATGAGAAGTGTTATTTTCATGATTTTTAACATCTCAGACAGGTTGTTTCCAGTCATTATAACCTTCAGATATTAAATTCGACGTCGAGCTACTATAAAATAGGCGGCAACAAAAACAATAAACGCGATCTATGAAACGGAATATATGAACCAGCGACGCTGAACTGTTTCATTGTTTGCAAGTTTTGTATGAATTGAGAATTAGTGAAATGTGGCCCCATGTCATTATTTGGATAATTTTAAATAATAATAATAATAATAATTTATTTCTCACCACAATATAGTAGTCAGTACATTTTAAAATATATATACTTACATAAAATCGTTACAATAATATTGTGGGAGACTGGTGCCTAAGCTAGGCTCGAGGCCTGTGTTTCAGGACACCAGGTCTCCACCCTGTGTATATTTACATTTCAATTTAACTATAAGAAATGGGCACTACAAATTTAGATGTTTTACTTATTAAAACTTATTTCTAGTGGCGTAGTATTTAGATACATATATTGTTATTGTGTGTCTGTGAATGCCTGACTGTGTGTATGCGTGTGTGTGAACGTGTGTATGTGGATGCGTGAGCTTGTGCGCATGGATTTGTATATGTGCATTTGTGTCGTTTAGCTAAACTCTAAATCGGTACGGAAAGCATCACTTGAGTGTCATCGTAGTTCAGCCCCTTCAAATACTCAGTCAGCGTTCTATTACACGTGGCCTTTGTAAGGTGGAATATAAGTGTAACCCTGTTGATATTATTATACAGGAAGCCGCCAATGTGACAAAAGAATCGCTTGGAGTATCTTGTTAAAAACTTAGTGCGTTGCACAGGATTAAATCGTCTTTTGCCACTGGAGAGAGTTCGACTATAGGTTAGTAGGGAATGTTGTTTTAGCAGGGTGTGTAGTATAAATAGCTGGAGCACCGTTAAAACTTCAGTCTCCTTGTACAGTAACGCCGTAGGAAAATGATATGGCTTACAGAATGACACCTTCAAAATAGCCCTTTGTGCTCTCTCAAGGTCAATTAAGGTAGTTTTCGGCGCTCCACCCCAGATGGTGATACAATAGGTAAGAACTGACTGAACAAGGGCAAAGTAAACTGCTTGAAATGTGACTTTGCACTGGGCCAGTAGCTATTATATGATCAATAGTTTTGCTATTCCGAGTGAGTGGCCAAGTAGATGGATCCGATATATTCGTGACAACATTATTAACGTCACCTAGAACTTGTGCTTGTTGTATATCACCAACGGCGTCGTCTTGAGCAACATCTGTAATTGTTGCACAACTTGTCTCATCACTTCGGGAAATTTCGTTCACAATTTCTTCCACAGCTACGAGTACTTGATCTAACTTGTCAGACAGCTCCACTACCAATACACCCGTTTGTATTCCAGATGTAGATGCCACGTTCAGGTCTTGGTTTTTTATATAAAGGGGCGCCTGGGGCGCCCCTCTATATCTGGCGCCCCTGGGCGGTCGCCCAACCGCGCCCTACCCTAACGCCGCTACTGTTTGTCATACATTAAAAGGTGCAAAATATTTAAATCAAAATAGGTAGGTATAGGTAAACAAGGCCTGGAGCCTACGCTACGGTAATATTTAACAGTGTAAGTATCATAGGCTTTAGTCTAACTACTTATTTCACATTAGTTCCCTACTGTTAGTTAAATCGTTTCAGTTTAATAATTAATTAATGCACACTTTCAAAGCAATTAATTCCCGTTTAAATATTCAGATAATATCCAACTACATTGAAATTTAAAACAACAGGTGATGTTACATTCGTTTTTAATACTTTGGTTGTATATTTAATTTGTTACCTGCTTACTTTAAGTTAGCGGATCTATTTACGGAGAAGTAGAGTGGCCATAAAGAGCTCACCCACGCCTAATTAGAATCAGACCCTAATGGCCTGGTCTGGTAGTAACAAATCTTACAACGAAACACCAGCCGATAGCAAGCGACCACCGCCGGTGTCGTTTGTCCACTGTAATAATATCTATATGGTGAAGCTACTTTCAGTCAGGCAGTTCCAATTGGTCATTACAATACAAATAAGGGTGGTATATGGAATTTCCATTTTACCTCAAGTATGATACAGTATACCTTGAAGTTAGAGGCAAGGAATTACCCATTTACATATCAGTAACTTGGTAGTCATTATATATAATACTAGCAACCCGCCCCGGCTTCGCACTGGTAGCAGAGACATCTTCAACAATCATCAACATATATCAATCAATTTACACAAAATCTTAACAAATTGTACACCTAAACCTTCCTCGTGAATTACTCTGTCTATTAGTAAAAACCGCATGAAAATCCGTTCAGTAGTTTTTCAGTTTATTGCAACAGACAGACAGATGCGGCCGGGGACTTTGTTTTATAATATGTAGTGATGTAGTGATGTTATAGGAGTAACATACCTACCTAGTTTATTATTTTTAAATTTAGGTTGATTGTATTAGAAGCATATTGATCAAGTTATATGTAATCGATATTTACATATTTGATGAACGTTCGAGTGAATCGACGATGAAGAAGGCCTTTACTTGATTACTCAATAATATTATTAACTTAAGTGCTTTTAAAAAATGAACACGCTGTAGTTAGATAGTTATCTACCATTTAATTTTATGTAGAAGCCAAGGGTATTATTAGAGATATTTATTTAATACTAGCTTTACTGCTTGCTTGACTCTGCTTCCATTTTCAATAATATCCTGTAGAACGTGTTCCTGTGCGTTGTCAGACAGTTTTACAAGTGGGCTGTGTCAGTCAGTATATAGTGACTATTTGTCTTCGTCAACTCCTTTCAAGTTGGCGAAGGCAAATAGTCACTCCAATTTATGAGATATTGTTACTGGTTTTTACCGCATGGCGGTCTGTGGTTGATCGTATCCAACCAATCTAAAATAATCTATAAACATTATTCACTGAATTCGTCCCTGCCTTAAAGAAATAAATCATCACAACTATAATTATCTTTCGACAAAAGCTACACCTTCGTGGCATACGACATACGATCATACATACCTACCTAGTTATCTACTTCTGTTTATTACTTACCCTCATTGTGTATTCAAGGGCTCCGGTACCTACGAGTTCATTACATTGCGAACCATTAATTTAAGTGATTGAGTATAAAACGTGCAGCTATTTACTGTGAACCACAGTCGTTCCATTTTGTATGGACGAAAGTCGTGAATGAAGTGTCAGTGAGAATATAATATATTTCTCGGTCGTGAAAGTTGGTGAAGTTACAATGGAAGACAGAGATAGGAAAACGTTTAACTCAATGTTACCTTTAATTTGGATTTTAAAAATATTTTGTTTAAATTGCAATATAAACGAAGAACACTGTAATTCTACTTTTACTTTCGTAAGAAGCATTATGACAGCTTTAATACTTGCAGGTCTTAATTGCTCTAGCCTGTATTACAAAATTATACGTGTCTACCCATCTATGGACCAATCTATAAAATTAACCGATTTCATACAAATAATTTGCGATCTCTGCCAATACACTGTGGATTTATATTTTGTATACAAGTATGGAAGACACATTTGTTTAGAATACTTTAAACAATACAAATGTATTGATAATATTCTAAACGTGACCTGTTATTCTGTAATGAAAATGAAACTCCTAAAAAAGATGGCATTTTTCTTCACAATTTGGGCAATTAGTTCTATATTCGATTTCTTAGCATGGTTCGTTTCTTATGGCTGGACTCCTCCACTGTTTCATTCAATATCATATCTGTTCGTTCTTATAAAAATGTTAACCACACTAGATTTGATAGCTCATATAATACAGATCGAAGTTAGATTACGAATCATTGGTGATATGGTGCTCGACTGCTATTCTTCGATAGACAATAGTCCAAATGTGATGACAGTAGACTGTATAAGCAACAAGAGGTGGTTTTACACGAAAGATGAAATAACAACTCCTGTACTTCGGATTAACTCAAACTATACTGCAATAGTCAAGTCACTCACAAGCTGTTATCTATTGCTAACTGAACAAGTATCGTTCATCAATAAAATTTATGGATTCAGGGTAGGTTTATTGTTATATTCTTTAGATCGTCTTCTTGTTATCAACCAAAAGAAGTTCACTATATAGCTGTAATTTTTCTTTGACCGATATTTTAATATTCAGCACCTTATTTTCTAATAAAATTGGATCTCTTTGTGTATAGTTTCCTTTGTTTATTTCATTTATTAGGTAGGTACAGTGGCGGATTTACCAGCAGGCTGAGTAGGCTGGAGCCTAGGGCGGCAAATTTGGGTCTGACATTATTTTTTATGTCTTGTCCTGGTGTATCGAATTAGATAGACCAACCGGTAGGAGCGGCAAAATTTTAATAGCCTACTGGCGGCAAATGTGTTATTCCGCCGCTGGTAGGTACCTACGCTTTGTACCTACTGTTCTTGCGGTCATCTGTTGGATATTTTTAAAATGATATTTATCAGTACCAATAGGTAAGCCACTAATATTTTTAAGATAGTACCTACAGGTATGTATGTTTGCTTTATTGTTCTTAACATTTTTTTATTACTTGCCATAGAGAAAAATATAAAAGAATAGAACATTTCTTTATCTAGTAGGTAGATACTTCGTTGACGTGATGAACTTGTGGCGTACGCATACCGTGTACTAGTAGGTAGATACTTGGTTGACCTGATGAACTTGTGGCGTACGCATACCGTGTACTTCGAACAAGCCCTAAAAATACATCAAAGTATCACACGTGCGCTCTTGAGGCAAATCAACAGCGGAATGTTCACGATTCGAATCGTGGTGTTCTTCTCACCCCTGTAGATGGGGGGTGGGGAAACTATTTGGAGCGCCGGGCTCCTTATAGTGGTTTTCGACGCGGCTCACTACAGTGAGCCGGTCACTGGAGTTTTGACGCCGGCCTCGAGGTTGGTCCGAGGGACATCCCTCCGAAGAGGGGCCCGGCGAGCCGCCTACGAGAGGTCGGCGGTTCGTAGTCGTTGACCGGTGGGGGAGCCTCGCTCGAGGAAGCTAACATTAGCTCCCGCGGGGCTTTTCAGCCGCCTCCGGATCATGGTAATTGTATCTGGATGGGGGAGGGGAGCAATACCCGCCAAGTGAGGAAATTTCAAGCGATCAGCCCGCTCGAACATCCCAGTTTCGAGTCTGCTCACAAACTTCTCGATGGGGTCCCATTTGAGGTCGCGGTGGATGGTTGCGCGACCTGATATATGTTTTGTAGATCCCGAGCTTGGCTCGGGTGGGCAATCTGGAGGACAGCAGGAAACGCAGCTTCGTTCTCGTACACTGTGCCTTCGCGATGATGGTGTCGATGTGGGGTTTCATCGTGAGGTTCCTGTCGATGATGACACCCAGGTACTTGACCCTAGGGGACCATGGGATGTCCTCCCTCATCAACCGTAGATTTGGCGGGAGATGCGCCCTGCCAGTTATCAACGCCTGAGGCTTCACCACGTTGCACTTGAGCCTCCACTTCTTCAGCCAGCCCGGGAGCGCTTCAAGTGTCGAGCTCAGCTTCCGTGCAGCGTAGTTGGCGTTTCGGGAACTGGACAGGTACGCGGCGTCATCGGCGAATAGTGCCAGCCTGACGTCACCAACTACCGGAATATCATCCGTGTAGTGGGCGTACAAGGCTGGCGATAAGCAACTCCCTTGTGGTACACCGGCCCGGATGGTCTTCTCCTCTGACGTGGCGCCCTCGACGGCCACGCGGAAGGTCCTCTGCGAGAGGAATGATGCGATGACCGCGATGATTCTTCGTGGTAGTGGAGACGTCGACAGTTTGTGGATGAGGCCGTCATGCCACACCCTGTCGAACGCCTTCTCCATGTCGAGCATCGCGGTCACCGTGTACCCGCGTTTGTTCAGCCACGTGGCCATCTCGTCTAGTACTCGAGAACTGTTCCGGCCTCGGCTGGAGGTAGGTGTGCACCCTCACCAGCAGCTGCCGCTCGAACAGTTTGGACGTCGTCAAGAGGAGACTGATAGGCCGGTAGTTCTCCGGTCTCCTGAGGTCCTTACCGGGTTTGGGGAGTGCGATGACTCGGCCTTTCTTCCAGGTGGTCGGGAAGTGGCCGGTCCTCAGGATGCCGTTGAACAACTGAGTTATGGCGACCAGCGTCTTCAGGGGAAGCCGATGCAGCGCGGTATTTGGTATACCATTCTCACCGGGGGCCTTTCGGGGGTTGGTCCTTCGGATCACCGCGGCAACCTCACTCGGGGTCACTAGCAGTTCAACCTCAGATTGGGCGAGGGGGGTCGAGCGGTAGGTCCGGATTGTGTCCTCTACCTCTCGTGTGTGTGCCTCGTCGTGGACTACGTGTAGTGTAAACTGTTTCTCGAGGCTGCTCGCGATGATCTCGGTCCTGGGGTTTATACCGAGGAAGGCCGTCCTGTCCGAGCAGGGGACGCGTGGGGTTGGGCTCTGGAGTCAGTTGTCTGCAGAGACGGTGGATCCAGGGCTGTAACGTCCTCGATGTGTATGAGAAAGTCCTCCCACGCATCGCCCCTGTGATCCCACAGTGCGGCCTTGAGGAGGTTGGTGAGGTGACTGTAACGGGTTTTATCCCGTGGGTGGCGGGTTCTCTGCCAGAGCGTCTTGGCCTCGCGCTTCTCCTCTAGCATCTTCCGGAGCCTAGCGGGATGTGGGTTCCGTCGCTCAGAGTTTGGTCTAATGCTCGAGGAGGTGCGGAGCGCGGCTTGGATAGCCCTGGAGAGTTCCTCGGCGGTTGCATTTACTTCCTCTGGCGATCCCACTTTAGTTTTATTCCTACACATTTTATAAAGTACAGCCGGCGATAAGTCTTGAAAGCAACCACGCAATTTGATTGGTTGCCTACAAAAGGGATAGGTATTGTAAATATAGTTTAAGTTGTCTATTGGTTAATCCGCGTATTATACGGGATATAATACCTACAACTTGTATGACCAAAATTGTAAATATAACTATAGCAACAGATTACTAAGTAGTTACTCTATAGCGTAGATTTTAGCAAATATAAATTTACTTAGCTCGAGAAGTAGGTGCACCGTGTGGGGGCGAAGGGGGCCGCCGCCGCCGCCACAACTGAAACAAGAACACAACGCAAGCCCACAGACCGCGCAGCGGTGTGGGTATACACCGGACCATGGGCGTACCCACGGTGGGGCTAGGTGGGGCATTTGCCAAACTCTTTTCTCTGACCCGAAGCTAAAAAATTTTAAAGGAAACAAACGGTGATTCTCAATTTCTTATTGTCTTTTTAAGTTTGATTTAGTTCCTGATTGCGAGTGAGTAAAAAGTGATAATAATATAATATATACCTACTTACTCCGTTCTAAGCTAATTGGACGAAGTAAAGTGAATATGAATGAATTGGCTGTCTATTAGTGGCTTTCTAACTAAAATGGATTTAAGAAAGTTTTTTAGCGCAGCAAAAGGTACGTACCTTTCATCTACTTCCCTGTATTCCTATACTGTAATTCCTGTCACATTACATTTTCTATTTAACACACTTAATAGTTACCTACTTATTGGAGTTTACTAATGTATTTTTGGTTTGAGAAGAAACAAGTTAATTAAAATGGTTTTTTTATTGATTATTTGATTATAAATAACATGTTAAAATTACCTACCTACCTATTAATTATTAACCCTGGGCTTGTTTTCAAAATACTCATATTTAGTCACTATTTTTAACGAGCTAGAAGAGGAAGCATTCAGATAAAAGTAGAGGTGAAAGTGATAGCTGTGGACAAGAGTCGATACAGAAGAACATAGCAGTCGTTAGCGCTGGCGCCAGTAATAACTCAATATGTACCTCCTTCGACTGCAACAGTGTCAAGTGCAGTTCTACTTAGTTCTGGAGCACAGGATCAAAACTATTGTCCTAATGACCTGGGTCAATGGCTAGATCGTTCGTATAATATGACCTCATCTCAAATACTTGAAATTTTAAAAAACTTTAAACTTTGAGCAACTCTCCATTGGTATTCGATTCTTTGATGAAGAAAATATGCTTTTTCGTGAAGTTTTTTTAAGTTAAAATTGAAAACGAAATTTCAGCTAGATTTAGCCAGAACACTCAACTGTTATTATTGAAATAAGGTGTGGTGTAGTGTAGTAAATAAAACGTATCAGTCAGTAAATAAAAAGCATTTTTAATTTCCTACTACTTAGTTTATTTACTTCTGCCCCGCCCCTTAAAAATGGTGGGTACGCCCATGCACCGTACGCGACGCAAGTCGCCGCCTGTGTCGCTGGTCGCCCGGAGCTGGACCTCCCCAGGTGTCTCCTGGGGTCTCATCTGGCTCGGGCTGACCGCCTAGGCGGCGTGAAGAATGAAGCGGCCCCTAACCAACATGGCGAAGACCACGGCAGTGAAGCCACCACCACGACCAACCCCTATTTAGGGGTAGCGGTAGACACCGCTTTCATTAGGCAATCGCCCCGAAACAGCCTCCGCACGTCCCATACGGGGCGTAGTGAAGACCACGAAGGCAAATATAAATAGGACCTCCTGCCCCGCTGGCCATCGCAGTCGCGACTATCGATCAACGTGGGTAAAACACAGGTGATACCCATCTCCTCTACTAGGAATTTACCACCACCACCCTTCCTGGGAGCACATCCGATGCGTTCGCGCAGCGGAATGTTGTTGAATTTAAAGATTTTAACTATGCAGATATTTAGTGTATGACGTCGTGTAATTGTGTATGATAAAAAAAAAAGCTATTGTGGAGAAATTCTAAAAACTGATTCCGCTGGGCGAACGTTGTCCTGGCAGAACTTTTTTTAATTTTATTTTATTTTATTTGGGATGCTTACGGCTTAAATAGTTATAAAATGACATTCGTTGTAACAGATGCCAATTACAAGCTTCCACATATAATGCCAAAATGCTTAAACTAATCGTCTCAAGATATACACCATTATAAATAGATATGCCCAGTTTAAGATCATTTAACTGTTCATAAAATCTCTTAGTGGCTCTAATACTACCTGCGAATAAATCGAAGCGGTTGTCTAAATTTAGATTATTGAATCGATCGCTACAGCGTGGTAGGAAGCAATTTTTTCTATACTGAGTGTGGCTGAGTGGGACGTGAAGAAGTGTTGGTTTCCTTAGTCTTCGTGTGGGAGTTGTAAGAGCAATCCTGCTGAGGAGATCCGGACTGTCAACAATACCCTGCGCGATCCTCATTAAAAGGCTAACATCCGAAATATCCCGTCTAAGATGCAGCGGCAATAAATGAAATTTTTTACAACGCTCTGTGTAGCCCAGGTATGGTAACTTAAATTTAAACATTAAGAAGCGGGTAAATAAGCGCTTTATATGAAAACTAGCTAATCGCTAAACGTTCGCGTAGCGGAAACTTGAATTTCTCCGAAGTTTATGCATGCACTAACTTTATTCATACATACACAATCACACACAAATACACACTAATTTTTAGACACATTTTTTTTTCTTCTAAGTCCATGGATTAAAAAAGTTCCTCCAGGACAACGTTCGCCCAGCGGAATCAGTTTTTAGCGAATTTCTCCACAATGGCTGCATGCACAATTTTTTTTTTACCATACACAATTACACGATGTCATACACTAAATATCTGCATAATTAAAATCTTTAAATTCAACAACATTCCGCTGCGCGAACGCACACCACATCCGGGACCTGGCACCTTGGCACGCCCGCCCACCGGACGCGAAGAAACCCGAAGACCCATGAAGATCCCACGAAGGACGGCGGTCCCCCGGGTGCTGCAGTATCATCCACCAGTCAACAGCCTCTTTAGGCTCCGTTAACCGCAACGGAAACCCTCACGGCCAACCGGAGTGACGTTGCGGAGCACCTCGCTCTAAATCCTCATCTGTTCACAGTTCCTGTCGCTGCGGCCACACTCTGTGGCTTCACACAGCGGTGTGAAGCCTCAACTGTGTCTGTGAGGATTCAACATCAGGGGCCGCACGTAAGTCGCCGCCTGTGTCACTTGTCGCTCGAAGCTGGCCCTCCCCAGGTTCCGCCTTGGGTCTTATCTGGCTCGGGCTGACCGCCCAGGTGGCGAGAAGACTAAGGCGGCCCCCACAACTCACCTAACAAGACCAACTAGCTTCAGCGACACCACAAGACCTACCCCTGTTCAGGGGTAGCGGAAGAATCTGCTGGCATGGGCCATCGCCCCGATCCAGCTTTCACACGTCTCCTACGGGACGTTGTGAGGACCACGAGACAGCAAATATAAGTTCGATTCCAATCATTTCACTTCGTGCTAGCTACGGTACAAGGGTTATTTACCTTGACCGGTCTTGTTCTAAGTACCTTTTCCGATCTAGTCCTAGGTACCTTTTCCTGCTCCTAGTATTACCTACTTAACTACGGTGCGATGGTTTATACAGCTTGGCCGATTAAGTAGGTATCCTGACCCCTGATCAGCCTGCTGGCATCGACATAGAACAAGTACATACACAAGCAACTCCATAACAAAAATACCATTTAAACTAATACATTGCGACCTAATAAATTCTAAATACATATGATTTGTTTTCAATGTATAGTTATTAAAAAAAACCTAAGTTGCTAGATAGGTATATTTCATTTCAATAACACTGAATATTTTACTTTTCAGATGTTACTGATTAGCTTGACCCTACTCACAGATATGGTAAAACTATTGAATTTGGCTATAAGGATCATCTTAGGGTCTCAGGTAGCCATATTATCTTCTTTATTGATTAACTGATGGTAGCTCAGATTTCATTCGCTCAGATAGTTTTATTACGATCTTTAAAATACACACACCGGCACAATAACTGGAACTTAAAAAAAAAACATCTCGTCGTTTATATTTCTTCCAGATATTTTTGAAGTGATAACTTCTTATGGGAGGGTAAACCGCTTCGTTACGTAACGCGTTACGGCACTAGTCTGTCTGGTGTTTAAGTTATCACTTCTGTCGGGCGTCCCAAGACGCACACGTTTTTTTTTATTATAATTTTGATATACCTACATCTAGGAAAATATATTATGAATACAAAACAATGTTATAATAATTTTTAATTCAGGTGAAATGTAAAAAAAGTGCAAAAATAGCGAACATTTGTGAAAAACATATCGAAGTAAAAACAAAATTAATATTGCGTTTGGCCCCTCGAACCGCAATACGTCTTCCCATGCTTTTGATAAGATTGTCTATCATTTCTTGGGGTAAGTTCTCTCATTCTTCCTAATCGGTACGTGGGGTCCTGCATTGTCTAAAAATTAAATACCAATGCATGGGACCTTTTCAAGACAAGCCGTATTAAGATTAAAACGTTAAAAAACACTTGTCGATATTCCAAATTAACAAATACTTTTTAACAAAAAATTAAACCGGCGAAAAAAGAAAGGAACTGAAAAATAAACTTGTTAGCCTAACGCTAATGTAAAATACCTAAATATTCTTGAGTCAGCGCCACACATACAAACAAGCAAATTAATTATCACGTAAAATTATGGTAGCGGCGATACGTCTATTTGCCGAAGTGTTTTCAAATTGAATTTTTTGTTTGTATGTTTGGCGCCGACTCAAAGTGTAGGAGTTTAGTTAGGCTAACAAGTTTATTTTTCACTTTTAAGTTCCTTTCTTCTTTCGTCGGTTGAATTTTTTGGTAAAGTTTTTATTTTTTAGTTTTTGTGGCTAAAATAATCAACTACATGTCTCCGTCATGTTGTAGTGTCATTAGAACTACATAATATATGTGTGCTAAGTTTCAACAAAATCCATTCACAAGTGTAAAGTCAATGGGTGAACAATCATTCAAACATATTTATTACCCTTAGGGTTTAAATGTTTATTTGAAATTTAAATGGGACCAACTTCGAAGTACCTATACTCTATCCAATAAAAAAAGAATTATTGAAATCGGACAACCCTATAAAAAGTTATGCATACGGGTTGACTTGAGAACCTCCTCCGTTTTTTGTCGGTTAAAAATAACAATACACATTTGTCGACATCAAAATGTTTAATTAAAAAATCATCTATTTTACGTTTCCCTAATTTTGCCGGTGTGTATTTATAATTCATGGCATTATGTATATTTTTTGGAATGTCTATTTAATTTGGAATTATTTTTTTATTATGTTGTTTACATTAAACTGTCGTATACGCAATACCAGTGTGACTAGCGGTACGCTAACTGTAACTGGTATCCAACAGTACTCACTTGAGAGGGAGATTTACCTACATTTCACCAGCCTATGTTAAGTTATACCCTATTTTTATGAAATGTTACTAGTGGGTATTGACTTCTTCTCTTGTGAAATTCCAGAAACTACTTGCCGTTTTTGCAACCCTAAAAAACCCGACACCACTGCTCAAATGCTGGCACAGCACTGATCTACCAAGACCACAGAATATTTACAATTTTAATGTACAATTTATTAATAATTATTATTGTGTTTTTACTGTTTTCATGTCGTGCTTAGAGGACAATTAAAAGTGTCGGATATTTCCCAGTAACGTCAAGCTTTGTCCGCCTATTAACATGTGCAGCCATATTCGTAACTTTCGTAGACCAGAGCGAAAGGGCATACGGTCAACGAGAGAGGATTGTCAATATCATTAACCACTTGCTTATTAATAAAAAACCTGGTAAGTAAGCAGTTTCTAGCTGCAAACGTTACCGGTCTAGCTGTTTTGTCATTTTTATATGGTGGTGGTAGTTAGGTTGGGCACGGTCGTCCTAAAGTAATATAAATGCATCAACCACATTTTTGGATGTTTAATATGATATTAGTAAGAGACAGTGTAGAAAATGAAGAAATTAACAAGAAGTCATTATTATTATAATTCTATGTGTGACTGTTAAGTAATCTTTAAAGTAATATATATATTAAACCCCGCTAGCTATCGAAGTCAAATAATATTTAACGTTGATCTGAAACGCTAATGTGTAAAATGGTATACCTATTTGAATACCAGTACCCCAAAGTGGCGGATCTTCTTTAAAATCAGCTTAGGTACACAGTATAAAGTTAAAAAAACGTACTTCAATATTTAACATCAGTCTACCGTCGGATTCGCAATGCAAAAATTCACTGACAAGAGTAATTGTTTAATTTTGTTTATTTCAGATGAAGATCTAAAAGCTGCAATTGTAACGTTTCGCGCATTAATTCAGGACCGACTCATTATTTTCAACATGGCCAACTTTTTCAATATGAATTATATGATCTACTCGTATCGCTTACGTCAGTAGTCGTTACGTACACGATTATATTATTGCAAAGTGTGAATTAAATGTATGAAACACCAACAGAACAATCCAACAACACTGAAATACTCCTATTTTACTCTAATTGAGTCTATAAAAGACCACACTCACAGTAACTTCATAATGATGAGCGACTGTAACGTAACTGGACACAGAAGCGAAGAGGCCATATTGAGGCCTTTTTGTTCCGGAAAGAGAACACGGAATGGCGACAAACTAATCTAACTGGCCCATGAAAATAATTTAAAAATAGTGAACAGGACCATCCATACGCTGGGCTAATAACATCAAACCAATGGCAGGCAGTTTGTGTACTAGAGCAACTGGAAACAAAGACTGTGGAAACAGTTGGAAAAGGTTTTGCCAAAGGGCAAAAATATTAAATAATAGTGTTGTTTTTTTTAAGGGCAAGGACATATTTTTACTTAGGTAATTTCTTAGCTAACTTAAAAATATGTAATGATTTTTAAATCGGAATAAACGCTATTATTATTATTATATGCTTCGTAAGCTGCTTGTAAATATGAACTTGTAAGTTACAAAGAAAAATCAGCTGACGATATGCCGAGGGAAAACTCGTCAGCTGGTGCATTTAAATAGACGATAGATGATCCCGTCTGGCTCCTGCGTTATACCTGGGGATCAGCTGACAATCTTTCCACCGGGATACCGCTAGCTGACATTTTTATTTATTCGCAATAGCATATAAACTGTCATCTTATAAATTTTCAATTAAGATTAAATCACTAAACGTATAAGTACATATTTCTTTCACATTTATGTGACCAGCTGACGTATAATCCACCACTCTATAGTCAGCTGACTTTTCTTTTTCTTTAAGATATTGGATTAGCTATAATTTGATACAATTCTCAATGGAAATGACTAAAAATAATATTTTTTTACGTGCGCGTGAGGTTGCTGCTCCTCAACCCCCCGACGGAACCACAGCTGCCGTTCACGAGGTTTCATAATACAAGTCTCTGAAGCATTTTACGAGTTTTCACCCGAGAGGAAATTGCCATGCAAATCTGTTCCTGGCTGGCGGGTCATAGGGGCGTAATGCAGTGAGTGTCAGTAAGAGTAGCACAAAATTTATTCAAGTGTCAGTGTTGCCGATTTAGCCCTTTTGGACAACAAAACTTATTTGGCTCCATAGCTCTTTTTTTAAAGAATTTTAGCTCCATTCAATATCATGAAAAAAAATTGTTATGATTTGTCTCACAAATTTTTGACATTGTATTTAATTGGTATATATTTACAAATTTGCTGTATTTAATGTTATATTATAATATCCTAACAATCACTTGTAACAAATTATGATAACTTTTATAAAATTATATAATGAGGTAGTCGGTAACACATTAATTCAAGTGTGAATTGGTAAACTTAGCCCACAAATGCCTTTTCAAGTTCCAGTAGTTTGTCCTTGCGAGCTTCACCACTGTTGTATCCTCCTTTAGAGTCAGCTCCGACGAGCCTGTGACATGGCACTACCACTAATAAAGGATTGGCTCCACAGGCTCCGCCTACAGCTCGTGAGTGACTTTTAGCCCACCCCAGAGATACTGCTAAATCAGCATATGTTTGAGTCAACCCATATGGTAATTCCAATAGCTTTTCCCATACAGCCTGTAAAAATATATAACAAACCTATATATTTGTCTCACAAAAGCAAGGTACCTTTGAAGATTGATACTTGAAAATTTTATTATGACTTTTAAGAATTACTTCATTATAGCATTAAGAAATTTGCTCTGCCTCATTGCCCCTTAATGTTTTCTACATAGAGGTAATAGTGGATGGCTGATTATAGCACATAAAACTTGTCCTACACTCAGCCACCTGACTGCCCACATATCCACTAAGGACCGAAGGAAAGGAAGGAAGAGGGACAGACTTGGTAATACATAAGTGGCACTCCATTAAACTAACGATCAGGCAAGCAGTGTGCATCTGTAAAACAAAACTTAGGATACAATTTAAAAACTTGTAATTACATTTTGAAACTCTGTACCATACAATCTGACAGGCACAGTGAATTTCTTGAGGATGCCTTTAAAGTATTGCGAGAACTCTTCTTCGATCTTTTCAATTAATTTATTTTTGCTTTCGACAAATTTACATTTTAATTGTGTTGAAAGCGTTTCAAACTTCTTCTCAAGATTTTTAGTGTCTTCAAAGGAAAGTATGTACAAATAATCCTCATCGGCCGCTGTAGTAGCTTTGCCAATTGGTGTATCAAATGTATAAACGTTAACAACATGAGTAAATTTCGTAGAAAGTTTAGAAATTATGCTATTTACTGACATATTTTAATTTCGAACAAAGAGAATACAAACAAAATTAACAGTTAATGAACATCAAAGAGTATACAAACACTAATGAACTCAACTTGCACAACGTACTAAGTCTGCAATTATTACGTGGTACAATACAATATATTTCGGATACTTTGGATGAAACTTTAAGTTTGCAAAAGCTAAGCTATAGATAGAGCCACAGACGTCATACAAAAGAGTTCGTCTAGGGATGAGGAATGGTGATTTGAGATATCGTGAAACGATTTCTTAAATCAAAGCAATGATTTTTTTAAATCGAATTGTAATACTGAATCGATTCAGTGAATGGAAAAGGTCACACCCGAAAATCAAGATTTAATTTTTTTCTGTTTTGTGATGAATTATAAAATTATTCAATGAAATGAATATTTATTTTTGCCCAACCGTTGACGGTGTGCAAAATATAATTTATAGTACTAAGGTATATTGTTATCATAAATAAAATATGATAAATTACAAAATAGATTAGAATTATTTAAAAAACGTGTGCGTCTCGGGACGCCCGACAGAAGTGATAACTTAAACGCCAGACAGAATGGCGCCGTAACTCGTTACTTAACGAAGCGGTTTACCCCCCCTTGAGAAATTATCACTTCAAAAGTAACATATCAAATTCAAAATAATAATCATGTCAGCTTAATAGAACCAATATCAATGTAATTAAAAAACTAAAACCATAGGTAGATACAATAAAAAAGTCAGCTGATTATGCGTATTTATGCTAGGTTGGGAAAGGGTTTCTTATAACGACCAGCCGGTAATAAATATATATTCAATAAGAATATGTTTTTAATGACAACCAAACATAGCGGAGAAAAACGAATGAACATCAAACTTACTTAGCATAGATTACTGACTAATATCATAGACACATTAACAACCTTCTAACACAATTCTGATACAATTAAAAATAGTTAATGAATGACAGTAACCTTAAATTGACATGCAATCAGATGAATCAATATTTAATATGAGTGTATACAGCATTTATTTAATATTATAAAGCATCATTTAGAAATTAATTTAAATGTTACCGAAGCGTAAATTGACCAGACTAATTGACCATTGAGGAAGTCAAAACATTATCTAAATTGAGACGCACGTGGCCATCTTTTAGCGAATAATGGAAATAATAGTCTATCGATAAGAATGTTCGGCTGAGTTCTAGAAATTCGAACAGCGTTCGAGTCAAGTAGATTGTAAGAGATGTTTTAGGAAAGTTCACGAACTTTCTATGAGATGTTTCTTTTCAGTTCTAGTTGAGCGATACTGCGAGTAACAAGCGTGTCGGTAGCGCACTATCTGGTGTTTGACCCCGCAACCAATTGATCGCAAGTCCGACGCCTTAGCCATTACCCTACCGCCGCTGCCGCTTCATTGTGTCTATTTCGTTATAAATTGGTGTATCTCTCATCCGATCTGATGCAGACAATACTTTATTGAAATTGGTTTCTTTATTTGCATTTGTCAAAATACTGTTTTTTCTGGATCAACAAAGCGATGGAAACTGATAACCAAGCACATAGAAGGATTATCAATGAAAAAGTTTGCGCATCTCGCTGGAAGAGAAAAAATTTATAGCCTATATTGCTGTTTGCTTAACAACTATTTAACTATTTTATTATTAACTATTTGAACTGCTATACTTCAGTTCTGATGCCCTTGTGATACCTTTAGAGGTACACAACACCACGTTCCATCGACCAAAGACAAAGGGAGGATCCTCCGACAGATTTGGTCATGTGTGGTGGAACTGGTGGATCGCAGCCCAACCGTTGATGTAGGATCAATGCGCAATGCAGTATCAGTAGTTACTTCGTAGTTTAGATCGCCTTCACTAGACGATGTTGAAGTATGTTTTTGCTCTATATTGAATTCGCCACACCCTTCTGAATCCTCATTAAGAAACAAATGACTCGGTTGCATCATCACTGGAGTCCTTGTCGCTAATTTGCAGAGGCATATACCTACCGACGGCTTTCACGCTGTAGTTCATAAGCGGTGTGCCTCCATGAGACGTCTGCGCGATAGCTCCAACATTATACTGAAGACAATTTCCGATAGGTGGAGTAGTCCTGCAGCTGCTGGCGCACTGGAACAGCTTACATCCGCTCACTGTAGTGCGCCCGCATTGGCCTGTTTTATTTCACTGGCCACCCAAACTGTCTGATACTAGGTAGGTATGTAACACTAGTCTTAAGGAAAATTATTACTTACATTTTTTTCTTTCACTACAGGCTTTATGATGTTGTCGTAACCTGTACTATTTGTTGAAATTTTAATTTTTAAAACTTATTATTTCAATTACTTTTTTATGGTGTAACCGTGTAACCGGTCCTAGAAATACCTACAGATTTACCAGTCTTAGTCAAATAATTGTAAATATATGTTTTTGCAAGCTTTTTAAGTTTTTTCTCCCGAGAAAAGAAATAGAAAAAGAAATCTCTAAATTGCACACAGTAGGGATCTCGCCATATACCTAATAACATTAGCAAAAAATTTAAGGCCCGCTTGAAAAATGTTTTACTATGCACATTAGGCTTGTTTACAAAGTTTGATGTACCTAAGTCATGAGTTTTTGTAAACACCAACAAACACTTAAATTATATAGGTATAAGTAGGCCCTCTTGGTTCAGAAAAACGGGACAGGAATCGAAGACCCGTTTTTATTATTACAGAACTCCTATGCGTTCATTTTTAACCGACAAAAACGGACACTTTAAACAATAACTTTTAACAAAAATTTAAACCAGTGCGGTGCGGCGGTGCGAAAGAAGGGAACTGAAAAACCGAAAAATAATATTATTAGTCTGGCTAAACTCCTACACTAATGTAAATACCTAAATAATTATGAGTAGGCCCCAAACATAGAAGCAAGCAAATTAATTAATACGTAAAAAAATATATAAATGAAACTACACAATAATTAAAACCTTTAAAACGAGCCATTTTTGTATACATGTTTATGTATATATATATATATATATAATCTGAATCTCAGAAACGGTTCCAACGATTTTCATGAAATTTTGTATGCAGGGTTTCGGGGGCGATAAATCGATCTAGCTAGGTTTCATTTTTAGAAAACGAAAAAAAAAATCCGAGCAAAGCGAGTCATCCAGGTACTAATATAAATACAATTAATGTAAACTTCATTTATTAAATGTTTTAACAAAAGGCACCACGCTTCTTAGGAATTATTTGCCATTATCATTTAACTTTAACAACCGCTTTGCCAGTATTTTCCCCTCTAAGCATGCCCACAAGGGCATCCACCATATTATCAAAGCCATAATATACTTTTTCTTGATATTTCAATTTTCCTTCGCGTAACCAGTTAAGGTTCACATTAATGCCTTCATTCCAGCGGTCTATCCAACGGTTCACCAGGAATCCTTCAACTTTCAGTTCCTTGAATACAATCGCGGGTTGAACTATCGTAACTGAAATGTCAAGGATTTTATTAAATGAAATTATTATGTACAGAAAGTCGTAGAGTAGAAATAGATTCATTAATATATTTTCTCAACAATGACATGAGGAAGTACTTATGTTTCGAAATAAATAACGAAAACACTAGGTAAATGTGATGGTTTTATACCTACTTGCCAAAATATATGTAAATTGTTTTTTTTTTACAATTAAAAGCTCTTCACCAAGTAGTACCTACAACGAATATTAAGGATTTTCATTGAACCTAGTTTGGGTAATTGAATGCAACTAAATGATTTAATTCTTCACCGTTAGCATCCCCATTATGTCTGGACCACCCTTCAATGTTTATTTATACCTACCTACCTACCCTTGATGAAGTGGTTGCAGTCTTGGACTTTTGATGAAGTGTTGAAATGCAGTTCTACTTATTGCAGTACTTGCAGTAGGTAATTTTAACCGCATTAAGACGGTCACTGTGTAGTTTTTAGAACTGCACATCAAATGTAAACGGACTGTTGGTATCTACTTAAATTTTATATGTATACAATTTAAAAGGTTGTAGGTTAAATAACAATTAAGTAATTGTCTTTATGTGCAGTAGGTAATCTACAAAAATTTAACTTCTTTTTAAATAAAAATCCTACCTTTGGGAGGTTTGATATCATTGTAAGACGAAATTGAACCACAGACTGCCACTCTACCATATTTGTTCATATGGCTCATTATTTGTGAACTGATTTCACCTCCTACCTGTGAACATAATAATCAATATTTTTTATCAGCTAAATAATCTTCTAGTTTATAATATGCTCGTTTTCATAGCATGCGTTTTATACAAGTTTTAAATTTCTTCTCATTTAGTTTAACAATATGAGGAGGTATTTTATAATAGAACTAAGTAGCGGACCCGACAGACGTTGTCCTGTCTTAACTAGGTCTAACCTATGAATATTGACTGACAGTTATGTCAAAAGAGCTAAGTTTACATTAGAAAAGTTAATACGGTCGTTAAGTTTTCTTAAATATTCTTATTTTCCGCAACTTTCTTAATTTTTTCATTCATAAGAACCTTTTCCTGACAAAAACAAAAAAAAAAGTAGCGAAATCGGTCCAGCCGTTCACACGTGATGCCGTGACCATGAGAAATAGAGATTCATATATATATATATTTAACACAGTACCCCATTAAAGATGTTTGCACTTTTGTAAATCTAAATTTTGGTTGAACTAATTTATTTCGTTCTCTGGTAATATAATTGTTACGGAAGCATAAATTGACGCGCAGGCGCCATCTAATCACGAGTAGCGGGAACTAAATTCAGACGCACGGCGCCATCTTTTGATGAATAACGGAACTAATCTGTCTATCAATAATAATGTTCTACTGATTTCTGGAAGTTCGAACAACGGTCGAGTCAAGTCGATTTTACGAGATGTTTCAGAAAAGTTAACAAACATTCTATGAGATATTTTCGGAATATATAAAGAAGTTGTATGGCGGTATAGACATTCAGTTCTAGTTGAGCGATACTGCAAGTAACAAGTGCGAATAGTACAAGTGAATAGGTGTGGATATAGTGAGAATTGTAACAGTGACTTGTAATTGTGTTAATTGCTAATTATTTAAATAAATTGATGTACCTATCTAATCCCGAACCCAGGCTCGTAACATAATTATGCTTTCACATCGTTTTCGTTGCATTTTTTTCAAACACTCATACTTACATAATGTTTTCATAAATATAACTACTGGCAAAGGACTGTCAGGGTAAATGACTACCGCCGCCCATGGGCACCTGCAACTCAAGAGTCACAAGTGCGTTGCCAGCCTTTAAGGTAGGATTAGGGGAAGGGGGAGAGAAGTGGAGAGGTGAGGAGGAGGAGAGGGAAGGGTTAGGGCCTCCGGTAACCTCACTCACTCGGCGAAAAGCAATACAACGTTGCTTCACTGCCGGTTTTATGTGTTTTATGTCACTCCGGTCGAGCCGGCCCATACGTGCCGAAGCATGGCTCTCCCACGATCAAAATAATATAATTTCGTGGATTTGCGACTACGTAGAATATAAATGGCACTGATAGATCTTTTCTGCAGAATAAATAGAATTAATTACATTTGTATAGTATTAAAACGATATTAATAACAACCCCTAAGTAAGTTTTTTTACAAAATCTCACAATGTAACACGGAGTCGTTAATTAAAGAAAATAAAATTTTACGGCAAATTTAACATATTAATTTCAGATAAGCACATAATATTATAACACAGATACACGTAAAATAAATATGTTGACTCATATTCTTTTATCAATCAAATAGTTTTTTCTTAAAGGGCACTTACATTATCGAAGAAGCAGTCAGCCTTTTCAGGACATCCTTCTTTTAGAGCTTTTCTGGTATCAACAGTTTTATAATTAAAGGCACGATCGAAGCCCAATTCCTTTTCTAAATACTGACATTTTTCATCACTTCCAGCAAAACCTACTACGCGACAACCTAAAAATAGTCGATGCACTATAAGTAGGTATAGTGATTATGATAAAAGTAAATTCTGTCTTCATTGATAGGCACTATTTTTAATAATGCTAGATGTCAGACAGAAGTTGTAATACTATCCATATTTAATTTCACAAATGAAAGTTCTATTTGTGAACTGTTTTTTTTTTAGCTTTGTTAAAGCCACTTAAAAAAACACAGGCAACGGAGTTACACGCAAGAGAAAACTAGCGTTAGTGTTATATTACAATTTGGGTTGCTTACAAAGATATTCTGATAATTTAATTAACCCATAGTTCATTGCAATATAACATACAATTACTAAAACAATTACATAAGTCCTTGGGTGACAGCCCAACAACAATATGCTAGTATAATCGACTAGAATAGAGGAAGCTCCCCGTCTTATTTACTCAGGGCAATTAAGCTCCGTGGCCATAACAAATATATTTAGCTTAAAATTATGAATTGTCAATGGTTAATTCACAAATCATGAATATAACATTTATTCCCCTATCAATACTATAAAAAGTTTGATACGAAAAGTTAGGTATAGTTTGAATCCAATCCTGTGCCAACGGGATGCCAGATGCCATGTACCTACTCACTCCTAAAATATGCAAACAGCCCTGACTGAAAAACAACACACACACTTTGCAAACCTTGTTAACCCCTGTAAATGAGGTTAAGGTGGGTTTACCACTTTTTTTAATACCCTTAAAGAGAAACTATTAAAAAAATAACAGCAAGAGTTTGGTCTTACCAAGTATTTTACCAATTTGACCCACATGTGATCCAACTGCGCCCGCTGCTCCAGTTATAACAAGAGTTTCTTTTGGTTTCAGTTGACATATCTCCTTTAAACCAAAGTAAGCTGTATTACTAAAACAAAAAAGAAATACAATTTGTTAGCAGAGTAGGTATTAATATAGTTATGTATTGGTTGAAATGTTCGGCCGGAAACGGAAGTATCGTTTTTAGAGTTCCGTTCCACAAAAGGATAAAAAGGAACCCTAATAAGTCACTTTGTTGTCCGTCTGTCCGTCTGTCAAGACCCACATCAAGTTGAAATTAATACCAAATACTTATGGATGCGGTCCCTTGAAGCTGCAAAAAAAATCAAGCCTTTAAGTCAACGCAATCAAAAGATATGGCCGTTTAAGCCTTAGATTTGACCAAATTTGAACATTTCGCAGGTAATTCAAAACCTATAGGATACTTTCCATTGACCTAAAATCATGAAATTTGGTAAGAAGCAAGGTCTCCTAGCACAAACAAAGAAAAAATCCGAAAGTCGGCAATGTGTTATTATATCTATCTGTCTGTATGTGTGTTTGTCCCTTGTAAGACCCTTTGCCCCAAGAACCGGTGGAGGCATCAAGTTGAAATTAACAGCAAATACTTATATCAGCGGTCCCTTAAAAAAAGCTGTAACAAAATCAAGTTTCGGCTATTGAGCCTTAGATTTTAATTTGAACATTTCGCATAAATCAAAACCTATAGGCTACTACTGCCCATTGACCTAGAATCATGATATTTGGTAAGAAGCAAGGTCTGGCAGCACAAGTAAAGATAAAACCGGAAGTTGAAACGAAATAAAAAAATTGTTTTGTGAAACTTATATTTTGCGGTTGGAAAGTTGACTTTGTCGTACATCGATATATGAGAGAGTTTTTAGAACCGCAAAGTTAAATTTATCTTTCGGAAAAAGCCGGGCAAACATCTTCGGGAATTGATTCCCGAGATGGACCTACTATCTAAATACAAGTTTGTTTTCTAACGGAACCCACGCGGCCTCGGTGCGCGAGTCAGACTCGCACTTACCCGGTTTTTTCTCTTTTGGGACAGGCTTTCTTTCTGAAATCTTTAGACGAAGCAGGAGTTCTGTTTCTCGTGACCAACACTTGGTTTACTTCTTTTCTATACACTTAACCATAATCCTCAAACTGAGATACAGCTCATATCCTCGGCTCAGTTACGACTTCAACTTAAAATTAAATATCACACGCATTCGTAAGTCACGTCCATGCGACCATGTAATCGCGAGTGACGCTTTATCTGGCAAGTGATATTATTTCTGTTAGAAATGAATATCTGACAATTAAATATAACTTATTGTTAGTTAAATATTGTACTTATTGTAACTACTCTGAATTTAAGTAAGTGTTAAATAAGGTGAAACTTAATTATGCCATGTTCATAAATTGGCATTGGCAATTGGCAGCACCGCCAGCTTCCTGTTCCCTTTTATATATTGTGATTGGCGTCTGCCTATTTTTTGTCTTCATATTTTAAAAACAGTCCACTTCTAAATTCAAGGCTGGCTTTTCTTTTACAATTTCTAAGCATGCAAACTACTATGAAATGAACGAACATGGCTTCAAACTTTCGGATGTCCGACATATACGGTGACCGCGTCTTCCGAAACAATTGTGCAGAATGTTAAAAAAAGTTGCATTTTTAACCGAGGAAAAAAAAAGGAGGTTCTCAATTCGACCGTATATATATATATATATATATATATATTTGTTTATGTATGTTCAGCCCTCACTCCGTTATTTATAAACCGATTTTGATTATTCTTTTTATGTTGGATAGGGTATACCTCAAGGGTGGTCCCATGTCAAGGAAGTCAGGTTCTGATGCTGGGATCCTGATAAAGTTGAGAGAAACCTTCGAAATTGTAGGAACGAATAGTGTTTCTGTTTACTTTTCATTACTTTATCAGGTATTTGCGTTTATAAATCATCACTTCATGTAGCTGAGCTGATGATGAAAAAAATGATGAAATAAAAATCTTTTTAACAAAAAATTTTACCGACGTAAAGAACTAAAAAGCAAAAAATAAATAAACTTTAAGTCTTAAGTATTGACCTTATTTACATAAACTATAAAATTTTTATATAAACTTACCGACGTAGTTTTACTTACTTACCGACGTAGAGCCTACGTAGGTACATATAAAATTTTGATAATTAATCAGTTTGTTGTTTGGCGCCGACTCAAAATAAGTTTATGTAAAATTTGATAGTTTATGTAAATAAGGTCAATACTTAAGACTTAAAGTTTATTTAAATTTTACTTTTTAGTTCTTTTCCTCGTCGTATTTAATTATTTTTTTTATGGTATAGGGGGCAAACGAGCCGACGGGTCACCATGGGCGCCCATGGGCACCTGTAACTCAAGAGTTACAAGTGCGTTGCTACCCTTTAAGGTGGGAATAAGAGAAGAGGGGAAGAGGGGGAGAGGGGGGAAAAGCGGAAAGACGGGTGAGGGGAATTAGAGGGGAGGAGAGGGGGAAAGGGGAAGGACGGGAATAGGGGAGAGGGAAGGGTTAGGGCCTCCGGTAACCTCACTCACGCGGCGAAAAGCAATGCAACCATTGATTCACTGCCGGTTTTCTGTGAGGCCGTGGTATCGAGCGGAGTCGAGCCGGCCCATACGTGCCGAAATATGGCTCTCGTACGTATGAAATTTTTTACTGTAACTTGGTTATAATATGAGAGTACCTCTGAATCACAGAATAGAAAGATATATAATATCTTTCTATTCTGTGCTCTAAATTCATAAAATAAAATACTCACCCAGGCATACCCAAAACTCCCAGAGCCAAAGAAACCGGATACGGATTAATATCGGGTATCAGCGTAACTGGCCATAATCCCGGCGTATTAGATAGTGTATCAGGATTACAAACAGTATGCGTTCTCCACCCAAAAGATCCAGTAACATAGTGACCAACAGAATATTTTTTGTTGCGGCTAGCTATGATTCTGAAAAAAATACACATCATAAATCGTGTCAACGATTATGAAGAATACATAATTTTCTGTTTATATGGGCACACACTTCGCTACTTGTCCTCCTATCATGTCCGCGGGTAGCTTATATCCGATCATATAAGCGCGCATATAAGGGTCAACACTGAGATATTCAGCTTCAGCCAGTATTTCTGAAAGAAAAATTACTCTATTACAAAGTACTTAGTTTTAAAAAGTATTCATGAAATAATAAGAAAAAGTTCGAAAGAAGTTAAAAACATGAATAGAGATATTATTCAAAGTTAAATTACCACACCTTTTAAAATATAAACTCATACATGTATAATTGTACATATATTCAAAGTTATGGATAGTTATAGATAAATATTATTAGATTTATTTCATATCCCTTTGCAATTAAAGTTACGAAGGCACATTCTACTTTTGGGTGAGTATTAGAAAACTAGCAACTAGGACAGTCAACCAATATGGTTTGCGGGTCAGTCGACTAGGACCGCAAATCGGTCAAAGATGGCATAATTATTTCAAAAATTTTCGCTTAGTCGTCTGTCTTTTCGCAAATGACCAATGCTGTATCAAACGTATTTAGGATGAAGAAAATTTTTTTAAACCACAGAGTCAGTCGTTTGAGAGAGAATAATTTCGCTTAATCTTCAAGCAAGCCGTGACTACGATGATATGCTTTAAGCGCCACACCCTTACTTCGCAGGCGACAATTGACTAAAAGAATTCGAAAGATTTAAGTTTGAGCAAATGTAAGCGAAACAGTTTTACAATAGATCACCTCCATCTTTTAATTCTGGAATGTCCTCTTCAACAATTTTGAAATCACTTTTCTTAGGTTCCCCTTGAAAGTACTTTGTCAAGACATATTTTTGGACTTTTGCTTTACTCTGCACTCCAGAGTACATCCGCTTAGCAAAATATAACGTATGTATTACCTTAGCCATGTTTCCTTGACTGTAGTTCTGAAAATAATGTAATAATATTGATTATAATAATTAGTCAATATATCTCAGTAACTAATGAGAACCAAAGAAAAGCATGCTTCCTATTAATTACTGCAATGATTAGGGGACTGACTGATTCATTAACGCAGAGCCTAACCACTGGGGCTACAAACTTGAAATTTTGTCAGCAACCAAGAAAGGATTATTAGAAATTTCAGCGCTAAGGGGGTAAAAAAAGGATTGAATGGTTATTTGGAAGTCCGTAATTTTCAAAGTAAGGAACTATGCTTACTTCTGGTAATTCTACTAATATTATAAACGTGAAAATTTGTGAGTATCCAGCAAAAACTACTGTATGGTTTTTAATGAAACTTTACAATAATATAGCTTATATATCAGAATAACACTTAGGCAATAATTTATGAAGATATTGTGTATATTGGCCAAAATATAACGATAAGTGCTAAGTAAGTCGGAAAAAAATCTATCATTAGCGAGCTATTCTGGCGTGCGGTAGGAAAACTGTAAGAGTTACACGAATATAATGTACGGTGGGATTGTTTCTCCTAAACAGTTCTACAAAAAAGTCAGCGACAGTATATATCCATCTTTTATGTGTAAGCCATTATTACCAAAATAGTGAACCATAAATACAATAAAATTTGTTTTTTTATTTCCAATTCACATTTAGCAGTAACAAATTGATTTTTATCAAAATAAATACTTTTATCGCTTCTGATATTCAAATTAGATAAACTTTGTCTTTCAAATTACGTAATTTGGTCAAATATTTTAAAAGTTACGATTATAATATAAAACTGCGGGCGAGGGGGGGGAAACATCGCTCACCGCTGCGTGGCGTGAGCCACCCGAACGTGAGGGCAGACATTGTTGACGGTTGTGTCCGTAATGGGAAGACATTTCAAGACATTAGCGATTTGTTAAAAGGCTCTGTATACATACATTTATATAATAAACTAGCAACCCGCCCCTGCTTCGCACGGGTACAAATTATTCACCTAAACCTTCCTCATGAATCACTCTTTATATTATATATATGAAAACCGCATGAAAATCCCTTTAGTAGTTTTTCAGTTTATCGAGAACAGACAGACAGACGGGCGGCGGGGGACTTTGTTTTATAATATGTAGTGAAGATATTGAATGTGAAAAAAATTTGAAAGTTTGTGAGGATGTATGTATGTTTGTTACTCTTTCGCGCAAAAGCTACTGAACCGATTGCAATGATACTTCGTATGTAGATAGCTGGAGACCTGGATTAACACATAGGCTACTTTTTGTCCCGATATTCGCATGGCATCTGAAACCGAAACCGTGGGGCACAGCTAGTATATATATATATATATATATACTAGCTGTGCCCCGCGGTTTCGGTTTCAGATGCCATGCGAATAATATAAAATAATATAAATAATGCGTATAATATAAAAATCTACAGCTCTCTATATAAGCGCTTTATATGAAAACTAGCTAATGGCCGAACGTTCGCGTAGCGGAAACTTGAATTTCTCCGAAGTTTATGCATGCATTAATTTTATTCATACATACACAATTACACACAAATACACACTAATTTTTGGACACATTTTTTTTCTTCTAAGTCCATGGATTAAAAGAAGTTCCGCCAGGACAACGTTTGCCCAACGGAATCAGTTTTTAGCGAATTTCTCCACAATGGCTGCATGCACAATTTTTTTTTACCATACATAATTACACGACGTCATACACTAAATATCTGCATAATTAAAAGCTTTAAATTCAACAACATTCCGCTGCGCGAACGCACACCAAGTAGCTCACTTACGATAATAATTTCTTACTATAATAAAAGTGTCGTAAATAAAAAAAGATAGAAGTCATCGCGATAAGGTGTAAAACTGTTTGATTAGAAGGTTACGATGAAAAAACATTTTTAAGATTTTCGGCGATTACGATGTTTTTCCTGAAAAGGCTCGATAAATGGCCCCAATTCTGTTACTTCACTCGCTAAATTAAAATTCACTAAATTTTCTTCATATAAGATGTAAACCTTGTACACTTCAAAACAAGGTCTTATTTCAAATTGAAACAAGTAGGTAACATATGTCGCTATCGAAATAAGCAATTTATTTGTCGACTAAAGTCTGATACGCTTAAATAAACTTTAATACCACGGAGCGAGAGCCGCAATCCGTTGAATGCCATCTCTTTCGCTCTGTGTTTTTAGTAAGCGTCTTCGTAGGTGTCGATTAAAATAACGTCATCTTGGTTCGTTTTGAACAAGTTTTTATACGGCAATTTTACAGCATTTGAATAAATGGAGACTCTTGTTACGTGGAAATAAAGTTGAGTATACGTTGACAGGTTTTAGTGCAATTAAGTGGCGCTGAGAAATAGATGCCAGTAACAAATAGACCTTATTACGAAGAACACAAGGTTGATTTCATATGAAGAAATGAAGTCAGGTTTTAGTTTAGTCGAGTGTACAATAGAATCGGCACCAATGTCGCTTATAAAGACGTACTACGGTTGTTAAAACTAAAAATTAAAAAAAATTAAACACACGAGCGAAGCGGCGGGCAACAGCTAGTTTTATTTATAAAATTAGGAACATTTTTTACAATGAAATAACATTAGGAAATTTGATCATTTAATAACATTGAAAAATTGACAACAAATTTATATTGTTCGAAATGCTATTAAAAACACAACATCAAACACGACAACGGAGTTTAATGTACTGACCATTTGATTGTAATACCTTTACCTACATTGAGTAGGGACAAATTTTCCAAATAATTAAAAAGCATGTAAGCAATAAATTTACAGAATTAAAAACTAACTAAAATCGTAAACTTCTAATAAACAAAATATTAACCAACACCTACAATTCACATCTTGCTCGTCGATTTCACTCACTCTTTTTTTCCGAACCATTGTTACAAAAAATAATGTGGGGCAGCTTTGAAATACATTCAAAGGTTACCCACCTCAAAATGAGTTTATCAGATCCTTATGCATTTATTTTAAAAGCTTTAGAATTACTAGTTTGAACCCGAAAATAAAATATCCTATGACACTTGCGCAGGCGCACTGTCAAGTAGTGTGGTTAGTGTGAAGCAAGCGTCGGCGCCGGCGGTGACGGCGATTACAAGTGATTTGAAGTGATAGCCGTGTCAGTGTCAGTGAGTGCTGGGATTACACAAAAAATATTCTACTAAAATTGTATTCCAAATAACTTAATCGTTTGGTCAGAACTACCCCTGTTCAAAGAAACTCGATACGGTCGCGTTTTAAATACGAAGTTTGGACGTTCCGTGATCCGTTGAGTTTACAAGTGGCCGGTAGGGACGTCACACGGATACCTGAGCGCTCGCACGGAATGTATTTATATTGAAAACAAAATGATGAAATAACGTTATTATTATGCAGTGGACGACTGTAAGAGCCAGAGAACCAATGGTCATTTTTAAATTGCCGAAAAAAGAAGAAATGTAAGTTTACTAAATACATTTTATTATTAAATGATTTATTATGTTAAATTACGTTATTACGAGATCTATGTTATTAATATGTTAAATACTTTTAAAATGAGTCACAGAAAATATTTTAGTTATTACTTACTTTATTAATATAATTATGCAATGTTTTATTAATTATTTAAACCGATGCGACGAAAACAACTAAAAAGCAAAAAATAAGTAAACCTTAAAATACTGCTCCAAATAATAAAATGATTAATTATACCTACGTAGAACCATGTCCATTTCTACGTAGGTACATATAAAATTTTGATACATAATCAGGTTGTTGTTTGGCGCCGGCTCAAAATTAGTTAGTAAACAAAATTAGATAGTTTGTGTGAATAAGCTCAATACTTAAGATGTAAGGTTTATTTATTTTTTGCTTTTTAGTTCTTTTCGTTAGTTTAATTTTTTATTAATAAGATTTTTTATAATTTACAAAATTATAAAAAAATCTTCTCGGATTTTTTATACTTATGTAGTGATATTGTGTCAATGTACGCCAGCTAGTTGTTGGGCTTTAAATAATAAACATAATAAAGAAAGCCATTTCTGAAGTAGGTAACCACTTGTGGCAGTGGAATTTTTCTACTATACAACTACTTTTTTTTCTAATTAAGAATGCTAGCAACAGGGGAACACCTTACTTACTAATATTCTTGTTAACGCCTCCCACTAAGCTAAATGTTTGTGTTAGGAGTGGGTTCACGTCGGTAATGCACTGGATGGAGTTCGAACCCGCAACCACTTTATCGAAAGTCGGACGGCTTAGCCATCACGTTACCGCCGCTTAATTAGACGTATGACGTGGTAGCATGATGGCCAAGGCGTCTAAAATTAAAATTAAATCGGCTAATATTAATTGATTTTACGAAAAAGAAATGCAATAGTTTAAAGTGGCCTGACCACAAACACTGTTTAGTGTCCTTGTTCAGATTGATTCAATTGTAGTATCCTTATTTGGCTTATTTAGACTAGTGGCCTTACTATAACAACTGCAACTGAATATTTCAATAAAAATAAAACAATGAGAAACGTAGTTACAACGAAGATTAAACATCTGCATTACGCAATTACTTTATTGATAAAAAATAGTTACGCCATTCAGTGGTAGTCATAAACTTCGATAAACAACCACTTCTAGGAAGTTAGATCTGAGCGTGAGCATTGATCATGAACAGAACTGTACTAAGTAGCTACAATTGTTAATTTATAATGTAACCGACTAATCCCACTAATATTATAAATGTAAAAGTTTGGATGGATGGATGGAAAGATGGATGTTTATTACTCTTTCACGCAAAAACCACTGAACCAATTGCAATGAAACTTGGTATGTAGATAGCTGGAGACCTGGATTAACGCATAGGCTACTTTTTATCCCGATATACCCACAGACTTACGCGGGTGAAACCGAGAGGTGCAGCTAGTATTTCATATAAAAACCTGTTCGATGTTACATTGGGAGTTGTCTTTTCTAACGTAACACCTTAAATGTACCATATTCTAAGAAATAAATATATTATTATTATTTTATCATTTATTTTATAAAAACTTTCAGTGTGACCCCCGTAAAGATCTAATATTATACCAAAATCGAACATTAAAAAGTTTTGTACAAATATTTTAAAATGTTAACATATTCCTAATATAACTACTACAGATAACTATTAGCCATGATTTCTAGTAAATATTATAATATGTATTTAATTTTGTATTACAATACCCATAACCATATCGTTGTGTTGCATATTGCATACCAATACCGTTGTGTAGTCAAAGGAGATAATCGACTATTTCATACTTTGAATCGAAAATTCGCAGCGTGCGTAGAGTACGTTTTGCAGATTATTGCAAGAAAATAAATAAATACTTACAAAATGGCCTGCGTTTTGTTTGGATTTGATGTTAAATGTATTGATATTGAAATATGACTTTAAGTTAACTCTGTTTACAAGTAATTATAAAGGGACTGAGCTAAAAATATTTAACTGTACGCGAAATGCAGTGCATTAAACTACAATGGGTTAAGTGCTTTGAGGAAATAGCGTACTTTGCTGAAGAATTATAACTTGACATCAAAATGACTACAGAACAGAATTTCAATTGTATATTTTGCAAGGACGTTTTCGACAATAAGGAGGAGTTACAAGTTCACTTTCGGTAAATTTATTAGTTTCGTGTAAATTTAGTGTCAGAATATTATGCATAATCTTGACGTTAAAATTTGTGATTAAATTGTAATTGAATGTTTAGGAAGCACGCTGATCCGCAGTTTAAGAGTAAAAATCGCTTTGGAAATGATCCTCAAATGTCCGATGAAAAAGCTAAAGAGAAGTCCGAAATGGTTAGTTGTGACGTGTGCTCACAAATGTTTCCAACGATATCAAAGGCGATAACTCACAAACACAAGGTACACCCAGATCACGATGTCAAGTACTTCTGCCCGTGGTGCGGGAAACTGTTCACTATGAAAGTAAGTGTGCTTTTGTTTCACACATAGGTGCATTAATACAATCTTTGCCCCCTCCCCACTATACGGCGGCTTTTCTTATCGACTTCTAATTTTATCAATTGACAACATTTTTATTTCGACCGCATGTGTATCCACAATACGTGCGGTCGAAATATATATATCGTGGCAATTACGAAATAACCATCTTCTCATCAGCTCTATCTCCATCATCCGTCACCACAACATTTGGTCGTGGTGTTGCAATGGCGAAATCATTAGTTAGCTCTCATCATAGCTTTCATCTGAAAAGCCTGCAATGTCTTCTTCTAGCCCCTCATAATTATGGATGAGTACAGCATTATTTACACATTTTTTTCACTTATACATGTACTTGACTTCTATATTATTTATGCTTTTATGCAATGATTAAGTATTGTCTTGAGATATTTAGTGAAAACCAATTTTCGTCAAAATATTCTAGTGTACACCCTAATAATGTATGCTTAGTTGAGACAACATTCTGTTCTGTTTATTTGTTTGTGATATCTACCCCTTACTATTAATATTTTTTAAAATATGAAATGCCTGCAATAATTTAATAAAACATAAATGTCAAAGCGAAGATACAAAGATTAACTGTACCCAAATGTGTACAGCAGCACTAAATGTGTTAATATTGTCTTTTTATTTTATATATATATTATTTTCAAATTTCAGCACCCTTATAATGTTCATATACAAAGTAGCCATGAGAAACAAGAACAGATAGAAAGTAAAATTTTCCACTGTGATTGCTGTGATGTGGATTTCTTTTTACCTTCAGCCATGTTATATCATAACAAATTCTTCCACCGGCAAGACTCAGACATACCAGATGTTGGTATATCAAAAAAATTGAAATTATACAATCAGGTAATTTTAAATAATTTGCTTAATTTACTTCAAAAAAATGGGGTGGTTCACATTTTGGGTTGTGTTTTTAAATATATTTACACCTGTCCTCTTAGATCAACATTAGTGATATAAGAGTAATCAACCATTTGTTCTGTGTCTATAACATTGTCACTCTGAAATTTATGTTTACATGTACTGTTGACTAAATTCCAGGAAGTATTACAGCTCCACTACTGTGCATTTTGTGGAGAGGAATATGAGAATAAAGTCAATTTATTTGTAAGTACATACCTACACTAACATCATCAATTTATTTGTAATCATGCAATGATGTGCCTACTACACTATTATAAGTAGGAATTAATTTAATGTTGTAAATAAAAAGAAAATAAAAAAAAAATTAGTACTGAGCATGGTGGAATAGCCCATTTTCATCAGAAATAATAATATAACTACAAAAGATAACATAATTGAACTCAACAAAATTCTGCAACAGGCCTTAAAATGTTTAAAGAACATAAAGCTATGTCATCACACTGGGCCTTTTTAAAAATGTACTAAGAGCTGAACAACTGAATCAATGATAAATACAACTTATTAAATTATACTAGCAGTACTATTAGTACATTATACATGACAGGCCATCATAAGACAAATACTTGTGTGATAAGCATTTGTTTCTGTGTCTGTACGTATTTAGTAATATATAAGTAGGTATATCATCAGCTTCTTCTATAGTACAAGCTCTGCCTAGTTTGGGATCAGATGGTCATGTGTTAGGAGTCTCAAATTATTATGCAATATGTACTAAAAGTAGCCTTATTGCTGAAAGCCATTTCTGACAGGCAAACTTTGGACTAACACAAACAATAAAAAGTTATATGAATGGGTGGTTGTTCATTGTTCATATGAAAGGAACAGTATATTTAATAGAAAGTTCTCTAAATATTAAAGAAATTGATGTATAAATTTTGTTTTTAACTTGTTTATTACAGAAACACATAACAGATGACCATAGTGATGAGAACCAGTGTCCCGAAGAAGTTTTGAGATGTCCTTTATGTGAAGCAATATTCTACCATCTAGATGCTTATGAAATACATCTCAGTTTCCATACAACTGAAGACTTGTATAGTGCCCAAAATGAACTGTAAGTATTGTGTTATTAAATGCTTATTTATTATTGAGTGGCTGATCTGACTTACCACTAAACCAGGTGATTTAAGTCTATGACTGTGTGATAACCAGAGATCGGATATTCGGATGCATGTTTACCTAAAGTTGAGATGTTGGCTATTATGGAAAGCACTTTTTTATAGAAAGAATTCCACGATTCCAGGAAATTCAAATTTAAGTGTACCTATACTCCGTGAGATGTAATAAACCCCAGTTTGACACAAATGACACTTGCTCTGTTACAACATATAATGGTTGCTTTTCCCTACTTTTATTGTCAGTGATTTTTGACGAAGTGTCAAATCGGGCCTATTAAACCCCAGGAAATGTAAGCATTTTGTAAGAGTGCGAGTGAGACGGCAAATTATACTTGCTTGTGTGCAAGTAGCGACGCGACAATACAACTGCATTCGTCGCTGTGCTTGCTATGCGTTCGGGTGTGTTTCTCAAGTTTTTCTCATTTCTACGATTACTTACTTGGCTATTGAATAACGGTTTCTGATTTGCATCGTGATTTGGATTTTTGTTTTACTTGAAACGACGACTTTTGTGCCACGAATCCTGGATTTGCCTGCTCTGCGGCTTGGACCTCTTATTTCTTTTATAAACAAGGTAAGAATTATTTCTTTATAAAAATCATTGTACCTATTTGTATATAGCTAGAAAACAGAGTTTGACTATAGAAATATGTATAATATAATAAATAACTCGTAGTTAAGTCAAATGTACCTGAGTAATGGTAGTTTCGCCAGATAGTAACATGTTCTGCTCTCTGATTGGTCGACTGTTGTATTAAGGGACTATTGTTTAAACAGATTTGCTGTATATCAGGTAGTTTTAAAACAATGCGCTGTGTTGTGTGGTTATCTGATACTCTATTTCGACTATAGATATAAAACAACCAATTTAAAACGTTTTAAATAAAATGTTACCGTTCTAAACCCCAAATAAATCGTTTTAAACGGTTGAAAACTCGCCTACAAAAATAAAAGAACTGTGTTTTACACTTCATTGTGTGCAATTTCTGGTCACCTGGCGTCATGTTTTGTTTTAATTAGTTTATAGAAGATCAATAAAAAGTACCTACCTACATTACCTACTACACGAAAACTTAAGTATGTAGGTATACCTACCTATACTTATTTATTATATTACACACACTAGATTAGAAGACATCATTAACACAATGCCGTCCGTTTTACTTGCGCATGAAAAAGACAACGTTATGTTTTCAAGGCCTTCGTGACGACGTCAACGAGAGTGCGAGATTGTGAGTTTGGTTTTAAACCAAATCAAATTGATTATATTTATATCGTTTGAAAACAATGAAATAAATGTTTATTTACTAACACAGAGTTTCTAAGTTATCAATAGAGTTATTATAACTTAGGTAGATAATACCTACGCTTGGTCGGACGGACCAACTAGAACTAAACACGCTAAGTATATCAATTTATCACACATATAAAAAATCTTTACATAGTTTATAGGTACTCCGTCATATCCCTACCTCGCTCGGTAAAATCAAGAAAATGTATTTATAATTAAGAAAAACATAGTCATCAACACCAACTGTTTTAAATGATAAAGAAAAATGGTTTGTTTCGGTTTTAAACTTGTTTAAATTGGTTAAATTGGTTTTAAACCGGACTTATATCTATAATTTCGACTCACCTCTTCAAACCATCAAATTATGATCTTTACTTCACAGGTATTATTCGCTACCATGATGGCGGATTTTACTCAAAGAGAAGACATTGCTCAGTCCTGGCTACGAAATCACCCAGAGATGTTTTACGACCCATCAACTGGAACTATAAGCTGTACGAAATGTGAAACAACATTAAAAGCGAAGAAAACCATTTTGAATCGGCATCTAAAATCACAAAAACATCGAGGAATTCAGGCAGCATCGCCAAATGAGTTTTATATTGACTTGATTAATTTTCTCATTATGTGCAACATACCGTGGTCAAAAGTTGAAAACCCCAATTTTCGTGGTTTTAAAAAAAAATACATGTGTAACTGTAAAAATCAAGATAAAACCATTTCAAGTGAGTCTTTGTTAAGGAAGAAATACTTGGGCCATGTTTATGAAGATAAAATGAAATTTATCCACAGTGAAGTACAAAACAATAAGATATGGATATTTTTAGACGAAACCACTGACTTTCTGGGATGAAATGTTGTAAATTTTTTAGTCAAACCATTAAATAAAAACTCATCGGGACTAATTTACTTGTTAAATTGTCAAACTTTAGAAGTGGTTAACGGTCGTACTGTGTCCGAGTTTGTGATTAAATGTCTAAAAAACTCATGGGGGGATAATGCAACAATAAAGTGCAAGACGTCTTAATGTTGTGTAGCGATAGAGTAGCATATATGTTACTGGCTGGGAAAATATAAAAAAATACATTTCCCAATATAAAACATTTTACGTGTTTGGCTTACGCCCTGCACAGATTAACAGAGACAATACGTTTAAGCTACGGCGAGACACTCTAATTAATAATGTCAAAAAAATATTTTTAAAAGCTCCCAACAGAGTACGAATTTTAAACGAACAACATACAAATTTACCTTTGCCTCCAGAGCCAGTTATCTCTAGGTGGGGAACATGGTTAGAGGCGGCATTTTACTATGCCAAACATTTGGACAAAATATCGAGTATTTTAGCTTTATTGGATAGCAACGAAGCCATATCTATTAGAATGCTAGGGAAGTACTAACTAAACCTAATTTGAAGAATGATTTAGAGTATATATATGAGTATTTCGAAATTTTACGTATTGCAATAGTAAAATTAGAATAATGTGACCTGTCGATAATAGAAACATTCGAAATATTTGACGACGTAAGATTAATTTTAAACCAGACATCAAACAATACGTTTATCAACAAAATGGAGCAATTTATGGATAGAAACCCTGATTTTGATGTTCTTAGGGAAATAAGTGAAACATGTAATAAAGAAAATGACTAGTATTTACAAATTTGCGCCACTTACTTCTGTAGACGTGGAGAGATCCTTTTCAACCTACAAGTGGATCCCTAATATGAAAAAAAAATAGACTAACAAATGATATCCTCGAGAAAATTATTATCGTACACTACAATTCTGTGAATATTCCTAAATTAAGAACTTTTGAACAGTCAGTAGAACCAGACGTAACACCATCACGTTCAATGCATACAGATACAGAAATGACAGATTTCAGTGACCGAACCATAGTCATAGATAGTGATTAAAGATATTGTCACTGGGGTAATCTTTCTTCTTCAATCTTTAGCCACCCAATGCTGAGCATATATATAGGCCTCTTTCAAATCTCTCCACATTTATCTCGCTGCCACTTTAAAAAGTGAAATATAAAATGTGCTAGTTTTAAGTTTTTATTTTCTTCATATTAGCTATGTAAGAAGTGCATGTCTTGGCTACTTGTAAAGAAAACAACACAATAACTTGAGCAACATTAATTCTTGAATGACAATTATTTATGTATATTGCCCAAAGTGCCCATGTACAACTTTTCTATCTTTCATTTCTCTTCTATGTAGTTTCTGTGTGTACAACATAAAAATATTATGTGATGTAATGAATAAATAAGTTTATATTAATTTATGTTTTCTTATTTACCACACCACCATTTCTCTTACACCTTACATACGTACATACTCGAAAGGGAAACACCTTAACTTAAAAAGAATTTACTTAAAGTAAATATACATCCGATTAGTTGTGCGATCCCGGAATCCCGGGATTTTATTTTAAATAAAAATATACTTAGAAGCCGCTTCCATAATTTGTTATCCAAAAAATAACTTTAAGTAAATATGCATCTGATTATCCGATCTCTAGTGATAACCCTCCAACAGTATCTATAAATAAACCTCCTTAATTATGCAGGAATGGGGTGTGGTGGGCTACAAATAGACTAGGTGATCAAAACTGCCCAATGATAATGTTGGGAAGTTGTATACTAAACAAATAAGTCAAAGTAAGTATATGAAATCGTATCGTTCTGATGTGTAGGCGGCCATACTCGCGAGATATTAAGATGTGTCATTGTCAGTTCTACACTCACACTGCAAATTACTTCCATCATTTTAAACCCCACTTGGTCATGGAGATCTTTCAATTGACCAGACCATTTTGACCTTCAAGGTTACTTCATCCATTCAGGTGAGGCCATTTGACCTTTCAGGCCAGTACATTCTGCGTCCGTGACCTCCAGGTCAATTAATGAAGAGTATTGTTATGATTCTAAACTCGCATCATATTCACAGATTTGCGGACTTATTGGACTTTTCACTGGAAACTGTGCCCCCAATGATAGAAAAAGTCGAAAGCAGAGGAGACTTTGAAGCAGAAGTACATTCTCAAGATACAGACACAGAATCACATGTAAATGCAGTGGGGATTGTTAGTATCATGTTGCAGAATACTCTACTATACATTACCTACTTACTACATATTCTGTTAAAAGTTAAACAAATGCTGATACAACTACTATAATTATTATTACCTTACCTTATAACAAACTTCTATATGCCACTATTCAATAGAATAAATGTTTTGTTAGCATGCTTCAGTTCTTATAGATTTATTTATTAAAACTTCATGCACATATTGTAGAAAGGCGTACTTAATGCCTTGGGCATTCTCTGCTAGTCGATCTTGGGGTGAAGCAGAAATAAAGAGTGGTAGGTGCAAAGATAAAGAGAGAAAGAGTATGAATTTATAAGTTCTTATAATAATAAGATTTATAAAGTTATTAACTAAATATACACATTACATGGAATACACACATAATACTGATACATAATATACTAATACTTATACATACATACATATATAGAAATTCTACTTTTAACTTTGAGATTTTGTATTTATAGGAAAAGTTCTTGGAGTTGGCGATGGATCAACCAGAGGATAGTAATTCTGGAAAGGTCAAAAAGAAGAAACATAAAAAATCTAAAAAACCTGCTATAACACTTGATGAATTTTTAAGCATGAACCAAGATGTGTTTGGTGAAGATCTAGACTTTCAGGGTGTTGAAGAATTACCGACCCGTGTTGTAAAAAAGCGGGTTAAAAATAATAAAAAATCTGCGAATACATTAGCTTCAGCAGAATTAGAAAAATTAAAACAAAAAGGTATTGTCGTTGTGAAAGTAGGTGCATCAAAACCGTCTAAGGGTGCCCAAAAAAAACTTGCAAAAAAAACTGCTCCCAATAGGGAATTGAAAACATCAAGTGAAGTGTTGACAAAATTAATAAATCAAAGTAATAATCAGATAAAAATAGTGAAAAAATCTGTACTGGGTATGATTAAAAACGAGGCAGGGCAAGATGTGAAAATGACACCTATAGACAATGATAAATCTGATCGAAATGAAAATGAGACAAAAACAAAGAATCAATGTGAAGAAGAAACAGAGGAAAGAAATGTACTCAAAGCAGAAATTAATTATGCTAAACCTGACACTTCGCTTATGGCTAATAGTAAGGATGTATCTTCTTCAAAAAGAAAAGATGTTATTTCATCAAACCTTAGTTCAACAAACACAGTTTCAGGAATTAATAAAATTACTGAACTGTTGCATGAAGAGCATGATACAAACAATATCATTGCCAAAGAATCAAATCATACTGCAAGTAATAGTGTAAATTTGGAGAAAACTAGTGTTGATAATTTACAAAAACTAAAGGGAAAAAAAGATGCGTTAGAATCATTAAATACTACATTCAATAAACATTTCAACCAGCATCAGTCAGACTATGGAGAATCTGACTCTGAAATATTTGATAGTAATAATATCACAGATGCTGAAGGCATTGAAGGCGATAAACGTATTAACAAAATACAAGATTCTAGAGCTGACCCCAATATAAGATCACCGGTTAGTTCTTTATCTACTTTAAAACATTTAAGTCATCTTACAGTAAAACCTGTTAATCAGGTAAATACTGTGCCTGAATTTACGAATGAAGTTTCTGATACTAAACCTCAAATAAAAGTTGACAAAGAACAAACCCGCTTAATTGTTAATACTGATAACGACATAACAGTGGTCAAAGCAAAACCAATTATAGATAAAGATCCTACTTTAGATGCTTTGAAAATCTTAAGTAAAAATATAACTATAAAATCTTTACCAGTATCTACAAATAAAAGTATTGAAAGTGGATCTGAGGATGACGAAGAAGCAGACGAAGCGGTAATAAAAGCTACAAACAGTACGAAACTAAAAAATGTGAGTGGAAATAATAATGTTACAATAAAGAAAATTAAAATCGAAACTGATGAGCCTGCTTCCATAGCCAAAGTGATTAACGTGGTCAATAACCCCACGAAAACCATTCAAACTTTAAAACCCACAAATAAGGTTACTACATCATTACTAGATGTGCAATCAAGTAAAAATATTGAAGATACTACTATGCATAGTCCCTCAAAAACAAACATTTCAAAACATCTTCCTAATATAACAACTAAACCTATACCCCCTAAGAAAAATGTGCAGTCTCAAGTTGTTAAACAAAGTAGTTCAACTATGAAAATTCACAAGGAGCAAGAGATTATAGAAATTTCCGATATTGATGATTCTGATAATGAAACTGATTGTGGTATCGAACCTGAACTGAAGCAAGATACAATGACATCTATAGACCCTTTAAAAAATTTGAGTAAACATATAACCGTGAAATCAATAAACCATCCAGTGCAGTCCGTTCTAAAGCATATAAAAGTTGAAAAACAAGAAGATCAAACTGAAGATGATGATCTTGGAAGCCATGTATTTAAATGTGATGCTGATATGCCTTCAAATGCTAAAGCATGTAATCAAAAGTTGTCAAGTAGAAATGTTGCTTTACAAAATGCACTAAAAAATTTGGGTAAAAATATAACAGTAAAATCTGGGACCTCTTCGCCATGTCAGTCCATTAAATCTCATGACCCTTACTCACAAGATTCTAATATAGATGTAAATGAACCCGATGATGAGTTAGATTCGAATATTGGAAGAATTAAGATAACTGAACTTGAGGATGGCAACATTTCTAATCATGAAGATTTTGATAATTGTGATTTAGAGCACAGGGATAATGAACCAATAGTGGAATCCCCATATGAATCCGATAGTGAACATGATGAAGCAGATGACAAATTATTAGATTTTGAATCTGAAATAAATGCTAGCGCAGTAATGAAAACTAATCAAGAAGTTACAACCAATAAAAATACCATATGCTTTAGTAACCTAAAAAATATAAGCAAAAATTTAACAATCAAATCATTAAACGTAAACTCTACTGACAAGCCAGAGAAACCTAAAGCAATAGTGCCACAAGAAAGTGTAGAATCAGCAAAGAACCAGACAAAACAGTCAATGATTAAACATACTAAACATTTAATAAAAGAATCTTCTAATGACGGTACCTCTGCAAGTAGGAATTTAAAAAATGTCGCTAATTTTGATGACCATGCCTCTAATGAGTCTTCAAATCAAAAAGTGTGTGTAAATAAGGAAGTGACTGTAAAAACGTTTCAGACAAAGACGGTGATACAAGAAATCACGACGACTGTTACAAAAACTATAAAAACAGTCAACCAAACAGTGAAACAGGAAACAAGAAACTCTAGCCAGATGAACATACCAGTAATCCCACAAAAGGTGCAAGGTATGAGACCAAGTACGTCAAAAAACCTTCAAGGCGTAGTCATTCGCCAAGCTGCTCCTGCAACGGTCAGGCCTAATAACACTGTGGCTCAGGTCAGGCCAAATAACATTGTGGCTCAGGTCAGGCCAAACAACATTGTGGCTCAGGTCAGGCCAAATAACATTGTGGCTCAGGTCAGGCCTGCTGCTACTGTCGTGAGACCATCGAAACAAATCGTCCCAATGAGAGCTGGTTTAAACGTAACAAGACCTAGCACTCCAAGAATGCCAAATTCGAAAACTAACTTGCCCAAATCTAGTCCAAACAAACAAGTAATAGGAAAACCTTTAAAATTTTCGCCTTCTGCCATGGCGTCGGCAGTTGCCAAGCGGCCAAATACTGACGAAGTGAGTGGACCATTCAGTTGTTTTAAGAAACCAAAGGAGTCGCTAATACCGGTGTCAGATATACCAGCTTTTGCTGGCGGCGGTGACACCACGGTCCAAGTCAAAGCGGCCTCGCAAACCAGTTCTAGCTACATGAGCACATCTAAAGTTGTTAAAGGTAATTCCATAGTTACAGCAACGCAAGTGAAATCTGAAACATCATGTATGCAACAGTTAAGTAGGCTCAATAATACCGTTGGTATTAAAGTGAAAAGTACTCAAGTCAAACAAAGTCAAGTGCAAGAAAGTGAAACATGTTCAAAGAAACGGACTACTTTAGAAACAATAGAAAAGTTACAAAAACAGGGATTATTAGTAAAAAAACCCCGAATAGAAGTAAATGAAAATAGTGATTATGATCACCCTGACGAAAATGTAGGTATGGGTTATAATTCAGCTGATGAACAAGATGAATAACAGTTGTTGCAATAATTATTTTTTTTGTAAATAATAGACTAAAAGTTGACTGATTCGGTTAAATTAAAACTTCAGCGCAAAATGCCAATTCCTAGTAAGCATAATTTTGTACATTTCTAGTTTTTATTTACATCACATCATTCATGTATACAATATTGTATATGGACATATTTTCTTAAGTAGCAATAAGAGGGACATGTTGTATATAATTATTAATATGATATAAATTATATAAGATTAAATACTGTTATTTCATTGTTTACGCCACCGTCGGCAAAGACCAACAAAAACACGACATTTTTGAAGTACAAAATAAAGGTATAAAAATAACGTTTGTGTTGTTTTTCGTTAGTTTTTAAACTATAGTAATCATTTATTTTTATAGTATTAAAAGTTAAAAAAATCTCATTTATTAGTAGAAAAACAATAATAGAAACACCATCTTACAATACTTAACGTGCTCATCAAGCCACAGCCGGCAATAACCGATAGCTAGTGATGGCTAAGAAAGGAAACTATATCTAAATTTTTTCGAAACCTTTACTTGAAAATAGTTTCTGACCTTGTTGCTGAGACTATTCTTCATTATGCTATTTTTTTAACTTTTAGTTTGACCTGTCTCTGTCCGTCTTTAATCAAATCTTGCTAGGTAAATTTGACCCACTTCCTAGAATAATAATCGTAAGTATATAATTATTCGTAAAATTTCAAAACATTTATACCTAATTTATTATATATTTCATCAAACCACTAGCAACACGCCCGGCTTCACACGGGACCCAGCAGAGACATCTTTAACAATCATCCACATATTTCAATCAATTTACACAAAATCTTAACAAATTATACACCTAAACCTTCCTCATGAATCCCTCTGTCTATTAGTGAAAACCGCATGAAAATCCGTTCAGTAGTTTTCGCGAACAGACAGACGCGGCGGGGGACTTTCTTTTATAATATGTAGTGATGAAATAGATTCAGAACTTTTGTTAGTCCCTCTTCGTTCATTCCCACTAATATTGATATGACCTAGTTTCTCACGCTGCTACATCCCTAAACGTGACTAGTACTGGACAAAGTACTTTGAAATAGGTATATGCCTTATATTTTTTGTTATTCTTGTATCTACTCTAACATAATAATTTGTTAACTACTGTGTAATCGTAATTATTTTCGTCAGCGGTCAGCGCTAGTAGGGACATTTCAACCGCTCACGCCGGCCTCCTGGCTGCCACAAGCGAAAACGGCTATAAGAATAAGAAGTTACAGGTGTTTATCATATATTATGTTGAGTCTATGCAATGACAGTTTTCAAGTTATACTATATAAAACACACCACGTTATAAAATGAAACTAATCCTGTCCATTTAAAGTTAAACTAATCCTGGAACTAGATAACCTGATGTAATCCTCATTGTCTTCCGTTGCAAATTGCTGTCCTTGGAAGTGATTTCTACTTTGCTAAGATAAATTAAATTGTTGTTATAAAGCAAAAAAAAATTAAAGATTGACACGCATACGCAAACAGACATTCGGAATGCGTCTTCATTATAAGCAGTTTTATAAATATACCGATCACAGACATGTTGTAATTTTTAGGGTTCCGTACCTCAAAAGGAAAAAACGAAACCCTTATAGGATCACTTTGTTGTCCGTCCGTCCGAAGGTCTGTCTGTCCGTTTTTCTTCCCTTTTTCTCAGGAACGCGTGGAGGTATCAAGCTGAAATTTATATCAAATACTTAGGTCTACTGTCCCTTAGAGCTGTGAAAAAATCAAACTTCTAAGCCAACGCAATCAAGAGATACAGCCGTTTATGCCGCAAAATTTTCGACACTCGCAAGGGAATCAAAACCTACAGGGTACTTCCCGTGAACTCAGAATCTTGAAATTTGGTACGAAACAACGTCTTATAGCACAGATAAAGGAAAAATTGCGAAAACCGTAAATTTTTAGTTACATCATATAATAAAAATATTTTACGGAACCCTCGGTGCGTAAGTCCGACTCGCACTTGGCCGGTTTTTTTATATAACTTGTGAAATGAGACAATTTTTTAGGCAAAATCGTTTGACATTTTTTTATATTATTAAAAATCCTTGCGGAGTTCTTGAAAAGCCTTGTCGTTTGACTTGCCTATTGGTCTAGTATTTAGTGATCCTGACTCAGAGGTTGTGAGTTCGATTCCCATCCAGGTAAAAAAAATCAGTAATGAGCATAAGCATTTGTTCTGTGTCTGGGTGTTATTTATCTTTATTATGTATCTGTTTAGAAATATATATGTATGTTTATCAGCAGTCTGGTTATCATTGTACAGGCTCTGGGAGGCTTGGGAAAGTAGACAAATTACCCATTTTAAATGGGTATACATCGTCTCGCACGAACCGTACCTATACATAACCAATATCAAAATATTATTTTAGGATATTGAAATACTGTTCTTGTAGGAGACGTGAATATAGATAAATATTTAACTTTATCGTGGGAGAACCATGCTTCGGCACATATGGGCCGGCTCGACCGGAGTGATACCATGGCCTCACAGAAAACCGGCAGCGAAGCAATGTTTGCATTGCCTTTCGCCGAGTGAGTGAGGTTACCGGAAGCCCTAACCTTTCCCTCCCCCTCTTCCACCCTTCCTTCCCCCTCCCCTACCTTTCCCCTACTCATGACTTAAAGGCCAGCAACGTACTTGTGACTCTTGAGTTGCAGATGGTCATGGGCGTCGGTAGTCATTTACCATCAGGTGACACGTCTGCTCGTTTGACCCCAATACTATAAATAAAATAAAAATATTTACATATGTTTACCCATTAACAGTTTGAATAATTTATAAATATGTCACTGTCTCTCTATAAGAATCTTTAAATCTTCTTATAGAAAGATATGAGGGACTAAAGTTCTCTATAGTTTAGAGACAGTCGCAGTCGCAATCTTCTGTAGATCTGTGGTCCTTCAGTTCAGCAACATTTTATATGTAGTTCTGCTCTACATAAGTATATGTATTTAGACTTACTTAAATCTCACTCTACGGAATCGGACTTCTGTATTAGTGAAGAATCCCTTATGTTTGTACCTATCCAATTTCTTTATAACCCCCAAGCAAAAAGGAGGGGTATTATAAGTTTAACGTGTCTGTGTATTTCTGTCTGTTTGTGGCATCATAGCTCGGATGAACCATTTTCATTTGGTTTTTTGTTTGAAAGGTGCCTTGATGAGAGGGTGCTTAGCTATAATTCAAGAAAATCAGTTCAGCCGTTCGAAGACCATCAGCTCTTTTCTAATCGTTGATGGGATTTTTTGAGTTGGGTATATAGTTGGTACCTACATACAAAGATTTTAAATTTTTATTATATTTTATTATACAGAGGTGGGCGTAATCAACTGCTTTTGTAATCAGATTATACAATCATAATTACGTTCTATCTTGATGACATGTAAGTAGATAGGTTGTTACTTTTTACTTAACTTAGTACCTAGTCAGCAATTTAAATTACATGATTTCTATAATAGAGTTACAGTTTTTCTATTAAAAAACTGCCACATTAGAACATTGGAGTGACGGTTACAAAGAACTATCCGGCTCGGTTAACTCTTTGCCAATCGCAAAAATGTTATACTATTTCTTTACTTCCGTCCTTTAAATTAGGCTCTGAAATTGTTATCTCGTTAGCTGTTAACTGTTGAGAAATCAAGAGGTTATAACTAGTGATGTGCCGGAATCGTTATAAATGTATATCCACGGATACGGATTATTACTGTCTAGATCCGCGAATACGCAAACGGATCTCAAGTGTTTTCTCATTTGAAGCTGATACGCGTGACTTTGACACGATAGTTGACGTTAAGGACTGTAACACGATATGTTACAACTTGCACTGAGCGTATTTTGTTTATAAGTATTTTAATACACATACTTATCACAAAGATTTAGGGTTTGATCTCGAAATAAAATTAAGGTACAAAGTTACATTTGAGGGCGGATCAAACGTCTATGGTATAGTTGATCGATCGAAGATCAGCTACATTTATATTAGTGACTCACTACATCAGATATTTAATATTTTATTTTAGCAAAATTTCGAATTTCATAAACGTAATAAAATATAGCGTACAAGATCCGCCTAAAAGTAACGGATACGGATCTTTTTTCTCCCTCGGATATGGATACGGATATCCGGCACATCACTAGTTCTAACGTGCTATTCTACAGTAAACTTCCAGTGAGATTACAATATCAAAGATTATATTTTAATACGTAGATATTTACAAACAAACTTACCTACATCCATCATGGTAGCCCCATGACGTCTAGGGATGTCGCTTGCGCGTTGCTGACCATAAAAACCATTTTTATGTCTATTACGAAGAACCCTATACTACTGTATTTTAAGGAAAACCATTGTATGGATGTTATTTCATGTAGATGCTTCTGTATTTCTCGATATTTTGTATGCTTATATTATTTCTAAAGGCTTATTTGACACAGGTATTCGTAAACTATAGCCGTAATAGCTTCAGCCAGCTCAGCTATTACGGCTCAGTTCTAACTTACATTGTGAACATATGTATGCTTCTGTAACTGCATAACTCTGAGTTCTCATGAACGTTCTTTATAGCTGTTACGACATTTTGATAAATATAATATTCAGATTGATTCTTTCACTTTGTGTCTTCAAATCTAATTCTACTTATTTGTTTGTGAACACACCCGTGTAAGTATATAACCTTTGTGTCAAAAGTTAATAATTCATTTCGTTCATTGCTGTAGAGAAAGATACTAATTATTTACACGCATCTTTAGTACTTATATATTATGATGGAATATACGCGAGTAAGTGAGGCAATTTTTGTTTAAATTTTCCAACACGGAACTTAAAAAACCGACCAGGTGCGAGTCGGACTCGCGCATGAAGGGTTCGTACATTTTATTTATTGTTGCTATAGCGGCAACAGAAATATACATTCTGTGAAAATTGCAACTGTCTTCCTATTACGGATCATGAGATACAGCCTGCTGACAGATGGCCAGCGGAGGCTTAGTAATAGGGTCCCGTTGGTTACCCTTCGGGTACGGAACCCTAAAAATATCGAATCAATCAACAACTTATTATTTATTATGGTCAGGTTTTGGAAATCAATCTTGAAATTAGGACATCTAGGGTAGGCATTGACTTACTATCTACATATTGTGGCAATCCTTGTGTGCAGACATGCACATAAATTATTCTTTTGTGCAAAAATGTAATAGTACCTACCCACTTAGGTACCTACTATTGTGATCTGTGGTCAACACTATTACATTTGTTATATTACAATGATATGCTATATTATTGTTGATGAATGATGACAAGAAAAAAGGCATAAAAACGTGAAGTAAATGCAGGTTAGTTCACCAGAAAGCGGTACCGTTAATAAAAAGCCAGCGAAGTATTAAATAACTATATTTACATTAGAGAAACAACGCCATTAGATATACAATATTAAACACCGTAAATTACGAAAATATGAATTGTCCATCAATCTATTAGACACAAATATTCGTAAATTTTATGATAAAATCACAATAAAATACACCCTTAGGCCTGACATATTTAGTCGCTTTTCGTTTCCACTTTATTCTGTCGCCATTTTTGATCCTGTAATTGATAAATGTTTACTCTGAATTTATAGGTAAACTTTAAACTAATTGCCATTAAATCTTGTAATTATATATTTGTCTAGAAACCAAAGACGAGAAGGAACGAACCAAGGACGTCTAGGTACACGTTACACATTCAAAGAAATGGTTGTGTTTGAGTGTGTGAGACCAAAATTGTTATAATAACTTATTATTAATACAAAAATAAATGTTAGGCACGCTATTGTGCTGTAAATGTCGGAGGAATAATACCTACCACCAACAGTTACAGCGACCAAGTTCGGCCTTGAGTCATACAACAATTTGGTTTGGCTCCATTTCCCAGCTTCAAATCTATCCAGAGAAATATATAACCACATGTCCTCCATCAATATCTAAGCCGTACAGCAAAATACTTGGATGGCATGCCACACACTACTTGATAAGTTAAATACCTAGTTAATACTGATATCATTGATAAAAACAACCCTCATTCAGTTACTTGCAAATAGAGCATAATACGATTGCAAAAATGTGTTCTCAAACAGGACATTTAACATTTATACTATAAAAGTGGCAAACAAGCAATCTTAGGGTAAGCGCAGTATTAGGAGTGTCACTAGCGCGTTCAAAAACTATTCCCTTATCAAAAATCCTGGTGACCCTACTCGAAAAAAATAAAATTAAATTAATTCAGAATAATACATAAGTCACACGACCCTCCATCAATTAGTGTATAATCTATGCCCTCCATGACCTAGGCGTTTGTTTACCACTTTAATTGTATTCCAAAGGTTGTGTAGTGAATGCAAACACCAACATTTATCTCTATTATGGCTTGTTCTGTTTAATCGCTGCTCAATTTACAAGCATAAAACTTTAAAAATTATACTTATGCCTAAATTAAAAACACAAGTCAACATGTTACCAGAGCGTCACAACAAATATTAAACAACATACTTAGATAAAATTACTCTGAAACTACACCACACCCATACCACGAAACACAAAATAGTAATAAACATTTATTTCCATGGATGATTACACTCTACAGAACATTTACTTACCAACTCAAGCCAGACACCGCATGCACAGTTAAATGTATATTTTTTTTTTCAAATAGTCAATATTGAATTTTATAGGGTCACTTATAAGTAATAAGTGAAGATATGTGGTTGTACTGACACACGCATTTATGGGAAATTCACTAGACTAGGACGTAATAGGAGCACTGAGCAAAACATCCCATCACGTCGTGTCCCCCAGGCACTGAAGCCCTCCACCCAACTCCCCTCCTTAAAACTGACGAAAGGTAAGCCTTTGTGAGACGGTTATTGCGGATCCAACGGCCAGAACCCCCTTTATCAAGATAGAGGGCCGCTGATATCTTGGAACATGTCTTGTTTTCCCACAGCACTTATGTGATAATAATTATATCAATATTCATTTAGAAGTCGTTATTCAAAGTCATTACATAATAATTTACAAAAAAAGGACTTTATTCCGACATTATGTATGGAAAATTAAATAAATGTAGGACTACAGAAACAATAGGAAGAGGATATTTAACTTTGAACAAATATAATGAAGCCTAACTCTGTAAGAAAGCCCCATGTCGGCCACACCAACAGATCACCATGTGGCTTGAAGGATAATTATACCTACATCATGAAATAAAATGTTCATTGTTGCATACCTAAAATAACAACCTTCACCTTAAAAGGGATTCTATATTCCATTACTTTATTATAAACCACACCACTTAAGTACCTATTCTTAATAGAAAATTAAGAGTCATCAAGACAGTGTTTTAGGAAATAAGTCATTAGCTTGATTATGTATCTTTGTTTTCTATTAACATAATAGTACTTATGTTGAAATAAACACGACTTGTCACATAGGCGAGGACGTTGACTGACAAAAAAATTTAAATAGATGACCTTCTAGAACAAAACTTTTTCGCTACCACTCTGCGATAACAGTTAATGGCTATCTTACTCATATTATAAAAAATTGTGAGGATGGATCTTTTTTCTTTTTTGTCTTTCACGCAAAAACGGATGAACGGATCTGGATGACATTTGGCACAGATAAAGATTATAATCTGGAATAGTACATAGGCTACTTTTTATCCCAGAAAAATGTACGGTTCCCGTGGGATAGATTTCACCAAAATGTTTACGCGAACGAAGTTGCGGGCAACAGCTAGTATATTATAAACACATACAACATTGGTTTTTGTATACCATAAAGCTGAAATAAACCAGTTAAAATTTGATTCAAAAGGTCACAAAATTATTGATAGCGATAACTCACATGGAGACAAGCTACAAATTTTGTCCTGTTCTTCAGTACTATGTATATTTTCAACTATTTTGCTATATACAAGTGGGTATCCCTCTTGAAAATCTTATTTTCTGGGTAAAATATAACATGTGTTAAAACCATTACAATCACTTATTACTGGGGCATGTTGAACTAGTTTCGGGTATACTAAAGTTTATGTTGTGTAAGTAGCTTAAAATCTAAGTTCACAAAAGGAAGTATCATTATAGTTCGAAACAAAAACACGTTCGCACTATAAAAATAGATGGACTAGACACGATACCGAAACCATCACTATTACTTTAAACGGGGGTCGGTATTTAACATAATTAATACTAGCAGCGCCACGCGGTTTCACCCGCGTAACTCCCGATCCCGTAGGAATATCCAGGTCTCCAGCTATCTACATACCGTGTTTCAACGCAATCGCTTCAGTGGTTTTTGCGTGAAAGAGTAACAAAGATCCATCCATCCAAACTTTCACATTCATAATATTAGTGGGATTATATCTTAAGACAATAAATTCTTTTTAATGAAAGGTATTTTTTAACTACAGAGGTGTTTGTACTTTTCAGTAACTTTTTTGTCAACGACCGACAACAACGACATCGAATAAATTAGAAATACCTATATGTATAAATACAGACAAATATTTGATTTAACGATAGGCAATGGAATGTAAACACCGACCGATTACCGCAGTGTGGAAAGTTTAAACAGCAACAACCCGATTACCACAGAGTGGAAAGTTTAGAGCGCTTCATAGTGATGCAACATGCACGTACCAATATCGCGATCTCATTAGATAGCCGGTAGGCAATTGCTCGCAATTTGTATCGTAGCTTCAAACCTCCCTGCAATTTCTTGCGTAACGTCTGCAGTATGGTGTACATGTTGAAACAGTGCAACGTAAGAAACAAAGCCGCCAGGTAAGATATCTGTTGAACGGTGCAAACAAATTACAAATAAAATAAATGTAAAAACACAAGTTTCGCTGAAAAAACAAATTTATTCTATCAAGGCATATAAATAAACAACACAGCTATAAATAAGAGCTAAAACAACCTATAAATACATCGAATATACAAAGCATAAGTACAATATCACTAGGATTAGCGATTTCTTTAGTGAACTTGGGCAACGATAATCTTTGTCCTATAAAATATTAGGTATATATTTCCGATACAAATATACATAATATCTAGTCGTACATGCGTTGACATTATCAATATTTAAGGATCTAGTGCATGTGTATTTATTAATATTTATAACTCTGATATCATGTTTGATGTTGTACAGTGACAGTTACTCAGCGATTAAAAATATGACTAGTCGTGCTACAAGATACACCATATGCTGACATTATAGTAAGCATTATAATAATTAATAAATTAGGACGGTTAATCCACCTATTTCGTATAAATATATTATCCCAGAGATTAAAGAATTATCTAATGAGTACGAGGCGATCTTTCCAAAGAGACAATCATTTTAAATCTAGGAATCGTGCGGACTTCTATTGCGATGTCAGTAATAGCACACACAAATGCACACAAAACCACTCATAATAAATTAATTAAAACCTCCTTGTGCCTTAACTCTAGTATTTCAAAGTGCCAAAAATTCGCAAAAATGTTTTTAACATAAAATGGAATTAAAGAAACATTATTATAAAGAAATATTGTAATCAAAAGTGATGATATTTGGTTGAAATGTTCAATACATTTATTTAAGATTATAAAATAATCTTTTTTATAATAAGTTTTTGCATGTTAATTAACACTTTGAAAAATGCCGGTCAGATTCATAGTTGTAAATAAAAACCCCTAACCCCCAGACTCCCTGGAGTTCCTAACTACGAAATGAGAATTCTGTTTGAGATTATTATACGACGTTTTATCTGAATACATGTCAGAATATATAAAAAATGTCCTTAAAAATTAACATTAACTCTGGAACATTATTTCGATTCGTAGTTTTAAAAAACTGCAACAAAAACTAATAAATTGTGAAAACTTTCATCGGCTGAATATTCATTTAGCAAATCGTTTCAAACGTGCATTTTCACAAAAAGTTCGCCTGACTAAAACCAAACCTTTTTGGTTTGGAATACTAAATGACAAACCATATACCCCTGTATATGGTTTGTCATAGTTACAGAAAGGTGTGCTAAAATTTTAGAAGCGTTATGTGTAGCCGATAAATAGTTGATTTAGCTTGAACGGATTTTGCATTTTTTTTTCTTCTTACTTTTCTTTTCCTACATTTTTAAAGAACATATTGTGCATTTTCATGGCAATTTTAATGATTTTGTTTTTAATTTTTTTATGCAGACATTTTCAGAAAAATCTGACTCAGACTGGATTTCAACATCCTTAGTATTAAATAGTCATAGTTTCATTCATGTCAGCCATTTATCGGTCAATTTTTAGATGTTCAATTTGGAAGTTTCAAAATAAAATTTCTGTATTAAAAATCATGAATTTTCTACTATACGACCCTAAAATATGACTACACTTTTCTGTAACGTCCTGTATGGCTTAATAAAACAAATTAAAAATAATAAACATTTAGGTCAAAACATGCGTATCATTTAAAATGAAGTAGTAACTCATGCAAAACAAATATAATTTGAAAGACGATAATACTAACCGATAATTTTCAAGATAATTATGCTTACATATTAAACAATCGAAAAATTCTGTCATTAAAAGTAAGTACTTTAGTTCAGTAATAAATTATGAGAATTCTTAAATAATGTAAGATTTAATATTTTTTCTCATCACAATTTATTCATTTAAATAAGTCCTAGAAATTAAGTAAAAAAGTTAAGTGTAAGCATTTATCTTGATAATTATCATCGAAAACCCTTAGGCCTAGTATTTATTTATATAAGTATAAATAAATACCTTTTACAATTGGTAAAAAGATTAAGAGAATTATGTATCATCGATTTAATAAAAAAATAATAAATACATATAGATTATATTCCACGAAATACAAAAAAGTATCCATGATAGTAATTTATACTTTGGACATGTAAGTTTTATACACAGATAATGTAAGTTTTCTACACAGATAATGTAAGTTTTCTAAGCATAAAATTATAAATCGTTAAAATTGATAAGCTAGCAATAAATCTTTTTATACCACAAAACTAGGTACTATTCCAGCACTTATCGGGGATTTAATCCACATAATCGTTTTTATTTCATAATGGTTTCTAATAAGATAACGATTATGGTGATAAATAAATAGAGATATAAAATATTTTGTGCGATTTACTTGTTGATATAGATAAAAAAAACGTTTGTAACAACATAAAAACAAATCCATTGGCACTAACGTGGTTCATTCTTTTTTACAAATGCACTCTCTTTATGATATTATTAATAAAATACGTATACATAAAATACAATTAAAGACGAATGCAAAGTAAATTAAATGAAATATTAAGAAAATACGATATAACAGTAATAGATAATTGAAATATACAATAATCATCCGCAGAAAGCGTGAAACGGCGTAAATGCAATAAACGGTACCTAATTATATTTTTGAGCTGTTTGGGGTTGAGACGCTAAGGTCATGGGGTCCGAGTGCTCGTTCCGTTTATGAGGAACTAGCTAAGCGACTGATCGACACTTCTCATAGCTAGAAGGCGGGCCTTTTTCTTGCACAGAGTATTAGCGTTGCCATTCAACGTGGCAATGCTGCCAGCCTTCTGGGAGCTACCAGTTGGCGACGATGCGGAGCAATTTTATGACGCATGCAAGTAAATAGTCCGTATTTTTATTTTATTTTCTACAAAATTTATATTTAGAATATTTACAATAACATGTAAGTATAAATAAATTTACCAAAACAGGTTTGTAATAATCGTATAATATATGATTTGGTTTCAGATCTTACAATCCACACGCGATCATTCCCCTGAATTTAGAATGCAACATATTTATTAATACAAAATGCTCAAAAAGATTATTGTCACAATTATTTTAAATATTTTACATTCTTTTTATTGGTTTTTTATTTAATCGCGTGCGGTTAATCTAGAAAAAAAAGTAAAATGCCATTTCTATACTAGATACTCGGGTTTTAAAAAACTAATATCTACGAATTGGTCCAAATTGTACAAATTGGTACAAGGTAAAATATGTAACCGCTACTAATACGAATGCATTATATTGCAGCTCTGAAAATAAACTCGAAGCTAAGAATAATGCTAAAGTACCTACATTAATTTATTATTTATATTATTTATACATATCTTCTTTCCCACTATCAGCAACTCGCACCGATTTGTACAATAACAATAAAAGAACGCAAATATTTTAGATGTATACAATATTTTTCCAAAGATGCATTTTGATACAACATACTTTCAGACAAAAACCACAATGAAGAAAGATTTTGGTAAAGAGGAGATCCGCCAAAATGATACAGGATTGTACACGAATAAATTATGATATAAGGTATAAAGCAGTAGCTAGCGAAAAAGTATTTTTTTATCATATTTTATCATTTACTAATTTACAATTCGCCATAAATAATTATGTAAAAAGGAACGTGTCAATGTCTATCTATACTACATATTAGACTATCACTACATATTATAAAACAAAGTCCCCCGCCGCGTCTGTCTTCACGATAAACTGAAAAACTACTGAACGGATTTTCATGCGGTTTTCACTAATAGACAGAGTGATTCATGAGGAAGGTTTAGATGTATAATTTGTACCCGTGCGAAGCCGGGGCGGGTTGCTAGTAACATATATAAACAATCGATTCTCTTTAAATGTATTACAAATGTATTCCATTTGGGGGGGTAATTAATAATAATATTATAATATATTAATGTGTTTTTTTGCACGTATATATATTATGATGATATATTAGTAAGGGCCGATGTAGAAAAAGAAGAAATTGATTAAAAGCGGTCAAGACACCATTATAATATCAACGACATTTAAACTAACATACCTATGTATTAATCCCTCTTAGCTATCGAAGTCAAATAAACTTCAATGATCTGAAACACTGATGTATAAAATGGTCTAAGTTTTAACATTGTACAGCTCGGTACCAATATCCCATACAAAATGGCGGACCTCCTTATCAAAAGGCCCAAGTAAGCTATAAATCTTTTCTTCTTGATTTTTGGAAGGCACAAGTTTTCATTTTTGTTTAGATTTTTCAGTATAATAATAATATGTTGAATGAAAATACGTAACCGTTGTCTGAAAACATCCTAAACTAAAAACCGCGTTCGGATTACGTCAAATATAACCGTGGTTATGATGTCATCCGAAAGCTATAATGTGCTACTCTACTGTGAGAATTGGGCAGACTTTAAAATACGACCTTGAGAAACCAGGAGCCCGCGGTCCCACTATAAATAATAACATGATATTTTATTAAGCAATATAATATCGCCTTGTATATCGCCTTATAGGAGGTGAACGAAAGTGAACAGTGAAATCTGCCCGATTCTTTATATTTTATCTACATCTACATCACACAGGCGTGCGGCTGTGAGGTCCATTTGTGTCTCAGTTCCACTGTACCTGTTCGTTGAGTTTCTGCGGTATGACGATGAGAGTCGTAGCGAAGTTCCCGATGCCAATCAGCAGGAATGACATACTTAACGCTGGGACCTGTTATCGTTTGTTACAGGACATGCGTTTTATTTACATATATTTTTGTGATTATTTTCTCTGATTTACAAAAAAAAAACTACTTATTATATATAACTAAACATACTCAAGATAAAGGATGTCATATAGTAATTTTACTATGAGAGTCTACGCTAATTTCATATTAATTAGATTAATATAATCATTAATATTGCAAATAAAATAATAGATCTCTCCAAGTTTTTAGTTTTCCAATTGTTATTACCAGGTTCTGCCTCAAAAAAATATTATTAAAATATTTTGTTTTTGTAAAATCCGTTCCATCCAGCCAGCTACAACTATGTAATCAAGAAATGACCACCTGAAATAGTATTTATTTTTTTTGTTGATTTTTGTTTTCTCCGATGTGAATGTGACTTCATTACTCAGATCCAATTCGTGCCATACTTTCTTCTAATAATTTTTGAAAAGTTTGCACATCGAATGAAGGAAATTGACAAAAAAAAAGCATGCCATGAGTTCTTACGTTCTTGGTCACACTAAAATTTATTTTTTAATAAAAGTCTTGTATTAGATCGCATCACTGTCTTTACAATGCCAAGATAAATAAAAATCAATAAAAAAAAATTCTGTCGTATGATGTTTCAACAGAATTAAAAAAAAACGCGGTCCATTACAAGAACGTGAATCTGAAAGCTACTTACTATTGTACTTATATTGTACAGTGTATTTTTAGTTAATGACTCCAAGATGATGCGGGACATTATTTAGTTTTTGGAACTATCTGGCGGAACGGATTTTAAGTATGACCAGTGTGATTCTTTTTTTAAACCTCTGCATAAACTCAGTCTTATATATTAAATCATAGACAACCATCTTAAACCACTTAAATATCCTTAAATTTTAATACATATTAAAGCATCCCTTACCTGCCAGGTGGCTTCCGGGTGGTAACTGAGGCTATACAACGTGTATGCAATGTACAACTGGAATATATAGCCTCCAAACAAGAACGGCAGTAGGTACGAGAGACCCCGCCACATCCACGAATGAAAACCTTCTATGGTAATGTCCATATTATGTCGAGCTCCTAATGCTTTTAGCTTGTACAACACTCCACTTTGGTATCTAAATTGCATGTATTGAACTACACCTGTGGAAGAAGGAAATATGTATTAATAACAAAATTAATATTAGTGAGTTAGTTAGGAGAGTGAGTTAGTTAACGCTAAAGTTTCTGATATTAAAAATCTTCAAAAACTTAAGACTCAACTTAAGCTGTTCATATTTTTAATTTAAAGTAATACATTTTCTCTTTAAGTTAATATTGAAGTACTTTAACAACCCTCAGGAAAGTTGCTATAACATATACCTATGCATGTAAGGCATACATTAGTAAATTTATCTATAATCTATAATTTTAAATAATTAATTCTTATTCTAAATTGACCATCAATCCTATTTTACTAGAAATTAAATAAACAGTACCAGTCTCTAAAATACACTTTTAAAAGATACTACGTAACATTAATAAAAGATTCCTTACTGATGTAAGCGATAAACCACATGAAGGTATGTCTAAACATGTTCCAAGGTTCGTTTTGCGGCCAGATGAGAAGCACTCCAGCGACCGCGGTGGATATAAAGTGGTGCAGCCGCCACCACCCCTTGATTCTAGAGCCATTCACTTTCAAAATGCTTTCCCGGATCGTCAACGTACAGTAATACCATACCAGAAGAAACAGCATTATTAATTGCAAAGGCCTAAAAGCAGTATAACTTTATTTTATAGAGATATATAGTATAGAATTGAGAAAAGACAAAAATGGGCACTTAAATTATCAAATGATAGCCAAAAATTCTTTTTTTACGGACTTGTAGTTTTTTTTAAATGTAATAACAATCAAATTAAAAAATAAACTAGCTCCGTTACAAATATATAAACCGAACATTTGAATCGATGGGGTGATTAGATCTCACCCCATCGATTCAAATGTTCGGGTCAAGTAATATCTACACCTAAAATAATAAGATTTATTTAAATAACGTCACAAAGGGAATCGATTCTCAAAAGATTTTTGCCGAGTAAGTCTCACCATAAAATTAGTCCCCATAACGTATAACTACAACAAAAGACTTGAAAGATACCAAATCTTTCAAGTCGGATTAAAAGACAATCTTAACTTTGCAGTCTTAAAAATACTACCCCATACAGCGATATACGCCACGGTCAATTTTCTAGAACAAAACAGAAGTTTATAATCGAAAAAAAATTTCCTTTATGGATTTTTTCCTTTATTCGTACTTGAGGGAATTGTTGTAATAGTGACTTGTAATTGTGTTAATAGCTAGTTATTTAAATAAATTGTGTCTATTGTGTTATAAAATGGTGGATATTCTAATACCAAACCCCAACTCGGTAACACTGCTTACAATTAATTAACACTTTCGACATTTAATTTTTTTTTATAAAATAAGTGTTTAAACTTGAAATGGATTCAAGTGGATAATTTTATCGAGCAAACTGTTGGCTAAGTGAATTCCTAAGGGATCTTAGCATGGTGGATTTAGATGTAAACAATTAAGACGACCATATGGTGTCCAAAAACTAAAATGCATTCTGTGATACTTCCGTTGTCACGACAAATCTAAAGAACTAAAAAAATTAAAAAGATAATTCAGTATAAGTACGTATAAAAATTGGGCGAATATATTGATATTCAACATCAGTCTTGTAACAAATGATTGGAGTAATAATCACCTGAAGTCTATGTACAGATTGGCAACAGCTAACACGAACGCTATAGCGCTGAGGATCAACTTGAACTTCTCATATTCGTCCTTGTATTTAAACCTGCCAAAATAAAAATGAACGTAACGTAATTTCTCTATTTTGTCAAATGTATTGTACAGTCATTGATGTAAAGTAAGTCGAAGTACAAAGTCAACCGGTCAATAAAAGTAAAATTAGACAGTATAAAGAGTATTGCTGACGCAGTCACCGGTAAGCTAACTTTCTTCCGATCAATACCTTTCTTGTTCGCGACTTTTTAAGGGACATTAGTCCGCAACAACCGGACCACTGAACCGCATAGATTATTCAAACTTTCTGTCCCAGAAAGTTTAGTTAATTTAGATTGGTATAATCAGAGTCGTATCTTTTAAAGGCAGCAACCGGATCTAGGCATAGGTGATGGGATTTTAGCAGATATTGATGTAACAAATAAATCCTAGCTAGCGACTGGTCTAGTCCTGTGACTTTGACTTATACAGGATTAGTTTGTGAGATGTGGAACTATCCTGAGATTCTATTAGGGAAATGATGCTCCGTGTAGCACTTATGACAACTACTATTACCAGTTTGGTATTTAGGTCCTTCAGTGCCACGATATCAGAAATGATAGACCGGTTATATGATACGATTTCAGTAGAAGATCCAGCAATATTTTAATAAACACCAGCATGAAAAAACTTGTTAATTATTTTATTTGTGTCCCAAAGTATAGAATTTAAAAAATGACAAATTAAAATACAGTAAATTGTGTGTTATGTGTAATTGATTGTTTTAAAGTTAAAGCTTTAACATTTAAATCATTAGCATAACATAATTATCATTAGTGAGTCGACTATGACCTTATACTATTAAGATGCGCAATTAGCCTTGCTTCAGCAGTAGGGATTGCAATCCGGCACCAATTTTAATCCGGGCGGTACCTCACTGATCCGACCGGGTCCGGAGGGAACCCGTCGGATTACACATATCTTGACTATTCTTTTGGTTGGTGCCACAATCAACTGTATGAAAGAGGTTTAAGAAAGTTATCATACATTTTATGAAACAATTGACCGTTTATTTATTGGGAAAAAACTAACAGTTACCTATACTATAATAAAATATATATTTTTTTTATATTATAGGGGGCAAACGAGCAGACGGCATAAATAATTATTTATGCCAATTACATGTACTAACATAGTTATTAAGGTCAATTGTATACTAACGAATTATGGATATATTCTGAAATAAATGGATTATTATATTATACACTTATCAAGTATCTAAAATAATTATTTTTAGTATGTATAATTTTAAATCGTAGCGAACAAATAGTGGTACTGGTGTCGTTTGCCTATCGACTTCTTAGACAATAACAAAATAATATGGCCCGGGGCTAAAAGGCCCTCTTCTCGCAATTCTAATGTGTGGTAAGTTGCACGAGATCCAAAGCGCAAAAAATCTTCCAAAAATTGGAGTCATTTATTTTTTGCCGGATCCGAGGACCGGACCCGGTGAAATGGACCGGTTCCGGTTCATGTTTAATGATGCCGGATCCGTCGGATTACTGGATCCGGTTTTCCGGATTGCAATCAGCAGCCTTATTCAGTTTAAGTCATCAATAGTTTAGAAAGTATTGAACACAGTAAAATACTGTTAAGTACTCGTACATGATTTCTTTATTACATATTGGTTTTCGTTTAATTAAGATTATAGTAACATTAGAATCTATATACTAATAAACATAACGAAATGAAAAAATATATTTTCTTTGTTATTATGCAACTAGATACGTAATCATTACGTTTATTAATTAAGTTGTGTTTGGTAAAAAAAGGGAATTTATGGAAGTCTACAAGTTTTTGTGAGCTCACATATCAGTGACTTAGTAGTCTATTTAACAAGGAACTACTACAAAATGTTATTTATGCATTTTTTTAATTAGCATTGAAAGTATTTATAAAATAAGGAACTTATGGATTATTTAGGATGAACGCAATGTAATGTCAGCTTCAGTTAAAAATGGAAAGTTGTGCATCAAAAAAAAATGTCTGTCTCTCTCTCGAACATACAACTTTTGTAATGAGCTGGTTGCACGCAGTAAAACTAATTGTAATTTAAGTTAACGGATCTTTTGAAAACTACTCAAAAGACATATAAGATAAGATAATATTTCGAATTACTTGTAAAATACCTCAATTTGGAGCATTTACGCCTAATTTACCGGCTAGGTTGTACCGTTCTTTAAATAACTGATTATATTATCAATTTCTATTTTCTTGGGGATTTTGCAATCAGCTGTAGACTGTTGGCCACAGCTACTTATCGAAATTACCTAGGTGTGTCGCCGTTTTAGGTGCAACGCAGTCAGTGGCGTAGCTAGGTAACCAAAGGCCCTGGGGCAAAAAATAAACTAGGGCCCCAACTAAACTATTTAAAATCGTTTGTTCCGTATTAGTAATCCAGTTTCGTCGTGCTCCATATTCAATATAAATAGTGGTTTAGTCACAACTCTAGTGCAAACCTGATAACTTCTGGTTCTAAAAAATCATGTGTATTTATATTCCGAATATGGCAGAAATGTTCACTAGTTCAAGTTTATAGTTTGTAAGTCAGAGTATGAGGGGCCCCCTGAGCTCGGGGGCCCCGGGGCACTGCCCCGTCTAGCCCTCCGGTAGCTACGCCGAATAGCTGTATCTTTATCATAGTTGAAAGTTCTTACCGCAGGTACTGCGAGCCTATCTGCTGCCTACATACATGTACATGGTATTGGCCCAAGAATAGTTCCTTGGGCTAAACCCATTAGGACGTTATAAACCGATGATATCGGTTTAATATGAGGCTAGTAACTATAAACGATATTGGATTCGGTTTCATAGAGCAGTCTAATATGATAAAATTTATCAAATCAATTCCAGCAAGCGCCAGTTGCCAAGAGAAATTAAAAAAAAAGGACGAGGTCTGTTTAGAATACTGCCGTTTAAATCCAAACTGACGATCGGGTCAATATTGTGTTCTCCAGGTAAGATAGGGGTATAAGTCTACGTTAATTAAAACTCTACTAAATAGCATACACATGGTAGTGGAAAGTATAGATAGATAGCTGTACTCTTTATCTTACACAAAACAATAGGTACAATATTTTAATTATATTATCTTCTAGGTGTCAGTTTGGCTTGGTTTTAGAATTATTCTAAAACAATAATGCTCAAATTCTTATTAATGTTTCATCGAAATACTTACCCACAAGTTTAATCAAAAATCGTTTCATGTATGGAATTAAATAATTATTACCTGAACATATTATTTATACTATTGTATACATATATAAACAAACTACTTATTTACTCTTATAATTTTTTGCAGTTGTACTTTTATCAGAATACATAATCTAGTTCAATAGATTATATGATTGTTCTGATATAGTATATATTTTATCAGAAGAAATAAATATTAATTACCTGTTACCAAGGTACATAAACGGGTAATCATATGGTTTGAAATATATCTTACTAATATTCTACTATAAAGCGAAAGTTTGTGAGAATGGATGGATGGATGCTTCTTCTCTTTCATGCAAAAAACGACAATATAGAAATGATTAAGAGAAACACTTACTTGTCATTTTTGTTGAGTATAGATACATTAACATTTCCGAGTATGATGCGCAAATACAAACTGTTCTGTTTTGGCAATGTAGCTTTGATCTCATGGAGCATCGCTTTCCTTTTCATTATTTCCTTTTCCAAATTAGCAACGCGGTCATCTTTTGTGACGCCTTTCTTTTCCAACCTGATTAGAAATGGAATTATTTTTGAAATGGCAGGTGCGAGGAAGATTATACTACTACCATATATGGCATTGCTATTTCTTTAAATCTGTTTAAATGGACATACAAGAGAAACTAGCTTATATAAATATTAATCAAAATTTGTATGATTGATGACTTTATTAGTATTATCATGAAAAGATAAGACTTTATATATGGAGATTCTCAAAATGCATTGGTCTGGTTTGGTAAAAGCTGATTTTATTTTGTAGTAGCTACCTACCAATTTAATAACTAGACACATTACTTAACACTAAAAGAAAATGCTTGCTGCACTTTTTACTTATTTATTTATTTTGTACTTACTATATTTGTCTTGCATTCTCTCTGATAAATAAATGTAATTATTATTTTATGACGAATGCATGTAAATAGCTTAAATAAAGAAATAGTTAAAATTGATGTATAAACTGTGTATATAATAAAATATTTTCAGATACATGCTGTATATCCCGTATAAACATTATTGTAATTAAGTTTCGGTTTTTGCAACTAACCAGCATACAAGTAACTAAAGTTCGCTCACTTCTTTTAAGACAATAAAGGTCTTACACATAAAATACACTGACACATAAAATACACACTCCTGGTAAAGTAACATAAAGTGAAATACATACTATCTCATTTTCAGGTTACTTTTAATAACACAATATCCCTCAATTACAGATCTGGTGGGTTTTAAGTAATCATCTCAAATCATGGTTTAAGCTGCACATTTATTTAGGAAGGGTCAGTGACTACATGACTTAATTCAGTTGAATCTGCAGGGGAGAGTTAATATAGCATTTCCTTAAGTTATAATTTGCTTGGCTATTGTTACTTGATCTCAGTAAGATGTTACACTGTACCTTGTAGAAAACCTGTCAAGAAACCTGCAGATTTCAGCCTCCTTACTGGAATTAGCAGGTTTCCATTAACAGATTTTCTATATTGAAAATATTGAAAAACACCAGTTAAACATTATCATAATAATTGAAGATATCCTTTGCCAATTTATAATTTAATTATGGGTAATTATTATGCTAACAAATGCATTGAGGCACACATCACCCTTATAGGTCATAGTTCAGTTCTAATTATTGCTAATTAGACCACTACATAATAATACATAGTGCATGTGCAAAGTTCTCTTTGTTGAGAACATTAATTGGAGAATTTATATCTAACTGATAAATATGTTATATAGTTATTAGTTTACATCAAATTCATAACAAATGAATGAGGAAACAATGGTATTAAATGACATTAGATGCAACAATGTCAACAAATACAGTGGTCTGACCTTTTGATTGCAGAGACTATAAGAGACATGCGATACTTTTGGTGATTGATTTCTTTAAGACATGCTGCCTGCAGCTCACCAACTTCCTCCAGTTTTGTTGCATATTCCTTACTCACGACCTGCAAAATGTGGCGAGTTGACAATAATTACCTACTTAGCTTTACAGATAATTAAGTTAAAAATATTTTTTGTTCAATACGAATAGAAATAAAATATTGAAATCGTTATAAAGGATGAAAGTATAACATTCGTATAACAATGCTCAATTATAAATGGTATTTTATTGGTTTGTATATCTTCTTAATAAAACGGGTGACAAACATTACATGACATAAATATACCTCTAGACGTTTATAATCTGCAACCAAATCTTCCCATTCCTTAACACACTCTTCGACCTCCATTTTCACAGTGTATTTTGTTTAAATTATAATTTCTTTACAATATATTTTTGAGAATAATTAGCGAACGTGAAAATTCCATCACCGTATAGATGACCTTTTTCCTTATGTCACCTGTCGGCGCAAGCTAACCCCAGCTGTCGCGCTACAGATTATCAAAGACAAAGAGTATATAGACTATGTATGGATACACTACGTCAAAGAGGGCTGTCTTAAGTTGGCGGGGAGAAGTCGTTTTTTACACTTTTTTTTTGCTCTTTCATTTGTTCGTTAACTGTTCGTAACTGTTCGATCAAAATTTTTATTTGTTCGATCTTATTTTTTTTTTTTAAATAAAATAAAAAATTACCCTGAAGTTGGCGGGGAGAAGTCGTTTTTTTACATTTTTTTTTGCTATTTCAATTGTTCGTTAAATATTCGTCATTGTTCGATCAAAATTTTTATTTGTTCAATCTTAGTTTTTTTTTTATAAATCAAATAAAAAATTTGCTATCTTAAGTTGGCGGGGAGAAGTCGTTTTTTAACCTTTTTTTTTTGCTATTTCAACTGTTCGTTAACTGTTCGTCATTGTTCGATCAAAATTTTTATTTGTTCGATATTAGTTTTTTTTTTTTTTTTTTAAAAATTACCCTCAAGTTGGCGGGGAGAAGTCGGTTTTTTTATTTTTTTTTTGCTATTTCAATTGTTCGTTAACTGTTCGTCATTGTTCGATCAAAATTTTTATTTGTTCAATCTTAGTTTTTTTTTTTTAAATTAAAATAAAAAATTACCCTCAAGTTGGCGGGGAGAAGTCGGTTTTTACATTTTTTTTTGCTGTTTGAGGGTAATTTTTTATTTTATTTTTTTAAAACAAAACTAAGATCGAACAAATAAAAATTTTGATCGAACAATGACGAACAGTTAACGAACAATTGAAATAGCAAAAAAAAAATGTAAGAAACCGACTTCTCCCCGCCAACTTGAGGGTATTTTTTTATTTTATTTTTAATAAAAAAACTAAGATCGAACAAATAAAACATTTTGATCGAACAGTTACGAACAGTTAACGAACAGTTGAAAGAGCAAAAAAAAAGTGTTAAAAAACGACTTCTCCCCGCCAACTTAAGACAGCCGAAGAAAAAGCACTGTACTCGCGTGACCGTCACGCTCAGATGACATATGTCAGTTCGTTTTCACTTCTGACGTGTAGTCCTACGATACGGTAGGCAAAGGCACTCACTACCATAATCTAAAAGATGAAGTCATTGAAGGGCAAATGAAGGTTATTGATATGAGCCTGATATACTAATGATCTTTGAGTAGTTTCTTATTTTAATCCCTCAGCAGACAGCAGTAGCCACGAACCGAAACGATTTTGATATTATAACAGATTTTGAAAAAATAAACAATCCCCATTAAGTATTTTAATTAATCAAAAATGTACTTTTAAGGACATATGGAAATTTAAAGCTATTTTGGTGAAACGCTAAAAAGGTTACCACTAAGTTTTACTGCCTTTGGCTTGACGCCCGAGATATAAGACACAACGAAATTTGGCTATTGGTCTCAATCTCAACATCATTGGAACTAATTAAACGAAATTGAAATGATTTAGTGTACAGTAGTATTGCTTTAAATAATGTTCGATAAAATAACCTTCATAAAACTTGTGTAAGATCGTTTTGAGGCAAATAAGACATTTTCTTTAAAAAAAACTTTATAGGTAGGTACTTAATGTTGGTAGTTATTCTTACTTCTTAAGAAAAAGTAACATGAATATAATTTTACACATTCTGTCAAAAATGTATCGGGAAATGATAATTTCTCTACACGCGAGATAAAAAAATCTTTTTTGTGGTTAAGTTGGCACAACTGTTTTCTATATAGGCGCGAAGTTTGAAAAATATCTGTCATCTAGTTTATTTTCACTATGTACTCGATTTTGTAAGCTCATCTCAAGTGTTTTTGCGATTTTCATAATGGATAAAAACATCGAACAGTTTGTCTCAAATTTTGCATTGCAAATGGAATTTCATGTTCAGAGTCGCTGAAAATGTTACAGAAAGCATGTGAATCGATTGTTTCAAAAACTATATGAGTGGTAAAGTGCATTCAAAAGCGGTCGAGAGATTTGTTGGAAGATTCGCCTCGCTCTGATCGTTGTCCGCTCCTTATAGGCATTTTACAAGCAGAAAACTTTAAAACTTATAGTCAGTTTAAGGTGTTTGTCAGTTACTCTGTGTGTACAACATTGTTTATTACCTAAAAGGAAATAAATAAAAACACACTGTAAAATAAATTAAATACTTGTTTATTTACATGAAACGCTAACCAAATTTATTTGGGTTTCGGTAATAATTTTGACGAGTTATAGCAGTTATTATGAGTTAGAGTACTGCAAAATTCTCCTTCAAACAGTTGAAATACATCTTTACAGAGCTTGAAGGGATTGGATGAGATACAAATAGCGATTTGTTTTTTTTTATTGAATTTTTTTAGTAATATATATCCATTTTATTCCATACATTATCGTAACACAAGTCATATTAGATGGGGAATATAAAAAGTTTTCCAATATTAAATTTACCTGCCCTATGTAAGAGACAGCGTGCCGAATACTGAAATAGTGGATTCAGATCATCATAAATTCCAAAGATTTTCGAATCTTAATGAGTCAAAAAGCATTGGAATTTTTTGCCGAAAAATTTATCTTTTTTACGGCCAAAAACTGCAATGTAATCAATTAAACAACATTTATACATTTTGTGCAATCAGCTGGTCTTGACGGAAAGTTTAAGATAATTCAGCATACAGCACAAAAACACACGTTACATTGCGTAATATCGTCCTTAATATCACATTTTTATGATGAACCGACTTGCATTGTGATAAGTATTCGCAGAAAGACGCAAAAACTTACATGGTGTATATGTTTCAATAAATCGAAATGTATCACGACTATATGAAATAAAATGATATTTAGATACCAATCATCCACTTCAAGACACTTTTAAAACTATCAAGTGAAATACATAATAATTATCATTTTGCAGTAAAGTTTTCAGAGAATTTTGCAACAATATGTCTAATGTTCATATTATTCTTATGGTAATTACATTTTAAAAGTGCAAGATACTTATTTAAAAATTGTTATACAAACGATTTATGAAGAACAATCTCATGTGTTCTGCAGATTACTTATTTTATAATAGGCGATTGCCTTATATCGAAGAGATAATATTACTATGCCAAAACAATACAGCACGCGTAGTTATAGAGAGCGCTCTTTGAACAATCTAGTTATTTTTCATTTATGTTCAGTTGCTTCTAAACATGTTAATAGCAGATGGTACTTGCCCATAAGAACTACTAATAACTTTGTCTTTTTAAACAAATAAAAATAAGTACTCATTAAAGAATTAAAGTTATTTTAACAATAACAATAAAATATTTTTGCATTCAAAAAAAAATCCCTGTAGAACAATTCTTTTCCTCAAATAAAACTGGATTTATCCATAAAAATATTGATAAGTATTACAATTAATAAGAGATGAGTGTATAGGACAGTTGCAAATAACAAGAATGACTAGAAAATTCTGTTGTGATGATGTATTCAGAACATAAAACGTAAATCTGCTGTAAACTTGGTCGCTGCATTAGTTCAACACGACGTTATTTGACTACCACTATTGTCGATATTTAGGTGAGCGCTCTCTACAGATACGCCACAACACTATTGTAACGAACTCCTTGGTATCTGCATATTTACGAATTTACACCGATAAAGCGATTATAATCCTTTATGAGTTTCTAGTTCTATCCAGACAGCTGCGGCGCACTATGCATACATCTTGATTACAAATACAAAAGCAATAATGACATGCTGTAAGAGCGATAACTCCCTAAATATTAATTATTATTATATTAGCATGGTGTTACCAGCTGTCACAAACTTTGTAAGCAATGTACACTTGCATAATGTCATGCACTAAACACGTCTGTTTTTATATGAGCGTACCTACGCAAACTACACTACGAACTAACCTCTACAACACCAGGCAACAAAATTATTCCGTATAATAAATAACTATTGATAGTAATAATAGATATTATTAAAAAAATAACTAAACCTCGACCACGGATAACGTGCACTGTGACAATGGCGTCACTACGAGCGAACGAGATCTTTTCCGTCAAATCCGTCTAAATTGGTGTAGTAACATCGACACAAAGCAGCACACTAATACATATGCCATAATCATTAATATTTTTTTTTACTTCGCCGTGGTCGAGTGAGAACGTTTCATCTAAGATTTCTCTTTCAATCTAGCTACCTTAAACAGGCCTGTTATTCAAAGTATTAAGTTTAGATATATCACACATTAATTTACTTAGATATAATTATGATGACTTAAATGAAATCAGCTTAACTTTTACATCAGATTATAATTATTTAATCATCTAAAGTATGAATTGTATTACAATTACCCATTTAGCAATTCAATGCTCTATACTTAACAAAATTGTTGTTTTGAGACAAAGGAAATAAACACTGGCAATACTAATAAATAAAATTTTGAAATATAACTCACTAACTTATAGTTAAAGTTTTGAATTGCCAAAACTTAAAATAAGTCCCTATGAAACCGATTGATACAAAATTCTACAAAAAGTTGCTACATATTTATATCCATGGTTTCGTTGTCTCCATAGATCTTCATCCATGTGGTTGGCGCGCTTGCTAACCGACATAATGAACATCGTATCGAGCTGAGACAAACATCAAAAGCCTTTATGTACATTACTTGATGAAGCATTTACGATGAGTCCAAGTGCTGATTACTAATCATTATTGAATGGTTGTCATGAATAACTAGCTATCAATATCAAATTTCATAAAACTAAAATTATCAATAAAGAAATCAAGGTACAAAATCTGATTGGCTGGGTAATAAATCAAATTACTTATTATAACAAATAAAATTTATATCTAAACGTTTTACGAATAAACAATAACTATAAAATAAATCAGGACATTGAAAGTTTATAATAACACACAGCTCACTCCATCGTTTCGAGGGGGTACATGACGAATGCTACGTCACTACTTAACTAACGTAAGTTCCAAATATTTCAAAATTCAGAAACAGCAGTTAACTAAAAAAATATACAGAAACTATGTGCCACTACACTTTAATGGAATGTGTGAATCTAAACCGAAGAAGTTGAACACGTATACGTACGAGAATCGGAGCAACAGGTTTCGCCAATAAAGATAAAAAGAGACATAGCATCGTCAAGTGTACGAAAAACTACAATGAACTAAACGAGAGAGAAAAATCCCTTTTAAATGATTGACCATAATGACAGCAGCTTACATTGCTCTCATTGTAGCTACAACGCGAAAAAATAATGATAAGGATATCATCGGTGAGTTTAAGTTACTAAAATGGCAACGCTTCTAGCGACACTCCCAAACTTTGACGGTCTGATCAACGCTGCCGGATATGACGTATGGCAAGCTCCTGTGGAAATCTGAAAACAAAATATATCATTAAAACCCAATTATTTTAAAATATCAAACTGACTCTAGCTTTAATTATAATGGTAACACAAATTATTGGGTAGCATCTACTCTATGCTCAATATAAATTTTATTTCGACATGTCGGGCAATAAAATAATTTAAAATAGTGTGAAAATAGTTATTCCAGAATTTAATTAATTCTGGAATAACAATTTTCACACTATTTAATATTTTTCATTAATATTTTTATATAATATTTTTCAATTTATTTAATTAAATTAACGTTAAAAAGTCAATGATTTGACAATACTAAGGTGGGACGTCATGCCTGGTAATACCTGGTATTTCAAACAAAACCATTTTTGGTTTGTGCGTAACCTTCCGTTTTAACGTTTACTTAACAAGATACTGATTTGACTCGCAGTCATCTACCCCATTGCTGAAATTGTGAGAGAAAACAGAGCCTCCATTGCAGTATGCAAACTATTTTAGTTCTTTTTTGCAAGTAAACTTTTTCCCTTACGAGCTTAGGGGCTATTTTTTTCTTTGTCGTACTGTCGCTGTTCACGTTTTGTTCACTATCAATAAATAATAATACCATCAAAAGATTACGGGTTCGAAACCCACCCAGTGAGCTACATACGACGACTAGTTAGTAAGTGATGCATCCATACAAGTTTTTTTTAATGATAAATAGTCAATGGAATACATGTCTTGATGGCTGATAATTTTGTTGTTAGATTACAGAAGGCACCTTTTCTCAACTTACGACTAGTTAATATTTGCATCCATAGATACACTCATGTAGTAGGTGGTTTTATTTTGCTATGTATTTACTTCTAAGCAAGTAATGTTTGGCAAAAACCCATACATCAAATGTCCCAGATATAGGTACGGTAGTCAATATACACTGTCTTAGCGAGATTTTTAGCCGTCCCATAGCACACTACCACAAATGAATATATTATATTAGCAATTATGGGTAAATGATAACATGGCTACCTATTGATTTTGCAGAATTGGATTTGATATAAACTCAACATAATACATGTGACTAGCTAATGTGACAGACTTTCACGTATCGATTTTCAATAAAATTGTTTGTGTTCGTTTTCATTCCATAGAAAATGCTACGTTTTCTTCTAAATTCTTCTGATCAGCCATTCTCAAGTAATGCGCTTATTAACGAACCACTTTTATTTTTTATTATGGCGGCCACTTAAACTATTGCGTCATCCGTGCAGTCAAAAGATTGTCAAGTAGGATAAATGTCAAGTAGGATAAATGTCAAGTTGTAGTATAGGATGGTTTGTATGACCGAGGCTGGTGGCGAAGTGCTGGTGCGCGTAGAGCGTCTTGAGGCAGCGCGTGTGCGCCACGTCCCAGACGCGCAGGGTCTTGTCGTCGGAGGCCGTGAGCAGGTAGCGCCCGCCCGGGTGCCACGCCGCGCCGCGCACCCAGTTGTCGTGCCCCACCAGCGTCGCCAGGCACTGGCCCGTGCTCACGTCCCAGATCTGCGCCACACACAATACACTCCTTACTGTTCTATGTATTTTATTACACCTTATTCTATTATACCCATGGGCGTAGCCAGCTTTTGACCTTGGAGGGGGAAAAGCGGTGGAATATTTTTTGGTCATAACGGGGAAAATAAAAAAAATGACATAAACATTCCTTCAATAAACTTAATACTACGTAAGCATACAAATGCCAGGGGGCAGCTGCCCTCCCCTGCAAAAACTTTTGTGAGTGGTATTCATATTTATTATATAAGGTTAAGCGATATCTAAAAAAAATTACATAGATGGTACAGTTAGCGTTAGCGGTGCCTATAAACTTTCGAAACACCAATAACACCATTTCCTTTCAAACATAAAACATAATTTTAATAATATAATATGTGTAAGTGAGATAGATAAAAGATAAACTTAATTCCTAAATTCCTAAATTCCTAAATATTCTCAAGAATTACAATAAATTTGATGCTTAATTTTTGCTTTTTGTCTTTATTTGTACATTCATTTTTAGACCGAAGTGTCGAGCTAATTTAAAGTTGGTGAGGCCAAGTTACCTTGACGGACTTGTCCCGTGAGCCGCTGGCGAGGAAAGGCCCGGCGTGGTTAGCGCGGCGGTTATCGACACCGGCGGCCTCGTTGATGGCGGCGGCCGCCGCCTCCGGTGCCCACGACACACACTCCACTACGTGCTCATGTTCGCGCAACTCCATCTGACAATTTATCATACATTAGTTAAATGCAAAAATTCTTTGTATAATTTTTGAGCTTTTGCTTTAAAATTATTCCCAATAACGAACACCACAAAACCGTTTAAAAAAAGTTTAAAAAAACTAGAAATGTCCTACAAAAAAATAAAAAATATTTTTTAAATAAAAAAATTGTTTTATAGCGATATATGTAATATGTATAGCTCACTGATTCATTATATGCTTATTTTGCTTTTTACAATATTTATAATTAATAACTCTACTATTATAAAAAGCTACCAATGGAATTATTTGTAACCAGGCGCGGTCCGGAGGGGTAGTCGGAGTCATTACCCCGACTTGATAAATCGTTCATGTCAAATTAACGAACGAATAATTACACAATGAGTAGACAGTTAACTTCATGGTTATATCTTCTAAACAAAGAAATAAGTAGGTAACATAATTATACCTAATCAAAATAACTTTTGGACCTTATATCGAACCAGTGGACTTTATACCGCTATAGAGCAATCTTATCATATTTAAAAATTATTTTCAACTTTTCATTCCGTTTTACTAAAATTAAAGAGTCTTTTTTTTTCATCTTGTATTGTCATCGGTCCCTGATAGGCGTGCAAATTTTTTAGTTACTCGTCCGAGTAACTTAAAAATTTGCAGAAGTCTTGAAGTTGGTGAAAACTACATTGAAAGATTCGGTTACATAGATAGGTAGATACAGCTCAAGCTAACATAAAGCGTGTTAAAACTATCCCTTATCGTGTACCATTCCGCATAAAATGAAGTCCCTTCTAAATTTGCTTCTAAACTAAAATTGCTTTCTCAAAAGAGGAACTCAAACAGTTTTGACAATTTAACTAGATTTTCTATCAAAATCTTTAATTATAAACGATTTAACTTCGTCTTCTGTAAATATTTCGGCAAACTTTCTCTAAATGTTTGTTGGTAAACTGCATGCAGAAATTTTTTATCTCAAAAATTGAAGAGGTCAATTAGATGATGAAATTGATAATTCACAATATTTTTTCTCCTTAATTAGAATCAACGATGCGTGAAGGTATTGACCATGAATCGAGATAATCTATTCTAAGCACATATAACCGCACCAGTTAAGATTAATACAAACTGATTTGGACTAAAATTAATATATTTTATAAAATCTTTTATAAAACCTTATAATGTTGGAAGTTATTACTCTAAATACAGTAAAGCGAAAAAATAGTAATACAATGTACCAGTTCATACCTTGCACTCATTAGTATCCGCGTTCCATATGCGGACAGTTTGATCGTTGGAGCAGGATGCCAGCAGCGTACCGTCCGACGACACGCGAACCATGCGCACCCATTCGCGGTGACCTTTATATGTTTTGACACAATACCTACGATGAAGGGTCAGAAATTAGTATAAGCACAGATTAAATAGTAGTTAGGTACATAAATAAATCTTACAAATTAAAGACACTTGAATAGCGACTTTTGCATCTACGCAATGAAGCACAAATTAGCTCGAAAACAATAAAATCAACAATCCATTCAATAAATATTCGCTTTTATGTCAAATGTCTACAACGTAAATTTCTTTTGTTCTGAGCGTGATTTGTATTCGAGATTTTAGGATTTTATTTTATAAAAGTTTTGGTGTTGGTATAATAACAGTAATTAACATAAAACAAAAATCTGTGATGCTCAATTTATTCCAGGTTTTCCGGCTTACTGTAGGTCGGAGTGAGACAGGCCTCTTATAATGTACAACCCATAATATAAAACTAGTGACTGGGCTTTTTGGGCTCCTTAGATAAAGATGCTTTAAGTTGTTGTGTACCATTGGCTGAATTGCTACTTCACGAATGAGACATGAATGTTAGGAATTTATGTCATTTATTAGGTCCGCTTTGTGCAAGTGACACTTAAAATATGTAACCTTCGAGGAACTACGCGTTCGAACTGTTAAATACATTATCTGCTAGTTCACAACACAAAATTGATTTAGCTTACCGCCGACCCTTCTAATTATAAAGTAGAGATTTCATTCCGAGAACCCACAGAATATGCGAGTCTTCTCAATACGTATAAAAGTTCTCTGCAGGATTGGCAAAACAAACCCTATTTCAATTATTGCCAGTCGGCAGCTTAGTCTGTTCTGTTATCGTATGACATAAAAAGAAAATATTTACAACTATCTTTTATCGCGGCTTCGCTAGCGTTAATGTATTTTTTGTCAATAATTTAAATAACCCATGAACGCAGCTCGCTCGCCGCCTCGCTTTATGGGAAGGTAGTCAAGTCTGTCGGGGGTCCAGGGAGTTCCTTCCTAGGTTATACCTGAGCCCTCGGCCATAGATACCCGTGACAGACCACCGTGTGGTTTTAGTCGGTTCGATTCCGACATACCCACTTCGCCGAGTATTAGCTCGGTGCGGTGGTACCCGAGGGGGTTTCCACACGTTAAAAAAAAAAGTATTTTTTTGCTGGATATAAGGCTCCTTATGTCATTTTCTGTATCCCTGACTAATGCATGAAAAATTTCATGATGACCGGTTGACTTACATTCGCATTTTAAATATTAGTTAGGATATTCTTACCCAGTGGCGACCTCCCATGCCTTGATAGTCTTGTCTCGACTGGCGGAGTAGACAATGTCGCCACTTGGTGAGAAGGCGACAGATGACACGTTGTGGTCGTGTCCATGCATTGTCTTCACGCATTCGAATGTTTGGTTAAACTCCCATAACTTGATAGACATATCAGCGCTGCAAGATACTGGAAAGAAAATTTCTTAGTCAGTTTACCTCCTTTCATAAATAATAAATTAATACTTAATAGAGTTTGCAATATTGAGTTCGTAAACTGCCGTCTGTTCTTTGGCAACCCCTGATAAACTAATTAAATTTTTTTGGTTTTTATTTGTACCAAGATATATATTAGTACAATTAATTAACAGCTGTACTACAAACATATACTTTATAATAATACAAACATGTGTTATGGGTAGCTTTGCGTCGGATAGGGATCGGGATGGACTTATTTAAATTTGACTTTTGTTTTTGTTCAAAATTGTAAAACTCTCTAAATGTAATAAATGTAAATATATGAATTTATAGCAACAAAAAATAAATACAAACAGAATATATTTATAAAAAACATAACTCAAAGAAACATCACTAAAAGCTCTAGCTTTTAGTGATGTTTTGTTTTTGGTTAAAAATGGTCTGCCATTTTAAACAACGGACGCAAAAAGGAGGGGTATTATAAATGTATGCGTGTCTGTCTGTGGCATCGTAGCTTCTTTCGGATGAACCGATATTCATTTATTTTATTTTTTTGAAAGCTGACTTGAGTGCTGAAGAACATCAGCTCTATTCTAATTGTTTAATGGGATGTGAGCAACTTCTACTGGTTTCTACTATTCTACTGTTTGAAATTATATACACGGTTGAAATTTAGTATCCTGTGACTTCAATCATATTAGAATAACATTGTAACCGTTGTCTAATGCTGCACCATCAAATGGAATCAGGAGAATACCCACCTGATCACCAACTTACAGCGGAGGTACCGTATTTGAGCTTATTGGAATCGTTTCGAAAAAACCGAATAAGTGCGAGTCTCACTCGCGCACCGAGGGTTCCGTAAGCAAAACCGATTTTTTTTACGTGATTTAACAACAAATTAACGACTTTGGGATTTTTTCCTTTACTTGTGCTGTCAGACCTTGCTTCTTACCAAATTTCATGATTCTAGGTCAATGGGAAGAACCCTATATGTTTTAATTTAACACATTTGTTAAAATCTAAGCCTTCATGGCCGTATTTTTTTATTGCGTTGGCTTAGAAGCTTGATTTTTTTACAGCTTCAAGGGATCGTTGACATACGTACATTTGGTATTAATGTCAACTTGATGCGTCCGGGTTCCTGAGAAAAAGGGGTATTGACAGACAGACGGACAACAAAGTGATCTTATAAGGGCTGCTTTTTCCTTTTTAGGAACTTTACCCTAAAAAGGTTATAGATAGAAGATAGAAAGGCAGGAAAGAATTTCAGAGTTTTGTTTTTGAGTCGGGTTTTTTTTTATTTTGCTAAGTGTTTATATCGAACTCACCGAGTAGTTTCCCATGATGATCGAAGGCAATGTCCTGAACGGAGTCGGTATGACCCTTCAGGGTTCGTTCGTACTCGCCACTCTCGAAGTCCCATACTTTGATGGTTGCGTCCTCGCTTGAGGACACCATCAAACTGAACACTGGGTGAAATATTACCTGCAATAGAATATTTTATATTTATATCATTACTAGCGGCTCGCTTCGACTACCCCTATAAATATAGCTTTTGTAAATCTTCAATCATGTACTTGAACTACTACACCTATTTGTAAATAGGTGTAGTAGTCCCGGTGATTACATCTATTTCCTATCTAACGAATAACTAATGACGACCGTAACTATATCACATAATAGTAAATTAAGGCCGGATACCGGATATCCATTTCATCTCTAATATAGTTTGAATAAACAAAGCTTAGAGCTACGCTTTTATTGATTGCTAAGTGCTGGAAAATTATCTCATAATTTTTGGACATTATGTAACAAATGGAATGAGATACCTTGATTTTTTTTTATCAAAGATAGCTGATTCATATTATTAATAAAATAGATATCGGATATATCAAAAAATAAACATGCAAATATATAAAAAAATTATGAGTTAGAAAATTTTTTCAATGTCTTTAACAGTGTAAAAATATTCAATGTTTGATTCGAATCCATGTAGTATTAATTCAACGTGAGAGCAATGTACAAAACCGATTGAATACTGCGGGAAAACTACAATAACTACATTATTCTTCGCTCCATTTAGAAATGGCTGAGACACTGTGAAAACAAGAAAAAGGTAAACAATGCATTTATAAATCGGCTTTCATTGAATTAGAAAGTTATGACATTAATAGTAAATTCGTTACAGAATTAATGGTCGTTATACAATGAGCAACTGCTTGTCTATATATATAAAAATCCCTATTTTCCTTGGTCACGGCATCACACGTAAACGGATGGACCGATTTCACTAATTCTTTTTTTTTCGTGTTTGTTATTGTCAGGAGAAGGTTATTACGAAAGAAATAAAAGTAAAGTAGTTTGACAGTTGACGCGATTGACAGAATGCGCGTTGCAAATTATACCAATTCGAATTCAATATTCATAGTTAAGACAGGACAACGTCTGTCAGGTCAGCTAGTCATTTAAAAATATGGGTTCAAGGATACTCGTAAAGGAATACTACAATTTTATATTGCACGATATATTGCATGTATTACTATCTGCCACACCAAACTACTGTCCATGTAGTATTTAAAAGTTTTAAACATTTTACAAATAGTACAAGTTGCAAGCCATTGATTTAATTTAATTTAGGAGGAAATTAGTAGAGCTTGGTATTTAGGGTGGCAGGTGCTTGGGTGCCTATAACTTTTTCTTTATTTTGTGGAAGCCTTTACAAGAGTTATAAATACATTCGTGCGCTGCAATTATCTAAAACGCCATCCGTTCACTGCTATGACAATACGAACTCTCCCGAAAATTATCCACCATTTTAATCGGTAGCAGGTCCGTGTACAACCAGCGTATCATAAAAATTTTAATATAGAGAAGAAAGAGTTGCGGAAGTGTCAGTTTATAGTAAAAGTAATTGGTGAACTTTAGCAGGAATCTATCCAAAACTATCTTTCTTTTCATAAAACTGTCAATAAAAGAACAATGGAATACGATCCAAATTCGTTTTATGTAAAACAATGGATTTGACAGTCATTTAAAAATTATATTTGCCAGAACATTAGAGCCTAATAAATTTTAATAGTAATAGTATTAGAATAGCTATAAGTCAAGCATTTAAAAACTATTTTCAGTCATATTTTGATGGTTTTAAAATTGAATCAGCGAATTAATACATGGCAATTAATTTTAAACATTACCTAAATACGTCACATGATTAAAATTACCATGTGCATTAGGTATGTTCTAGTCGTGAAATCATTTGAATTCAAATAAGAATGTCTATGACATAACTCGACATCGTTTGCCATTCTAAGTGTTTACATTATTTAATTCTACGTAATATATATTTTTATAAGATATTGAGTTTGTTTAGAAACCGACAAAGGAGGGTGAAAAACGGTAAAAGAAACGGTAAAGAAAGAAAGAAGGAAAGAAAGAAAAATCTTTATTTCTACATACAAATGATAGGTATAACATATACTAGTTTCACTAGTCAATGGAATGGATGTACTCGTAACTAGTCAACCCTATCCATAAGAATTCAATCAGTTGATATTTGGTTAACAGTCGTGTAACAAATCTTCATTACGTGGGAGATAAAGTACTCTAACCAATTTGAACATGTTCTGAAGAAAGGGCAGGTCAGAAGTATCCGACACCGGCGGGCTAAAGGTTTAATTATAGTAGAAGCTCATGGATAGAGTCGCGTTGTCTCTGCCTAGACCAAAGGTAAAAAACCGTGAGCGGATGTATGTGTGACATAAAGTATGATGATGTTGTTTTAGAATAAGTACTTGAGAACCTTTACTATTGCTAATCGTATCACCTTTAGATTTTCGCCTCAAGAAATGCAGATAAAAAGTAGTATTCCAGTTAGTTGATGTTTATTATTTGAGTGAAAGGCTCTTGTTAAAAAAGAAACGGAACTCAATATTAACCTTGAAACTAGACCAAATACAAAATACATCCTCTGAATAAAAATTTGATGGTATATCATCAAATCAGTTAAGTCAAATATTATTATAATACGTACAAAGCTCAACTGCACTGTTCCACGTGATGCTACAGTCAACATTACCTTAGTAATAGTGGCCCGGTGTCCAGTTAGACAGAACTTCTCTGGTGGTCTCGGAATCCACTCGGCGGGTGTGCGCTTGGCACGCGTTGGCGCACCTTCGATAAATTCCTTCTGAGCCTCCGATAGCTTCGATTCTAATTCCATCACCTGGTAAAAAGACAAGAAAGTTTTTCATAAATGTGGTGGTTGTAATTGTTTGTAACGCCGTTGATAATCTCTTTCACTACAAAAAAAAACTCTCACGTAGCTATGGAAATGGTATTCGGTGATTGATTTCATTTCATTTTAATAAAATTTAAGTAAAATACGTGTAAAATACTTTAAATCACTCTAGTTTCATATTTTATTTTTATGTTCTATCTAAATGTATTATTACAGATATATGATATGAGCTCTAAAATATATTTAATCTTGATAAAGAATATTTTACATCATATGAATTAATTAAAGCTCTTAATATAATCATGCGACATCTTTATTGACAAAGCTTATTAATATTATTAGTATTACTGCTATTAGTGATAGAAATACATTTGCTAATTTGCCGTCTTTTACACAAAATAATCAAGGTATTCACTTTTTGCATACGTATAGTTATGGAAACATGCAGATTAACGTGAACAGTAATCAGCTCACGTTAATCAAAGATGTATTTATTTTTCGAACGATTGCGAATCAAATTATATTTGTGACTAACATTCGAACCATCTAAATTACAGATATATCTAGCATAATTATTGCGTTGCATAATGGCTCAACGTAGTGTAGGGCGCCCTGCGGCGTGGACCTGGACCGATGACCTGAAGAAGGTGGCTGGCAGCGGATGAATGCGGATTGCCCAAGACCGGGATAGTTGGCGATTATTGGGGGAGGCCTTCGTCCAGCAGTGGACGGTGATAGGCTGATGATGATGATAATGGCTCATTCACTCAACAGTCACACATAAAATGTTCACTTTTTAGATGATATAACTCACATTAGATACAAGAAAAAACTGTTGGCTCCTTGCAGTACTTTCTGAGATCCATTTATTTGAAGGTAAGTAGGTACTATTACTATTACCAGATCCCATTTTTCAGTACAAAAACAGATGCATAACATCAACTTTTGCCTTTTATTTGAATACATATTACTTATTTCTAATTATTATGAAAGCTGAACAATGTTGAAGGTGTTTTTACAGCTTTTTTACTATAGTAAGATGAACAAACATAAACGAGATACGTTTAATGATGCCAGAATACCCAAAATATTTACTATACAAATGTAAACATTTCAATTTAATAGTAGGACGTGGTTTAAGATGAAAACAGCGCCGACCGTCCCAATTACAATCACCTTGAGAGTTTTATTTGTTTAAATAGTTGGCGTTATTCATGGATAGATAAGTCAATGGGTAAAACGTGTCACGTACATTTGAGAGAGCGCGTCGCGGCCGGCAAGTCGGCGTTGACCGCCCGCCCAAGAAAATCGTTCAGAGCGACCTAGAAACGTCCACTGGACAGATCGATGGTTATACAGCTATGATCGTGTTCGGATGTCATTATAGATTTTTGTAATACACGTTTTTGCCATCAGCGCGTTCAACTGCTAGCAGTGCAGCAATATATGACCATTGAAACCCGTAAAGGCCCCTTCCAATTATATAAGATATTACGTACAGGGGGACACTAATAGGCGTTATCATCTTTTGTGCTCACAATCGATTACGTGTAATCAATTATAGAAAGTGTTACACGAGTTTTACTGCACCACTACCTTTATTGTTGCTATGTTGGCAAATGGTAAACTGAGTCATAACTAAACGGTTACTGAGGAAGATTATAAAATAAACAATTTACATTACATAACACGTTTGAAAATTATGCAAATAATATCTCACATAATAAGTTACCTACACCCGCTTAATATGTATTACACATACATATTGTTCATGTATGTGTCACCGTAGATCGTGAACATCATTCGTTTATAACCAGACTCGCGATATTATATTATGAACTGACGAAAAATTGTGAACAACCATTCACAATTTAACGTATTATTCCTCGATAGTTTATAATCTATCAACATCAAATCGTCACATTGTGAACTGATATCAAACCGGCGGCATGCGTCAGAATTACTCAGAATGCACCTGACGCTCTGATTCGTTGAATGTTAGTAGTTTTAATTTTTTTTTGTAGTTATTAATCTAAGAAATAAGTGACATACCTGATAACAAAAATTATTATTATTATTATTTAATTGGGAATTTCCGTTATTTTACTTCTATATTTGCTTCCTAACTTTATGGATGCAGAACGAAATACCGCCAACACCGACGATTCAGGGACGGTTCGGTGATAAAACCGGACAGATAATTCTGAACCCAGCAGGTTCTTTCACAATTTGACATTGATAAATTATAAACTATCAAAAATAGTATATTCATTTGTATCTTCACATAATGTATTAATTATGACATATTTTATTTACCTAATGTACCTGCCTACTGATGTGTTATTTATAACCTAGATATTTCCTTGTCCTTGTCTATTCACACAAATGTATGATAAACTTAATATTTACCGGTTAATGATTATAGCTGTTTTATATCAAGTAACAAACTAACTGACTGGCCTGTTGGTCTAGTGGTTAGTGACCCTGACTGCTAAGCCAGAGGTCGTGGGTTCGATTCCCATCTGAGTCTGGGTGTTCTTTGTGTCCGTTGTTTGTATGTTTGTAAAGTCCCCCGCGACACAGGAGTAATTCCTAATACGGGAGTTGGCTTTTTAAAAAAAGAAAAGAAAGGAAAGAACAAAGTATGCAACTTTCAATGAGAAAAGGGACAGTGATTACAATGTTTACGCTTACGTTACGTTAAGCAATTGGCAACCACAGAATCCTGCTGTAAGCTTGCCTAGGGCTGCCATCCGTCCGGGTTTCCCCGGATTTGTCCTAGTTTGGGGGGCGTCCGGAGAGCGTCCGGTTTTTTAAGGTGTCTGGGAAAGAATCTCGATTTCACACATGTGTCCAGGATTTTTGAAGACATTGTCGGGCATCGGCAATTTAAGTGATGCCAGGCCTAGGCTTGCCTAGTATAGGGCCACCGGCATGCGGCATTACTACTAAATTTTAATAGTCATCAATTACTCTCACAGCCTTATTAAATGTAATTAACATTAATTTGATTGCAAACATTTTAAAAAAAAATACAAACATGATTACACAATGAACAAAAGGTTTAATAACATTATTTCATTGTCATCTTCGGTAGATAAAGTTGACATATTTACTTTTTGTATAGTATTTAAATTTATAAGTACATTGTTTGAGATTACAGTAGGCTGTAAAAGAAACGATTTGCGAAGATAGAGAATGAAATGTGACGACGCCGACGTGGATAATATAAACTTATTGTCAAGGTGGGAATTCAAATATGTAAATTTACTAAATATAACAATTAGAGAAACTAGTGCCTTAGCTCAATTACAAGAACGCCACAATTTTGGTGTGATACAATGAACAAGACGTTATTTCGATTCCAAAATATTTCGTTAATCAAAAACACTAAAATTGGAGAACGAAGTGTGTGTAGCATCCCATCCTTCTGACAATGTCCGCAGTAACAACATTTCGACACTCGCCTTTACGACACACGCAAAGCTTCGGTGCATCGGTCACCACATGATTTGGCGTCTTACACGTCGAACGCACATTTTCACTAAGTAAATAGCACTAAGTTAGCCCATTAAAAAAGATGTTGACTGCACTACGAAACCCTCAAAGTACTATTATTATGTACAAGTTGACAAATGAAGTTTTATACAAACCTTTCATTTTGTATTAAAAACAACATTATTATGTGCCATTATATCGTTTTTTTTTTATTTAATTACCTTTTTCTGTAATCTGATGACCGAAGTCCATTTCTTCTCTAGGAGGCCGCCGAACTTGCGATCCATTTCGCCGCTCATGTCGGCCTCCTTCTTGAACGCTTCCAACGCGTCCGTGTAGCCATTGCTACCTAAATAATCGGCGATCGCTTTGTTCCTGTAAAAAAAATAATGAAATTTTAATATCCACAGTTGTTATTGTAAGTTCCATTCGCCGGTCAAGAATTAGTATTATTTTATTTATTGTGTTCCTTTAAAAAAAACATCTCGTTGTATACTTCGAGTAGCAACAACCTGAGTTAGGGACAGGATATTTTTACTACCTCTTAAATTGGTTGAATAATGTAGGTTTTAGGGTCCAAGATATTTACTCAAAATGATACAATATCTATTTTGAAAAATAATGTATTATTGATTTAGTTCTGACATTGGTTATTACTATATTGTACAGGTAATATGACAAGATAATTTGTACTGACTTTATTTTGTAATTAACTAGTCAGACTGCTGCTGCGCAGCTCCAGTACCATGAGTCGTAATTGCCTTATAAATTTCCTCAATAAATAGGATATCTTATGCAAAAATAATATTAGAAATCGAATTTAGATTAGAAATAAACAAACAAAAAACTATTCAGGTTTAGAGTATTGATCGAAAGAATAATTATTTTCATAAGTTTACATGCTGAATAGCTGATTATGGCGATACTCCAGATACACATTGTTTTATACTTGTAGAGATTAACATGACACGGGTATAAGCACTGCAAGACAAAAAAAAATAATGAACAAAAACAAACAGCTGGTGATCTCAAGAACAGGATTTCCTTAATCACATTTTGAAGTGGAACTTCATAGTTTGAGGTGGAGGATTTGAAAAAGATACTTAATTGAGTAAATGATACGGCAGTATTATGAAAAAACATACAAGGACATTAAAACGTTATTTTATGTATAGTAGTACTACTAACTATCAGTTTATGTAAATGATGTTTTGCCTATTGTACATTAGGTCGCCTTTGTTATATTAGTCTCTAGCAGTTCCTGCACGGCTTCGCTCCCGTGTACATATTTATATATTTTGCGCGGTACCCTAATTATTGTTCCAAAATAAAAGTAGCCTAAGTTACTCCTTATAACACCAGCTATCTGTCAGTGAAAGTCCCATGGAAAAAGGTAAACCCGTTCCAGAGATTAGACGGAACAGATAGGTATCGTGCAAATAAAACTGTTTGAGCTTAAAAAAAAATATTATTTTGACATTCCAAACCGACACTTCAATTTTATTTATTTGTATTGATTAATAAATTAAATAGGATATCTTATGCAAAAATAATATTAGAAATCGAATTTAGATTAGAAATAAACAAACAAAAAACTATTCAGGTTTAGAGTATTGATCGAAAGAATAATTATTTTCATAAGTTTACATGCTGAATAGCTGATTATGGCGATACTCCAGAAACACATCTAAAAGAACTTAAGTAAAAAATCTATTTTCCCTAAAAGGAATAAATTTAATTGAACAAAAAATTTAATTACGTTACACGTGCCCAAATTAGCCTAACTAATATTATAAATTCAGGAGTGTGAGTTAGTTTGTTACGCTACTATCTACTCCAGCAATCATGATGAAATGTCTACACGTTGCCGTTGTCAGGAGTACGGAAAAGGACATAGGATACTTTTCATCCAGAAATAAGGTACTATTCCCGAGGAATACAAAATCACTTTGACGCAAGCGAAGTCGCTAGCAAAAGTTAGTATATATTATAAATGGTAAGTGAGTTTGTTTGTTAATTTGTTTGTTACACTTCCAAGTCTTAACTAAAACGATCATAATTAAACTTTGCATACACATTGCTAGGGGTACAGGAAAGGAAAAAGGATACATTTCATATTGAAAAATTGTACTGTTCCCCGAGGGATTCCTGAATTGATTGACAGTTTCTAAATAAAGGCGAGCGATGCCACGGGCTAAAGCTAGTTACCTATAATACTGTGGAGAGACAAAGACAGAAGAAGAAGAAGAAGTTCATCTATTAGTAGTGTCTTTAATAATTGTTATTTATATTAATAAATACAAATAAATAAAATTGAAGTGTCTGATTGTAACGTCAAAATAATAGTTTTTTTGCACGATACCTATGCCTAAAATCAGTTTCTTAAATAATTGTCTGTCTGTCTATTTGTTCACTGATTCCCACGGGACTTTCACTGGCAGATAGCTGGTGTTATGAGGAGTAACTTAGGCTGCTTTTATTTTGGAAAAAGTATTAGGGTTCCGCGTAATATATATAACTGTGTACACGCGAGCGAAGCCGCGCGGGTACTGCTAGTTTACTATATGAATGTAGTAAGAAGACAAATGTTCTTACCACATGTCTGCTCGTTTGCCCCCTATAATATATGGAAAAAAAAAATACTAGCAAGCTACCCGCCTCGGCTTCGCACGGATAGCACAGCATAATTTATTAGTTTTTTCAGACAATAATCTTCAACAATTACCGTCATATGTCAGCTTATTTTATACAAAACCTTATTAAAACCTTGTGAAAACCGCATTAAAATCCGTTGCGTAGTTTAAAAGATCTAAGCGTACAGACGCGGGAAGCGACTTTGTTTTATACTTGTAGAGATTAACATGACACGGGTATAAGCACTGCAAGACAAAAAAAAATAATGAACAAAAACAAACAGCTGGTGATCTCAAGAACAGGATTTCCTTAATCACATTTTGAAGTGGAACTTCATAGTTTGAGGTGGAGGATTTGAAAAAGATACTTAATTGAGTAAATGATACGGCAGTATTATGAAAAAACATACAAGGACATTAAAACGTTATTTTATGTATAGTAGTACTACTAACTATCAGTTTATGTAAATGATGTTTTGCCTATTGTACATTAGGTCGCCTTTGTTATATTAGTCTCTAGCAGTTCCTGCACGGCTTCGCTCCCGTGTACATATTTATATATTTTGCGCGGTACCCTAATTATTGTTCCAAAATAAAAGTAGCCTAAGTTACTCCTTATAACACCAGCTATCTGTCAGTGAAAGTCCCATGGAAAAAGGTAAACCCGTTCCAGAGATTAGACGGAACAGATAGGTATCGTGCAAATAAAACTGTTTGAGCTTAAAAAAATAATATTATTTTGACATTCCAAACCGACACTTCAATTTTATTTATTTGTATTGATTAAACGCTACCAAAGCGTTTAAGTTTAAGCGTACCAAAGTTCATTATTTTTTTTGTCTTGCTTAGTAAGTAAGTAACTTAGTCAAGTTGAGCTTTGATAAGTTTAGGACTACAACAATTTTGTCTGTCTGTCTGTCTATTTGTTCGGCTAATCTCCGCAACGGGTGGACGATTTCCATATGACTGTCACTGGCAAATAGCTAGTGTTATAAGGAGTAGAGTTCCGCGATTTGATTTGCATATACCTACCTAGTTAAACACCTAAAAGAGATAGTTTCATTCCAAGGTACACACTAACGTTATGGCAAATGCCTATCTTCTTAGAGATTAAAGTATCCAGAGATTGTGAAATAAAATGGTTTTCTTTAATATAAGTTACATCTACGTAGGTACTACTAAGTAGGTAAATACCTAGTCTAGGTTTATTTAAAACTTCATTTGTTTACAGAAGTAAAGTAATAGGCACATAACTGGTTATTAAATATTTAGATTTATTCTTCTTACAGAAGACAACCTTAAAGGCATCAGAACAGATGAGAGTTATGCGATAGAAAGAGAGGCAAGTTTTAGGTTAATATAAGCCATTTGGAATTAGCGGTGTGCGATCTGATCTGTGTCGGAGCTAGAGTCGCTATTTATTTAAATGGTATTGCGAAGAGGTTCTTCTGTACTAGTACTATTATGTATTCTGTGGTATAACAGATTATTACTAAAATGAAATACATAATGTTGATGATAAAATAGCCGTGCATTTCTGAGTTTAGTAACCTGGATCAACAACGGTAAACACTGTTCGTAATATATATAACAACTGTACTACTTTAACAGCTATCATTAATGATTCAGGTAACGTTATCACAAGGTTACTGTGCAATGTAGGAAATACCATGAACTCGCTAATGTCTAAGCAATGTTTAATGTCTGTGTAATATTTTATTTTATTAAATTATTTTTTGACGACAACAACGTATGCTATCTGTAATTATGTAGTTGCCACATGACCGTTCCGAAATTTTGCTTCTTTTCCCGTGTCTATTAATTAGACTTTACTGTCCCAGCATTCGATCACAACTTTTTGAGTTAGTTGCCTAAGCGCTAAGTACCTACGCCTTGGTCTGTCTCCAACCGCCATTTACATCCCTTATTTTAACTATTTGCTTCAAAATACAACCAGTAAAAACCTCATGCATACATACTAATTTTTTTTAGGTATTTTTGTATTACTAAGGCCCAACTCCCTTACACTAGTATAATAGTCCCGGAATTGTTAAAGTTTATAATCTGGCAACCCTCCTGTTATGTGATACTAGTATCTTACGCGTACTTTTCATATTAATAAAATAACAGAACATTAATTTCGTGGATGGATTTATAGGTAAAATGGCAGTTTTTTTTTTTGTATTTATATTACAAAATCTATACATATATCGTCGTATTCAGCAATTTTAAACGATATACACAACCTGGGTACATTTTTATGGAACAGACTGTAGGTACCGTTAGTTTTATAATTGCAGATTACGTAGTTCATTACTGAAGTCAATTAATCAGCTGATGTAACCAAACGATCTCTCTGACATGGTTGCGCGAGCGTCCATTGATACATTTTACGAACAGGTGAGAGTTCGAAGTCGATTAGTGAAGCCTGTGCTTTGTTCATTTATTGTACTGTACAATAGAAAGCTGGTTCAAGGGTGATAATTTTATCAACTGGCAATCAAATCTTCCCAGGCTTAGACAGGTACAGATGTGAATAGTGACAATATGAGTGTTTCTGAACGTCTGATAAAAAATTAAAGTTGGTTGGACACTTTCTTTTTTGTAGAGCGAAGGAGGTATTTAAACAAGAGTTTGTTCGCTTGATGGACGTTTACAAAACTAGGGTTCCCACGCATGCGTTGGTTTAAAACTTATAAATTGGACGACTTCCATACTGTAATCATTACGAGTCATCCCACAATTTGAGTCGGGACTTCGGGAGGAAGTTCCTTTGGAACTACAGAGTACGCAATCTTTCGGGACGTTCTACCTGTAGTGAGCTGTGTGATGGTAAAAAGTCGTACACGAGTCTGACTCGCGCACCGATAGTTCTAAACTTGTATGTAGATAGTACGTCCATTTCGGGAATCAATTCTCGAAGATTTTTGTCCGTCTTTTCCGAAAGATAAACTTACCGTTGCTGGGCACTGCTGGTTAATTATAATTCTGGTTTCACTAATGGCTATCATCAAGTTTATAGTTCACAACCTACGGCGATATCCAAAGGTTTAAGTGAAAATAAATACCAAATGTCAAGGGAAAGGTCAGCATAGATGTAAATTCTACAGTACAAGTTTCGAATTTGAAATATGAGTAAGTTATGGAATTATGAGTCATACTTTTGTTTTTCTACTACAAGAAAGCAAAAGTTTTTGTATTACTACAGCACTCCACCTTTCTTACGGTACAAAGGTTATATACGTATATTTTTCGTTCTTTGCGGGAATTCAACACACTCGTCTAGGGAATCGGAATCGCATCATGAATATCGGATAGATCATCAATTACGTGCCCAATAAACAAAGTTTGTCTGCTATGATACTTGACCAAATTATGTAATCTATCTATCCGTGTACTGAATTATACGTTACCGTGGTAATATACGTTAATGATCTAGTGTTCTCATATTTGTCCGTTGACCACTCAGACTGATTTTTTGACTGTTGTTAATATTAGGGCCGCACAATTAGGTCTGGTTTCTGAAAGGCTGATCAATTTCAAAATTAACTAATCGTTTTTAAAAACTCATTTGAGAGGTGTTGAAATGCATGATGATACTATGTTTATTTTTTCATTTTCTTATCGACAGTTCGAATAGTAGTCAGATTTTATTTAAGATGAAGTTTTAATCTATTTAAAAAAGTTTAAGTATAAAAATTTACAAAGTACGCCTTGTCGATTGCACTGTCACCTTAAAAAATCTGGAGACAACTTCTCGATAACCTGCTACAGTAAAGTAATGGATGCATACGTCAAAAAAGATTCGTGCTGGTAACGCGTAGTTAACTATATCACAGTGCAGTACATAATTACAATTTTTCAATTCTAGAAAAGGCGCTTTCTTGGCCTTAGGGGGCCATCCATAAATTACATCACACGAATTTCACGATTTTTGGACCCCTCTCCCGTCCTTGTCACAGGTGGACATTTGTTGTCGTCACATATAATTTCCAATTTTATACCCAGAACTGAAAAGACCAGTTCTACATTTTTTTTTAATAAATGTATAGTAGTGTGTCTAGTCTTTCATTTACAGGTAATGTTTTGTGTTTAACACTTTAGATTTTAGCATGTGACGTCACGAAGCTTATGACCCCCCCCCATCCCTTGTCACACAATGTCACACTTCGTTGAGCCCCTTCCCCCCCTTTACGTGTGACTTAATTTATGGATGGCCCCAAGTTTGAGAGTAGAGAAACTAATAATTGTCGCACATTGGTGCCGATTCTATTGTACACACGACTAACTAAAACCTGACTTAATTTCTTCATATGAAATCAACCTAGTGTTCTTCGTAATAAGGTCTATTTGTTACTAGTATCTATTTCTCAGCGCCGCTAAATTTCACTAAAACCTGTCAACGTATACTCAATTTTATTTCCACGCTGCGAGAGTCTCCATTTATTCAAACGCTGTATAATTGCCGTATAAAAACTTGTTCAAAACGAAAAAAGGATGACGTGTTTTTAATCTACACCTACGAAGACGCTTACTAAAAACACTGAGCAAAAGAGATGGCATTCAACGGATAGCGGCTCTCGCTACGTGGTTTTAAAGTTTATTTAAGCGTATCAGACTTTAGTCGACAAATAAATTGCTTATTTCGATAGCAACATATGTTACCTACTTGTTTCAATTTGAAATAAGACCTTGTTTTGAAGTGTACAAGGTTTACATCTTATATGAAGAAAATTTTGTGAATTCTAATTTAGCAAGTGAATTAACAGAATTGGGACCATTGTGTCTATTTAAAGTTAAACAATATTAAAATACGTCGCATCTTCGGTTCCTAATTGTTCTATTGACATGCTTCAACACAATTTGACATTCGGCACAAATCACATGCTTCGTAACTTCAATGTGTTCAACTTCGTGTTCAATCTATGATGAGATCATCAATGAGTTTTAGTATAGTTTATTAAATAACGTTGTGCGGACAATATTCATATCATTTAAAAAACTGTTTATTAGCGATATTTTTACTATCATAAATAACGCCTTGGTTGTTTTTGTATAATATATCCCACACGCTTACTGTTGTGATTCTGCACCCTAATATTACAGCTAGTCAACGGCGAAAACAGCCTGACATGCGACCAATCCCACGGAAAACCAAAACCCGCAAATTATACAAATCTGTCATCCCCAATAATGTTATTGCAAAATAAGAAATAAATAAATCTTATTTATATAAGTAATTCGTAGACGGTCTGGGCCACCATGTACATTTATTTACAGAATCAAATAAAAAAAAAAAAGAAATGTCAGATCATTGGTCATTAATCCTAAATTACTTGTATACATATTATTTAGTTACCTACTTTTTACGTTGTAGTGCAATTAGTTAGGGACTTTAATATTTTTTTAAATGTTGTTTTTATTTTTAGTACATTACAGTTATCAGATTATTGCGGTGATATTAGTTACATAAAGAGGGTACATGCAATATGAAATAAATGATATGTGAAAATGTGAATTGAACCAAAAAAGGTTCAGGCAATACAATTTCAAAATCTCCAACTAATCGGAGTATATATAGTACATACATAAAGAAAGGCGACGAATTGAGAATCTCCTTCTATTTGAAGTCGATAAACATTGTTATAAATCTTTTCAAAGCAAAACGGGAGACAAAATAGCAAAAAAGTGACTGACACAAAGAGATTTAATGACACACCGATATAATAGACTGGTTCTCTTTATGGGGACCAGGTACCAATTGAATATTAATAGTGTGGAAACTGAACCTCAAATTAAACTTTTTGCTCTAAAGTTACTGTGATCCGCAAGAAATCGAACAACAAAATGAAATCAAGAGATGCGCAAAGTGCAGCCTTAAGTCGATTTATCGATAAACTAACGATTTTATGATATCTATGATAAACAGTGTAGTAATCAAATCTACAATACATCTTTTCTCCTATATACAGCCACCAGTCCCTGCATATTGATGTCAACCAGCTGTAAACTCGCCTGTAACTGGCTGTGTATGTGGTTATTAATGTTAAGCGAAAGACTTATGTCGAAAGTCTCAAGGATAACTTTTCCGAATTTAAAGAGATTAATATATTTAATTAGTAATATGAACATAAATTATTGTTGTAATATTGAATTTTTACGGTTTCCGTATAGTATTTATACTGCTTTAACTCTAGTTTATTTTAATTAACTACTTTAATTTAAATAAAGGAAATGCTATATGATGATAAGTAATTAAAGATAAATAAGTAATAATTTGTAAACTGTAAATACACCTGCTAATTAATATACGTTGACGACAGATCAAGTACAGAGGATTATTCACGACGCCTACTCAACTTTCTACGAAAGTTTAATTTATAAACAGCACGGGTGCCTCAAGCTTCTTATTGGTCCTCGCGCCTAGATCTCAGGGAACTTTAATTCCGAAAAAAAATCCTAATCTGGGTGTGTCCGTCAATTCTGCATACTGACATATTCGAGAAGGTAATTAGAGTGGTATGTATCTATAAACATTATTCATATTAGAAATTATATAATTAAATGAAGTTAAGTGTCCCATGATGTAAATGTTTGACGTTTGAAATTAGCCACAAGTTTCCTGCTAGCAACTTTGCATGTGAGTAACGGCGGAAAAATGCCAAACGGTCACTATTTTTTTTAGTAACTGACAGAACAATTTTAACATTTATTAGTTTTGACGAGAGCCATGAGTTTGGGCTCATATTATGATTCGTTTTTACGAATCCAATAGATTGGGCTTGGTAACAATGTTCTGATGATAAATCCAGGAGGTGGATAGCCGAAATATTTTTGGAGTTTACTCCTTAAGAACCGATTTTCATATAAGGAGCCCGGTATGAAAAAAATATGAAGAGTAAAATTTAGTGATTGAAGGGCAGCGTAACGCTTTAACGCTTTGTTGGAGTTTACTCCTTAAGAAAGACGCATGTAAGTATATATGTGTATATACCTTTGTTATATATATATATATATATATGGAATATATACTGTACAGCGTTCAGAAATGACGAGAGGGGGGAGGGGTGTCATATAAGTTTTTCAGGACCTCGATATCACCAGTCGATTCGACGTGATTGCAGAGTATTCAGAACTGCCCAGGTCTCGATGTAGTCGAAAGCGAAAACTAGCGGTGTCTGTTGTGTGTAGGCCATTTTATCACCTCCATATTCATGACCCATGAAGCTCGAGGCTTCATACTCGCCAGTAGAAAACAACAATACGTTAAAAGTTCTGTTTAGAAGCGATCTTATAAGTTAGGCTCTCTAGTACAATAGAGCAGAACTCAGTTTTCAATTCGACCAATAATTAGCATTCCTTTACTTCCTTCAGCTGTCTCTCAACTCAACGACTCCAGATAGCTAATTTTGCATTGAAGTTTGATGGTTACTACTTCTCCCTAATGTGTTGTAGCATGACAGCCGTAAACCCTTCTCAATAAAAGGGTATTTAATTCAAAAATACTTTTCTCAATTCGGTTTACACCAAACTTTTCAGTTTTATATTTATAACTAGCAGTTCCCGCGCGGCTTAGCTCGCGTGTTTATATTTATATATTTTGCGCCGAACCATAATTCTTTTTCCATACTAAAAGTAGCCCAAATTACTCTTTATAACACCAGCTATCTGCCAGTGAAAGTCCCGTGGGAATCGGTCCACCCGTTCGGGAGATTAGCCAAAACATACAGACAGACAGACAGACAAAAATTAAAAAAACGGATTTTTTGATACAGTTATTTGCACGATACCTATGCCTAATAGGTTTCGTGCAAATAACTGTATGAGCTAAAAAAACTATTACTTTGACATTACAAATAGACACTTCAATTGTATTGGTTTTAAATTATATAATAAACTAGCTGACCCGGCGAACTTCGTACCGCCATATTTTATTTCTCTAATCGCAACTAAGGAAATAAAACCCTTCCGGTAAAATCTAATTAGCTAAATTGAAAATAAAACTAAAGTACTCAATTGAAAAATTCATATTGTTGTACAAAATGACTCGTCCATCAGATGTTAAATCGCAAATAACAGACAAATAATTAGCTGAATTATACGGTATTTCGTTCACTACAAAATAAATTTAATTAATTTTATAGCGTCAACAACGTGGTAATTATGCTGTTAAAATGTAGCTTATATGACACGTTCGTAGATTTACCATAGCAGCGCCATCTATTGATTACTTACTCAACCCAGTCGAAAGGTATCGACATCTGTTAGAATCATTTGGAGTTAACAGATAATTGTGACTGTCAAATAATAACAGACAAATAATTAGCAATAAATTAAAATTGCGACTATAATTTGAGATTTAAACTATCCTATCTCTCAAGTTGGATCGAACTGCACATGGTGTGCGAATTTTATTATAATCGGTTAAGTGGTTTAGGAGTCCATTGAGGACAAACATTGTGACATGAGATTTATATATATTAAGAAGATTAAGATAGAATTCCTTAAATATCATAATCAGTAATATGATATTAAATATTATTAATATTCAAATTTATCTTGATCATGAACAGAATACATCTTTGTGAGCGAGCGTGTTAGACCTGCGGCGGTGGTCAAACTCGCTCATGTTACATTTAAAACAGGCTCTACTGTATTTTTATTACGTCACTATTTAGTACACATTACTGCTGACTCAAAACAACTTCCTAGCCACAATGAGAGCGCTTACGTGCTTACGTAACAAATAATCCTGACCATATAAATACATCAATTTGAAATACTTTCTTGTAATTCGATTTGGAATTGACAAGAATATTAAAAAGACTAATATGAGCGAAGCTCGGCATCGAAAAGAGTTTATTTCTTGCTTGATTATGGAGTCAGGTTTTTACATCAGAGAAGTGAAACCCAATCGGTTCCATAGAGACATGGACAATCGGTATCGTGAGTGTCCCGTCCCTATTGTTCGCGTGAGAGCAATCGAGTTATACGTATCATTTATTCCGGTTTTTAAATATTACGCGGCACCAATGCCATTCATGAACAAGTATAACACCTGTATGCAGTGTACGGGGATGTTGTCGTTATGTGATTGTAATCTCATAAAATATCCAAAAAGGTGTCCTTAACATAATAAAATAGTTTTTATAACTAAATCATAGTCACAGTACTTAGTCGTCATCATTCCATGTCTTTGATCCGAAATTTAAAATATTATAGAATATTTTATTACTCAACTTAAAATAAGCCATGTCACAGAAGTGTGGCAGGGTTCCGTTGTGTTCAGAATTAAAGCTAAAGTCTATACTTTCAGTATTTTTTTTTACAAATTATGTGAAATAAGAACATTGGGAGTGAAACACATTCTTTTGTGTCTTCTATGACACTTGTCATTCAAAATCAACATTATTTTATTCATTCATGATTTACACAGTAGGTAAAATTGTCCTAAAAAGCAACAGTTACTAAACGAGTTATCACTTTTTCCGTGATGAATTTCGATGGTGATCCGTGGTAAAGTATCTGCACGCCAGTACAGAAAGCCTTGCTTTACCAGCACTGTTAGTGTAGATTTATTTCTGCTGATGGGGATCATCACTGGTGTTTCCACTATTTATCATCCGTAACCGCTTCATCTCACTAGCCGTGTTATTGATAAGAATTGAAAGCTAAAGAGGATTCACATTAACAATCCTTTCACTAAGTAATGATTTAACAAATATATGTTTAAGCTTAGTTTTGGAAGATTGTCACACTATTTTATTTAACCAGATAAATAACCAAATGTTGCAAGACAATTCTCCAATGTCGAGGCACGGCGAAAGTGGTTTTGTGCGTATAGTTAGAGGCGCGGACCGATCTGGGACTGCCTGAGAAAATAACTTTCACGATACATTTCCGATGTTATTACTCTGATTGTAGGGACAAGTGGTAAACTTCTAATACAAGGCCTTTGCCCTATTTTAGCTTGTATATTGTTGTATATACCTCCAAATAAAAAATCGTCTATTATTCCTCGTTATAAACAAGGTGGCATATAATTATGTGCCAAATGATATACGGCTTTTGCATTTTATGTAATAGTTGTGTTTATGTTTTTTATATTTTTGGATAAAAACTCTGTACTCTAGTAATGTTACTATTATAGAGTAAAATATTTAAATATTCTTATATGTAGCGGAGCCCCAGGGATTAATTTGCTGAAATATTCGTTTGGTTACTGCCTCACTGCTATTATTTGCAGCGTGATGTTACACAACCACAAAACTTTAAGATGTAGCTTGCCAAAGCAAATTCTACCTTAATAAATAGTACCTGGGAGACCGAGCTTTACTCGGTATCTTTTTGTAAAATCGTACTTTTTTTTGTAAAATTGCATTTTTACAGGAAATACAACTATGTAGTTGAACTTCAAATGCAAAACTCTATCTGTATACAAAATTTCATCAAAATCGTTGGAGCCGTTTCCTAGATTCAGATTATATATATAAATATATAAATATACATATTAACAAGAATTGCTCGTTTAAAGGTATTAGATATATTAGATTATAAAGGCGAATGTTTGTTTGTTACGTCTTAACTACTAAACCGATAATCATGAAAGTTTGCATAAACGTTGTGAGGGGTACAGGAAAGGATACCTTTTTCCAGAAAAACCGCCCAAGTGCGGATATCTCGCACCTTTAGAATGATAGAGACCTATTAAAAAAAACGTTTTTTTAGGCAACCCAATTAAAGATTTGTATGTCTATTATTTTTTAATTTTCAGTCTTTTTCCAAAATAAAAGAAGCCTAAGTTACTCCTTATAACACCAGCTATCTGCCAGTGAAAGTCCCGTGGAAATCGGTCCACCCGTTCCGGAGATTAGCCGAAACAAACAGACAGACAGACAGATAAAAATGTTTAAAACTGATTTTTGGGTATAGGTATCGTGCAAATAACTGTATGAGCTTAAAAGGAAACTATTATTTTGACATTACAAACAGACACTTCAATTTTATTTATTTGTATGTATGTACTCGTATTGAGTATTGATTATATCTATAACCTGTATATACCTGCCCAGATTTACGAAACGCTTATATACCAGTTGATTTTTACCTAATTTAATCGTTTACAGTAGGTACCTACTAATATGCCTAGGAGGTCACAACTTTTGAAACAGAGCTTCCAAAATGCGTCGTATTGGAGAGTCTTCTTACAAGTCAGAGAGTCTAGCGTCGAACGTTCGTAGCGATTAAGCGAACAAAATGCTAAAACGTCACAGGTTCGCGTCAGGGAATCGACCATTGAGCGTTCGCAACGTTTCACTGCACAAAATATTAGGACCTCACAAGCCGGCATGAGGGAAATTTTTATCTATCTGTATTTTCCTATTACAATACCTTAAAAATATTTTATCTGTAACTAAAACCATCCGAAACTATCGGATAATCCAAAATAATTTCATATCGGTTACAACCGATATCACCTATTCATAATATCCGTATCCGGATCCGAAATTTTATATCCCTAATATCCTTGTTAAACTGTAACACTTCTCTATTTGCGTCGAGGATTAAATAAAGGCAATCAAACAATCGTCTCTTTGTGACGGTCCTCAATGTAGGTGTTCCATACCGTTAAAATACGCATTCCTGTATTGCATTTGTTAGACGTACTGCAAGTTATTATAAAAATCTTGCAAATATCCGTACTCAACATATGAGTATAGTATAGCATGCAATATGCAGGATTCCATAATGGACATTGCCAACCCAACAGTTACTTTCCCCTTCACGTCACTTCCCACTGACCCTTCACTTACACCTGGCAATTATCGAATTATATATATTTAAATCTTTCGTTGGTTTACATAATAACAATAATAATAATGCCATTCACAAACCCAAAAATGCCTTAAAAACATGTCGTAATCGTAATCCCAGTTTTATGAATAAAAACATAACGTACGTATGTATATAACATTTGTATGAATATTATTTTAAAATTAGCAGGTAGTCTGTATTTTTAAAAGTGTAATCATTATCTAGAACAAGATTGTAGAAAGCTAGTAACGCTTGGTTAGATTACATTTGTGGCTGTTTGAGAGGACTGATTCTTAATGTACAATTGATTTGTAACTATATAAATAATAAAAAAAATACATTTTTTATTTCAAATGTGTATCTTGAATTGGTTTATATTCTGCAATAAAATTATCCAATGAACAAACGAACTTAAATTCAAGTATTAGTCTATCTATACTATATATTATACATATATAGATAGACCAATACTTTTATACAATAGACCAATTCGATATAATTTTATTACAGGATACCAACCCAACAACTAGGTAAATGTAGATCATTTTGATGGTTTGCTTTGGATTAATTAATATTTATAATATTATATGTTGGGTGAATTCTTCACATACGGTCCAATTATAGACGAGAAGTTTCATATACCTAGTGCTTTTATTATTGGAATCAAGGCTCGAACTGTCAAAAGTTCTGTCGCATAGAAATTATCTTGGTCACATATTTCACTACAATTTGATTACCCTGTTGTCCAATAAGCATGAAAAAGCTATACTTTCAGAGTTTAAGTACTGAAATAGTCAAAGAAAGCACCGGTATCTCATATGGATACTATTTTCTCCGTCATGAATTGCCGACCCTACTTGTTTAATTGATGGTAAAAAATGGTTTATTTTTGTGCCGAAAATCGATTTATTCTTCAATATATAAGAAATCGTTTATATTATTCAATCGATATTTTTAGTTCGATTTTATCATCGCTACATCATTAATAACTTATAACTTGTACAAATATCAAACGTCACAGAACTCATGCCATGTGAAAAATGGTATAATCTATAAACTTAGTAGGTATGTAATAGACGAACAGTCCCGTCATTTTCGTGAGACTAAAATTGAAATGTTTCTGTGTGCAAGTTTTACAGATGTGTGACTGACTTTTAGTGTCGGCACATTGACCGCAATATCGATATAAAAAATCGGCAATATTTATATATCATTATGGATTGGTAGCATTTTGTATGTTTTGTTACTATGAGTTGTTGTGCTTTTGTTTGTTATTTTTTAATGACTTAAGTGAAGAAAGTGCAATAGAATAATTATTGATATAACTTTCATCCTAATGTATTTTTATTATTTTGTAGCGTTAATTGCCAGGTTTAATGTTGATTAAGTACGTAAAGTAAGCTTACGATGTACTGTCTCTAGTGTAAGTACAGATAAAAGTCCGCCATTTGCTGCTCTTACACACCCACGCTTCGACTACTATCACTACTACTATTAAACATTTCATGCAAGTAAATCGGTTTCGGAGACTTCTTAACTGACTTCATCAAAACTGTGACATTTAAAATTATTTTGAATTAATAAAAAATATTTGCTACAAAAGGGGTATAATGTCACAAAGAAAGGCAGTGGGGTACCTATGTAATAAATAAAACATCAAAACAAAATCAAATCAAATCAAAGTATTTTATTTCAATAAAACCAATTATTATAGGTATTTTTAAATTGTCAGGAGTAGCAGAGAGTCAGAATTAGTGTCTAGAAGGACACTCGACACTCTTTTTCAACACGTTTTTTACAACTGTATGGTTATATTGCTTTTATGTAATAAATGGATGTAGGATATTATGTTGAAACATATAAACACTCCAGCTAATGAATACTCTAGTCAGTTTAAGTAATAGTAGTCCCGATTAGGCCAAACTAGCGGCACCCATTGCAACACGACGCACGCATCAGCAAATAAATAATAATAATATTATATAATATTTATAAAATAAATAATATTAATAAAAAAATTCTACGTAAGGAATATATGTGATAAGAAAACTAAAACTAGTACATACGTGAAAATTAAAAGGAGAAGTAGAATCTAAAGACCATTACGAATATTTTTTTAATTTTCTTCTAATCATTTTTCTTAGCATTTTTATCAGCTACATAAACGTCTAGTTTATATTTATAACAAGCTCATGGTTTACACTAATAATTAGAGATTGCTAACTAGGTAAGCTCGTTTACAGCCATAAAATAATTTAATATTCACAGTTTAAGAATTTAAGATTGTTAGTTTAAGAGTGTTATGATTTTACTTTGTTCCATGAGATCAGGGAAAACACCGTGATCTGTACATAAATTAAATGAAAGTACACGTAGGGAGCGGTAAGTTTAATAATAAATTGGCAAGTTTCGATATCGGTTAAAATTATATATCGGATAATATGATAATCAGTTAAAATTACCATATTAATGGTATCTCATTATATTTATAAAAGTTATCACAAGATAAGTGAAAATGGAAATTCTTAACAATTAGTAAACAATACCAACCTTTCAGTTTCAGGTAAAGCTCTTTCTACCGAAGGGCCTATAAATTGTTCATCGATATACAATAACACATCAAAAGCATTCAAGTTAAGCAATCTATCTAATTTAGATGCTAAACTTTTCGGACATTTTGACACAATTTGTTAAATTTATTATTAGTATGTATAGCTGGATTTGTAACCAAAAAATTAAAACTGTTCATTGGCCTTGATGGTGTTCAATCTCTACAACAGATGCCATGATTATGATTTGTCTTTGTTTCATGAGATTAGGGAAAACTCCTTGATCTCAATACAGATTAAATGATTAACACAAGGTAAGTGAAAATGGGAAATGCTTACAATTGGAAAACATTACTGTAGTTTCTGAATTGCTTTCCTTTCCATAACAATGTACCTACATTCTGCAAAAAAAAATGTTCCGTAAATCACATCAAAATCAAAATTATTTATTTCAATTAAACCCATTGTAGGTATTTTTGAATAGTCAGGAAAAGTCAGTCAGTATAAGTCGGTCGTGAAGCTAGTTGCCTGTTCCAAAACGTAGATCCTATGGAGAAGAACAGGCAAGAAACTCCAAGGACAATCTTCTTTAACATGGTTTTTTTTTTACAAAGTTACTTGTTACATTTTTTATAAGCGCAGTTTAATGTGAGGACAATGTAACATAATATTGTTCTAAAATGAAAAAGAAAATCACAAAGCTGCTAGGCAACATAGAAAATTAACTTAATACTTAAATGACTACACAGTTCTCACATATGTACAATTAATTTTTTTCTAATTAATTATATATTAATAGCGAAGCTATTTGGTGTTTAAGTTTAATAGGGAGATGCATAAATGTTATTGCCCCAGGAATATAATAATTTTATTTAGATAATTTCTCAATGTTTCTTTTGACATATTTTTTGTGATGATTCATATCTAAGCCTTATTGACAAATATATTTCAATTATATATTTAATAATTAAGTATCGATAGTTACATAAAGGATCCTGGTTAAATGAATGTTTGTTCAAAGTGCAAAAAATGTTATCCAGGACTATTATCCTCCAAAATTAATAAAACCGTTCTATCAAAATTCATACCGTTTTGACAAACGTAAATTACATCTGTAGATGGATAAGTCATAAAACCAGGGCCGTGAACATCAAAATCTTTACTATTAACTAACGAGGATCGTATTCGCATCTGTTGTAAAGATTGTTTTTATAATTGTACAGTTTTTATAATTTTTTTGGTTACAAATCCAGCTATATATTTAACTATTGATTTAACAAATTGTATCAAATCATCCGAAGAGTTGAGTAATCTATCGAAGACTTCATTCGGCTCATCTACATTACATTGATTGCTTAACTCGAATTCTTTTGACATCTTATTGTATATCACTGAACAATTAATACGCCTTTCTGTAGAAAGTGGTTGACCAGAAAGGATAGTAATGTTTTCTAATTGTAAACAATTTCCATTTTCACTTATCTTTACCTCTGTATGGCACAGGAGTCTCTTATAAGCAGATATAAAATCACGAACTGTAGGGTTATTATCAAACCCACCTCTAGATCAGATAGCGCTAAAAAATGAAATGAAAATCTAAATGGTCCTGTGATAACTTGTAGTGGTAAAAATTTTAATCGATCCTTTTCTAAATAATTTAATTTTTTTAAGATCTCCTGGTACTTCACTTTCAGCTCAACTTCACCTCATGTGCATTCTCATGAGAATTCATTATTTGGCAACCACATTAAGTAATCGTATCGTACGCGTATTTCACAAGTGGTGTGAAATACTTACTATTGATTGATTCCGGTACACCGGTTTCATATTGCAGCAGCCATCTTCGAGTAAGGAGGTAAATAATATATATATAAGAAGGTGAAGACGAACTAAAAACCTGCCCCGTTTCTTGAAGTCGATTAAAAATAATGAAGTTGTGATGAATAATGAAGTGAAATGACCGCAGCTTGATATTTCTTTTATGCGACATATCGATAGATTGTGTTTTGCTTTTAGTCAATCACTGTGCCAAAAGCGGTCATATTCACTTATTCAATATTTTTTTATCTAACACATCATTTTTTTAAATATTACAATATCTGAAAAATAGACTATTCACTGCATATGTTAAATGCAATACAAAATAATTTTGTGTATATATTCTACGAAAATAAACACTTTGAAAGTTGTATTGAACTTTTGGTATTTAGCTTTCAAACGTTTCTTTCTTTGGATTTTTCCTGTATGCTACACCACAATCTAACAGATAATACGGCACCATTATTGTTTATTATATTTACAATATTTAAAATATAGAAAGATTACGACGAAAACACCAAAATTAAAACGGGAATTTTTTTGACATTTAGACTATTTGAAACTAAATGTTTCAAAACCAGTCTCACTGTCAGATTTATTATGTCTCAATCTCACACCTAGGTTTCTGTATAAGGCTAAGTATCTCACTCGCACACTATGTTCGTCTATTACGTTAGTATATTAAGTTTATGGTATAATCTCAATGGTAGTAATAGTAGCTTAGATTATTCAATAGTGCCTAGTCACACCATCATTTGGTATTTATATTGTGCGAAATTTGTTTGTTTCAAAATCTTATAACACCTATGCTTAATCGGATTCACAAGCATGATTTAGTTTAAATATAGCACCGCCATCAATTCAAAAAGTAACCTTTAATTACGGTCAGATGAGTATTCGTCGTAACGGAATTACAAATGATGGAAGCAACGGGATGAATGTAGCGAATCGGAACGATGGTACAAGTGTAGATGAAACTGTATTCACTATGCCTGTATGAGGGGCACTCAACAATCAATAATTTGCATACACGTGCGTGACTTGAAGACTAAGCATCTAAACTACTGTCTAAAATAAGACATTCTGTGACATCGTTAAATAAAAATTCGGTCAAACTTTACGCTTTTATGAAATAAATGCACTCTGTCAATTCTTATATACCTTTGCAGACAGACAATTTCTCAAATAATTTCGAAATACATAATTATTGTGTTCAGTAAAGTTGTTTCGTATTACATATGCGAAAAGAAGCTTAAATTAATAACGACAAATGAGGTTCTCAATAATGTTTTCCAGAACAATAAAGTTTTGTTTCAGCCAGTATACATGGAATTTACTTTAGGCAATAGAAACGGAATTGTATAAGTATGGAATTAAAGTTGATAATCGTTTTACTTATTGCGGGGATAAAGGGGAGGCCGCCTACATTGACTACAACGACTGACGAATGGGGCATATCGATCGCCCCCACAGGCGCCGGCTAGGTACGTCAGGGCGAAACTGCGTCATAGCGAATCTCTTACTCAGAAGCCTTGGGAAATTATACTCCCACGAGATTTCAACACATTCTATTTTTTTCTTTTCTAAGATTAAAGGATGAAAACATATACCAAAATGTATATAACCTATTACATATACAGATAGTATCAAAGGATGAATATAATAATGGTGAATTACAGAGAGCGATCCGAATAAAATGAAGTATGCCGTGTGTGTGTAGTGTAGTAGTGTGATGCTGAAGTTAGACTTTGTGAATTATATATAATAGAGGGCTATCCATAAATTAAGTAACACGAATTTCATGATTTTTGGACCTCCCGTCCTTGTCACAGGTGATCACATTTGTGGAACTTCTCCCTCCCTGGTGTGACGTCACGTATTTTGCAATTTTACACCTAGAACTGAAAAGTTCTAAATACTTGTTTTTCTAAACAAAAGACTACATAGTCTTTCTTTATGTTAAAAACTTTAGATTTTGATTTTGATTTAGATTGTGACGTCCCGAAGTTTATGACCACCTCCCCACCCCTTAACGTGTGACGTAATTTATGGGTGGCCCCTAGTTACAAATTATATTACAAATTAAATGGAGGTAAGTGAGAATTCAGAACCCCTAGGTAAGGCACATTATTTTAGTAACGTTCATTTTACCAGGGATAACATTGCTAGCAGTAAACAGGGGTTGAAGGCCGGGAAAACCTAAACATAATAACAGGGGTGAAAATGCCATCAATGTGATATTTACCAAGGGGTGGATGTTAAAGGCTATGAAAAGTTACTAGCATTGTATTTACACTGAGGAAACCATACAAGAAAAAAAAATTACAAAAAACGTTGACACACTAAAAGTTCATGCACACAAGGAAGTTTCTACGCATTAATTTAATTAGATTCGTGCGCGGACGTACAAATCCTTTACAACAAATAGGTGAACTTATGTTAGACTTCTTTCTCTATTATTTCGTATTCGATTTAACAACATCCATCAGTGAATCACACGATCTGAATTATTAAATAGACCCAATAAGTCATTTGTACGCCTTTCGTTTGCCCAAACAATAAATTATCTTCGTGTTAATTGAGCAGAGGATTGTTAGATTACTTTCCCATTGTTATCTTTGGTTTTGACGAACAATTATGTGAATTGAAAACTATGTATTTAACTTGTCTGTTACGTAACTTATGCTGATCCCCACAACTGCAGCCTTTTTTTTTAATTTAGAAGACTTTGTTCAGAAATTTGGTTGAGATTTAGATAGATAGTACTCTTTATTGTAAACCAAACACATGATATATATACATATAAAAAAAAAAACTTTAAACATAAGATGCACAATAGGCGGCCTTATCACAACAAGCAATATCTTCCAGGCAACCTTTGGATGGACAGGACTGTAATGATTTAGTGTGGGCGGTTATGGTGTAAATATATAATATGTACCAAATTGTACTAATATGAACCTACTACTAGTATAGGTATGCTCATATACATATTTACACAAACATTTATACATACAACTACAAACGTATACACAAATACATACATATACACATACAAAAATGCATATATATATATACACATACACCTAAATACATACATTATAATTGTGCATAGTATTAGATTATATATACATTATCTTAGACATAATTTTGCAGATAGTATTTTGTTTACCTCCTTTGTACTATCTCGTCGTCTCTTGATATTATGTCAAAGTCAAATAGACATACTAGAACTGAATACACCTATAGTCCGGGCACCAGAGCGTTTGAGGGTGGCGGTCTTTTGTAACAATACGATACTTGGCTTAAAATTTGAAGAAAAATACGTAGAATAACATACTAAAGTGTCTACTTCGACGGAGATACGCGTCATTGTTTATTATTGCAAAATAACTTGAAAATCGGCTTTTTTGTTCGGTTTTCATTAAAAATCCAAAAAAGTATTGCTTTTAGAGCAAAATGTCAAATGCAAAAGCTGTTAAGCCGACGATTTTACAAAGGATTAGGCGTTAAAAAAAATTAGAAAATTGTTTCCATTGTTTAAATAGCGAGAAAGATGAAAATTGCAAAGAAATTAAAATGCGTGAAAATGCACATTGCAATATTCAAAATTGAATAAAAATCGAGTATGTTACAGACATTAGTATGTTTTTCATTGTACGCCAAGTCAGATCGCGAAATTTTAAAATGGCAGCCTTTTGTAAAATTGTTAATTTAAAATTTCGATTGTGTGTAGAATGTGTCACGGGCTTGGTATTGATATCTGAGTTTTTGGAATCGATGGGGAATAACAATATCTTTGATACCTCAAAAATTTGATTTGTTATTGAACAAATAAAAAAAAACGATAAACCGTAAATGAAAGACCATATTTTTTCTAATTTTAAACTTAGACGTAAACAACTTAGTACAAGTGATTGCGCTTATTTTGACATAAATATAAAAAAAAAGTAGTACTAGTACTTTTTACTCCAAGTACTCTAGAAGTGGGCACGTAGATTGTTAAAAACGTCATAATATGACGTTTTTAACGATCTACTACGTACACGGTCGATGAAATCGAGGTATAACGTTAAAAAAAACGCGAAGCACAAAAACTACTGTGCAACTGATATGAAAATTTATTGACAAAGGTGCAAATGCGTACGTCGGATGATGCTAAAGCTCTTACAATACTATTACAGATGACAGATTTGAGGAACGTTATACCTCGATTTCATCGACCGTGTCATATGACGTTTTTAACAATCTACGTGCCCCCTTCTTCCTCGTACTTGCGAGTGAAAAGTACTAGTACTACTTTTCTTTTAATTCATGTCAAAATAAGCGCAATCACTTGTACTAAGTTGCTTACGTCTAACTTTAAAATTAGAAAAAATGCAGTCTTTCATTTACGGTTTTTCGATATTAACTTTTTTATTTGTTCAATTAAATAATCAAATTTTTGAGGTATCAAAGATATTGTTATTCCTCATCGATTCCAAAAACTCAGATATCAATACCAAGCCCGTGACACATTTTATACACAATTTAAATTTTAAATTAACAATTTTACAATAGGCTGCCATTTTATAATTTCACAATGTGACTTGGCGTACAATAAAAACATACTAATGTCTGTAACATTTACGATTTTCATTCAATTTCGAATATTGCAACGTGCATTTTCACGCATTTTAATTTCTTTGCATTTTCCATCTTTTTCGCTTATTTAAACAATGGAAACAATTTTCTAATTTTTTTAACGCCTAATCCTTATGTAGAATCGTCGGCTTAACAGCTTTTGCATTTAACATTTTGCTCTAAAAGCAATACTTTTCTAGATTTTTAATGAAAACCGAAAAAAAGCCGATTTTCAAGTTATTTTGCAATAATAAACAATGACACGTATCTCCGTTGAATTAGACACTTTAGGATGTTATTCTACGTATTTTTCTTCAAATTTTAAGCCTAGTATCGTATTGTTATAAAAGACCACCACTTTTCGCGTTATTTTTGGCTCTGGCGCCCGGATAACTAAAGAAATAGCCAAGATTAATGCAACGTTTTCGAAATAGTCACTATTGTATTTTTTGAGATATTATTTTGTACATATAAAGGTGCCTTTAAATGTGTAATATTTAGCTACAATATTTCCGGCCATTACAAAATAATTTAATGCAGATTAATATTTCTGGTCATACAAAAACATTTGAATGCAATATATTTCGCCGATTTGTCTGAACCAGTGGGTCATGTTTGTTTTGTACACGGGCTAAACAGTCCGGCAACAAACGAAATCATCCGCAAAGAATTGAGATAATATAAAAGCAATTCCCGGTATCTCATTCACGGTATGTACCTATCGAAACAGCAATAGGGCTGACCGGTCAATATCTTAGTATGCGATCGTCCTGCACCTGCCGCCAGCATATAAAAATTCATTGGCCATGACTACTAAAAAGTGTGTGGCTGCATGGCCGGGTCACACTCCTAATATTGTCGTATATCGCATAGTCTGACTGTAATTACTAGCAATTTTGCCGGCATCTGTATTGCAACCATACATACCTTTCCTATAAAATATGAATATATCATCAAACAACTGTATAATATAGAATATCCAATTTGAACCAAAATGGGTAAGGATAAGATACTGTATTATTTTTTTTTACATCAATGGAGTTTTGCAGTAAAAATCAAGGTGAGTCGATTACTATAAATAAGGCAACACTGTAGAACATTCTGCATTACGCGTCCGAGTATGCAGCATCGACCGGGCGAGGACTGCATTCTTGACGATCCGCAAGTCAGGCAAAGGCAGTTTACCGGATGGACAACGGGTTTTGAACCTAACAATGGCTTACATTCCTCTTGTTATTATATATACATTGACTACAACGGTTATGTTATCACATTATATTAATCTATAATGTTATCAGACTGCGCGACCGAAATAATTAACTGACAGTTCACTAATTGCTTGTGCAAAGATTTTCTAGTGATAAGATATTATGATAAGTACGCTTTTGATTAGAGTAGTTAATTTTATCATGAATAGTATACAATAGGTGCTTAATACCTTCAATATAATATGTAGTACTGCAAAAATATACATATATATATATACTATAAATCATGTCACTTCTACCAATTTTATGACTTATGTTATTAATATAAAGTTCGTTATAATCTAAATTAAACAATATAATGAATGTGAGAGGCTTTACGATCAAGAAGTTGAAAGGTTTTGAATTAGTTGGCATCCCCAATAACAATACAAATGCCATATTTGAGCCTAAATAAGAAAAAAGAACAAGTGAAAGACTAATGGTTGGCAAAAACATTCACAACGATCTATTTAGAATAGGATACTATATTTACAATGCAAAGAATAGGTTTGTATTACATAATACTTCTCAGACAGTGACAGTCATTTCCATACAGCAGGTTTTTTTTTTTATTTGGAGCGCAGTGTGCTGCTCCTCTAAACACACTTCTTAGAATTTTAGCTAAAATATGCTTGTGCCAGTTGTCGAGTAAGATGCCTGGAGTTACGTTCCTTCAAATTTGCCTATGAAACGTATAAAAAAGTCATTTTGTATTTCGTGTAAAACAAAGACTAAATACACCTAAGTTTACGTTCGGAGAAGGAAGATGGGCAGAACTTGATTACTAGTACCTGGACGACCGAGCTTCGCTCGGTGTTCTCTTTTTCGAATCCGTTTTTTTTTATAAGAGACACCTATAGACAAATTTCAAAAACATTTGATCGAAATATATTTATTGTATATATACAAAAATTGCTACTTTAACATTTTTAAATTAATCATTTATTAAAAACCAGATAGGTGCACCTTGGTTCGAAAAAAAGTTAAACCGACTTCAAAAAGCACTAAGGGCTCTGCAAAGTGAAAAATAATCGATTAAAAACTTAATTGAAAAGACTACGATACATGTGAAAATTTTAATATAATAGGTAACATTATAAAGTCAGTAGGTACATACTGACTGTTTGAAGTCGGTGCCAGCAACTTGCTGCACTTGATTGAAAGTTAGAAAAAAAGGTAAATACACCTGAACATAGAACCCGAAGGGGGTTTTAGTTTTTAGGGTTCCGTACCTCAAAAGGTAAAAAAAGGAACTCTTATAAGATCACTCTCCTGTCCGTCTGTCTGTCTGTCCGTGTGCGACCACCGATTTTCTCAGGAACGGGTGGACCTAGCAAGTTGAAATTAATACCAGATACTGAGGTCTATAGTCCCTATTAGGTGTATACAAATCAAGGTCTTGAGTCAGATGAGAAAAAGATATGGGCAAATTTAGATTTTCGTGAAAACTTGTAAGTACCAAAATTTACCTTAGTTTTCAGCTTTTTTATTTTTCGGAATTTTCTCTTTACTTGTGCTGTAAGACCTTGCTTTAACCAAAATTGACAATTCTAGGTCAACCGGAAGTACCCTATAGGTTTTGGGTCGAAATCATGAAATTTGGTAAGAAGCAAGCAAGGTCTGACAGCGAAGTGAAAGAAAAAATCCGAAAGTCGTTAATATGTTGTTATATCACATAAAAAAATGTTTTTGTGATTACAAACATATTTTGCGGCTGGATTGTTCATTTTGTCGTACATCGCAACCGCAAAATTAAATTTGTCTTTCGAAAAAGACGTGCAAAAGTCTTTGAGAATTGATTTCCGAGATGGACGTATATAAGTTTGTTTGCTTACGGAACCCTCGGTGCGCGAGTCAGACTCGCACTTGTTTTTATTTCTCCTGTTTTTATTTAAGTCTGTAATTACAATATCAATATAATAATAATAAATACACTACATCTCTCCTTAATTTCTGAGGGTTTCCCTCGGTTTACCTCGGATACCATCATCAGATGCGGACTTGGTGATAATAGGATCACCTTGGGATCATGTCCTTTCAAACAAAAAAGATTTTTAAATCAGTTCATAGATGACAGAAATATCTGTTAACATACATAAAAAAATACATACAGCCGAACATAGAACCTCCTCTTTGAAGTCGGTTAAAAAAAAAACAAAAGTATTGTAAAATAAAGTGATAGCCAAATCAAAACAATCATAAAAATTACAATGACGATTGGCAATTTTGATAAGCGTCATGGCTGGTCTTTATTATTGTAGCCTTCAATCGTCATAAAGATGGCAGCAATAAGAACAGGTTGACATTGACGCAGCTACATATCTTGGCGACAATGATGTACGATGACTCACTGCCTTTCATAGAGCCACCGCACACACAATACTGCGATTTTGTCGCTTTTCGAGAGTGATGCGGAATTATGCAGCGATCGAATGCAGGAAATCGCCAAAACGTGACGCAGTGCTGCTGCAGTGACTAACTTAAGAATTCCGAGCAGGGGAGGGTTTAGAGCAGATTTCTGCTTGTATACGAATACGAGCCACTTCATAAGACACGATATTTTTTCAAGACCATTGTAGAAACAGAAATTATGAAAGAAGAGAAAAATAAAAATAAATGAATATCTTACAAACATTGACTGGTCAAAAAAACTTAATGTAGGCACAATTGAAGAAGCGGTCGATATTTTTTAGTCTACATTAAATGATTGTTTTATGTTGTATGTCCCAATTTATAATCCAAAGCCCAAATGTTATTATCCTATATGGTACAGCCCAGCATTAATAAGAATAATTAAGGAAAAACACAAAATGCATAAAAAATGGATAAGAAGGGGCAACCCGCGCGATTATGACGAATTCTCTCTCTTGCGTTCTAGGGCACAACTTGTTCAAACCACTTGCTTTAACCAATTTATAATAAATAGTCAAAACATAATCCGGCGTAACCCAAAATACTTTTGGACGTATGTAAAATCTAAAAAAGGTTGCTTAAGCTACCCTAAGAAGTTTAAACTAAACAATATAGAATACAGTGAGGGGCACTCAATTAGTTCCGCATTTAATACATTTTTTGAGAGTGTTTTCATAAGTCCAATACACGATACTAATAATACCTCAGATTTATCTTCTATTAAATATCAAAATCAAGATATTTTATCACATATAGAAGTAAATGAAGATTTAGTATATAAATTGTTATCCTCATTAGATAAAAACAAAGGGGCAGGATCTGATAGTGTTCCACTAATTTTCTTAGCCTCATGCGCAAAATCCTTAGCTTTACCACTATCTTACCTGTTTCGCAGATCCTTAAAAGAATGTATTTTTCCATCAATATGGAAAAATGCTCAAATTATCCCCATCCATAAAAAGGGGTCACGGTCATGTATCGAAAATTACCGACCAATCTCCATATTAAATACGATTAAAAATTTTTTTTAAAAACTTGTTTATAATCAAATTTATCCAGTATTATCACAAGGTATACCCTCATACCAGCATGGATTTCTTAGAGGACGCTCCACTGTCACGAACTTAGCATTGTTTTCCAACTACATTTTAACTCAGATGGAGGGGGGTGGTGGTCAGGTGGACGTCATTTACACTGATTTTGAAAAGGCTTTTGATCGCGTGGATCATGACATATTGCTCCGCAAATTGCAGGAACTAGGTATACATGGGGACTTATTACGGTGGGTACGATCATACTTATTGAATCGCTCGCAGGCTGTCGTAATGAGTGGTTATAGATCAGATTATATCTCCATCCCTTCCGGTGTGCCCCAGGGCTCGCATCTTGGCCCCCTCTTTTATAATGTATATATATATGATATCTCTGTTTTAAATTCGCAAAACACATAATTTACGCGGATGATAAAAAAATTTATGCACCTATACACAAAGTTGATGACTGCGTAAGACTTCAGCAGGATTTAAATGCTCTGCAAGAATATTATACACGTAACAGAATCTCTATCAGCATCAGTAAATGTCAAATTATCAGTTTCACTCGTAAAAGGCAACCCATTCATTTTGAATACAATTTTAATAACATTGTAATAGAGAGGGTCAATCTAGTGCGTGATCTTGGGGTATTCTTCGATTCCCAGATGCTTTTATCTGATCATGTTGAAAAGGTAGTACAAAGGGCTTACCGTAATTTAGGCTTCGTCTTAAGGACATGCAAACCGTTTAAATGCTCACTAAGCTTAAAAGTTGTTTACTTTGCATATGTACGTAGCATACTAGAATATGCGTGTCCCATATGGAATCCTTGTTATAATATATACATTAATCGTATAGAATCAATACAAAAAAAATTCACTATGCACCTTAATTTTAAAACTCAACAAAGCCCCTCCTTTTACCTGGACAGTTGTCGTGAGCATGGGCTTCTGACATTAGAAGAGCGCCGGCGAATGCTAGATGTATGTTTTCTGTACGATATTGTACGAAATCGACTTGATTGTCCTGAATTACTTAAAAGTATCTACTTCAATGTACCTCGAAGACGAACAAGACATACTAAGCTCTTAGTCACGCCCTTACATTCTACAAATTATGCCAAGAACTCTGTCCTCTCCAGAATAATATCAACCTATAATACCGAATTCAAAGACATAGATTTATTCTCGACTACTAAACTTGGGTTAAAGACACATATAACGAACACGCTAGTGAGCACTCAAGCTAAATTGTGATTAGGTTAAACTTAAACAAACAACAAAAAATTTTAAACCTAAACAGGTGGCGAAGAGTGCACATTTATTTTTTATTTATTATGTGAGATCCAATGTTATGTAGTATATTATTACACACATACACACACACACACATACACACGCTCACACACACACACACACACATACACACGCTCACACACACACACACACACACACACACACACACACACACACACACACACACATTTTTATTCACATTTCTGCTGTAACAAGATCTGGACTAGTTTATAATGTTATCAAAATTCCATTTACGTGGTTAACATTAATTGGTTTCTCCTTATTTGTAGAAATTTTGTTTGTTACATTTATTCTTAAGGACTGTTGTTAACCCTAATAAATAAATAAAAAATAAAAAAAAAAGAGGAGGTCCAAAACGAAGTTCTATGAAACAAGTCAATGTTAGGCGAGTAGTATCACATGGTCAAAATAAAGGTAGACGATAACCTCGACAAACTGCTACACCGACAAGAAGTATTAATAAGTAGAAATTTGCTGTGTCATAACTTCTTCATTCCGCCTTTCGACTACGATCGACGATTCATCAGCACACCTTCAGATCTTCATAGGAGGATAGAGTTAGCAAAGCGCTAGTGACATCACTGGTGGCTAGACGCAAATATTTATACACAGCGGTAATTGAGAAAAAGGCATGTGTGTAGTAGCCTTAATATACGTTTTACAGTGCCGTGACGATTACGGTACGTGTGCATCGTGTATATTACGGACATGCCTAACGTCTAAAATCCACACTCAAGGCCAACAATACTAATTCGAGAAAAGCAGAATATTTTAGGAACAACGGGTACCTGTCAATAAGTAATAATTCCGAATCAATTTTAATGGTGAACTACATCCTAAATGAGAGCTTTCTAACTCATTTAGACGTTTATGTAACCGATTATGATCTTGATTGATTAAGGTAATAACGAGTTATGACGTACGGAGTTTTTTTCTATTTAGCTACAATGTAAGACAACTCTGGTGGTGTGAGGTGTGAGACAGGCAATGAAAGATTATTATCACGATAACTTGAATAATATTTGAATAGTAACACATATTATGAATAGTACTTGCGTTCCACATAATCACTTTCACTGCTCTGGTATTATGACACTAAAATTAGTAAAAAGTATTATATTAGTTCTTCTACCATTTTTCAGTTAGGTTTTGTAGGTTGAAGAGGGTCTCAATGCTACGTTTGTAATTGTAATTACGTTATGTAAACGTTGATCACTTAAAAAATGACGAAGAGCCAAACTGAAGAGTAACTCTGAGTCTGTTACTTTTAACAACTAAACTCTGAAACGAGAGTAATGTAATTTGGTAAAGAAAGTAGCCTGAGATGCTGAGAGCAGAATGCCTGAAAGTTTCATCATGTTCCTAACGTTCATTTAAGTAAATATTAGTTCCACTAACAACGAGCATATTTCGTAAGAGCAGTATAGATGCTGCTTCTTTTAATCTTTAACGGCATGTCCATTCATTTTGCGAAAAATGTCTGTCGGTGCTTTAATTTGTGATCGTTATTTTTAATCAACAAGCGAGTACAATGACCCCGATTCGACGCAGTAGATCCGAACCGACCACGGTATAGACCATTAACATTACCATTGCCAAAGAAATGTGCCACTCTGTTAGTAAGTTACACGAATCACGAAATAAAGCTTGTCTGCGAAAAAAAAATTACAGCAATTTATTTTTTAGGTTTTTTAAGAAGATAATAATAGGAGGTAGGCATTGCTAAGTTTTGTTAGCTTATTAAATCAAGCTTAATGCCATTTGTATAATGAACTTACATAATATGGACATTTTTATTCCGAGTGTGTTGTTTGCACTTGTATAACAATAGCGTGTGAATAGCATGACCACATCTTTGTATAGAAGCATCGCAAATTAGATCTCAGTTCGCCTTTCACTTCGTGAAACAAGTTAAAGGGTATAAGGAGCGGCAGAATATTTTAGGTCATGAGTTCACGGCCGACGTATGTGGTTTATAAACCAATATGTAACATTTTATAATATTTAAATTATATCATCTCATTTAAAATACAAGTATTAGTATATTAGTGATATCGATACAAACAATTTGAATACTTAATCGTATTTCTAATCAGTATGATAGCTTCTTTGAAGATTGCAATCACCGGCCGCGCAGGTGAACCGTTATTTGCAATTGCAGCATCGATAATCGAATAATAATGATGGAATTACTAGGTTCACGATGAAAGCTGTACACCAGCATTGAGGAAGGCGCAAACGACGACGCGGGGTCAACGACTTTGCGTTATAAGAACAACTGTCACTTTCAAAGGTCGTCAGGCACGCAGGTCGAGTACTCCGACCGTTCTATGTAAGGTGTTACACCTTCCATAGAACATCAGGTGCCTTTATATTTTAGTACATTAAGAAGATGCTAGTTTGATTAAACAACTTAAGAAGTATTGTGACTATTTGATTTTATCAGCAGTCTGGTTACCATAGTACAGGCTCTGCCTAATTTGGGATCAGACGGCCGTGTGTGAGATGTGTGAAGTTATTATTATTATAATTACGATACCAATCTAATTATTTTTAATAGATAGTTGTAAAGAAATTGTCTAGATTTAAGTAATAATATTTGATTGAGCCACAGGAAAATATCCCGAAATATTTTTTACATGTAGATTTTCTGAGACGTCCATAGACAATTATTGCGTATATATATGTACAATAAATTATAAATTATTCAGTGATTACATTCAAATATATCATAAGGAATTTTTATACTCAAAACAACAACTTAATATTAATGGGAAATAACATTAAAATTTGATTCAAAGTAATAAGTGACCTCTTAGAACTTGTTTCTGTAATAGTAAATTTTGCAAAAATGAAACAGCGAATATACAAATAAATGTTATTCGATTATCAAGATAGGGACCTCCATATTAGGCAGCATAATACAGTTAGCTACACACGGAAGGAAGACTATCGTTAAAAATATGGCAACACGAATTTAAATTGATTTTTTATTCCAAGCAATTGAAAACGATTAAGTAATCGAGAATGCATGCCGTCGTTACTGGTTCTAAGCGTTATAGTATAAATTGAATTAAAGATTGTTTTAATATTCTTAAATTTTTGTTGAAATGAGTATTCACAAGGTAATACAATAATATTTTGAAAAAATTACGAGTAATGAGTTGATCAACGAAAACGTGTATGTATACGTGTAAGTTTTGGTTTATTTAGTTCCTAATGATTTGATAGAATATTGTAATTAATAACAAATTCAGAAAGTTTCTAGTGAAGTATAGGTAACATTGCGTTAGTACTGCGACCTTGTTGCCGCCGCAACTATTTGCTTGACCGAATTCATTGAAACTCAATTCTGTTGTTCCAAAAACGCAATAGTATATTTTGAAGACAATGCTCCTTCTACAATACACGGAATGGAATAATGCATCGCTTTGGCAATTATCTATTAAAGACTATTATATCGTTCACATCGAGTGAAAATGTAAAGGAATAGTCATTGTTGAATTTACCTTGAAGTGTTTTAATCAAACAATGCAGAAGGCAAAAACAGATTTCTGAATTCGACGACTTTCTATTTCGCATTTCTAATAAACTAAGAACTCCAATCTGTGTGCAATTTGTTACTACTTTGACCTCAACGCAACAGCAGAATTATTGTTCGTTTAGTTAGATGAGTAAGACGAGATCATTTGAGACGTGATATGTATGCAGAAGCTAACATTCTTATAATAAGTACTTTATCTTTTTAAAAAGATTAAGAATGCATTCATATACATATTTTCCTCATTTAACTTTAATAATGTAATAATTGATTTTATTGAAAAAGAAAAATCTTTATTTAAAAAAATGCACGAATACCTTTGTTGAAAAAAACTTTTGTAGAGACAGCATTCATAATAAAAGCCATTAGTTCTGCATGCTAAGCAATCAGAACCCTGCGGGACGAACTCAATTTGGCAGAACTTGGGATGGTATACTTTGCATTGGTTGAGTCAAAACCTGAGTTTTAACACCAGAATTTAAGGCACCGTTAATGTTTTCTGGCTATTAAAGTGGACTCTGCATGATTCCATCTGTTTCAGTCGGAGCATTGTCCTGATGGCCCTCGTTAGTATGACAAATGTCGAATTAATGTTATACTTATAACTATTACCCCAGAATACAATGCTATATTCAGATATAGCGTTGTATACAGACAGAAAAATGTTTTTAATAATTATTGATGGAATGAGAGTTTATTTAGGAAGTGGAATTGAATTATATAACATGGAATTTAATTGTATAACATGGAATTATAATTATAACTTTTTAATATGTGATTAAATAATTATTTCCTAGAAGTAATTAAAGGAGGCCTATGTCCAGCAGTGGACGTCCTGTGGCTGAAATAATGAGGTATGTGATTATTAGCAATTCGATTAATTTATTGGGTCGTACTCTAGTGATGTTTTGTATTTAATTGCATGGAAACGATTCAATACAAATAACTTTGTTATGAAATAAATTACTGTTGGTGAGAATAATATATTTAACTCAGTTTTATGGATTCACGGGAAAATGTAAGTATGGTAAGTGACTACCGTCGGACATGGACACCTGCAACTCATATGATGACTGCAATGCATATGAATAGAACATTAGTTTTTATATATGGCCAGACATACGCATACAAAGTATTCAGCTCTCACTACTTTGCAATCAATTCCAACGTATTTTTTTTAGTAAATCGGAAACAAATTTCTTAAAGGATTAGCTAATGAGAAATGGTTTACAATTCAACAGATTTTATTAATCTCGACAATATGTGATAAGTGATAACTGATAACATTTGAAAAGACTTGACATCAGTTAATCATAAATGGCAGAGTTTATTACAAAAAGTCGAGTTTGTAACGCAAATTTAGGAGGAGCAGATAAAAAAGCTGGTGAGCCTGTTAATAAAAAGGGAGCAGGGGCAGGAGGATTACTTAAATGGCAATTATTTAACTATGTCAAGACTTTCCTGACTATCGTATAGAGATTGCATTTAAAACGGTGTTTAATATGTCTGGAATCAGAATTACAAAGTCGCGTGACCTAACACAATATTACGTGTACATAACAAAAATAAATATGATTACTCACAGCTCCTCTCGTTGCCGTTGTGACAACACCATTTTCATCGTGGTCGGGTGACGCTTGAGGCGGCGGGCCCGTGTGGTTCACTGCACTAGAGTCTCACTTATTCACGCGGGCGACGGCAGGAGCGCCGTTGCCATTATATCACCTGTGTACAACCACAATACATTTGTTTACTTATTAAGGAAGTCATCATTTGGTAAATTTATTTACTGCTTTATAAACTGGATGAAATTATAGCGACTTGGAAATTTTTGAAAAATTCTGAATCAAAAATTTCATACTAATACATTTATCTAGGTCAAGGGGAATCACAGCTTACATGATACTATGGCATCTTTGGGTACAAGCTACAAAAATTATAATTTTATCCTACCTAATCAACTGTAATTCAAAAACCGTTTATCAACCGTAATCCTTTTAAAACTTATAAATGGATTTAGCCCTAGTATCTTTCTGAGACAATTTTACTGTTTTGTTTTTTAAATTATTGAACAAATATGAAATTGTTGATCATTGTATTCATATTGTGTATTCAAGAATATGCAAAATTAACAATCATTGTATTGTATTCATACATATTGTATAATAAATAATAATAAGTACAGTCATATTTGTGTTGCAATTTCATAACAGTTGAAGGTACAATGTGTTTCAAAGATTATTTATTTGAAAATGATATACTTGGTGAAAATATTATAAAATTGGTGAAAATAAAAACTCAAAAACTTTCAGAGGTTTTAAATAGATTTTATGTATTTATATGTCCTATAAAGTCTCTTTCTTTAATACATGCAAATAGAACCATACCATAGAAGTTTGTCAAAATGTCTAATAAAAATTAATATAGACAAAGAAATTTAGATACATACTTAATAGGAATAAATTTGACCCTAGAAATATTGTAATGTGGATGATTATTATATTATATGTGATTTATACACATGATTACAGCAATTCCTTGCAGGTGCTTTTACGAAATGTGATGTAATTTATGACATGAGGAAGATAGTCTTAATGTTGTATTACATCATTGACCACATATACTTAGTGAGTCATCTATAAAAATATATTTATAAGTATCTCCACATTTGGCCAATCTTGCAGTAATTTATTTATTTAACCCTGACAACTTGTACTTGACAGAAGAAGAAAATTGTTTAAGCAATTTTGAACCTAAAGAGTTTCTTTTGTGATTGTTTATAAATTGCATCAGATTTTAAGAAAAAAAACACAAATTTATTGCTGTAATTAAACAACTATAATATTTAATCATGTTGAGTTTATGAACATAAAATTACATGAAAACATAAAAAATATATTTGTATTACATAGCTATACCTAAATGTATTTAAAAATATACTTCAACAGACAAGACTACTTCTATAATACTACATACATATACATAAACTCACACCATTCTCCCTTTGGAGTAGGCAGCAAAGATGACAGCGTGCAACCTGCCTCTATCCTTACATACCTCAAAGCTTCCACTATTATCAATATTGTTTTTCTATATTACTATTGTTGTAAATAAAACTTCTAGGTATATAAAAAACATAGAGAGGACAGTTTCAACTCTGAATTTCGCCGGTATGTTCATATTCTTTCTCTCTTGTATAGTACTCTTTTCCATCCACACACACCCTCGTCTCTCAAAGAATGATTTAAGTTCTTACACAACACACATTGTCGGGACCTGAGATCATCAGATAATTTGAAGTTAGAAATACCTAGACATACCACACAATTTACAGAAAAATCCTTTTCGGTGCAAGCGGTGAGGCTATGGAATAACTTACCTATGTCAATTCGACAAGCCAAAACCTTGCAGACATTTAAAAAACTAGTCAAGGACTATTATTCATCATTATAAGCGGTTATCTCATTTTAATCTTTTATATATATATATCTTATATATGTATATATATAGGTACATATTTATGTATGTATGTAGTATGTTTATGGTAATATAAGTATAGTGTACTAAGTATATATTAAAATATACATTAACTCATCTTAGTACACTACAGACTACCCTGAAATATTATTATTTAAAAAAAAATATATATATATAGTTGTTAATTTCCGCACAAAGGTGGTTGTCTGAAAGAGATTGCAGTATTGCCGTGAGTGATAAGACTGCCAATTGATATGCCTGAATGTTTGTATTGTTTTTTTATTGTATCTTACATTAAAGGTGTAGGACAGAGAGATAAATAAATATAAATTAAATGTTCTTTGTTAGTAGGTCAACTGGACTACTGGATCGATAAATTAGGGTCATTATTTTGAAATGTTTATAATAGTATAAATGAGATTTAGTGATTAAAGGTGTTTGTTACTTTAGCATGTTCCTTAGTGATAAATAGTCATGGAAATGCAGGTAGAGCCACAGGCTAAATAAAAAGTCTAGTCAAAGAATGTATTACAAACTGCAGGTGCATTTGATTTATGAATATACTAAACATATTAATAGGATGGCCAGTTCAAAATAATTTAACTAACATAGAATTAAATATTATGTAACCTTATTGAGAGCTATGTGAATGTTTTAAAATTACTAGGTTACAAACTTTTATTACTATGTGAATAATCTACAGCTAATCCTGTAAGCAGATAGTAGAATGACTATTTTTAACCAGAACCATTAACTTAATAAATGAGATTTAACTTCTTCTGTAATAATTGTCAATTATCTTTATAAACAATATTTCTAAACTGTCTTGTATGCTAAAATCGTGTTTTCGTCATTAACTGCATTACAAATTAAAAAGAGAAATTACGTTACATTATTATACTAAAAAATAAATACATATTGTTTAATGTGTGTAGCAAAAAAGATTTACCTCATAATAAGAGGGCATCCATTAACTTGTGAACTCAAAATAGAGGAGGAAGAGGGGTCCAGTAAATTATAAAAAAACATTATATAGAGTATTTGAAGTATTTTTCTCCCTTACGAAAATAAATTTACTAATTTAAAACTTGCTAAATTTAAAAGTTGTGTCCCACCAAATCTTAATAAAGCTTACCAAGAGTCTAAATTAAAAGATAAACGACTAACATAATTTATAGATGTTTCGTAATAAGGCTTAAGGTGAAAACTGGCTACAGAATAAACATGTAATGTCTTTTTTATCAAAGTGTAGTGTGACAGAAGTACATCATTCCTATTCTTTGAATATTGATACTATAAGGAACCAGTAATGTACTACTATATTACCCCATGAAGAAGTCTTGTGCATTTTATGTATGTAGCTTACTACTTGGAATTATTACAAAAATAGTTGACATTAAGTATTTCTACATTATAACAATTACATAAAATAGAAACCTAAATTGTAATAATGAATGTGAAGATTTCATATAACTGGTAAATTTTAAAAGGTACTTTATTTGAGTCTATGTAATTTGAGCCTAATCAAAATTTGCTAAGGCTTCTATGCCAAGGGCAAATGTGCCTCTAAATTGTGTGTGTAGAGAGAAGCCATAATATGATGTATAATGAACTTTGCAAGGTGCCAACACTGATATTAATTATGTGACAGATAATTTACTTAGTAACCAGAATTCTAACATAAAATATCTATAAATGACATAATGAAGCTGAAGGGTTTTTTTGTTTGATTGTTTTTTTGTTTAAATGCACCAATCTCTGGAATCATCAATCAGATATGAATAATTATTGTTGTACTAGCAACCCGCCCTAGCTTCTCACAGGTAAAAGAGACATAATTAACAATCCACTTAAACAGAGTCGTGAAAACATTCTCTGCTACTTAAACAGTTTCACAGCAGTTTCTTAACAAGTTTTCATGAGACTTTAACGTTAACTTTTACGTTAATTCAATATATTTCAATCAATTTACACAAAATCTTAACAAATTATATACCTAAACCTTCTACATGAATCATTCCGCCTATTAGTAAAAACCGCATGAAAATTCGTTCAGTAGTTTTTCAGTTTATCACAGACAGACAGACTTGGCGGGGCACTTTGTTTTATAATATGTAGTGATAAGATAGAGTATCATCACCCTACAACCCTTAGGAGATGAGCAACAAACATAAACAAAAGTGGAACTGCGGGGAATATCTACTACAATGAAATGGAGAAAACAAGTTCAAAAAAGAGTAGAGTGTAAACTCTATTCATCTTGCATCATATCTTTAAAGCTAATGATTGCATATTTATGTGTAAAACAAATACAATCATGCTTAAGTTTGCTTTTCCACATAATTTGTTTCCGATTGTTATTAAACATCAGGTGGTCTCATATATTTATACTTAAAGAAATATGTACTTTTTTGAACTAGTGCAGGATTTATGTAATGGTTCAGCATTGTTATTACCTTTATAAAATTAACTGTTGTACAGCTTACAATAACATAACACAAATGGTATTATTGTCTGTTTTAGTGAAGAAGGCTATTTCATTGTCAGTAAATGGATAAAAAATAGTTTAGAAATGTGAATGCACTAAATGACTCAGAAACGTCAAAACCATTAGGGTTACTGTCATTTTGCCACATCAACGAAATTAGCAAAACTTGATAAAATGTTATGTCTGGTGGTTAAAGAGTCGATCTCAATTCCATGTGTAAACGATTCATAGCATAAATCATATAAAATTGGTAAAAAATAATACGAGAGAACGGCCATATTGAACGTCTCTAGAGAACAAATACTACATATTTTGTTCGTTGTACTTCAATACTTTCTATTCATCTGTGAAGATAAACAAATAATACTTACAGAACACAAAACACTTTAAATTTCACTTTTGTCTGAGATAAATATCACGCACTCTACAACCACACTTCACACAAGACCCAAGGCAGAAAACCGTTTTCGTTGCAATGGCTTAAACTCACCCACCAATCCAATCCAATGTGAAGTTTCGATTTTCTTTCTTTCGACAGTTGCCGTTTTAACGCCATCTATCCACAGTTCTACGTAAACAAAATGGAGATAAAAGATATCAAATAGTAATGCGTACAACAGAGGGAGCCTAACCCTAAAACGATTGCCATCATAAAAAATAAGTATTAGAACTTTTCGGTTTGTTGTAGGCATACTTTAGCTTCAGCTGATAACAATGTTGAAAAACAGGATAAAAATTGGTTCGTATAATTAAATAATGCATATAAGTTTTGATACTAATTCAGTTATTACATATTAATTCATAGTCGTCGGTGTATGCTGGGTATTTCTCTTCGGAACAAAGAACTTTGTAGGAAAACCTAAGTAACTGTCATAGCTCTTGCCGTTGATAGAGTAGCAATGAAAGGGCTAAATTATTCCGGCGAACCAGCAATCGCTGAAAAAGTAGGGTTATAGAATTAGGACCGCGGATTATGGCATGCCACCACAAAATATCCGATACACTCATCATAGTGACAGACAGTTCGTTAAAAAGCTCTTGCTCTTCGGAGGAGGCTTATGCCCATATTCTAAGTAAGTTATTTAATTCAGGCTGGTCAAACCTCTTATTCAACGCGTTTCCTGACGACTCTAGCACATAAACGAATATCTGGGGACACTATCTTTAGACGACAGTTGTAGCTGCAGCTTAAGGACCCATGAGTAGGACGTTTTTGTGAGGCTCTAGCGCAAGGTCCAACCGAGTGAGTATTTGCCATCGATGCAATTGCACTCGGAAATAGTGAATTTGACCATTATTTTTGGGTAATTTGACAAAATGGCATTGGCAACGCTTATGATGTTTTTTTGCTAGCTAGATATCGTTGATATTTGGAGACTAAATCTAGGGATCAGACACGCGGCAGCGTGTCAAGCCAAGTTCAAGATTCAAGAAAAAGGAACTGGCGACGCAGCAGCCGTGTGTTTTTTACACGAACCAGTTGGATCCACTTTTGATTGCTTAATAACTCATAATCTATTTAACATAAATACTTGAATTTCTGTTTTTTTATTAAAACCCCTTACATTAACCAGAACCCCAAATTTCATAAATACAGCTTTTTATCACTGACTGACTGACATATAGATCAAAAATCTTACATACCTAGAAAGTTGAAATTTGGCGTCCAGCTGGGAATTTACGTGTATGCAAAGGAAAAAATCAGAAAACAGTGAATTTTTACGATTGAAAATAATTTATAAACAATTGATTTTTATTAACACCTAGCGCCTTTTAAAATTACAATAGCATTTTTTTGCAGGAGAATAGGTTACATGATGACATGTCGCTTTTATCTTTACCAGATTATTTATAAAATTTAGACAACTAATAATAACAAAAACTGTAACTGGCTCTGGATTAGTTATCAGATATCATTGCTAACAATTGTATGAATTCTATTACGAAAGAAAACATTCTTACACAATCTTACGACTTATATTTAAAATTAGTAATAGACTGTGATTTACAAGAGCCCAAATTTGATTCCTGTTGTCAACAAACTTTCAATAGACACTTTGAAAATGTACAGAATCACTACCAAAAATGTAGGTTACGTAAGGAAGGATATATCAATGAGTGGGCAATGCGCTCTAATATTTAATAATATATCTATATAATAATATTTGACTGGCCTGTTGGTCTAGTGGTTAGTGACCTTGACTGCTAAGCCAGAGGTCGTAGGTTCGATTCCCACCCAGGACAAATAATTGTGTGATGAGCATGATAATTTGTTCTGTGTCTGGGTGTAATTTATCTACAATATATATGTATTTAGAAATATATAAGTATGTTTATCAGCAGTCTGGTTACCATAGTACAGGCTTTGCCTAGTTTGGGACGGCCGTGTGTGAGATGTGTGGAGTTATTATTATTATTTCATTTCTAATGTTTAAGAAAATGTACAAAATAGCACCAAAAAATAAAACTGTATACCGTAAACGCAAAAATGTTCATTTTACAGATCACTATCTTAACAAAAAGTAATGATATCCCATCAAAAACATAAATGTGTATATGGGAGCCAAGTTCAATATTAAGAATATACGTGGTTATCGACTACGCTGACAAAAGAATTCAGATCTAAATAGTTGCCAAGTACTGTAGATAATCCTGAAGATTTGACTTGGCTAGTTTTTACAGCACACCAATCCTTTAGAAGAGTAAGATATGTTGACCTTACAATTTAAATGTAGTAACTTGCGTATAAAATAAAGAAGGTAAGTTGTGTAGCCGAATATAGGAAAATGTGGATGTAAAAACTAGCTAAGTCAAATCTTCTAGATTATCTACAGAACTTGGCAACCATTTAGATTTTTTTTTATATTATAGGGGGCAAACGAGCAGATGGGTCACCTGATGGTAAGTGATTACTTTCACCCATGGACACCTGCCACTCAAGAGTCACAAGTGCGTTACCGGTCTTTGAGATAGGAGTACGCTCTTTTCTTGAAGATTTGAAGGTATTATCGGTCCGGAAATACCGCAGGCGACAATTTGTTCCAAAGATTGGTTGAAAATTTCATAAATTTCTGGCGAACCGCACAGTGATGGATTGCCAATTATCCAGGTGATGGGGATGAAAGTTTTGTCGCGTTGAACGATGGCGAAGCGTTGCGGCCCGTATAAGTCCGAACAATTCCTCGGAGCACTCCCCATGATACATGCGATAGAGAATGCAGAGTGAAGCTACATCTCTACGCAACGCCAAGGGGTCAAGCCGATCTGAAATATCCTGGCAATCGATGATTCGAGTCACTCTCCGTTGAATGCGGTCATCAGAGAGAAGCTGGTACTACCCCAGTACCAGCCTGCATAGATATGAGAACCGTATTGCATATGCGGCCGAACCTGCACCTTATAAAGTTGTAGGCGGTGGGCAGGGGTATAATACTGCCTTGATCTGTTGAGCACACCAAGCTACTTTGAGGCTAATTTGGCCTTACCCTCAAAGTGATAGCGGAACTAAAGTGAGTGTCACTGTACTCCGGGTCAGGCAATTGTTCGAGGAGCCAATTGGGGCATCAACGGAGTTTTGGTAGCCGTGAGGATGAGAGGTTAGCAGAAGGTCCAACAGTTAAGGCTCGTGGCTTTCTACATCTGGGATTCTGGGATTCATTTGTGTTAAGCCATATGTCAGGGTGAAGTTGTGAACAGATCTACCCGAATGATCAGTTTTGAGTGAGCCAAGCCACTCAGCGTGGTGGGCGTTAAGTCCCCAAGTATCACGATCTCTGCGTATGGGATCTGTTGCAGCACAGAGTTTGTAACAATTTGGACGTGGTCGATGAGTCGGTCAGTTTCGGCATCACCGCTATGGGACCTATAGAGGCATTCATAGACTTGGGGGTGGTCGTCGGTGTCTACACGGAGCCACAAGATGGAAAGGTCCCTGCCTTCAAGAATGCCAAGGTGGCGAGAACTGATATCGTCTCTAACGTACACGTACACACCAGCCCTTGGCATACAGGAGTGCTCCAGACCGTATCCAGGGTAGGAGAGATAGGATGTGTCCGCTGGAGACGATGTCTGCGTCTCGGTTAAAAAGAGCAATCCCGGCTTTGCTGTTTCGAGGTGGTGGTGAACAACGTTGAGGTTACAATGTGTGCCTCTGATGTTGCAGGATTCCACGGTGAGCGTGACAAGGGGTGCCTTGGTATGCTTGCTCTTGCCCCTAGCAGATGTTCTAAGTGCGGTTGTGCCCTCCCCAGAGTACAAGGGGCAGCCTGGGCATCCACGTCCAGGAGCACTGTGTTGTGAGCGTGGACGCCCAGAGGCGGATTCTCCGATATCAGTTCTTTTGTCAGCGTAGTCGATAACCACGTATATTTTTAATATTGAACTTGGCTCTCATTTTCACATCTATGTTTTTTATGGGATCACATTTATTTACAACAAATATATAATAATAAAAGGTAATCATGAAAAAAGACTTTAAATCTTACAGTTTGTCTGAAGGTTTATAGTTACTTTCATTTAAAATGACAGTCGATGTTTTTAACATGTTCAATAGTCGATTCTTAATTTAAGTGGTCTCGTTAGATCGCCTCTATTTCAACAAAACAAATGTCCGAATCGTGCGCCCATTTCGTAAGTTCCTCAAATGATAATTTTTGATTGACGCCCTGGAAATTATATATTTCTACAATACGTAACCGTACGTGAATAGTTTTTTATACTGAAACAATAAGCAATAGTTAGCGTTTTATAGAAAATTTATTCCAAGTTTTGATTTTTGTATATTACCAAAACCTACGTAGACGAAAGGAATCAAGTTTCGTATCTAATGGTGTTTGCATAATTACCGCGATATTCAGAACGAATTAGATCATTTTGCCTCAGTTCACATTGAAACAGTGCTTGTTCCCCAAAATGGCAGTGATAAGTGTTCACCTTTCACCTTGCAGCAAGTGAATAGATTTTGTTTCGATCATCAATGTGTTACTCGTTCAAACGCGTACGAGGCACGGATGCTGACTCTGAGGAGCAGTGTGTGCGATGGTGATAGCAAAGAGCAAGAAAGTTAAACCAATAATGAATAATACAATGAAAAATATGGATTACAACTGGACACCTGGTCCAGAAGTACCAAATAACCAGGAAGGCGGCGTTCCTAAGGCGATCTTCATTCCTCATTCGAACTCTTTGGCATTCGATGAAAGACGCGTTACATTGGAGCAGCCAGTCAAGGTATATAATTTATTGTGCTATTTCATATTTACTTTAGACCTCACAGATAAGTTAGATTGACATATTATCATCTTGAACTTACCCTCTTATACTAACTGTACTCACAGTAACTCACCCCTCTAAAACAACTTGCTTTGTCAGAAAAACTTAGTACCAACCTAGTAAATTTAAAATAACAAAACATCTCAAAAGTGATGTTTGGATAGTGGATGACTATCCAAACATCACTTTTGACAACAAAACATCTCAAAGGTGATGGTTGGATAGTGGATGACTACCCAAACATAATTTTTGATATGTTTTGTATCTATCATCAAACAATTAAATATCGCCACCCGGGAAAAAAAGGGTCATAATACAAAAACAGCTATTTCAAGAAAACACAACTTTTATGCCAGTGAATTGAACAAAACAGCTCAGTGAAAAAGGTAACTTAGTTCCCTTTTTCACTGAGCTCATAACAAAGTTTTTACAGCTGACCAAATGCAACATTTGCTATTCAATGTCAAACATACCTAACATGTGATATTATGAGCAGCTGCGAGCGTTTAGCTTATCTGGTGTAGAGTACGCAATCTACTAGGTTGGGTGCTGGATCGAATCCTTCTTTGACATTCTTTCCTTTTTTGACTGGCCTGTTGGTCTAGTGGTTAGTGACCCTGACTGCTAAACCAGAGGTCGTGGGGTCTATTCAGACCCAGGACAAATAATTGTGGGATGAACACAAACATTTGTTCAGTGTCTGGGTGTAATTTATCTATAATATGTATGTATTTAGAAAAATAGAAGTATATTTATCAGCAGTCTGGTTACCATAGTACAGGCTCTGCCTAGTTTGGGATCAGACGGCCGTGTGTGAAATGTGTGGAGTTATTATTACTATTCTCTTTATTTATTTAATACACATATAAATTACATTTTTAAATACATTTACAATAAAAAAAAAATACAAATATATTTAAAAATATAAAAAATCGTGTCCCACCGGTATCGGGTACAGGGACCAAGCTACCGGTGTTTAGGGTTCCAGAGACAGAAACCTCCTCACTATGCGTGCCATGTCGAAAAGGACTGCCTTCTGCATTAGGCTCTTAATCCAGCTGCCTAACGTGAGCCTCTGAAGGTGTTGGTCGAGGCTCTTAGCAATTAAAACATGGGCCGAAATGACTATCGGTACAATGATTGCTGAATCCACATCCCACATGTCGACAATCTCGTGGGATGAGTCCAAATATTTTATTTGTTTATCTTTTTCTGCTTTTATGAGATTGTCGTCATGGGGAATGGTGATGTCAATAATTATTGCTCGGCGCTCTAATCGGTCTATAACCACTATATCAGGCTTATTGGCAACAATAGTCCTGTCAGTGATGATAGATCGATCCCAGTACAATGTTGCACGACCATTTTCGAGAACTGGGTCGGACACATACCTGTAGTATGGTAACTCGACAGTCACAAGGTTATATTTAAGAGCAAGTTGCTGATGGAATATCCTGGCCACTTGGTTATGTCTATGCAAGTACTCGCCCTTGGCAAGACGAGAACAACCGGAAATTATATGCCTGAGGCTTTCTCCCGGACGATGACATGCCCGACAAATGTCAATCGTGCCGTCCTTCAGGATATGTTTTCGATAGTTGTTCGTCATAACAACTTCGTCCGTAATTGCACAGACAAAACATTCAGTTTCTCCGAGGATTTAATGCCCGATAAAAACGTCCATGCAACTCCTTGCTCTTCCATATCTCCTTGCGATCTGTAATACTAAGTACTGCTGGTTTGCGCCAGTTCTCTTTTGCTAGAGCAAGCGGAGTGGGTCCGTTGTCAACTGCCACCGCATCCCGATACACATCCAGGTCAACGGAGAGGAAGTAATCTCTAAGGTTGCATACCTCGCGGTTATGGAGGGTCTTGGCATTTAAAAAACCACGACCCACGAGTCCATCTAAGTATGCCAAAGGAGTAGGTTAGAACTGGTATGACCCAATCATTATAGGCCCGCACCTTGTTACCACCTGACAAATGACTTTTAAATACTTTTTTCAGGCGGCCAAAGAAGCGCTCCTGCAACGATTGCTTCATAGACAATTCATTTAACCCTAACGACTGTGACATACCTAGATACTTGTAAGTTTCGTTGGCGGAAAGACATCTAAGGTGTGTGGAATCTGAGAGTTCCATCCCGTCAGATTCCACAATCCTGCCTCTTTTTACATGCATGACTGCACATTTATCCACACCAAATTCCATACTGATACATTTACTAAAGTTTTCAGTTACCTCTAGTAATCTTATCAATTGGGATTTGCTGCAGGCAAAAAGTTTCAAATCGTCCATGTAAAGGAGATGGGATATTACCCGACCTCCTCTCCGCAAACAATAGCCTAGTCCTGAACCCTCCAGCAAAGTGCTAAGAGGATTCAAAGCTAAGCAAAACCACAAGGGACGCAAACTGTCACCCTGGAATATACCCTGCCTGATCTTTATATATTCGCCGTCACCCTGAGACTGCTGACATCCTGGATAGCAAAGGACAGTTCTCCATTGCCGCATACATGCCTTCAAGAAAGCGCATAGAGTTGTATCAATCTTGTACAACTCCATCACCCTCAAGAGCCACGTATGCGGCACAGAGTCATAGGCCTTTTTATAATCTATCCAACATGTCGCCAAATCCTTTCGGTTACGGCGAACTTGTTGGTTAATGATCGTGTCAAGTATAAGGAGCTCTTTAGGGCCACGGGCCCCACTTCGACATCCATTCTGAGGGTAAGCCATAATGGTGTTTTTGGATGAATGACATTATTATTATTATTCTCTTTATTCAACATAAAACTTATTAATTACATTTTAAAATACGTACCTATAAAACAAAATATATATTTAAAAATATAAAAAATAGTATACCACCGACATCGGGTACAGGGACCAAGACACCGGTGGTTAGGGCTCCAAAAACAGGAACCTCCTCACTATACGGGCCGTGTCGAGGAGAACTGCCTTCTGCATCAGTCCCTTGATCCAGCCGTCTAACGCGAGCCTCTTTAGGTGTTGGTCTAGGCTTTTGGCTATCAATCCATGAGCAGATACGACAATCGGGACAATGATCGCCGAATCGACATTCCACATATCGACAATCTCGTGAGACAAATCCAAATATTTGATTTGTTTTTCTTTTTCAACTTTCACGAGGTTGTCGTCATGAGGAACAGCAATATCGATAATCATTGCGCGGCGCTCTAATCGATCTATCACAACAATGTCAGGTTTATTGGCAACAATAGTTCTGTCAGTGATGATAGATCGATCCCAATACAATGTGGCACGACCATTTTCGAGTTCGATTACATACCTGTAATATGGCACCTCTGAATGCACAAGATTGTATCTAAAGGCAAGTTGTTGATGCACGATCCTGGCCACGTGGTTGTGTCTGTGCAAATATTCACCGTTGGCAAGACGAGAGCAACCAGAAATAATATGCCTGATAGATTCACCGGGACGGTGGCATGCCCGGCAGATGTCCACCGTACCATCTTTCACGATATATTTCCGACTTCGTCCATAATTGCAAAGACAAAACCTGCTGTTTCTCCGAAAAGATCACCAAACCGTAGCCAAGATGTAGATGCTTTAAAGTCTATATCAGGACCATTTAGGGCCCGATAAAAACGACCATGAAGTTCTTTGCCCTTCCATACCTCCCTGCGATCATTAGTACCAGGTACTACAGGCTTGCGCCAGTTCTCTTTAGCCAGAGCGAGCGGAGTGAGTCCGTTGTCCACTGCGACCACACTACGATGCACTCCAACGTCAGTCTAAGGTTGTATATCTCGCGATTGTGTAGGGTCTTAATGTTTAAGAGTCCACGACCCCCAAACTTTCGCGGGATATACAACCTCATTACCGATGAACGTGGGTGGTGCATTCGGAATGCAGTCAGCAGTGTACGGACTCTTCTATCTAGGGCATCTAATTCGGTTTGAGTCACCTTGAAATATACCCCGCTCGATCTTTATTAGTACATCGTTTGCCGCAATCTGCCGACATCCTGGATAGCGAAGTGCCGTTCTCCACTGCCCCATACATGACTTCAAAAAAGTGCAAAGAGTTGTATCAATTTTATACAACTCTAGCACTCTCAAAAGCCATGTATGTGGGACCGAATCAAAGGCCTTCTTATAGTCTATCCAACATGCCGCCAGATTCTTACGGTAACGACGTACCTGTTGGCTAATGGCCATATCCATGATGAGGAGCTCTTTAGTGCCACGGGTCCCGCTTCTACATTCATTCTGAGAAATAGATATGATCGAATTTTTATTTAAATGTGTAATAATTTTGAGTCTCAGAATAGATGTTAGAAGCTTATACATAGTTGGTAGGCATGTAATTGTTCTATAATTTTTGGGATCCATGGTACTACCAGATTTATAGAGTAAGTGGGTTACGCCAGTTGTCAAAAATTGGGGTAATGAATCGGAATCCAATGCTGCTTGGAACTGAGATGCCAAACGAGCATGCGAGCTTCGGAACCATTTCAGCTAAAAGTTGTGCAGTCCGTCTGGTCCAGCCGATTTCCAGTTTGATAATGACTGGACTGCACAACTTACGTCACCTGTGGCTATGGAAATTGGTTCTATTACTTGTATAGACTCGCATGAGCGCCCGACATCTCGTATCCAATCACCTTCTGACCGATCTGTTCGTTTTTTGTATCTTCGAATCCTATTTGCCCATGCATAAACTTTCTGCTTTAGAAAGTTTATGAGCTCTGTGACACATGACATATATTGTTGAGGACTAATGTCAGTCCCCAAGAATGCCTGTTTCACAAAGCGCATCACTCTCGGCCGCGTGTTACCCGATCTAAAGCAGATTAGCTTACCGATGAGTGTCCTGGCCTCAGCAATACGACACTCGATTCTACACTGCCAGGCTGGCACATCAAGCATGGGTCGAGTAGTAACGGCATTTACAGAGAAATGTACTCCTGCTACTCGACATGCTGCGACAGCTGCACAGTAGAGAATAGAGTGCGTATCACTAAGATCTTCGCTATTGTCTAAATAGTCAGACAATAACGAATCCAGGGCACACACCAGCGCTATATTTCGTCTATGAATAGGCAAACGGGATAAATGGGGTCTATTAATGTGGTTCACAAACCGGTATTCCAGAATCGCATCCTCCAAGGCGCTCCTTAACCTTTCGTTGTATTGGGTACTTACAGATATAGCTTCATTATCCACAATTTCATCAACATGTAACTGTGGTGCCAATTGCGGTGTGTGATTGGTCACCAGACCCACAACGTGAGATGAAGAAGGGATAACAAAGCTGTTCCGTACGTCAGAGCGTAGCCTCTCAAGTACGGTATCATCCAGCAGGTGACAGCGCTGTATAGCCCGCACTTGATCCGACAGTCGTTGTGCGGATACGTTGACAGCTAGTTCAAGCTCCTGAAACAGAGACACTAATCGAACACGGTACGCAGTAAGGTTAGTTCCCACCTCTGTAGCCCGATTTATTATTATTATTATGACACTTTTTTTGCCGGGTGTGGGTATATGTAAAAAATATTTGTAATCATCATCATGGACTCAACATTAATTAAAAAAAATGCACCTGTTAACTTGAAATAAATGAACTGCAATATATTTAGAACATTTATATCAAGTTTTGTTTACTATTGCTTGCCTTACCTTTTCTAAAATTCGGAACTCTATTTTAAAAATGGCCTCACTAGTATTTGGTTTAACTTATCATCATCTCTCTGTCATTCTATGTCTATTATCTTTACCTTGGTTTTACTCAAAATTGAAATATATGAATACTTGTACTACACCACATCGCATATGACAGATATTATATAGTCATGTGCAACAGTATCCACTGTACTTAGTTCCAATAATTTATTGGAAACTAATTGAATAAGACTGCAAAATTACTATTACTTACCTATGTTCCATTGTTATTTAAAATCACTACAGAGGACTGCTTTTTGGTCTATAAATAAAGCTGGTAAAGACCCTTACATTTATAAAACAGTTAGTCATAAAGTTAGACTTATCATCACATTTATTAACAGCATAAATAACTAATATAAAATATTCCTGACTCCTGAATCCTTTCAATGTTAGAAAAGACCTAATGATCATTGAATGGCTGAAAAGACTGTCTTTCATCAATACAAATAAATAAAATTGAAGTGTATGTTTGTAATGTCAAAATAATAGGTTTTTTAAGCTCATACTGTAATTTGCACTATGCCTATGCCTAAAAATAAGTTTTAAAAATGTTTGTCTATCTGTCTGTTTGTACTGGCTAATCTCCGGAATGGGTGGACCGATTTCGACGGGACTTTCACTGGCAGATAGCTGGTGTTATGAAGAGTAACTTAGGCTAATTTTATTTAAAAAAAGAATTAGGGTTCCGCGTAAAATATACAAATATGTACACGCGAGCGAAGCCTGCGAATGCTAGTTATAACTAAGAACACTCCCCCTTGAATAAAAAAAACCCATCAAAATCGGAATATCTGTTTAGGAACTATGATACCACAGACAGACACGCACATCTTGGGTTAAAAACAATTGCAACTGACACTGGGAAATAATATCTGTGTTACATGGATTTTACAAGTATACAACTAATAGATACTCAGTCATTCAGTATGACTCGGAATCAAGAAGTGTACCTTGCGGGGATTGAACCCACAGCATTCGGCTCAATAATAGTTCTTGACTTCATTACTTTAACTTCTTCACTATTCATGCAGTTAAATGATTCTAACAATGTCTAAACAAACGATTTTTTACGTTATTTATCTCATGGTATCGCAGACCTCTTCTTTATACTCTTTATCTTTGCTCAAGCCTACATTGATAAAGTTTTTATCTGGATAGATAGAGATAGATTATAGATTTATCTCATGTTTATCATTTTAATAAAAATTGTCAGTTGGCATTTGAATATATTGCCAGTCAAGCACTTTACTAGTGTTTTTGTTAATATCTCCCAACTACATCCCTGTATACTGTCGAGAAGTAGGACTCCAGCTGCCACTCTCTTATCTATGTTGATGATTTTCTGTCCTTTTACCAATAGTCACGTCAATAAAGCTTTTTTCTCGGAAGACCTGAAACAGCTCCGATTTTAATGATTTTTCTTAAACATTTTGTTTTTTACATTATTCAAAATCAGTAACATTTTGGAGCGGGGACGAAATTATTTATATTGTTTCAACAATATCTACCGATTAGTCGCTTAGCTAGTTCCTTATAAATGGAGCAAGCACTCGGATCCCTCGACCCCGACTATTCGACCCCAAACGACTCAAAAACATAATTACCGATTAATTTATTGTATTTACTGTACTTGGAAGGCGCTAGGGTGTCAACCCAGGTTGCGTCCTACACCAAAGGCCTACCCATCTTCCATGGCAGTAACGACTTACCGTCTGGTCTATTCCCATTGCCGCGTACCAGACCATTGGGTTCATGTACGGCTGGCACCGCGGCGATAACAAGAGCACGACGGATTATGTCGTTAAGATTGCCATGTCGAGATATACGGCCTGCGCTTCTGCTACAAGAAAGGCCATTATGTCTGAGACTGTCAACAGCTTCTCTACAGTGACAAAGATGTGGAGAAACACAAGGTAAGGCGGAATGTGTTATCGTCCAACAGGTGCCTCTGTTGAGCGATGGAAGTACCTGAATCCATAGGCCTGATTCCCATTCTCCCACAGCCAACAAACGAGCACGCTCTGCAACATTGGATGTGGTTTTATTTAAAAAAATCCTTAAAGTGCGTAACGGAGCATCCAATTGCCTGTGAGAGAATAGATTAACAGGTAAAAGTATTGGGACAAGCTATGGGACAAGCTATGTGCCAAGCATTTATGGCAACGGTCTTGCAGGACATGTTTCCCAATGTTTCCAAAGTTGCGATGATCGAAGGGCATAAGTAAATTTGGGTACGAAAAGACAAAAATGGAGTAGGTATAGTAAAAGCCGAATGGACATTAATTTTAAGTAAACGATCCGAAAAATCACCAAAAGATTGAAAAACATCTACAGGGCCGCGGAGCCAAGAAGGCGGAGAGACGTTTTTTCCAAAACTTTTATTTTAGGTGCCAATGAATTGAATTTCTGTACAGTCGAGTGTCTGTCTTGTCACAAACAGAAATTTCGCATTATATATTATAAATTAATATGCGAACAATATTTATAAACAATCAAGTGATCAAATCGGTGATTATTGTTCAATAATGAGATAAAGTGAAACTATGGAAAAAAACTAGGAGAACTTTATCAATTGTAGATTTTTTTTTTAATAAAAAAAAAAAACTAAACTAAACTAAGAAGAATAATGATTAAAGTAAAGAAATGAGAATTAAACAGAAAATAGATACAAACTGAATTTTTTGTCCATTAATATACCAGATATTATAAGAAGAAGATAAACAATATAAATAATTTCGTCCCCGCTCCAAAATGTTTCTGATTTTGAATAATATAAAAAAATCAAATATTAAAAAACAATAATCATTAAAATCGGAGCTGTTTCTGAGAACTTCCGTAGATTGCCTGTTTTATGTGTTCATTGACGTGACTATAAAGAATATCTCCTTTTTTAAAAAGGTACCGCTTTGGCCCTTATCGGTCAAGGTTACAGTGTGGGCCTAATAGAAGTCTGTGCGAGACCTTATCCACAGCCCCGCAAGTATCCAGAGACAGCGAATAAGTCCGCCCCCTCATTGTTTCTCGACTGTACCCTCTGGTACACCTATGTGTACCAGAGGGTACAGTATGATCCTATGATCACGCGGAGTAATGGATCGCTCCAAGAAAACCTCGAAACTCATCCTGGTCTTGATTGTTTCTGAGTAATATTTTGAGGCAAACGGTCAGCGTTGTTTTGGCAATATTTATTGGACCTCTTTTACAAGGTTCAAAGCGCAGATACTATGACGGAGCCGATATTATCGGTATCGCATCTGAAATACGAATATTATCGAATCTGAATGGACGGGATTGCCACTATAAGTAGCCAGGATCTTCACAACATTACTATTTAAAAATGTATTTATTGCTTTTCGAAGTATTCTCCGCGAAATTTGACACATTTTTCCATACGATGGAACCAATCATTGAAGCAACCATTCCATTCGGAAGTTGGGGTCTCCAAAATGGCCGTTTTGTAGGCGTCCACAGCTTCTTCAGGTGATGAAAATCTCTGACCACGCAATTTATTCTTTATTTTAGGGAAAGTATAGAAATCATTAGGGCTTAGGTCTGGGCTGTACGTTTTGGAGACAAACGTGGCCACCATTTTTTTGCAACACTCCGTGAACGAACAATTTTTGTTGGCTTTAACTCATTTTCGAACACCCAAACTCGTGACTGATTTTTTGTTTCGGGTTCGTACGCGTATATCCAGGATTCGTCACCTGATACGATGTTGTATACAGCATTTGAGGATCCTGCGTGGAATCTTTCGAGAGTTCTGACGCATCAAGTAACGCGAGCCGCTTTTTGCTCTTCACAGAGCGAATGCGGTATCCATCGGGAAAACAACTTTTTTACACCTAATTGTTCATGCAAGATTATTTGTAGTTGACTCATGCCAATGTCTAAAGTTGCCTGAAATTCGCGGTATGTCACATGTCGATCTTCCTCAATCAGCTTATGCACTGCATCAACGTCTTCCTGGGTGACTGCAGTTTTTGGACGACCTTGACGGGGATCATCACTGAGCTTGATACGTCCACGTTGAAATTCAGCAAACCAGCGATAAATTGTAGTTTTCGATGGGGCTTCATCACCAAATGCAGAAATCATCCGGTCATCACACTGTTTTTGCGTTAAACCACTTCGAAAAGATACCGTGTCCAGTACAAAAGTCACCGTTTACTTTGAAGCCACTTTTTGGAGCTGTGTGAGTGAATGCCGCAACGTACAATATCTGCGCTTGTGTGCGTGACGGTTTTACTACCAGTGCATAGAGGTTGTTACCCGAAAATGTAGGGACTTTTTTATGAAACATATTTTTTTTTTTGATATAAGTAATATTAAATAAAGACATTTTAAATGTATTTAAATGTGTTACAAGTATTCGTTTCTTTCATTATTTTTTTAATCGTTTAGTTAAAAAGACAAATGTAAAATAAAAATAAAGCTACTTAGTAGGAACTATTTATATACTCAATGTATCAGGAAACCGGAGCATTGTATCCCAATATTATTGCATTTTAATTCAGCCACTCAAACCATGTAAATTTAAAGACATATTTACAACAATACTTGGATATATACATATATATATATTTTTTTTTTTTGTTTGAAATTTTATCACGTTCCAACGAATTTACAAGTTGTAAAAATCAATACATGTTCTTTTAGAAAATTAAACGATCTACAAAAAAGGTCGGATATGCATTTTCGCTAAGTTAGCTCGTTTAAAAGTTATTCAAGGTTAAATTTCAATAAACCCAGTTGGAGAGATTGACTTAACTTTAAGTATTATTTACATCTGGATAATGCCATAAAGGTGGCGCTCAGATCGATAACTACAGTGATTTTAGCGGTGAAATATGAAAATAGTAATAAAAATTAACAATTAGGTTCAACATAGTAGACTTTATAGTTTTTATCATACTTCCAAGTACGTAATTGCAAAATTTTAAATGAGCTAACTTAGCGAAAAATCATATCCGAACTTTTTTGTAGATCGTTTAATTTCCTACAAGAATATGTATTGATTTTTACAACTTGTCAATTCGTTGGAACGCGATAAAATTTAATAAAAAAAAAATATCACGTTATTTAAATGGGAAATCAAAAATCACGAAGCGGCACCTCTTAATAGTATTATTAAGAGCTGCTGTTTTCACAGGCTTATATTTACGTCATCTTGAACAATACTTTCATAGTAACTAATGAAAAAATAAAAAGCTTTTTTTGGCCCACCCTAATATATATATATATATATATATATATATTTTATGAACTATCAAGAAACTAGCAACATTTTTCAAGTCCTAAGTGCTCTATAGCTTTGTTCGTTAGGACTAGTAATAATAAGTTATAATACGAGTACAATCCTATAGCCAAAGTATCGTTTGACGGACACATTGAACTCCGGGCGCTAGAGCTTAGAAATTAAGAATATTTGAAGGATTCCAATTTCGCGAACATGAACAGTAAGCATATTTCTCGTCTTTCTATAAATAACAAGTTTGGCAAAGAAAATTATACATACTGCTAGAATGCATTATGGGTAAATGAAATTCACGTCCCTGGCAACATCTCTAATAATGGCGTCCGCAATTTTATTAATTTGAAATTTTGTTCTATTGTTTATAAATACATTAGGAAATAGAATACTTAGAAGTGAAATGTGATGTTCGGACACTTAAGATTTTTTTTTGTATAATTTTTACAGGATGTAACTGCACTGCAACAATCAGGCATTTTTGAATTTTTTGTAAATAGCGGCTCTAGACTTACTTCAGCGGCGAACGTTCGCGTGTGACGAGTGAGTCGCTTGTATTTGTTTTAGTCGCTTGTATTTTTTGGCTTCAGTTTTGGGGCGCGGATCGCTTTAGGCAATTGGACCTATATATAATCTAAGGTCATAATAAATCATCGCTCTTGAATTTTCTCGAGTCAATTCCATTTTCTCAACGACTAAACAAGTTTGACAAAACCTTGTGATAAGACCGAGAATCTTTTTTTAAATAAATAAATGGTATTCGATTTTTAAAACCAAAGAGTTTTCAATTTAAAAGATTTTAATATGACAGAAACAGTGGAAATATTCCATTCCCGATACTTTTAGTGCAGCCTATGTACGTGGGTAGTGTTCTTGGTGGTGTTGTTTCTAGACCCTAAGGTTTTAAAAAATGGTATTAAGAGCATTTAACCCCTACGTAATATTAATATGATAATACATTTAAAACTTATGTAAGATATATCTCACCAAAAATATAAATGTGAAAATGGGAGCCAGGTTCAATATTAAGAAATACGTGGTTATCGACTACGCCGACAAAAGACTTGAGATCGAAATGATTGCCTAGTTCTGTAGATAATCCTGAAGATGGGGTATGTCTATATCTACCTTTTCGTGATCGCGTTAATTCCCGTAAATACGTAAATAATATTATATCATGGAACGCAAAAGTTTAAAAGGGGCTATTCCTAGAATTACTACTACTTATTACTACTAGTAAGGATTCTGGGACGTTTTTTCCCAGTTTTACTACTAGTAAGAATATTGGAATTTTTTAATCCCAGTTTTACTACTGGTAAGAATATTGGAATGTTTTAATCCCAATTTTACTACTAGTAAAAATCGGTTGTCTGTAAAGTCGGTTTACTGGCGATAGTTGAACGTGACAACGTCATAGGAACGCCTCAGAGCGAGGCAACGCCGCATGAGTCATGTTTTTTCGTGCGTGCAGCCGGCTTCATCAAATTATAAGACGTCAAAAAGTAACGATCTGTCTGTCCCTTCAAGGATGATCGATCGAGAAAACAAATGAACATCCACAGTAACAAATAGATACTCTAAACAATATCAGAATCAGAATCATATTTATTTGCAAAAATAATGTAACAAATGGTGTTACAATAAAGAGTATTCAAGGTACAAGTATTTTGACCATAATAGTGGCATTCAAAAACAAAATAAAATAAAAATAATTAATTATGTTAAGCAGAGTAAAAAAACATTATTAGATCGATACAAATAATTAAATCCGCTCCGTTTCCGTATCGTGGACTCGATACGTTTACGATACGAGTTCGATATATTTTCGTGCTCGAGGTACCGATGTCATACAGGAGAAAAACATAATAATAGTTACAAGCATAGTCAATTATAGAACAAAAATAGTAAGTCAATTGCCATATCCATGAATAATTAATAGATTTTTTTTTATCGTGTGGAAACCCCCACGGGTCATCACCTCACCGAGGGTGAAGTGGTATGTCGGACTCGAACCGACTAAAACCACACGGTGTTACGTCACAAGTGAGTTTATTACAGGGGACCCGGGATACCCTAGGAAGGAAGCTTCCGAAAACCCCTGCAGACTATGGCCTCCTGATCAGCAGGCGACCACACCGTGCTATAGGGGGGGGGGCTACCCCCCCTCCAGATGGGAGAGGCGCGTGCGGAACCCGCCGCGCCACCATCTCAGGCCTGCACTCTGACTTTGGACCATGTACAGAACCATGGCCGTCACGAGGTCGTACCGCTGTTGCGTCCACGCTGAGCACTCCACTAGAGTGTGGAGTGCGGTATCCTCGCGACAGCCTCCGCAGTGGTAGCACGCAGACGTTGGCTGTCGGCCTATGCGACATAGGTACTTACCGAAGCAGCCGTGTCCGGTGAGCACCTGTGTCAACCGGTACGGGAGGCTTCCATGTTGCCTATCCAGCCAATCCTCCATGATGGGTCCCACCACCACAATTGTGGCGTGCCCTGCCTTGGTCGTTCTTTCCACTCGGTTATTAGGACCTGGCGGAGCTCAGGTTCCACTCTAGTGCCTCCTTGCGCGAAAGGTATAATGAAGCAAGGGCTTTCGCCTCTAGGTCCCATGGGGCAGAACCGGCTAGGAGACTCGCCGCTTCGAAGAATATCGTCCGCTGCAGTCGCCGCAGTATGGCAATATTGCGGACCGTCAGTGTTCTCGATAAATATAATTAATAGATGCCTTGCCATTATAACTAAAGCAAAAATTAAAAGCATTGTTCGCAAGAAGAAGTTAATATAATTAAAATAATAAAATAAATTAGCTTAAATTTAATTGACTAATTTGTCATTTAAATAATCAGTTAAAGTATAATAGCGTTTGTCTGTTAATAATTCATTTAATTCTGCACTATTGTTTGTTGACGTTCGTTTGTTTTGTCAGAGTCCATTTGTTAAAATAAAAAATAGGTTGGTTTTGGTTAGGCGTAAATTGTGTGATTTATTTTTAATGTTCATTAAATTTGTATTTAAATAAATTTGTTTTGTGTAAACCATTGCTACATGCGTACATTTCTCGAATGCCCATACCAAAATAATAATAAACATAATTAATACAACAAATAATAAATAATTGTTTAAAGTATCTGTTTATTATTATAGACATTCATTTGTTTTTTCGATCGATCATCCTCGACAGGACCGACAGATCGTAACTTTCCTTACTAGTAGTAAAATTGGGATTAAAAAATCCCAATATTCTTACAAGTAGTAAAACTGTTATTAAAAGATTCCAATATTCTTACTAGTAGTAAAACTGGGAAAAAACGTCCCAGAATTCTTACTAGTAGTAATAAGTAGTAGTAATTCTGGGAATAGCCCTTTAAAAGTTAGTAATATTAGAGTGCATTGCCCATTCATTGATAAATTCTTCCTTACGTAACCTACATTTTTATTGAAATTATAATTATTATATAATTCAAAGTGTTTATAGACAACAGGAATCAAATTTGGCCTCTTGTAAATCACAGACTTTACTATTTCTTAAATATAAGTAGTAAGATTGTGTAAGAATGTATTTCGTTATTAACGTAATAGAATTCTTACAATTGTTAGCAATGATGTCAGATAGCTATCGAGCTTTCATCATGGAACCTATTCTCCTGCAAAAATAAATTGCTATTATAATTTTGAAAGGCGCTAGGTATTAATAAAAAATATTTTTTTTGAAAATATTTTAAATCGTATAAATTTACTGTTTTCTGATTTTTCCTTTGCATTCACACAATTATCTAGCTGGACTCCAAATTTCAACTTCTTAGGTTATCGGGAAGTGGGATAGGTTTTGATCTATATGTCAGTCAGTTAGTGATAAAAAGGCCGATTTTTAAACGATAATATCCCGATAACTGTTTAAGCTGTATTTATGAAATTTGGGGTTCTAGTTAATGTACCTAAGGGGTTTTAGGAAATATATGAGTTATTCAACGGTCTAAAGTGGCTCCAAATGGTTCGTGTAATATGTATAATAATAATATATATATCTATGGCTATCCAGTTCCGTAATAATCCGTTCCGTCTTCAAGTAGGGCCCCTGACTTTCTTCTTTCTTGATCGTTAGCAATAAACGACAGAATAAATTTCATGGGCCTTGGTTTAAACTTTCTTCCTATGAATGGATTATCGTCAGTTATTAGATTATGTACTCGTCTTAAACTTCTTTTCTTCGAGAAGTACACCTACATAATAAAACGCAATTGACAGCCGCGTCATACCCTTACACTCGTATCATGCATTAATCCGTCACTTAGTTTATATGCAGTCCAGGCGTATTTGTCAGCGAGCGAGAGTATATGATCACGAGTCCATGTCTGACTCACAATGACCCCAGGCTCGAAGTGCTTGAGACGATCGCAATTGTGCATTGGTAATTAAATTTAATGAGATTAAATAGTGCTATTTTAGACCAACCATCTGTTAGTATTCTTTAAGGAAGTCCATACTTGTAAGATTTATATTTGTAGTAGAAGTTTTATATATCTTTATTATTATTTATAGTACCTTAAGCGATCGGTTGTAATAAATGGCTGTAGCTTTGACTTAACACATTGTATTTATTTACATCTTCTAACCAATAAAGTTGATTAATATTGAAAGCTGTGATTGTCAGGTCACAGATGTTAAGTTTTATTGCAATGAGAACAAAGAAAAGTCCTACTAATAATATAAACGTGAAAGTTTGTGGAGATGTATAGATGTATTATGTATGGATGTTTGTTACTCTTTTACGCCGAAACTTCTGAACCGATTGCGATGAAACTTGGTAT